>OX276354.1:14637794-16005707 GCA_946251885.1 Cosmia pyralina
TCAGAGATGAAAATTTTGTGAAATAAATTAAACAGATTTACGAAAGGAAATAAGGATCGTCTTTTATTTTCTGTAGGTAATTAATACTCTAAATAATTAAATATTATTTATACAAGCATGTAAAGTACGGTACTAATAGGTACTAATCTATATAATCAATAACTTCTTAATTATTACAACTTAAATATAAATAATAACAAGAAAATTCAGTTCTAAGTTACTTAAATAATTTTGCCAATAAAATCACAAAGTACTGTTGTTTGTCTGTAATACTGACCGAGCAAAGTTACCTTCGTCCACTACTTGGCGGTGGTAGAACTTTGCGAAGATTTGAGAAGTGCTGGTCCAGCCAGCTGCTTTTCTAATGGCATCTAACGAGAGCCCAGATGCGGATGCAGCGGATGTGGCTGCGTGCCGCGTGCTGTACGCGCGCTGAACGCAGACACGTCCACGCCGCTCGCACACAGCACCTGCTTGATCCATCTGCTGATGGTTTGAGCAGTTGCTGGTTTGTGCGGACGCTTATAAGTTAATATAAGGCCGTTTGTCGCTTCGGATCTTACATCTTTTGTGGCGAACATGTAATCTTCTATTATAGTGGCGGGGCAGATTGCCCTATTCTCATTAAAGTACGGTAACATCAGTACAGGTTGTTCGCGTCCAGCCGCGGATGTTTTGATGACATCAGAAATACCTATCTGAATACCAGATGGACCTACCACAATATTTTCTAATTTTATTAGAGAGAACGTCTGTACTCTATGCGCTGTACATAATGCTAGGAGAACCACTAGCTTCTTGGTGATTTTTTCAATTGACAGTTTTCTGTTGGGTATCCATTCTGCGACAAAATTTAGAACTACTTGTGGATCCCAGGTACAAGTGTATTTTGGAAAGACAGGTCTTAATTTATTAACGCCTTTTAGAAGCCTTTTAACTTGGTCGTTAGAAGTTACAATACTGCCTAACAGCAAGGAAAGAGCTGAGCGATGACAATTCAGAGATCCGTAAGTGGCACCTTTGTTAAATAGTTGTGTTAAAAATAACATAATATCTGATGGTGAACCAGAGTAAGGGTTAAGACTGTTTGCTTCACAGAACTGCCACCATAGTTTATAGGTACCGTTGTACTGAGACAGTGTATTCTGGGATAGCGAAGCCATCATTAAGTCGAGCGCAAGGCTTGGCGTTCCTCTGGACTCGAAGGCAGACCTGAGAGCACTGCCGCAGCCAGGGTAAACTGTCTCAGAGGGAGTTGGGGGGTCCTGAAAGAGGACAAGGAAATATTTGAATCAGGCGTTAAGTATAAAATATCAGACTGACGTATTTTATTGAGTAATGGAAACCAAGGCTGTGACGACCAATAAGGGAATATAATTATACCTATTGCTTCATCTATAATAATTTTCTGTATGCATTTCAAAATTAAAGAGAAGGGTGGAAATGCGTAGAAGTACCCTGTGTGTTTCCAATTTATTGTAAATGCATCTACTGTCATGGCATCAGGGTCTGGTTTCCATGAGACATACGTTTTGCATTTTGCATTAGTGCGAGAAGCAAAGAGATCTATTAGTGGTTCGCCAAAACATGCCAATACCTTCTGATATTCCGAGTCAGAGAGGTTCCATTCGATATCGGGGTTGATTTTCCTCGATTCTTGATCTGCTTATATGTTATCTTTTGTATTTATATACGACGATATTCCGTTTCTCGCACCACTGCCAGATAGTTTTTGTTAAGTTAGTTAAATGAGGGAATTGAATCCCTCCCATTTTGTTTATGTAACTAATAGCGGTGGTGTTGTCAACGCGTAGCAAAATATTACAATCATTGTACTTTGGGTCACGAGCGAAGCATTTCAGACCAAGAAAGACGGCAAGTAACTCTAAATAATTAATATGAAAGTTGCGCTCGCTGTCTTTCCAACCACCGTTGACACGTTTATTATTACAAAATGCGCCCCAACCTGTTTTAGAAGCATCAGTAAAGATTTCTAAAACAAAATTTTTTAGATTCGAGTGGATTTGATGTGAAATTTATATTTTTAATCCACCACTGTAAGTCAGATAATATTACAGCAGAAGGTCTAAATTTAGCTTCGTATGTTTGATAATTTTTAAGAGCTAAATATTTCTGTCTCTCTAATTCTTTTGTATAGAGCCAGCCATATCTTACCGCTGGACATGCTGCGGTCAGAACCCCTAACAAGCGAGAAAATTCCCTAATAGTACAAATCGGTAACTTTAAATATTTTTGCACTAATTGTAATATTTTGTTTCGCTTTTCTAACGGCAATGATATTGACATGTCTATAGAGTCGTATATAAATCCTAGATATTTGCAACATTGTTGTGGGTGTAAACTACTTTTATCAAAGTTAACTACAAAACCTAAGCAATTCAGTAATTTAAGAGTTTCGGTAACATTTATATGACACTCCTCGTAGGTATCTCCTAGACATAATAAATCGTCAAGAAATATAACGGATTTAAATCCACGGTGCCTTATATACCCTACAACTTCTTTCATGATTTTTGTGAAAGTCCGCGGTGCGGAGGATAGTCCGTAAGGCATAGCATTAAATTCATATGTTTCGTCTTCAAATTAAAATCTTAAATACTTGCGATGGGATCTAGCTACAGGGACAAGTAAGTATGATTCTTTAAGATCTATGGTTGCCATGAAGCCATTTTTTGGTATCATTTTTGATGCAGTTCTATGATCTTCCATCTTAAAATGCTCATTTGAAACGAACTTATTTAATTGTTTAAGATTTAGTATAAATCGATAGCTACCATTCGATTTTTGTGTCAAGAAAATGTTAGATACAAATTGATCAAATCTAGGTTTTCGTTCCGTAATCGCGCCTAAATCTAATAAGTAATGAATAGCTATTTTCATGTCCCGTTTTTCCTCGACGGAAAATGAGTTTCGGGGAACAGTACTCTGTACAACTTTACGTGAAAAAGGTATGTGGTAGCCGTGATAAATCCAACCCAGAATAACCGTGTTCTTTGTAATGCCACGCCAACAATCATAGTAAAATTGTAGTCTACCGGCATGTACCTGAGTTATTGCCTCGTAGGGGCACGCTTGTTGGAGCTCGCGGCCGCACTCGCTCGCGCTGACGTCGACGTCGGTGGCGCGGGCGGCGCCCGGCGGTAATGTTGGTGTGCTGGTGCCCGGTACGAAGATGTCCGCCCCCCCCTTCTCGATGACGGGAAGCGAGGAGGCCCCGACCAGTTTCCCTGATTCTGAAAACGAGCACTCGACGTCGGAATGTTTGATGTTGATGGCTTTGGAATAGCTGCTTTTTTAATTTGCAGCCCTTGTTTCTCGATCGCTTTTGAGGCCTTGATTTTTTCCGGTAATTTACTTCCGAATAGGGTTTCATCTCTGTCTTGATCCTGTATTAAGGTTAAGAACGACTTCTCCAAACCTGGCGTCATAAGTTTTGTTCTTACTTGTGTCTCGGTAAAGTGGAGATCAGTAAGTATTCGGCAGCTGTCTGATAAAATTTTTACAGCTTGTACCTTGTCTTCACCGGTCAGCAGCAGGGTCATTGCCTTGTTGATAGCCGAAATACCCAGGCCGAGTTGGTCCTGTTTGGTTTGAAGCTTTTTGTCTCTGTTTCTTACTAAATCAGTGACAGCAGCCGATATTTCTACGTTCAAAGTAGGTGCTTTGAGTAGCTTGCAATTGTTAGGAATCGTATATCCTTTTAGAAGCATTTCTTTGGCTTCGCTTTGTATACCTTTTATAAGAATTGGTAACCAACGTTGAGCCAGCTTGTCGTGTATGTCCGGGCCGTAAACTGGAATATCGACAACAGCATCGCCTAAAGCTTCTAGTAGCTCTGGGTCAAGTTCAGGCTCAGTGTTTACTTGTTCCGAGGCTGGTGGCTGGTGATCGGGTGACTTGGAGGTTGATGGCACATCTGGTGGTGTATCATCGACATCAATGTGTACCTCTACGTTTTGCGTTCCGTTATCTGAAATTTTTTATTTTTTTTATTTGAGGGTAGTTAACAAAAAAAAAATGGTAGGAAGATTCCTTGTTAAATCGTATATTTTATAGGGTCCATTGCCCACAGGGTCCAACGGTACCCTATTTTTGTTGTTTTTACAAGCCTTTGTGTTAACCCGCAGTTGAACCTCCAGGCTGATATTTTCTAGCGTCATGCTAACCCATCGTGATAACCCGCAGTTAATCCTCCAGGGAAGCTTATAGACGCTGAACGCATAAGTGAATTCCACTTTCTAAACAACAATTTCACTTTGTAATGGAAAAAATAAACTCACCTTGTATTTCCTCGGAATCCGATGACGAAGAGTACACTATTAAGCGACTACGCCTTTTTTCATTGCCTTGCTTTTTCAACTTTTTTATTTTTGCACTATAATATCGTATTCTTTCGTCAGCACTTCGTTTGGGCATTTTTCTTTTTTATATTTCTTAAAAACTTACTTTTATTCCGGAGATTGGTGTGCTTGTTGCCACGCACGAAAAAATAATGGCGAGTCGACATAGCGCCTACCCGGAGGTAGAGAAAAAAAAAAAAAAAAGTAACTAAATTACCAGTGCGAAGTTGCCAGTAGGATAAAAATTACTACATTGTTGTTATTATATCTGAAGAATGAAACGTCGAAATATAATATGCATTTGATACTTATTGATAAAACTTCAGGCTACGAGTATTTAATGAATGTGCAACAGCTCTGGTCAATTAATTTTACATCTGATTGATTTATTGCAATGCTCTTAAAAATTAACGAAAACGTTTTAAACCACATGTTTTAATTAATTATTGTGATGATTCGAAAGGTCATGTCAATTTGTGAAAATATTGTAGGTAGCAGAAAACATTATAAAAAGTATTGATATGGGAATATATGAGGTAAGTACCTCTGCAATACGGATATTTTTCACAAAAGTGACGTATATTTTCCAGATATAAGTTTCATTTTCCAAAAATTAATATGCATATCAACCAAATTATGTCTACCCGACACAAGCACCATAAAAAATTCCATTACTGTTGTGCATTATTTCCCGACACAACAATTGACATCATTAAACGAACTGAATACGTATACGTCCGTAATCCACAAGCACCAACGTAGATATATTGAACCAGTGTCCATATAATTTTATTACTTATAAGTGGGTAGTACAATAAAAGCTGGTTGTTCGTTGCACGGCCAGCGAGCTCAGTTGTACGTTTCCTGCATACTAAACAGCGTGAAATGCGACTTCGTATAATATTATTTGCTTAATAATTTACTAGCATGCTGATTAATAATTTCAAAATGGATACAACCATGCTGTGGTGGTCTTTATTTCGTTGTTTAATTATTTAATCAGCCACGTGTGGCTCATTTTAAAGTTTAACGCGCTGTGACGTAATTGTGACGTAACGTGTGTGTGACGTACACATTTTAATGTGTAATTATCTTGATTTTCTGCGGTTTTCAAATGTAATTACGTAATTACACTTTTTATTCGTATAAAAATTGACAATCGTAAGGAAAATATATTTTTAGACGATCAATTTGAAAAAAATAAAATGCTTTTTTTAGATGAAATCTTTGTTTCTCAAAATATGAGCTGTGTATACAGACCAAGTGCTCTCCGCATTTTATGTATGAAGCTAGAAGTACGCGGTGGGCTCAACTTGTCGGGCTAATTCAGTGTGGGCTGCCGCGCACCGGCCGGCTCGCATGTTAGTTCGATAGTCACTCAAGCACCGCGTAAAAGAAGACAACCCAACGAGTCAGAAGGTTACGCGTTACATTCTTTAAGAACAAGAAATATTCTGATAACGACGAAGAGTATTTTACGAATATTGTTAACGGTTTATGAATATTTAGCTAAGGGCCCTTGGTTTTAATACAGGCGAAAATTCAACGACCGATCCAATCACGACTCTCAATTCAGATTAAAGATAACTTAATCTCTTAATTGTAAACTAAAATCTCTTCTAATTAAAATTAAGGCAAACAAAATCAATATCCCCCAAACATTAAAGGTTCGGCCCCCAATACTTAATTAGGCAGCTTACAATAACACTTTACAGGGTCCCCAAAAGTTTCTTCGTTAGATTCTCCCCGATAGTATCGTATGCAAATTTCCTAAATGCCTGTAAGTTCCGCCGGGCAAACTACCGTCTGCATTCAGTTAAATCCCTGATGTAGGCCAATCTCTGTACAAATAAGTTTCTCATTGAAAATAGGAGCAGGCAGTATAGAGTAGATTCTGTATCAGTCAGTTGAGTAAATAATTTGTTTCATGATTGAAAGAGAGAGAAAATTAATATTTGGATTATAACTAATTGAAGGGATTGCTGAACAGTCCTTGAGTCAATATTACCATAACATTAAAATCTTGGCCCCCAATACATAATTATGCAGTATGCAATTACACTTTACTGGGTCCCCAAAAGATTTTTCGCTAAATTCTTCTGATCATAGGTACCTTAATGCTTCCACGTTCACCTGCATTCAGCTAAATCTCTGATGTAGGCCAATCTCTGCACAAATACCTAAGTTTTCTCATTGAAAACTGTAGCAGTGTGTATATTTTGTATCAGTGAACTGAGTAAATAAATTGTTTTGTGATTGAAAACTTGAGATAGAGTGGGGGAGAAAAGGATTGTTTGGATTATATCTAATTGGAAGTTGCTGAGTAGTCCTTGAGTCTCGAAAAGGGTGATTCTGTTGATTCAGCTTTTAACTGCGCATGTATAAGGATTCTTTGTTGACTATTTAAAAAAGGCAATGGATGGGTTTCACCACAATTATTATTCATACAGTTTTACATGATTTTCAGCATTTTATAGGCAGTGTGAGCAGCAATAATTCCATTACCTATTTTCTTAGTTACAACTAATATTAAAAATCACCAATGTTGTAAGAACACACATATTATTAAAATAGGGAAAAGCCATGCTTAATAGCGGACACTGGCAGGACTTGAGGATTGACCCATATGCTGATAACACCGTAGTGCTTTTATATAATTATTATGTCGACCAAACATTATTAATATCCTATGACTTACGAGTAATAGTGCCCGTAAAATATGACAGCCCAGGTTTGACACAGATTACTCTTGACCTAAAATGTAAATATCTCACTAATTACCAATTACTATACTTCAATTCAGAATCTTAGGTTGGTAGCTGCTTATCAAAGGACCACAAACTCAAATTCACACTTATAGAAGGCCACGTTCCATTGCAATCAACTATCTAAGATTCTGATTAATTCAAGTAGTTAATGGTGGGTAGATAAACAAACACAAAAATTTTCAAAATATATAGTTTGATTAACAACGAAAGCAATTACCCATATAGCGCTTAATTTGCAAATAAACTCGCATAGTATACACACTACATAGACTGTAACTACACAGATGTGTTTACAAGACGCTCGCGCCGAAACACGGCATTTCCATTTACGAACGCTCCAATGACAATATTTTGTAACGTAACAAACGCAGAACGAACATAGACAAAGACATCTACATTAATCAACAAAATCTTCTTAACAGTAAAAATTTAAATGAATGCAGATTTTCCTTTACAAATTTCATTTGGGGACCCTGTCACTGAGATCGCTTGCCCTCGCATTTTCTTTCTAACGAAGTGTTCCTCTAAGTTGTTATTCCCAATTCTCTACGGTATGTTAGGCAAAGTAGGAAGGTACCTTTTCAAATAATTTTTTTGCTCCAAATTTAGTCCGATGTATATTTAAATTCATTGTCTTTAAGTGACCCGAACAAGAAGACCTCTTTGAGACCTTTTTGTTCTGCAGACCGTACGTAATTTGTCCCTTAAAGTATTTTTTTAGAAAAGTTCGCGTAAACATTATAAAAAGCTATTAAATGGGGTCATAGTAAAGTCAAAAGTTTCTAAATGAAACTGCTTAAATATTTCAAGGTGGAACCTTAAATGCACAAAAATCCCGCATCCAAAACAATTTGGAGAAAATTCGATTAGATCCGAAACACATCCCGGATACAAAACATCCAAAGTATTTTCCATCAAACTCCCTATAATATTGTATAAAATTAATGACCCTTCAGACTGTCCTAACTTTATTATAATCTCTTCGGTGCGCAATCGCGCAACCAACCACATGATCCAAATTACGCGAGCGACGGAGAAAAATAGATCGACATTTTTCATCAGAAAACTTTGGTTAGCAACTTCCCGAGCCAGCTATGTCTTCTTTATTAAGCCCGATAGAAGATATATTACACATCTAATACCTACGGGTTCCGATACCTACCGACTACCTACGAAACCCCAAGGAAGTGAGATAGCAGAATAATAGGCGTAGGTACCGCCTATAAAGATAACGTCGTTCCGTTTCGGTTACTTCGCTGACCGACGACGCAGCATTGACATTATTCTTTACCTACTTTCAAAGATAGATAAAGCGAAGAAAATATTTCGTGAGTAATCCCACAGGGCAGTATATTTTCCTTATTTCGAAAATAATTTACGTCAACTCAATTCTAAGCATGCAAAAATGTTGTAAAAAGAACCCTCCCTGAAACTTATACGAATTAATGTTGTGGGAATAAGTTACATGAGAATAATTTTCTCGGAAAATTATGGATTGTCGAAGGGCGCTTTATCAATGCCTGAGTTATATATTTTTCTACTCGTCTTATATTTTCCAAAAAGGAAAACAACTTCGTCATGAATTTAGGATCACGACTTTTTCTCGTTGGATATAAATATTTTATGATATATTACAACGGCACTTTTAGTAATAACAACGAACATGGAACATGTAATAAATTCTCAGGAGATGAAATAATTAATCTTCCATTACGAATATTAATTTAATCGCACTTAAGCAAACATTAAGTTGTCCGAAAGCTTTATTTGTTATAAACTTTACATAAAAACATGACCACATATCATGCTCTTTATGGTTATTATCCTCGTATTCGTAACATCAAAACAATCTCAACTCCGGCCGCGATAAACAAATAACCTCCCCCGTGTGTTCCACACTTTCCGGTCAGTTAAAATATTTGAAATAAATAGCCTATTATCAGAACGATTACGTACCACGATTACGGAACAAACAACTTGCGAAGAATTATGCGCAACATGAGAAAAACATGAACCCCACAACACAACAAACAGAATATGTCTGACACGCTTCACTTGTTCTCAGCAGTATTGTATTTTGTCGGCCATCATTGTGTTTTCGAGCATTTGTTTCCTTACGAAACGGCAGTTAGGAATATTTATTGGATGAACTTGTGGCGTGATGTCGCTTTTTAGCCAATTGTAGCCATTTTTGTACTACCCAATGGGGTTAGATATATAGAAGGTAATAAAAGTTTCGATGGCAATTTCGATTCAGTTGTACAATCGCTATTTTTATATCTTGTTACCACTTGAAACGACTGTTCAAAAATGTATGTAGGAGAACGTGGTTTATCACTCACGTATTTTATTGGAACTAAGTTTGGGATGGCATTACGGGCTCTAGTTTCTCCATCTGAAATGCTAAACTGTAATGGATTAACATATTTTGTAGAGAATGTGTGTGCATTTATACGACTTTAGAAGACCCCATTACGACAAAGTTTGATGTTTATCACTTAAAACAGATGAGAACAATATTGAAGTAGTGAGTTGTACATCAGTGTTGAAAAAGCGTTCAACAATATTCCACAGTGACCAAAATATAAAGTTATTAAATTTTATGCACAAAAAAAGTAATTACACAGATTTTTATCAAAACACTTAAACGTAACGCCAATCATTATAATCCGGTATAATCCAATTAAATCTGTGAGAGCTGCCATCAAAAAGTCTTATTAAAGTTTTACAACCCATCTTATGACGGACAGGACTTATGCAAATGAGTGAAGGGTGTACGAACCGCTGTGTGCCCTGGATTAAAGGGGACGGTTCGAGTCGGTCTGTTTTTACAGTGCCACATGGTGTCGAGGGCTTTTAAACAAAACAAGCAAGCGAGGGGGCGTAGATAAGTAGCTAAATAGCCACATCTACATTTTTGGGTCTGTGTTAGTCTATGTACTCTTCTCTAGCTTGCGGTCCCCGCACTTGCTCCGGAGGATTAGCCCGAAAGCTTATTGATGAAGTGAATCCAGGTGCGATTATGCGGTCGTCAATATTAAAGTGGGTTTGATAAATCATTCAATGTTTTGACGAGTATGTTATAAATCATTTATGAACATTAAATACACATTTTGGTATTTACTGGTGCAAACAAGCCTGTTAACCGTATCAGGGATCTTCTTTTGCAAAATAAGCGATGTAATAAAGAATTAATCTACGAGATATTTCCTAGATTACAAAGGAAGACTTTCATTCTCATATTAAATAGAAAGCCTTTATAAAAAACAGACAATATATTTTCTCTCGTCCTTCGTATCTGACCCAGACGGTTATCTAAGTTCTCGCGGCGTCCGTTAGATATTTCCCAGCGAAACACCACGCCTTTGGTAAAAGTACATCGTTTCTAATCTTCCCTTGCTTTCACGGCTTTGTTTTAGAAAACCTCCCTTGGGCACCGCGTCGCTCCCACCACCGTCTCACTGCCTTCAAAGTACATTATCTATGTCAATACAGTAAAATGGGCGAGCCATTTTACGAAAACATTTTGCTATATCGCGTGTATCCTTAAAATAAGGAGCCGTGTGGGAACCATTACGTAGAGATTTCTGTCCCACAAACAGCCCATAATATGGGTATCGTTACGTAACCCACTCACAATGTATTTTTTCCGAAACACGATTTATCGGATATAGCACTAAGGCTTATTTTTCAGCTGAACAAAGGTGACATCCATGTTGGATGGGATTATCTGTTGTGATGCATTAGTTTCGGGTCTGTATCAAAAGGTCGGAACGAAATACCTTGTTTTATTTGTATGACACAAACATAGCTGATTTTTTAAGCGGTTGAGTTATAAATAGAGCCGGAAATAGTTCGGATTATTGATAGTATTTCAAGTTAACATAACATCATAGTTTGCTGTAATAAATATAAATGGCTCGGATAACGCCCGTCCGCTTTTCCTTGAAGTCGTTTTGCCTCTGTATTTCTGTTTTCTGCCGACAATGTGTCGCAGCAATGGCTTGGCAATAACGGTACATTTAATTCCCATCAAGCTCATGTATACGAAGACTTAATTCAAGTCCATTTCACAACTCGGCAATTCGAATAAAATTAGTGCAAACAATTTAGTCGGAGTCGTCATTGGGTACAGGCAAATGATTGTTTCGTCTAATACTGTTATTTCCGACTGAATAACAGCACAGACGGCTACTTACAGTTAGTGTAATCCGGTTTAATCCTGTACAAAGTAAGTGCTCCTAATACGGACACTATTTCACGTAGATAATTGCTTGGCGAACGAAACGGGTCGCCAGATTAAGGCCGGGTGCGACAACACTGCGCGAACACTCCTTTTAATACGTGGATTTACTTTCATAATGTTATTTGTTCAGCGTTTTTTAATAATAATGTAGGATGAACTGAATACGTTAGTTTTAGTATAACTGGAATGGCCAAAAGGAGTTTGGTACCGCTAAGGCGAGGCTGTGGTTATGAACGTTATCATCGTTAGGGGATATACTTCGAATTACTTACTCGTACTTAAACCGTGCATAAGGCAAATATTAAAGTTTATGAACCCATTTCATTTAATGGAAAATGACAATGAATACAACAAAATATAACGTATATGACTGAGAAAATAAGCTCGCTCAAAAACCTTTCATAACATAAAAATGTAATTACAAAATCTGCTTTCAACAAACAACTATTTAAGCAAACAATAGCTCATCATAAACCCATCTAAATCACATTTCTAACTAAAAAAATAATAAGTAATAAAACTCTATCACAATTTAAATTTGAAAAGAGGGTAACTTCTATTCATAGTCATGCAAAACAGTTTCAAAGTAATCTGTTCAATTAATCCCTTGTTGAATAAAAAAATCAATACGAAATATTTAGGGCAGGACTATTCATACGAGTTTAAAATTCGAATTAAGTTTTCACTCGCGCCTCCCAATTCATACCGTTTGATTACTGTTTTGATTACAAAGGGCGTTCGTTCGACCCCCGAGGGGTCCGTACACGGTCAGTTGATCGATAACCATCGCCCTGGGGATCCTTTCTACGGTTTTTTTGTGTATTTATGATCAAAGCTGATTTAAGTGGTATGAAAATTTATTGTGTTCATGCTTACTCGCATCTTTGCTTGAAGATATTCCGGTCTCGTTTGGGTCCACTTTATTTATGTGTTTTTATCTGTGTAGGTACTTCTAAGTATTTATGTAATGATGAGGGTTTCAGGCAAGATGACGTGGTTATATTTATGAGATTTCGAGAGTTCGGGCTTGACCGTTTGACATTTGCCTCTTCAAATTCGGTTTAGGCAGAATTTTTTTTAGGTATTATTTTTTTCATAAAATGAGAATTCATTATGTATGAAAGACAATCTGTATTTTATCATTCAGGTTATAGGTATTTAAAACGTAGAAACAACCACTATTAATAATAATTGGAAGCTTTTTAGGCATTCGAGATTATAATGTTGTAAATTAATCAGAATGGTATTAGTTTTAAAGGCTTAAAATAATAAAGAATTTTATTTGTTACCGAAATTACCCAATTAATATGGGTTCAAAATTGCGTAACGCCATGACCCAGAAAGTCCAGACTACCATAAAATGTAATTCAATATTTTAATGCTGGCAACTTCATTATCTTTTTTAAAAGTCTTGTATTATTCATAACGAGCAACGTTTACGTAAATAAAATATAAGTTTAAAAAAAAATGTTTTGTATTTTTTGAACGTCGTTTCTGAATGTAATAGAACATTCTGGGTCTGGTCGTAAAGACCAGCCAGTGCTTTAATTACTCGGTAAATAGCGTGGGTTACTTTTATTTTTCGAAAATGGCCGCCCTGTGTACAATGGTGTTTTAAAAGGACAACGCTGTTTTAAAAGCTCGTATAAAACTAGTTTGCAGTATCTGTGGACATTTTGTGAGATTTTAGAGAGCAGTTGAATATAGCTAGCTTTTTACCCTAATATAACAATAAAAAGATTAAAATATCAATTTTGAAAGCTAGTTTTAGTTATAACTTCATGTGGTGTGTACAAAGTAAGGGATTATTTGATTCTGCAATCAGTAACAATTATGCTAAAAATCACATAAAATTCTCTGAAACAATAGCTTAGTAAGTTAAACTCATTCAGAAAATCTTTAATCTTTATTAAGATATCTTCGAACACATTTTTATATCTAATAAGCAATCCAAAAATGAAAACTATATTATAATTAATAACCCTAAATTAACACAATACACAAAAACACACAATCACACAATTACAACACAACACAACACACAACGCAACACACACCACAATACACAAAATAAAACACAATTATTTGATTACTAAATTAATTTATCATAAATAGGCTGTACTCGAACCAGAAATGTGTGGTTAAATTTAAGGATGTGTTACAGACCATCAAACCGAACAACTTTCTCCATGGGACAAACATCGTAATCGCGAAAAAATTATCAACCTGTCCCATAGAAAACATCAATACCTACTCGACACAAATGTATGGGACATCTGATTATTTTTTCACGATTACGATGTTATTCCCATGGAGAAAGTTGTACACCCTGTATAAAGCGTCACCCACTGGCTGCCTTGTTGGTCTAGCGATCGCAGGCGCTACTGCTGAGCATGAGATCCTGGGTTCGATTCCCACGTCGGACAAAGATTGGATTGGGTGTTTCCATTAGGAATTGTTCAGTAGCAGCTCGGAGTCTGGATTTGTGCCCAGTTGATGGCAATAGGCTCACCCCCTATTACATGGCACTTAAACATTACTGGTGAAATGCGGGTGTACTATTAGATACATATCTGCCTAACCCTTCGGGTCATACAGGCATTATGTTATGTTAAAGCTCCACCCACGAAAATTTATTGTAGTAGTACCTAAGCTAAAGGAAATAGGTTTTGGAAAGTGAACGTAGGCGGTAAGAACTTATGATCAATATCCCCTTCAATAATAAAATAGTTCCCTTTTCAATATTTATAATGACGTGAATGTGAACTTACCCTTTTCAGTATTATTCGTATTTTGATGATGAAATACGAATAATACTAAAAAGGTTAAGTGGACCAACTTGCCAGCATAGACTTAAGGTGTAGGTACCCATGAGAACTGAAAAATTCATAAAATGGCTTTGTAGATCTTACTGTATTTTTAGTAAAGCTCAATTGTTCAGGGTGCTTTGTACAGGCTCGCAAATTTTTGACTGTTCAAGGACGTTGATAACATTATGCCTGATGTCTATCCATTGAATAATATATTATATTAGACATACCTCATACATTTTTGCTGTTTTATGGACAGACTAGCACTTTGCCGACAACTTCGTCCGCCCTTTGTATCCCGAAACAGTTTAAAAATACCTTATTCATGACTTTAAAAAGATTAACATAATTCCATTTTTAGGGTTCCGTACCTCAAAAGGAAAAAACGGAACTCTTATAGGATCAGTTCGTTATCCTGTCAAGACCCTTTTTCTCAGGAACGCGTGGAGGTATCAAGTTGAAATTATTGTCAAATAAGTAGGTCTGTGGTCCCTTGGAGTTCTAAAAAAAGCAAGTTTCTAAGTCAACGTAATAAAAAAATACGGCAATTTATGCGATATTTTGATACTCGCAAGTAAATCAAAACCTATAGGGTACTTCCCTTTGTCCTAGAATCATGGAATTTGGCAAGAAGCAAGGTCTTACAGCGCAAGTAAAGGAAAAAGTCCGAAAATTGTTAATTTGTAATTTTATCACACAAAAAAATATTTTCAAGTCTGTCAGTCTGTCAAGACTCTTTGTCTCAGGAACGAGTGGAGGTATCAAGTTAAAATTGATATCAAATACGTAAGTCTATAACCCCTTGAAGTCATACAAAAATCAAGCTTCTAAGTAAACGCAATAAAAAACACGGCCAGTTATGCGACACATTCTGATACTCAAAGTAAACCAAAACCTATAGGGTACTTCCCGTTGTCCTAGAATCATGGAATTTGGCAAGAAATCAGGTTTCACAGCACAAGTAAACGAAAAAGTCCGAAAATTGTTAATTTATCACATAATTATAATTTTTTTGGGATCGCAATGTTAAGTTTGTTTTTGGGATAAATTCTTTTCAACTAAGGAACCCTTCATTGTGCGTGGTCCGACACGCACTTGGCCGGTTTTTACAAATGAAGCCAAACAAATGAACGTTACTGTATTTGTTTGGCTACACATCGAACATTTGAAATTATATTTCAATCAGGTAAAGCATGTAAAACAGGACAACATCGAGAAATACGAAGCCCATTCTATTTATAATGAAAACGCTGAACACAAAATCGTTTCATGGAAACCATTTACTCTATTGTGGAGCAATAGCTTGTACTGTAATACCTGGAAATGGAATGTATGTACGGCCACTGTCGGAAATAATCGTATAGGTAAGTGAATACACAGTGAAACGTAATCTCCGTATCGTTATTAATATCGATTTACGTAGGTAAGTATTATGGAAATCGGATTGTAGGCGAGATTGCTATTGTGGTTATAAATAAGCACTAGTTAAGTATAAAAGATTGTTGTTGCAGTAACAAAAAAAGCTTGCATAAGTAATCGGTACTTAGGTACTCTCATTTAATTTAAATATCTTATAAATAGAATCTATCTACATTCTTATAAAATAAAAAAAAAAACAAAACAAAAAAACAAAACACATTTTACAACAAAACACAAAAACAAATAACAACAGCAAAACACTTAAAACAACAAAATTACATTTTATTATTATTATTATTTTTTATTATTATTCTTATTGTTTTCAGAATTATCCTAGATATCACTTTTGTGATACAACAAATACCTAGACAATCGCTTACAATAAATTCCTACAATGCCTAAATTGGCCCATTGGATTCCGTCGGTGACATTACTGAAATCTGATCCGAATGTTTGTTTGATAGCCGTTACTGTCGTCATGTTGACCTAGTAACTGACTCCGAGATCGATGTCTCTTGCTATCTAACACGGAATTCAGTTATGTACGCTAATAATTCAATTCTTGGAGGTGACGGAATTAGGTGCGGGGTTTCTGGCGCAGTTGTAGTTGCAGGAATCCAATTTTGAATTAAAAACGTCATACACATCAAAATATTCAGAGTGAGTAGACTTTTATTGGACAGATGTTAACTGCTGGAGTGGCTTGTGGCTAAGCAATAACAGCCGCACGGGTCGATCGGTCATATTAAGCTACGCTTGTCGCGGTTGGTCCGTGGATGAGAGACCATCTTTACATACCAATACCCCTCCGTATCTCAGAAAGCACGTTAATCTGTTGGTCCCGGCTGTCATTCGTGGATCTTTGACAGTCGTTACGGGTCGTCAGAAGCCCGAAAGTCTGACAACCAGTCTTACCAAGGGTTATCGTATTACCCAGTAACTGGGTTGTGGAGGTCAGATAGGCAGCCGCTTCATGTACAATATTGGTATTAAGCTGCATCCGGTTAGACTGGAAGCTGACCCCTATATCGTTGGGAAAAGGCTAGGCAGATGATGATGTATTTATTAGTTGTTAATATTTTCATTTATTGTTGATGTAAATTGAAACTTCCTGGCCAACCACTTAGGGAATAACTTAGTTCTAGGTTTTACATTGCCGTCGACCGTATCATAGCTTACCATGCATGGTAAGAGAGGTACACATTCCTGCATCGTAATTTTTTTGTTGTTGTTATCGCAAATGTTGATTTTTTCTTTAATTGTTATTTTAATCTGCTGTTATTATATTGTGTGCCTTTTAGTCAGTCTGTGTTAAATAAATGTATTTTCTTTCTTTCTTTCTAAGATAAAGAACAAAACCAATACCACAAAAAAATATAGTATTTTTTTCTAACAGCCACAGTAATAGATGGAGTCTTTTCCTTTACGGAAACCGCACATGAATAAGACTTATAAGTGCTTAAAAGTCTAGACGCTGGATGTGTTGCGGTTAGGGTGACAACCGCAATTGGCGCGCATTAACCATTTTCTTTTTCTTTCTTTTTTTTTTATATTTCTTCCATTCGGCGTTAGCGCAATTGAAATTATTCACACATTATACAAGCTTGTACTTCTCTCCTGATAATAATAGGAAAAGGATACACTGCATGCTTCATATAAGTTTAGATTTTGATCTGAAAGCTTTTTGGTATGAATGTTGAGTTTATGCAAATAAAAAAGTGCCTAATATCATGTAAGGTTGCTCTAGAGCACTATATGCGTGAATAAAATAATCAGAATCAGTCTCAGTATACACTATCAAATGTAGAAACTGTGTCTATGCTAGATCAATTACCAAATACTGTAGCTTTCAATAGCGAAAATGCACAATATATTCGATCTTGACTACCCCGAAATACTTCCAAGCTACTAGCAAAGTCTATAAGTCGCCGATATGTCGCTAACATTATATTCTAGCTCTTCATCACTTAGTCGCGTCACAGCGAGCAACTTTAATAAATGGGTGGATGTCTGGAATCGCGTACATTGACCTGCTTTGCTGACATCCGACGTCCACTATCTAGGATGTAATAAAGATATTGATTTGTGTGGACATGGTAAGACATTTGTCCTGAATTACGTTTGGAAGTCATTACTTTTCTATTTCTTTCATTTTTTGGTATTTTCTCGGACTTTTGACAAAGGGTGCGTTTTGACAACGTTTTGGAATTACTTTTTAGGGTAAAAGTGAGGGCCGAAGGTTGCCAAACGGAACCCTATTACTAAGCCTCCGCTTTCCGTCCATCCGTCCGTCTGTTTATCAGCGGGCTTTATCTCATGAACTGAAATAGTCAGACAGTTGAAGTTTTCACAGATTGTGTATTGCCTATTGCCGCTATAACAAATAATAAAAATAAAATAAAGGTAAATATTAAAGGGGTTCTCAACACAATAAACTTTTGATTTTGATTTGCTTCTTGGGTAAGAAGAAAAAATTAATAGTTTATTGTGTTGAGCCCCCCTCTAATATTTGCCTTTATTTTATTTTTGACAATGACACCCCACATGCCAGGGTTGGCATGTGGGGTGTCATTGTCTATAACTCATCGAATAGGTACCTATATATTTTTTTATCTCTATAAATGAAGAAATAGAGGGCCGCAAAAGTTGTCAGGTTTACACCATTATTGTTTGGATTTGAAACTTGCGTATATCGTGTACCACAGACTGTATTTAATCAACAAATACTAAAAACACCGGTTGATAAGGTATTTTGTTTAAATATGGGCGAATTTCTGCAACTGCAAAAAAATACTTTGTAATTGTGAATTATGAAATACAAAGTTAACTATGCGTATTTTAAAATTTAAGATGTAAAATATTCTTCATTTACTTTTTTTTTAAATGTAATGTTAAATATTGTACAGTGATACGGAACCCTTCGTGTATGAGTCCGCCTCGCACTTGGCCGGTTTTTAAGTAACAAATGTTAGATAACTATAATGGATTTATTTTAATACACACAACTATTATTGTTAAACATGCTTGAATAGTAATTATAATAGTCTTTGAAGTCTTTATTTGACAAGATGTTGGCGTTTTTCAGTTTCCATCATTTTCTGAACTTGAAGTCTAGTAAAGAAAGAGTTTACTTGGGTCAATCTCAATATCAAACTCCGATTTTCATGAAAATAAATAAATATAAATAAATATGTTTGGACATATCACACAACGCCATCTAGCCCCAAGCTAAGCAACCTAATGCTTGTGTTATGGTAACGAGATGGCTGATAAACTACTTATATACATTTTTTTTTTGTAAATACATACATATTATAGATAGAAAAACACCCAGACTCGGAACAAATACTTGTAGGTCGTACAAATATTTGTTCCGTGCGGGAATCGAACCCGCGACATGCTGCGCAGCAGTCAATCGCTCAACCACTGCGCCAACCGTGTCGTCGAAATAAATTCATGCTGAAGAGTAAGAGCTTATTCTTTTTACTGCCGATCGGAAAATTGATGGTCATACATCGACCGAACCATCACGGTCAAGTAAAGTGCGTACTTACGTAGCTATTGTATAGATAACTCCAAAGGCTCGGATATGAGTTCCCTCCTTGAGCGAAAAATTTCGTCTATTTTATTCAAGGTCGGAGCATTGTCGTATAGCCTTCAGCTTACAAAACCGCTTACCTCAGGCATTTTCCCTACATAATGAACTGCGTATTTGGTAATTTCACTTGTTTAGGTATATTTGCAAAAAGCCTTATCTTGTAATCTTTTGGTAGAATAATCTCTTTTGTTGCTAGCATTTAAATATAAACTGGAGTCCTAGTATAACGTGCAAACGTAAAATAAAATACAGGATGGTTTTAAAATATATTTTCTGCTTTGTTATTTTGTGAGGGAAATATTATCTCGGTGCCAAATTACTTGGTGATTAAATTAAAAGAGGGTCATCAGAATCTTAATGGGCTAGTTTGTTCTCGTTATAATGTGCGGATTACTGGAGTTTATTATTTATACTATACAACATTGTTTTTTTTTTTGAGGGGCTCTTGGTACTGCCGCAGGGTTCGATCGATCTGGCTAAGCTTCACTTCATGGGTGACCATCTTTACATACTAAGACCCGTGCCTCACGTGAAAGCACATTAAGCCGTTGGTTCCGGGTGTCATTCGTGGATCTTTGACAGAAGCCCGAAAGTCTGACAACCAGTCTTACCAAGGGGTATCGTATTGTCTAGTAACTGGGTTGTGGAGGTCAGATAGACAGTCACTCCATGTAAAATACTGGTATTCAGCTGCATACGGTTAGACTGGAAGCCGACCCTAACATATATAGCTAGGAAAAGGCTAGACAGATGCTGACAACGTTGGTATTTTTGAACCAAAGGTCATAAATAAAGTGCAAAGATCGATTATTTGGTGATGGTGATCTTCGATTTCAGAGTATTATAAACTCATGTACAGTCAGAAAAATTAATTGTTTGTTTGTTTATGAAATTGACACACTATGTCATTTTGCCGTGTTATAGCCATTTCATAAAACTATCAAAAAATGACAGTTGTGATTTCAATTTTTAGGGGTACTTAATTTAAGTTGGTTGATAATTAATTTCCCTTACTTTACCTACTTATAAATTGTTGCGCTACTTGTAAAATATAAAGACAGAGATACCTCATTTCACGTCCGTTTTAACGAACAATCCTGTATCATGTTCATCATGCTTGCTATAATTGGTAATTGCTATTCATACACGTATGCATGCTGTGATCGTTGCTCGAGGGGATAAGGTAACCATGGGAAGTGACGTATTGCTTTTAATAATAAATAAATAAAATCTTTATTGCAGACAATATCCTTATGGAAAATATCATAGTATTTGCCGATAAATCAGTAATTATGTTTTATGTGATAGACGTCCTTTTTTACCACTGTATTATTTTTTTTCCAATAAACATAATTAAGTATCACACCGAAAAATTATCAACAAAATATATACCACGCTACAGATCGGATTTCAGAGCAATAAAATCCGTATACCTATTCCGGGACGTAATACTTTTTTGTACGCATTATATCCATAACATAAAGCCATTTTGGCTATAATCACATATCTGTATGCAAATCTCAATGGACATGAAACCATTTCGCGTGTTTTAATTGCGTAACGGATGGTTGTCCGCGCTCATAACCGGGGGAAAATTATATCTTTATTAATAACTGGCCCGTTTTCCTACGCCGGTAATTTTATTAGAGATCGTTCGTTTTTTTTTATGGAATTTATTTTTTAAAGTCAAAATCAAAGATCTTTATTGTGAGACAGTGGTTACAGAGTTGTTATCTGGTTATTTTGGTGTGCGTTTGCACTGCTCCACCATGTTTGGCATACAATAATTTGAAGCAATTTGTTATCTTAGGCCTAAGTGTATGTGATAATATATTTACTCAAAATAGACATTTTAATTGAAATAGAGCTATATCTTGCATCAAAACATAAAATCAGTCTGACACTAACTAATCACGAATCTATCGGAAAAAAAAATAATGTACTACTGAATAATATGATCTATTTATCAAGAAGTCACGAGGAAGAAGAAGAAAGAAGAAAAAGAGAGAGAGAGAGAGATTCTTCTATTTTTAGAAGAATCTACTATGTGGTAATCATTTTGTTATATCAAGTGATAGTCAAAAAGATCTGCAGCAAACGGCACCTTCTCAAACGGTTTAAATTACTCGCAGAAAATCAAATCCTTTATCCTACCTATATCCTACAAAACGTTCGAAACAAATCTTTGACATTCAACTTATTGGTTCCCAGTTCCCAGTAACAAGTAAGTACCTATTTCGTGTATCTTAAATGAAATACATTTTCAAAAGAGGTACTACGAACTCAATTCAATTTTCTCGATTGAGGTAGCAGTACCAGTAGTGCGAGGTGACATTCGAAGAGTACAATGATCGCATTCTTTGGAGCGTAGCACATAAAAGGTGCTTCTACCTGACCACGACATTGGCTTGGACGCTTCAACGATTTTTGCTATGAAATCTTATCATATTTCTTGGATCCCTATGGAGGTGTTTATTGGATGGAATTTGCTGCGGTAAAGGTAGAGGAGTTTAAATTTAATTAGGTATTTTTATGACGCGGTTTTTAATACTTTTACGTTTTTAAATGGAGAAGTAGTATGCTTTATTTAGCACACACACACACAGTCATTTAAAAGCATTTTAAATATTTTTGGTCGCTAAGCGACAAAGCCCAAAAAATTAAAAAAAAATTTAGGATAAAGCAATCGTAACGACCCATTTTTCCGAGTTTCACAACTCTAAACCGACAACATTTAGGCAAGTACTCAAAAACCTAAAATTAGATCCAGATTTCCTAAAAATAATCAAGTCTAAATCCCTTTCCATTTGTGGTCGCTAAGCGACAAAGCCCAAAAAATAAAAATAATATTTAGGATAAGGCAATCCTAACGACCCATTTTTCCGGGTTTCACAAATCTAAACCGACAATATTTAGGCAAGTACTCAAGAACCCAAAATTAGATCCAGATTTCCTAAAAATATTCAAGTCTAAATCCCTTTCCATTTGTGGTCGCTAAGCGACAAAGCGCAAACAATAAAAAAAAAATTTGGATAAGGCAATCCTAACGATCTATTTTTCCGGGTGTCACAACTCTAAACCGACAACGTTTAGGCAAGTACTCAACCACCCAAAATTAGATCCAGATTTCCTAAAAATATTCAAGTCTAAATCCCTTTCTATTATTCGCGTAAGGGTCTAGAGCTACCAAAAAGTAACATTTACAGACCTTTATAAGCAATCTAGAAGTTTTTATTTTAATCGTACGATTTGTGGGTTTTTGTGCCTTTTAATACAATTACATTTGTATGATCAAGGCACCACTTTTTGCCGCACCTACCCTTGTGCGGTCAGAAATACTTGTTTCAATTGATTTTGTACGTTAAAACGTTATTACGGGAGTACGGTCTAGAATTAAATTAGATTAGAAGTTTTTATTGTTGCGAGTTTACTCGAAAACTGCTGTATTGGTTTTTGGGAAATCTTCTTTGTTGCTTTTTTACCCGACTGCACAGGACGGGTTTCTTCGTTGTCCGTATGACGGTCTGTCCGTCTATCTGTCTGTCAGTCTGTCAAAACCCTTTTTTTCAGGAACGCGTGGAGATATGAAGTTGAAATTAATATCAAATACGTAGGACTACGTATTTGATATTAATTTCAACTTCATATCTGCTTCATATAATTTTTATAAAAAAAATAAAAAAATTGGGATTTCGGCAATTGATTTTTATTATAATATAATAGATGAAGTGACAATGAAATATCTAGATCGAAGTGTGAACTAAGTAATATATATTTTCTTAAATTTAAATCTGTGTTATCTACGAATAAAACACAATACAAAACGACGTTTATACGGCTATCTCAACCTTTTTTTTTTTTTTTTTTTGTGATTGGGAAATCATCAAATGACTTTTCCCGCTCTCGGCAGAGCGGGAGGGCGTGTCAGACTTTTACTGACTAAAACCCACCCATGTTCGTTCAGTTGCCCGTGCCAGGGCCACGGTATCTCTTTCGAACTACCCGCGACCCCGGCGGCCGCCGAATCCCAGCCTTAATGTATTGTTAGATTTGTCTCAAAAACCCAAGTGTCCTTAGATAGGTGTTTAAAAAAAAATGGCGGATCTTTGGCGCTAAATTGTAAGTCCTTAATAAAAAAACATTACACTCCTTTGGGCAGTCGCGTAAAAAATAATCAAACCTATCGAGTAGGGTATCAAAATGAAGGAAATTAAAAGGAGATTACAAAACTAAAATATAAGTCATATGTTTCAATTTAATTAGGAATAATAAAAGGCAATCAATACATCCAATAGGTTGTATTTATAGTTTTTGATAGTGTAAAAATCGGCCAAGAGTGCGTCGAACTTCGTGATACGCATTTTTACTAAAAGTATTAGAAATAAATTGTAAATACATATTATTAAGATAATATTATTCTTATTAAGTATTTTTTTAAATAAAAGTATACAGCTTTCGTTCATATGAGTGTGCCGGGATACTAAAAAGACTAAAATAAAATAAATAATTTGAAAAATCAAAAACCCATTTGCAAATTATAAACCGAAAGAAAATTAATAGGTCCCGCCTGCTACCAAACTTAATGCGAGTATTTAACTTAGGCTTAACGCTCATAATATATTATGTTAAACTGAAGTAGAGTTTGCTTTGTTTTAGTTTATTTTATTTTGTTTTCTGTTCTCAGTCTTGTTTCGGTGTTTTTAGTGCATTGCATATAAGTTGACTTTGTTGCAGTCGGGTTTTATTGATTTTTATGACTTCAGCTTGGTACTTGTGCTAAAAATAATTGGAAAAAACACGTTTAGAGAAAATCAGTATGTAACTGGATGGCTTTTAATATTTTAAGCTATATCTACTCTTATTATACAAAATATTGAATGTTTTTGTCAACAGTTCGATAGTACGTAAAAAGCGCCTTAAAACAATATAAATTAAAAAACTGCCGCGGTTTTTAATTCCAGTTACATAAACTAACAAATAAAAACTGCAAAGCTCAACTTTTAAATCGCTGTTAAAATATTATGCAACTACACTAGTCCTGAAAAAAATATTATTAAATCCGGCACAGAATACTCAACGAAAGAGCAACGGTCATTGCAAAACGAGCCATTTTATTTAAAATCTCGTTTTGAGTCACTATTGACTCGAGGACAGTAAACTAAGGTCCAGCGAACAGAGTAATGTAGGATAGGCCACTTCGCAAACAGGCTTTGTTCGAATAAATCTACTGAAAATAAAAAAGTTGCAAATTTTTTATTTTAGCTATACTGAACTTTTCGGCTTGCATTTTAAAATTATTGTTGTTTTTTTTTGTAAGTTTTACTTTAAATTATTGAGCGGGGACGGGGTTGTTTATTGAAGGGGAAATATTATTTATGTTAATTGCATTAGCACATGCAACAAAGTTATAATGATATTTAAGCACACAGCGTTGCATTCTTTAGTAAGTATTTATTTCTTTTGCTCTTTCTTTTTGGAGGTTTCAACAGTGGAGCCAGTTCGCTCAATTCTGAGCAAATGCTTTTAGTTTATGTCTTTGTATAGTAAACGTATAGTTTACTAGTAATCACGTAATCTTTTGGTAGCAATCTATTTATTATATTGGAGTGTATTTTCTGGTACAGTTAGGAACTTATAAAGGTATTTAGTATTGATTACATTCCAGTACTTTCATTATATTATATCATTATATTATTAAATTATTATGAAGATAAATATTTCACATTATAAACAAAATTGAGAACGGGTCTTCTCGCGATATTCCTCGTAAAAAGGAATATCGCGAGAAGACCCGTAGTGCTATTCTGTAAACATCTCACCGTGATAACTTAGGTGAAGTGAGCGTGAAGTGAGTCGTCATTTCACCTGATGCTAGGGGATGACACTATTGACAGCTCACTTTAAGATCACTTCACGTAAGTTTTCACGGTGAGATATTTACAGAATAGCACTACAGTTCTCAATTTTTCAATTTGCGAAAGTTTAAAAAGTTTCAATATTTCACTTCAACAGTTCATACAATTTTTATAGTTACTGGTTGTAAAATGGATGTAAATAGTAACCACGCATAGTCTAGGTACATTATAGGTACCTATAGTTTAATTTTATTTTCTTTATTTGGCTCACCAACAATTGAATACACAAAAATGAATGAATAAAAAAAAATTCTTGATTGTATTAATATAAACGTCAATGACTGTAATATTACGTGATTTGATTACTATGCAAGTTAATGATACAGTCCATTGCAGATATTATAACAATCTCGTAATTGGTTCCTATACATGGAGATGAAGTAGCTTCAGCTTGCTTTGGTACCTACGTAAAGGAAAAACCGTTATGATATCCTGTTACAGTTTACAGATTCCTAGGTTTTTATAGCTGTGGACGATGTTTATAATTATTTTGATAATGTTTTTAAATCTTCATCATTTATTGGCATTTTTTAATGCTCCTTTGTGGAGTTCTTAATTTTAATTCTTTATTTTTCGTTTCTTAGCATTGGTAATTATAAACACTGGACGTCCTACCTATTTACTCGTAACATAACATCATCACGTCTGTATTCCGCAAAGGGTTAGGCAGACCACACACATTTCCTGTCTATTTCTTGAGTTTGTTTATAAAAAACATTAATACATAGATAATTCTGAATTGTTTGATTTGGAAATCGTACTACTTTGTAGACCTATGTGAAGAGTAGTCTTATTTATCATACGTGAATCATTATACCGCGTGGACCAATAACTAGGTAATAAGTATTTATTTTGATTTGTGCTCCCACGTAGTGCGAGTGTGAATGTGCATACAGGCTATCATCATTCTCCTGCCCTTATCCCAATCTATTTGGGGTCGGCGCAACATGTCCTTTTTTCCATACTTCTCTATTATTCGTCATCTCGGTAGTCACCCCCTTTCTAGCCATGTCATCTTTCACACAATCCATCCATCGTTTCTTTGGTCTTCCCCTACTCTTATAGCCATCGACATTCATACACAAAACTTTCCTCACGACATTTTCCTCACTCCTCCGCATCACATGCCCATACCATGACAGCCGATTTCCGCACAACTTTTCAGTCACCGGTACCACTTTTAGACTTCCTCTTATGTACTCATTTCTTATTCTATCCATTCGTGTAACACCACACATCCCTCTTAGCATTCTCATCTCAGCTGCATGCAACTGTTTTTCATCTATCCCTTTTGTGGCCCAACATTCTGATCAATCTGATTATAATTCTGATCATTCTGATCAATGTGCATACAGGCTATGTAACAGATAAATGAAGATGATGTAGATTGTTGGCTCTTAATGCAAACGACATAAAAACAAGATTTAGGGACATCTTGTTAGAAAATTTATTTATATGGATTAGTATGTACTGTAGAGGTTTGATCACAGGCTTTGATGCAATGGTCAACCTTATTATGAAACTCGTACAGGCTGACATTCTACCACTCAAACATCGAATTATTTTTGAATAAAAGCTGTTCTAGCTTTTATTTAAAGGTGGTGTCACATTCTAGCTAGGGCAGCGATTAGAAAATATAATTATCCCTCCTTACCTCCTCTACCCCTTTAATTTGTAGTCTATCTACCCCGTGTGAGATTCGAGTTCTCACAGTACTTACATTGAGCGAAATTAATTGTTAAGCATACGGACACCCTACGTCAATTTGCCGTGTTTTAGCCAAAGAATAACAGTTGTGATTGGAATAAGCGCACAATTTAAGTCAATTTGCTTATGAATTAAATTTCTCTGACTTTACATTATATGAATTAGGTGAATGCAAAGCCTACTTTGTGGTTTTTGCCTCGGTATAGGTAAAGGCATTAAATGTGTGTCTTCCTAACTTATCTCGGAAAAAATAAGACGATTACGAAAGGCGACAAAAAATTGCTTATACGGTTGTATTCCTTAACTATATAATACAATCTTTGTTTCATTTCATATTATCTAAAATTAAATTCATGTAAACTAGTATTTTGCTTGTCTTTTGACTGGTGCACGAGTTTTGAAATAGTGTCCTTTCAATTTACATAGGTACAAGGTACGGCTGATATCAAGCTATACATTTCCAGTATAATCTGATCCCGCACTGTATAGGATTTACGCTGAAAATGTATTGTTTGATATGAAGCCGTGTGTACCAGCAGCATAATAAAGTAGTGTTCAGACACATCTTTGATTGGACCAGGGTGTCAATTGATAAATATATTTATTTACTCACAAAAAAATTTGGCGTGCTTTTTATGGAAATAACATATAACCAACCTACGTGAAAATAAAACCAACCTAACTACGAAAATGCTCATGGATTATTTACGTGACAAACTTTTTTCCAGTTTCGAACATTTTGCAGCTCAGAGTCCCCGAGGAACCGACGTGACATGACAATCCGTTGAAACTAGTTTCATTTTTCAAAACGTTGATTACGAAAAATATTTAAATATCCCACACATTCAGGCTTAACATTTTTAGGGTTCCGTACCTCAAAAGGTAAAAACGGAACCCTTATTCCTTCACTCGTGTGCCTGTCTGTCGGTCCGTCTGTCACAGCCAATTTGCTCCGAATCTAATGGACCTATTAATTTGAAGTTTGGTACATATATGAACTTCTGTGACCTGTAATAAATGAATTGAATATGGGGGTTATTTTTGGGGGCAAACAAGAAAATAAAAAAAAAAGTTTTGCAAACTATACCGTAGGACATATCAAATGAAAGGGCTTATTATGTGGGTCTCAAATATATTTGTTTTATAATCTATCTGTCTATATAAATAAAAAGAGAAGACCTGACTGACTAACTGATTGACCGATTGATTGACTGACTCATCGGCCAGTCCAAACCCTTGCACCTAGAACCTTGAAATTTTGCACAGAGGTTCCCTTTATAATGTAGACAAGGAATAAGGAAGGAATTCCCGGTAGTACGTTCGCGTAGGATAATTTCAGACATCTACGTGGGCGAAGGCGCTGGAAAAGCTAGTTTAAAATAAATTGTTTTAAAGTTATAGAAAATAGACGAAAATTGACCATTCCCGGGGGGGAGTAGAGTAGACTTCTTATAGGTTTTCTTGTAATCTACAAGTAAAGAACTATTTTCTGTATTTTTTTTACAGAAAATAGTTCTTTACTTGTAGATTACAAGAAAACCTATAAGAAGTCTGTGGTCTTAAAATAACATAGTAAATCTCTCAATATTGTGAGTACAAACTTACATTTACAGTTGGAATGTATGGGCCAACATGTTTTCCAACAACAATGCTAAGTTTGTTCTTGGAATAAATCCAACCCAACTACGGAACCCTTCATTGCGCGTAGTCCGACACGCACTTGGCCGGTTTTTTTCTGTTGTTCCCGAAAAACATGTCACAAACTAACATTGTAAAACCAGGCCGACATCGACTGACGACACGAAACTGTGTAAAATTTCGTCAGACATATCAAAATTGTCATAAAACTGCGTAAAATACAATAGATCGAAGCAACATAGGACGGGTACACACCGGAGCGGGCTATGACATTTTCCGCCCACAATAGAGTTACGCCTGCCGCGTCAAACAATGAACCCAGTCAATCGCGGTATCGCTGGTACTGCAAACAACACCGCTGGGCGTAACAACGGGGAATTGTTGCAAGTGTATACGAGACTTAAAGGTGGGTTTTGGTTGCGTCTATTGTGTACCGGGATGAAGTTTGGTATCGATCCCGTCAATCTTCGGTCTCCGTTTGATGACGGTACCTAACAATATTTGGGACTCAGTATTATGCGTGATAGGTCAGGCTTGCACACACTGACAAAAGTAGAGAAGCCTTTGCAGAAATTGCGAGGTACAAAGCGAGTTTTTTTTTATCATAAATATGGCCAAAAATCGAGACAGTGTCTAACAAATCGAGGAACATGATCATATTGAACAGTGATACCGTTATAAATTGTAAGGTAATATTATTTTGTTTGAGAACTGGGGGTAAGCTATGCAGGAATGTACGAGCGTTTGCTGACCATTGGCATAAAGGTTGAAGAATAAATTGGGTTTATATAATAGATGAATTAGGCCCTTTCTTCTTTGAATATTCCTTGGTATTCAAGAGGCATTTACCATTAATTATTCGCATGCTTAAATTAAATTTTAATATTATACTTAATAATTAACTGTACTAACACTAGGCTAAATTTATTGTTAATATATACATAGTACACCTGTGGAATTTTTCAATCCGAAATAAATGTATTTGATTGGAAATGCGATTCTTAATTATTAAAATAAATAATTTTGGTTAATAGTGTTAGTCACTTAAATTAAAACTAATACAAGTTTTTCTTATCTCCATAAGCGATTTAAGAAGTCTGTTTGAATAACACCTGCGGTGGAAAGTAGTATCGCGTCACCTAGATTAGAACAGGAACTCTTAGAACACCCAGATCTTTCACAGATGTTCTGAACAGACTAGGAGACTTGATCGACTTCTGGAATGAGGTGGGCTGGTTGGAATAACCCCCCCCCCCCCCGACGGCCGCCATGGCCCACGCACTATGGTCCACATGAAGGACTAAGTGCGGAAACCATACCCTCTAACTAGAACTAGAAGTAGTATCTCAGATGCGACAGAACTCATTTGGAAACTAAAGTATTTTGCGCCATATTTTTCAAGTTTGGATATAAAACGTCATTGTTCGTGCGTCATTTGCAACGAAGTAGACGAAATAGCACGCGCATTTACTTTTTTGATGCGCGAAATTGAAAAGTATCATTGTACCGGCAATAAAAATATCGCCGATGTCGATATATCGGCAAACCCGAAGTATCGCCCATATATCGGTATCGGTATTGGTATCGGATGCACCCGTTTAAATTAAAATCCAGCAAAAAAAGTATTGCAAAAATCTTACACCTGTCCAACCATATAGAATTTCAAGCATCATAGTACTACCCGCCGACATAACTCCTAACAGAGTTCGGCTGCCGTGAAAGAACAAAGGTGAAGCTGTAAAAGTACGTATTTCTCCATTTTATAAAGTTGGTTGAACTTGTAAAACATTCTTGGGCTTGAGTATTTCAAAAGTATTTCTCTACGTCAGTTATAGACAAAGTGTGGGTGTACTGGGCAGGTATTGATTGTTCAAAGGATTAACTTGTATCGGTTAGTCTGCAATCTATTACGTTAAATTGCTTTGTTGTTTTAAACTACTTTCTACTTGTACTATCCTGATTGTTTGTTGAACAGATGCGACGTTCTAGTAGGTACTTGTAGTTTTTCTTTTTAATCGATTAGATAATGGTTTGTTTATTTTAAGGACAAAAGTACTGCTCTCAACTGCTGTATATCCGTATATAGATTTTAACTCTCACGTGGACCTTGAATACAATGAAAAAATCTCCAAATATAAAATATATTTTTGATATTAAACCGATCTTGATTTTTACTCCGTATTCTAGAACGATGCCCACGCAGATTCTTTACTATATGTACCTTGTGGGGACGCCAGTGACGTCACGGACCTGAGCGACTTCGGGTATAGTTAGGATATGGCATTTTGGAGTAACCACCGCTAAATGTACCTTATCAAGACATCGCTACTCGGGTATATTTAGTAGCAACGGTTTTAAACCATATTGGGCCTCACAAAGCGGGGCTCCTCGACTATGCCTTACTAGACTACGCCTTACTATTTGAAAAGGTACCTTATCTTCATTATTCATTACAGACGCTTTCGCTGGCCGGATATATTTAGTAATAATATATGTAGTCATGCAATACTAGGCTTTAAATATACCCGATTATGATACTCTAACTCGGGTACATTTAGTACTTAGAAATGTTGAAAGTCTCATGCTAACTATACCCGACCAAAACACTACGCAGAGTTTCCACAAGGTACATTTACTAAACTAGTTTTTAGTAAAGACTTCTATGAAATCTGACAGTTTTCATCGAAATGCCTGAACACCAAGCCATATTCTCAATAATGCCTCTAGGCATTGAATTCATGGCAAATCCAATGAACTATTTCACATGGATTTCTTGTTCATTAATATGGCCGAAATCAAGTACCTTCGCGTAATAAGATTCTAACGAAAGACCGGGAACCACGAAACCTGCCAACCTACATAATATTTTATTTGATCATTCATGTCGACATGAGGAAAATGTACGTCAGGTGCTAGGGGGTTGTCAGATTAGCATAGCAATCAAACATGCCTTATGTTTGAATTGATACGTGGAAGAAAATATTGGAAATGCTGCTATCCACGAATGTATTTAAGTCAAGCATGATAATCTATATATCTATCTATCTATATATATAAAAATCTATATATTTTATATAAAAATCAATTGATGTTCGTTTGTCTCGCTAAAACTCGAGAACGGCTGGGCCGATTTCAATATTGTTGTTTTGTTTTATTCTCCTTTACTGGGGTGGTTTAAAAAAAGGAAAATGCAATTTTGACATGACAACGTCGGGCGGATCAGCTAGTACCAATTGAATCTCCGATGTCAGAATGTTTTTTTTTTTTTTCGTTAATTCATTAATTAATCATATTAGGTATTTTTTTTAACTTGGTAAAAACCAAGTTAATAAAGTCAGCGAGGCTACTATAGTAGTCGGGACACGCAAGCGGTAGGTACCACTTGCGTGATATAATATTGCTTGTGCTATTATGATTGAATAATGAATTACCGAAAAAAATAAGAAAAACTTTCTGACAGCGGACATTTAAGGTGTTAAAAAAAGAATTGTCGTGGTGGCCTTTGACGCCTGCATTGTATACATCTTTTGAGGAAATCTATGATATTTGATATAGTTATGTAATCTTTTATACTTATTGCAATACTTTTTGGATTTGAATTTAGGCTCAATCGATTTGTAAAACATTATGTATAGTTTACATTGGACATAACTGACACAGGTGAAGAACAAACATCGTGAGGAAAGCTGGACTTATAATCAACTAGCTTTTGCCAACAGCTTCACCCGCGTGGATGTCGGCAAATATCCCACGGGAAAATACTACCGGGAATTCCTTCCTTATTCCGTATCTACATTATAAAGGGAACCTCTGTGCAAAATTTTAGCTTTCTAGGTTCAAGGGTTTGGGCTGGGCGTTGATGAGTCAGTCAGTCAGGACTTCTCTTTTTATTTATATACATATAAGTCTGAAATTGCTAACCCGTCTTGAGCAAGCGTGGTGATCAATGTTCGGGGTTTCTCTGTATCAGAAGAGGCCTTTGTCCTGTAGTAGGACAATAATAGGCTGGTGTTATAATAGGGGTTAAAGTATGAAATTGCCGTTTATTGTATTAGGAACTTCGAATTGACATAGAACCTTCATGGTTTGAGATTTTTGAGTGAAACTTTTTTCACATGGTACCTATGAAGTTCTTCTTTTAAAAAATGTGCAACATTTGATTATCGACTTTCAGTTGTTTTTTTTATTCGGCTTAGACAAGAAAGATGGATACTTCGAAAATTCGAGTTATTTTTGAATACGAGTTCCGACGCCGAACTAACTCGGCAGAAACAGCTCGCAATATCAATGTTGCGTTTGGAGAGGGGACTGCTAATGAACGCACCGTGCGATTTTGGTTTAAACGCTTTCGTGATGGAATCTTTGATTTGAAGAACGAACCACGTGGAAGACCGCCCACACAGGTGAATAACAATGAATTGAAAGAGGTGGTGGAAGCCGATCCGAGCCAAACTACCTAGGAATTAGCGGCATGGCTTAACGTTACCTTACCAACAATATTGACCCATTTGCGTCAAATCAATAAAATAAAAAAATATGAGAAATGGGTGCCTCATGATTTGACTGATCTGCAGAAAGAAACGCGTGTTGAAACTTGTGTTGCCTTGTTGAATCGATACAGAAATGAAGGAATATTGGATCGAATTGTGACATGTGATGAAAGGTGGATTCTTTACGATAACCGTAAGCGAAAAATGCAATGGCTGACCCCAGGTCAAACGCCGCAACAGTGTCCTAAAGCAAAGCTTACCAATAAAAAGGTAATGGTAACTGTTTGGTGGTCTCAGCATGGTGTTATTCACTATAGCTTTCTCCGATCTGGTCAAGCAATAACGGCAGATGTTTACTGTGCCGAACTCCAAACAATGATAGCAAAACTAGCAGTGAAACAGCCCCGACTCATGAATCGATCTTCACAATTATTGCTCCATGATAACGCGAGACCGAGCACGAGAAACCGTTTTAACTCTACAGGAACTGCAATTAGAAACCATTCGTCACCCTCCGTATTCGCCAGACCTTGCTCCAACGGACTACCATTTTTTTCGTGATTTGGACAATTTTCTACGTGATAAAAAGTTTTCTTCTCAGGAGGCAGTACAAAATGCTTTCACACTGTTTGTCGAATCTAGATCACGAGAGTTCTATCGCATAGGCTTATATGACTTTCCTATTAGATGGCAGCAATGTATAGATAATAATGGTAATTATTTTGATTAAATAAAAAAAAAAAGAATTTCAATTTTTCAGTACAATTCGGCAATTTCACACTTTAACCCCATACGTAGTATTCCCTAAGTAGTCTGTGTTAACCCCTAATATTTTATAATGTCTCGAGTACTGAGATAAATTAAATAATTTTCTTAAATATGTCAAACTATCTGACGGTTGCTAAATCAAAGGTTGGTGTCGGTAAAAGTGTAAGTGTGCATCCACACTGCCGGCCTAGCGCGGTGGCGACGACGGGCGTGAAATATCAAACATATGAAACCGCCGTTTCATATGTTATGTTATGTGTTTCATATGTATATCTCTCGCGTCCAAACCTGGTCCAGGCCATGGTGCGGAGCGAGAGTGCATGGGAAGCCGTCACCTCCTTCTGCGAAGCAGTAATGCTCGCGAAGGAGGAAGCGGAACGCGTGAGGGAGAGGCAACAGCCGCGCCCTCGCGCCCCTAGCCGCCGTAGGAGACGCCCTGGGCGGCGGGAATCGATAGCCGATTCCCGGCCACCGTAGGCGCGGGCTTGCGGACGACGAGTAATGGGCAGCTCGCCGTTCGGTAAGGACCAGGCCCGGGTCGACGGCGCGTTGTGTTCCACGCGCGCTTCAAAGAGATGTCAGCAGTGACGGGGTCAATTGGGCCGATGCCGCCGGGGTCGCGGGTAGTTCGAAAGAGATACCGTGGCCCTGGCACGGGCAACTGAAGGAACATGGGTGGGTTTTAGTCAGTAAAAGTCTGACACGCCCTCCCGCTCTGCCCAGAGCGGGAGAAGTCATTTGATGATTTCCCATCCACAAAAAAAAAAAAAAAAAAAAAAAAAAAAAAAAAAAAGGAGGCAGTACAAAATTTTTCACACAGTTTGTCGAATCTAGATCACGAGAGTTCTATCGTAAAGGCTTATATGACCTTCTTGTTAGATGGCAGCAATGTATAGATAATAATGGTAATTATTTTGATTAAATAAATATGTTAAATTAAAAAAAAAAACGAATTTCAATTTTTCAGTACAAATCGGCAATTTCATACTTTAACCCCTAATATTTAGGATTATGTATAGTGATAGTTGAATATCAGAGATTCAGTTTACATCTTTAACAATACATTCAAAGTTCTGGTGCGTTATAAAGCTGTAATTAAACTAGAAACAAATTAATGAGTGTACCGAATAAATGTTTGGTAAGTAGTTTTTCTAATTTATTCAGAGATAAACGCATAAAACAGGAGTGCCGCCACAATGCATGTTCAGTAACTTTTGTAAAAACAAAGGAACAAAAATAACAAAATGGAACACACCATGCAACAAACAGTGCATAGTTACAGAGGTTAAATTAAAAGTGCTTTATAAAATACTAATTAGTGCCTGCGAGTTCTGCTGTAAATGAGATAAACGCTTACTTCTCTAATATTGGTAAATAGCTAGCAAATAAAATAACACCAGCTCAAAATAGTTATAAATTTGACATAACCGCCGTCCCAAATTCAATCGTGTTACTTCCACCAGACGAAGCCGAAGTTGAAGCGTTGATTATGAATCTCAAGAATGACTGTGCTACTGGTTGGGATTCTATTTCGGCTAAGTTTCTTAGGTCCGCTAGACACATTATCGTCCCCCATCTGACTAAACTAATCGAGATCTGCCTAACCCAGGGAATTTTTCCGAAAGTGTTCAAAAAGTCCCTTATTACTCCTGTCCACAAGGGGGGGAAGAAGGATGATGTTGAAAACTACATGCCGATCTCAGTTCTTGCGACCTTATCAAAAATATTAGAAAAGGTTTAAACGAAAGGCTCACAAACTTGCTTCAACACAATATGATACTGTCAGAAGCGCAGTATGGCTTTAGGTCGGGGAAAAGCATGGAAGATGCCGTGAGTCAATTGTTAGATCATGTCACACTTAAAATAGATCAAAAACAGAAATGCGTCGGCATTTTTCTCGACCTGGCCAAAGCTTTCGACACAGTCATGATTCCTTTCCTTGTGGACAAGTTAGATAAGATCGGTATTTGCGGGAATGCTCTTGAAATTTTTAAGGATTTAGGCGGGAGGAAACGCCCGGGTGTCACCATTGTGTGGATCACCCGGAGGACACGGTGGAGCATACAGTGGAGGTCTGCCCGGCTTGGGCGGAGCACCGCCGTGTTCTCACGGAGGCGATCGGCGGCGGCGATCTCTCGCGTCCAAACCTGGTCCAGGCCATGGTGCGGAGCAAGAGTGTATGGGAAGCCGTCACCTCCTTCTGCGAAGCAGTAATGCTCGCGAAGGAGGAAGCGGAACGCGTGAGGGAGAGGCAACAGCCGCGCCCTCGCGCCCCTAGCCGCCGTAGGAGACGCCCTGGGCGGCGGGAATCGATTGCTGATTCCCGGCCACCGTAGGCGCGGGCTTGCGGACGACGAGTAATGGGCAGCTCGCCGTCCGGTAAGGAACAGGCCCGGGTCGACGGCGAGTTGTGCTCCACGCGCGCCTCAAAGAGATGTCAGCAGTGACGGGGTCAATTGGGCCGATGCCGCCGGGGTCGCGGGTAGTTCGAAAGAGATACCGTGGCCCTGGCACGGGCAGTTGAAGGAGCATGGGTGGGTTTTAGTCAGTAAAAGTCTGACACGCCCTCCCGCTCTGCCCAGAGCGGGAGAAGTCATTTGATGATTTCCCATCCACAAAAAAAAAAAAAAAAAAAAAAAAAAAAAGGATTTTCTTTGTGACCGTACGTAAAGGGTCAAGATAAAGGAATATGTTAGCTCTGATATTTGGGTCACCTATGGCGTCCCACAAGGCAGTATTCTTGGCCCGAGTTACATAAATGACCTGTATCAGCTGCCACTTATAAACGGAAAGATCTTTACCTACGCTGACGATACGGCATTAGTATTTCATGGGAAGACCTGGGACGAAGTTCAACGTAGTGCCGAACTGGGACTGCACAAAGTAAGCCATTGGCTAAGATCTAATCGCCTCACAACTATCACTAAGTCTACACAAATCAAATACCTTGGTGTTATTGTGGATGAAAGGCTTGGCTGGCGTCAGCACATAGACCTTACCAAAACGCGTATAAGGAAACTTATTTGGGCATTTAAAAAACTTAGATACGTGGCTGACTTCGAACTCCTTCGCACTGTATACTATGCACTTGTGCAGTCAGTCTTGGGATATTGTGTTACTGTATGGGGTGGAGGATGCAAGACTTTTATGATTCACCTGGAAAGGGCCTAAAGATCTCTTCTTAAAGTCATGACTTTCAGACCTTTTAGATTTGCCACCAGAACCTTTACATACGACTTAAAGACCGAGTTCCAAGCGTCGAGATCCGAAGACGTACGAAGGTTTCTGATATCGGAAAACGAGATAGAACTCAAAGGAGTTCGGCAGGACACCTGGCAAGGCACAGTGATGACAGGTGGAGTAAGGCAAGTGACCGAGTGGCGTCCTAGGACTGGAAGACGAAGTGTCGGTCGTCCGGCGGTCAGATGGGCGGACGACATTGTTACCGTCGCGGGTAGAACCTGGATGAGGCTGGCATAGGAGCGTGGGGATTGGCACAAGAATAGAGAGGCCTATGCCTATGGGTGAAGTCAGGCTGTGGATGATGATGATGATGAACAATGATAAATCAAACAGTGAACATATGACAGCTATTTTCGGCTTTGCCAACTTTGAGAATACATACTCTTAAATCATCACATCTTTTGACCGTTGACCTCAGAGATGATGATGATATTGAAAGAGAAAGAGAGCTGTCGGTGAGAGCTAATATGATCGCTCGCAGGTCTGCACGTTGTTCTAGAGTTGATAAAAGAACTTTGTTTCGCATTTTACACGTGCAGCCTGTGAATAGATTACACTCAAAAATCATACACCACCCTTCGAGTTCAATAATGCGCTCCGGGTATTGATGAGGCTGTACCGCTTCTGTAGCGCATCAGGGATGTTTGCTGATACTCGTGTCGATTGCTTTTACGCTACGATGCGAAAAAGATGCGCCTCTCTGGTGCGCCGATGCGGGTCAGCCCTAACAGTATACTGCAGTGTGTCGCGAGCAGACTGGATTACTTGCGTGTGGATCGCTGCTGCAAGCTTTCGACATCGGTATTGAGCTTGTAGCAGGGATTCTCATATCTATAGGGCAATGTTTGGTTGGCCTATTTCACGAAGTTTGAATAGCCACTACTTACCGATTGAGTTAAAAAATGGAACATAATTTGTATGAAATTATCTGCCTAGTAAGTAACTTAAGCATAGGTGGTGAAACAGACCCTAAGTGTGTTGCTAAGTGTGTTGTTGGCTAAGTTTACGTTAGGTTCTAAGTTTGCAAGAAATATTGTTACTAACATAATGAATCTATTGTTACTTGTTAATTAAATACAAATTCAATGCTAGCTAGACGTAACCTGGGCAGTCAGAGCCACTACCAAGTTTTCAGGAGTTATATTACTGATTCTAATGATTATAATTCTTTAAATACATGTTTGTTACGGTTGCGACTACACTTTAATCAGCATACAACCTAATACTGACTTGCAAATTGCAAAAATCGTAAGAAATTTGAATTTCGCGGCTGCCCTGGCGCTTCCCCCTTAATTGCAGTCGACTTCTGGCCAAGCTGTTTATAAAGCTGTGTACGCACGAACAAACAAAACACGGTGAACACGAACATCGATCACAGAACATTTGAAGAAACTCAGGACCCTTTTGAACATTTAAAGTGTTCGATGTTCGCGTTCACCATGTTTTTGTTCGTTCGTGCGTATACGGCTTAAAATACGCATGACATGACATTTAAATCTTAATTTTTTCCTCTCATGTCGGCACGAGTTGCTCATGGTATGATGTAAGCCAATCAGAAAAACTGTTAGTGAAGCTAGACAGCTTCACTAACAGTTTTTAAAATAAGCCTCCCTTTTGACACGTATGGTACCCTGGGCGACTACCCAGGGTACCAAACTTGTCAAAAGGGAGGCTTATTTTATGCATCACATTATCTAAGTAGCCTTTTCCCGACTATGTTAAGGTCGGCTTCCAGTCTAACCGTATGCTGCTGAATATCACACCTACAACCCAGTTACTAAGACCCCTTAGTAAGGCTGAGCTTATTTTATGCATCATACTAAAATCCTTTAAAATGTGATGAAAAAACCAAATGCAAGTTTGTAAAAGTTAGTAAAGTTAACATTTTTAGGAGTGCCATTCCGAAAAGTTCTTTAAAAGCTAAGTACCAAGTTCAGTATCTAGTACCTACTTGGATTTAGCTCTCTTAATCCAAGAGTATTTCTTACTTAAGTTTTGATATTTAAAATTATATATATTTTTATTTGACTATAAAAAAATATATAATTTTGTTGTTTGTGTTGCGTTGAATAATTCCTTAATAATTGCCGATTGAGTTTAGTAAATTTTGCTTTTCAGCTAATTGTATTAAACTGAAAAATCACCAGCTTAAATTACAGGACATTGAAAGCGTATGCAATGTCATACATAATTGTGTAAGGTCAATAAAATTGATTTTATTAATCAATATACAAAGATCGATTGATGAATACGTTTGGATGCAAACAAACGTTTCAATCAATAATTTTGATCGATTGAAGTGGTAATTTATTTACCTAATTAGCTAAAATTTTGATAAAGTAGTATTCCCTCTATTAAAACTGAGTTAAATTATAATTCCGATTTATTACAGTAAGTACCCTAAAAAACTCGCGCCAATTTTTTTCCTCGTCTTCCTCGTCAATCAGTCGCCGTTAAAAGCCTCTTAAGAAAGTACATTTATTTTACAAACAAAGTTTCAGAAAATAAACATTACAAATACAACAAAGAACAACGTAAACGGAACAAAGTAAAAACAAAAACGGAAAGGGATGCTGGAAGATGAAAAGTATTCCAAAACGTATTATTATTTACCTTACATTTGTATTTGTAGAGGCAGAAATACAAACTCCATTCGGCACTCTGAGTACAATTGTCTGTTATTAATTACGTTACACCAACACTAGCGTCACATGGATTACAATAATACGCCAAAATTGGCTTCCTTGCGCTTATTTATGAATACACAACATCGAATCCCGCTGCGGCCGCCTTACATCCCGCTCAATCTACCGCAACACGACTAAACTGTCCCAATTTGTAAGCTATCATTTCAACAAATTAATGTTCAAAAATTACATAGTGCTGCCTTAATAACCGTCTCTTTTAAGGACAAAGGGTGTCCCTTCAGCATACTGTCTCCGCTTTTTACGAGTGAATGTCACAAAGAGTCGCTTTTATTCACATCTAACAAAAAAATAACAAAACGCCACGAATCGTCGCCGGTCCTATTGTCCGATGATGTGGGTAGGGGGACAAATGCGAGCGCGTGTGCTACGGCGTAGGCGCGTCGTAGTACCGCTACGGCCGGCTCGCCACTGGCGGGGGCTACGCGAGCCCGGACCGTTCACCTACACATCTACATCGAGCTCGCGAACCTATCGGCACAGGGCGGCTCACGCACACGCCTGTACCTCTTACAAGAGGGCCGCGAGAGGAAGCGGGAAAGTAACATTTTTGGGCTTGTAAATGATGTACACACTAATGGTGATTTACTCACACACGCGACGCTCAACGCACAACTTCTCTCATGCCCATACACATAGATGCGATTTAAACTTGTAATCCCTAACGATAATTTGTATTCAACGGATTTGGTTTATACTGAAATAGAAACGAGTAAGTTTGATTTTAATAATTTGTTATTTGTTATGTTTGTTATTTGTTGTTTGTTTGATTATAATAATTTGTCCGTCGATCGAATAATAATTATAAGTTGTGTATACTTGTCAGGTCGTAAATCAATTTTCTTATGAATGAAATAGCCTGAAATATTATGTGAAATTATTGAATCGAGAATTCCTTATAAGTAATATCATTGTAACTTCAGTATATTCGCATATCAGAACTAGACATCAAATTGATAGGGCTTGCTTGATATGCAAAAGTGTTTTTGCATATCAAGCAAGCCCTATCAATGTACAGTGACAGTGTTGTCAGGGGTAATTGGAAGCGATACCCTATGACTGACAGCTCAGGAAAGTTTCAGGAAGCATTCTGGTTTAGTTAAGGGAGGAGCGCCAGGGTACCCCGCGAAATGCAAATTTTGTTACGTTTTTTAGCAATTTGCTTAGTCAGTATTGGTTGTATATTGATTAAAATATGAATCGGACCGTAACAAATATGTATTTACGGAGTTATAATCATTAGATCAGTAATACAACTCAAGTTAGTACTCGTATAATCCTCAAATGTCAAGTTCAAGAAATAGTCATTCAATGGGATTACCTGGTTTTAAAGACCTGGCCTGACCTGAGGGGTAATTCCTGTATTTTTAACAACGTTCGCAATCTCATGGCAGTTTCATCATCTTATCATCTTCCTGCCCTTATCCCATATTACTTGGGGTCGGCGCAACACGTTTTCTTCTTCCATTCTCCCCTGTCAACCGTCACGCTATCATTCACTCCCTTCTCTTTCATATCATTCCTCACACAATCCATCCATCTTTTCTTTGGCCTTCCTCTGCCTCTCCATCCATCAATATCAATCAATATTCATCACTCTTTTAGTCACATGCGTTCATGCGTTCATGCGTTCTGGTCATGGCAGTTTCGATCTGTCAAAAATTGTATAGCGTTTACCTACATTTTTGACATTTGATTGTCGCTGGCATGAGATTGCGGCTTGAATATTAACGTTTTTAGGTAGAAATTGGCGTTCTGATCATATTGATGACTAAATGATTATAATTTTGTAAATACATACTTGTCGCGAATCATATTTTGATTAACATACTTGACAACCTAACACTTATTTGCAAATTGCAAAAAACTTAAGAAAATTTGAATTTCGCGGGCTACCCTGGCGCTTTCGCCTTATCGACTTTTGCACCTTTGCTGTCATAGAGCAGAAAAAAATACTTAACCAAAGAATATTTATTTACAGTGCCATAACTTATTAGAATCCTTAGAAGTGTGTTTACTTACACTACTCATTTGTAAATAAATACGATGCGGCTGGTGCAGTGACTGAGTGATTGGCTTACAGCGACTTCGCTGGTACAAATCCCGCTCGGATTCAAATTTTGCATGGACGACAGGATCTAGGTCAACGCACCCAAGATACAGAAGAAAAGTTTAACGTTTAAAAAACACATCGTGATGAGAATATTCATAAGATTCATTTAAGAAACAAAAAAAAATTATTTGGGACAGTTGAATTTAAAATTAAATAATGTGTGCTTCACGACTAAATCACATAGGTCCATTTCACGTGTACTCACAAAATCTGAATGAACTGTTTTAGTTAATTTTATTAATTTTGAGAAAACTTACAGCTGGTACAGTTGAGTACGTACGTTTCCACTTATTTTAAAAAAATAAGTTAAAGATTTTAAGTAACCCCCCATAGGTATAACCAATAGAAAATACCCACTAGTTTCAAATTGTACGTATGAACTTAGTTTTGTACATCAATCTTCCTGGTCGGGGCGGTCCCCTGATGTGGCGATGCTCATCATCAAAATATTATTAGGTACTTTTAAATTTTTAATGAAGTTAAAAGGCCAAGAGAGGATTTTTTTTTTTACTTTCTATTTTTTTTTGTGTCGGGGGTTACTTAAAATTTTTAATTTTATTTATGTTTGATTCTTTTTGAATTACTCATGGACACTGGTTCTAATAAATAAGTACTTATAATATGTTTTTTTTTAAATTATTAAAGATTTTGGTAGTGCAACAACGCACGTTTTGAGTTTCAATCTAGAATTCATTTATTAATCAGACTTTTTTTCTTTTCTTTAATATTTTGTTTATAAACACGTGATATATGGTAGCATTTTCTTTGAAATTTCGTTTATAAGTAATTGGTGGGGATTGATAACAAAAAAAAAACTTTTTTTTGGTTAGATGATAAATGATAATAGTAGTCATTCGTTTATTTTTAAGAGATTATTTCGTATAGTAAATGTGTATTAATATTAATATTTTAATTATTATATTATTATCAGACTATCACACTAATATTATAAAGGCGAAAGTTTGTGTGTTTTTTTTTATTTAACGTTTATACAAAAGAATACAGGATTAAATTATATAGCAACCAAAAACCACTAAGGTTTAAACTTGTGCTATCATGAGTCTATCTCAAAATCGAACTATACAATGATGCATTTTGCATGTATGCGTTATTGTCGATACAATTAATAAAATCTTTAAATCTTGAAATAGTTACAATCATTCCTACATAATACTTAAGTAATATTGCTTAATTTTACATGTCTGTGTGTGTGTGTGTGTCTGTGTGTGTTTGTATGTTTGTTTCTTCTTTACGCTCAAACAGCTTGACCAATTTTGATAAAATTTGATATGGAGATAGCTGACGCCCTGGATATACACATAGATTACTTTTTATCCCGGTCTACGCTAATGAAACCGCGGGGCGCAGCTAGTTTATCAATAAATTTCTTAGCAAAATTATTAAGGTAACCATGTGGCCTCAATCATCATCTGGCTAACACCTTCTCATTGCGAGTATTCTTATGAGCCCAAACACGCTGAAAATATTTGAGGAATTGAGATTCCCGCAGACTATTTGATGCTACAGCGGCAGCATAAGGTTAGTATGTCTTGAAAATACCACCGAAGTAACAATACCTACACCAAATTTCAAATCAATCGGATCTGTGAAAGTTAGTAAGACCCTTTTATCAAGTAGGAAATGAGCTGATGATCATCACACCTCTGAACAGATCTTCATAAATTATAGCTAAGAACCATCTATATCACGTCAGCTTTCAAACAAAAAAAAAAAAACCGCATCAAAATCGGTCCATTCTTTTAGAACCTACGATGCCACAGACAGACACACATACACACAGACAGACACGTCAAACTTATAACACCCCTCTTTTTGTGTCGGGGTTAAAATATGAATCAAGCATATTCGAACATAAAAAAAAAATATTGGTTACACTTCAAAGAAATAATCAGTTCTTCAGTCTTTCAGTTCATGTCGCAAGAGAACAAGACTTTCCCGTCTTTATTGATTCTGTATAATTAAACAGCACAAAACGAGATGAGAACTTTCTTAATAATGTTTTGGCAATCCAGTTGAAGGTTTCAACGGGTGATTGAAGAGAAAATTTGTTTAAGATTTACTTCAACGTAACAGCTACTCAGTCACCCCGCCGAGTTCCCCGGTAGATACTCTGTATTGTCGAAGTTTCCCCGAACGAAAATTTACGTAGGTATTAAAGTTGAGTGAAAAGTTTTCAATGAAGATGTCGCAATTAATTTTCGATAAAATTAAACTCGTTAACGTCGGAAAATTACAGTCTTTGAACGGATACTAATTGAAATGTAGGAAAGTTTTTTCATTAAAACCTGCTGTGTATCTGTGACGCGCTGGTCTTTGGTAAAGTGTGTCGTTAAGGCTTTATTAAAGATTCTGCAAATTTCTCTTAGCCCCGTAAACTTCCATGGAACATGGGCTTTCCAATGACCGATCCAATTAAAAGGGTAATGTCATCATCACTATAGGTACTTGGTAGACAAACTGATGTTTGCCTATTTTGGTAATTGCTAACAGAAGAACGCTACCGACAATCTTCTTGGTATATTATTATCACTCTTTCTGTTAAATCATATAGGTACCTACTTTTCATCTGTATAGCATAAGTAATCAGCCTATAATATTCCCACTGCTCGGATACAGGCCTCCTCTCTTCGTGAGGGACTGGGCTGTAATCTACCACGCGGGCAAAGTGCGGGTTCGTAGATGTCATATTATTATGTCTTCGAATTTTTGGTTCTAGGACATGCCGGTTTCCTCACGATGTTTTACCGTTTTGAGAGCGTTTTTGGTGATGAAATTATTTACACAAAATAAAGCACCTGCCTGGGTTTGAACCTACAACCTACAACTGGTAAGGTGGGAACGTTACTACTGGGCCACCATTGCTCTCATTACTGTTTGCATATTTTATAAGGTTAGAGATAGGTCAGATAAGGTAAGGTAAGGTATCTTATACCATATACCACCTATCTCTAACCATTCATATATCAGTAGCTATTATTATCTCATGAGATATTCCATAATATGAAAATAAATCCCCACTGATCTGTAAAAGAAAAAAATATACATAGCATTATGGATTTATTTTTCCGCACTACCCGTCACCGTCAGTAGCAAAAAGGTTCACTGCAATGCGTACGGCCTACGGAAAACAATTTGTTGCTACTTATATTGTTACCTAAAGTAACTGAAACGTTACTAACATAACAGATGGTATTTTTGGAATCCGGCCCTTCCGTGGAATATGAAATGCGATTTAATATTGTGCTGTTCCTTGAATCCAATCAAGGTTTCTGTGTACAATGTTATTCGTGGCTATACAAGGTTGATATGAGCGAGAGGCATTAAATTAAACCACATTTATACTTTGTATCATTTTCAGCCTCTTTACTAAAAGTCAGATAAATAGAAGCAATAGTTTAGTCACAGGATTATTTTTTAGTTTTTTCTTTGTTGAAACACGACGTATCTGCCCTAACAGCTGACTAAGTATGTTGTTGAAATTTCTGTCGTTTAAAGGTGTATGACCCTAGATAACTATGCGTAGGTAACTACGCATAGTTATCTAGGGTCATACACCTTAAAACGACAGTATTTTTGACGCGACGTTGCCGTTTTGTTCGTCAGTGGAAATGTCTACAAAGGATGTTTACATTATAATTAGATCATTAAGCTATTTTATTTGTTCGAAAAAAGTTTTTTCTTATTTTTCTTCTAAACTTTTTTTTAATAGTTCCGAGTTAACACTATGCATCTATAGTATATGTGGTTTAATTTAATGCCTCTCGCTCATATCAACCTTGTATATCATCTGCCTAGCCTTTTCCTGGCTATGTTGGGGTCGGCTTCCAGCCTAACCGGAGCAACTGAATATTTTACATGGAGCGATTCCCTATCTGACATCCACAATCCAGTTACTTGTTAAGCTGGTTGTCAGACTTTCGGTCTGCTGACGACCAGTAACGATTGTTAAAGATCCAAGAATGACAGCCGGGACCATCGGCTTAACGTGCTTTCCGAGGCACGAGGGGGTCTCGGTATGTATAGATGGCCACCCATGCACGGATCGACCGCAGCAAGCGTAGATTAACCTGATCGATCGACCCGTGTGGCTGTTATTACTTAGCCACGAGCCCCTCCGTATTCGTAGCTATACAAATACTGTTTAAGTGTTTTAATACCAAAATTATGGTTAACTTACTGGGGTTTAGTCATAATTTTATAGTTGTTGCAAATTTTGAGCGCACGAACTTTTTGACATTGACATAACACCACATCACGCCTGTAGTTCGCGAAAGGTACAGCAGAAGTATGGGTATACATCCACATGTTACCACACAATAGAGGGCGAGCCTATTGCGATCAATCGGGCACAAATGCAGACACCAGGCTGTTACAAGGAAATTTCCTAACGGATCGAAGAACCCAATAACACTGTGTCCAACCTAGGAATGGAACCCAGGACTAACGAAGCAGAATTTGACATTGACATAAGGTTTAACGCAACAACAGCTTTAGAGCTCTTATTACGTTACATAACTTATTAATAACCCAAGTTAAGGGGGTACATCTATAAATTTTGTGTTTCTAAAATTCCTATAAAACCAAATGTATTTACTAAATGATTAAATAAATCATTGGATTTTCTTATGTGTTATTTGACTATACTATTTAAATTTATAGCTATTTAAAGTTGAGTTTTAAGTTCATTTTTTATTTTTCCAAAAACTTTGTGATTTATTAAAAAAAAACTAGATGTAACTGGCAAGTAATTTTAAATTTGATAGAGCCATACAACAGTACATATGTAAATAAAAATGAAATTTGACGACTACACTTAAAACTTTTTTTTAATTTAAGCTTTAATGCTGAGTTTTGGATTTTTTCAAAATAAAAATTAGAAAGTTGTAATAAAAAAACCGGTGTGGCCAAAAATGAGTACTTGAGCCTGAAGCGATAGCAAATGACCTCTTCTTTCGGCCAATTCAATTTGGCAAACGATGCACCAAACACCCTGTATATTGTCTACTGCTGTACTAGAACCGAAAAATGAACACTTGAAATTTTTTCGATAGAATAAAATAACACTGTCTATTTTCTGCTCTATACGATTATACGTAATTTCAATATGACTTACTAAACTAAAAATTTATTTAAGTACAGCATTTGGTCCTAATCTACATTTAAACGAAGCGCGTTGTTCCTGTGCGCGTGAGAGTTTTCATCTCGTGCGTCAAACTAGACAACCATTACGCCATTTCACTTACATACCGAGCTAAACCACGCTTCGATGTATCCTCTTAAGAATGAACAGGTGCACGTTGCTTGGCTAATTATCAATCGGTAAAGTAATCGTAGATTATTTCAAAGCGTGGGAGTTTAATACAGGTGTTAGGACGCCAGAAGGTTAATGTGGGTGTCGTAGAAGGCGTCTCTAGAAGTTACAATAAGGCAGACTATTTTCAATATAAACGTGAAATTGGTATTGCCTAAGATGGTACACAGAAGTCTGACAGCGCTTATTGTATGTACACCTACGAATCGCCCTTTTTAAAACTTTAACTTATAAATACACCAATGTAATAGCTCATCTTATAATAGTTGTCTGTTAGCCTTCGCTGATACCGACTGTCTTGTTGGTCTAGTGGTCGAAAGCGCGTTGTTTAATTAGCGTGGAGGTTATGGTTTTGGTTCCCCGGTTCTACAAAAGTCTTTTTGGATTTTACCAATATACATGGAATTTTAATCCTCGAGGAGCAGCTCGTGGCTAAGTCGCCGCCGCACGCCGCACATAACAGCCGCACGGGTCGATCCATCAGGTTAAGCTACGCTTGCCGCGGTTGGTCCGTGGATGAGTGACCACCTTTACATACCGAGACTCCTCCGTGCCTCGGATAGCACGTTAAACCGTTGGTCCCGGCTGTCATTAGTGGATCTTCGACAGTCGTTACGGGTCATCAGAAGCCCGAAAGTCTGACAACCACTCTTACCACTCTTGTCAGAGTTTCGAACACTTCATGAAACGATCAATTATAAGATCTGGGTCACGACATAGACACAAAATTATAACTCTTAACTTCAAAAGCGAAATAGCGTCATCATTTTCTTTCCCGTATCCCAATTTATATAGGGTTGTTTTCCATACATTTTTACCAGCCGTCATATCAGGAGTCATTTATTTTCTTACCATACCACTTTATAGGAGCTCTTGGCTAAGTAATAACAGCCGCACGGGTCGATCCATCAGGTTAAGCTACGTTTGCCGGGGTTGGTCCGTGGATGAGTGACCATCTTTACATACCGAGATTCCTCCGTGCCTCGGAATGCACGTTAAGCCGTTGGTCCCGGCTGTTATTCGTGGATCTTTGACAGTTGTTACGGGTCGTCAGAAGTTCGAAAGTCTGACAACCAGGTTTACCATGGGGTATCGTATTACCCAGTTAATGGGTTGTGGAGGTCAGATTGGCAGTTGCTCCATGTAAAATACTGGTATTCAGCTGCATCCGGTTAGACTGGAAGCCGACCCCAACATAGTTGGGAAAAGGCTAGGCAGATTGATTGACTTGGACTTTTAATCGTATTCAGTAACTTGACAGTTCGAAGCAAATAATTTTGGATTTTAAATTACTTATCGTTTACATTAAGGTATAAACGAATATTCATAAAAACGTGCTTCAATAAAACTATAAGCACATCAAGGTAGTTCCGCAATTATTTTTTTTCTCCTCATTTCCTTTTTTAACCGACTTCAAAAAAAGGAGGTTTCTCAATTCGACCGTATATTTTTTTTATGTGTTCGTGGATAACTTCGTCGTTTATGAACCGATTTTGATGACTGTTTTTTTTTTGGAAAGGAGATATCCTAAGGGTAGTACCATGGTAATAAAACCAGGATCTGATGATGGCATCTTAGAGAAATCGAGGGGAATCTTCAATTTTAGGCACACCTACAACGATTTGGGTATTTTTTATAGTAACTGGTGCATTTGCTCCCGAAAGGCACTATTTGGTGAAGTGGAACTGATGAGGAAGACCACAGATGGCCATCGGAACTACTCAATAATACGTATTTCATGGGTTGCGATTCGATTATTGCTAAGCAATTTATGCTCGTCACAATACATATGTTGAAGTGGAGCAGTTCGTGACTTTACCATCAGTTCCAGTTCTCCTGGTTCCTTACTGGGAGAACTCCTCAACAATTAACGTCCTTGTATCGGAAAAGCAATATTTTGTAAAAGGTGATGAGCAGTTGACATTAGACTATTGTAACTTAGATAAATTACAGACAGACTCACTAAAAAGTGAAAATTAAAAACTTTTTTACAAAAAAAAAAAAAAAAAAAAAAAACAACCGGCTTCCAAAAAAATACTACAAGGTGAAAAATAACTTAAATTTCGGAAGTCGGTGGCAAAAAGCTAAAATACAGATTCAAAGACACCGACTTCCGAAATTAAAGTTATTTTTCACTTTGGAGTATTATTTTGGAAGTCGGTTGTTTTTTTTTTTGTAAAAAAGTTTTATACTATCAGGAACTTATCCCTTCAACTGTCAAGTTACTGAACTTTTTTCATTTTCAGTAACAGTACTAAGCTTGCCACGTGGAACTTAAAACATAACATACAGTATTGTGGGTATACTATACAACAGTAACTCGACCTCTCACCTTGGTGAATACAGGCGTGAAGGCAAAATGTACGCTAATATCACATAAGAGATCTTAGGTGATATTGGCGTACATTTTGTCTAAAATTCCTTTCCAAATAAAACTAAGTATCCTTTCAAAAGCAGTCAATTTCATCTAAAACACCAATAGTTTCGGCAGACAATTCAACGGTCAATTCGATTGAAAGACTGCAATAAAAGTGCATGGCTATTCACCATTGTGGAGCAGTATTAGCGGGTGATCATTCTTTCGGCGTCGCACTTACACCATTCGGGTTACAAAGACTTAGGAATAAATGGATGTGACTCAGGTCGTAGATATAGAGAGCGGGGTGAGATAAAATATTCGGTGAGCGTGTTAGGTTGCTTTAGACTCTTTCCCACCATTACTTTGACTTTTGACGTGAGCACGCCTATGAAGTTTCTTATTTATTGACAGGAACCATAGACGAAAAAATGCAATACTTCATGGACGCTAAAGTAAATGTAGTAGGTACCATTGTGTGCAATATTTCCCAGAAACAGATTTTGTAAATGTTACTGGAAATAACAAAAAGTTCCTCTAATTGCCCTGATTATTCGCTTGCAAACTATAATTATTATTCAGATACAATAAATGTTTCGTGTAAACAACTACGTTACTATTTCTTCAATTATAGGCGTAAAATTAACTTAAGCAATTTATTTATGGACCAAAAAACAAACCAGGATCAATCCTTTAAAGTGATAACAGAGAATAATTATCAGAAGAATCTAGAGCAACTTTAGCATGATAACTACATTCTCCTAATACAGGCAGGGGCTCTAAGCACGTCTTAATGTAGAAGCAAATTGTGATTTTTTGTTTTGTATTTTTGTATTCCATGTGTATAAGTATCTACTTAATAATAACAATTAAGTCGCAGATTACAGTGTGACTATTAATATAAGGGGTAAGTTAGCACGTGATTGAGGTAATCTCACAGACTTTGCCGTTAATATAATAATTGGGCTACCCACGTTCGATAGATACTGAATTATTAGAAGCTTATGTTGTAGAGTTTAGGGGTAAGCAGGTATAGAGTATTGATTTCAAAGACGTGTCCGGATGATCTGTGTTTATTCGGTAAATTGTCCTATTTATATTTACATTCATTTTGGTACAAGTAGTGCTTAGCCTAAGATATTTACGTATTCATATCCAACCACCACATTCGTCAGATGTCGCTCGATGCGCCGCACACGCGCGGAGCGCGCATAATACCACAGCTAATCAACGCCGTCCGGTGCGCGCCTCGCTAGACTATAAGTATTTGCGGGCGCGCTGCGCGCGTCCTTTTCAATCCCGGTGGACGAGGTCCATCGTATGCACCGCTTCAGGGTAGGAGAAGCATACGATATGGTCCTCGTAATCTGTCCTCATTTCGAGGGGTACCACCCTTTCTTCCAGATCAGATCGATCTGCAGCCTCACGGGTTTCGAAATCGAGAAACCCTGGAAGAGTGGCGTGACTCCCACTCACTATCCCCACGATCCCGCTCATTCCCCCGACGTACTTGATGTAGCGCTTCTAAAGAATGTCAACCTTCGGTTGGACTCTATAGAAGCGATACATGAACTAACGTCCGATCATCGTCCCGTGATCCTAAATCTGGCCCCCCACATAGGTCACCGCGATCCCTCTCAACCTCTTCCCACCCGGATGGTGACGGACTGGAGGAAAGTAAGCGAATGTCTGAAATCCTCCACATCCCCCCACTTAGACTCTATTCCTGATCAGTTTGACTCTCTCGCTGACACGACAGCTGCGATCGACTCATTCACGAAGCACGTACAATCAGTCCGTGCCTACAGCAGCTTTCCCTGCCGCTTGAACAAAGTCCATATGCGCTATTTGCAGAAATCTGTAAAGAAACGCATAGAAAAGCTGCGTTCCGCCGGTTGGGACAAGATGTTGAGTGAGCTCGAGCCAACTCATCAGGCCTTCTGGCATCTCCAGAGGAAACTTAGGTCCTCAGAGACAGCCTCTATGCCCCCCCCCTAGTACGCCCAGACAATTCCATCGCTTTTGATGATATCGACAAGGCTGAATGCCTTGCCGATAGTCTTTTGAGGCCCAGTGCTCACCCAGCTCTCAACCAGTAGACGAAGCCCACCTCTCTAAGGTTGACGCTGAAGTCGAACGTAGAGCCTCCCTTCCCCCCGTTGAGGACCCTGATTATCCCTTGCCTCCCGTCACTCCAGACGAGGTGCACGAGATAATCAAGGGTCTAAAACACCGTAAAGCCCCCGGCTCAGATGGAATCACCAATAGGGTGTTCCAACTTTTCCCTGCCCGTTTGATTATGCTCATGACCATCATCTTCAATGGTACCACGAGTAATAATATCTTTCCTCACGCCTGGAAACGGGCTACCGTTATCGGTATCCCTAAGCCCGGCAAGCCTAACAGCGAGCCCTCTAGCTACCAGCCTATCAGTCTGCTCAACGTCTTCGGCAAAATCTATGAGAGGCTTATTTATAAGCGTCTCAGAGATTATGCCGAGGCAAAGGGTCTCATTCCCGACGAGCAATTCGGTTTTCGAACCCAACACTATTGCGTGCAACAGGTCCACCGTATTGTCGAGCACATCAGCGTTGGGTTCCAACGCGGTGCGATGACTGGTGTTGTCTTCTTTGATAAAGCGAAAGCCTTTGACAAAGTCTGGCACAACGGCTTATTATATAAGCTTTACCAACTCGGTGTGCCAGATCGTCTCGTGCTCATCTTACGAGACTTTTTGTCAAACCGCACTTTTCGCTATCGTATCGAAGGAGCACTTTCCTCTCCCTACCCTATTCGCGCAGGAGTCCCTCAGGGGTCAGTGCTTTCCCCCCTTATCTTTATCCTCTTCGCCAGCGATATCCCGAAGAGTAAAAAGGCGCAGTTGGCGCTGTTCGCAGACGATACGGCCATTTTCTCCAAGGGAATTCGCCCTGACTCGATCGCTCGCACTCTCCAAACCGCAGTCGATGCCCTCGGCAAGTGGTTTCGAAAGTGGAGAATCGAAGTCAATCCCGATAAAAGCCAAGCCATTCTCTTTACGAGACGGCGTAATCGGCTCCCCGCCCCGCCTCGGCCGATCACCATGTTTGGCAAGCAGATCCCTTGGGAAAAGCGAGCCAAATATTTAGGTGTGACGCTCGATAACAGACAACAACAACAACAACAACACAAACATAATACAACAACAACACAACACATAAAGCAGGTTCGTTTGCGGGCCTACTTTGCTCTCAGCCGTTTACACTCCGTTCTGAATGCACGCAGCAAATTGTCCCTTAAGTGCAAGTTGCGTATTTACACAGCGTGCATTCGACCTATCATGACCTATGCGGGCCCAGTCTTTGCGCACGCAAAGCCCCGCTTCATCCGTAGGATGCAGACCCTTCAGAACCGTTTCCTCCGAAAGGTAACGGGAGCCCCTTGGTTCGTTCGGAACGAAAACCTTCACTTAGATCTTAAAGTCCCGACCATCCGTACCAAACGCTTGGAAAGGCATTTCAAGTACTGACTTGAAACGCCTTTTCAAGCGTTTCTTTGATTCCGCCGTGAAACACCGCAACCCATTGGTTGTCGAGTCCGCTAGCTATGTCCCCAGTAGAATCAGTAGTATCCGCCGTCCGCGACATGCCCTCACTGAACCCGATGACCCTATCACCCTCCTCCAGGAAAGTAGTAGGGAAACTAGCACCGTCTATAAACACAAACACAAATCTACATTCCAGCCTCGCCGCCGAGGCCCACCGCGTTAAGACCATCTAACGTAAATGTAAATGTAAATTCATGTCCCTTGATCGGTTTAATCGAGCCAGTTGGTGGCGTAGCTGAGCCTGTAGCTTTAAACTCCCCTGATAATAATAATTCCCCTAACTTGATCCAGCCTATTGCTTTGCCTTGTTTATCTATTGTCAATGACAACGACTCCCTAAGCCGAGGTCCGTACCCCACAGGGCACCCCCTGTGGGGTACGGACCTCGGCTTAGTGCGCAGTCGTTTAGTTTATAAGTTTAGTTAGTATATTATGCCCCTGGCTGGAGGCTTTTGAGCTCGCTTAAAGGCACCCACAGGAAAGTCCGGTTAAGTAGTCGAGAGCTCTCATTGGCACACTACGAGATGCCATTTCAAAAAAAAAAAAAAAAATGCGCGCGTCCTTTCCTCGGGCTGCCGGCGTTGCGTGAAGACCTCAGCGTGCCATCGCTTCGTGTGTCGCCGTGTCGCGCCGCGTGGCTTTCTATCGCGTCGTGTCTCCACCTCTGCTGCTTCGATGATCTTCACGCATGTCGTCAGCCTTGAGCCCAACCGTTCTTTTCAGAGCGAACTTCTTATTTCTGAACAGAGTCACGTACGTCCTTTTCAGGGCGGTCTTCTTCTCTGTTTCTTTAACTAATTGTTAAACAACGCAGGGTAGGTATTGGTTTTGCAGGTGGTACGTTCTGTGGATTACGTACGGTGGGTTGGTTCTGGTACTGGAGGTAAGTGACTGGCTCTGTGTCACTACATCACTCCCCCCTAAGTGAAGCGTACAGTACGGCCGGTTCTTGTGACGTAGGCATGTTTACTCGGTGCATTCGATGTGTGCGTGTCTGCTGATGCATTTCGATGACCTTGAGTCGGCGAATGTGTCGCAGGCGACGGCGAGTTTGACGTTGTTGTTTCTGTGTCGTCTACGTTGTACATATACGCCGGCTTCAATCTGTCGACTGACACGATGGCGGTGCGACGAGGTAGGCGCAATGTAAACAGCTTTCCTTCTTCGCTGCGTTGTAGTATCTCGAAAGGGCCGTCGTAAGGTGGTGTGAGTGGGCTGCGCACAGTGTCGTTTCGCAGAAACACGTGCGTATATGTTGCGAGATCTTTGTACACGAATGTGTTCGCGTTTGTTGATTGGTTTCTTTTCCCCGGCGATAGCGACGACATTGTTTCACTCAGCTGACGTACGAATTCAGCGTCTTCAATGTTCGGCGTTGTAGCACGAAGAAATCGGACGGAATGTATTACAGCTATCAAAGTCACCTGCTCGGCGCTGTCAATGGTATGAAGAAATTTTACATAAAAAGTAAGTTGAAAAACTAAAACCCAACTACTGAAAAATCACACTCGCCGCGGTCGGTCTGTAAGTTATTAAATTAATATTATTTACTTTTACTTATTGTCAACATCCATAAAGTACGACAGGCCTTATCACGGACTTGTAAATTTTCCCCTTCAACTTGAGGGGCATCCGTGGGTCGCAAGTTGTTCCTGTAACCTGTCGCCATTTCATCCATCCTGAGTTGATCCGGTGCGTTATGTCTACGACCAACTACGCCATCCCCTTGGATAAGCGACCCGAGGTACCGAAAGTCGGAGCAGATCGGTAAGGGCGTTCCGGCAAGAGATATGGGCACAGGACCGGAGAGACCGCCAAAATCACAAAACAAATACTCTGTTTTTACACACTTTAGACATAATTATTTATGACATAAATATACATATTTGTAATTTGCGTGTCAAGACCTTTCTTTTGATACCAAACATGTCATGATTATCTCAATTTAATTTTTTTCGAGGTCAGATATTTACGTGTAAGTCCACCATATTAAATTTAGGGAGAATTTATATAGCCTATGTTACCCTTTTTTTTTTTTTTTTTTGTGGATGAGAAATCATCAAATGACTTCTCCCGCTCTGGGCAGAGCGGAAGGGCGTGTCAGACTTTTACTGCCTAAAACCCACCCGTGATCCTTCAGTTACCCGTGCCAGGGCTACGGTATCTCTTTCGAACTACCCGCGACCCCGGCGGCAGCCTATGTTACCCGGACAATTATTACAAATCCGTTGATACCTCATTGATTAAAAACGGTTCAGTAATGTAGGTGCTACGGTGGAACACACGTAAATACATATTTATATACATACATACATACATAGACTGCTAAAATCATAACCCTTCCTTTTGACTTTGCCGTAGTCGGGTAAAAAGTGTCAGATTGTTGGATTTTCGCCTGTCATCTGTCGGCTTTCGGTTTTATTAAATAGATACCAGAGTCTTCAAGCAATTACTAGCTCAAAAATTTAGCTTTACAGTCGTACTTCCTATGTAATAATGAACTCAAAACTGGGTTGCGGAGGTCAGCTGGAAGTATTACCATGTAAATATTGATGTTCAATTGTTTAACTTCTTCCGTCTGTTTAGACAAGCAGTGAGCCAGCTCTAACACGGTCAAGAGGGGTTGTTTATGGTAACTTGCTGATCATACTGTACGTATATAGATGCCTTTAGCAATTGCTTGCGTTTTCTAAGCTTCTTTCGTGTCGGAACCAACTACCAAAGAATATCTCTTGCTAAAACATTAGGTACTTCTACGATGTTTTTCTGCTACATAAGGATATTTCTATGTAAAAATATTACTAAGGTAACGCGGTAATTCTTCTTCGTCGTGCGCTCAATGCTGAGGATTGCAACCACATACTACGCGTCTCCAAGCTATTTTTTTTTTACCGACTTCAAAAGAGGAGGATCTGTATTCGACCCGTATGTAAGTATGTATGTATGTTTTTCCGCAATTTTCTCAAAAACTAATGAACCAATTTTGATGATTCTTTCACTATCATAATCTACATACTTTCAGGAAGGTTGTAGTATATAATACATTATGTAATTATTCTTATGTACGAAGTTATATGCATAAATGTACTGTATCTCCTCCATTTCTAAGCCGATTTTGATGATTCTTCTTTTCGTTCGTCTTGTAATTGTTTATTCAACTAAAAATGGAAAAATAAATTTACTTTAAAAAAAGTAAAAACCGACTTCAAAACCAAAAACGAATAAATTAACTTTCATTCTGAAATCGGTGTCTTCAATTCTTCAATGCACTTTAGCTTGACACCGACTTCAGAAGCTGTTGAGTGTTTTATGAAAGTTATTTTATTCGTTTTTGGTATTGCAGTCGGTTTTTACTTTTTTTTAAATAAATTTATTATTTATCCTTTTTTGTGGGCGTGGGTTCGAATCCCACTTCAGTAATTAATAAAAATAATTTAATGAAAGAATTATAAGAAGTTAACAAAGGAAGTATTTTAATCAAAGTAATTAAGTTACAAAATTAAATTGAAGAATAGTAAAGTGCGCGCCACCGGGTGTAGGAATAAGGATTGAGCCCGTCGTCCCGCTGCGCGTCGTCTTATATGGTCTCGATCACATGCTCCGGGCTGGCCGAAGGGGTATAGGTTGGGGATGCAGATAACAACACATATATTATAAGTATAAAAACAATAACGAAACTAATATATATTTTGTGCAACAAACATAAAACTACTGCAGTGTGGACCGCTCGGTAAATGCTGCCTCCAACAGCTTTCTTGATCGCATCTGATCAGTTTTCCTTCCACCCGGCCCAGTATCATATGCCTTTCTGTCTGGAGAGGCGTATAATATGTCATATGTCATGTATAATATGTCAGGCGTATATATGCATATTGTACATCCAGTATGGATTCATTCTTCTCATGGTAGTCCATTGTATACACCACATCAAGAAAGCATCGTTCCGCGTCATAAAAAAAAGATGGAAAAAACATATTTACTACCGTCGTATGGTATTCCAACGGTTGTTTCAGATTTTCCCTAGACTGATCATTGCACTTGGCTATACCAGTACGATGGTGGATTTCCTCAAGGCAGCTGCCCTCATTCGTGATCAAAGACCCAAGATACACGAACTCGCTGACTTTCTCATAGCCGTCAAATAGATTTGAGCTTGGAAGAAGTCTACCACCATTACTTTTGCCTTGGCATGATTGACCTTGAGTCCAAGTTTAGTACTGTGATACTAGACGAACGAGGTTTTTCCAGAGCTGAATGACCGAGGTGTGTCAGACGTAACTTTTTTGCCATTTATCTCGAATTTGCGGGTAGAAAACGATAGATGACGATGATATAAGGCTTGAAACATCTAAATATTACCACACCTGAAGGCAATTACAATAAATTCGACTCACTCTTGCAAAACATAACTATTTCGGTACGGTAACTAGCTAAGGAAGCGACCCGAGATAGTACGTGAAAACTGTTACGACAGGAATCGCGGAGCGTAACTGACGTCTGCCGGTTGAATGATTAGCGAGTAATCCAGTATTGTCTAGCTAGTTTGTTATTCAGGTGTTCATAGCAGGGACCGAAACCGGTACGATCATTACCGGTATTTTTCGGTTACAACCTTTATTTTTTTTACAGGTATTTTCAAAGGTTACCTTAATTCTTAAATACTGAATAGGTACAACCTGTATTAATACCGGTTACCGAAATAAAAATTACCTCTATCTTAGGTACACGTACCGTCGGCATACCGAGTTAATTTCTATGATGAGGGAAAAAGATAAACAAATGGTATTTTACCAATTTACAATGTAGGTACTTAATATTATCTTACTTACCATTGTTCATTTCCTTTTTTTTACTTCAAGCTTCAACTCAAATACCTACTCCGCAAAAAGGCGCACTAAAAACACGTAAACAGTACTGGTAGGTACAGCACGCATGACGGTCTCCCTGCTAATGTATTTGCTAATGCCAACAAATTGCCGGCATTGCGATATTCTGTTTCTTTCTCGTAATCAAGGTCATTTTTAGGTAACCGGTATTAAAACGGTAACATGTTTCTTCTTCTTGGGTTACCCAGATAGCGGTTACCTTAACCGTAGAGGTAACCAAAATTCTTCGATACCTGTACCGTAATTCATAATGGTTTTCGGTCCCTGGTTCATAGAAAAACTTTTTTACAAAAAAAAAAAACGACTCCCAAAAAAAACACTACAAAGCGAAAAATAACTTTAATTTCGGAAGTCGGTGTCTTTGGTTTTTTTAGTTTTTTGTTTTGGGAGTCGGTTTTTTTTTTTGTAAAAAGTTTTTATTTTTCACTTTTTAGTGGTGCCTAACCCACACAAATTCGAATACCTACCACTCTGCAAAATAAATTAGAGCATCATTCACATAAACTATGTGGGAAAAATACGTATTAAATTAATGGAGCTTACTCAAATGCCACTCATCAGGACTTGAAGATATTTATATGCGACCATTTCAGGAGTATGTATACCATTTCAAATAAAAACTTTACTAGAAGGCAAATATACGTCGCGCTAATCCATGTCAGAAGTTGGGATGGCGTAGTTTTATGTTGATGGAGATAACGAGACTACGAAATCTGACTTCTGATAATCAAGGCCACACATAACAGACAACCCAAGTAGCACAATTTGAAGCGGCATATAATTACCATTAAAATCATTTGTAGCCAGAGTACACCTCATAACAATTCCAATGAGCCCAAACACGACTAGAAGACATTGTTTTATTACTGAGTTTCGGTGCCTACCTTCCGGCTTCTTCATCGGATCGGTTCGATGGTACCAGTTTCATCAGAACCATTTATTTAAAGCTTCGTCATAGTCGCTTAAGCATCTTAATCGAGATAAAATATCTTAAAGCCACCCGTGAAATACTTATTATCGTTGAGAAGTTCCCGTGGCCATCTGTGGTCTTCTTCATCAGTTCCACTTCACAAGATGATACATTCTGAATGCAAATGCTTGATTTGTTGATGAAAATACCAAAATCGCTATATGTATGTCTATTATTTTGGAGGAGTTCCCTCAATTCCTCATGGATCCCATCATCAGAACTGGATTTTGATAAAAATGGAACAAATCTGGAAGTATCCTTTCAAATCAAAAATAAATTTTCCAAATCTGTTTATAAATGACGGAGTACTGAGGTAATAAACATTAAAAAAAAAATACAACCGAATTGAGAACCTCCTCCTTTTTTCGAAGTCGGTTAAAAGTGGGTTTAGCTGCAATATACACGCTGCATTTTTATTGGCTAGAGAGCTGCCACGATAGTGTTTTACTAATCATTATGACCAACTTTTACTATGGGACCAAAACAGAAATCGCGTAAAATAAATCAGATGTTCCCTACATTTTGACGAGTTATGCGGACATAAATATATGGAACAACTGATTTTTGTCACGATTTCAGTTTTGGTCCCATAGTAACAAGTTGTTCATAATGATGAGTACAACACTATCGTGTCAGCTCCCTAGCCAATAAAAATGAAACAAACATACGAACTTTCACATTAATAATATTAGTAAGATGTGCAAGTTATAAGATGGGGCTTATGGCTAAGTAATAACAGCCGCACGGGTCGATCGATCAGGTTAAGCTACACTTGCCACGGTTGGTCCGTGGATGGGCGACCATCTTTACATACCGAGACTCCTCCGTGCCTCGGAAAGCACGTAAAGCCGTTGGCCCCGGCTGTCATTCGTGGCTCTTTGATAGTCATTACGGGTCATCAGAAGCCCGAAAGTCTGACAACCAGTCTTCCCAAGGGGTATCGTATTACCCAGGAACTGGGTTGTGGAGGTCAGATAGGCAGTAACTCCATTTAAAATACTGGTTTTCGGCTGCATCCGGTTAGACTGGAAACCGACCCCCACATAGTTGGGAAAAGGCTAGGCAGATAATGAGTAAGATAACAGACGTATCATACACTTTATCTTAAAATAAGAACTTTTATCATTAGAGCAAAAAAAAAAAAATCCTATTCAAGACTTGTAAGTATACTTATCGTAGCTATTATAATGGAGAATTTAATATTAGCTACACTTAATAGAAGAGCACTACATTATACAAATAAACAGTAGCCAATAAAGAGGATTACATACCTAATGAGGTATATAACCCTTAGAATTTGTAACAGAGATGAAGTACTGGAGCTTTTAGTCACCCGTTTCTTTTGATAGTTGTAACAGGTGATTGCCTATGTTAACAAAACTTAATGGATGATTCATTTATTTTCAGCATATTGCTAACAATCTCAAAATACAGTATACAAGGTATATTTTGTAAGTATTTCGAAGTCTGAAGTCCAACAGAAGATAGCAATGAACAGCTGATCTTCCGCCTGCCATTGAACGTTTTACAATCATCGACCAGTGTGAGATACTGTCGACAAACGCCGGGCCTTTCTAAAATTAGAAACAATGCAATGCATGCAAGCGAAATTGTTTCTAAATAGAAACAATTTCGCTTGCATGCTGCAATACGGTATTTTACTCTATATGAGAAAAAATGTTAAAATATATTTAATTTGGATAGCAGTCGGAAAATGTTAGTTTTAGTGCATAAAATAATAATATAAATTTTAAAATTCAATTCAAAGTTTTCAGTTTTTTTTATCTGTTTTCTAACACCATGAAATAGTAGCCGCCATGTTATTACGGCCGTGTAAATTAAAAAGTGTCAACTGTCAACTGATCAGCGTGTCTAGATTAATAACTCGTTTTTAAATATTCTAAACAATTGTCATACAAAATATCAGCGCATTTGTTTATTTACACAGCCCACTGACGTCATGACCACAGAGCGGCGGATGGCGTCCACTGCGTCCACGGTTTTCATAAAATTACGCGCGAAATGTAAAATTTAAATACATTTTTATGGCACTTATCGAATGATTAAAAATATTATGTTTTTTTAGTGGCTTATTAGCACTATAGAATCTGATTGAGACACTTTTCAAAAATGGATGTAATACCCTATTGTAGAACAAACAAAGGACCAATAGGGGCAAGATGAACCAGTGTATAACTAGGTGTAAAGGCGTCCGTTTTATCAATAGTACATACCTATACGAAGTTTTTATTTCAACATGAAATGGAGTGTTGTCCAATTTTTAACAAACTTCAAATATTTTTGAAGTAGAAGGAAATCGAAATCTTTTTTTATCAAAGTCAAATAATTTATTACAAATAGGCACATAAAAGGCACTTTTAAACATCAAAATTTACAAAAAAATAGAATTGTATGGAGAAGATCTATTTATTATACCTACCACTTGCCAATGTTTACCATTTTATGCTGTTCTAAAAACTAAATCAATTAAGCGTAAAAAATATGAATTGACTGGGCTACAAAGGAAATTCATCCATCCTATATAGGTACCTCCAATATACCTACAAAAAAAAACAACGAAATAGATTACCGTAACCCAAAATCGCGCAACGTACTTCGCAACCCTTCATTCATTTCATGACAGCCTCGCGTGTGAAGTACACACAAAATTACACTCTGTTTTCCCCAACAAAAAACAAGCAATTCCTTGTCGTGTAAACGCGCCCTAAGGCTAAACTACTACATGAAAAGGCTCGCTGTAGAAAAGGCAAGACCGAGATAGCCAGACCTTTGGAGAGCCGGCTTAAGATATTGCAGCTATCGAAAAGCCCTTTGAGACTGCCGGAAATTTAATTTAATCGCATTTTCTTCTTTGCTAAACGACCTCTATAAGCCATGGCATACGGGTTTTCGTCTTTCGAATATTCCGTTCAAAATTAGAAGGATTATATGATCGTGGTTAGTTTTTGTTAACATGGCTTTGAAGAGCGATTTCAGTTCGTGCAATACTGAAGAGGTGATACAGAAAATGGTGAATTTTAAAGAAAATTGCTATTCATACAACGTGCATGCTTCAGTTTCCTAATAATATAATCCTTTTTATTCGCTGGAGCATACTGACCCACTTGTTCTGTGCTATGTGAAATAGTTAACTAGGAAATATGTGTTTTCATAGTGCATTCCTATGCACTATGAAATATACAAGAATGTATATTTCAGCTGAGTACCCATCTTATACATGCTTAGATTGATAGATAAAATAATATGTACGCTTAACTGTAAATTAAACATTGAAAAAATCAAAAACCCGACTGCAGTAGATAGCTTGAAAAGTGAGCTTCTTTTTTGAACTTTTTGTTGGGTTTCTTTTGCAACCCTTTAGTGCGTTTTATTTTTCGAATCGTCTACTCTAGTTCTTTATTTTGATACTCCAAATGGTTAGGGCCTCAAAAAAAATTTTTTCAAGACGCCTATTTTTTTTTTTTCTTGTTGACGCCTATTATCCGCAATTTTGATTTTATAAAAACTAAACCTAGCCTATAGCGACCTAGACAAGTCAATAGACACCTCAAGTATTACAAATCTAACTAGCTGTTATGATGCTTGAGTTTATAAAGAATCCCATATACAATTATACAAATAGGCATAGATACGAGTGAAAAACATAACCCTGTCTTTGTTGTGGCGCAATTGGGTAGTACCTAACGTTTTCAATGATACATTTCACCATTTAAGAACGTTCCAAATAGTCCTGCAATGCAAAAATGCTTTCGAATCCAAAAAGGAGCTGCTAACATCTCAGAAGCTCCCGATAATCAATATTTAAAGTTTTAAACCTCGAAATAGTTGTGCAAACGTAAATCTCGGCACTTCAGACCCGGAGCTACGAAAGGCTATAAGCAATTATCGTAAAAGGGAACTCTTTGGAAAATACCCACTCTATTATTGTGCCTATTGTGACCTTTCATAGGTCAATTGCTCCGACGGAGTGGATTAAGGCTGCATTGAACTTATCTCTGAGCCTCTCTCTCTCAGAGTCTTTGTACGTGTGTGCTTCTCATAATTGTCAGGTGGACTAATTAGTTTGTGAGAGTAGCTTCAAACATGTAGAAAAAATCTGTACTTATTTCATTGTTTTTATTATGACCTGATAAAAATATAATTATCAGTTTTATTTCCTAACTAGATGTGGTCTTCAACGCTTGCCGAGGTCGATCCGTGGATGGGTGACCATTTGTAACATACCGAGACCTTTCCGTGAATCAGGAAGCACGTTAAGCAGTTGGTTCCGGATATCTTTCGTAGATCTTTGACACTCTTACAGGTAGTCAGAAGCTCGAAAGTCTGACAACAGTGTTGCCAAGGAGTATCGTGCTGGGTTGTGGAGATTAGATAGGCAGTCACTCCATGCAAAATACTGGTATCCAACAGCAACTGCATCTGGTTAGACTGGAAGCCAACCCCAACATAGTTGGAAAAAGACTAGGCAAATTGATTGATGCCAATGTGAATGTTCTATGTAGTTATCTTACTAGATGAATATTTTTCTTCCATACATCCAAATATTTTTAAAACCCAAATTATTAAGATCAAAAATCAAAGATCAGCTAGAACACAATATGGACAAAAATATACGCGCCGACTTCAGAACCTCCTTTTTTTTCGTCGGTTAATAAAATACTCACAGTAGGTTGTTGCACTGTATTGCTTTTGAAAAATATAAAACTCATTTAAATTGAAAAGGAAAATCCTCACAAAACATATTAGCTCCCTAGACGACTGTAAATCCTCAATAAAGGATCTCATTGAAAACGTTTCGAAGTCTATCAGATACCTAGTTAAGTAACAAACGGCTTTACTCGTAGTATACTAAACAAAGCATTCTCTGCATTCGATTTTACTGATAGTTCTTTGTCTCAATTTCATCGATTTTAATAGAATTCGGGCATCGTGGCAGCGTATCAATGCAATGCTAACCCGGTAGAATGGCCAAGTGAATCACGTTTTTTTTTAATCCGTTATTGTTTCAAAAAAAAAAAAAAAAGTGTTTATTCACAGAAATATTTTTTTCAAATACATATTACTTCTGCCAAACTGCAAAGCAGTTTTTTTGTTTCTTTGTTTTGTGTTTTTGTTTGAAATGTGAGTGGATGCGCCGCGAGGGGACGCCCTAGAAGGACACATAGTCACCTTATTGATGATGTTCTTCAGAAAGTTCAGGTGCGTAGCACATGCAACCGGCTTGCAACGTAAACAACGCGACTTACAAACTGTGGGCTGTAGGTTTGAACCCCGACAGGCTCTTTACTTTGTGTAAACTATTTCGTGACCACTGCTCTCAAAACCGTGAAGGAAAACATCGTGAGGAAACCGGTTTGTCCTAGAACCAAAAATTCGAAGACATGTGACAGCCCGCACTAGGCCCGCGTGGTGGATTATGGCCCAATCCCTCTCACAGAGAGGAGGCCTGTATCCCAGCAGTGGGAACATTATAGGCTGAGTATGTGGCGATCGATTCCACATAAAATAAACTCAATAACAAGTCTTCTTCTTCTCCGGTATCGTAAAACTTTATGCCCTGTCATGGTAAAAATAGCTACTCATTAAAGTTTTCTTAATGCTGATAATCAAATAGCAATTTAGAATATTCACGACTTATGGATTTATTATACAGAAGGAGGTTAGAAACGTATCTACTTACACTTTCGAGAATCGCCATTGGTGTATTGTGAAGCTAATGGAATTTGTTGTAAAATTAATAATAAACCAATACTTTTTATGAACATAACTAGTTCTGCTAATACTTTTTTTCAAACTAATAGTTCAATTGTAATTCGTAGTTAACACTTTTATTAGCTGTACACATTTAATTCACGCATTCACTATTCAACAGTAGCTATTACGTTAATTTAAGGCTAATTAATAAAACATGTTCGTTTAATAGTGTAGCTTAATTAGCTCGTGATAATTACCCTATCAATCATAGTAAAAGCACAGGCTATTGGGATTATATTAGCTTAAATATACTAGTAGGTAGATTTGGGACCAGCAATTTATAATTTTTGTATATGATTTGCCCGGATGGAGATTCGGAGCGTCTGAGCGGATGATAGCAAGTATACCCTTTTCCAACATTTATTTTACTTTTGACATAAGCACGCCTATGAAGTTCCTTATTTATTGACAGGCAACCGTAGACGAAACAATGCAATACTTCATGGACGCTGTTTTTTCTTTACATTTTTCTTTAAAATAAAATAACAATGTGTTAAAATCAAATAAAACTTCTTCATAAATAAAGTCGATTGTTAAAAGAAATCGAATTGGCAACGCATTAGGACATCACTAATTGATTTACCTACTCGAGCTGTCAAAAGTAATATACAATGGTTGAAAAGATTATAGCTGTCATATTGTGCTGCCAGGTCGGAGCCCCAGAGGCGAAGCACAGAAGAGGTAACGTAGTAATAGCTAACCGTTATAGGTTAAACATTTCTTGAATGTTATGTATTCATCAATAAATACACATAGCAACTACTCTGACATAGGAGCGTGGAGATTGACACATGAAACTAGAGGCCTAAACCCAGCAGTGGTTAAGGCGATCTGTGGATGATAATGATTCATCTATAACACACATAATAAACACTTTCAGTCGACTTTAATAGTTAACAGAAATCGATAACCATAGTTATAATAATTCGATTCAGCTCTACTTCGATGAGTTCAGTGACAATTTATTTATTTATTATTATTTTTACCCCGTGTTATACTAGTGCAGGAGGACGAGGAGCTTGTGGCTAAGTAATACCGGCCACACGGGTCGATCCATCAGGTTAAGCTACGTTTGCCGGGGTTGGTCAGTGGATGGGTGACCGTTTTTACAAATCGAGACTCCTCCGTGCCTCGGAAAGCACGTTAAGCCGTTGGTCCCAGCTGTAATTGGTGGAACTTTGACAGTCATTACGGGTCGTCAGAAGCCCGAAAGTCTGAGAACCAGTCTTACCAAGGGGTATCGTATTACCCAGTTACTGGGTTGTGGAGGTCACATAGGCAGTCGCCCCATTTAAAATACTGGTATTCAGCTGCATCCGGTTAAACTGGGAGCCGACCCCTACATAGTTGGGAAAAGGCTAGGCAGATTGAGTTATAATAATAAGTACTGTGAACGTGAAGCCAGCTTACGTAGCTAAAAATACTGAAATCAATACTCAAACTAAAAAAAACAAAAGTCATTTTTTTTGCAAAAATATGCATATATTTTCCAGGCTCAAACCGTCTAGTAGAAATAGATTAAAGGCTCTTAAGTACCGCCTCTCGTTCAAAGTTATCGGTTAGCCAACTGCAGTGAAACTTACTCGGCAGTGTTTCTTGCGAAACATAATAAATCTTTCTTACTGTCATTGATATTTAGCTCGTGCGAGGGATTCGCGCCACAATGGAAGGAGCCTTCAATAAATCATTTAGAAGTATTCTGTTTGCTTACATAAGTACGGTATATTACGTTCCCGATTGCTGAAGACAGGTTTAATCAGTGGAATATTATAGTAAATTGTTTGGTGTTTGTTTTATTAATATTTTATGTAATTATGTATACATAAAATATATATTATGTAATAAGTGCTTAATGATGTTGTTTTTTTTTTGCATAGACCGACCGACTGGAATTTTAAAAGATAAATTCTACATTTTAGATACACGCTTTTACCAAACCCTAGCGAATCCATCATAAAACTTTTATAGAAAAGTAAAACCAACTCTACCGTCATATGGGTCCCAGAAAATTTCAGTCGACATTGAGGCAGACCCAGGAGAAGATGGCGCGACCAGCTACAGACAGGATTGGTCCACATTAGCTCAAGACAGAAAGGAGTGGAAGGGAGAAAGTGAGGCCTTTGTCCTGCACTGGGATAACAATCAATCTGCCTAGCCTTTTCCCAACTATGTTGGGGTCGGCTTCCAGTCTAACCGGATGCAGCTGAATACCATTATTTTACATGGAGCGACTGCCTATCTGACCTCCACAACCCATTAACTGGGTAATACGATACCCCTTGGTAAGACTGATTGTCAGACTTTCGGGCTTCTGACTACCCGTAACGACTGTCAAAGATCCACGAATGACAGCCGGGACCAACGGCTTAACGTGCTTTCCGAGGCACGGAGGAGTCTCGGTATGTAAAGATGGTCAACCGTCCACGGACCAACCCCGGCAAGCGTAGCTTAACCTGATGGATCGACCCGTGCGGCTGTTATTACTTAGCCACGAGCTCCTCGTCCTCCTGCACTAGGATAACATGGGGTAAAAATAATAATAAATAAATAAACTGTCACTGAACTCATCGAAGCAGAGCTGAATCGAAGCCCAGACAAATGCCAGATAAATATTTGTTTAATTTTTAATATTGCTGAGTTTTATTGCGAATTAACTTTTGCTAAGTGCCAATAGATCACTCCATTGTCTATTAATCATTAGAAGAACATCAAAGCATTCTTAAAAGTCATCTTGCCAAAATTGATCGTTATTAATAGATCAGACAAACAAATTGCAAATTCCACAGAATGCATGACTATCCAAAGCGAAGCTTTAGTAATAATATTAACAATAATTTAACACACTACTCAGTTCTTGCAATATCAAAGTGCTCCAATTAACTCAACCATATTCTGATAACTACATTAATTGAAATACCTTTACTATGAACTTCTACCGATTTAATTAAGAACGCAATCTAATTTATTCTGGAATGGATTACAGCGTCTGTTCAGTGTTTTTTTATAAAGGTACTAGGTAGTTGCCTCTGTATGAAAGTGTTTGAATTTGATTGGAAAATAGGTGTTCTTTATTATGATTAAAAACATTATCACAGAAAAATATACAGGTTGTCCAATCTTTTATAGCAAGACAATTGGATTCGAAATCGAAAAGAACCCCAAAATTATCTCAACTTAATTATATCCTTTGGTCTCGTATCGTTTATTTTCCTTATTATTAATCTCGATCAACCGCCAGATTATTCTAAAAAAATGAGCACACAAATCCGAACGGTACAATAAACGACGAACAAGGAAAAGTGGAATAAGAAAAATCAACGTAAAGAAGAAAAAAAATCTTCAAACTTTTCTTATAACATCGGGCGTAGTCATTGGTGGAAAATGAAAAGGACACCCCGTTACGATTTCCATTAACAGGGAATAGGAATGCGTCGAAGGCCCGGGGGCTCTAATAAATCAATCTGAGAGAAGACAGACCTCCCCGAAGTCGCTCTCAGAATATACAGTATTAAATTTTGCAGGCTACATGAGTGTGCTCTAAGCTTGAAATGTGAACGGTATACGCTTGCTTGGCGTTCGGACAATACGTGTACCAGAAGTGTTTTAGATACACAATCTGGGCAGCAAACTGTTTGCAATATTTGTTGGCTCACATAGTATCCGGCCAGCGGCCGGTCGAATCTGATGGTGGTACTCGTATCAGTAATTTTGATGAATATACCAGTGTGACAAAGAATAGTTTGTTGGAACTAAAATTGTAGGAGTGTGCTTTTACTTAAGTAAAAGTTAACAAAGTTGTCCCATTAGTCTAGATTCTAGATTCTAGGCAACGACTTGGTACTATCTAGACTAGATAACTACTAGAAGTCGGCTAAATGAATAATGCAGTGATAAATTAATTAACAATTTATTTAAAGGAATGGATAGTGTCATACTTAGCTCCGTTTACACTGTGCAAGTTTCTGAAACGTTCAAGAGCAATAATCAGATAACTAAAACACGTTAAATTTGTTTGCCATTCAAGCATTACATGAAAGTGTTTAAGCGCGTGCATTTCCTTTAAATGGCATACAAAATAATTGAAAGCAAGTTTTGCCGTTCAATAAAATCGCATGTGACTTAATTGTACGTATTGTTTAAACGGTGCCAGTTAATTGCCCTTAAATTTTATCGTATGCCACAGGCAATAAACTTGTACCGTGTAAATGGAGCTTTAGCTATTCTTGAAAATTGTCTATGCTATAATTACATTATGTCATATTCTTAGTTCGAGAATACCCATGCCTGTAGCTAATACAAAACTATGCAAGTAGTTGGCATATCGTCTATCATAAAAACTTCAGATTGGTCAATGTCACAATGGCATGCCAGCTAATACTTGCATATTTTTGAACCAGCTATTAGGCATGTGTATTTTCGACCTAAGGCAAGAACTAAATGGGTAGAGGTTGTCTAATATAAAATGGCACGCCCCGCCGTATCTACTCGTATAGTGCTGTAAACTTGAGCCATGACATAATTCATGAGTTATTCGAATATTATGGTATATATACTAGCTTTTGCCCGAGGCTTCACCCGCGTGGATGTCGGAAAATATCCCATGGGAACGATAATCCTTCCTTATTCCTTGTCTACATTATAAAGGGAACCTCTGTGCAAAATTTCAAACTTTCTAGGTCCAAGGGTTTGGGCTGGGCATTGATGAGGCAGTCAATCAGTCAGAACTTTTCTTTTTATATAATGAGATAGCTTCTGCCCGCGACTTCGTATGTGTGGAATTTCTTGTTCCCCCAACCCACCCCGTCGCATCGCATTGCCTGTCCGCGCTATTACTTCGCTTTTGCTTAGGCATTGTTTCTGACTCTTTTTTGCTCGGCACCTAATAGTCCTAGAGTGATGTTAAATATGCCTATAGCTTTCCCTAAGAATTGGGCTATCAAATGGAAGACGGAATTTTTAAAGTCCGACTGGTAGTTCCAGAGAGGACCGCGTTCAAACAAACCAAAAAAAGTATGTAAGTCAGCTCTGATGCCCGACTGGAGTTTATTCCTGTTTTTTGTGTCATTCCGACTTTCTATTGTTCAGTCCGACTTTCTATTTTGGGAGTGATTATTGACGAACAACTTATCTGGCACGCGCATATAGAAGCACTCTGCACTAGAATCAGAAAACTAATATATATTTTTAAAGTACTCAGGCACTCCGCCAATTCTCTTGTGTACCTCAGCCTTTGTCAGTCTGTCATTATATACTGCATCCCGGTGTGGGGCGTTACTTATAAAACCGCAATGATCCCTGCAGATCGTGCACAACGAGCGGTTCTTAAAGTGATGCTTTTCAAACCTAGAGACTACACCACTAATCAGTTATATTCTGAGGCCGAAGTTCTCAGAGTAAGGCAACTATATGTCCTTCGTTCAGTCTTGCGGAGACACTCCAGCCTTCCATTAGATAAAAAGCTGCTTCTAAGACGCGAGGGTTTCCCTATATGTAAAACAAACCCCTCTCGTTTTGCATTTACAAGTCGACAATTGTTGGCTCAAAGTTCACGCATGTATATTAAAATAAATAAAAATATTCCGTTGTACAGCTAGAACTTACATGAAATTAAAAAAAAAAATAAGAAACTGGCTCTTATCCTTAACTTATGATGAGACAGAAAATTTATTGGCTATACAATCATAACTTTATCAAACCTACCTTGTAAGAAAGCTTATCAAACAATCACACTTCACATACACACCTCCCTACACACACACTACACTCATAAACACACCCCGTTACACAAACACAATCTTTCGCTCCATCTGCTGTGTTAACAACCACTGTAAACTAACAGTAAAGTCACGGTTGTATTTTATAAATTGAAACCGTAAAATCTCCGACTCCTAAGATACAGGTCTGCGTACCTAGTACCTAGTACCTACCGGAAAGCTGACTATAATTTTAAACTTGTTAGTATAACCCACTGTTTCCATATGCCATGTACTGTGCTGTTGTTTTTTTTGTTTATGTACTAATAAACTTATTATTACATTATATTATAGTAATTTCTGTCGGGCTGGGTTTCTTCAATGAATCAGTGCTATACAAAAAGCAACTTTAAGGTTTATAGGCACTCGTCTCCCCCTCTCACCTCACCTCCTCTCCTTCTAAATCCCCTCACCCCACGTCCTCTCCCTCTAAACCCCCTCTCACCCCTCACCCTCTCCCTCTAAACCCCCTCTCACCCCCCCCCTCTCCCTCTAAACCCCTATTACCCCACTTCTCACTGCTCCCTTGTCTCTCTAACCCCCTCTCACCCCACCCCCTTACCCTCTAACCCCCTCACCCTCACCCTCCCCATGCCCAACCCCCTCCCCTTCTCCTGAAAGTAAAACTTTCCTGAAAGTATGTATAACGGTAGTGAAAGAATCATCAAAATGGGTTCATTAGTTTTTGAGGAAATCGCGGACAAACAAACATACATACATACAGGTCGAATACAGAACCGCCTTTTTTGAAGTCGATTAAAAAAAACAAAATACTTATTCCTGGATTCTGAAGAATTCTTATACAGAGTTTAAATTCTCAACAGCTATTGATTCGACAAAATTATCTATTTAAACGAATTCTATTGATAAGCTCGGTTTTTTGAGGTCCTCGGATAAACCCTAAGCTAAATTCTTTCTTAACGAAATGTTATAAAAACTATATCGAACCAATAACCACTATCGAATGGATAAACTTCGTTTAAAACTCTCAGAAACCGGGCATTAGTAAATTTTGACGAAACACACGTCGACATATATTTCCGTAAAGTCAGATAAATTAATTGTTTATCAAATTAACACACTACGTTAATTTTCCGTGTCAAAACCATTTCATACAACTGTCAAAGAATAACAGTTGTGATTCCAATACTTAAACGGACAATTTTAGTTGGTAGTCAATTTGATAAAATATTTATTTCCCTGACTTTACTTGACGACTTTATTTCTTTGCACTATAAAATGTAATAATTTACCAACAGCAGATGTTTTTACACCAGCCTGCTGCAGATATAATTTGGATGTAAATCGTGCGCATTCAATATCGTTAGCTAGACCGGTTGAGTTTTTGCACACAATTATATTCAATAAATTAGCGGTAAACGACAATTGCGCATTAGCAAAGCAGTGACATACCTCATTTCCATAATAATTTTCTCATTACAATGCGTGGCAAAATAATTATTACAACGTTATGTGTTGCCATTACGCAAGTAGGTTACTGTAGGTATTGATAAAAAAAATATGATTACATATACATTTTTTTCCGTAAATTGGTTCAAAAAACACTTAGACTTCAAAAATAACTTGTTTTAAAGGTATGGGTTCTGTGTTTCCTTCGAATATTCGAGAAGAAAGATCGAAATAAAGTCAGATTCGAGGTCACATTCTCTTTTAGAGTCCAAATTAAACTTTTAAGTAGGTACCTAGAAAATGTGCCGTGCGATTTTTTTTTGGCCTCATCACACTATCACACTAATATTATAAAGGCGAAAGTTTGTGAGTGTGTGTGTGTGGTTGTATGTTTGTTACTTCTTCACGCTCAAACGGCTGGACCGATTTGAATGAAATTTGGTATGTAGATAGCTTATACCCTGGATTAACATATAGGCTACTTTTTACCCCGGTCTACGCGGGTGAAACCGCGGGGCGCAGCTAGTACGTATGTACTAAGGCGTGAGTTTATGTATATAAACTCACGCCTTCTTCCCATGAGGGTAGGCAGAAACTACAGAACGCCACCTGCTATACGAACCTCAGATACTCGTTTTGCCTCGTTTACGTTCATACGGCTTCTGGTCATACACGTACGCTGATTGCGAATACTACGCACCTGACCCTTCTGAAGAACATCACCAATAAGGCCTCATACCCGGCCTCTTTTTGGCCTCATGTGTATGTTAAACCTCATGTGTATAATGGTATCTAGCAGGTAGGTACCTACTTACTAACCGCTTAAAGTCTGCCCTAGAAATTCAGCATTTCTTTTACCAGTGAAAAAAACGTAAAGGCAACAAAATAAAATAACGAAAAATATATTTACAGAAAACATCAAAAAGGTTCCGATAATAATCTATTTGAAATAAAAACATTTCTTTAGTATCTCTTCAAGTCGGTCTACGATAAAACATTGCAAGGAACAATTTCGCCGTAACAACAGAAACATCTTCAAAATTTTAAACAAGGCCGATTCTTATTCACAAAGACTCCGCTATAAAAGTGACTCCCCAAGTAATTCTACACTGTATCAATCACGTTGCAGTAGTAAAATCCGACGTAAAACTTACTTCGGATACAAGTACGGGCGGTACAAATAACAAAATAGTCAAGTGTACATATGTATCCTGATCCCACCATCTCCCTTTCACTACCGGGCTACCAGACGTACTGCAGGGTACCATCCGCTTTTTACATTTATTATGCGCACGACCAAAGTATAGAACTCTCTGCCAGTGCCTGTGTTCCCTTCCACATATAACCCGTCAGCCTGCAAAGCAAGAGTGAACAGGCATCTTCTGGGCTGGCTCGTTCCATCATAGATCTCATCCATCGCTTTCCATCAGGCGAAATTGAGATCTTAAGCCGGCCGATATCGCAATAAACAAAACGTGGTTACAATAAACATCCAGGACCTTAAAAGCAGTTTTATCAGTCTTACCAGCGATGGGAATCGTGTTACCATGTAGCTGAGTTGTGTAGGGCAGATAGGCAATCACTCCATGTTACAAATTGGTATAGTATTGTTAAAATCTCGCTGCAGACTCGGTCATAAATCATAATCGGAGTAGAGATGTGCGCTAGTTGCGCGCGCTCAAGGCCATTATCGATAACAGAATCATTAAGGTTATCACGTAAACATCAAATGGCTTTGGAGCATGGTCATGAAGTTATCCGCTTGCCGCCTTACCACTGTCAGTACAATCCCATCGAGTTGGTGTGGGCTCAAGTAAAAAATGAAGTTGCAACAAAAAACAAAACCTTCAAGATAGCTGATGTCGAGAAGTTAGTCGATGAAGCCATTTCCAATGTCTCCATTGAAAATTGACAAAAATGTGTGGAACATGCAGAATTTCTGCAAGATGAAGACTTAAGAAAAGCACATTTATGCGAAGAGTTCATCATTCATGTGGATGATGATGACGATGACTCAGACGAAGAATTTTAATTTTCTATTTTTAGTTTTATATATACGTTCTTTTGTTTATATATTTAATATGCTTTGTAGTAAATTTGGTAATGAAATAAAAAAAAATGTGTATTTATTTCTATCACCCATTTATAAATATATAAAACTATCGATATCACTCATCGACTGCAGTAATGCACAGGACTACGTGTGGACGTGGCCTGCCCATAAAGCAGTGGGAAAGAGAGCGAAACACTCGAATGATTTATGACCGAGTCTGCAGCGAGATTTTAACAATACTATAGTCAGCTGCACTCGTCTAGGCTGGAAGCCGCCTCAAAATAGTTTAAAAAAAAACTTCCCGAGTGCGACGTATAACCTCCTCCTTTTTTTGAAATCGGTTAAAAATCTAGGCAGATGATGAACTATGCAAGCAACTATAATTTTAACTACGTCGGTAAATGGTTCGACGCACCAGAGACATTTAGAAATGCAATAATAAATACTTAGTCACTCAAATTCTCTTTGCTTAAAGCATACACTTATCTGTTTCGCGAACTGTACCTAGTTCCCTGAATTTGCTTCCGAATCACGTAGGTAGACACTTGCAGCCCTGTTCGACCAATCACCGACATGTTTGAGACGAGAATACGTTAAGGAATCCTTGATATTAAACTTTTAAGTGCTACGATTTTTATTTGTAGGTATTTGTAAGTCATGAAAATCGATGGGAGCTATTGAATTGGAAGTAAGAGCTATGTTTTAAAGGAAGGTCATTGAAGTCATTTTTGGGGCTTAAGGCCCTTAGCAGTCCTCCGCCGCGTAACCATAGGTAGCAGCGATACCGCAGAAGTTAAATTCAACTGATTCTGATGATGTTCCGCTATTCAAGTAGCGGAACATCAGCGGAACATCTTGCGGTTTCGCTGTTTCGCAGTTTTGTGGCGGAGATGTGCTAAGACCCTATGAATACATTAACACTTTTGATTTTATTGCTGTGTGGTTTGAAATCGGTAGGTAGACCTACTGTTTATGAAAATTATAGTAAGTATGCGGGTGGTCACCCGCAGTGTGTAGTCGCATCCAATGCCGCCACATCAGCGAGTCCCAGAGCCCACGAACACAATCAGAAGGCTGTTCGAGCTGACCCACAAGCGCTTCATAAGAGAACGCTATGATGGCATGAAAACCATCCACGCTTTTCAGCGCAAACATTGCTGAAGCGCTGCAGTGGCGCGGCAGCCCGTACAGTATCCTGAACGCGTTATTATACTGTACACGCAGATCACTGTATGTACGCTGCGTGTACTTATAGTGTGATTTTTAATTCGACGGAATTCTGACATTTCAGATGTGTTGCCAATATTATAACGGTCCCATTAAAAATGGAACGCATTTAAGCGAAATTAAAAAACATCCTTATTGAATTTCTTGTCTTCAAGTAAAAAAACTAAAACTTAAAATTGACAAATAATTTTAAAATGGTAACCAGATTTTTCAATATCAAATGATTGAAGGTACGATAGTTGGTAAGGTAATTATTTTTCTTTCACAGGGATCCCTGTCCACTAATCCATAGGTTATAAACCTTTTTTAGGAATACATTTTTGTTTGTAAAATCTTCGCTTCTTGTAACTACAGACAGACAACGACGATGATATTAGTGATAACGATACCTAAATAAATATTTAAATTAAAAAAATATGTTCTTTTTTTCCATTTAGCAGTATTAAATTAATATTTTAGTTAGTGTGCATTGAATGCACAGAACAAACACTATTTACATTGTCAAATAGTTTACTTGTTCTCATTCTCTTTCATATTTTTGTTATTTTATATCCAAAAAAATTCTAGTTGTATAATTATTTTATAAAAAGGATAAGACAGAAAAGGTTTATGATATCTGAAGTGTCAAAAAATTACAGCTGTCAGAATTCCGTCCAATTAAAAGTCAGACTGTAGTACATATGCTGAGGTGTTAAAAAGTTTGACAGAAGACCTTAAATAATGTCACTATTTGACTTGCTCTGTACACCGTGCAAACCTGCGGGCTATCATGTTACAGCACACAGACAGCGCCCTGAACTCCCTCTCCACATTAAGTTGTCACATAGATCCTCAGAGACGCAGTGTCGCAGATATTTAAAATTAGACACTGCCTATAGCAAATTCACGAAGTGTGTCAATTTAATAAACAATGAATTTCGTCGTAACTAAAACCAAGTTTTACATTCAATTTGCCATAGTAAACAATATGACCGCAGGAGCATCATACACATTCGGTTTAGAGTCCGTTCACAGACGTGTCAAAATAACAGTGATCTTTATTCTCTTTGAAATAAGGTTTCTGGTGGGTTGTTGCTGTCAGAAGTAAAATAACTGTGAACGGACTGGTACTGTTAAAGTCTAGATTTGGGCTCTGACATTAAAATCACACCTTTATTTAAGCTTTGTTTTATTGTTATTTGTTGCGATTGTGTTTATTTTAATCTCTGGGATCCTTTGTTGTAGTAAATTCTAAGTATTGTGCCGGGTAGATACGTCGCAACCAAATTGAAGAATACAGCTTGAAACATAATGGCTAGCCGAAATTAATAAAGGTGCTTTTTTCTATTACGCTTTTTTTATTTCTTTCTATGTTCAGCCAAAATATCGTAATGATACGTTAGCCAAAACGGCGGCCAACCTTTAGCGATATTGCAAACAGATCAAAATATAGGGTAGCCAAGCCAAGTAACTACGACCAATTTGAAGTAGCGCTCGCCGGCCGCTCCCGCGACACCACTCGCTTTGCTCGCTCGGCTCGTGCGTGGTTCGTCACAGTTCTAACCTAACCGTTTTGGAACTAAAAAACACTACAAAGCGACGCGTCAAATTGAATTATGGCGGAACGTTGATCAGCCGCATGGTAGACCGCGATGCGCTGTCGCAATGCGGCGTAACTACGGTTATTTAGCCGTAATACATTTTGGCTGAACGTCAATCAGCCATAGTAGAAAAAAGCGCCTTTATGTATTTCGGCTAGACGTTAGTATTATTCGAATTTTTCGGTGGCCACAGATAGACTGCGCCGTTGGTATAGTCGCAAGCGCGACTTCTAGACGTGGTGACGGTTTGATCCCCAGCTCCCCAAAAGGGATGGTGACTAAAAATTTTTTTGAACCTCATGTAGATTATTAAAAAATATTAGACATGTCGGATCCGGTCAATAGTACGGACGCGTAACGAATCGCAGGCGCGCTACAGGCGACATCACGTGAGGTGCCCACGCCTACAGCGCGCTTCTACAGAGTCGTGATGTTTTAACCTGATGGCGAGAAGAACAGTCTAGTGTCGGATCGCATCGGAGCAACATCGGGGTTACTACGCCACGGAACTGTATTCGATTCGTTGTGCTTAGTGATTGTGTTAGATTGTGATTTTAAACACCGTGTATCGCACCCAGTGTGATTTCATTGCACGAAACCCATCTTCAGCCCACGTGTCTGTTTAAATGTAACTGAGTAAATCCTGACGTCCCGGCAGACACGTATTTTTTCTTTTTTTACATAATCAAATGATTACGGCGATACATTTAGTTAAAATACGTCATGAGTGTCGTAGCGAGCCCTCACTCCCAACTTTAATGCGTGTTATCTAAGTATTTTTTTATTGATATGCTAAAGCAAAAAATACGTGTCTAATATTTTTGTATTAACTGACTAACGGACTAATAGAATTTCTTTTTTTTACCCAGTTATCATTCTTATTGTGTAACACACTTTTCTATCACAAGTTAAAGAAAAGAAAGAAGAGAAAATCCAAAAGAAGAAGGAAATCCATTCCTTCATATGTTCATAAAAATTGTCTGCTCGACTTACGTATATAACGCAATGAATATTGTTGAATTGTGAAAATGAACAGTATTGGGATAACAGGTGTTGCGCAATTACCTCGCAGCATTGACAAAGTGTTTTCTGGATTTCCCAGAAGGAAATTTTTAGTAGCAGCCTATAGCCTGGATTTGTGCTCAGTTAAAAGTAATGGGCAGTTGGGCACCCCCTAAATTGGAATTTAATCATAACTGTCGAACTGTGAGTGTAATACTTTATACACCACTGCCCGCCCCATCGGGGAACATAGACAGTCGTGTTGTTGATAGTAGTCCGCTTAGAACTATGTTAAGGCAAGGTTTCTAGGAAGTAACACTGGCAATGTAAGTGAATTTATTGATTGAAGAGCTAATCCTAGGACACCTATTTCATTCAAAAGCGTGCTCCTTTCACGAGAACGATTTAAATAGGACTTGGAAACTAAGTTTTATTAACATTCTTAGAAGCAAAATGAATTACTGTACTAAAACTACTTATCGTCGTTTTATTTACAGATGTCTGTCTACAATTCAAGTGATGACGAAAGCTGCGTACGATTGCGGATCGTCACCTTAAGCCGAGAAGTGTGCTGCCAACTAACGCCACCATGGAGAAAAAAATAATATAAGTCTTGAGATATCATTTTGTTTCCTATGCTCACATTTTTAGCTAGATGTGGTAAATTTTTTTGTATCAATACAATCAACACTAAACCTCCTAGTTTCGAAGCCTTAGCAATTAACGCCAAAAACGCTACCTCATCTGACTAAAAATGTGAGCATAGGAAATTTCAAAATGTTCCTTAGCACCAGACTTGTTACTTTTCTGTCAATGGTGGCGCTACTTGGCAGCACTATTCGCCTTAAGCCATAAGGTGATTAAACAAAGGAGCTAAGGTAAGTCAGGTATGCTTCATAAGCTTGCAGATTGATCAATCTGCCTTTAAGCAGTTGAGCTTTCAGCGCCACAAACTTTGTTCTAAACTGTATGTAAAATTAAAATATAACCATTCCCTTAGAATCTGTTTTGAATTTGTTGAGAACACAAGGGAAGCGATTCGCGTATTTCATGCTTGCCAGTTCTTGAACAAAATCTATTAAACTTTGGCCACGCTGTTGCTACCAGCTATTGTATTATGAAGTAACGTGATTGCTTGTCAAACTACTTTCGTTCTTATTACATTATAGTCATCACGAGACGGAGCCGTCAATGTGTCAAGAACATTGACGTGATGGCTATAAAGACGAATTTAGTACACCAGATAGCAGTAGTAGATCTTACAGTGCCATCAGTAGTGATGACAGTATTGTATGCGATGGTGTCCTTCACAAGCTTAGGGCCGCGCGACACGAGCCTCAGCTGGTGCTACGTCTGCGACTTCAGAGTATCGCGGATGTCCTCCTCCGGAGTCTCATTCACAGCCGCTATTATAGCCTGGAACAAAAATAATTGTGGCAGTTACTTCTTTGTTATTAGCGTATATTTGCTTTTTGTGTATCGTCTAACAAGACTTTCATCCGCGTTCTGTGGGGCATTTTCTGTAACGGGTGTTATAAAAACAGTATCTATCATATGAATGTAACCTTACTGTTTGTAAAATTGATTTAAAAAAAAATCATTACAACTGTCATAAGTGACGGCACTAATTTGAATTGTCATGCCTCCGTTACAATGGTTGACAAGCAAAGTAAAAAAATATCTGTTCTGTGAAAAAAATGGCAAAATGACCGAAAGCTTTTTTTACTCCAGAGGCGCGAGTTACTGGGCTACTATACCAGCAACAATTGACGGTGTGCTCGGAGGATATGGCTACATATCGCAAATCGACATCGATGGATCAAAGAAGTTCTTAAATGAAATACTGGCGTTTGAAAACCCACCAGCCACAAAAATAGCCCTCGATTGTGGCGCGGGTATCGGAAGAGTGAGTAAGTATGTACTGATTCCACGTTTCGAAAAGGTCGATCTCGTCGACCAGGATGAAAAGTTCATGAACAAAGCCAGAGAATTCATTGGCATAGAAAATTCGAAGATAGGAACGCTGTACCAAACAGGTCTTCAGAATTTCAAGCCTGACAAACACTATGACCTTATTTGGTGCCAGTGGGTAATCGGACATTTAAAGGATTATGACTTGATTGACTTCTTTGAGAGATGTCGAATGTCTCTGAACAAGCACGGCGTGATGGTCGTCAAAGAAAATGTAGCAACATCTGAAGTATTAGAATATGATGAGGATGATTCATCTGTAACACGTCCTATAAAACTACTAGAAATACTATTCGAACAAGCCAAACTAAAAACTGTGAAGATGGTCGTTCAAAAAGGATTTCCAGATGAAATTTATCCAGTGCACTCGTTTGCTTTAACTGCTGCAGAGTAATCAATTAATTAATATGTAGTTAGTTAGTTAGATTAAATCACTGTGATACATTTTATAGCTATGGTACCAATTAAAATAATAAATAAAGTGAGAAGAGTATTAATAGAAGATGCCAAGATACACCTACATTAAATGAAACACAATAAACTCTTAGTAGGTATTCAGCTATTGCGTTATGTATGAAACAACGTGATTTCTCGTCAAACAACTGACTTTAGCACAGCGCGGATGGCAGTTTTTTTTGTAAGTACTTAATGCTATACTCAATTTGAAAGAAGATTAGACATTTAAACAAACCTTTTTTACAGTCCGTTCAAACGATTTTGACTTCTATTGCAACAGACAAATGGCAGCTGCAGTAAACGGTATTGTAACTATTTTTTTGCCTTTAATGCCATCCTTAAGCCTACGGAATAGAAGTCAAAATCTGTTGAACGGACTGTAAAAAAGGTTTGTTTAAATGTCTAATGTTATTACAAATGGAGTATAGGTACAGGTAACTTTTCAGTGATTTTAAGGCATTTTGCAAAAATAGGTTGAGTTTTCCGGTTTGGTTAATAGAACCAAAATGACGGTTCATTATGTGTGACGGTGCGTTCAGTGAATGTTTCATACACAAAACCTTCAACCGAAAAAATGCCTTTAACTGACATGGACTCTTCTTGACTTGCAAGAGCATTTGATTTCAATTGAATTGCCCATTTTATAGATTTCCACAAACAAGGGAGCAGCTTAACGTTTTTACAAAGTAATTCCGTATACAAAGTGTCTTAGTAGAAAGCGTCACAAGAATCAAAAGACGGCTACCAAAGCGCCCAAACAGATGTGAACAAAGATGAAAAAAGTTTCAGAAATTGGGAATGGAAGATGATTACAGTACACTGAATGGAGTTGCGCGTTATTATCAAGTCCCTTTGTACTGATTCCGAATGTTTCCCTTTAAGAACTTCCACCAAGTTTATGGCTTACCCCGGAATGGTGCCTAAGAAAAAAAAAGTTTAATTCACATCGAATCTTATAATTCTTTATTGTTCTTGCTTTTGTTATTCAAACGACTATAATTTCGTTATTTTATGTAGTTTATTGTGGAAGCGGTTCACTAAGTTTCTTTGTCTTTTGTTTATTTGGGTTTATTGTTTTGTGTAATTTGGTTTTATTTTTATTCAGGCGTCTGAGCAGCAGTTTCGAAATTAAAATTTGAATAAGCTGAACGGGTATTTATGTAATCTCGCGCATACTGATTGCAGTCAATGGTTTTAACCGACTTCATAAAAGTAGGAGGTTATGCATTCGGCGAGTTTTTTTTTCAACTGACTTGTCAACTTGTCTTGTTATGTGTTGTGTTTTGACTTGTGTTGTTTGACTCTACAAAGGGCAAAATAACTTTAATTTCGGAAGTCGCCACTTTATAGTTTTTTTTTTTTTTTGTAAAAACTTGCTATCTGCGTTCCTCGTCTACCTATATAGGGTCAAATTAAATTAGCTAGCAAAACTCTGTAGATGTGATGGCTGTATCGATATCTAAACACTATTAAATAAAAAAAAAAAAATGTTTGATCATGTTTGTCGGTAGCGTTGTTACTTGAAGTGTGAGTTGATAAGATCTGTTTTATCATATTGAGATATCGGATACTCATCAAGTCTTTCGCTATCTAATTTAATTTGATCCTATATATGCTAGGATGAGCTGCGTCAGCAGCCAATCAAAACGGGTCCGTGGCTTAGGCCCCCAGTGGTCGAGGCACCTGTGGCCGACGCCCCCGATTCGATTAATTTAATATTTTTCTTTTTTTGGGGTTTTCCACTTAGTACAGTAAATGAGAAAAGTGTTTCACCATAATAATAAAGTACTTTTCCTTGCTAAACAAAATTTATCGATCAAATAGCAGAGAGAATAAATCGCCACTTGACCTTATCCTTACACAACTTTTTCCCAATTAAAAGCATATTTATTATGTACAAACATACAAAAAATCAAAAAAAGACTTCATATAAAAGTTACTGAATGTTGTTAATATACATATATAAAAAAGAACAGAGGGCGTTTTTTTTATAAACCCCGTCCCTACCCTTGTAGTATGTTAAGTTTCGGATGGAAACATGCAAAAATATCATAATATCTTTAGTGAAGATAACAAATGTGAACGAATGAATGAATGAATGCGAGAATATGGTATTTTGTGTAAAATTATTTTAATTATTTTTAGGTTTCTGTATTCATTAATGTTTGTGGATAAATAAATAAACGAATGTGAACGAAATATATTATATTGTGTTTCGGCTTTATACAATAATATCGTCCCAGGCACTTTGCAGGACCAACGAAATTGTTTAAATGTGCCCAGATACCGAAGTACCAGATAATGCTCACGGTATGCCAACAGCGCTCATGCCCGTTAAGCATGAGCAATAATATTCCTTTATGGCAGATCTGCCCTCCGAGGTGGAATCGATCAGTAAATAACTGTAATAAGTTTTATTTGATATGTGCCTCGATGAGATACGACCTCTCAGGAGCATACAATGTTCCGTTTGGATGTCATACTGTATCAACCTTGGACTTGGTGTTATGAACACTTCCATAATTATTATATACACCCCCTCGCATAATTATGTTCGCTAACATAGGAGCGTGCCAGGCGCAACATCCAATATAAAAGCATTCCTGTCATAAATATAATTATAATTTAAAATTATACATATACCTACTTACAATCAATATCAAATCATACTACCGAGATGACGAATAATAGAGAAGTATGGAAAAAAAGGATATGTTGCGCCGACCCCAAATAGTTTGGGATAAGGGCAGGAGAATGATGACCTACTTACAATCAATATACATTTATTATTTATGTAAAATATTTTTGTGCCTGACAGTACATTTGATCAAAAATTGCTTTGAATTAAATGAATCGAATCGGGGGCGTCGGCCACAGGTGCCTCGACCACTGGGGGCCTAAGCCACGGACCCATCAAAACTGCAGAATCCATGCTAAGTACTTGCGTGTCCGACTTATCAGCATAAGTATTCATTATCATATTTTGTGTAACACCTTTACAACAATATTCTAACAAATAAATAAATTATTATTATATATTATTATAAATACCTACTGCATTATAAATTATTCTTATTTAGTAAATTGGTTAAAAAAAAACCACTTTAAGTAAATTTTTTCATTAAAACAAGATGAGGTCGGTGTTTTCTAGCCGACTACTCTAAGAAGAAACATCGAAACAAACTCAGAGGTCAGTGTCTTTTCACGTCCATACAATGTGTGGTTCGAAGACCGTGATTTTATGTTAATGTCCGAGTTGATCTCTTGAGAAAAGCACCACACAGGTCTTACTGGACCTGTCCAAACAGTTCATGCCCGTGTCAGTTATCGTGTAGTTCCACTCAAAACTTAAGTAGCAAATTCTAGTAGTAGTAACTTCTTGTCAAATCAGCTTCTTGCCCATTCTTCTGCACAGGTAATATCGTAGAAACGAAAATTTATACACCGTAAGGACTATTTTTGCTTGTAGCGCTCGGCCGCTATTGTAACGCTTGCTAACAAATGTGGTCATCGTGTGCACGGGTTTTTTTTTTTCACGGTGTCTACAGACTGATTTTTAATTCGACGGGATTCTGACAGCTGTAATTTTTTGACACTTCAGATATCATAAACCTTTTGTCTTGTCCTTTTTATATGTTATTTATATGACGACAATTTTTGGTTATAAAATAACAAAACATATGAACGAGAATGAGATCAAGTAAACTATAATGACAATATAAATAGTGTCTGCAGTGCTATTCTCTACAAATCTCACCGTGAAAACTTAGGTGAAGTGAGCGTGGAGTGAGCTGTCAATAGTGTCAATGCCTAGCATCAGGCAGAATGACAACTCACTTCACCTTGGTTGTCACGGTGAGATTTGTACAGAATAGCACTGCTGTTCTGTGCATTCAATGCACACTAACTAAAATATTAATTTTATATGGCTAAGTGAAAAAAAAGAGTCAAAAGAACATATTTTTAAAATTTAAATATTTATTTAGGTACGCACGGCTACAGATCAAGCTATAATTTTCCAGTATAAGCTGTTCTCGCATTGTATAAGACTTCATTACAATGAGAGGTTAGTGTAAACTGGAAATGTGTGCTTGATGTGTAGCCGTGTGTACGATTATCACTAATATCTTCATCGTTGTCTGTCTGTAGTTACAAGAAGCGAAGATTTTACAAACAAAAAGGTATTCCTAAAAAAGGATTGTAACGTGTGGATTAGTGAACAGGGACTCCTGTGAAAGAAAAATAATTACCTTACTAATTATTGTAACTTCAATCATTTGATAATAAAAAATCTGATTACCATTTTAAAATTATCAGTCAATTTTTAAGTTTTATTTTTTGTAACTGAAACCTTAAATTCAAGAAAGATTTTTTTAATTTCGCTTATATGCGTTCCGTTTTTAGTAGGACCGTTTTATTATTGGCAACACTGTAATGTCAGAATACCGTCGAATTAAAAATCATTGTAGTTTCCCCCATGGTACTACTTACTACTACGCTTTGGAATGGACAATTAGCTAGCTGACTGACTGACTCCTTGACAATTCAAAAGTGTAAGTAATTGTTTTATTATTTTTTTTTTATTTTTAAACTTTATTTATTTAGAGCCTTTTACCTTACAAAGGTACGTCAGCCTCATCGTATTCTAATCTAACTAATTATTACCCGTAATTATAATTTTAAATTGAAATAAATGCTTTGAGTTTGCGTTTTGAGTTTATCAACTAGATTTAAAATAGTCATATTTGTGAGTAACACCGCTTTCCATAACCCATCAAATTATACCCTTAAAAAAGTTCGTCCCGTTTCCTTGGCACAGATTCCATACGTACAGTTTTCCCCATTTTATTTACTCAAGACATTATCATAACACTGAATATCATGAAAATGGCACTTGTAACAGAAACGACATCTCTCATTTCCTTGTTTATTTCCCCTTACGTCTGAAATAAGTTTGGATGACAACCATATTTTTTGATGACGTAGGTAGGTACTTACCTACCAAGACACTGTATGCAGGAATGAGGCATTCCTTACTTATAAAGTCTACGAAACTTGTTGTCAAGGAATTTGAAGCAAATTTGGATAGAAATCTGTTAGCCAGGATGCGGAACATATATTACTAGAGCAAAGAAATGTACTGCTTTTGTTGTATGAAGGTTCTCAATTCGTCGGAACCTTTTTTTTTCTTTTTTTTTATGTATCCGACTTCAAAAAGGAGGAGGTTCTCAATTCATCGGAACCTTTTTTTTTTCTTTTTTTTTTTGTATGTTCCCCGATTACTCGAAGATGGCTGGACTGATTTGGATTTTTTTTATTTTATTCGAGAGGGTATACATCACAGTTGGTCCCATATAAAATTGATTAACTTTGCTCAGGTAGTTTTTGAGTTAGTTTCAATAATACGTATTTTTTCCCCACTTTTATATGGATGATGTTGTAGTTTGTTTTGCAGGTAGTGGTATTAGAATTTGTGTGGGGTAGGTACCACAACTAAAAAGTGAAAAATAAAAACTTTTTTACAAAAAAATACAACCGACTTCCAGAAACAACACTAGGTACATAGTGAAAAATAACTTTAATTTCGGAAGTCGGTGGCAAAAAACGAAAATACATTTAACTAGACACCGACTTCCGAAATTAAAGTTATTTTTCGATTTGTAGTGTTGTTTTCAATTGTATTTTTTTGTAAAAAAGGTTTTATTAATACAAAGAGACATTATAAAGATAAATATCGCCCTGAGGGTCTAGACAAGCCACCGGGGTCGCGGGTCGTTCGAAAGAGGTACCGTGACCCTGGCACAGGCAACTGAAGGAACACGGGTGGGTTTTAGTCAGTAAAAGTCTGACACGCCCTGCTGCTCTGCCCAGAGCGGGAGAAGTCATTTGATGATTTCCCATCCACAAAAAAAAAATAGGGTCTAGACAAAGTAACATTCGATTAGCGATGACGCTAGTAGAAAAGCCAAAAAATTAATGGGGTTGACATAAGCTATTGAAATGTCACGTGATCATGTCAATGTCACTTTGAAGCTGTAGCGATTGTAGAAATGGAATCGCTTCTAAGCGAATGCCATTTGTCTAGTCCCTCTAGATCCGTAAAAGATAGCCTCAGGTACACTTACAGGTAGGCACTGTAAAGCATTGATGCTTTGATCAAGCCTCGTCAATATAATACTGGCTGACATTCAATCATTCAAATATGGAATATCTTCTGTCAAGAAGACAACCCTCGTTTTCTTGACAGGACGACAGATATAGAATCTGGTGAAGGCTCGGCATAGAATTAATTCAGTAGGAGTGTTTTATAATTTATTCTGAAGCTTAAAATACAGAGGGCATCAGCCCCATATAACTGGAGTCCCTCTCGTATTATTTAGTAGTTCAGTTAATATCCTACTGTGAGGTTCGAGGTCTCACAGTAGGTACTGTAAGTAAAAGAAAATCTTCATTATTGTTATTTATTTATTTATTAGTGTAAGTATCTACAATATTTACACTGTTCAGCCAATTAACACAAACCAACATACAAGCCAAGTGCACAATATTAGGCGATAGACACAGCATGCAAAAACAATATTAAATAAAAAAAAATAAAAAATACAATAATATAAGTTATAGTAATAGCTAATACGGGCTGGTATCCGCATCTCTAAGTTATAATTACCAAATTAAACCAAAGGAACTCGACATTTTTGTAAGCCACTAAAACAGTGCAAGAGTAGCCAAAGATATGGAACTTTCTCATGAGGCCCGCGTGTCTCTCAAGAGGCAAGAAGAGAACTAGAACATTCGTAATGTCTCGAGTACTTAATTAAGAAACTTTTTAAATTCACATTAAGTTTTATGTACCTAAGTAGTTTAAAGAAAGTTGCCTATTAAAGAGATACAATATAAAGATTATATTACTTCATTTTAAATGCTGCGTTGATATTATAAATACGGGAAGCACAGAATCGGTCGAAGTGCGGGTGTTGGGGGAAGCTTATGTCCAGCAGTGATGTATTTCGGCTCAAATGATGGTGATGATGATGATGATTATTGATGAATTGCTACAGTAATATAACAACAATTAAATTAGATTAAACGCTATCGCCCTTTTCCTGAGCTGGGCGTTAATTCCTACGACACAGTATTTTACTAATGTAGGTATTAACGCACTAAATGTTTTTGTCATACTGTGTTTATTTTTTTTTTATAAGGTAGGAACTTATTTGAGAAGCTGAAAAACAGAAATAATAACCAGTAAAATTAACGTTTTTATGAAGACTCAATAACTGAAATAAAAATACACAACAGTAAAAAATGGTTTGAATGCAAGTACCATTTATTCATGATTTTTCCGCCAAAATAACGACACAATATTTTAAGTTATTTCAATAATAAAAAACAAAAAATTCTTGTGGAAACCTGCGGGGTGATTGGGTAACACGCTAAGTATCAATATTACAATGTCTTTCATTTTGACAGTTCGACAACATTCATTGCGTTATTAATTTTACAAACATATGAAGCAATGGATTAGGAATTTATTTCAAAATCCTTTACTTTGTGAAACAAAATGTTTAACGTAATTGGGGTGGATTTACAGTCAATAGAAGTCTGTAATTTGGCGGCAAATAGATTGATATTATTATCTTAACCTATCTCACTATTAAATGAGCAATATTTGTATATATTATTATATTATTTATATTTGTAATAACGTTTTTGAAAACGCCTATATCGATTTCGATGAAAGTTGCCACAGAAAAGATAAAGAGGTTAGAAGGGCCTTGTGGGCGGGGCAGGCGCGCCACACGTATGTGTAGACGCACATAGTCAGCCGAAATTTGTTTTATCTGTTCTGTGAAAGTTGCAATACTACGGGGGCGAAAAATCGATCTAGCTAATTTCTATACTCATTTCTGGGAAAATTCAATTTCTCTAATTTCACCCGAGCAGAGCTCGGTCGCCCAGGTACTTATAATTAAATACTAACCATACTGTATACTTCGAGATTGTCAGACAGAACTAAATAATAAAGCAGACTGGTTTTAATCGTATTTACCTCGACATGATTACTTGTTTTGAATATTCATAAAATCCCGATAACATTCTTTGGGAGCGATCCCGGTTTAAACGAATTAGGGCGACGACGTAGAAGCATTGAAATTAACTTACAAAATTACATTACCTGCGTACTTTTAAATTGGAGGAAACTTTTTTGAACAAGTTTTTGTTACTAAGTTTGGTATTAAATTTAGATTAATAGTTTATACCTACATTGTAGGGTTGGCTTTATTTATGGTACTTACTAGAAGTTTTTTGAATGTTGATTTTTGAAAAAATAAAATACGCTATGCCAATTGTTTGTCAGTAGGTACTATTTGTATGATAAGGTTGAAGATAAGATGCGACTAGCTGGGTAAAAAGTACCCATCACGGACTAGAAAAAAAAGAAGGAATCGTGCCGCGCGTATCGAAAGAGAAGCACCGTACTGATCTATGTGTGCGTGATGCCTGTGATATGTAATTCCTTGACACTTTTTCTGGGATGTAGAATTATTTTTACGCCTTTTCACAACACAAGATGGCATTATTTTATTCATGTAAATAGTACCTACAAAGACGCCGCGCCGTCGTGTCACGTAATGGCGGCCGGTTGGCATATTACGATGTAAATGTGTGCGTGAGGCATGTTTGTACAAACGGTACGGTATACATACTGTGCTTCACTTTCGATATGCGTGGCGCAGAGTTCTTTTTTTTTTTATAGTCCGTGGTACCCATTAAATTATTTTTTTAATAAAAGGTACCTTCCCACCTAAAGGTACATAAAAATATACGACTAATAAATCAATTAACACAAAAAACCGTTCACTCGATACCCTACTAATTAATCTCAATAATCACGCAGTCATAACTGAAACAACGGATTTTACAACCTCGCCCCCTTCAGCCATATTTCCTCAACCGAACCGAATAATTGAATGTTCCGAGCAGTTTTTACTCATTTAAACTGTACGCCACAATTACCTCTATTAATTTACGCGGTTAGGTGGGCGCGATAAAAGCCAGCTTAATAATATTGGGGTGAGAAATGCTAGGGGGCGAAGTGGGGCAAAAGGGGGCGAAGCTGTCCAATTTTGTGCAGTAAAGCTCCAGAAATGGTCTTCCGCCCTACTCGGTCAGACAGGTACTAGTGGTGGCATAACTTTTGTTGCTCTACTTGTGGTATTTAGAGGCTAAAGCTAAAATTATTGAATGATATTGTATTACTACATCTGTATATATAAAATTCAAAGTCCTGACTGACTCACTGGCTGACTGTCTGATATATCAACGACTAGGAGACATGACATTTGGAGTCTGTATTCTTTGTGACGAGTAGGTATCGACTAAGGAAGGATTTATGGAAATTCCATCCCTAAGGAAAAAAAAGGGGATGAAATTTTGTATGAAAAATCTTACTCCTTTAATTAATAGACTTGAAACTAGCCACGAATACTTATCTAAGTAAATTATAAAGTTTATCATTTTTAGTTATCCTAAACTACCTTCTAAGATGGTTTGAGGGGTGTCAAAGTATTTATGGAAGTATTTATTTTGTATAATCTACTTGAGACCAAAAATTAAGAATAACGTGTATCAGGGTTTTTAGAAAATCTACCCCTAACGGGGTGAAAAAGGGTATAGTTACACGTTACGTTAGCACGTAACTTGGCAAGGTTTTGGCGAAGTGAGAGTAAATTCGCGCCTGTACACTTAGTGCTACAATTTTTTTTTACGCTGCTTGCTTGCCCTTATTCTATGATTATTGATAGAATTTATTTTTAAACATATCAGTTTAGAACTTAGTTAAAGAAATCAAATGCGCATCTAACGATTCTTGCAAAGTTACGAGCCGGCGACTATAGTCAACTTTACAGGGGAGGATTTTACTGCGAGGCTTGATTAATTCGAAAATTGATGTAAATAACCTTTCATTCAAGTTATGGATTCGTCCTAAACGACTTTTTACGGGGAATATAGTTTACTAGCTTTTGCCTGCGGCTTCGCCCGCGTGGATGTCGGGAAATATCCCACGGGAACGTACCTACTACGGAGAATTCCTTCCTTATTCCTTGTCTACGTGTTAAAATTTCAGCTTTCTAGGTCCAAAGGTTAGGGCTGTTCATTGATGAGTCAGTCAATCAGTCAGTCAGGGCTTCTCTTTTTATTTATATAGATAGATAGCTTCTGCCAAAATTCTGAAATTCCTTGCTGCTGATGCATTGCCTGCCCACGCTATTATTTCGTTTTTGCTTAGCGTTCTTTCCGACTTTTTTTCTTTTTGCTCGGCACCTAAGAGTCCTAGAGTGATGTTAAATATGCCTATAGCCATTGAATTGGGCTATCAAACGAAAACTTTATAATTTACTTAGATAAATTATATTCATGCCAAGTTTCAAGTCTATTAACTCAAGGAATAAGATTTTTCATACAAACTTTGGACCCCCGTTTCACCCCCTTAGAGGGTGAATTTTGAAAAATCCTTTCTTAGCCACGGGGTCCTCACCTTCCGCCTGACGCAGGTCCTCACCGGACACGGTTGTTTCGGGAGGTTCCTGTTTCGGATAAGGCGGGAGGAAACGCCCGGGTGTCACCATTGTGTGGATCGCCCGGAGGACACGGTGGAGCATACAGTGGAGGACTGCCCGGCTTGGGCGGAGCACCGCCGTGTTCTCACGGAGGCGATCGGCGGCGGCGATCTCTCGCGTCCAAACCTGGTCCAGGCCATGGTGCGGAACGAGAGTGCATGGGAGGCCGTCACCTCCTTCTGCGAAGCAGTAATGCTCGCAAAGGAGGAGGCGGGACGCGAGAGGGAGAGGCAACAGCCGCGCCCTCGCGCCCCTAGCCGCCGCAGGAGACGCCCTGGGCGGCGGGAACCTATCGCCGATTCCCGGCCACCGTAGGCGCGGGCTTGCGGACGACGAGTAATGGGCAGCTCGCCGTCCGGTAAGGACCAGGCCCGGGTCGACGGCGCGTTGTGTTCCACGCGCGCCTCAAAGAGATGTCAGCAGTGACGGGGTCCAATAGGGCCGAAGCCGCCGGGGTCGCGGGTAGTTCGAAAGAGATACCGTGGCCCTGGCACGGGCAACTGAAGGAACACGGGTGGGTTTTAGTCAGTAAAAGTCTGACACACCCTCCCGCTCTGCCCGGAGCGGGAGAAGTCATTTGATGATTTCCCATCCACAAAAAAAAAAAAAAAAAAGGGTGAATTTTGAAAAATCCTTTTTTAGTGCACCCCTAGACTTCATAAGGAGCATACAAATGCCAAATTTGGGATCTAGACCCAGCGGTTTGGGCTGTGCGTTGATATGTCAGTCAGTCAATCAGTCAGTCAGTTTCTTCTTTTATATATTTAGATATGAAAAATCTTAATAAGTCGGTTGTCTTATTAATTGTTTTTTTTTTTTTTGTTTTTTTACCATAGGTACCTAAAGATATTCGTAAATAAGAACAACAGAGTCTACAGTCAAGACGTTGGATTGCCATGCCACAGTCAAGACATCACAATAACGTCGAAATAAAGTAACATTTACAGCTGTAGCTGGACAAAAACCGTTGCAAACTGAATCATAAAATCGCCCCAGAAACGGGAAAATTATACTTAGCACTCGACATTACATCTTCTCAACACGGAACATAGGACAAATAAACCGTAATCACCATTGTACGCCATTACACCGAATGCATTCCGGCAGACAGCGGGCATTGGCGTTCGCTTTATCTTTACCATACACTGTCTGATAAGGAGCTTACCAGGCGAACTTAATAAGAGTTGACGTGACCATCCGACCAAATGATAATACACCTTTTGTTCTACAAAACACGGTTTAATTTAGATTAGCGGCCGGCTTTGGACGGGTCACTGGGCAAGAGCAGTTTATGCATGTTGTTGTTAGCTTTTTGGGTATAAAGTGCACAATAGGTATGCTACAAATGTTGTGTTTGTCTCCTTTTGTTGGTGGGATGCATAATTAGAAGGGTTTAGTCTAGTGAGAAGCGCCTTATACGTGACTGTTTGTTTGGTATAAAGATCTTTGATGTAGAATATTAATGACTTGTAATGCAGGGGATCCTGCCCATCTTTATAATATCTTATATTGGTGCGAACTATGTTGGAATATGCCGATGCCGTGGTAAATATATGTACCTTCCAATCAAATTCATAAATATCTGATCAAATATTTTGTCCTCAATAAATTAAGTCTTACTATATTGAAATTGCAAGTGCACATAGGAGTTCCATATATGTTTTTACTGTAGCACTAAACTGTAAATTAACCAGATAAGCGTAAAAACAGAACAGACCGAACAGTTATGACAGATGAAATCCACGATTTAGGGAAGATTGCTAAATGAAATCATACCTAATCGCTAGACTGAATCACGGACTAATTAGTCCAAAGCCTGAAATTTGGGGCAACAGCATTGGATTTAGCAGCACCCGGCCAGTTGCATTAGCTAATCCGTCGGTCAGCGCAAGGCTTCGTAAGCCAATCAGACGTGCCTACGTTACCGCACGGCGCTCTGATTGGCTGACCGACCAGATTACCTAGTGCCATTTTCCAAAGTGCTGTCAACACGTTCCTATCGGCTATTAATGAGTCATATTGAAGCGGCTTTTGCGCTTTAATAAAAGTGGCTTTATCATTCTAATAACGAATTTCTGTACCAGAGGAGCTCGTGGCTAAATAATAACAGCCGCACGGGTCGATCCATCAAGTTAAGCTACGCTTGCCGGGATCTTTACATACCGAAACTCCTCCGTGCCACGGAAAGCACGTTAAGCCGTTGGTCTCGGCTGTCATTTGTGGATCTTTGACAGTCGTTACGGGTCGTCAGAAGCCCGAAAGTCTGACAACCAGTCTTACCAAGGGGTATCGAATTACCCAATTAATGGGTTGTGGAGGTCAGATAGGCAGTCGCTCCATGTAAAATACTGGTATTCAGCAACCGGTTAGACTGGAAGCCGACCCCAACATAGTTGGGAAAAGCCTAGGCAGATTTAACCTGATGATAAACTACGTCATCAGAATTTTAAAACAGAAATGATGTTGTAGCTTATTGGAGAAAGCCAGTATTTCTTGTACCTATACATTTATATTCCTGACTGCCTCGTTGGTCTAGTGGTTGCAAGCGCTACTGCTGAGCATGAGGTCCTGGGTTCGATACCCGGGTCGGGCAAAGTGTTTTAGGTTTTTCATATGGAATTTCTCAGTAGCAGCCTTGAGTCTGATTTGTGACCGTTAAGTAGCAATAAGCTCGCTTGTTTATTGGAATTTGTATTCTGAAGGTCAATTCTCGTACATAAAAACGTTCAAATTCAAGTCGCATTTTCATGCTAGCGACAATCAAATGACAAAAATGTAGGTAAACGCTATACAATTTTTGACAGTTGAGACTGAGATGAGATTGCGAACGTTGTTAAAAATACGAGTATTGCCCCTACAACCAACGCAACCTATGAGACCAACCAACCAACCAGCAACCAACAGACAACCTACAACAACCAACCAACCTACGAGTGACTTGTCATCTGTCATTCGAGTTTGACATTACCTTTTTTCTTATGTCCTCGGTCTTATATCCCATCCACGGACTGGTCTCAGCAAGCGTAGCATAACCTTTGATTGACCCGTGGCTGTTATTATTTAGCCACGAGCACCTCCAGTCACAACCATTCGCAATATTAAAAAAAAAAAACTCGGATAGTTAGGAGCTAATACCAGTTTCATCACATTACTCCACCATCCCTCATAAATAACGCCGATAACATCAACCCACGTTTCTAAAACAATAAAAGTAAATAAGAACGTAGTACAGGCCAATTTGTGCAGTATCCATTCGCTCTGTCTAATTTACAGCAGATATTAAAACCGCGGGCCGCTTCACACGTGTCCCGTCATAAATTCTAGGAGTACGTTCCACAGTGAAATTGGGCGGTGGAACAATTTTGAGTCTGCCTCATTTGGGTGGCGCAATTTTCTCATTATTAATAGAGATTGGAAGGTGAGGGAATGGTTAATTTATTGGTTTGTACTGTGTGTTTTTGGGTAAGAATTAGCATAGAATGTGTACCATTTGAAGAGGGGCTCGTGGCTAAGTAATAACAGCCGCGCGGGTCGATCGATCAGGTTAAGCTACGCTTGCGGCGGCGTCGGCCGGTCCCTGAATGGGTGGCCATCTTTAATACCAAGACTCCTCCGTGCCTAGGAAAGCATGTTAAACCGTTGGTCCCGGCTGCCATTTTTGTATCTTTGACAGTCGTTAAGGGTCGTCAGAAGCCCGAAAGTCTGACAAGCAGTCTTATCGAGGGGTATCGTATAGCCAGTAACGGGGTTATTGAGATCAGATAGGCAGTCGCTCCATGTAAAATACTGGTATTCAGCTGCATCCGGTTAGACTGGAAGCCGACCCCAACATAATTGGAAAAAGGCTAGACCGGTGATGATGTGTACCACTTGTATTGCAAATGTAGATTTTACGAATCGGATACCTATTTCGGTGATAACAACGTTACTTCCAAATTATTTCAGATTCAGAGATTATGCCGATTGTTATGCGACACTTGTCAACTACTCTGAAATAATAAGAATAAACTTCCTCTTTACTTACATTACCCCTAGCCTATCGTAGTCCACTGCTGGACGTAGGCCGAAATTATAAGCTAAAATGATTATCTACTCTTAAATCCCTAATAACAAGATTCATGGTTAGCAAAAGTTGTAAACTGCCACGAAAATCAAATTAGGTCAACGGCCAACAAAAAAAAATAAAATAAAAGCCTACCCGAAAATTGAAATAACTAACCTTCACGACTTAATTAAAAACCTGGGATAAATGCAATGAAATTAAATCATAAACTTTTGACACTAATACAGGTATACAACCTTTTATTCAATCTAACTTTGTGAACGAAGTAGGGGCAGGTAATGTGGTATTATTTCCTCTTTATTGTGTGTCTGGAAGTTTCGGGGTTGAATTAAAAACTCCCTAGAGATCTCACGCCTGCACAGTAACATTTTGGCAGGCGGCATAGGCTGGGCTAATTGTGAAATACCGTTATTAGGTAGTATAAATATCGAGAATCTAATTTAGTTGAATCGGTAATAGATTTATGAAAGACGTAACTTTAGAATTTGACAGTCAATTCGGGGTGTACTCTGCTTGTAATAATATAATTCAATCATGACTAGAAAGACACGTGGCGCCATCTATAATCATAAGAACGTAATTGTGGTTTTCCTCGGGAACAGTACTTGTTTTCAGTATGAAAGGTATCCTATGCCCGTTTCTGTACACCATTTTTTTTTTTTTTTTTTTTTTTTTGACGCTGAGAAATGCTTTATGCATCCCCGCTCGTGGGGGACGAGACGGGGTATGTGGGACTCCTGTCGGAATGACAGTATACCCACTAAAACTCAGCAGTGTTCCCACATCGCCGTGGTGGGAGGGCCATGGGAAACCGGCTCAGCCTTTACGTCCACAACCCTCCCGGCGCATGCCCGCCTAGCTGGCGGGCCCCGCGTGCCCCCCCGGATGGGGGGCTACGGGAATGACCGGGAACACCTGGCCATTCCCGTCCGACACTGGTGGGGGCCTGTGCAATACAGGCAAGGATGCCCCCACACCCGTTGCCTGCTGGCCCCCCGTTTCTGTACACCAAACCCAACCCAACCAACTTATATGCAAAACTTCAGGATGATCGGTTTAGTGGTTTGTGCGTGAAAAGGTAACAAACTTACTTAAACAAAAAAATTAAGATGATGGATGAAGCCTTGGAAGAAAAAATAATTATTTATATTAAATTTTGTAAATAAGGTATGTAGGTATTTACGTTATTAACTCTTTTAGGGGTATACGCAATAGGGAAATTGAACGCCAACACCATATAATATCATGGCCTTGTTCAGCAAAGTGAAAATGCTTTACAGTTAAAGCTATCTAGCTATCTACTTTAATCTTACACATCTTTAGGTTGTTGTCCTGGCTTGACCTTCAAAAGCAAACCGTCTCTTAAAATCTCTACACCTCGAATAACACTAAGTAGGTATTAGACATGAATGCAACCTCATTTATATCTTGTTAAACGATATCGAGATCTGGATTTATTTCGTAAATTAGAAGCTTTATTTCTTTTAACGACACGATATTACCAATAACAGTTAATAAACACAGACCAATAAGCAATTAATTTTGCCAATCAAGAAAATATTTTCTTTTGAAGAGAATAAAAATGACAGATAGTCTCATTACTTCATAATTTTTAACCGACTTCAAAAAGGAGGAGGTTCTCAATTCGTCGGAACCTTTTTTTTTTTTTTTTTTTTTAATTTTTTTTATGTATGTTCCCCGATTACTCGAAGATGGCTGGACCGATTTGGATTTTTTTTGTTTTATTCGAGAGGGTACCTATACATCACAGTTGGTCCCATATAAAATTGATTAACTTTGCTTGGGTAGTTTTTGAGTTAGCTTCAATAATACGTATTTTTTCCTCACTTTTATATGGATGATGTTCTAGTTTGTTTTGCAGGTAGTGGTATTACAATTTGTGTGGGGTAGGTAGACAACTAAAAAGTGAAAAATAATAAAAACTTTTTTACAAAAAAATACAACCGACTTCCAAAAACAACACTACAAAGTGAAAAATAACTTTAATTTCGGAAGTCGGTGGCAAAAAACGAAAATACATTTTAAACGAAATTAAAGTTATTTTTCACTTTGTAGTGTTGTTTTTGGAAGTCGGTTGTATGTTTTTGTAAAAAGTTTTTTCATTACTGGTTGCAGGCGCCACTACTGAGCATGAGGTCCTGGGTTCGATTCCCGGGTCGGGCAAAGTGTTATTGGGTTTTGCCATCTGGAATTTCTCAGTTGCAGCCCGGAGTCTGGATTTATGCCCGGTTGATGGCAATAGGCTCGCCCCCTATTACATGGGACTGAAACATTACTAGCGGAATGTGTTTGTATTATAATATAGTATATTATGTGGGTATTCCTTTGCATAACTCTTCGGGGAATACAAGGCATGAAGTTATGTTAATATGGATGATGATTCATCAACACTGTTTTTGATAGAAACTTTTTCCCCTACCCAATACGTTTTCTGTTTAAACAGTTATGCTAAAATTCTCACATAATTGGGAATAGGGAAGCATAAAGTGAATTCAGTTGAGAATGAAAACACGACGCGGTTGTAATACAAAACGTCGTATGTCCATTCAAAAAAAAATCCGCGGAATGCGCAATCTTCGTTTTCCAAGAATTTATTCAAACCTAAACGTATTTTTTTATTGTTTTATTAATAAAGAGGCGTTACTTGATTTACACAGTTTTATTATGAATTCGAATTTTTTTGTGAGAACAAAGCAATCGTATTTGTATTCAAACCAGCACAATTATTTAGCTTGTAGTACTCGTGCCATTTATTTATTACTAGCGACCAGTAGTGCTATTCTGTAAACATCTCACCGTGATAACTCAGGCGAAGTGAGCGTGAAGTGAGCCGTCATTCTACCTGCTGCTAGGGGTTGACACTATTGACAGCTCACTTTAAGATCACTTCACTCATATTTTCACGGTGAGATATTTACAGAATAGCACTACTGGACCTGCTTCGCATGGTTTTTACGACTTGACAAAACATGAAGATTTCTATATAATATTGAGTTAATTATTAATGTATTATACATCATATATAAATATTAGATAATATATTACAGACCTTCCAAAATAAATTCTCTAAATGGTAGTGAAAACCGCATCAAAATCCGTTGCATAATTTAGAAGAACAACGCGTCCACACAACAGATACGAAAAGCGGCTTTATTTATAAGTACTGGCGGCCTGGCCCTGCTTCGCATGGTTTTTACGACTTGACAAAGCATGAAGGTTTTTATATTATATAATAAAATAAATATGTCGCAGATTCAAACGGATTAGCGTCCACGTGCTCGAAGTTGGTGTCTGCCATGTTGCTTCTTTATCAATCAGTGCGCACGACCAGCGCTGGCGCTGTCTCCGGAGCAAGAGAGCTCGAAAATAGACAATCGCACTACTGACAGATACAACATTGACACTGACAGCTTCGACATTGACAACCCTGACTCGAACTACTGACTTTAATGACAGCTGTTATCAATTTTATTAGTCGACTAACGTATCTCAAACGCTAATAGATGGCGCTAGTAGTACGTAAACAAGCCTTTTACTTCTCCGACATATATAAGTTAAATATTAATGTAATAGACATATAATTTTTCGGAATAAATTTTCTAATTGATAGTGAAAACCGCATCAAAATCCGTTGCGTAGTTGAGAAGAACAACGCGGCCGCACATATAGACACGAAAAGCGACTTTATTTTATATAGTTATAGAAGTGTTATAGATTCCCTATTGTAAAACATGTTTGCATAGTCAGTGTGAGCCTTTGTGTGATAAGTATGTAGTTTTATTTTTTCAATAAAAAATTGTACCTTTGACCAATCTACGCTTTCATACAGCGTACAAAAGCGATCAAGGCTTTTGATGCAAAATCAAACGTAGATTGTGAAATTGACGCTGGCATTGCTGAAGCGCTGTTGTGTCTTGTTTATTAGCGACTGTCATTTTTTTTCTGTTCGTACAAAATACAGCTCAAAGGGATTTGTGTAGAGGAATTTTGTAGTTAAATTTATTGACTATTTTCAAGTCCTATTTCAAATACGATTGATTAGAGAGCTGCAAAAACGGAAAAAAGTATTTTTTTGTGAAATTATCAGCATAACATAACATCAGACCTGTATTAGTAGAAGGGTTACGCAGAGGTGTACACACATATTTCTCCAGTTATGCGAAATTTAGCTCAATGCAAATCTTAAAACAGACTGGATTTTCACTTACGGTAAAATATTCACCCATTTATAAATCGTACTGAATTTCATAATACCTTTATGTTTTGAAAACCGTCAATTTTACAATAATACGAGTATGACGACTTTGATGCTGCATCCAAGGTAAATAAAATGGCTGCTCAGTTTTCATACCTACTTATTTCTACGTAAACTCACGCCTTCTTCCTACGGGCGTAGGCAGAAACTACAGAAAGCCACCTGCTAAGATCCTTACTTACTCCTTTTGCCTCGTTTACGTTCATACATCTGGTCATACACGCACGTTGCGAGTGCTACACACCTGACCTTTCTGAAGAACATCACCAATAAGGTCATATATGTCTTCCTCGGGCGTCTCCCGGCGTTTCTACTCACATCTGCCTTGTAAAAAACTTTTGTTAGTCGCCATTTAATATAGTATAATTTTAAGGGAGTGAGTGTGTATGCATGCATGTGTGTATCTATCATACAGGTACCCTCCCAGTATAGACTCCAGCTCTCACAAAGATTTGAATCTGACTGTAACTTAGATACTATGATCCATAATGTACCTTTTTGAGAAAAATAAATTACTATTGTATTGTATTCATTCATCCTCTCAACATGACCAAACCATCTAAGCATACTCTTTTAAAATTTTGTCACTACATCTTCTTTTAAACCGCACCGTTAATACAAATCTTGACAAAATCCCTCACTTCTAAACAATACCAGGAACATATTCTAGAATTCCTCAGGAAATTAGTAAGAAGTTTCTGTGCGTCACAGTTGCGTGGCACACGGAGAACACGTACAGTTTAGATTAGTTGGTGTAGCTAACAACCGAGTAACTTTTACAATTAATACCAACCAACCGCACTGGGGGGCTGAATCTGTCTCGAATCTACGATTGATGCGATTGGATGGCAATTTATCGCAAAAAGTGTATGTTGTAATGAAAAATATATTCAAAATCATGATATTATTACCTATATTTAGATGATTTTCAACTAATTTATGTGACATAAATCCTGCATTCTTACATAGATACCTACGTATAGCTTGTCTACTCTGAAATGGCGCATCCCACTACCGATTTACCTTAGTGTACGTATACAAATTTAAGTAGTGGGGCGCGTCATTTTAGAGTGGTTGAAGTATTACCGTTAGGATTAGTTGGTGTAGCTAACAACCGAGTAACTTTCACAGATACTACCAACCGACCGCACTGGGGGGTTGAGTCTGCTGTGAATCTACGCCTGACCCTGCTTCCTACCCGAAAGTGACGGTCGCACGAATACGCGATTACGCGATCGTTTACCTGCAGGTACACAACTACAATGATGTACATATGCGGCTTGAATATTCATTTAATTCATTTAACGAGCGTAACGTTCGCGTATTCACTCAAAAACTGCTTTTGGTTAGGACGCAGCCTGATGCGATTCGAACGAACGAGGAGATATAAAATCGTTATAAAATTAAAAAAGCCGGCCAAGTGCGTGTCGGACTACGCAAAATGAATCCTTCATTCCGTAGTTGAAAAGAATTTATCTCAAAAACAAACTTAACATTGTAGTTGAAAACATGTTCTCTCATACATTGATTGCTGCAAAAAAATTAAAACCGCAAATTTAAGTTTGTAATCCCAAAAAAATATATATATATACCTATATAATAATAAAAATAAATATATGAAATACATAATAATAAAAAATATATAGTAAGTAATGAAAAAATTCAAAGTTATCAATTTTCGGACTTTTTCCTTTACTTGTTTTGTTTACCTTGCTTCTTGCCAAATCATGATTCTAGGTCAACGGGACGGTCCCGTTGACCTAGAATCATGGTTTTGATCTACTTGCGAATATCAAAATATGTCATCTAAATGGTCGTATTTTTTTATAGCGTTGACTTAGAAGCTTGATTTTTTAGAGCTCCAAGGGACCATAGACCCACGTATTTATTATTAATTTCACCTCGACACCTCCACGCGTTGCTGAGAAAAAGGGTCTTAACAGACTGACAGACAGACGGACAACGAACTGATTCTACAAGGGTACCGTTTTTTTCTTTTGAGGTTCGGTACCATTAAAAGAAAAAAAATATGACAAAACTTGTTAGTTAAACAACCAAAATATTCACGAATAAGTAGGTACCTTTAATTTAGTAGATTTATTAAATGTCAAAATAAATGCACGGGCTTTAAAAATGTTGTTTACTTGTACAATTATGGCTGTAATCGCAAGAATAACTTGAAAACTCGTGTTATCGAGAATATCTACTACACCTGTATCCTATTTAATAATTCATTAGACTTGTAAATGCAATCAAACAAGTCACCTTCTAAAATAAAATAAATATAAATCTATTGAATCGGGGGATGTCAGCTACCAATCGACGACTAAGTGGTACGGTTGCACGTACGACTAAACGCAGGAGGACAAGGGGGAGATAAGAAGAAATAGGGGCGGAAAACTATTACAATAGTAAAGAAATAAATTTGTGATACGTCGCTTACATTATTTCCCTGTAGACCATTAGATACGACTGCTTTATAGAGGGAACGGTCTGTCTGGGTCATTATCCTGGTTCCTTCGCGTTTTAGGGTTCCGTACCTCAAAAGGAAGAAACGGAACCCTTATAGGAGCACTCGTGTTTCTGTGTCTGTCTGTCCGTCTGTCACAGCCAGTTTGCTCCGAATCTAATGGACCAATTAAATTGAAATTTGGTACACATATGAATTTCTGTGACCCAAACACGGACCGGTAAAGTAAATAAATTAAATTTTAATATAGAGGTCACTTTTGGGGGGCAAATAAGAAAATTAAAAAAAAAAGTTTTGCAAACTACACCATGTGGCACGTCAAATGAAAGGACTTACTATGAGGATCTCAAATATATTTTTTTATAATTTTAAAATAAATTGTTTTAAAGTTATTTAAGAAAATAGACGAAAATTGACCATTCCCCCCCTTATCTCCGAAACTACTGAGTCTAAAATTTTGAAAAAAATACAGAAAATAGGTATTTAACTGTAGATTACAGGAAAACCTATAAGAAGTCTGTGGTCTTAAAATAGCATTGTAAATCTATCAATATTGTTAGTACAAACTTACATTTACAGTTGGAATGTATGGGAGAACATGTTTTTCAACTATAATGTTAAGTTTGTTCTTAAGATAAATTCATCCCAACTACGGAACCCTTCATTGTACGTGGTCCGACACGCACTTGGCCGGTTTTTTAATTTTAGAACAGGTTGTAAGACAAAGGTATAATTACCTAGATGTAATAAAAAAAAACTCATTTTAGTTAAAATGTAGGTACGTAGCTATTTTCACTGTCGCCACAAATCGGGCTGATACAATCAAACCATTATTTGCTTTTTCGGCGGTTTTATTCAGATACGTAATAATTTCCATAAAATATTTAACAAACTTTACTATTTTCGTTATTCCAAAAGACTCGCACAATCTGAGCTGTTTCCGCATTTTGAGGGGAACTTCCAAGTACCTACATGTCATGTAATCTCAAGAAGACTTACATGTCGCACGACTCAATCGTCCGTGTGGAGTAAGCCTGCCAAATCGATTTGCTACCTACATGTTAGAAATAAAGTTTTGTGGGTATCACCCCACGTGAAGGGATTATCAGATCTGCAACTACTGTAATCCATTAGGGTTGTATGAAGTACTTAAACATTTAAATCCTTTTGCCATGGGAGCTTTATGTCCCCATATAGCTAAATACGGCCTGTTTATTAAGTAGTTCAACTAAAAATTAAAGGAAAAATAAAATTACTTTGGAACGAGACTTGTTAGTTAACTATCGGTTTCGGCTTCATCATAAACACCACAGAAAGAAAAAAAAAGAAAATACGTTTATTTGCGGTAAACATCACAGCACATTATCAGTTTCTCCTGTGAGGCGGCGTGCCTCCTTGCCGGATTACCGCCATGGGATCTGGAGGCAAAAGTCCTCGCGCACGTGTGGGAGTGGCGCGAGGAGGTGAAACACCGGGGCGTAACTCCGCTGCCGCGAGAAATCACGGTACAGCGGACAGAGCTCCGGCGGGATCTCATGGCGACATGGAGAGTGCGATTGTCGCAACCCAGCGCTGGGCACGCCACAATTGCGGCGATAAGTCCCCTCTTTGAGGAGTGGTTGGAGAGGCGCCACGGCGTCCTCACCTTCCGCCTGACGCAGGTCCTCACCGGACACGGTTGTTTCGGGAGGTTCCTGTTTCGGATAAGGCGGGAGGAAACGCCCGGGTGTCACCATTGTGTGGATCGCCCGGAGGACACGGTGGAGCATACAGTGGAGGTCTGCCCGGCTTGGGCGGAGCACCGCCGTGTTCTCACGGAGGTGATCGGCGGCGGCGATCTCTCGCGTCCAAACCTGGTCCAGGCCATGGTGCGGAGCGAGAGTGCATGGGAAGCCGTCACCTCCTTCTGCGAAGCAGTAATGCTCGCGAAGGAGGAAGCGGAACGCGTGAGGGAGAGGCAACAGCCGCGCCCTCGCGCCCCTAGCCGCCGTAGGAGGCGCCCTGGGCGGCGGGAATCGATTGCCGATTCCCGGCCACCGTAGGCGCGGGCTTGCGGAAGACGAGTAATGGGCAGCTCGCCGTCCGGTAAGGACCAGGCCCGGGTCGACGGCGCGTTGTGTTCCACGCGCGCCTCAAAGAGATGTCAGCAGTGACGGGGTCAATTGGGCCGATGCCGCCGGGGTCGCGGGTAGTTCGAAAGAGATACCGTGGTCCTGGCACGGGCAGCTGAAGGAACATGGGTGGGTTTTAGTCAGTAAAAGTCTGACACGCCCTCCCGCCTCTGCCCAGAGCGGGAGAAGTCATTTGATGATTTCCCATCCACAAAAAAAAAAAAAAAAAAAAAAAAAAGCACATCATCAGTTCAGCCCGGAATTATCCAATGCTGGCCTCCTCGTTTTTCTGACATACTTCCGGTTCATCATCTAGGTGTTTCGGATTCGGCTTACGTCTTATTAATAAATTATAACCTATCTGGGCAAAAGATTGGGCTTAGTTTTTAGTATTGAATGTATATGGTAATAAAAGAAAAATTCATTTCTTCCAAGATTTTCCAAGCAGAGATAGAGTTCCCATTAGATGTATAATTATACAAATTTTAACGTCATGCAAAGTCAAAGATCAAATAACAACAACAAATAATAATAATAATACCAGCCTGTTATTCATTGCTCAAAAACGCTGCATCAGGGCTATATTCAACTTATGTGAAACTGACTCCTGTAAGGCATTTTTTAAAAACAATAAATTATTAACACTACCATGCATCTATATACTTGAGGCAGCAGTATTTGTTAAAAACAATATCCACATGTTCAATTACTACACGCGTATACGGCGTAAGAATAAACTACGCACACCAGCCAGTAAAACGCACCTAATGCATGAGAGCATCTTTTGTTCAGCTTCTCGCATCTTTAATAATATACCGGGGCATAACAGAACAATTATGAAAAATGAGAATTTTAAAAGGACTCCATGATCTGCTAGTAAACAAAAGTTATTACTCTGTAAAAGACTTTCTGTTCGACAAATCTTTACTAAAATATAGTCCCACCCAGTCGTGATGTGTTCAATGACCATAATGTATTATGCACTATAATCTATTTTTATTTTATATTATGATTTTGTAATTTCTTATTTTGGTTTGTTGTGATTAATTTTATTTTTTTAATTTTATGTGTATAATTTGACATCCTACCTATTTTAATTTGTTATCCTTTTTAATTTTTTTTTTTTGAACCTTATATATGCAATTAATTTTATTTTTTATATAATAATTTGAATTTGACATCTCCATTATTGTGTTCCCTTTTGGTTTTTTTTTTATTTTTGCAATTATTGTGCTAAATTAAAAAAATATATATATATAATTTGTAACAATGTTAACATAGTAGCTTGTTTAAATGTAATTATTATTATTGTATGCCCTACGGGCGGGACATAGCTGATCAAAATTTTCAAATATTTAAGAACTGTACTATACATACCTATGGTCAACAATAAACTTTTGATTGATTGATTGATTGATTGTTATTGTCCCACTGCAGGGCAAAGGCCTCTTCTCATACAGAGAAGGCACGAGCATTGATCACCACGCTTGCTCAAGGACGTGTTGGTGGATCACTCATCATAACGGGCGACATCGTCTCGGCTATGAACTTCATAGTAAACAGAGTACTGTTCGAAAATTGGAGGAAGAGCTCGTAGCTAAAAATATCAGCCGCACGGGTCGATCCGTCACGTTAAACTATAAACTACGCTTGCCGGGGTTGGTCCGTGGATGTATGACCATCTTTACATATCGAGACTCCTCCGTGCCTCGAAAAGCACGTTGGTCCCGGCTGTCATTCGTGGATCTTTGACAGTCGTTACGGGTCTTCAGAAGCTCGAAAGTCTGACAACCAGTCTTACCAAGGGGTATCATGGAGGTCAGATAGGCAGTCGCTCCATGTAAAATACTGGTATTCAGCTGCATCCGGTTAGACTGGAAGCCGACCCCAACACACTTGGGAAAAGGCTAGGCCGATTAATACTGTTCGAAAATACACACAAATCACCCAAAACATTAATAAACAAAACTTAATCACAACGTAAACATCCCAGCATTTTACCAAAAGAATTGTTAGGAAAACATACAAGACAACTTGAGCAAATCCCGTAGGCAGGTGTTTAGTTTCACACACACGTAACACAAAGCTTACAATAAGTACAATAAGCGAACTTTTCCCATCAACAGTGTTTCAACAAGCTGTACTCAGTACTACGGATGAATGAGCTGGGAATATGAATGTAAGTAGTCTACGGACGATTAGAGATCGTTAAGTCATTCTTAGTATTGGGACGTGATTTTTGGTATAACATTTATAGGGAAACTTTTATTTTCGAAGATTGAAGGAACACGGGGGAAGAGTTCTGTGGTTACCTATGATGAATGGAATGTTCAGACTCTTTCCATCCGGTAAATTGTAGGTACTAGGGTTTTGTGTCAAATGAATGGGTAACATATTACTACTTTGTTAATTAAATATTATAATACAGATTTTATTATGTTTTATTGACAGTGGTAACACTGTTTGGTAACATTTTCCTGAAATACGAAGCATCTTGTCATTTTTATGTATACAAATCTATACCAATAAATAAAATTGAAGCGTCTGTTTGTAATATCAAATGTTTGTAATATGTAAATTACAGCTTTTTACGGTAGGTATTCATAACAAAAAAACAGTTTTTAAATTTTTTGTCTGTCTGTCTGTTTTTTCCCGGCTAGTCTCCGAAACGGCTGCACCGATTTTGACGCGCCTTTCACTGGCAGATAGCTGATTTTATAAGGAGTAACTTAGGCTACTTTTATTTTGGAAAAATAATTAGGGTTCAGCGAACAAAAAATGAAACTCATGACATTGTGAATAAAAGTCGGATTTGAAAAATTATTTTCCTTTGTTCTCATATTATTACATTCGCAAAATATTATATTCGCAAAATATTATATTCTCGAATTATTATAATATCAAAATATTACACAAAGAACAATCACAGTGAAAAATGTTTTTAATTTGAGGGAAACAATAATAAATATTTGACATCATCACATAGGTTATTCATCACATATATTTGTCTCGGATGGGAATCAAACCTACAACCCCTTTTTTTAAGGTTTACCTATCTTCTGTAAAATAAATCTAACTAATGATTTTATATCACCCAGTAGGTAATCCTGAAGATATGCATTAATATAATATTATGTGCATTTATTATATTGAAGTTTTAATATATAAACTCTTTGCTAGTAGTTCCTGTCAGATTACAATGAAAAACCTATGTTTGTACTAGTGTCAGTTTTTATTTATCAATTGTTTTTGATGTATAATGTGACATTGTGAAAAATATTTACTGGGAATAAATTTTGCATTCTGATAAATAAATATTAAAATAAAAATGTCTGAAGATAGTGAAGCCAAGTTTATAACGAGTCAAAAAGGCAAGTCTGTTTTTTTATATAACGGTTATAAATACAACTTCTTCATGAAAAATAAAAATGGTACAACCAACTGGAGATGTTGCAACCAAAGGGAGTGCAAGACTTCGATTACATTAAGTTTGGATAAGAAAGTCGTTAGACAGCCCAAACATAGTTGCAGCGTTGATTTTGAAAGAAATATAATTGATATGGCAATGGAGGAGTGCAAAAAAGAAGTGTGCGAAAATTTTGAACCCATTCAAAAAATATTTGAAAAGCACTTCTTGGGAAAACAAGTTTTTCAAAATAAAGAGTATCTGATCCCATCATTTACGTCCAAAAAGGATACGCTGTACAGGAAACGAAATAATTTTTTGAATGTCGGTACATCAAAGACTACAAGTAATGTGAGATTGCCACACCACATTGTGCAAGACTTTTTTTTATTTGATGATTATGATGGTGAAACGGATGATAGAATTATAATATTTTCGATGTTACCTGCTCAAAAGCTACGAGAATTATTCCAGACAATTGATATTGTATACGGAGATGATACATTCAAGGTGACACCGTCGCCTTTTTACCAATTGTACACCTTACATATTGATATCGCACGAGACCAAAACACAATTAGTTTTGTACCTATTGTCTATGGCTTATTACCAAATAAGAACACAAATACATACAAAAGGTTCTTTTCTGTACTTAGAAATCAATTTCGTATGAATATTAGTTCATACAAATGCGATTACGAAATTGCTGCAATTAATGCTATACGTGAGGTATATCCAGAAATAAAAGTAAAAGGCTGTTATTACCATTTTTTAAATGCTGTGTTTAGAATGAGTAAAAAATTGAATTTCAACGAAACTCACTTAGGTCGCAAAATCACACAGTTGTGCACAAGTTTGGCTCTGTTACCACCCAATCTAATTCCAGAAGCATATCTTGCTATATATGAAATCGCACCAGAGACGGAAATTTCACAGAAATTTCTAGACTATTTTAATAACCAGTGGATACAAACCATTACCAAAGATATTTTTAGCTGTTATGGTGAAAAGAACCGCACTACGAATGCAGTGGAAGGATGGCACAGAAGAATTAACTCTCGAATTCCATCTCGACCAACCATTTTCCAATTTTTAGTAGCATTAAAAGTAGAAGCTCAAATTCAAAATAAAAGATTGCTAAAAAGTGCTTTCCACTGCCCTGATAAAAAAAGATCTTTAAAATACATTGAAAATGATAGAAAAATTAATTGCATTATCACTGACTGTTTATCCAACAAAATTCAATCAATAGAATGCTTAACCATGTTAGCGGCGTTGAATAAGCTCCCATAAATTTTGCATGATGTATATACTTTTGCAATTTTTATTGTTGAGCGGGGCTGTACCAATCGTCGTGCTTGGAAACTGATGCCACTTGTGAAAACTTGTATGCACTTGATCACTCGGGATTTGTTTAGTTTCAGTTATTATTAATTATATTTTATTAATGATAAATGCAAATAATTTTTCAATACTGTATGATACTGCAATTAATTTTTATTTTAATATTGTATTACGTTCGAAAGTGTTTCCATGATGCTTAGGTATTGGAATAAAGAGATTTTGATTTAAATAAATTCATTTTTATTTTTCACTGTGTTTGATTGTACTTCTAATATTTTGAGAATATAATAATTCGAGAATATAATATTTTGCGAATATAATATTTTGCGAATGTAATAATATGAGAACAAAGGGTTTAGAATGAGTAAAAAATTGAATTTCAACGAAACTCACTTAGGTCGCAAAATCACACAGTTGTGCACAAGTTTGGCTCTGTTACCACCCAATCTAATTCCAGAAGCATATCTTGCTATTATATGAAATCGCACCAGAGACGGAAATTTCACAGAAATTTCTAGACTATTTTAATAACCAGTGGATACAAACCATTACCAAAGATATTTTTAGCTGTTATGGTGAAAAGAACCGCACTACGAATGCAGTGGAAGGATGGCACAGAAGAATTAACTCTCGAATTCCATCTCGACCAACCATTTTCCAATTTTTAGTAGCATTAAAAGTAGAAGCTCAAATTCAAAATAAAAGATTGCTAAAAAGTGCTTTCCACTGCCCTGATAAAAAAAGATCTTTAAAATACATTGAAAATGATAGAAAAATTAATTGCATTATCACTGACTGTTTATCCAACAAAATTCAATCAATAGAATGCTTAACCATGTTAGCGGCGTTCAATAAGCTCCCATAAATTTTGCATGATGTATATACTTTTGCAATTTTTATTGTTGAGCGGGGCTGTACCAATCGTCGTGCTTGGAAACTGATGCCACTTTGTTTGTTTTTTTTTTTTGTCTTTGACGACACGGTTGGCGCAGTGGTTGAGCGATTGACTGCTGCGCAGCATGTCGCGGGTTCGATTCCCGCACGGAACAAATATTTGTACGACCTACAAGTATTTGTTCCGAGTCTGGGTGTTTTTCTATCTATAATATGTATGTATTTACAAAAAAAAAAAAATGTATATAAGTAGTTTATCAGCCATCTCGTTACCATAACACAAGCATTAGGTTGCTTAGCTTGGGGCTAGATGGCGTTGTGTGGTATGTCCAAACATCTCTCATATCTCTCTCATCTCTCACTTGTGAAAACTTGTATGCACTTGATCACTCGGGATTTGTTTAGTTTCAGTTATTATTAATTATATTTTATTAATGATAAATGCAAATAATTTTTCAATACTGTATGATACTGCAATTAATTTTTATTTTAATATTGTATTACGTTCGAAAGTGTTTCCATGATGCTTAGGTATTGGAATAAAGAGATTTTGATTTAAATAAATTCATTTTTATTTTTCACTGTGTTTGATTGTACTTCTAATATTTTGAGAATATAATAATTCGAGAATATAATATTTTGCGAATATAATATTTTGCGAATGTAATAATATGAGAACAAAGGATTATTTTTGCATTTGGTAGCCCAATTCTCGCATAGCTAGTTAGAAATAATCCTAACTAATATTATAAATGCGAAAGTGAGTTTGTTTGTTTGTTACGCTTTCACACTAAAACGGATTTGGATTGCCTGGGACCTGAAAAAGGACATAGGCTACTTTTCATCCTAAATCGCAGACAAAGTCGCGGGCAACACAACAGCTAGTCAATAATACATACAAAAACTACATTATTGCGTTTATACAAGCTAATTTAACAAACCATAAAAATAATAAATAAATTTCTCAATGGCCACCAATTTACGTATGTACAAGTGATCAATTTGGAACACAAAACCGCCGTATCATCGCAGTTGTCAAATCGAATCCTCGCAGCAAATTGTATCAAGTCATCGAGTTGTTTAAGTCACATCTTAACGCACCATTAGGAGCAGATTACGTGAGCGAGATAGCGGCTGTTTGCTTAATGTACTCGATAAAAACTAATTTGTAACCTTAATGGACGTTTACGACTTATATGTAACAAATTAATTAGTTTTTGCAAAAAAGACCAATTAATTTTAAGATAAGAGTACTGATACTCATTAAAATAAGACGTCAACACAATCAATGTAATTGACAAAGTCTTCATAAATATTGTCAGTGGAAAGAGGACAAAATTAGTAGGTACCAACATAACTATTCTCCATTTTGTTATTTATTTGCCATGTAATACCGTGATAATATTATTCCGCCGGTCAATCGTAGTCGATCGTAAATCTATATTCAGACAGAGATTTACGAATGACAAAGGATGAAATATTGAGGAAAACAAAATTCTTATTTCCTTATAATTATAATATACATGATAGTCGTACACAGTGAAAGGAATTGACTGACACAAGCATTGTATAGACCTATTATATAGACGAGACAAGAAAGGCAAATGAGTTCCACCTCTTTATAATACTCGTAGCAATTCCATTTACCTGGCAGTACCTCCAATATCTCTCCTAAAGATTTATATACCATCTGCACGCTATAACCGAACTTAACGTGTGCACCTTAGAGGCGAGACCACCGTGAGGCTTACTGGGGCCTTATCTTAGCACTGAATAGTGTTATAAAGGGAATTCCCGTTTGGTACCGGACTAACACCGTTTGACCCGGGCACTGTCATTCACGCTCGTAAACTTTACGAGCATCTCTCGAAACAGGGTCTGAAGAATAAGCGTATCCCGGAAGCGCCACCCCACCTCTGATAAAATAATATTGGAAAAAGAATATCGAGGTATGTAATGCGAACCGATGTAATCGTAAATATAAATGAGCCACTCAATTTTTTGTGGCGCATCTCCGTTTATTCAGAAGAAATGTTTTGGCTATGAAGGTCTTAATGTGACGTGATACGTTATTCTTTTAATAATAATAACATTAAGCCCATTAATTCTGAACGTTGAACATTGTGGTATAGTAGATTACAGAATGTCTCTTAACAACTCTATCTCTAATAACCTCTCGCAACTCTTCTCCAATTTGGACCAGCTGTGAGCAGATGTGATACGTCTTCGCAACTTTTGAATTTTCTTCCCCAGTTCCTTTTGCCATATCTAGGGTACCACTCTGTCACAACTTTAATCCACTTGGCTTGAGTTATTCTTTTAAAGTTTCATTAAAATATATCATCACATAAAAAATGCAGATTACACAGGGGTACAAATAAAAATCTCTTTAGAAAATGAAGGTCTCTTTAAAATAAAATACATCCCTATTTGAAAAGTTTAACCCCAAAATTCCAAGCCTTATTACGAGAACATACCTACGACTGACAAAGGCTAGACAAATATGTAAAAGAGGCTAAGTTGGCTCAAAGCCAAAAAGTTTAGAAATATGGATAAAACTGGATGAGCACAAATTGGATCAATTTAAACTTTTAGTAAATATTAAAAATGTATTGGTAAAGGAAGAGATTTGTATGTTCTTCTATCATGATTAAATCATGCACAAAATAATGCAAATTATTTTAAGCTTATTTTTTCAGTGAATGTTAGTAGGAATTAATAGTAAAAAAATAGATTTTTAAATGATTTAAAATTACATACAATGGCCAGTGTTATAATATTAAAATCATGAAAACAAAATCACATACAGCTGAACTTAAAGAAATAGGCTAGTTGACAGTTTTTAGGAAACCGATTAAAAATGTTCCTTGAGGTCTATCTTCCATAAAACATGAAAATTTCATCACAATACTATCATTAACAGTACAAATTTTTCATTTATAAAACCCAATTAAATTTTCGTATTCAAAACGGGGCACACAGTAATGGCGGCTCGAGAGATGTCATCATCTTTAAAGGCCTGTGTTCCACCAACATTCAAACCACCGCTGCACCGGTTAGGTATTTAACAAATTGATTTTTGTCAAATGTCCTAAGGAAAGAACTGATTAATTAAACAGCCGTTTTAAAAGTCGGTGAACTTCGCCCTTAGTCGTCAAATCTGTGACAGATTGTCTGCTGTCAAAAAAGTAAAAACAAGTAATCAGTGGTTTCACCCTCTACGTTTGGATTTCCCCTATGATGTTCGGTATCGATTCAAAGAATATTTATTTGTAAGTTTTGTTTATTTAATAAATAACGAATCTAAAAAAAAAAATTATCGATCCTTTATTACTGTCGAATTAAATCGATTAGTTATGATTTCGAAATAAAGAAGTGACGACAGTGATCTAAATATCTAAAACGCAAGCGGAATGGACACTCAGTAGCTCGTTTTTCAAAACGTGACGTTTTCGTTTTGATATTTCTTAAAATCAAACATGGCAATCATATTTTTTCTGACTATTCCTTAAATAAACATGCGAATGTTATTTATTTTTTCTAAAAAATCCCCTAAATTTGGGCGAAATTTTATTTCTTGAGCTGGGAACCCTGAAACAATGTTATTTTTTCAAAGTGACATGGCTGAAAAGTGAGACGTGTCGCGCTCTGATTGGCGTTCAACGTTATGTGACCAATGGCTATATTTTTACGTCATTATTTCTCAAAAATATTAATTAATCTAAAATCTTTTACAAAACTAAGTTGAATTTTGATACTTTTAGCTAACAAGCATTCTACATAATAAAATTCATAAGATATTTTCTTACTGTCAACTAGCCTATATACATTTTAATCATATTTATTTATAATCTTATTAACTTTCGAAAATAGTTGAGATAGTTGAGTTACTTCGATAATAACATTGAGTGATAACTAAGTAGCTTTATTAACTTAAACTTAAGTAGCTTTTATGTGAATTTAATTTAAAACGTATTTACTTGAACTACGTGCCTTTATATTGCTTTTATACCGTGTTTATTTTGAGGGAGTGTTTTTAAATATTTAACTTTGAACTTAGCTTATTATTTTAATTCTAAGTACAAAATAACAAGATACTGAAGCTCTTTGATACTTGATACTTTAAATTACGTATGAATATTTAGTATTTTACATACCTAAACCTAATACTGTTTAAATTAGAATATCGTTTTAAATTTTCAAATTTTAATCAAGTTTTTAATTGCAATCAAATTTTCCTAATTACCTACTTACTAAAACCAAGATACTTCAAATTCAATTCAAACTCCTTACGTACACACAATCGAAAGACCAAGACATTTTAAAGAGCTTGCCCTTTTTAAGCCTAAAGCACACATCCCACACAAGTACAAGCAAGTGGCATCACATAGTTTGTTCACCCTCAACGTGGAGTAGTGTGGGGCGATCTCTTTCAATTAAGTGAAGCCTCCTCAAGATTTCGAGAGACTAGGCTTTCCTCATTCAGAAATTCGGGTCAGCCTTGAATTGTTCCGAATATCGGCTGTAAGCGGAATCTCGTTACTTGAATTGACAAGTAATAATGTGGGTTTATACATGACTGAACATTTGTCGATTCGTTTTTGTCTACGTTTCGAAATTCGAACGAAAGCGAACATGCTCATTGGCGGATGGCGTGTTTATTTAAGCGGTTAATTTGATTTTTTTTTTATCTAAGATGTTCAATTTGTGGTCTGTGGGAGTGGGTATTTCATGGATATATATTATAATACATTCAGTTACAAAGTATAGCGTTGGATTTTTACGCTGAAAAAACATGCACAAACTTTTCTAGACGTAGGTACTTATCTGTGTATGAATTTATGCTTGCTGAGAGATAAACCTTAAAATTTCAATTAAGTATCAATCGAATGAGTAACCTAACTTACAGATACCTTATTAAGTGATAGTTTAAATTATCAAATAACTTTCTTACAAAATAAATGAACTAGGTAGGCATTTTGATATAAAAAACGTAAATCACTAAGTATTTATTATAAGACAGCTGCTGCTAATAGACGTATGAGAAATCCTAAAACATGAATATGATGAAAAGGATTACCCATCCGTCGGTGAAGCCGTCAAGTAAAAAAATAACAGATATGAGAATTATAATAAAAATATTGAGAGAATGTAAGCGTAAATCCGTTTATGGCGAATTAATTCGTGTGCTCTGCGCACATTATTTGTTCCTGTTCACATAAATCTTCGTATAACGGGGCTGGGAAATTACACGAATTATTGTAGTGAATGCTCAGCGTATATGATGTGTAGACAGCCTATGTAAACTGAAGATATTTATAACTTTAGAATTATTGTTTGACTAGCTTCCGCCCGCGGCTTCACTTACGTGGTATGTCGATAAAAAGTAATCTATGTGTAAATCCAGGGTATCACCTACCTTCATATCAAATTTTATCAAAATTAGTTCAGCCGTTTGAGCGTTAAAAAGAAACAAACATACAAACACACGCACAAACTCTAATGAGATTAGTGTGATGTAAGTTCGACACATCAGTTTCATTAAGATAGGTTAAACATTTTAAAGAATCATACCAAATCCTGCATATTATTATTTAATCGATCAATCTGCCAACCAACTTAAACGGAGTTCAGTAAAGCTTTATAAATATTTTAAAACTCCACTCACTTCTCATATTATTTTCTATTTTGCGATCGCACTCGCCATTCCTTCGGCGATCATTCATTCAGGATAGTCCATTTTGTAGAGAAACGACACAAAAAACGTAGCAATCATACCGGACTTGGATGAATGGCCACAGGCTTCAACTATTTACGACTTGTATAGAGCGAAGCTTAAAACCTGTCCATTTTCTTCAGTATAATATTTGCTTTTTATAGGAAAATAAAAGCAAGTATAGAATATTAAGTATAAATCTTTTTGACAGGGTCACAATATCGTGGCTGAAAATTCAATTAGGCATTTGTCAACGCTTCGTTGGTCACGATCGGCTCGTGCGTGATGCTTGCCTGACGATCACGTAACGACAAAGGGACCCCTTATTTTTACATTATGTACCTATTGAAGGAAAATTTTGGACGTATTTTCTTGTGGCAGTTCAGTTAATAACTTGTCTGATTTATTGCCAAAATTAACGGATGTTAGATAACTTTTGTAAATAGGGAATTACTGTCCTTAGCGGAGTGAGGCCGGAGCCTTGGGAAACTAGTTTGCGTCTTGTTCTTGTGTGTTGTGTATAGTTCAATTTACATATACTCGTACGTCCTATTTACGAACAAATACCTTGTATAGAGCTACCCTTGTTCTAGACTACATATTACACGTTTATTCGGAAATTTCGAGTTGGTTGAGGCATAAAAAGGTAGATTGAGCATCAGACAGAAAGTATCGGGCGGCTAAACCGGGGACGGAATGGAGAAGGGGCGATTTCTAACGAACCCTTCGAAACGTACGATGGAATTATATCTGACTAGCAGCGCCCCGCAGTTTCACCCGCATAAGTTTCGAACCCTTAAGAATATCGGGATAAAAAGTATTTTATGTCTTAATCCAGGTTATAAACTATCTGTGTGCCAAATTTCATCAAAATCCGTTAAGTAATTTTTGCGTGAAAGAGTAACAAAAATACAAACACACACTCACAAACTTTCGCTTTTATGATATTAGTGTGATGTGATGAGTTGATTAAAAATCGAACATTACAAAAATACCACTCCTGAAGTAGCTTGCTTTAATTTTGTCAGTTGTATATAATATAAATATATAGATTATATATTGATTGTAATTGTATACTGTATTGTATTGTGTTGTTTTATGTAAAATAGGTAGGTAACTAATTACTTACAAAGTTATTTTCGTATTCATACATTGTTTTAAAGTTCGCAGCCTTATCATTTAGCATGTCATCATCTGTCTAGCCTTTCCCCAACTATATGAGGGTCGGCTTCCAGTCTGACCGGAAGGATCTGAATACCAGCATTTTACATGGAACGACTGCCTATCTGACCTCCACAACCCTGTAACCCTCTTATCATTAGCAAAAGGCATTCTCTGGTACATTTTTATAGCACCAAAACTAGATTCTAACTGTAAAAAATTGAATTTTAGAAAGTGTTTACATATTATATCGATAGACTGATTTGAATTTTATACAAAAAATTTATTGAAAACAACTGTTTTTTTTTTCTGGCACAAAATTTCCAATTCTCGAAAAGGTGCCATCAATAGTTCGCCAAAACTTTTCACTACAAAAATTGTCCCTCACATATTACAACAAAGCATATTTTTAGAACACAACAGAAAAATAGAAAGTGTAATAGGTTGTTCTGTGCACCGTTCTGTTTGAGTGAGAAATCAATTTGTTCCACCGTTTTCATTTATGCGATTCGAGCGTTTCCATTTATTCGGACGCAAATTGGAAAGGGACCAACTGAGTTGTCAGCTGTGGCTTATGCAGTCGTCTCGACTTAGCAATAGAGTACGATGTGCGAGCGAAACAATCGACGTACTACAAGTGCCACTGATTCTGAATGGACTTATTGTGCCTTGAGTTTTATTTTGAGGTTACTTTTGTTCACGAATTAGGCTTGGTTCACACGGCATTGTACTACACGGTTTTTTGCGGAATAAATGTTACCGATTAAGCAGTGGCGCATATATTGAGTATAGACCCGTTCACGCGTCGTTTGTACTGCAAAAAAACGTACAAAGCTAAATAAGTTTATCGGATATCCACCGGACTTGTCAAGCAAACTGAATGATTTTTTAACATATTCGGTCTGTGTGTGGCTGTGGCTATGTGGTATTACTGCGGCTATTCGTTTTTACACGGAGAAAAATGTATCGTGGGACCAACCCGCTGTTAATATGGTTTAGATCGAATATTGTAAAAAAAAACGTGCGGTGTATTGCCGTGTGAACCCAGCCTTAGATTGATTAGGTCAGTTTTTTAACGTATAAAGGCTTGAGAAACGACTCAAAGAAATCTTATGTTGATGTAGATGTCTATGCTCTTTTATAACTAAGTTTTTTGTTTTTTATTTTGTATATTCTGTGCTGGATCAAATTTTCTTGTAATCAGGATAGAATATTATACACACGTATCTATGCAACCAATTTAGCAATAATACCTCAAAGGGATATCAGAATCAAATGAAACAAATTAATATCTGTTGTATTGATTAGATATCGCATGTTACAAGGTTAATTCGCAGAAGGGTGTAAGGGGATCTCACCGTAATGTCCATTACGTTAAGAGCGATAACTCCGTACGGCATTTCATCGAAATGAATGAACCAATTTTAATGAAACATCATACGCATAAGCAGGATACATAGGTCTAAAAAGTTAAAGGCTTAAAAAAAGATAATTATAAATCTCTATTTCTATGGAATATTTAAAATTGGTCGAATTTAGCTACAACACTATTTTTCAAAAATGTTCTTAACTAACTTTTGAAACCTATGTATCTTGCTTAGGCGTATGAAGTTTCATTAAAATCGGTTCATTCATTTCGATATAAAAGGACTTGAAAAATTGTATGAAATGCCGTACGGAGCCAACGCTCTTAATCAAGATCTTTAAATTTATGTATTTAGGTTAAAACCAACCTACTTATTTTTATTTTATTTTTTGTATTTTTACATTCAATTGCAAATTAATGGTTAATTCTAAGTGGAAGAGCGGAGTCTCCTAACACAAGCCATTTTTTGATTAGAATGTGACATCCAAATCTTATATGTAAATGCACTTTGTAATTTAAATAAACATTTTCATTTTTTTATTTAATTCTAAAAATGAACAAGTACCTAATTTATTTTCGGCCTGCATATTCCCAGCAAATCTCAGTCACTCTTGTTCCCACTTATCCCAGTGCTAACCGGGCCAGTCCTTTCACTTGATGTCAGGCCTGTCTTGCCTCCGCCGTGCTTGGTTATGCTGTGCTCTTGTTACACATTTTGTGGGACATACTCGACAAAATGCTCTTGGACTTTTAGTAACAAGTATAAAGGTTTGGGTAAATATGCTTGAATGTTTTATAGAGTCTGTCATATAATATGTATTTCATATTTTGATAATTTAAATAAGCATCAATTGGGGGTTTCATAAATTACCTAGTTAACTGTTGGGATCTGGTACAAGTGAAACCATATTTATTAAAATTAATTAATAGCAATTGGTCAATAAGAGCTAGCCTAAGTGTAGAACTCTCTACCAGCGTCTGTGTTCCCTTCCACAAAATAACCCGTCTGCCTTCAAAGCAAGAGTGAACAGACATGTTCTGAGCATGCTCGTTTCATCATAGACCTTATCTATCGATTTCCATCAGACGTGATCGACATCAAGAGCAGGCCTAGTAAGCAATAAAAAAAGAAGATTAATTAATCAGTTTGTGTTAAACATAATTTCCAGGAGAATATTGATGTCCTTGATGGAATTATTATAGAGCCAATATATTCAATTAATGTTTCCTGAAAACAATTAAAATTTAAATCTCATCAATGTTATTTTCATTAATTTTTAATACAGTTTTCAAAAATGTTTTCACCATTTAGTAATTTTCAGAATCCAAATATTGGAATAAATTTGCTAGGAACTAATAATGAAAAATTATTAGTTCCTATACCTAGGACTATCCAGTTATTAGTTAGATAAAATTAATTTAGTGTGTGGACTGTTTTAATGAAGTCACTTTGACGTCTTGTAGAAAAGGCAGATGTTGAATCGACTTTTTTCAAATTAGTGAAATTATTATAAGATTTTAATTAACCGCGACGTGTAAGCTTATTCGGTAGCGAACTGTGATAAGTACCTAATATTTTGCATGAGTTCCACTCGATGGAAACTAAGTGAATTGCGAACAAGTTGATTATGATCACAAAATAATGATATTAAAAAAATAATTAAATTCCTACCTATACCTAGGTAGGAATTTAATTAATTTACTACTACATACCAAACAACTTTATCAGCGCACCTCAAAAAAGTTAAATGTCAAAATGCACTCCATCAAGAACGAAATATAAAAATATGAAAAAGAACCCAATCACCGACTCACATTCACAAATTAATTAAGGCGAAGACACAAAGGCATTTAAGGCACGCAGTCCGTCCAAAATGCCCAGCGCTAAAGCAAAGGGGACACTAGCGGAATACCTTTCATTTCAAAGATGGCCGAAATTCTTGAACGCTTAAATACAATGTTACAATCTGAAGGACGAGGTGGCGAAACTTTGTCAGGTCGTTTGGGCCCCGCACGATCTAGAAAGTTATCTTGGAAGTGCATCGGAATTACAACGTGCTACCAACTTTGCGATTCGAATCGGAATACGGAGTGCGGGGTTAGAGATACTGGAAGGGTGAAGGGATTAGTGGGTGCGTTTGGCAAGTATGGGTTTGGAGAATATAGACACATGTTGTTATATACTTTCAGTGATTGGTTATGAATTTACGATGTTATAAAATAAATTTAAAAAAAATAACATTTTATTTATCTGCCACAAAGGTGCCTTAACCCGTCGCGCGCCAATTAGCAGACACAATTGAAATTCTATTGTTATCTGTACACATGGTGTACAATCGACATTTTAAGAGTTAAAAATATGAAGAATACTAGCTGCACCCCGCCATTTCAGCTGCGTAGACCGGGCTATAAGCTATCTACATACCAAATTTTATTTAAATCGATCCAGCCGTTTGAGCGTGAAGAAGTAACAAATATACAAACACACACACACACACACACTCACAAACTTTCGCCTTTATAATATTAGTGTGATGTCATCTGATAAGCCCTTTAGACTGGTATCTGCAATAGGAAAGCTTGTCATACAAATTACCAGCCACCCTCAAAAACCAATCTTAAAAATATTTATTAACAAATGATTTTAACCTTTGTTAGGAGAACACAGTACACAAAAATAAAGGAAGGAAGAAAAAGATACAAAATTAAAAGATATTAATGAAGATTGTGGGTACCAGTGAAGCGTGGTGAAAAACATAATATAATTTAGGAACTTTTTAGACTCAAGTTTATTATGATGATGATAAACCAAACGTATAGATCATGCCATTGGCTGCCTTACGTCGTAAGCATTCTGATTACACTTACCGCTGCAGTTTGGTTGTGAAACGTGATATTTTTCGTACAATTTGACAAGTTATCGCCAGGTTTTCGCTTACCGCAGCGTCCACGTCGGTGTGCTTTAATCGGTCCATTTATAATCGTAACAAAATGAATGTGACAGACAGCTGTCTGTCTGTTAGTTTGTCACAGCCATTTTTTTGCCAAGAAAGACAGACACACGAGTGTCCTATAAGGGCTCCTTTTATTCATAAAAATACAAGTTCAAATTATGATTTAAGCTTAAGGATAATTTTAATGGACAATTTGTGGCTAATGTATGTAACGGATACACTATTTCATAATTAAACAATTTCAGATAACATCCAAATCCTTTTGCAACGAATGGACGCTGGACATGCGAGCATGCGTTGTAATCCGGAGATAGGCCGTGTTATTAATGTAATTAAATTGCGTTACACATACATGAAATAAGGCTTTTGTGGATGATATTTTTCAAAACGGCAATCTGCGTTCGTACATGGCTTTTTTGAGTGAGGCCAAAAAGACACTTAAAACTTAAATTCCGATAGGTAATCTCCCGATAGTCTTTTGAATTTAACTTTGACATAATCTCGGAACCCTCGGGCCCCGCACCTTTGGAAGGCGTACGAGGGGCCGACGCCAATCTGCAGAAGCCCCTTAGACAATTTGAAATGATGAGGAGGCTCGCTGGAGCCTCCTCATCAGCTGTGACGAGCATCCCCGAATGCACCATGCTTTTGAAAACCCTTATCAACTTGTTGATCTTTCGATCGAATTTAAATAATGATTTTCTATATGTATGTTCCGGATTAGCGCAACAACAGTTGAACAGATTTAGATGAAGTTTGGCACACAGGTAGTTTATAACCTGGATTAATTATAAAGTATTCCGACATCCACGTTGGCAAAACCGGGGGCAAAAGCTAGTTTGTAATATTATTTGAAGTTTTAACAAGGTGAATAGTTAGATCTCGATTTGTGACTGCAAAACGAGTGAGTAAGCAAAACATTGATAACAAGCAAATCTTATATAAATGACTCTATGCACTTCTAAAGGTCTTAGGTTTGCAAAACAAAAACCAACACAACATATACCTTCCAGTCACACTTTATTTCTTCGCTATTAAGGTACACATTTGTGTAAAACGCTACGTGCTAACTTTGAAGAGATACCTACGAGAGTAAACGAAGTTCGAGTGCGCTTGAATGATAAGTTTTCCAAGTGGGATAGGGAATTCACGGCTCTAAAAGTTGATGAAATGACGGCCGCGGTTATATGTAGGAATATTTATGAAATAGAATGGCTTTGTGACTTGTTTACGTATGTATTACGAGGTGAGGTACTCTTTGTTTCTTCAGTCTGTTTTATATTGCTTGATGCCAGAAAGGTGAAGTGCAAACGGTTGGGTGTTTCTGTTGAATCCGTTAAATCTATACATAGACTTCAAACCCAAGTTTGCTGGCTGTAGCAAAGACAATCTCCACAGATGGGGGTTCATAGACGGCTCACATCTCAAGTGCTTATGCGGCGTCTCCCCACAGATAATGGCCACCGTGGGCGCTTCCATCTTGTGCCACATGCCCTGTTACCTGAGCACTTAATGACTTTATGACTGCGTCAGTGAATTTTGGGCAAAATATGTTATTTGAACTTTTTGCCTATTGATGGCAATAAGTTTATACAACATGTTTTATTACGCTAAGAATATTTGCAGGAAGATCAATTTTAAGAGTTTTGGAGATCTTTTTTTACCTAAATACATTTCCGTTTGTCCAGTTTTTATATCTACATAAACAATAACAATATGATAATATTTCCAATGACGCTCGCTTTAGAGTGGAACTCGTTGCCTTTTCTGTGTTTACCAATAATACTATTTATTATAAACAACATACGAATTACAGATAGAAATTTAGATTTATAGAAATACAAAGTGTGCCATAATGGAAGGTCTTATCGCTAAACGCGATGTTTAGCCATAGATTCTTAAATAATTCAAGAATTATTAGGTTAAACCTAGGTTCGAGTCAACTGTACACAACCGCAAACCGTAAAATAGTGCCCAGGACGCTGTTACAAATGGGTAGTCAAATCATTACGTTTTTACACAAAAGTCTGTTTATTAAATAAAATGCTTTGCGTTCTTAAAATATTTTTTGGCCTAATTGTTGATAAATGTGCATAGTACGATTCTCAACTATAAATATAATTTTAGATTGGTACATTTATTGAGAAACTGTACCTAAGTGAAAATTTTTACTTCGGTAGATTTATTGAGAAACTCAACAATTCGGGCAAAAAACATTTTAAGAATGCAAAGCATTTTATTTAATAAACATATTTTGTGTAAAAAAGTAATGATTTGACTACCCATTTGTGACAGCGTCCTTAAAATACATTGGTAAGCATTGGCCATTATCAAATATGAAAACTCTTTTGTCAAAAAATATGTTACCAAAACATTCTATACCAACTTCTAGTATAGTCCAGTTTTACCGAAAACTTGTATTAAATTACAAGTTTCATCGTTTCCAAAGGAATTCGCCCGTGTACAGTCGAAACGAATGTTTACTTTGATGTAAATGTTTGTACTGGTATAAAGGAGCCAAAACCAAAGCAGCGACTATGTCAGACGTTTCATAGCTCATAGTTTGCGAGGTTTTTGGGTAAAAATATACGTCAAAATGTAGGTAGGTACTCGTACGTGTTTTCGTGTTGTGGGTAATTAATTAGCTTCTAGGAAATTATATTGCACTGCTAATAATAATTGTTGAAAGCCTAGGGTTAGTTTTTACCCGACTACGGCAAAGCCAAAAGGAAGGGTTATGATTTTAGCAGTCTATGTATGTATGTAAGTATGTAAAGTATGTATTTACGTGTGTTCCACCGTAGCACCTAAATTACTGAACCCATTTTAACCCGTCGCGCGCTAATTAGCAGACACAATTGAAATTCTATTGTTATCTGTACACATGGTGTGCAATCGACATTTTAAGAGTTACGGAATGAGGTATCAATAGATTCGTAATAATGGTCCGGGTAACATAGGTTATATAAATTCTCCCTAAATTTAATATGGTGGAGTTTACTCAAAAATTTCTGACCTCGAAAAAAATTTAATTGAGGTAATCATGACATGTTTGGTATCAAAAGAAAGGTCTTGCACATTACAATATGTATATATGTCATATTGTTTAAGTACTCGTACAGAGGAGCTCGTGGCTAAGTAATAACAGCCACACGGATCGATTCATCAGGTTAAGCTGCGCTTACAGGGGTTGGTCCGTGGATGGGTGACCATCTTTACATACCGAGACTCCTCCGTGCCTCGGAAAGCCGTGTAAGGCGTTGGTCCCGGCTGTCATTCGTGGATCTTTGACTGTCGTTACGGGTCGTCAGAAGCCCGAAAGTCTGACAACCAGTCTTACCAAGGGGTATACTATAGTATTACCCAGTAATTGGGTTGTGGAGGTCAGATAGGCAGTCGCTCCATGTAAAATACTGGTATTCAGCTGCATCCAGTTAGACAGGAAGCCGACACTAACATAGTTGGGAAAAGGCTGGGTAGATTGATTGATTGTCATATTGTTTAAGTAAATAAATATATTTAAATTGTTAAAAATACATATATGTAAATAATATTAATTTAATAGCTGACAGAGCGACCGCGGCGAGCGTGATTTTTCAATAGTCGGGTTTTAGTTTTTCAACTTACTTTTAATTTAAACATTGGAGAGAGGATTTTTCGTTTATCTTGGGTGAAATCTCATTGTGTCATTTAATGTCCACGGTCTCTGTTAACCAACTAATTTAGCTGTGTTTGTGTTATACTGTGGTAACTAAGTATGCATGAATGAATGAATGAATGAATTGCACCGATCCCAGCGTGGTTTAACCAGACTCGATCACTCGAATGAACCCAAAGATTCACACTAGCCCCTGTTGCCTCATGTTACATGGTGCAACAGAGACCATTGCATATCAAGGAGTAGACCGGGGGGCGCGGTAATGGTAGGGAAGACATGCCCTTAGGATATGGAGGGGATATAGAGCCTATCCAGTATGCACCGTAAAATAAGCATTGGAATAGTGGAGAGACGGGTGATATAATATGGATGGGCTTTTTTACGACGTTGCTGCTATGTTGCTTCTAGTCCAGCTTCCCCGGTGAATCTTGTGGCGGTTAAACTGCATTTTCGACTCTTTTTATGTCGCTGCTATGCTGTATTACAGGTAATCTGCCTTCTCGACTCTTTTCTTCTTCGTTCTGATGAGTTGTCAGCAGCAGAATGTCCAGGACGCGGTCGGACCGTTCCTCGTTGTTGTCCAGCTCCAACTTCAAATTATGTAATTTTTGTTTTTATTCAAAGTTCGACCTATAGCTCGCCGCTGTTCAGTTCAGGTTGACGCGATTGCAGATATTACAGTTTTAAAGTACAAATTAATGCACACAAATTAGCACAAATAATTAATTAAACTGGACCCCAACAAAAATCCTGTCGGGTATGGCGACAGGGCGGCGCCAGCGCACCATGCGTGTCCGTAGGTACTTGAGTTTAATTCCCGGGTCGTCTCAGAGCTTAAGAATTGAATGCGCCTTCACAGAAACAACGCACATCACCACTCACAAAAAAAAACACTCTTGAACACTCCGATTTTGGGACACAGGAACACTATACACTAGTAGTTTAAGTTTTTTGCCTTGGTTTGGGTTACGAGTACCTGAAAATGTCTAAGATTGCTTGCTAGCTTTGCTATTGTCGTGATTAACTTTATTATAACTGTCACACACGTATTGTTCAAAGTTACATATATTGCACATATATTGGGTAGGCAGAAAATAACGTAATGACTTTGCAGAGAGAAGCGTATCCCTGAAAGACATGAAAAGATCTCACCCAGCTTGGCGCTCGGGAAACTGGATCCTTCGGCAGGCAATTTGTCTCTCGTACTTTCAGGAGACCATTACAAACTCACTAGGTACCTATCATAGAAATAATCACTGACACTCAATCACACACCACACACGAAATATACACTGCACGACACGACCACATGCTAAACAATAAAAAACTTTGAGGGAGCTTGCACTCAAAGAACGACCACTCGTCTCGGCGTCACCCGAGCTAATCCCTGTGGTAACTAAGTATGCATAGCGAAAAATTCAAAACCTCCTAAATCAATCAGTAAATACCTGAACTCCATTTCGTCGCCTTAGAGTGAAAACCTCGGGAATGCATTTTTGCTCAAATTTATTTTATTGCGTTTCTAGGAAGAAAACCTCGCACCGCACATCCTGGTCTGACTCGTTTGTTCATTCGATACTTGTAGCGCCATCTATGATTATGATATTCCTTAATAATTAATAAAAAAACATAAAAGGCGCCGTACAAAAATTTTACAGCACGCAGTTTTTTCTTCCTCCTTAAAAGTGACTTCTTTTACACTTACGAGGTTTTCACTCTAAGGTGTAGATTTACAATAAGATTAGACACTTAAACAAACCTTTTTTACAGTCCGTTCAACCGATTTTGACTTCTATTCCGTAGGCTTAAGGATGGCATTAAAGGAAAAAAAGTGGTTACAATACCAACTGTTTACTGCAGCTGCCATTTCTCACGCCACCAACGCAATAGAAGTCAAAATCGGTTAAACGGACTGTAAAAAACCCGGCCAAGTGCGTGTCGGACCACGAAAAATGAAGGGTTCCGTAGTTGGGATGAATTATTCCAAGAACAAACTTAACATTGTAGTTGAAAAACATGTTCTTCCATACATTCCAACTGTAAATGTAAGTTTGTACTCACAATATTGAGAGATTTACCATGGTATTTTAAGACCACAGACTTCTTATTGATTTTCCTGTAATCTACAGATAAAGACCTATTTTCTGCATTTTTTTTCAAAATTTTAGGCTCTGTAGTTTCGGAGATAAGGAGGGGGGGGGGAATGGTCAATTTTCGTAAATTTTCTTAAATAACTGTAAAATAATTTATTTTAAAATTATAAAAAATAAATATTTGAGACCCTCATAGTTAGTCCTTTCATTTGATATGTAACACGGTATAGTTTGAAAAATTTTTTTTTTGTTTTTCTTATTTGCCCCCCAAAAGTGACTCCCATATTCAAAATTCATTTATTTACTTTATCTGTCCGTGTTTGGGTCACAGAGATTCATATGTGTACCAAATTTCAACTTAATCGGTCCATTAGATTCGGAGCAAATTCGCTGTGACAGACGGACAGACAGACAGACACACGAGTGATCCTATAAGGGTTTCGTTTTTTCCTTTTGAGGTACGGAACCCTAAAAAGGTTTGTTTAAATGTCTAATCTTATTGTAAATGGAGTATAGTTGAATGTGAACTATTGCTGAACATAGCCGGCCCAGTAACAGCTACACACTGACAAAAAATCCTCATTTCATGGTTATATACACATGATAATGTGTGTGTGCCTAATTGTTGTACAAACATAGATTTTAAGCAATATGTAATACTAGCACGCTATGGGCCTTCGAAACCTGAAAGTATAAGAATAATTATTATTATCACTCACCACACAACCAAATACAATCAAAAACTTAAAACTACGAGTATCACCTACGTATAACTCATACCTAACTAAAACTGTACCCTCGCTCAACCTCTTCATCATTTTTCCGCCGGATAGTTGGGGTCGTAAGAAGTGATGAGTTGCCCCCAAGTATGCCCGACTCCACACGAAGCCAGTTTCATGTAAACTGCTTCCAGAATATTCCAGATGGAATGGAATTGCCACCTTCTAGCTTGATTTTATAAAATTTGGTATTTGAAAGATGCTGACATGTCTAAAGTTTAGTTTTTAAAACCATAGTTTTATGTAAAAATATTATTTGTAAGTTTTGTTTGTATTAATGTTACTATAATTATCTAGATTGAGAATTACAGTTTCTAATGTTAGGCTTCAAATTAGTTGCTCGTTCTGTCTTTGCATTTAAGGAAGTCTTGATTGTCGGCTGAAACAAGTACAGGCTGTAATAATACCAGATTATTCATTTTATTACTTTTTAAACCAAATTACTTTAAATCATTTCATCATCTAATTTTAGTAAAGCCAACCCCGAATGCAAACATATTCAACGAGTTTAGCAGAACGATTAAAATACAAAAAGCCAACCGCAGCGCAACAGAATAGTGATAAGTGGACATTCATAGTGAATACAAATTCACTCGCTTATTCCATTTATTTTAAACAATAACGTTATCAGCGCTCCACAAAGAGAGGTGTTGATGCAAATGAACGAAATAATCTGTGTGAATATTTTAATTTCTGATGAAAAGTTGTTGTCAATATCTTTATCGCACAATAGGCGGCTTCCTAGAAGGGGAGCGCAGTCGTATAAAGTAACATGAGTAGGGAAAATGAAAAAGTTGCCCGCGGAAATGTCGCCGATACAAGAATCCGAGCAAATGGAAAAACTTTGTCGAACACGATAAAAAGAAAATTAAAAGCTTTTTGATTTTGAGATGACATCGCGCTGATGTACGTTTTTATTGTTGCTAAATGTGAAAGCGATGTGTTTGACGTATCCGAGCGTGATTTGCAAAAGTATACCCACTTCGATAATAAATGTTTACTGCGAAGACGGAAGAAAAAGGAAAAAGATGCTTTCATATTAGTAGCTAACAATATTTTATCATGCCATAATGTAGCTAAACATAGAACCCTTTTCCAATATTGCTCTCGAGCTGCTTACAAAATAAATGAAGTTGTTACATAATAGAATGCACTTGCTTACAAAAGTTTCATTTTAAAATTGCATTCAACAAACTTTGTGCTTTTAATCCGTTCAGGGACAAACTCAAAGCAGCTTTCGGTGGGCTTTACTCTGTCGGCCACCGCATGCGGATTTTGTCGGACAGTTGCAAGTGGCGCACCCTGTACATAGATTAATGTGTGACGCATACCGCATGACGCCTGACGTTCCACCCACTTTGTAGTTCTGATTTTATGATTTCATGGGTGAGGCCGCATGAGCGCGGTTAACCCGCCAATTTATGTCTTTGAATACTGACCGAATAAAATTGCATTTCATTTTAATATTGTTCGGGAATTTTCGGTGTTATTGTGTGCAGTCGACAGTTGCATTGTTATGCGTGCTATAATATGTCTGTCTGACGTGTATCGCTATGTAAAATAATTTATACACCCATTTGAATATTACCAAAAATAAAAGAGGATTCCTTTTTTTCAATCATGGCAGAACTATTTTTGTTTTCTGCGGAATAAATTTTTATCGTATACACAAAATTTATTGGACATATTGATATCGGTATGATTGGGACGTATACAATTCTCTTGGAGCAAGGGTTAGCTTATATCTTTTGTAATAAACAATCATAGGTATGTTCATCCGAAACGTATCTGATAAAGCAGTATTATGCCGTTACAATAAATGATTCAATTTCCTTTACGCAAGTATCGGATCCACTTAAGTATTATGAAAGTAATAGAGGAGAGGGAATAGTTTTCTTGCTGACGCTACTTTTACGATAATGACAGAAAACGCGGTCCAATATCTATAAAATATTACAGCCGTACTCGTCCGAATGCCGGACGCTAGCGGACCGGTCCGGGCCGGAATGAGACGCTCGTTCATAGATTTGATTGTCAGAATTAACTTTAACCGATAGTTAAATAAGCTTTTGTAATAGATGTGTTTTTGGCGGTGGATAAATCGGGCGATATGTGCAGAGTCCATATTTAATGTGTTCTAAAATGTAAGTTAACTCAGACTAATGTAGGTACCTACCGCAGTCTAATGGAGAATTTTGGGAAATGAAGTAACATTTTTGAGTTTTATTATTTTTAACGAAGCTAAATATGTGTGAAGCGTAATAAAACACTAATTTGATCATCATCATTTTTTAAATATTATTTTCTTTTTAATTTTTTTTTTTATTTGCTTTACAAATTTTTCTGCATTTCAAAAAAGCAGAAAACAATCTATTGCGAGTAGATCGGAGAAAAAATAAAGATGAGTGGTTCAACATATTACTAGCACATCAATGCTTACTATTCTCGATGAATTTGCTGTAAAGTTACATAAATAAATTGTACCTATAAAAATATATACCTACTCTTAATACTGACCCCTTTACTCGCAAAATACTGGACTGAGAGGGGCGTACTAATACCAGGATTTACTTAATGCAGGGATTTTTAAGCGTCAGTTCACTTAAACTTGATATTCTGCTGTCTAAAATATTTGTTTATTTCCAGACTGACTGCGAGTGAAAACGCAAAATGGAGTGGAAACAATTTAAATGCTTAAACGGGAATAGCTCAATGGCAAAAAGTAAAAAAAATGGATCAAAGGGCCCATGAGTTCAATTTTCAGCGGTTTCATTATAAAGGCAAAGCACCAGTCTATAAGGTATAAAAAAGCAAGCAAAAAAAGAAAAAAATACCGGCCAAGTGCGTGTCGGAACACGCACAATGAAGGGTTCCGTAGTAGAAAAGAATTTATCCCAAACACAAACTTAACAATGGATCCCAAAAAAAAAAATTTTTATGTCATGAAACTACAAATTAAACATTTTTGGACTTTTTTCTTTATTTGTGCTGGGAAACCTTGCTTCTTGCCAAACTTCATTATTGTAAGTCAACGGGAAGTACCTACCCGTTTAGATTTACTTGTGACAGTTGCGAGATTGGTTGCGAGTATCAAAATGTGTCGAAAATGGTCGTATTTTTTTATTGCGTTGACTTCGAAGCTTGATTTTTTACAACTCTAAGGGACCATAGACTGAAGTATTTGATATTAATTTCAACTTCGTATCTTCACGCGTCCTTGAGAAAAAGGATCTTGATAGAGTGACAGGCTTGATTTTTTTTATGTGATAGAATAACAAATTAATATTTTTCAGACTTTTTCCTTTACTTAAGCTATGAGACCTTGCTTCTTGCCAAATTTCATTATTCTAGGCCAACGGGAAGTACCCTATAGGTTTTGATTTACTTGCGACAATTGCGAGTATCAAAATATGTCGCACAAATGGCCGTATGTTTTTATTGCGTTGACTTAGAAGCTTGAGTTTTTTAGGATTCTAAGAAACCATAGACTTGCATATTTGATATTAATTTCAACTTGATACCTCCACGCGTTCCTGAGTAAAAGGGTCTTGACAGACTGATATACAGACAGACAGACGGACAACGAAGTGATTCTATAAGGTTTCCGTTTTTTCCTTTTGAGGTACGGAACCCTTAAAAGGGGTAAATCTTATGAGAAGTATTAACTATAAAGGCTGATTTGGTCAATGGCTCACTCCAAAACCGAACCAAGTCAGCACTGACCGTTACTGTCTTCATGTAAATTGATTTGAAGTCAGTAGTACGACTACTGACGTGCTACTGACTGTTCTCGGCGCCAGCTCTGACTTTAATTGGAGTCAGCTACTGACCCTGTGTAAATCAGCCATAACACTTCTTGTTGTGATCTTTTCTTATTATTCCTTTTTGATGCAATCATTAACCTCTGTTAACTGTTAACCTCATAACTGTAAGTTGTATTTAAATTCTCGTCTCGCAGGACGATTTCATTGGATGAGTCTTATATTCTTTAGAGTACAGTCACGAGTATAAATAGCTTACAATTACGAGAGATTCAAAAGCCACCTTCTCTCCTAAAGTATTCATAAAAAAAATTTAGTTCTACGAACGTAGTTTTTTCCAAACCATCAATCAATCAATTCAGCCTATCGCAGTCCACTGCTGGACATAGGGCTCTCCCAAGCTGCGCTACAACATCCTGTCCTCCGCCGTGCGCATCCAGTCTGCCACTTTCAAAACCATACTATTATGAAATAGGCATTTTCTCAAAGTTGCAATCGTTATTTTATGACAAAATCGATTTTGAATTTTGGGTAAGTGTAAGATATTTGTGCTCGTGACTGTACCTTCAACAAATCAATAAACTGGATATCATAAAAAACTAAATTAAAATTATAATTATGATACATGTATAGGTTGTACCACGGGTGTCACCATTGTGTGGATCGCCCGGAGGACACGGTGGAGCATACAGTGGAGGTCTGCCCGGCTTGGGTGGAGCACCGCCGTGTTCTCACGGAGGCGATCGGCGGCGGCGATCTCTCGCGTCCAAACCTGGTCCAGGCCATGGTGCGGAGCGAGAGTGCATGGGAGGCCGTCACCTCCTTCTACGAAGCAGTAATGCTCGCGAAAGAGGAAGCGGAACGCGTGAGGGAGAGGCAGCGGCCGCGCCCTCGCGCCCCTAGCCGCCGTAGGAGACGCCCTGGGCGGCGGGAATCGATCGCCGATTCCCGGCCACCATACGCGCGGGCTTGCGGACGACGAGTAATGGGCAGCTCGCCGTCCGGTAAGGACCAGGCCCGGGTCGACGGCGCGCTGTGTTCCACGCGCGCCTCAAAGAGATGTCAGCAGTGACGGGGTCAATTGGGCCGATGCCGCCGGGGTCGCGGGTAGTTCGAAAGAGATACCGTGGCCCTGGCACGGGCAACTGAAGGAACATGGGTGGGTTTTAGTCAGTAAAAGTCTGACACGCCCTCCCGCTCTGCCCAGAGCGGGAGAAGTCATTTGATGATTTCCCATCCACAAAAAAAAAAAAGGTATAGGTTGTACAAGAAGAGATTACGAGTAGCTATTCCAATGTTCTTAGAACTAAGTTACTCGGTTATAACATAGTGCAAGCGGTAAGAGTTAACTGAAGTTAATTCAATAAACACTAGTTAGTTTATACATTACTTAGACATTTACATTATTTAGCTGTACTATTGCAATCTGTACTCTTAGTGTACTTACCTACTGTTAATGACGTGGGTTGCCGCGGTGCTGAAGTAGGCTGCGTGACGTCACGTCCGTCTGTCAGCCCGCCTTGCGGCGCCGGGCGAGAGTTTATAAAAAGACATTTGACAAGTGGATCGAGTCAGTCGGTGTACGCAAAGACTACCTACTATTATAGTATACTGAGTGTACGGTTCTCAGCGAGTTCACAACAGACTGTCTACAAGTGTTCGCCACAGTTTTCGTGGGAGGGTAACAAACGTATCAAAGTGTGGTGCACTATTCTATAATATGGAAGTTAAGGGCGCTGTTACAAATGGGTAGTTTTATACACAAAAGTATGTTTAGTAAATAAAATTTTATTTATAGTTCGTAGAATCGTACCATGCACATCTATCGACAATTTGGCCAAAAAACATTTCTAGAATGCAAAGCATTTTATTTAATAAACATACTTTTGTGTAAAAAGTAATGATTTGACTACCCATTTGTAACAGCGTCCTTAAAATATCTCATTTAAAGTGATTCTGATGTATTTCGATAACATGTATGATGTGCTTAAGTACTTATATTAAATGAATATTATATTAATCTGTGTTGTTTCTATCACTACATACATCACCATTTCTTTAGGTATATTAAGTCACATTAAGATTATGAACTTTGTTAGTTTATAATCTATCTCGCGATATTATAAACTATCGAAAAATGGTGAACTGCAACAAACCATTTACGATTTAATGCATTATTTTTCGATAGTTTATTATCTATCCATGGCAAACCGATACAAATTGTGGACTGGTATCAAACTTGCTTGCGACGAACGCACCTTGTGCTAATACTAAATAGCCAAGTATACCGGCATAACTTGGCAAGAATCGTTAGATAAGAATTTGGTTTCTTTAACTTTCTTCTTATCAGACATGTTTAAAAATAAATTATATCAATAACCATAGAATAATGGCAAATAACAAAAGTAAAAAAAAACTTGTAGCACTAAGTGTACATCCGCAAACTTACTCCCACTACGCCAAAACCTTGCCAAGTTACGTGCCGGCGACTTTAACTGCGACCAACTTAGAAGAAACGCTCGCCGGCCGCTACCGCTACACCGCTCACTTCGATCGCTCGGCTCACGCGCGATTGGTAACAGTTCTAACCTAACCCATTTGGTCGGGGTGCCCTAGCTTAGTTACTGCGACCAATTTGGATACCGCAAAGACCAACAATCAATAATCAGGGACGGTTCACAATTTTACGAGCGATAAAATCGGATAGATTCTGATTCTGTCAGGGTTCAGAATCAGTTCGATTTTATTACTCGTAAGTGCAGATTTGTTCAGTGTGGTTTGTGCATTATGCTGAGCGATGGCCGTTTTGCATGGATGTGACGCATATTTACCTCCAACTTGTTCCTTTAATTATTTAATTTTGTATGTTCTTTGCGTCATGTTTACCTTTTAAACGGATTTTCTTTTATTCTTTCTTTTTACAGTATGATGGTTTGAGAACCGAAAATTAATACGTTATATTGTGAGTAGAATGGTACAGTTCAAAATTGATCGACAGTTTACAATCCTGCGAGATAGATTATAAACTAACGGTAGTCATAATCTTACGGTGACAATACCTATAGTACCTACACTCAATTTTCCTTGTCGTACAGTTGTTTTATCTCACGAAAGCGGCTGATCCATACTTGTGTGTGTAAGTGTACATGCACACTGTTTGCGTGCGTAAGCTCAGGAGCGCCCAGTCGTGGCCGAGTCGCCGGCCGAGTCAGTAGTGCTTCTTGGTTCGCGCCAAAATTATTTATCAAATACCGTCAGCATGGAAAGTACGAAGAAACGGAGAAAAGTTGTTCGCAGTGAGGTAAGGCAAATTAAATGTTCATGTTTGGTGTGTATTTATGTTGTGTGTAATGAATTAATGTATTAGTTAGTTTAATAAGAACATGTTAAACCAGATTATAATAATGTATTGTTTCTTTTATGCTCGTCAAATGATTGCAAACATTTATAATATTCTCAAACAAGAATATGAATTCAACGACTTCATCGAGAACCAAATTGTGATTTTATCACATTTGCGTAATATTACAAAACGCACTGCAGCAGCGACGGGGGTAAGTGAAAGAACAGTGCAAAAAAAATATTAAAAGAAGGAAGAGATGTCGCAAGTACATCTTCGAATTTTATGTCTCCCATGAAAAACCGAAGAAAGAGAGAAAATAAAGAAGACATTGATGGATTTACAGCTGACGTTGTACGGAGCACAATACAAAATTTTCATATCGTACAAAAACAAATTCCAACTTTGGCAAAACTAAGGTCAGTCTTGAATGAAAAAATTGGTTTTGATGGATGTCTTGCAACGCTATGTAAGTTATTAAATAAATTGGGCTACAAGTGGCGTAAAACCGATAACAATAGGAAAGTATTAGTTGAACGGCATGATATGTAGATGTGGAGACTAAAGTACTTTTAAAAAAATAACCGAATACCGCTCTCAAGGTCGGCCTATTGTCTATACTGACGAAAGTTACGTATTGACAACACATGTTCGAGATAACACCTGGGCCCAAAAAGACAAACCATCTCCATTTTTAAAAAAACTTAGTCAAGGTATTCGTTTTATTTTAGTACACGCTGGAATCTGTGCCGGATTTATTGAGAACGCTTGCTTAGTCTACAAAGCTAATTCCACAGTTGGAGACTACCATTCCAACATGAGTTTTGAAAATTACGTAAAATGGCTGAAAGAAAAGTTGCTGCCAAATTTGCCAGATCGTTCCGTAATAGTAGGTACTACATAATGCATCATACCATAATACGCGTGCTGAGAAATTGCCGACGACAGCCTCAACAAAATCTGAGATGCAAGAATGGCTCACTTCTAAGGTCTTCATTTCGACACAAATTTGCGCAAAGTTGAGTTATATGATATAATAAAAAACCATAAAAGTGATTTTATCACTTACAAAATCGATGACTACATAAAAAGTAAAGGATTTGAAGTATTACGCCTCCCTCCTTACCACCCTGAGCTTAATGCCATAGAGAACATCTGGGGGGTCCTTAAAAACTACATTGCTCTAAGAAACGTCGAGCAAAATATGACCAACACAGAAAAACTTATTGAAGAGAGTATTACAAAAATAACAAGTGAGACATGGCGTAATACTTGTAATAGTGTCATTAAAAAAGAAACTGATTATATGAAATATTATGACACTGATTTTGAATTAATAATAAATTTACAAGATGACAGTGAAGAAGAAACGGACTCTGAAGAAGAGTCTAGTTACGATACTACTTGAAATATTAATTTAAATAAAATATAAATTGTATTCAAAATATTGCTAAAAATAAATGTTTCTTGAATATGAGTTTCTATTTTATTGTACAATGTCTTAATGTCTTATCTATACATAGCAAAAATCTAATAACTTTATTATTTTGTTAGCTATGAGCTTGCTAACGCTACCTGTAGTTACGCACACAAGAGTGCCTGTCTATACGCATTACAACTACAAGTATGGCTCACCCGCTTTCGTGAGATAAAACAACTGTAGTGCTATTCCGTAAATATCTCACTGTGAAAACTTAGGTGAAGTGATCTTAAAGTGAGCTGTCAATAGTGTCAATCCCTAGCATCAGGTAGAATGACGACTCACTTCACGCTCACTTCACCTAAGTTATCACGGTGAGATGTTTACTGAATAGCACTACTGTACCTGACTATCAAAGAATGACATCTGTGATTTGAATATACGGAGAATTTAAGTTGGTATTCAATTTGCTTAACAATTAATTATCTTGACTTTATAATGTATACTGACGTATTTTTAGGAAAAGAACCGGGGAGTAGATACAGGTTTCAGAATCACCCTTGTAGTTTCAGAGAAAAAGTCACTTTTTCAGTTGGTTAAACCCGATTCCTATGTACCATATTCTGTATATTTAAGTGCTCACGACCACTAAGACTTTTCATAATAAAATTAGACATGATCAAACCAATCACATGACACTAAAGCATACAGGAATAATACCTGGATGGTAGTGTGTTTGGAAAGCTGTAAGCACCTTTAATGAAGGGATTAACGAGAAAAAGTGGCCCTGCCCCGCCTGGCTGGAACCGGATTAGCGCCGAGATCGGATCATTAGTGAGCGATACACCTGATTAGGGCCCCGTAGATCCTTTGATACCGGTTGATATATGCTTTCATCTTACGTGACTAAGTGATTCGGATGTGGAGCGATATAGGTAGGTACGGGTAGATGGCTTTTAGGCTGTGTAAGTACTATATATAAGTAGATACTTAAGCCGATATGGATTTGATGCGTGAAGGATTGGTTTTAGAGCCATTTTTGAAAAAGACCAACAGTGTGTTTTAATCGGAAGAATTGGAATAAGATTAGACATAGATATTATCGATACTTCATAATTCATGCGTTCTATCTTTCCTGCAATATCGAATGGAAAAGCAAAAAATAATTATGTAGGTAATACATTTGTAACTTTTTCATAGGGAATATAGTAAAGCCATTAAGCCTGCTTTATATTTTATTTCTCATAAAACTAAAACCACTGCTATTTTATATACAGGTTGTGCATAATTTATATGTATAGTACCTACGTCCGTGCAGCCACTTGGCCCAGAGAGCGCCACTGTCGCATAATGCGACCACTCGGTTACCCTGCATTACGAGAGAGCCTTTAAGTATGTATAATACAAGCTACTGCATTAAATAAATATTGAAGGTTCTATTTTGTTGCTATAGATACGTTAACTTCAGTTAACGTAGTTGTTATAACATACTCGTAGCTACAAGCCCTGAAGGGCTTGTAGCTACGAGTATGTTATAACAACAGCCGCACGGGTCGATCAGGTTAAACTAAGCTTGCCGGGGTTGGTCCGTGGATGCGTGACTATCTTTACATACCGAGACTCCTCCGTGCCTCGGAAAGCACGTTAAGCCCTTGGTCCCGGCTGTGATTCGTAGATTTTTGACAATCGCTAAGAGTCGTGAGAAGCCTGAAAGTCTGACAACCAGTCTAACTAAGTTTTTCCTAGTACCTGGGTTGTGGAGGTCAGATATGCAGTCGCTCCATGTACAATACTGTTATTCAGATGCATCTGGTTACACTGGAAGATAACCCCAAAATAGTTGAGAATAAGGCTAAGCAGATGATGATGGTTGCGTTATTATTAATATATCAACAAATTTTAATAGCAATTTTTTCCACAAGGACGTACCCTACATAAATACATACGAGTATGTTATATTGCAACGAGAGTTATAATGAATGTAAGGTTTCATGAGATGACAAACCGAATGCAGTGCATTAGCGACATGTTAATAGCGCAATCCTGCAATGCTTCATTCGGTGCGAGCAAGCTTTTATGGATTTCTCATTTTGACAGAGTGACACGCTTTAACACCGAAAATAGTTTAACAGTTGATTCCCTTTACATCACTAACTTCAGTGACGGAATAAGAATAGGTATGTGTCATGATTATCTTAATCGGGATGGTACGCTTTTCATAATAAAGTATTCAAACTATAACGAACGTAAAAAATAACAAAAAAGGGGGCACGAGTGTAAAACGAACTGAGGGGTAATACCCGTATTTTAAAGTACGTTCGCATTCTACTCTAAGGGCGAAAATACACAATGTGGTACAAAACCATACAAGTAACTGGCATTCCATTGTGACATGTGACACGGCATGCCAGCTACTTGCATAGTTTTGTACACACACACACACACACATGTATATTTTTGCCCTAAGACATAATCTATCAAAAAATCCTGTAATTTTCCTGTATTTTTGACAAGTTTATGACATTGATTGCCGATGAAATGAGTTTGCGACTTAAATTTGAACGTTTTTAAGTACAGTCAGCGTCAATAATATCGGTACGAACAGACTATTCAAAATTATCTAAACAACTATGAAAATTAAATATTAACTCAATGACACAAGGAATGTCTCAGAATGAAGACAGTACACGACAACTGTCATTCTGACAAGAACTTTATCCAGTTGAAGTTTAACTTTCTTAGATATTCAGATCATTTAGAACAGTCTGTTCGTCCTGATATTTTTGACGCTTACTGTACAAGAATTGGCCTTATTGAAAGTCTGTTAGAAGTCGCTGCTGCAGACGCACTTTGTAAACTATAAACATAATAAATAAGAAACTTTGAAAAATAAATACTATCCTCGTAAAGAAAATACTAACCATAGAGTACTTTAGCGTTATACAGCGTGTTTTATTTATACCCTAACCAGGAAGCTATAAAAATGGGTCGTTGGTCGTTACTCTGCATATTTTCCACTGCCTGTTTGAATAATTCCTGAATTATTTATTGGCTATAACAAGCTACGGTGTAGCGATTAAAATATGGATATCCTTTGAGGTAACGAAGTTAAATTGAGTAGGCTCAGTTTTATAGAAATTCAGAAAAATATAACTAAGCTATATATTCTGGCCGCTTGGACAATGCGTTCATGAAACCTTTCATGATTAGGAACTCAAACTAAATAAATAACCAAGACAGCGCTGTCAACAGTGACGTGAGGCCTCACGTATCGGGTTTCGTAAACATGTTGTGTGCGCGTAATGAGGTGCAGTGTAATTGTAGTTTGATGTACATGTGTACGTGTGAGCGTGTATGCACAGAGCGAGGTGTAATTTTGCACATGCTTCACTGTATTGTTCGCAGCGCTGTGTCTAGGTTTTTCATTAAGTCTGAGATTAGGAATGAATAAATATTAAATTCGTAAAACACATAGGTATTCTTGTGCACTGTCTGATGTCAGGAAGGCATTCTCGGAATCTACCTGAAGAATAATAAGTGTAACTAATTCCGACTTTTGGGATGACCTTGTGACACTACACTGGTTGGAACTAAATTCTAAATTCATTCCTGCAAAAAGAAAATAACATCAAAGCTATGAGCATTTTTTTTTTGTTTAACGAAACCAAAAGCAAATTGCTACTAAAATAATAAAACAAAGTGCCACTTAACTTGTAAACACCATTCTCGAGTGTTAAAGCAAATCGCACGAAGTATTAAGAGCATCTAATTGTATTATATCTCTAATCAGGCAGTTTATATTCAGCCACATTTTAAAGTTACATGTAATCCGGGTGAATGGTCTTACGGAGCCAACCCGCTCCGTAAGTTTTAATAGCAAGAGTCCCTGCTTCCCATGTTTGACAAAGAGGGGCTTTGCTACTTTTAATGATTTGCTTGTCTTAAGGCTGATTTTTAATAGTCAGATAAGAGTTATTGACTATGAAAAATAAATATGACGATTTGACATATTTTTAAACAAAAGTTGTCAAATTGAAATATTTATTCTTCAGATAAGAGTTGTCTGACTATTGAAACATTAGCCATTAATCGGACAAGTCTGAGAAACCGTATCGTTGTTATTGATAAAGATCTTCTTAAAGCTGAGCGTCCACTGGTCCGCGCTGGCCGCAACGCACGCACGGCACGCAACGGATTTCACTTTGCTTTGTTTAAATTCATATAGCACTGCGTCCACTACCGGTAGCGTCCGCGTTTTCATTTCTTTATACAAACAAACCAAAATCCATGCGTTGCGGCCGGCGTGGACCAGTGGACGCTCAGCTTTAAATTTTGTCAACATTTCAAAGGTTTTAGTTTGTTCATGTTTTCGGGTCTGTGTGTCTATTACATGAATTTTTGGAAGAGGTATAAACGTAAAGAGTATTACAGCTATATTTTGACTTAATAATTTTATTTACTGCTTTTATAAAAACTTTATTAATCAATAAAATAGCTTTCAGTGAAGTTTTTATTGATCTAGAAGCTTCTTACAATAAACCTATCATACCGTGTTGTGAAGGACAAAAATGCGAAGGGAACTGAAACACATTTGAGAAAATTGATTCTTTTTACGCTTTATCATAAACTGAAAATGGACGCAAGATTGATTCATCCTAATATAAAGGAATTATGAGTACAATACTAAAACGAAAAGCACGAAAATACGACTGTTTAGGAGAATGTTTGTCAAACAGAATATTTGCCAAATAGCATCATTAAATTTTATTATGACGCACATTTCAAAGTTTAGGAGTCATCAAGTGACAGTAAAATACAATCATAAACTTCCTAACAAAACGCAGCAAATTGCCGGAAATTTCAAGATCGCATTTTTTTTTTATATGACCCGTTAAAAATGATAATATATTATTTATTTATTATTTGAAAACTTGTACTATCGGTCGTTTTTAGCGTACCTACCTACACCTTTATTAGTCTTATACCTACTTGTAAATCAAGTGAGAATGTCAAAACAATAAAAAGTATATCAGAGATAGATGTGAAATCTTTTGTAAAACCTTTTCTTGGCTTTGAGGATGACCATTGACCATTTGAAAAAACGGGGTGATCAAATTGGCTGGTAACACATGGGGTGATCAATTTATATTTAACTCCCCCTATATCTCCAAAGATTTTGATGCCAAAAAAAAACGAGCGAGCCTTAATGCAGTAGTCACATACGATATTGTGTAACATCTGACTTTAAACTTTGGCAAAAGTACTTTCTAGTTCCATCTAAATATATAAAAGAAGAAACTGACTGACTGACTGACATATCAACGCACAGCCCAAACCGCTGGGTCTAGAGATTCCAAATTTGGCACATAGGTTCCTTATGAAAGAAGAGAAAGAAGAAAGAAAATACGTTTATTTGCGGTAAACATGACGAGGTCATTATGAGGTCTAGGGATGCAGTAAGAAAGGATTTTCAAAATTCACCGTCTAAGGGCATGAAACAGGGGTCCAAAGTTTGTACGAAAAATCTTATTCCTTGAGTTAATAGACTTGAAAGTTGGCACCAATATTTATCTAAGTAAAGTATAAAGTTTGTCATGTTTAGTTTTCCTAAACTACCCCCTAAACAGGGATATAGGGGGTGTCAAAATAATTTGTATGGAGTAATTTTAACGCGCGATCCGATTAACTCGAAATTCAGTATTTAAACTTGAGATCAAAAATGAATAATAAAAAAATAATAAAAAATAAAAAATAAAATTCATTTAATTCAGGCAAAAACCCATAACTGTTACATGATAAAATAAAATTTCACAATACTGCCCCATAACACATCGGAATAAATTGAATGAATGGACGAATACAAATTGAAAAGGGTCAGAGAATAAAATAAAATGTCAATGCAATTCAAATAAACAAAATTATCAGTCACACAATTAAAAATTTAAATTTTACATTAAAACGTCATTAAATGTCAACAAAACACGTCATTATAAAAATATATGCCAAGGTCAATAAAATGTAGGCGCCCCCTGGCTACAGATGTCTGTCACAGCATTGTCTAATATAGGGGCAGTCATATCGCTCTGCTATCATCGCCAGGACAGTATTGGAGCTGGCCCGCACCCTGCGCACTAAGGACGCGCACCGCTTGCGCATGGTGGCGTGAAAACAGTCGGTGCGCGCTTCCGCAAACATGCCCGAGGCGCTGCAGAAGCGGGGCAGCCCCAACACCGCCCTGAATGCGTTGTTATATTGGACGCGGAGGGCGTTATAGCTCGCTTGTGTGTAGCGAGCCCACAGGCTGCATAATAACGTGTATCAGGGTTTTTCGAAAATCAACCCCTAAGGGGGTGAAGAGGGGGTAGTCAATTTTACAGAGCAAGTTTTACTGTGGGGATTGATTAACTCGAAAATTGGTGGTAATAATCTTTCAGTCAAGTTACGGAAATATCCCAAGCGGTTTTTTAAAATTCTACCTTTGTGGGGGTGAAAACAGGGAATGTGGTTTATATGAAATATCTTATTCATTTAGTTAATTAACTTGAAACTTGGCACAAATACTTGCTTAAGCAAGTGATGGGAAGGGTAGAGGGTGAAGGGAGTAGGGGAGGGGGTGGTGAGGAGGAGAAGGGGAGGAGGTACTGAGGAGGGAAATGAGGAACGGGAGGCTATGGTGAGGAGGGAGAAGGGGACGATGATCAAGGGAGGAGGAGAGGGATAGGAGGGTGTGAGGGGGAAGGTGGTAAAGAGAGGCAAGTGGGCGAGAAGAGGAGTTGTTGAGGGTAGAGGGAGAGAGGAAACCGGTGAAGGGGGAGGTTAGCGGGAAGGCGATGTGGTGAGGGATAAGTCGGAAAGGGGGATGGGGATTACGAGGGTGAGGGGGGGAGAGGAGGCGGTGAGGGGGTTGAAAAGGGTCAGAGGGGGTGGTGAGAGGTGGGAAGGAGAAATGGGTGAGAGGGGGTTAGAGGGAGAGGAGGAAGGGTGAGAGGGGGAGGGGTGAGAGGGGGAGGGGTGAGGAAGGGAAGCGACGAGTACTTTTACACCTTATAGTTGCTTTTTGTATAGCACTGAAGAGAGATTGAGTTGAGACTGACTGATAGATTGGAGAGCGGGAAGAGGTGGAGAGGTATGTTGTAGTTAAAGGGATGGTGTAGTGAGTGGGGAGGGTATGGAAAGGAGGTGAGGGGGGAGGAGTTGGCGAGGTTAGAGGGGGAGGGGAAAGCGGTGAAGGGGGTGTGAAAGGGGGTAAAAGAGGGAGGGGGAGGTTAGCGGGAAGGAGATGTGGTGAGGTAGTGAGAAGGAGAGGGGATGTGGTGGGTGAGGGGGTGAGGGTGAGGGGGTGAGAGTTAGGTAAAAGGGGGAGGGAGAGGTTAGTTGGAAGAGGATGTGGTGAGGGGGTCCCCTCTGAGGGAGAGGGGATGGGGGTGAGAGGGGGCGGTGAGGGGGATGATAGAGGAGGGTGAAAGGGAAGAGAGTGAAAGGAGGATTAGAGAGAGAGGAGGAGGGATGAGAGAGGTCTTAGAGGGAGACGGGGAGGGATGACGAGTGCCTTTGTACCTTAAAGTTGTTTTTGTATACCATTGATGCATTGAAGAAATCCTGCCCGACAGAAATGACTGAAAAATAGAAAGGCGGCACAAAAAACAGGAGTAAACTCCAGTCTGCGTCGGAGCTGACACACACACTTTTTTGTTTGTTTGAACGCGCTAATCTCTAGAACTACCAGGCGGACTGTAATAATTATTTTTGCATTTGATAGCCCAATTCTTAAGGAAGGCTAGCCTTCCTTAAAGCATATGTAACATCACTCTAGGACTTTTAGGTGCCGAGCAAAAAGAAAAAAAGTCGGAAAGAACGCCAAGCAAAAACGAAATAATACCGTGGGCAAGCAATGCATCAGCAGCAAGGAATTTCAGAATTTTGGCAGAAGCTATCTATCTATATAAATAAAAGAGAAGTTCTGACTGACTGACTGATTGACTGACTCATCAACGCCTAGCCCTAACCCTTGGACCTAGAAAGCTGAAATTTTAACAAGTAGACAAGGAATAAGGAAGGAATTTCTGGTAGTATGTTCCCGTGGGATATATCCCGACATCCACGCGGGCGAAGCCGCGGGCAAAAGCTAGTACCAAATAAGCAACATTTAAAGGTACGGCAACATTTCAATCCGTAACTCAAAACTTTTAGAAAAATATTTTCACTTCCCGTTACACACTTCCATCACTTTTCACGAAATCACTCCCACATATTGCAGGAAAGCAAGAGGATAGATGTTACACATCAACAGAACTAACTGTAGGTTATAAAAACCACCATAATGATGTCACCTTAAATCAGAATAGCTGTTACTAGTAGGAAATTGAAATTTGAACGTGAATGTTCCATTTATAAATCCCGGCAAGCTCTTGTTCCGTTCCATCCATATTATTATATGGATTTACATGAATAAAAAGTTTCACTTATCGAACTTCGACGTCTGTTATGTCATTGTTCACAGATTAAATAGAGAGATTTTTATGAAAAAGTTTGCGTGGAACATTTCAGATTTGAATATGAAATTAAAATTTTGTGAAAATTTTTTTATGGCATCTTCGCGCACTAGGACAGTATTGGCCAAATGTGAATCTATGTATCTACAAAAGATGTGGTTGATTGTACAAAGTCATCGTAACTCCTTAAGCACTAATTTTAGCTCGTAGGACCAAATATTGATGTTCTAGAAAAAGTCCCTAAGTCAGACAAAAATATTCGCATGTGATAAAGTTCTCGTGTACGAAACACTCTCAATAAAGCCAGAGATTGGAACTGTGCCCGACAAATAGCGACAAACCCAATATCGATATAGACGACCTGGGAATGTACAATATTAGCGACTTCTTTGGTATCTTTGGTTGTTGTTTTAGATAACAGGTTAGTTCAGAAATCTGGACTAAACCAATAAGTTTCTGTTTCTAAAAGTCTTATTAAGTCTAATCTCATGTGTCTCGTATGAACCCCATAAGTTCAGACACAATGGCTTTTTATTTGTTTCTTTAATTACGACATGCGACATGATAATTAAAAGGGCTCGCAGTTACTTAACCAATCCTAATTCATAATTTCCCTAGCCTTTATCAATTTCTATTGACAACTATTGATTTAATTTAATTAGCTTTATGTACCTGCCTAAAACCTGATGTACACAATACAAGTTTCTGGAGCAATAATTGTATGCCATGAAGTAGGTATAATAATTACCGTTCAAGAATCGTAAGGCCTCGGCCTCGAATTTTGCGGGGCGGCAGCGGCGGCGGCGCGGCTTGCATTGTCCCGCCCCGCTTCCGCACCGCTGTTTTCGAGGTTCGGTCCATTTGTTTTTACGCAAAAAATCCTGCCGCTCCCGCGCCGCCGCCGCTGCCGCCCCGCTGCCCGCAAAATTCGAGGCAGACGCCTAAGCGTATACACGCGAGCGATATCCATAAAATTACATACAATAAATAGAACGCAAGTTTGAATGAATGAATGAACGATATTGTCATACAATAATAGTATGCGGCTTTTGTTTACTCCTAGCTTCTTCCAAAGTATTTTAAGGTCGCCTTCATGTTCCTAGATTCGTCTGAACATCAACGATTCACACGTGACTGTCATTCCGACCTTTGGAAAACAATAATTACATGGTATAATCAATAGATATTTAAATCTTAAATCAGTTTATAGACACTTTGGTCCTCGTTTAACAACCAGTCTACCAAGGGGTATCGATTTACCCAGTAGCTGTTTTGTGGAGGTGAGATAAGCAGTAGCACCATGCTCTTATCATCTACAAAACCTTTTCCGGCTATGTTTGGGTTGGTTTGGTAGTCTAACAAGCTGCACTAAGAACAAGGCAGTTATTGGCCAAACAGGGCATAAACAGACGCATTGATAGTCAACGCGTATGCGCCAGTAATAGCCTGTTTTCCCTAGGTGAGTCTCGCTACTTCCACGGAATTATAAGTAGTATTACAAGTACGTGTGTACTATGTACCTACCTACTTACAGAGCTTAGATACTTCGAACCGTTTTTACAGGCAGTTACATAAATATATTATTCATAGCATCTACCTATTTGATGTCAGTGTATAATTTTTGTTATTAAATTATAGAAATTTCATCTATTAAAAAAAAAACTTTTGGTTAAAAGTATGTTCCCATATACGAGTATATAGGACGAAATTGAATTCATGGGCATCCTTCTAAGTGCTCATTATGTATACTCATCTTTATTAATAACTTTTACTATGGGAGCAAACCTGATCTTGGGAAAAAACATTTATGATCGCATAACTAGTCAAAATGTAGATCAACATCTGATTATTTTTTCGCGATTTCAGGTTCGGTCTCATAGTAAAAGTTGTTCATAATGAAAAGTAAAATGACCTCTTAAAAGGATGCCCTTGAATTCAATCTCATCCTGTATTATGAGGATAAGTTTAAGTTTACTCCTCAATACGTATATATGAGTATATTGATAAACCATACATTGTAAAAACAGAAATGTTTAGAATCTAGAAGGTACTTATATTTTTAGGGTTCCGTATCTCAAAACGAAAAAACGGAACCCTTATAGGATCACTCGTGTGTCTGTCCGTCTGTCACAGCCAGTTTGCTCCGAATCTAATGGACCGATTAAGTTAAAATTTGGTACACATATGAATTTCTGTGACCCAAATACGGAAGGGTAAAGTAAATAAATTAAATTTGAATATAGAGGTCACTTTTGGGGGGCAAATAAGAAAATAAAAAAAAAGTTTTGCTATCTACACCATGTGGCATATCAAATGAAAGGGCTTACTAAGAGGGTCTCAAATATGTTTTTTTAATAATTTTAAAATAATTTTTGTTAAAGTTATTTAAGAAAATAGACGAAAATTTACCATTCCCCCCCTTATCTCCGAAACTGCTGAGCCTAAAATTTTGAAAAAAATACAGAAAATAGATCTTTACCTGTAGATTACAGGAAAACCTATAAGAAGTCTGTGGTCTTAAAATAACATGGTAAATCTATCAATATTGTGAGTACAAACTTACATTTACAGTTGGAATGGAGGGAGAACATGTTTTTCAACTACAATGTTAAGTTTGTTCTTAAGATAAATTCATCCCAACTACGGAACCCTTCATTGTGCGTGGTCCGACACGCACTTGGCCGGTTTTTTATTTTTTTTTACTTCATATTGTTGCTGTTTATTTTTGTTTAAATTTATTGTACAATTATCACATCCTTTTATAACTAATCTAATTTAAGATGAACACATTTAAGTATTGGGGGCATGGTGACCCGTAACACAGGTGTTTTATGCCTTTTTCGGGCACCAGTCTCTTACAAATGTTTAACGTTATATTTTTTAGATTAAGCACTTCCTGTCCACAACAACATTTGTGATGACAAATGAATAAATTGTACTTAGACAAACCTAGATTTCATTACACAAATCCTCACACTAAGGACCATCATGTAGCTAATTTAAATACCTCAAAAAGGCTACATACTCAGTACTTTAATTCGTTTGCCGCCTAGAACTACAAACTAGCGGAGAGGAGCTAAATAGATATTTTTCTTCTCTCTAATCCGTTTGCACACTTCAAAACCTAGCCGAACCAAAGCAAATCAAATAGAGCAACTCGCAATAAATAGCGTTTTCGTGTTTCTTTTGAAAATAAAATCTCGTTAGACATTTCCAGTTTCATTCCCTCGCTTCGTTCACGACATACTGGGATTAAAGTAGATCAAACGAGTTTCCATTTTTCCATTGATAAGTTTCATTATATCATTCTGATGCGAGTCTTTGAAAGTGCTCCAATATGTTGCGCCGTAGTTCTGTTGTTCGTTGACTGTATTTATTCATGTTTTGCTGTAGATTTCAGTATTTTTCGTTTCTTCCTATCTACTACTTATGTAGGTCAGACCCGCAAGACGTACTATCGACAAAATGCCTTTACACCTTAAAGTTGCTTTTTGTATACCCTGCCCCTATGGTCCTTTGTTTGTCTTATAGTAAATGTAGCTTGCAAGCAAAATTATTTCGAATTTGGAAAGGCCTGATGTCTGTCAATAGTACCTATTTAAAACTCGCGCACTGTATTTTCTCTCGTGATATAATAGAAGGACATAAGTAGGTTTAGGAACATTAATTTATCGTATTTTGCTCGAGCCCTAGTAAATTCCAAGCAATGGACAACATTTTTTGGCTACTTTATAACAGTGTATTTTGTCTTTTTAGGGTTCTGTACCTCAAAAGTAAAAAAATAAACCCTTACAGGATCACTTCATTGTCCGTCTGTCAGTTTGTCAGTCTGTCAAGACCCTTTTTTATGTAATGTGCAAAATAAACAATTTTTCTTTATTTCCTTCTTTTTTTTTCTTGAAACAGATTAGTCAAATCAATCAAGACGACGTTTCTAATTAAAAACATTGAAATTAAAGCAAAGCTCCATTCATCAAATTATATTAGGTCTTTACCTATGAAATTGCCGTTCTGCAGTACTGGCCATTTCAAATCAAAGTAATTTTTGTTTGGCTAAGAATTCTAATTTCAAATTAATTTTATTTTAAAAACATGGATTTTTTTTTCCAAAAGTAGTCATTTGTTTATTGATTAGTGTTACATTTTCATCGCATTTCAATCTTTTTCGTCATCATGGATACGTTAAAAATTCGAGTAATTATGGAATATGAGTACCGTCGTGGCAGCAACGCGGCACAAGCGGCACGCAACGTCAACGACGTTTACGGAGCTAACACTACAAACCAACGCACCACTTGTTATTGGTTTGCTCGCTTCCGTTCTGGAAATTTCGACCTGAAAAATGAACCTCGCGGTCGTCCGAAGACTTTGGTCGACAATGACGAATTAAAGGCGATTGTGGAAGCTGATGATACACAATCTACGGCTGAATTTGCAGCAGCTTTCGACGTTAGCGTCAAAACAATATTGGTCCATTTGCGTCAAATTGGCAAGGTAAAAAAGCTTGACAAATGGGTGCCCCACGAACTCAATGATCGCCAGCGCGAAGTACGCGTCGAGACGTGCCTTGCACTGCTCAACAGACACACAAATGAAGGAATTTTGAACCGCATTGTTACCTGCGATGAAAAATGGATTCTGTTTGACAACCGCAAGCGCTCAGCAAGTTGGTTGGATCCTGGTTCAGCATCTAAACAATGCCCTAAACGAAAACTTACCCCTAGAAAAGTTATGGTCACTGTTTGGTGGTCTAGCGCCGGTGTGATTCATCACAGCTTCTTACCAAACGGGGTGTGCATTACTTCAGATGTGTACTGTGAAGAACTGAACACAATGATGGAGAAGCTGGCACATCTCCAACCAGCATTGGTCAATCGCTCGTCTCCGCTGCTCCTGCACGACAACGCGCGACCTCATCTGCACAGCAGACGGTCTCCAAGTTGCAAGAACTGGGGTTGGAAGCTCTCCGTCATCCGCCCTACTCACCAGACCTTGCGCCTACAGACTACTACTTTTTCCTTGGATTGGATAACTTCTTGACGGGAAAAAAATTCAATACCCGAGAGGCAGTACAAAATGCCTTTGAAGAATTTCTTGCCTCCCGTCCAGCTGATTTCTTTAAGAAGGGCATCAATAAACTGCCACTGCGTTGGCAAAGATGCATTGATTGCATGGGTGATTACTTCGATTAATACAAATAAAAAATGCATAAAAAAAATTCGTTTAAATTTTTTCATACAAAACGGCAATTTCATAGGTAAAGACCTATTATTTGGTTAAATATTCTGTTCTGCTCACTACTGGTTCACACGTCACTCATTTTCGGCGATCCCCACAACGAACGGGGTGGAAGCCACCATAACCATCCCTTTTGGCAGTTACATTTCCAAATTGTATCGTTGATCAAACGTTACTAATTGGAATCGCAACCCTATACGAATGCGACGTAGGTATAGATAGAAATATTTGATGTACAGACGCCAGCACATCAAGTTACTATAATCTGTCAAATTACTTTAATAGATTTTCATCTTTATCGCTAAAGCATTAGGTTCAAGGTTGATTGGGAAAATTTGACAGTTTCGGGTGGCTTGACCTGTTGGCGTCTGTACTTAAAACCAGAATAACAAGAGACATACTAAACATAGTTCGGACATTGTTAGATGGTCCGAAAACCTAAAGAACTTGGGTTGCTAATGACGTAAGTTAATGGAGAAGAAAGACTACTGGCGTAGCGTGATGCTACGACGTAGCGGCACGCTACGCCGTAGTCAGAAGCCTCTCTCCTACGAAGTGGCTACGCGGGAGAGACAGATCGGCACCCAATATATTTGTCGGTAACACTGAATCTATCAAAAAATACACAAAAACAAAATATGTCAACAAAACACCGACATAAATTAATTACAACATTAACAAATTGAGAAAAACACTGCGTGCAAATAAACAGACCGCACACTGTAACGTTATTTTGGACTCATTAAACCAGGGCTGATTTTACACACATATTCAGAGAGATAACTTTGCCGGCGTTATGCAGTTAAATGGATTAAATTCGGCCGCAGCTGGATTGTTCGCGTAATGGACACCATGTACATGAAAACGTTGAGCAAACTTGTTACTGCGAGCCGTGTGTGTTAGCAATTTTTACCCCAATTTATTGGATACTATTGACGCACGATGAATTATTTTTAAATTGTGGATATTGCAATATTTTGTAGTACGTGCTGTTTTGTTTGTGGGTAGTTTTACATGCTGTTAAAGTAAAAGGTTTATTGGATATCGAATTTTTGTTACATTTGGAGCCAGCGCTGTTTTTATCTTTTATTTACTTACTAGCGGCGCCCCGCGGTTTCACCCGGGATAAAAAGTAGCCTGTCTTAATCTAGAGTATAAGCTATCTACATACCAAATTGCATCTAAATATGTATTGCATATAAATTCAGCCGTTTGAGCGTGAAGCAGTAACAAACATACAAACACACACACAAATCCAGGGTATAAGCTATGTACATGGCTACCTACATCAATTGGGTACCCCAGTTGTATTAAAATTTTAATACAACTGGTGTGCCCAATTGATGCAGCCCACCGTACATACCAAATTTCATCCAAATCAGTCCAGCCGTTTGAGCGTGAAGAAGTAACAAACATACAAACACCCTCACACACACACCCCCACACACACTCACAAACTTTCACCTTTATAATATTAGTGTGATAAGTGTGATACACAGAATCGATTTAAAACTAAACTTTAATACTGAGAATGTTTATGTATGTGTGTGCCAAGCTAACTTGTGTCTTATTAACACAGCAATTCGGCACATAATTTACAAATTTTAAATTTGTAACATGTCGTTACTCTTCTGTAATCTCATAATAGTTTATAAAGAAAATTCCTTTGTACAAAGAAAAGTTTCCGAAGGCCTTTCCGCCGCTCCATACCATTTTTTTCCAATTTCATCGAAATTTAACGCCCGCGAAAGGCAATGGGCCCTGGATTATTGAAAATCGTTCCAATAAATCATATAACAAAGAGTTCCCTTTTACATGAACCCGTTATTGGCCGCTTTCTTCTACGTAGATTTAGGTAACGTATTTAGCTAAAATGCTCAAGGAGCTTGTGGCTAAGTAATAACAGCCGCTCGGGTCGATCCATCAGGTCAAGCTACGCTTGCCGAGGTCGGTCCGTGGATGGGTGACCATCTTTACATACAGAGACTCCTCCGTGCCTCGGAAAGCACGTTAAGCCGTTGGTCCCGGCTTTCATTCGTGGATCTTTGACAGTCGTTACGGGTCGTCAGAAGCCCGAAAGTCTGACAACCAGTCTTACCAAGGAGTATCGTATTACCCAGTTAATGGATTGTGGAGGTCAGATAGGCAGTCGCTCCATGTAAAATACTGGTATTCAGCTGCATCCGGTTAGACTGGAAGCCGACCCCAACATAGTTGGGAAAAGGCTAGGCAGATTGATGTAGCTAAGATACAAATAAACGCGCTTGTGGTATGGTTGTGGGTGGCCCAGTGGTAACGGCCGCGACTTACGAGGGTCATAGGTTTGAGCCCTGACTTTACTTTGTGTAAATCGATGAATGAAGTGAGGAAATCGGTACTTATACCGGTTTCCTAGAACCAAAATTCAATTACATGTAATATATAGCGACCTGCACTGGGGCCGCGTGCTGAATAGCGGCCCTCTCCCTCTCACTCAGAGGAGGCCTGTATCCCAGTAGTGGGAACATTTTAGTCTGATTATGCTCTGCAATTCTGTGGCTTTTACGCCCTGAATATACTTTTATGTTATTTTTATTATACGCACACTGCGTACTCTCAAAAACTGAACATAATCCATAATGATTATCTTTATACACCAAGTTCAGCCATATTGCCGTACTAAGTAACAATTTACAAGTAATTAATGTTTAAAGCTGAAACACACAAGTAATCGTCTAGGCAAGAACCTCGACATTACGCTGTTTAATTTAATGCGAACGCAGCTTAAAAACTTTTATTAAGGGGAAAGTAATAAAAGTTGAAGAAATAATTTCCACCTACGTTTAAAGAGGTTCCCGAAAATTTTAGTCATAAAACTCTCCCGGCACCGGCTACATTAACCAAATTGTACAAACAAACATATCTAATAATTACGCCGTGGGCGCCGAGGCTCGTTTTGTGGAATTATGCGACCGCCTGTAACTTTTTCAATCTGAACTTCGACAATTAAATTTACTCCCAAGTCTGAACATAACATTTCAATAAGGGATGTGAATCGGTTAGAACTCGTGTTTGTGTTACAAAAAACTGTTTACCTTCCACACAATTTAATCCTTGATAGTCCACGAATTACAAAGGCTGAAAAATATGCTTAGGTTCGACAGTACAATGGAGCTCTATGGCTTGATAAATACGATAAGGAATAGCACTTAGAGAACGGTTTGAAAGAGCTCGTAGAATATATCATTAATCTTTACATTACAAATTCATTCGGTAAGAACTCACTCACTTGGATTAAGCAGAATTATAAATGAAGTGTCACACGAACGCGCACAAAAAGTGTGAATGGAGGAAAACCTCTGAATAAAGCGACGGCTGCGTCAGTTTTTAACTTGGAGATGAAGAGAATGGGTACCGTCCTACGCACAGGGGATTAATCGAGTAATTCTCAAGTTTAAATGCGGATAAGAAATACGGAAACACGGACGGTGTACGATTTTGACGGTAAATTGGATATCGATAAGAGTTTATAGACTGTTCGCGAGTAAACGGTCATCAAAGAAGCTATTCTTCGCGGAATCCTTTCATTAAGTCTGTTAATGTTTCCGTACAAACGAAGAATGGGGTTGTTAGAGGAATGGGCTTGTTAAATAGTTCGCTCGAATTGAATCTTGTTTGGATAGCCGGTAGGTAATACCACAGGTCAGAAGACGGAAATTCAATCTATGCTATACTTCATTAACATAATTGTGCCTTCGGTGTCTCATTCGTCTTTTAAATCACAAGCCAAATGGCACAATTTTCATCACAAACATAACATGACGAGATTACGAAATAATACGTCATAAAATGATTCAGTATACGACTTTTATGTCGCCATTATCCGCGACTACGTCATTGTGAGAAGGCTAAAACTTTTTACTTCGCAAGTTTTTGACGCCGCGTCGTATCACATGATAAATATAGGATCTGAGTTTTTTTCTTGCAATGCTAAGCAACACAACAGTGTGAACTGTGCTTCGAGTTTAGTTATTTTTAAAGTTGAAATATGAATAATATTTGAAGATTTTTTAATTCAAGCACATTGTTGCATTCACAATATAACAAAGAGTTGAAAAGAATAATGTTGATGGATTCATGATTGTTTCAATCAGTTTTAAATAATTACAAGTACAAAGTGAAGAAAACGCTGTACCTGTTTAAACATTTATGGAAAACCATGAGATAGCGATGGGACAGCTAAGTAACCAAATTTCCACTAACAAAGAACGACAATCCAAGCAATTTCTGTGCCAAAAGCAATTAAGCAGCTCAGATCAGTAGATAGAGATGCTATTCAATGATAGAAGCTATTAATAACGATAAATGAAAGATGTGCTACAAACCAGTTACAAATAATAATAATGTACCCATAAATGTAAATACAAATGAAACAGTTGTATAATTCAACATTGTAATCATTAAATAATGAGACATTTGATTTGTTGACTTACTTTGGTTTATACTGTAAGAGCTTTCACAAACTAGACAACTCGTTGTCATCATCAATTTATTATTGTTTTGTAAATGTGTTAAACACAAACAACTTTTTTTTTTTTCTTTTTCTTTTTTTTTCTTCTAGTTTAATCTTCCACTACTTATTTAACATAACATTTAACAAAAGCTATTAAAAAAACCGGCCAAGTGCGTCTTGGACCACGCACAATGAAGGGTTCCGTAGTTGGGATGAATTTATCCCAAAGACAAACTTAACATTGTAGTGAAAAACATGTAAGTTAGCAGTCACAAAAAAGAAATGTTAAATATGTGATAAAACTACCAATTTTCGGACTTTTCCCGTTACTTGTGCCGTGAGACCTTGCTTCTTGCCAAATTTCATGATTCTAGGTCAACGGGAAGTACTTACACTAACGTAAACGCACCTATTACCGCCAGTTTAAGCCACGTTCACATTTATATGCAAAAAATAAGCACATGCTTAATAACTGGTGTCATTTTTTTATTTTATTCAAGTACTGAAATTAACGATCTTGTTAGTCAGTTATAGAAACAATTATAAAAAATTAAATAAATATTTAAAAAAAATATAAATTGATGAAAAGGGATATGTCCCTATTACCGATTCAAACCATGGGTGTGTTCCTATTACCGTTTTTGTGGCACCTATTACCGACCGATAAATGAACAGAACAAATTCAGTCAAATAAAAATGTTTGTGTGGATTTAATTCTTTAGAATACAGAATGTTATAATTATAACTTAACTTTACAAATTCTTAACAGCCTTTAATCAGTCTCAAGAGATATGCTTAATAATATGAATTACAAATTGAAATATAACAAATTATACAACAGTAAATGGCATTAAACAATCTACGTAAATATAACATACAAAAATGAAATTACCAATTACCCAGCAGTCGTGTCAAATGTTCATAAAACATTTAATAAATGTAACATAAAAAGATTATTATGAAATCTTAGATAAACATAAAATAAAACAATTTGAGGTTTCATAGATACTTGCTCCATTACTGATAGCCATCAATGCAGAGTCAAGTTGATTAGCTGTACATTGCATTCCATGTTTCTGAAACAATATTTACCTAGTCGAATATACTAAGTCAATAATATAAACCTTTGCTTAGCAGTGGGTTAAGAATTATAGTAAGTGGAATTCAATAGGTGATATTAGTTTTTAATGAAAAATGAATTACTGTTTTAAATATTTTCTAAATATTTTAAATTTTTAATAATGTTAATTCAATTATATTTACCTACTTGGAAAATAAATAAAAATAATTACTAACACACTATTAACTTACACAGTAAACTATAAGGGTTCGTTTTCCATAAAAACTAAAAAAAACCATACAGACGAATTCAGAACCTTCTACATTTTGAAGTCGGTTAAAAAAGTACAGGTACATACATCGGTAATAGGTTCTATTAAGGAAAATCTGTATAACCTATTACCGACCCAATGAAATGAATATATATTGAGTAAATGTATTGTTTTTTAGTATATTTGTATGATTATACAGGTTATAGGCTAATTTTATTTTAATGGTATTTTAACTATAAAAATACAATATTAGAGAATTGTACATCCTACATTCATCAAAACATTTACATAAGAATAAAGTTGATTTTCACAGTATCGATACTCTTATTATATATGGCGCTAATAGGTCAAATACAACTTGACATACTAACTAATCAAATAAGTATAGCCGACTACTTATTAATTGATGCATTATAACATAAAAAGTAGAAATTAAAATATTCGTCAAAAACCTAACAACGACCTAGGGGTCGGTTATAGGAATAAAATTGAGATTATTGTTCCTATCACCGCCACATTTTAATATTGAATTTCAAGCAAAGTAAAGCTGTATCTCATTAAAATTTGTTATTATTTGTGTTTTTGAAAGTATTAAGAAGGTATCAAAAGAATTAAAAGGTTCGTTAGATTGCTTTACAATTATATATTATGCTAAAAAAGAAATAGGTGTACTTACGTAATCAGGAGCGGGACACTACTAAATATGCGCTATCTCCGGAGTCCGACGACATACTGTGCAATTATTTTTTAAATCGTTGGTTTACGCACACAAGCAAGTGATGAATATTTGCATTACAAATACATCTATATTTTCTCTAAAGCAACGACTTGTCTAACTTTAATGCAACTCCTTAAAATGACAGTTTTATGAAACGGACGGTAATGGGTGCCTATTTTAAGGGGTCGTTATTAGCTGCGTTTATGTTATATGTTATGATTTATTTGAGTGTATCAAAATTTCGCTTAGGTGACCGTATTTTTTTATTACGTTGACTTAGAAGCTTGATTTTTTTAGAGCTCCAAGGGACCGTCGTATTTGGTATTCATTTCAACTTGATAACACCACGCGTTTCAGAGAAAAAAGTCTTGACAGACTGACAGACAGACGGACAACGAAGTGATCCTATAAGGGTTCCGTTTTTTCCTTTTGAGGTACGGAACCCAAAAAATAATAAAGTAAGTACCAATGGGGCTAAAATATGTATTATAACAAGTATGGAGCTCTTATCGGATGTGACGTCATTGGAATTTCGGCAGCATCTACATGGCCACATACGAACTACGCATCACACTGACGTCACGCAAAATCCTGCATCGCGTAATCAGAGTTTATCGCGCTACTAGCATATATACAACGTCCCGACATCAATCGTCGGGCAGTTGCCCACCAACCCCGTCTGGTTGGAGGATCCTCCGTTTTCAATGGAGGATGACTGAACTTTCCACCCTGTTCCTCATACTTCTATAGAATAAACAGATTGAAATTGCTGTTTATCCACCCCTTCTCTTTGGAGTCGAGATAATCTATTTTTAACTGCTTGCTCGCTCTATCCTGTCAGCACGAACTTGCGGCCACCATAAGCACAGTCGCGACCACAAATATCGGCCACAATTAGCTCAAGACGTACCGAGCTTCTAAACTTAGTCGGGCGCGACGAATGCCGAATTTGCACAGACTTCATTTAAAATGCATGTGAACTGTCGACCGCAACTTGCGGCGACTTGCGGCCGCACTGTTGCTGCGGTTAGCAGCTTAGTCTGAAGCTGCACTTAGATAGATAAGTGTGGTGTATTATGAATGTGTGTTCACCATCTCCTCATAGTTAGGTAATAACAAACACGTTATGAGAACATAATTGCTTGTATTTGTGCCAAAGTATTATTGTGTTACATTGTTGTATTGTTTATATGTAATGTGTTAACAATGTTTGTTTTCTGTATCTACAAATGTAAAGGTTCTGTTTCGTATTCTATGGTGATACAAAGTATAAGGTATACTACGGTAAACAGTGAATGTTTTGGTAAATGATAAACAATTTTACTTGGGATAATTATGTGCGATTTAAGCCGTGCCTACCGATGATTATTTCGAATAGTTGTTATTTGGTGTTAAGGAAACATTAATTTGTCAATTATTTTAAGCTGATATTTATTACCTGACTACGCATGAGCTGTCTGATGCACTTAGTGGCATCAAATCTGAGATTGAACTAAATTATCTTCTATTTTGAACTTTATAGTTGCTGACGGGTTTTTTGTTTCTCTACTGTGAAGTTAAAGGTAAATAGGTATAATTTTTCAATAAGCTTTTGTTCATCGGACAGCACCCTATTGAAAAACATATAAAAACTTCAAATATGTATATTCAAGTACTTTTAAACTAAAGACAAAAAGTTAAACTTTTCAATTGATTCAGACACTAATTTACAATTTGTCATTTTTATTCAAAGCAATGTAAAAAGAGATGACGCGACGCGTGGGAAGACGCGTCCTTTGTCGAGCGACGTACCACGTCACTGACAGGGCGTTCCAATTCTTATGTAGATAAATGGAAAGGGATATTAGATCTTATATCTAGTATGTTTGCGATTTAGAATTAGGAGAAAAACTTGTTTGGATTATTGAATACTTGGTTTTGTTTTGCAATCAAAAGCAGTTATTGAAATTCTTAATCAATTAATTAACATAACATAACATCACGCCTGTAATCCCCGAAGAGTTTAGGCAGAGGTGTACCTAGAGTACACCCATATTTCGTAGGTTTTGTTCAAGTACCAGGTAATAGGGGGCGAGCCTATTGCCATCAACCGGACACAAATACAGACACCGGGCTGCTACTTAGAAATTCCTGATGGAACTTAATTATTTAAATAATAATTAATACTGAACTGTAACATAGCTGGTATGTAGGTATAATTCATAGAGCTACGATTTTGTTGGGGTTAGCATCTTCTGCATCTTTCAAATGAGTTCCTTGTCATTCTTCTACGTCGCGATTTTCATTTATTCGTTTGTCGGTGTGATGTCTTCTTCGTCTTTATTCTCTCTACTTCTTTATGCTCCTGTGTCTCACTGTTTTTATGTATTACACACACGCATAAACTTTCCAGAAAAAAAACTAAATGATAGAGAAAACCTCATCAAAATCCGTTGCGTAGTTTAAAAGAACAGCGCGGTCACACGGAGAGACACGAAAAGCAACTTTTATAATTTTATAAATGTAGATTGTTTCCTTCCATGAACGTTAATTAATTGCAGGTAAAGGCTATTTTATTTTTCCAGTGCATGGGAGGTTTTCGACCTTGAACTCAACCTACTCTAATTCTGAGATAAAAGCAAAAAATTGTGCATACTTATTCAATAGTTACGATCTTAAATTATTAGTTTCGTACTTTCACTCAGACGAAGTCACGGGAACTACTCACCAATAAATACGTTTATTTTTTATTTAATTAATATCAATACCAATGAGAAATATCAATCAGATCGAGGCAGATAAAGCATCTATTCATTTAGTCAATCAAAATACGAGACAACAGTCTGAAGAAAACTTCTACACGATAAGTCAAACAAATGACGAACCGTTGCCAACAATATGACTGAATATCAATAACGTCAGAGTATTATTCTATTTCATTGAATAAACTATGATAATGCTGAAATGTATCAAATAAACAGAGTTGATATTCAATTCAGTATATCCATACGAGTATTGTTTTTCTTAGTCTGTTTTCAACATTTATCAATGGAATTAATAAATTCAAAATTGTGATTGAAATGGTTTATTAGATGATTTGATTTAATTTGAGTTTTGAAATACCTAAGAAAAGGCGAACTAATAATATTTTGTAGATATGTTTTTCTTGAAACTCAGTTTATTTTCTTCTAAAGAAAGTGACTGAATGACTGACTGACATAATTATCAACCTCCTCCTTTTTATGATGTAGGCAAGCACTAAGAACGGGATTTTGGAAACTGTACCTGTAAAAAAGACTTACCCTCCTAAACCTACCTCCTTGCAACTATATAGAGGTCAAAAGGAGGGATTTTATATGAAAAATTCGTTAATAAATTTGAAACTTGATACGAATACTTTTAAGTAAGTAAAAAATTATGTCATTATTAGTTTTTCAAAAGTACACCCCAAAGGGGGTCTTAAACCAAAAATTTTAACGCGTGGGCCGATTAACCCGAATCTCAGTTTTAATAGTTTTGACAGCAAAAAATAAGTTAATGGGTTTTTCGAAAATGGAATAGTAATTAAATTTTTGAGGGCCTACGTGGCTTATATTTCACTAATGGCCAATCAAGTTATGGAAACGTCCCAAACGATTTTTCAAAATTCCACCCCTGTGAGGGTAAAAAGATGTGTTACAGTTTATATGAAAAATATTATTCCTTTTATTAACTTGAAACTTTGGCCGAATACTTATATTTATCTAAATAAGTGATAAAAAACGTAATCATTAATTTTCGAAAACTTCGTTTCAAAGGTGGTGGAGAGATAAAGATAAAGATATATTTATTTGTAAACATGTGTGACATTCATTATACATATAAATGCAAATGTGGATGTAAAAGTGAAAATCTGTGAGTTTCAACATATTTTGCCACCATTGGCGTACAAAATGAATTATAGCAACTTGAAATCTAATACAATAGATTAGAAGCTATCATTTAAAAAATCTTTAACGCAATATAACATTTATCGGTAAGTAACTTCTTAAAAGTAACTTCTTAATTTCTCTTATAAACAGAGAGGGTATATAAACATTTTTTGTGGAAAGACGAAGACGCGGGGAAAGTTCTAGTTAATTTATATTAATGATCATACCTATTGATGTAACAAAACCATTAATGTTTTACTTAGTGTATTACTATTTATATATTACTAGTTTTGACCGTGGCTTCGCCCGCGTGGATGTCGGAGAATATCCCACAGGAACGCACTACCGGGAAATCCTTCCTTATTCCTTGTCTACATTATAAAGGGAACCTCTGTGCAAAATTTCACCTTTCTAGGTTCAAAGGTTTGGGCTGGGCGTTGACGGGTCAGTCAGTCAGGACTTCTCTTTTTATTATTTATATAGAGATTTACCATTAAAATATGTTTTTTTTTTTTTTTTTTTTTATTAGCCTACATTGTGTCCCACTGCTGGGCAAAGGCCTCCCCTTTTTCCTTCCACACCTCCCTGTCTTGTGCGATCTCTGGCCATGTTGGCCCTGCAAACCTTATCAGATCGTCACACCACCTTCGCCGTGGCCTGCCTCGACGGCGATGTCCTCCCTCAGGCGTCCAGTGGGTGACGATCTTTGCCCATCTCTCCGGGTGCATTCGCGCGACGTGTCCGGCCCACTCCCACTTCAGCCTGGCTGTTTTTTCTCCGACATCTGCTACTTGAGTTATGGAGCGCAGGATGGTGTTTCTAACTCGGTCTGTACGCTTCACGCCCATTATGCTGCGCTCCATTGCCCGTTGGCAAATCTTGAGTTTGGACTTTTGTTGTTCAGTAAGTGACCAACTTTGTGCACCATAGGTTAGAACAGGCAGGATGCACATGTCAATGAGTTTCCTTTTAAGTGTTATAGGAAGACTACCTTTCATGTGTTCTTTAAGTGTAATAATTAAAATATGTAATAATTAAAATATGTAATTAAAATAGTATTAGTGGGTATGTCAGGGTGATATTATACCCACTCAATCGATATTGACCAATAATACCAATTATAAAAGTCGAACTTTATGTAGATCGCGCAGCCGTCATAGATGCGATGTCGATCATGTGGATGTAATACCATCTTTAATAGGTATACCAGTAGCCCTAAACAAATGGCGTTCACTTCGCAGCTATTCTATTTCTACAATCGCTATCGAACCATCTCTATGGAAGTTATCGTTGGACGCTGTCGATTCATTGACATGATCACGTGACATTTCGATAGCTTATGTCAACCCCTTAGATTTTTGGCTTCTCTACTAGTGAAATGATACACCTTTTTCATTGCATTAATTCTGTATTTTATCTTCTTGCACACATACAAACTTGGTATAAGATAACCATATTAAACAAACTGTTTAACTAGGCACTCAATAAATATCAGTATAGACTAGATTTCTAGACAACCTTTAGGATCTGAGGCTCGAAGCGAACTAACTTGGAAAACTAGGCGACGGCGACGCTCCAAATATCATGTTTTCATTACGTAGGTAATGGTAATTCTCTAGAAAAAAAACCAGTACTTTTGGCGGCAACTGTCAAATGAGATACTTTTTAACTTCACGAATACACAGATACAAAATCATTTGAGTCAAATCACATACTTTCAACTTTATATTTAGTATTTTAAATCCACAAAACTTATTACATATGATTTGGAAATCATGACACTAGCGTCATCGCTAATCGACTGTTACTTTGTCTAGACCCGCTGATATATTAGTAAGAGAACTAAGGAATTGGCCAAATGTGCCAAAACCTAAAAAAATTCTGCTGTTTGTAAATGGAAATAAGTATAAAACAACAAAACAATTTACATAAACCTCATTTTGTTTGCTTTACCTGTTGACCTACATACGAGAGAAAGAATCAGCGTCCCACAGTAAATCTGTCCACTATAAAATAAATTACGAATACCAAACTAAAAATAACTTCAAAAGGTGTATTAAAACCGCCACTTTGAAAAAACTAGGAATAACAAGATAATTTCAATTCAGTCCCAGCTAACGAGACTCCGACGGGTAAAAGGTAAAATAAAAGAGAGGGTAGAAGGTAGAGCAGGAAAAAGCTATCTGAACCACGCAACAGTCCTTTGATTCATTACAGTTTTCGATTAGGTACCGTTAGTTTGGCTTTAAAAAAAATTGCCACTTTTTGTGTCTACCGTACCAGTTTGCTAGTTTTTGGTGGCTATTTTTATATAGGGAATGTGGATTAAAGAATGATTTCGTTACTTAGATATTTCAGCTAGACTATCTCATCATCTTCCTAGCCTTTCCCAACTATGTGGGAATCGTAGCGGCCAATCATCCCCCAGACACAAACCATCTAATTATCACGCTCGCGCTTATACTAACAGCGGCCTTTTAATTGTGTCTGGGGGATGTTAGCTAGCTACTATTGGTCTGGCTGCTTACAAATAGTATTAAAATAGTTCCCAAAATATCATTACCTATATGAAAACTAAGACTCAAACTAAGATTACATAATTTTTTGCGAGCTTTAAAGCGTCTGGCTGAAAAAGCCGCTGACGGGAAGTGTCTGGCAGTATTGATTATTATTATTACCAATATTCTGTAAAATATATATAAAAATTAGTTTTAAGAAAAGTGAGTAATACTTTTACGTAACTTTAGTTCATAATACCTGAAAATTGGCCGTCGGCCCAAGCTAGCAAGTATGCATTAATATGCAGAAGCAAGTATACATTCAAAGTACCTACATACTAACACTACTCTATCCCATACATTTTGTTAATCAGAAAAGACAAAGACAAAGACATTTATTCGTCGGATATGGTAGCAACAAAGTTGGTATATAAAATAATTGTGTTCAGGACACATCCGCCGCTAAAAGCGGCATACGAATATTTACAATAGTATACATGGTATATTTATAGTAGTATACATGGGCATAAAGCCTAACTTATAAACTACATACCTATACTCTATATAACAATATAGAACACTTAAAACTATAGACATAGAGACACATTAATTATTATTCTCGGGTACCTATAACCTACAATATAAAATGAACAATAAAAACACAACAATAACTTTAACAAACAACCTAATTATAAATCTAAAAATGGGTTTAAAAAAAATACTTTAACACGTTAATTTTACTAAAAAAATACCTTACTAAATTACCTTTTAAATCTAAATAAATCTAATTTAACCCTTATAATAAAAAAATATTTTATAGTGTAAAAGTTATTTTGACTAAGCCATGTTTTTAGTTCTTTTTTGTAACAATTAAATGGCAGTTCTCTTATTAATTTTGGAATGTGGTTGTAAATTTTTATGGACATAAGGTAGTTGTTTCTGTAGTGGAGAGTGCTGTTACAAAATTGGTTTTTTATCTTGGTGGGGTCCCTTTTTGTAAATCTATTGTTTTCGGTTACTGTGGAGAAGAAGTGTGAATTTTTCCTAACAAATATGGCTATTTCAAAAATGTAAATAGAAGCTAGCGTTAAAACCTTTAACTTTTTAAAAATTGGTCTACAGCTCTCATATGGAGGCGCTCCAGTTATTGCTCTCAAGCATTTTTTTTGCGCTATGAAAGCTCTTTGAATGTGGGACGAGTTACACCATAGAAGTAAGCCATACCTCAATACCGACGCTACGTAGCCGTGATAGGCATTGAGTGCAGCATCTTCATTCGCTGTTTTGCGTAACTCTCTTAATGCGTATACAAATCTGTTTATTTTTTTAGAAACATTTTCAATATGTATTCCCCAGTTACAATTTTCATCTAGTGTTAGACCTAAAAATTTAATACTATTTTCTTTGGTAATTATTTCGTTATTGTGGACTAAATTAATTTTTGGGGGATTTTGTTTGTAGTTTGCAAATTGAATGAATTTTGTTTTAGATAAATTTACTTTTAAGTTGTTTTCGTTTAGCCAATTTATTATATTGTTGATGGTTTGATTTACTTCTTGTTGATGTAATGTTTTATTATTTTCCGGTATTATTACTGACACATCATCTGCAAATAGTACGCACTTGTGGTTTGTTACATTTGGTAAGTCGTTAATATATAAAAGGAAAAGAAGAGGCCCAAGGATGCTTCCTTGGGGTACTCCAGACCCATTGTGTCTAAATAAAGATTTGTATGCCATTGCAACAAGTTCATCATTAATACGGGATACTTCAACACATTGTTGTCTATTGCTAAGAAAATAAGTAAGTTCTGGCAGCTCTGTGATCTTGGACTATATGGGAACACCGCACAAGCTTCCACTAATAAAAAAGTAAAAAGAATTTTCAAAATAGGTCTATAATTGACGTAAATATCACTTTAATTTTTTTTTTTTGTGATGGTACTACAAATTAACAATTTTCGAACTGTTTTCTTTACTTGTGCTATAAGACCTTGCTTCTTGCCAAATTTCATGATTCTAGGACAACGGGAAGAACCATAGACCTACATAATTATGTGTATTTTATATTAATTTCAACTTGATACCTCCACGCGTTTCATAGAAAAAGGGTTTTGACAGACGACAGACATTTTTTTTTTATGTGATAGAATTACAAATGAACAATTTTCGGACTTTTTCCTTTACTTGTGCTGTAAGACCTATTACTTATTAACAAATTTCATGATTCTAGGACAACGGGAAGTACCCTACTGGTTTTGATTTATTTGCGAGTGGTGCATAAATGACCATATTGTTTTATTGCGTTGACTTAGAAGCTTGATTTTTTTAGAACTCCAAGGGACCATATACCTATGTGTTTGATATTAATTTATACTTGATACCTTAACGCGACCCTGAGAAAAAGGGTCTTGACAGACAGACAGACAGACGGACAGACGGACAACGAAGTAATCCTATAAGCGTTTAATTTTTTCATTTTGAAGTACGGAATCCTAAAAATAAAAAAATAAACATACAGTCGAACATAATAACGTACTCCTGTTTTGAAATCGGTTAAAAATTGACAACGGGTTTAAAGACAGTATAGTTTTTCTATAGATAATGAGAACTTTTTTCCTCGGAATAAAATTTGAAATTCATAAACGGCTAGATGGTTTTGTTGATGTGTTGATGGACCTTGTTTAGTAATACGGCTAGTAAAGACTAGCCCTCTTATTCATAAGAAACTAAAACGCTCTACAGACCTATTTTAGTTAAAATAGTTTTGTCTTCTTCTTTCAAACTCAAATCACAATTAGAAAGAAATTGACAAAACACAATTTTAACTAAAATAGGTTTTTAGAGCGTTTAAGTTTTTTGCATATAAGAAGGAAAGTCTTTAAGCCAGTTTTGGTATCCAAATGCAATTTTAAATATACTGAATAAATAGGCTGTTTTGATGTCAAGCACCCGCTGACGTCACTGGCGGTTTGGTTCATCATGTAGTGAATTAGTAATACAATTATAAAGCCAGTTAACAAAGTTTAAAAAAGATGTATTAGTCTTAATAACCAGTCATAATATTTTTTTTTTTTGACTTAACTATTATTATTATTTGATTTTTATTATTATTTAAGTTTAATTTAATTTATTTTTATTTGAATTTGTTTAAAATTATTTTGTACCCTTATTATTTTGATTAATAATTTTAATTATTCCTTTCATATCAAACTTCTTGTAGGTACTTACCTAGTTATTAAGTGAATGATGTGGTCGCCTATAATTGGAAGCGCACATTTGTATTGTCCGTATCTATGTTAACAAGCATGTAATTGTGTAGCCTCTGTTGGCGATCCAATAAATAAATAAATAACACTGTGTAATTGTTGTGAGTTCATTTATCAATATAATGTAGGTTATTAAAGGCTTATTTTGATGTTTACACAATCACATAATTATTGTGTCATAATCCCATACAAACACATTTTTACTCGCTAATGGGATATGCGGAATTAAATAAATATAGTCGAACGCATAATTGCTTTGCCACTTTTGACAACAACTCCCAGTACTTCACTAAGGTCTAAACAGGCTGAACAGTAATAGCCCCGTGGTAACGACCGCGACTTACGATTTGTAGGTCTTAGGTTTGAACCTAGACAAGCGCTTTACTTTACGTCAATTATTTCATCACCACTGCTCCTAAAACGATGAAGGAAAACATCATTAGAAAACCTGAATGTCCTAGAACCAAAAATTCGAAGTCATGTGACATCTACCAACTCGCACTGGGCCCGCGTGTTGGATTACGACCAACTCACCTAGAGGAGGCCTATTTCCCAGTAGTAGGAACATTATAGGCTGATTATGTGAGGTTGAAACTATCTGTCTTATTGGTCTTGAAAACAAAAAGAACTTGTTTTATGACGTGCAAGTGATATTCAACCAGTAATTGGGTTGTGAAGGTCAGATAGATAGTCGCTCCATAAAATACTGGTATTGAATTGTATTCGGTTAGACTGGAAGCCAACCCCAAAATAGTTAGGTAAAGGCACAGCAAATGATGATGATGATGAGGTGCCATACAAGCTAAGCATAGCGTTTGTCCACCGCCACGTCAATGGGACGTCAACGAGAACGAAGTGACGGCGCCGAAGTAACGATACATACATTTACCATGACCGCGTGTCTACCGCACAACGTCAACGGGACGAAACGTTCGGTCGAATAATCTCGTTTCTCGTTAACGTTGTGCGGTGGACAAACAGTGTAAAGGTGATAAAGTAATGACGAGGTCAACTATACATTATTAATTTTTATGAAATAAACAAACTTTAAACAACCAGGAAAGAACCGGTCAAGAGCGAGTAGGACTCGCGCAACACGGGTTCCGTACCATCATAAATGTATTTTTTTTGTTTATGATTTCTGAAAAAGTGTGGTATTTAGAGACATCGTTTTAATTTTTCTTTAATATTTAAATAAACTTCTACCACATAGAATAATAATATATTAGATTTTTCTTTATGCAAACTTCGGAGATAAGGGGGAGTAACAGTATTTTGTTTTCACATTTTTCATCAATAGAAAACTATGCGGCCTAAAAAAAATAAAAAAGTTTTGCAAATAGCGTTCTTTCATATGATATCCCACATGCTCTAGTAGCCTCACTTTGAATTTTTAAGAAACACTTTCAGTCCCTGTTGCAAAAAAAAAATCTTTCTTGTTTGCAAAATAGTTGGGCAAACGTCATCTAAAACTGTTCCAAATTTCAAGTTGATAGCACTATTAGTTCTAGAGATATTCAGCTGTGACAGACGGACAGACAGACAGACTGTCTGAGTCGCACGTGTTAGATTGTTCACATTTATACTGTTATTAATTAATGTTAAAACAATAAAAAATATAAGCTGGTAAATACAACTTGCATACATAACCAAGACAATGTCAACTGTCACAGATTAGTGACGTTGACATTAGGTACGCTCCACTTCAACATTATTTATTCATTCTATTCTCACCGTAAATTAATATTTAGTAAAACAAGAGTTCTAATAAATGTAATTATCACCTCCTGAATTTATATTTCAGTATCTTAATAGTTAAATGAATTAGTCTTATAAGGCAGAATAAGAAATATTGTGTCTTAAAAGACTAGATTCCAAACCAATGTTATGAAGCAGTTGTGCGTAATCAAAACTAATGTTTATTATTGTAACTTTACGAATTGTTATCGTAATGATTAATAATATGATAGTTTAATATTTCTTAGATTTTACATTGCAATTTCTATGCACCAAATTGTTCCTAAACAATTGTAAGCCAAAAAGTGTAATGATGAGCTGTGATTGGTAGATACTATTTCTCATCAGATATTACTTATATGATTAACAATATAGTCATTGTTTATTATTAAACCATCTCATTAAGTTTTAAAATAATCCTATAACACAAGTTTTGTATCTTAATAGCTATTAGAATAGATATTCAGCCAAAACTGTAGACGCTCTGTGATTGGTTGAAAAAGGTGGGGACCTTTGGGATTTCTGAGACTATAAAAAGGCATGTAACCGACACATGGGCGGATTGGGCGCACGTACAACTTGTACACACCCAACTTGACCCGATGCGGGAGGCGGGACGAGAGCACTGGTTTGAGCAGGTTGCGGGCGACCCTGCCCTGTGCGGCGACTCTGCGGACGTGTGGCCCCATAGTGAGCCGACGGTCGATGGTGACCCCCAGGTACTTTACCCGGGACGACCACTCGACGTCGGCCCCCTGTAGTCTCAGAGGTGGTGGCAGACGCGCGGCCCCCGAGACCATCGCCTGCGTCTTACCCACGTTCACCGACAGCCGCCACTTAGACAGCCAGTCGGGGAGGAGGTCGAGGGCGCGCTGCATTTTACGAGCCGCGTGCTTCGCGTTCAGCGAAGTGGTGATGTACGCGGCGTCGTCGGCATACAGCGCGAGCGTCGCATCCTCCGTAGTGGGGATGTCGTCCGTGTATCGCGAGTAACACGCAGGCGATACGCAGCTACCCTGCGGTACGCCCGCCAGCACCGGGCGGGCGCTAGATAGCGCGCCGTCTACCACCACTCGGAATTTCCTGCGGGAGAGAAAATCAGAGACCACCCTAACAACGCGACGGGGCGCGTCCGACGTGGACAACTTGTAAATAAGGCCGTCGTGCCATACACGGTCGAAGGCCTTCTCCATGTCGAGGAATACTGACACTGCGTACTCCTTCTTGTTCGCGGTTGCCGCCAGAAGGTGCAGTACCCTCGACAGCTGGAGCGTCGTGCTATGTCCCGCCCGAAACCCGAACTGTTCCGGACGTGGCGCTATGTGTGGTTGGAGATGTCGCAGCAGGAGTGCTTCGAACACCTTGGAAATCGACGGCAGGAGAGTGATCGGCCGATAGCTCTCCGGCTTCAGGATGTTCTTTCCCGCCTTGGGCAGCATGATAACGCGCCCCTCCTTCCACGAGGCGGGAAAAGCCCCCGTGCGCAGTATCCCCGTGAACAGGCGCGCCAGCGCCGCTACCATACGGTACGGCAGGTGGCGCAGCACTGTGTTGGTGATACCGTCCGCCCCAGGGGCCTTACGGGGCTTCGTGTTGAGGATGGCGCGTCTGACCGCACCAGGCGAGAAGAAGACTGGGTCCTCTTCGGGAGCTATCGGCGTCGCGAAGTAGGCGCCAAGGTGTTGCTCGACCGCTGCGACATGTTCCAGTTCGCTGGTCGGGTTCGGTTGGAACTGACGCTCCAGGTGCTCGGCGAAGACCTCCGCCCGGTCCTCCGCTACATATTTCAGCGCCCCGTCGCTGCTCTGCAGAGGGCGCACCGGGGCTGGGGTATTCGTGAAGTGGCGGCATAACTTGTAGACAGACGGCCAACTGTCCGTGGTGGCGTCTATTCGTACCTCCCAGTCCGCGGCGGCCTGAGCTCTAAGCTCGGCCTTCACCTTTTCCGCGAGACGGTTAAGCTGCGTTTTCAACGTGGGGCATCTAAGTTCTTGCCACTGCTTGCGAAGGCGCCTCTTCACGGCGATCATCGCTTTTATGTGGGTTGGCAGGGGCGGTAGTAGCCCCTGCGGCTGCGTCGTTGTCGCCGCTTCTAAGGCGTCTTGGATGCAAGCAGTGACGTCATTCGCCGTCCGGTCCACGTCCGCGGAGGTGACGATAGGCCGAGTCGGTATGGTGGTCTCTAACTTCTCCCGGAACATAGTCCAGTCCGTTTTACGACGTGGCGCTATGGGCTTCAGTCGGGTCGGCATACCCGATAGGACGACGAGTACAGGCTGGTGGTCCGATTGTAACTCGTCGTCTATCACATGTTGGGTGATCTGGCACTTAAGCCCCCGGTGAACTACGATGTCCAGCACGTCCGGCATATAGGTAGCGACGTCCGGATAGTGTGTGGGCGTCTCTGGGCCGGACACCGTATAGCCGAAGGCTTCCGCGTCCGCGAAGAGCCGTCTCCCCTCGGTGTTCGTGAGCTGAGAGTTCCACGCTGGGTGCTTGCAGTTAAGGTCCCCGGCGAGGATGGTGGCGTGCTGTGTTGCGTGCAGGAGGGCCCGCAGCTCGGTAAAGTCGAGGCGGGCCGAGGGCGGCTTGTAGCACGCGTAGATGTCGATGTCCTCGCCGGCTACGTGCAGCTGCACACCCAGCGCGTAGCACGTGTTGAGTGTCGACGAGGGGATTTCCTGATGGACGACTCTTCGCCTCACAAGCACCGCCAGACCACGATAGCGGATATTTTGTGCCGACCTTTCGTCCTTCCTGTAAACGAGGTAACCCGGGAACCTAACCCTATCTTCGGGTCCCAGGAACGTCTCGCTTATGAGCGCCACGTCGACGTCTTGATCCCGAAGGAGATGGCGGAGGAGCGCGACCTTGTCCCTTAGGCCGCGGGCGTTCCAGTGTATCATCCTCAATGGTCTAGCCATGATAAAGCGTCAGCAGAGTGGCCAGGCCATCGAGGATGACCGTCTCCACATCTTGACCCTGCCTTATTGCCTTGATGAGGTCCATCAAAAGCTTGATGGCGCAGGTCGTAAACTCTTGCTTTGTTGTAGTGGCTTTGGCGCCGGTAGCGCCGCCACTCGTCTCTCCAGTGAACTTCTTTGGTTCCGACTTATTCCGCGGCGCTATGCCGGCGCCAGTAGTCGGACCCGCTGCTTTCCCGACCTGCGCCCCGCTCGAGGCAGGGTCGGCCCTAGGGACGTCTTCCTGTGTCGCTGGGGGGGGGGAGGGTCGACTTCCTGCCTTTTCCCTTACCCCCTCGTCTCTTCTTTTTCCTCCGCCCTGAGGAGGAGGCTTGGTTGCGTTCTGTAGGCCCGTTGGCCGCCGCCATGAGCGACGTGCCCTGTTGGGCCTCTTCCGGCAATGTTTGCGGCCCCTCGGTGGCCACTAAGGGCCGGCGCGACTTTGCCGTGATGGCGGCGGTCCCCGCCCGCTTGTTCCTGATCTCGTGTTGGAACACGGGGCACTTCAAGTTGCACGCGGGGTGCGGGCCACCGCAGTTGACGCAGGTGGCCGCTTCCTCCCGCGGGCGCGGGCAATCTCGTGCCGCGTGCCCCTCCCCGCACCGCACACAAGCGAGCGGGCGGTGGCACTGGTGCGAGCTGTGCCGGAATTGCTGGCACCGGTGGCACTGGGCTGGGCCTCTTTTCCCCCTCCAAGCCTCTATCTTGACACCCCGCATGTACAGGAACACGGTGGTGTCGTAGATAGCCCGGACATCTGGCGTCTTTTTTATGATTGCGTGGAACACGCAGCCGGGTCTTCCTTGTGCGCCCTTAATGTGGCGCACGTACTCCGGCTGGTATCCCAGCGTCCGGAGTTCCTCCTCAATCTCCTTCGGGTCCGTGTCAGCCGGTAGTCCCCGAATCGCCACCTTGAGGCTCTTCTCCGCTGGTAGTGAATAGGCAAACCACGAAATGCCTACCTCCTTCTCCAGCGCGGTCAGTTAGCGCTGGACCAGCCGGTACTCCTCCTCCGTACCGGGGGTGAAGCGCACACCCGCCCCGTACGGACGGGCGTTGGGTGGCCGGCCCAGCTTGGCGGCAATGGCGCGGAAGTGGGTGGCCCAGTTGGGCAACTTCTCCACTACCAGCGGTGGGTAGCGTGGCTTCTTCGCCTGCTGCGCCGCTGGTGTCGCCTGAGAGGCGGCAGGGGCGACAGCAGGGGGGGCACCTGTCACTGTTGGGTGTGGGAGTAAACTCGAACCACTTACCCCATCGTCCATCTTGGTGGGTGTCGGAGACCGCGGTGGCGTACGGCGAGCCGCGTCCGCAAACGTCGGCGACGCTGGCGCCTCGAGGCAGGCCCGCTTTCCTCCCTCCGCGGTGCCGGACTCCGACGAGCTTCGTCTTCTCGGCACCTTACGCTGGGGTCGGGGCTCCAGGTTAAACTCGAACCCGAACCCAACCGGCTGCGAAGGTGCCGTCATCATGGGGTGCTGCCCCGCTCCCCCTCCCACGGCGGGCCGCTGGCCGGATCGCGGCGTCGTATCAGGTGACACGTCGCCGCGACCGGACGCGGCCGAGCCCACCGACGCCAACGACATGCTCGATCCCGCGCGAGACGAGCATGCCGACAGACCGGCGGGCGAGTCGTAGGCTGAGGTGCGAGGGGGCGCCGGCGACTCCGGCGCCCTTGGCGAACACTTCACTTCACTCACTTTCACATTCACTTTCGCCGCGCTCGTCGGACCCGCCAGCGAGAAGCGGGGACCGGGCGCGGCGGTGCGCGATGGTGGTGCACTCTTAGGTATGGCCCCCGTGGGCGCCGGCGCCGGCGCCGGCGGTGACGCGAAGCGCGGCGGCGGTGCGGCGGAGCGCTCATGGGGCGTGCGAGTGCGCATAGCTGGCACTGTCGGCGCCGAGTACGCGGACGGCGCGGCGGCGCGCGCGGCGGGCGCGGCGGGCGCGGCGCGCGCGGCGGGCGCGGCGCGCACGGCGGGCGCGGACGCACGCAACGCAGCGGTATCGCGCGCGGGCGGCGCCGCGACGTGCGCATACGGCGCACGACCGGGGTTCGCGGCAGACCCCGGCGCCTGAGTGGGCACCGGGCGGAACGCGGCCGGGCGGATCGGTACCGCCTGTTGGTGACGGCCCGACGACGGTAGGGGCGCACCGCGCGCTGGCGCCGGTGTCGTCGATGGGCCGGCAGCTACAGCGGCGCCCGATCTCCCCCCTCCTCTTCCTTCTTCAATCCTCTTCCTTTCTTGCTGCTGCCCAGCCGGCAGCGGACCGGACGCCGCATCGCCGATATTCGGCAACGACGTCGCCCGGTCCAGCACCGGCGGGTTTTCTTGGTCCCCGGCATCGCGGCCCAACGAGCCGCGCTTGCCGGGTTTCGGCATGCTTATCTGGGCGTAGCCCCCGCGACCGCTGAGGTGAGCTCGCTCACCGGGCGCATGGTGGCTTCCCCCTGTGTCCACACAGGCGCCGGTTTGGTAACCTGCGCAAACACAGAGAGAAACTGTAGGTTTGCGGTCCGCACGGATATAACGCACACTATGGATGTGTGTGGACTGGGCCACGGGCTAATCCGTGACACTAACGCTTCCACTACAAATAACATACGCTGTCACGTGATGCGTGCTAGGATAATTTAGGCGTGTCACGTGACAAACCCCAGACATGCACCTCTAAACAGGCACCAGAACTCACATACGAGGGCGCTGCGCGGGCGGCGACTCGTAAACGACGCCGGGTGACGCCACACAGTTCAATGTCACCCTCACACTCATGACACGGTCTCCCTACCCCGTGCCAGGCTCGGCTAGCTCTGAAAGTGGGGCGGGCGGGAGCCACTCACCCTATCCGTAGGAACGTCGAGTCCGTATCCCTGTCGCTGGTCGCCATCTGCTGGGCTTCCCCCATGTAGGTGGGGGTTCCACCTGGTAGGGGTTGACCGCCGGGGTACGGTGAAGAAAGCGGCAGTATGCATATGTCGTGACGAGCTTACGGACACAGATAGAGACACTATTTTCATGGGCGCGAAAATGCAGCGCGCCCAACCTTTTACTCGCCAGAGGCGATATACGATGAGAGGCCCGTGGTAACGGGTCGCCGTACGGCATCCGCGGGAGGGGGGCTTCGCCCCGAAACCGCCACGTCACGCCCCTTACGGGGCGTAGCGACATCCCACAGTGACATGGGCGGACTCGTTGCGCTAGCTGTCTAACGGAAAGACCCTCTGGTGTCTGCCGTAATTATTAAGCTGCCAATAAGATCCTCGCCACAAGGAGACGTACACTGACGTGGAAACTCTGGCTGGCAGGCCAAAAGTGAGCTGGTACTCCGTGCCGCGAAAGCTCTGGCCAAATTATCCAAGGACTTACTGTGCTAACTGTCCGACGGTACAGACTCTAACCCAGGGTCCCATGTCCGTCCTTTAAAGTTGCCTGAAGTTTCCTACATACATTATCACGCCTAAGAAATAGTACTGTGTACGGTGACTTGTGAAGCAGGAGCTCTGCACTAACTCTTTAAAGATGAGTATTAACTTTTTCTAAAAACTATGTTTCTCAGCCATTATATGTAATTTCTGTGTAAAATGTACCTATTGGGCATCACCCTTCCTATTAGGTACTGACCTAATGTATCTAAGTATAAAATGTGTATCTATTTGTGATAATAGAATAATCTCAGTTCTGTCCTATATAAATGTGTACTAAAACAATGTAACTATTGTGATTACCAAATATAAATAATTTAGTTAAAATGCTATCGGGTTTTTATTGGTTTCTTACAAAATATACTCTTGTACTAGGTTTCGTTAGGTTAGCTAGAAAAAGGTTCAATCCCTATTTCTAATATTGAATTACCGTGCATTGGAGAGATTCAATTTATTATAGAGCCCATTTTCTTTTACACGCATCATTTTGATACGGAACCCTAAAACACCAACAAAGAAAATCCACTTAAAAAAATACAGCTACTATTTATTATTCTACGTCATTCAACCAAGCGAGCCATGACCAGCAGATAGAAAGATTAAGATTAACGAGACTACGCAAGACTCCAACGATATGTTTCATTGTACGAAACGATTGAATGACTTTCCATAAACAATGATACAACATTATGTCGGATCCCATATTGATCCGAGCCTCGGATAATAGACGGATATATTGTACAGGTAAACGTTTGAGAAATCGGAACGTAACGTAATAGATTTTTGTTCCGTGCTTTATAAGAACACTTTGATGTTTTACAAAGCATTCTGTAGTTTTGTCTCTGTAAGGTAAATGTTGACGTGATGTGTTTGAAAAGATGTAAGATGTAAGGATATTGTTTTGGGATAGACAAAGACATTCTGGAAAAATGAGTATTTTTATTGTGTTTACTGAGTAATGTAATAATAATAAATATCTTTATTTCCCAAAACATACAGATAATTGTGATTGTAGTTTAAAACTATGAAGATATGTGATTTACATAATAACATCTAAACGCTGCAAAATCTGTACACAAAAGATTAAACTCTGTCTCTTAAACTAGTAATGTATTTCCTTCAATAGTATTGGTGACTTCAGGGAAAGTTAAAGAAAAAAGTAGTTCATAAGCTACAGTGTGTTTGTCAAACTCAAACTCAAACTCAAAGCATTTATTTCAAATAAACCAATTACAGGCACTTTTGAATTGTCAATGGGTCGGTCAGTCAGAAAGATGAAGCTAATTGCCCATTCCAAAGCGTAGTAGATCCCTATGGAGAAGAACGGGCAAGAAACTCCACGGACTCTCTTTTAAATCATAATATTTTACAAAATATTAGTTACATCGTTCATGTTGAAAATATACATGTGAGAACAATGTAGAAAGACGTGCACGTTAAAAAGCGTTCGTAATAAAAAGATAAAAACTAAAACAACTAAATTAAATATTAAAATTAAAAATAAGCCATGGCAGCTAAGAGACGTTCAGTCCCAACTGACAGCGCCCGTTCACGAACATGACTTGTAAAATATTACATGACATGATTTGTAAAATATTAGTACCCATTGTGAAACCTAGATTTATATAATATAAAAACACTAGCGTGTCTAGCGACTCGCCCCCTTTTTCGCACGGTTTTTACGACTTAGCAAAATATCAAAATTTCTTTATTATATGTAGGAAGCTTAATAATAAATGTATCGTAAACACAAATCTTCCGGAATAAATCCTCTAAATGATGGTGAAAACTGCATCATAATTCATTGCGTAGTTTAGAAGAACAATTACAACGTGTTCACGAAAAGCGACTTTAATTTATACTATGTATGTGTATTACCGATGACCTTGCGAAGGCCGCAGGAATCCGCTGGATGCGGGAAGCACAGGAGCGGTCAAAGTGGCGGTGCTTGGGGGTGGCCTATGTCCGGCAATGGACGTCTTTCGGCTGAACTATGATGTTTTCTATTTTTAGAATAGAAGATATCCTAGTGCGTTCCTATAACTACGAATGTATTTTTATTTATAGCACAGTAAACTCAACACTACATTCAATACCCAAAAAGTTTAATAAAAAAAAAAACACTTCAACGAACAAGTCTCACTAAAAGTTTTTTCACATGTCATGTCTTGATGCAGTAAAGTCAAGTTTGAAATAGGAGGAACGACGCTCAAGTGTACTCTCGTGAGTACCTCATTATTCCAAAGCACGGGCCCTTTGTATGACAAAATAAGGTTCCTTAATAAACCTCACATACTACGGTTATAGAAGACGACAAAAAGTTAATTTTTTGCCTGTTTGTGGCGAGATTGAAGTATAGTGGTTTAGTTTAACTATTAACCTAAAAAGTTTTAAATAAAAAGTAAGTTCAAAAACTTAGACCCGACTACTGAAAAATCGCACTCGCCGCGGTCGGTCTGTAACCAATTAAATTTTATTTACCTCCACTTTTACTTATTTTTAACAATTTAAACATATTTATTTACTTAAACAATATGACATATATATTTGTAATGTGCTGGTCAAGACCTTTCTTTTGATACCAAACATTATCTCAATTTAATTTTATTCGTGGTCAGAAATTTACGTGTAAAGTCCACCCATATTAAATTTAGGGAAAATGTAGGTATATAGCCTATGTCACCCGAACCATTATTACGAATCTATTGATACCGCATTCATTAAAATCGGTTTAGTAATTTAGGCGCTATGGTAGAACACACATAAATACATACTTATATACATGCATACATAGATAGACTGATAAAATCATAATCCTTCCTTTTGGCTTTGCCGTAGTTGGGTAAAAAGATCGTGGCTCACTTCTATGGAAACAGTTTTGCTTTAAAAGCACAAATATCATGATTATTGTGGAAAAAGCATGGTCTCTTTAGGTCTTACTAAAGTTACACTTTTTTCGGAAAAAATACGCAAGAATCACATTTTCAAATTAGTCATACTCCTCCAGATAATTAAAAAAAAAAAAAAAAAAAAAACATGTTCTCCCATACATTCCAACTGCAAATGTAAGTTTGTACGCAAAAGATTGAGAGATTTACCCTCAGACCAATAAAAAAGTATAGACGGAACATTGCGCTCTAATAGTGAGGAGTGATAGTGAGTGAGAGCGCAAGACGTAGTTTTGGTAAAATAATAATTGCGAAATTATGCCGTCCTGTGTCATAAACTGCTGCAAAAACAATTCATGTTTTCAAAATAAGTCTTCTGGGATTACTTTTCACAAGTAAGTAACCGATTGTCTGCATAATTTTAACAAAATCGCAAAAATATTTTCTTAATACGAATTCTAGACGCCATTGTGTCAGTGTTGCAAGTTAAGAACATTATCTTTTCCCAAAAGTAAGGGAAGTTGTGATTTTGTTCGGACACGTTACAACTAAGTATGTTTTTAATCAGATGTCAGAGACAGATATTTAGTTTTCGAGTAAATTAAGTATTTTATTATGTATTTATAAAATGTATTCAAATAATAGTTATGTTTGTTATGATATTTTTGAGGTTCCCAGCTGATAAAATATGGAAAGAAAACTGGATTAAAGCTGTACGAGGCAACAGAAATGATGTCGAGTGGCTCCCTTCAAAATTTAGTGTTGTTTGTTCTTTACATTTTGAAGAAATTGATCTATACAACACCAAAGGTGGTTACCGTCGACTCAAGAAAAACGCTACACCGAGAAAGGTTGGTTATTTATTATTATTATTGTGGTTATGTTATTATCGTAAACCAAATATTTATTTTATTCTTATCTTATTAACACTGACATTGTATTTTTTAGATTCATCTTGTAAATTCCGAATGGTGTCAGGAAATAGAAGCGTCTGGTAGTTCTATTCATCCTGAATCTTCAACATTGGGACCTAATAAAGAGGTTTGTACCTACTTGAGTTATTATTAGTACCTGTCATTTTACTTAAGATATAAGTACTTTTAAAAATCTAAATAACCTATTTTTTATTGTCGTAGCACTGTAACACTGAGGAGGAAGTTGATGCGGCTGGTATTATATGCGATACATCAGATAAACTTACGGAAGATATATCACAACCACAGGATCATATCTCAAACTATCAACCTGAAATCCGTGACTCAGAACTAGAGTCACTATTTGACACTCCCAAAAAAAATAAACTCAGACAACAAGCTAGAAAGTATAAATTACGTTATAAAGTTCATGTACGCAAAATCAAAACACTTAATCAAAAGGTTAAACGCCTTAAAAAGAAAAACGCGTCACTAAAAACTGTTCTAAAAGACCTAAAAGATAAAAATTATATAGACACTGACGTATTCAATATGCTCGGTGAAAATATTGTTGCAGCAGAAATTTGTCATAACATAAACAAAAAGAAATTAGGAACGAAAAAAATCAAATATTCCTCAGAAATGAAAAAGTTTTGTCTCACACTCAATTTTTATTCACCGAAAGCCTATGAATATGTGCGACAAACCTTCCGAACATGTCTACCACACTCAAAAACATTATCTAAATGGTACGCTCATATTAACGGTGAACCTGGCTTTACAGAAGAAGCTTTTTCAGCTTTAAGACTAAAGGCTGAAACTTCAGAATACCGTCCTATATGTGCCCTTGTATTTGATGAGATGGCTCTGAGACAGCAAAAGATATGGGACGGAAAAAAATATCATGGGCTAGTAGACATGGGGATCGGTACAACTTCAGATTCTGTTGCATTAGCATCTCAAGCTTTTGTATTTCTACTAGTAGCCATAAATCAGCGTTGGAAAATCCCATTAGGTTATTTTTTAACTAATAGTCTCACCGGAATACAAAAAGCAAACTTAATTAAGATGTGTCTTACTAAATGTTTTGAGGTAGGAGTTGATGTAGTGTCTTTAACTTTTGACGGGCATGCAACAAATTTTGCAGCCATGGAATTACTTAATTGTAATATTAAAGATTTATCGTTAATGAAGACAACATTTAAACATCCATCAAATGATACTGAAGTAGCCTGTTTCTTAGATCCGTGTCATGTCATGAAATTGGTGAGAAACCAATTGCAATCCAATAAAGAGTTCTTGGATTTAAACGGCGAAATTATAAAATGGGATTACTTGACTGAACTCAATAAACTGCAAAACAACGAAGGGCTTCATTTGGCCAACAAATTATCAACAAAACATATTGAATACAAAAACCAAATAATGAAAGTAAAATTAGCCACACAATTACTAAGCAGAAGTGTTGCAACAGCTTTGAAAATATGCCGAGAAGACCTGAATCTTAATCAATTTAAGCAATCTAAGCCTACCGAACACTTTATACAACTAATGAATGATTACTTTGATATTTATAATTCCAGAGGCATGAGAGAATTTGGATACAAAAAGCCAATTAATATCAGAAATAAAGATAATATAATCAGTTTCCTCGATGACTTAAAAAAATATATTATGGATCTTAAATTGAAAATATGTACAAAACGAACCGTCATGAAAGATGGTAAAAAAACGGCCTTATTTACTCGATTTTACAAGCCAATAATTGAAACAAAATGCAAATCCGGATTTTTGGGTATTTTAATAAATATTGAAAGCATTAAACACTTGGTTCAGTATTTGATCGAAAATGAAAATCGATTGATTTTTTTACCCACTTATAAAATTAGTCAGGACCACCTAGAAATTTTCTTTGGGTCAGTCAGAATGCATGGGGGCCACAATGACAACCCTAACGTCAGGCAATTCAAAGGTATTTACAGGAAACTACTAACACACCTTGAATTGAAGTGCTTAACTGGTAATTGTGTGCCACTGGAGAACATAGCTATCCTGAATTGTTCTTCCGGCATACAAATTATCAATGCCACTTCAGCATCTTACCGCCATGAAGAGGATTATGAAGACACCACTTTAAATTTCCTTAAATCAATTGAAGACGACATTGGAAATTTGGCCAGCTACTTAGATGTACCCGATATAAACGATTTTAGAAAATATGTAATCGGTTACATAGCAGGTGGGGTAGCTCATTATCTATCAAAAAAAATCAAATGTGAACCGTGTATATCGTGGCTGTTATCTTCAGAAAGACATGATTTTCATAAATTAATAACATTGAGAGACAAAGGTGGTTTAAAGTTTCCTTCTTTAGATACATATAATATATGTTGTACATGTGAGTTGGTGGTAAGGAAAATGGTTAAAGAAGGAATAACTATTACTTCAATAAACCAGCGCAATTATGTACTGTCACAAATTCTCAAAAGATTTATTGGTAAACAGGATATTTATTCGAAATTTGAAGATGGACATAACACGTATGGCGTAGAACACCAAACAAGTCTAATAAGATGTGTAATTAATAAATACATTAATATAAGATTCCACCATATTGCAAAACAAGAAACTTTACTTAAAAGTTGTGACTCAAAACGCCAGACATATAAAAAACTGACACAACATAAGGGGCATTAGTTATTCTAATTTATGTAAGTTTTGTGTGTTTTGTTAAATTAACAATTGTTTTATACTATGAAAATAAATTACTCTCATTAAACTAAATTACCTTTCATTTCATACAACCAAGACAAAAACAATACTACCTAATAATAAAACTTCACCAAAGTATATCTTTCGCACTTGGGAAACGCAGCACAACGCTTGCAACATTATTCTCTAGCACACATGCGCAAATCTACGATGTCTTACACCGAGTTACGCACACAAAGCCGACACTAGCCCTCACTGATTTCGTCGCGATTGTTTACGACGGCTCCGTCTATACTTTTTTATTGGTCTGAGGATTTACCATGTTATTTTAAGACTTCTTATTTTTCATAAGTATAGAACTATTTTCTGATTTTTTTTTTCAAATTTTTAGGCTCATTATTTTCGGTGATAAGGGGAACTGTCTATTTTCGTCTCTTTTCATAAATAACTTTAAAACAACGTATTTTAAAATTATAAAAAAAATATATATTTGAGTCCCACACAGGCCCTTTCATTTGATATGTTACACGATACAGTTTGCAAAACTTTTTTTTTTATTGTCTTATTTGCCCCCCAAAAGTGACCCCATAATTAAAATTAATTTATTTACGTTACAAGTCTGTGTTCGGGTCACAGAAAATTCATGTGTGTACCAAATATCACCTTAATCAATCCATTGGATTCGAAGCAAATTGACTGTGACAGACGGACAGATCAGACACACAAGTGATCCTATAATTCCTTTTTTTCCTTTTGAGGTACGGAACCCTAAAAATGCGGTACCTACAATTTTTTTTGTTATTTAATGAAAACAAAAATGAACATTTCTCTCCAAGATACGTGCACAGCAAGAACACCTCGGCTCTAAAATTTAAGTCGCTTAGGAGAATTCTCGGGTAACCCATGAAATTGTTATAAACATGCTTCAGTTCTATACGTACCGCGAAGAACGCGACCAGCCATTTATTTAAAAGGGCTTTTCCGCTTCGAGCCCACGAATAAATAACGCTCATACTTGTAAGTTGAGTGATGATTAATGATCCCATGAAATTGATGACAGTAAACTTATCTGACACTAGTTGATTTATTGAGCCAAAGTTGGAATTCAATCAGGTTTTTTCAGGGTGACTCGTTTGATTAAACGACGTGATCGTTTTTCTAACGAGTAGATTGTTTTAGATTTTTTGTTGAGATTGTGTAGAATAATTTGGGTTTTTAGTTGAAGGTCGTTTTGTGTTGGTCACATGAAATACTGGAGGCCTCATTTGTAGAGTGTTTCATTATCAGTATAGGAATGACGGTATTTGTAACCTCGTCAATCTTATTACCCGACTACGGCAAAGCCAAAAGGAAGGGTTATGATTTTAGCAGTCTATGTAGGTATGTAAGTATTAATAAGTATGGATTTACCTGTGTTCCACCGTAGCGCTTAAATTACTGAACCGATTTTAATGAATGAGGTATCAATAGATTTGTAATAATGGTCCGGGTGACATAGGCTATATAATTTCTCCCTAAATTTAATATGGTGGACTTTACACGTAAATTTCAGACCACGAAAAAAATTTAATTGAGATAATAATGACATGTTTGGTGACAAAAGAAAGGTCTTGACGAGCACATTACAAATATGTATATATGTCATATTGTAAGGAAATAAATATGTTTAAATTGTTAAAAATAAGTAAAAGTGGAGTAAAATAATATTAATTTAATTGGTTACAGATCGACCGCGGCGAGCGTGGTTTTTCAGTAGTCGGGTTTTAGTTTTTGAACTTACTTTTTATTTTTAAAATCCTATATCTACACGCCTAACTGTATTAAAATTCTTGAGTATAGTAACCAAATTATTATTTTGAGTCCAAATAATAAATTCATTTTTGACATGAAATGAATTTTAGATTAGATCGAAATAAATTACACGAAGTAACTTAGCAACTACTAATATGAAAGTTGTATTATATAATAACCTATTGTTTCAGGTATGTAATATAGCCGAGCTACCTGTTGTAACAAAGGATACAGTAAGTCTTTAGAACGACGTATACGATGCGTACACGATTACTTCTGCAAATTGTAGCGCCCAGGGTTTGCGTGTGCGTAGCAAGCGCATAGCGGGTGTGTAGCGGACACTTAGCAAGCGTAGCGATCTCGTAGCAGTTGCTTCCGTTGTTTTTTTAAGATTAGAAAATTATAACCTAGCGCTAAACAACCGTAATTTGCGTCGCTCAAAATGAGTTTTAGAATTTACTTTCTATTTAACATAATCATATCGCGAGGTCAAGTCTTCGTCACAAAAGTAACGTAATTTCGAAGACTCACTTTCAGCGGCGTAAATACCGCCCGATTACGCTTGTCTAGTCTCAAACTTGGCCAACCTATTTTATACTTATTTTATTCTAAAAATATTAAAAACTGAACAAAATTCCCAACTTCGTACATACCTAAAGAGTAAAGCAGAACAAACCAAAACGTATGTCTGGAGAATCGTGATGAGGTGAAACAATGGCACGCGACAGGACGCGAGCGGGCCCGACGCGACTTACTAAATCATTTCGCTGTACGAAATCACTAAGCTCGCAGTCTTAACGCCCTTCCACACGTAGCGAGTGGTGTCGCGACGTATAGTTCGACCACAGAATTTAATATAAGCGTAGATGCATGCTTGTTGTGTGTAGTTAGGTTTTGCTGATGTGAAATTATTTTAAATGGCATGACTAGATTGAAATCAAAGGGTGACGCTTGGATAAATTAGTTTATTGAGAGAATTTCAATTACTTTGTATAAGAAAATAGACTTTTTAGGTGTCTTTCTTTCACATTTTGTATGCAAACATCGTTTTATTTTGACAATACCATCAACAAATTGGTCTCGGCGATAACGTTATTTTTAACGTAATGAATTGTCAAAATAAAAGTGATTTCAGTTCTACTTAACCGTGCGGCAGTCAGTTCGTATGAAACAACACAGTCGAAGCACAAAATATTCTCTCCCCAAACATTTCTGCACCGTTGACTTTTTTGTCTCGAAAAGAATTCCAGTAGGGAACAGTAAAGATTATATTGTATTCAAAAGAATCTTGTGATGTATTACAACAAAGAAATTACAAAATCATTACAGGTAAAATATGTTCACATCGTAGACAAAGATTCTAGGAAAATGAACCTTTAATAAATATGAAACTTTGTACAGTAAACAAGATGATACCGACTATTCCAAAAGTTTTAACAATTTAATTAATACCTGAACATTTTAAAATTCATTCAGAAGTAAAGTAATAGGTAAAGTGTCATAAAAGTGTTTCATTTTACGAAAATGCTATTTCGTTATTTTTGCAGACGTTAAATATTTGGATGATGCCTTGCAGACGAGACTTGCAGTCGTTATTTTTATTAATTAGATTCATAATAAGAAATTTCATTGAAGAACTTCAGTATTTTACTTTTACCTTTTAAAGTTTTGATAATAAAAGCTGCACAGAGATGCTTTGAGATTCTTCATTTGCTACTTATATCATAAATTCGATACAAAGTAGCGGTGTGTACTTGGTCTCATAAAATTAAAGTTAGCTTGTCTAACTAGACAAGCTAACTTTAATTTTACTTACTTTTACTTTTATTTTACTTTTTTTTTATTTTTTTCGCTTTACATTTCTGTTACTTTAATTTTATTTTATACTAGCTGCGCCCCGCGGTTTCCGCGTAAACCGGGATAAAAAGTAGCCTACATTTTAATCCAGGGTATAAGCTATCTACGAGTACATACCAAATTTTATCCAAATCAGTTCGGCCGATTGAGTGTGAAGAAGTTACAAACATACAAACACGGTGTAGGACCAATTTCAATTGTTAATTAAAGATGGTTTGAGACAAGTCCACAGTTTGATTACACTTCTCATAACTAGTTACTTTAATACGTTGTCAGTAAAGGACTAACTCAACTATAAACGATAAACCAAAAGAACTGCCTTATTGGTCTAGTGGTTGCGAATGTTACTGCTGATCATGAGGTCCTGGGTTTGATTCCGGGGTCGGGCAAAGTGTTATTTAGTTTTTCCATCTGGAATTTCTCAGTTGCAGCCCGGAGTCTGGATTTGTGCCCGGTTGATGGCAAAAGGCTCGCCCCCTATTACATGGGACTTAAACATAACCGGCGGAATGTGGGTGTACTATAGGTACAGTCGGAAGTCGTTGTGCCTAACCCTTTTCAAAACTTTTTCGGCTGCACGTTGAAATTGTAGTTTGCAACGCCCTTTTTTGTTTGACCAATGGATGAGCCTTTTTTTAAAATTTAATTGTTTTTGTTTCACCAATGAACGAAGAATGTCGCCTAAGAAGGATGAACCTAAAATTAACAATATCCCTTTTCTTAAACGTTAAGTGCTGTTTTTTCTTAACTTGGTTTGAACCTTTTTCTTTATAATGTGCGCCAAAGCGCAATTAGTGGACGAAAACAATACAGGCAATGCAGGCGGGGCTAGCCCGCATACGAAAAGCGCCCTTATGGGGGTAAGGCACAAAAGTCGCTGACTGTACACCTCTGCCTAACCCTTAGGGGAATACAGGCATTATGTTATGTTAGACCAAGAGAAAGTAACAATAGCATGCAGCTTAAAAAACACCCTACAAAATAAACTCCAACCCCCAAATCCTCAAAAAAACTAATTCAAAAACTTCAAAGCATACTCAAAACGATATTGTAATCAAGATATTCTTGATTGAAAAGTTTCGTTGGCTACGTACGGCCAACTCCAGTTACGAGGCTAGCAGATAACGGTGGAAAGAATGAAGTTGATTAAACTGCAGTGTCCAACTAGATGAGAATTCTGGAGGTTATACTACCCACGATCATACAATGTTGCTGGATGAATTGCGCCGTAAAATACACGTGCGCTTCGCCTTACATTTTTGGAATTAATAATGTTGTAGTTGTTCCTGGAGGGCTGGTTGATGTTTTTCATCGAAAATTGTGTTAAACAGCTTTTCATGTTTCAAACCAGCTTTTGCCCGCGGCTTCGCATGTGTGGATGTCGGAAAATTCCTTTTTAGGGTTCCGTACCTCAAACGGAAAGAAACGGAACCCTTATAGGATCACTTCGTTGTCCATCTGTCTGCCTGTCTGTCAGTCTGTCAAGACCCTTTTTCTCAGGAACGCATGGAGGTATCAAGTTGAAATTAATATCAAATAGGTAAGTCTATGGTCTCTTGAAGTCCAAAAAACCTCAAGCTTCTAAGTCAACGCAATAAAAACATACGGCCATTTATGCGACATATTTTGATACTCGCAAGTAAATCAAAACCTATAGGGTACTTCCCGTTGTGCTAGAATCATGAAACTTGGCAAGAAGCAAGCTCTTACAGCACAAATAAAGGAAAAAGTCCGAAAATTGTTAATTTGTAATTCTATCATAAAAAAAAAAATCAACTCCGTCAGTCTGTCATGACCCTTTTTCTCAGAGACACGTTGAGATATCAAGTTGAAATTAATACCAAATACGTAAATCTATAGGCCCTTAGAGTTCTAAAAAAATTAAGCTTCTAAGTCAACGCAATAAAAAAATACGGCCATTTTGCGACACATTTTGATACTCGCAACTGTCGCAAGTAAATCAAAACCTATAGCGTACTTCCCGTTGACCTAGAATAATGAAATTTGGCAAGAAGCAAGGTCTCATAGCACAAGTAAAGGACTAAGTCAGAAAAAAGTTAATTTGTAATTCTATCTCATAAAAAAAATTTCAAGTCTGACAGTCTGTCATGACCCTTTTTCTGAAGTAGGCGTGGAGATATCAAGTTGAAACTAATATCAAATACGTAAGTCTATAGTCCTTTAGAGTTCTAAAAAAATCAAGCTTCTTAGTCAACGCAATAAAAAAATACGGCCATTTTACGACACATTTTGATACTCGCAATTGTCGTAAGTAAATCAAAACCCTATAGGGTGCTTCCCGTTGACATAGAATAATGAAATTTGGCAAGAAGCAAGGTCTCACAACACAAGTAAAGGAAAAAGTCCGAATATTGTTAATTTGTAGTTTTATGACATAAAAAATAGTTTTTTTTGGATCCATTGTTAAGTTTGTTTTCGGGAAATATTCTTTTCAACTACGGAACCCTTCATTGTGCGTATTCCGACACGCACTTGGCCGGTTTTTCTTGTCTACATTACCAAGGAAACCTCTCTGCAATATTTCAGGTTTCTAGGTCTAAGGGTTTGGGTTGGGCGTTGATAAGTCAGTCAGGACTTCTCTTTTTTAGGGTTCCTTACCTCAAAAGGAAAAAACGGAACCCTTATAGGATCACTTCGTTGTCCGTCTGTCTGTCTGTCTGTCAGTCTATCTGTCTGTCTGTCTGTCTGTCAGTCTGTCAAGACCCTTTTTCGCAGGAAAGCGTGGAGATATCAAGTTGAAATTATTATCAAATACGTATGTCCATGGTCTCTTGGAGTCCTAGAAAACTCAAGCTTCTAAGTCAACGCAACAAAAACATACGGCCATTTATGCGACATATTTTGATACTCGCAAGTAAATCAAAACCTATAGGGTACTTCCCGTTGTCCTAGAATCATGAAATTTGGCAAGAAGCAAGCTCTCACAACACAAATAAAGAAAAAAGTCCGAAATTTGTTAATTTGTAATTCTATCATATAAAAAAAAAATCAACTGTGTCAGTCTGTCATGACCATTATTATTATTTATTGGAAAAATCACGCTCTAAAAACAAGAAAATATTTTCATCTGAAATTGGAAAAAGACAGACAAATTAAAAATCCGGAGTCACAAGTAATTTGCTCGGTTTATAACATGACGCGTGACTCCAGATTTTTAATTTGTCTGTCTTTTTCTAATTTCAGATGAGACTATTTTCTTGTTTCATACTTTTTAGAGCGTGATTTTTCAGTAATCGGGTTTTAGTTTTTAAACTTACTTTTTATTTAAATTATTTTGGGGTTATAATTTCGTGATAAAGTAGGTACATGTACTTTACATTCTAAAGAAGAATAATTATTATATATTTATGTATTTTAGGTAGGTTTGGAGAGAAAATAATTATATTTGGCTCAGATCTGAGGCGTGATATTAGAAATGATTCCCAATTATCGGGTTCATGCAAACAAAACCGCGAGCAATAGCTAACAATATATATATTTTTTAAATGTGCTAATTTGTGCCCTTCCATTCCTCTAGAGGGCGCCATGTTCAATTTAATGTGACGTAAAATAGCCTATAATTAGCTGACAATCAAGACGCTTCCAACGATACATCATTTTTCAAATTATAATAAAAAGTTTAGAAATTATGTTCATACATACCGGTCAAAATCATAACCCTCCTTTTTGCTTCACCGTAGTCGCTTAAAAATTTACGACACGATTTTATAAAAACACCAGGGGCACATGTACAGTACTGTCAAATACGTTCTTCTAGTACGTCATTTAAATCTGCGTTCTCGTATCCTTTGTAGATCTAAAGTAAGGCGAATGCTATACTACAGACACACTTCTGTTTAACTTGAACCGTATTAAACTTTGTAGGGCGACCTTTTTAAATACGCCTTCTACCAAAAGTACTTCCACGAAAGGGTCTCGAAAATTAATTATTAACACGAAAATCCACAAACAATCAACCCAGGATTTGTAACAACTGCGGACCAAATCCTGTTTTCCTCGAAATAAAAACGGGGCAGGTGTAACAAAGACCTGGCCAGTTTATAAAAATATATCTGAGGATACTATTTGCTTACGGATAAAAACAATTGTTGGTGTTCGGGTATGAGCAAATATAATACGGTATAAATTTTAAAGGCACATATTTCACGGCGCCGCGCTTACATTTCTAATTTTAACGTGCAGGACCGAATTTATGCTTCGTACATGTGTTGCCATATAGAGAAGTGGCGTAATAACATTCGGCATTTGGTAGCGGGCACACAAATATTTGTTTATTCAGTTACCGATACGTATAGCCTTGTAATTCTGATATATGCGGTGGAGAATATTTCTTTTTATTTGTTTTTAGTTATTATTTTTACACTTTCTTTTTTGGAAGTGCAAAAAAGAGCTTCAGAATCGCCTAAGTGAAAATCATCCTTATCGACAGCATTTTAGAAATAGGACATAATATTACATTACGCCTGTTTTTTCAGAAGGGTTCGGCAGAGGTGCATCTATAAAACCTACACCCACATTTCGGCAGAAAACAAAACAAACATAAAAAACAAAACAAAACAAAAACATAAAACAAAACACACAAAACATATTTTAGTCCCATGTAATAAGGGCGAGCCTATTGCCATCAACTGGACACAAATCCAGACTCCGAGTCCTACTACTAAAGAAATAGACTACTGAGAATTTCGTGATGAAAAACCCATTAACACTTTAAAAACACACACACGTTGAAATAGGACCTCACCGAAAATTATAGTTCGCAGTAAAAAATAAAAATATAAAAAAAAAAAAAATAAAAAAAAAGTTTATTGCATATTAAAAAACGTACACGGAAATGAACTCTTGACTTCCAAACTAAGTAGGACTTGTATTATGGAAGTCAAGGCGCTCTCTCATTATATATGCTTAATTAATACAATAGAAGTAAGGGATGCATGCAGAAAACAAAAAAAAAATATTAAAATACCAAAAGAAAAATAACCAAAAAAATAAAAAAGTAGGTAGGTATAACAAAATTAAGTTCTACAACTACCTGTGAAGTGTAGTATTGTCAAAATGTGAGTCAGTGCGATGAATGATAAGTGAGATTAGTGTTATGTGGTGTTACGAGTGGTGTGTTCGTGTGCTGTGTGAATGTAGTTAATAAGTGTTAAGTATGTTCTGTACGCGGCGAGTTTCGTGGGGTCACACCATGCAGTCACACCATGTAGGCTGAAGGGACGGCCTCAACGTGTCTCGAGATCATGAACTAATTCAAATGTGACCCTATACTCCATAGTATTACTCACACCCACTACTCACACACATATTCACCTCCACACCATCTCCTACACACATAACACACAAATCCCAGCGCGATTTCTGCCTTTTATATAAACTTTGTTTCCATTTAATTCTTTTGTTTTTATCTTTAGGGTTCCGTAGCCGAATGGCAAAAAACGGAACACTTATGGATTCGTCATGTCTGCCTGTATGTCTGTCCGTCCGTATGTCACAGCCACTTTTTTCCGAAACTATAAGAACCGAAAAGAACTATAAGAACTGTTGAAACTTGGTAAGTGGATGTATTCTGTGAACCGTGTATTCTGTGAACCGCATTAAGATTTTCACATAAAAATAGAAAAAAAAAAACAATAAATTTTGGGGGTTCCCCATACTTAGAACTGAAACTCAAATTTTTTTTTTCATCAAAGCCATACGTGTGGGGTATCTATGGATAACTTCTAAAATAAGAGAATGATAAAACTAAAAAAAAAATATATGACATGTACCCATGTAAACTTCCACCGAAAATTGGTTTGAACGAGATCTAGTAAGTAGTTTTTTTTAATAGGTACGTCATAAACTGTAAACCGCAATTTACCTTTCATTCAATCAACTCAATTATTAAAACCTCGATTAAAGTTACAACGAACTACAAGAACTTTTATAGTATGTTACTTGCTGCTACGGAACTCTTCATGGGCGAGTCCGACTCGCGCTTGGCCGCTTTTTTTTATTTTTGTTTCTATAAGTTTACATATCGCATTAACTTAACATCAATTATATAACGTGGGGAAGGGCGGAGCATCCTAACACTAGCAAACTATTTGCTTGAAAGGATTCTCCCCATTGTAATAAAATAAGTAATGTAAGTTGATGCAATAAACATTATTATTATTTATTTTTTTATTACTCTCTTTATGCCTATATTTATATTTGCGCCAAAAGTTGAAAAGAATCTTCATTATAAATTTTCTTGAACTCCTTCAAATACTCACAACAAATAAATAAACACGAGAGCTTTGACTTTCTTTTCTTTTCTTTCTTTCTTCTTTGATCTGGCACTTCACATTACCAATTTGCCGCCTGTACGAGGTAGGTATGTCTGATTGATTGTCAATTTAAACCAGCTTGACGAATACTGGCTTCACTCGAGGCGATTGACCCCCTTTTAAGTCACGATCTTTCGATAACCTGTAAAGACTGTTCTTACCTAAGATAAGAATACACATGGGGGCTTGTATCTAAGTAATATTATATTGTTCTCTTTATAGTTCCTATTCATTGTTGCCTCTTTCATTGTATTATTTGTGTTTTAGAATATCTTAATGTTTTAATTATTTTATTTTTTTTTTAATTTTACTCTTCAATTGTTTACTATTTAACCCGTGTTTTAATTTCAAATGTTTAATTTAATTTTATGTTCATGTGTTGTTAAATTTAATATTGTTTAATTTTTCTTTGATTTAAATTTTATTGTGTTTAACTACTTAAACTCATACAATTCTAAACTATGTTTAAAATGATGATGTATGCATGATGTGTTCTCCTATAACTGAAGGAGCACAAATCTTCAAAGTACTTTGTATAATAATGCATGTAATGTGTATCCTTTGTTGGAGTTCCTGTATGAATAAAATAAAATAAAATAAGTAAAAACATCCACACGAGCCGATCGATCAAGTTAAGCTACGCTTACCGCGTTTGGACTGTGAATAGGTGACGATCTTTACACACCAAGAACCTCCGTGCCTCGGAAAGCACGTTAAACCGTTCATCCCGGTTTTACGGGTCGTCAGAAGCTATAAAATCTGACAACCAGTCTTACCAAAGGGTGCAGAAAGTCAAAAAGAGGATCAATTAGGTATTAAAAAAGTGTGCATCATTAGAAGCGCAAAAAGATTTTAGAGGTTCATTAATTTAAAAAGAAATGTGCATCATTAGAAGCTCAATAACTTTTAATGGATAAGTTAAATATTTCCCTATAAAATTGAAGAAATAAATTAAATGAATAATTTGTAAATGTGACTCTTTTCTGATTGGTCACAATGACATGCAAGCTACTTGCTTACTTTCGTGCAAGTAACTGGTAGGTGTATTACTGACCAGCCACTGGTGTATTACTGGCTGGGCTGGTGCCAGCCCTAATACACACGCCTTAACTAACCTAAATAACACAAAAATAAAACAATTCGAAAAACTTTACAACAGATTCTTAGGAACAGATATTATTATCATTTAGTCTGAGAAAATTATGATAAAAATATTAGATAATAGGTCTTTACCTATGAAATTGCCGTTTTGTATGAAAAAATTTAAACGAATTTTTTTTATGCATTTTTTATTTGTATTAATCGAAGTAATCACCCATGCAATCAATGCATCTTTGCCAACGTAGTGGCAGTTTATTGATGCCCTTCTTAAAGAAATCAGCTGGACGGGAGGCAACAAATTCTTCAAAGGCATTATGTACTGCCTCTCGGGTATTGAATTTTTTTCCCGCCAAGAAGTTATCCAAATTCTGGAAAAAGTAGTAGTCTGTAGGCGCAAGGTCTGGTGAGTAGGGCGGATGACGGAGAGCTTCCAACCCCAGTTCTTGCAACTTGGAGACCGTCTGCTGTGCAGTAGGTATGTGGTCGCGCGTTGTCGTGCAGGAGCAGCGGAGACGAGCGATTGACCAATGCTGGTTGGAGATGTGCCAGCTTCTCCATCATTGTGTTCAGTTCTTCACAGTACACATCTGAAGTAATGCTCACCCCGTTTGGTAAGAAGCTGTGATGAATCACACCGGCGCTAGATCACCAAACAGTGACCATCACTTTTCTAGGGGTAAGTTTTCGTTTAGGGCATTGTTTAGGTGCTAAATCAGGATCCAAACAACTTGCTGAGCGCTTGCGGTTATTAAACAGAATCCATTTTTCATCGCAGGTAACAATGCGATTCAAAATTCCTTCATTTGTGTGTCTGTTGAGCAGTGCAAGGCACGTCTCGACGCGTACTTCGCGCTGGCGATCATTGAGTTCGTGGGGAACCCATTTGTCAAGCTTTTTTTACCTTGCCAATTTGACGCAAATGGACCAATATTGTTTTGACGCTAACGTCGAAAGCTGCTGCTAATTCAGCCGTAGATTGTGTATCATCAGCTTCCACAATCGCCTTTAATTCGTCATTGTCGACCAAAGTCTTCGGACGACCGCGAGGTTCATTTTTCAGGTCGAAATTTCCAGAACGGAAGCGAGCAAACCAATAACAAGTGGTGCGTTGGTTTGTAGTGTTAGCTCCGTAAACGTCGTTGATGTTGCGTGCCGCTTGTGCCGCGTTGCTGCCACGACGGTACTCATATTCCATAATTACTCGAATTTTTAACGTATCCATGATGACGAAAAAGATTGAAATGCTAAAAAAATGCTGAAAATGCTGAAAATGTAACACTAATCAATAAACAAATGACTACTTTTGGAAAAAGAAATTCATGTTTTTAAAATAAAATTAATTTGAAATTAGAATTCTTAGCCAAACAAAAATTATTTTGATTTGAATTTGCCAGTACTGCAGAACGGCAATTTCATAGGTAAAGACCTATTATCTTTCTTTTCATCATAAGTCAATTAATGACCCTTACTCTGTCTAGGACTAAAATTATTGTTATGAAAGATTAAATTAAAAATTAAAAATTGTTTATTGTTTCTAAATCAGTACATAAGTGTATTATGAGGAGAAAGATCTATAGAGTTCTAATGGATTGATTAAGAAATTATGATTATTTTACCATTTTGGCATATTACATGCATAAATGTATGTGCTGTATTATGTAATAGTCTTAGTCAGGATCTAATAATTCTTAATGGCTGAAACTTCCCGGAGATTTAATTTACTCTAGGGAAGGCCATAAATATAATTACACAATATTGTGTTAGAGTGAATTTTTCAAAGTGTTAAAAATAAAAGCATCTTCTTTTCTAGTAGGTATTCTTTGTAAACGACGTCTTTGCAGACTATCAAGCAAAGCGGTAATCAAACGCAAGTCTGTATTTAAAAAAAAAACAGCTACAGAAACCGAGCCATTTTACTTAATACCGGCACTAAATCTTCCCCTCACTTGTTATTTACCGCGTTCCATTTATCTAAATACCAAACGTTTTTGCGCATTGCACCTGGACTGCCAAAGTGCTAACCAAAAACTCAAAAGCAGATTCGAATGTTGTGCATTTTCAGACAGTCGTATGCAGAAAATTGACACGTTAAGCTGCAGTCACGTCATAGCTTCGACACGTGAAGGTGCTATTGATAGCAGGAATACCTTTTTGAATGCCACACGCGTGTGACAGGTGCTCGCTATTAGCGTCCCATGGCACCAGCATATTTATAGCTCGACCGCGCCGCGCAATGCCACAAAACTAAACTGCAAAATTTATGCGAGCTTCTAATAAATTTGAATTTCAGACGCGTTTTAGAAAATATCGCTACATATTTTAAATACCACTCCAAACAAATTTATAGGGTTGAAAATTAAAGCGAAATTCTACCCGAACCGGATTGATCGCGGCCTTGAATTAAGAGATGGAAAAGTTACAAAGAACTTGAAATAATCCAAAAAAATTTATACATTTTACAAAGCTCTGGGAATCCATTTCCTTTATTGGTAACAAAGTTGGATTGTTGTGTTTGAAATGTAATTTAATTTTAATGAGAAACAACTCATTGGATACGGAATCCGAATTCTGAAATCGAGGTAGTTTCCATGATTGACACATCAACAGGGGAAACCCACGAACCTGATACTATTAATTATTACTACTTAATTTACACACACAAATCAATACACAGATTTAGTTACAAGCTTAGTTATAAACTTACCTCAATTACTGGCCTCGCATGTTCCATTAACAAAGATAATGTATATGCTACATTCATTCATATGTGATATAGCAGAACAATGCATTCCATCAACTAAGATGAGATTCATTTGCATAAATTCCTCTTCAGTAGAACCTTAGTTTCAACGCAAGTTCCAACATCTCATTCACGTTTCGGTTACGTAGTGAAATTTCTTAGTGCTCGTCTTCATGCGGCTCACAAAAGCTGATGTTAAGTGCAATATGAAGTTTATTGTGAGTTCTATTTGTTATGATAAGTTTTACGTGTAATTCTTGAGAGTATTTTTAAAAGGTTAAGTTATACTTATAAGGAAATTTAATTGGTTTTCGAAGTGCTAGAAACATAGATATATGAAAGAAGGAGATATGCCCGGTAGTTGAAAATGTATCAGAACCCGATGTCGCTAGGTTGGCCCCACCACCGCGCCACTACTACACATGTAGTTCACTAAAAGCAATAGATACAAAGTCGCGCACACACTTGCAATTCATAAATCAGAACATACTACACAATCAATTATAAACCTTAACTCGTCACACACAGCGTGCATTTACCATGCACCGTACAACTTACTCACACAAAAACATCTGGCGCTATTATTGTGTTGTGCAAAAAGCAATTTATTTTACATATACGCTAGTGATTGACTAAATCGGAAAGTTATCGATACTTCCATTTATTACTGTACAAGAAAAATTTGGGGTCCTGAAAATAAAATAAAAAATGATATGTCCAGAAAGTATTATATATTTTAAATTAAAAAAAAAATGTATATTAAAAAAAAAACACGAATCAATAAATTAAAACAATCCGGTTAAGTTGGTTTAGGCTGTGAAACCATAGGAATTGTTGAACCCTGTTATGATGTGTTTACTCACTGACCTGTAAAGTGGAGGTATTTGTTCAGTACTTGACGTACTCTTAATTTTGGGATTGCCCATTCAAAAAGCCTGCGAGTTTTCTTTAGAGGCTGGAACATTTCTGCCTTAAAGTGAATTGAGCATATGGTGCTACATTTTGTTGGGAACCTGTTAGGTGGCCTTCCTGTGGCATCAATCCATTATTTTTTTGTATTTGTATCTTTTGGGAAACTAAAAAGGTACTTTATGAACTTATTTATCATTTACATAATAAGTATCTTAAGCTATAGTCTATAGGAACTAGTTGGCCGCTGAGACAGGGGTGAGGCGGTGGTTCGCAACGCACGTACTGAGTAATGCGCCCCCGCTCCTCCATCCCACCGCTCACATACCTAAGGCGCGATCAACTAGTTCCGCGCGGTCTATACTTCTTAACCTCACGATGAGTAAGCAGGTAGCAGGCAACAGGCGAATAGGCTTTTGTTATTAAAAAAAAACCCTTAGTTAAGAAATAGTTAAATATATGAAAACAAACACATGCCATACTCATGCATAACAAATAAATAGCATGAATATGTTGACTTATTTTAAGCAAAAATCACTAATATTTTATCTGAACCATACCGATTACTACAACGCATTCGAATCTTGTGGTGCATAGTTAAAGACTTTAGCGGAAGTAAAATACCAAAACCAAAAAAAAGTAAGGAAATAGCACGAAGATGCGATAATTTAAACCCTAAAACACTCCACCTAAACATTAATAAACTTACTTTACGACCGTTGGTTAAGCATTTCTCAACTAGGTAAAATAATCAAAAACAGTAAAAAAGATTATTTTACATTCTCTACGGTTTTCCAACCGTACTTAAACGTCATCTTTTCAAGTGTTCCAACCGGGCTAAAACGGTTGACAAATTGAAAAATAAACTATAATAGCAATATAATATTCGCTGGGCAATCGACATTATTATCGATAGCCTACTTTAGTGGATCTTAACCTCATCACTATCTCGCCGCAAGACACAGCGGCTGTACTATGCGACGCTCCGCGTAAATAAAGTATCGTTTTGTTATTTTTACATTGCTTGTCCAGTCGCTTAGCGACATACTTAAGGTAGTGGTTAAGGAGCAATGTATTTGCTGCAAAAATAGTACAGCCGCTGCGATATTTGAAAACAAAAATAACGTAGTAAAAGCAAGAAATATTTTACGATTTGTTGTTTTTTATGATTTTAAAGATAAATACAGTAAAATACTTTTAATTACATATGGTAAGTGATTCCGTGAGATACGAAGTTTTTAATATCACTTCGGTTTTTGCAGGAAACCACTGAAGAACACGGCATTTTTATAATTTATCGTGACCACGGTCGAAAGCGTACTAGTTCGCGGAGACGGCCATTTAGCGAGTAAAGGCACAGCGTGCGCATAACGCGTGGACACAAACACGCCCCCATGCCACTTCTCCTGTTTTTTATATTTCTATGGCTAGAAACAAGAAGAGAGAAGCTCGAGGCTAAGTTATAACAGCCGCACGGGTCGATCCATCAGGTTAAGCTACGCTTGCCAGGGTTGGTCCGTGGATGGGTGACCATCTTTACATACCGAGACTCCTCCGTGCCTCGGAAAGCACGTTAAGCAGTTTGTCCCGACTGTCTTTCGTGGAACTTTGACAGTCGTTACGGGTCGTCAGAAGCCCGAGTCTGACAACCAGTCTTACCTAGGGGTATCGTATTACCCAGTTACTGGGTTGTGGAGGTCAGATAGGCAGTCGCTCCATGTAAAATACTGGTATTCAGCTGCATCCGGTTAGACTGGAAGCCGACCCCAACCTAGTTGGGAAAAGGCTAGGCAGATTGATTCGAAGTGCTAGAAACAAGATAATGTGTCACATATTCTTTTGGAGTTCTAATATAACATGTTGTTAGCTTCTTATTCAAGTTAATATAAAGTTTTAAGTCAACATTAACTTTTTAAGGCCCACTTACTTAAGCTGGTAGTTTGAAAAAAATAGGTTACAGTGCTTGATAGTAACAACAAATAGTTACGTACGTGTATAATAGCATAGCATAATCAGAATATAATGTTCCCACTGTTGGGACACAGGCCTCCTCTCGGTGAGAGGGAGTGGGCCGTAATCCACCACACGGGCCCAGTTCGGGTTGGTTCTTCGAATTTTTGGTTCTAGGACATGCTGGTTTCCTCACGATGTTTTCCATCACCGTTTTGAGAGCAGTGGTGATGAAATAATTTACACAAAGTAAAATACCTGCCTGGGTTCGAACCTACGATCTACAACTCGTAAGTCGCAGCCGTTACCACTGGGCCACCATTGCTCTTACGTATGTGTAACTTACACAAATCTTGCCGATTCTACTTCAATATGCCACATAACACAAAACATGTCTTTCCATCTGTTCTCAACGTAGGTAAATATAGTCTACCAAAGCTTTAATAAGTGAAAATAAGTAATGACCAAATCCCAGAGCTCAATAAAAGAAAATAATTTACTTAAAATGTTGACTATATTTAGCAGAAACTCCCGATGTAATCGTCAATACAGCGTCCCATTTTCCTCTGAATGACGGGACCGTTTTTTATATTAAATATTTTTTTCACCAGCGGCACAGTACTGTAATTGCAATTGAGGCAATACGCTGGAAGCTGAAAAAGTTAAAATATTGCATTGAAATAATAATTAATTATGAACATTTTTTTTTATTCCCATAATGAGCAGCACGGTTGACAAATAAAAAAAATGTTAAATTATATCTAAAGCTGGGACCCATTCAAAATTCCATTTATTATTTTGGTATCGCTCCCGGGGCGGGGTTCCGTCAAATTTCGTAAGCAACTGATGCCTTCAGGACGATAGAAATTTGTCATTCACAGTGTCCTTTTGTTTTGTTAAAGCAATATTGCGATTCAATTAATGATCCCTATATTTTACTGTCAGCTCGCTTTACCTGACAAATCGCGTTCAAAATCTGACTTTTTGTCTACGTTTCGAGTCCCATTTCTGTTGAGAATTTATTTGGAGTAAGAGATGAACATTGTTTATCACTTGGGCGTACTGACAGGCAACATAAATAGGTAGGTACTTCACACAACTATAACTTTTCATAAGATATTCTAACTCATTTTATTAACGTTCCCTACTTATCATGGCCTCTGAATGGCGTTAAAAAGATCAGTCAAATAACTTTTTTTACTTGAAGAATAAATATGACAGTTTGACATAATCTTCTTTAAAAATGCTGTCAAACCGCCATATTTATTCCATAAATAAAATTTATCTGACGATTGAAAAATTTGCTCTTAAAGTTATAGGATACGATGTCGTTATGATGAATTATGAAAAAAAAAACTGGGTCAAAATCTGTCATAACTTAATTGGTAATAAATTAAAACAATTGACGAGCAAAATTCACAATACAGAAAACGTTCAAAGTTTCATCGCTAGATTAGTTTGAACATGACGCAGATGCTGTCTTTAAGAAGGCCTCTGCCTCGAATTTCGCGGGCAGCGGGGCGGCGGCGGCGGCGGCGCGTCTCGCATTGTCCCGCCCCGCTACCGCGCCGCTGTTTTCGAGGCCCGGTCCATTTGTTTTTACGCATAAAATCGGGCCGATCCCGCGCCGCCGCCGCTGCCGCCCCACTGCCCGCAAAATTCGAGGCAGAGGCCTAAGCGTTTTAGTGCCCGCTAGGTTCTAATATAACCTTCCTCGTCTATTGAAACGTGTTCAATGAAATAGTTACAAATTATGAGTGTGATTTACGTTGTATCTTTAAAGTGTGACTGATAATTAGTGACCGATACTTTAACACCTGATTGTACTTTTGATAACACATCTTTTACTATGGCCCCAAACCTGAAATCGCGAAAAAAAAATCAGCTGCTCCCTACATTTTGACGAGCTATGCGCACATAAATGTTGGGAACAGATGATTTTTTTTCGCGATTTTAGGTTTGTGCCCGTTGTAAAAGTTGATTGTTATCATGATGTTTATGTTTAAGTATCGGTCACTAATTACCAGTCACCAACCATAAGGACCATAAGGTCCCATTAAAATAGTTGGACGAACTTTTAGAAATTTTTCAGACCACCGAAATAAGGACAATGGTAATAAAAAAAAAAACAAGAAAAACGAATTAGATTCTATAAGAAAAAAAAATCAGCTAACGAAAGTACACTAAAAATTTTGATTACCCAATGCTTAAACACATCCATGTCTTCTGTCTGTTAACTCATAATTCTGATACTTACTAAAAATGTGCAGGCGCACGTGACCACGTCCCCGCCCGCGCGTGAATAAAATCACTATAATCAGTGTTTTTTTTTTTGCTTGGATCTTTGGTTAGACGTACTGAACGCTGTGCCTTATAAACATGAAATTCCTCAAATAAGTACTGTTGTACTGTTCTGTTAATGTCTTGCGTCACTTCATCTACTTCCAGTCTCTTATGCAACGTTTTATAATTACAGTTATACACTACTTTATAAGCTTTTAAATCATTGAATTGTCTTGACATATATTTAGTTTAATTTCGGTTCAATGTAAACATCTTAGATTAACACTGCCAATGCTTTCTTCACTCAGAGTTGACACAAAGCAAGCAAGCAAGCAATTATTAAATAAATTCAACTAATATTATAAATGTAAAAGTTTGTGATGATGTTTGGATGTTTGTTACTCAATCACACAAAAACCGCTGAACAGATTTGGATAAAATTTGACACACAGATAGCTGGATTAACACATAGGATATTTTTTATCCCGGTAGTAGGTTCCCGTGGGATAATTTCCGACATCCACGCGGGCGAAGCCGCGGCTTCGCCCGCGTGGATGTAAAACGCAACGGCTAATAAATAATAAATAAAAGACAACTTACATGCATCAAGGATATAGGTAGCTTCTTTCCTGCTAATAAAAAGAAAGATGCGTTTGTTTGTTCATTGGAAACCATTACTACCTTTCATAAACGCACTGATGGCTCGTTGGCCGAGTGGTCACAAGCGCTACTGCTGAGCATGAGGTCTGGAGTTCGATCCCCAGGTCGAGAAAAATGTTGGGTTTTCCAGCAGGAATTTCTTGCCCCATATCACATGGGACTTAACATAACTGAAATGTGAGGTACAACTCTGCCCAAGCCTTCGGGGATCACATGCATGATGTTATGTTATATTATATAAAAGCACTTGATCGTTGAGCTACACTGCACTTAATTAAACTACCGCTATACACCTGGGGCCCTATGTTAGCAAGATAACACGAGATCGACCACCAACATGAATTTACAATGCACTACTGAGCTGTTTGAGATGCAGTCCCAATGCATTAGTAACGAAAATAGCGCCTTCCGGGGCTAACTAGACAAGGCTTTGCTTAGACTGTTAGACTATTCTAGAAATATATCTATATACATAATGTGGGTATACTTAAAAGTAGTACAGTCGGCGAAATTAATTTTTAGCCAAATTTGCCGTGTATAGCTACTAGCTATCGCCAGCGGTTTCGCCCTCGTGCATTTCGGATAAAAAGAATCTTATGTCCTATTCCAGGTCATGGTCTACCCGTCTACCAAATTTCATCTGTTCAGCCACTTTAGCGTGAAAGCGTCACAACCAAATTCACTTTCGCATTTATAATATTATATATTAGTTAGGATAGTTAAGAGGATGAAAAACTGGTCTCGATAGACCGGTGTCGATACACTCCAGACTCACAAAATGTATTAGGTAACTTAAAATTTAATAAAGAGAAACTAGAATTCGTCGATAAAACTGTTTTCCTGGGGATCACGCTCGACTCAAGGCTGCAATGGGGTCCGCATTTAACTTCTCTTGCAGGACGGCTAAGTTCAGCAGCATATGCGGTGAGAAAAATCCGTCAATTCACTGATGTAGACACCGCAAGGCTGGTCTATTTCAGTTACTTTCATAGTATTATGTCTTACGGTATTTTACTATGGGGACGGGCTGCAGACATAGAGTCTATTTTTATTCTGCAGAAAAGAGCCATCAGAGCAATATATGACCTCCGCAGGCGCGATTCTCTAAGGGAACTGTTTAAAGATATTAACATCATGACGGTACCTTGTCAATATATCTACGAAAACATCATGTACGTAAGGAAAAATCTAAATCTTTTCGGTAAAAGAGGTGAAGGACACAATTATAGGACTAGAAATAGGGACCAATTAGTTCAACCAGGTTTCAGACTGGCTAAAGTAGACTCATCCTTCATGGGGTACTGTTTAAAATGTTATAATAAAATACGGGAGGTATTTTATTATAACATTTTATATTACACATACTCCAGCTGAATGAAAGGAAATTTAAATCTTGTATAAAACGCACACTATGCAGCCAGGCATATTATAAGTTGGGGGATTACATCGCTGACAAAAATGCTTGGCTGAATGCTTGTCCTGCTCCACAAGGACGCATTAATTAATTGATTAGCATTCGGATATATTGTTGGACCTGCTGAAGATTAAGATGAGAGAAAACTTTCTTTGCATTGTTTAGATTCAATCTCTTAGTATTATATAATTGCATAGCACGTGTGAGCACTATGTAGCTACTATTAAGCTACCTTTTACTGGGTACGTCTTTCACTGACTTGAGTGTGCCCTGGCGGTTGAGAGTATGTCATGCTCACTCAAATGTCTCGCTGATGGTGGCGTGTGTGTTGGATCATTAAGTTCCCTTCAAAATGGTTGAGCTAAATGGTGCTGATCCATGCGTCATGTTCGTGAACGGGCGCCGTCAGTTGGGACTGGTCGTCTCTTAGCTGCCATGGCTTATTTTTAATTTTAATATTTAATTTAGTTGTTTTAGTTATTATCTTTTTATTACGGACGCTTTTTAACGTGCACGTCTTTCTACATTGTTCTCACATGTATATTTTCAACTTGAACGATGTAACCAATATTTTGTAAAAATATTATGATTTAAAAGAGTGTCCGTGGAGTTTCTTGCTCGTTCTTCTCCATAGGGATCTACTACGCTTTGGAATGGGCAACTAGCTTCATCTTTCTGACTGACCGACCCATTGACAATTCAAAAGTGCCTGTAATTGGTTTATTTGAAATAAATGCTTTGAGTTTGAGTTTTTGAGTTTGAGTTTAAAAAAAAAAACTCTTAACACACTACTAAAGTTTCTATACTTAATTATAATTCAATCATGATTCGAAAGACATGTGTCGCCATCTATTACCATACAACTATAATACAATACAATCAACTTTCTTTTCTTCTTTCTTTCTTTCGGGCATCAAGCGTGAGTCGAACTTTAGATCTTATTGACGGTTTTTGTTTTTTCTTTTCAAGGTATTCTAGTGTTTGTATTTTATTTTATTTGATTTTATTCCCCTTGCGATTTTTAATTGATATCCGTGGGTATGTCCGTGGCATCACACAGGTCCTATCAGAATACCAGCGTTGCGGTATTTATTTTTTAAATATCGCAGCTTTATGCTGAGATAGGAGCCTTTTTGGCCTCGCACAGGTCTCTTTTTTTTTAGTCTCAATTTTATTTAATTTAATTTTTTTTTTGTTGTTTAATGTTATTTTGTTACTTTTATATGCTCCTTTTTAACTGTATTTCTTGTGCGTGTCCCAAATAAAATATTTTTCTTTCTTTCTTTCTTTCTTTCTTTCGTCATAAGAACGTTATTGTGGTTTTACTCGGGAACAGTATTTTTTTTCGGGATTAAAGGTACCCTATGTCTGTTTCTGTACACCTGACAATGTATATGCAAAATTTCAGAATTATCAGTTCAGTGGTTTACGCATGAAAACGTAACAAACAGATAAACTTACTTTCGCATTTATAATATTACTAGCTGCGCCCCGCGGTTTCACCCGCGTAGACCGGAATAAAAAGCCTATGGGCTAATCCAGGACATAAGCTATCTACATACCAAATTTTATTTAAATCGGTCCAGCCGTTTGAGTGTGAAGAAGTAACAAACATACAAACACACACACACACAAACTAACGCCTTTATAATATTAGTGTGATATAGTTAGGATAGGATAAGGATTTCAAACAATTGTCCAAATATGACAGTTAACAATTAAGGCGATTAACAATTGCCAGTTTGACTAGCCTGTAAAACAAAAAAAATAGTTTCAAAACTACTTCCATGCGTCAGCGTCAGGTTCGTGAACGGGCGCTGTCAGTGGATGCTGTCCTATCTTAGCTGCCACGGCTTATTTAATTTAATTTAAAATTTGTTTCTTTTTTTAGTATTTTTATGACGGACGCTTTTAACGTTCTACATCGTTTTCATTTGTATAATTTCAACATGAATGATGTAACCAATATTTTAACCGACTTCAAAAAGGAGGAGGTTCTCAATTCGTCTGAACCTTTTTTTTTTTTTTATTTTTTTTTTTATGTATGTTCTCCGATTACTCGAAGATGGCTGGACCGATTTGGATTTTTTCTGTTTTATTCGAGAGGGTATACATCACAGTTGGTTCCATATAAAATTGATTAACTTTGCTTTGGTAGTTTTTGAGTTAGCTTCAATAATACGTATTTTTTCCCCACTTTTATATGGATGATGTTCTAGTTTGTTTTGCAGATAGTGGTATTAGAATTTGTGTGGGGTAGGTACACAACTAAAAAGTGAAAAATAAAAACTTTTTTACAAAAAATACAACCGACTTCCAAAAACAACACTACAAAGTAAAAAATAACTTTAATTTCGGAAGTCGGTGGCAAAAAACGAAAATACATTTAACACCGACACCGACTTCCGAAATTAATGTTATTTTTCACTTTGTAGTGTTGTTTTTGGAAGTCGGTTGTATTTTTTGTAAAAAAGTTTTTATAACAAAATTTTGATTTAAAAGTGTCCGTGGAGTTTCTTGCCCGTTCTTTTCCATGTCTTTGATACATTCCTGATACATGTCTTTTCCATGACTGATATATACCTCCCGCTCCGCCCAGAGTGGGAGAAGTTATTTGAAGATTTCCCATCCACAAAAAAAAAGGTACCTACTACGCTTTGGAATGAGCGACTAGCTTCATCTCTCTGACTGGCCGACCCCTTGACAATTCAAAAGTGCCTGTAATAGGTTTATTTGAAATAAATGCTTTGAGTTTGAGTTTGACTTCTACACAAGTTTTTAATTCCCATAATCTAAGTTCTCTTTTATTACTAACTCACTTGAATACGCCTGCAAATTTATCCAATAATAAAATAGAAAAGAAAATAATAGAGATGATGACAATTTTTTTGATTTTAAACTCTAAAAAATAAAATACACTTTTATTTTTTGAGTTTAAAATCAAAAAAGAGGTAAAAACTTCAAATAGTTATAAACGTTTTAAAAATATCTGCTAGACAAAGACGGCACAATCACAGAAGTGACGTCACGACCTCATACTAGCATGTAACCCCATACATCCACCGATTTTTCAGATTTTTTCGAATATCTCATTTTAATGCCTTCTTTGAAATTACAATATTTGTTCGAACTTTTCTAATATTAATCATCATCCCTATTTTATATTTTACGTTTTTTTTCAGCAAACTTTCTGCCTCCTCGGGTTCAAGATCTTCAAATGTTTTTATTTTATTCCTATTACAGTATAATTACCATTTATTATACAGGTATAAAGTACTTACCTAAGCAAGATACACGCAAAACCACTCTGTGTAATTACTCGCCTTAGAACACACTTGTGTTTGTAAAACTCAGTAACGTGAAACATAAGTATGTAAAATAAGGACGATGTCAAAGCTTTGGCATGTCTGAGTCCTTATAGTTTATACGTAGGTATGTACATTTGAAGGTAAGTGCTGTGTTTTGTTTTGTAATAAGAGATAAATGTTTGTATTGAGGTACGATTCGGTGTTAATGTTTTCCTGCTTTTCCTGGCTAAGAAATTAGAAAATCCTTCTCTTCATGTGGTTGTGTGAAATTTTAACAAAATAAAAAAAACTACAATTGTGTGCAAAAAAATTGCTCCACCTCGTGCTCTATTATTCTCGTTCTCTATTCGAGAAATGATATCTCAAAAATGTTTATGATTATTTAAATTATTTTATATTGGGTGAAAGGTTGATGCGATAAAGATTATGTTTACATGCCCTATATACTTTGATAAAAGTAAATTCTTGAAAAGAGGGACTCGATTCTTCAGTTGTACCATCACTCAGTTTTACTTGAAAACTGCATGACATTTTTTTGTCAATGACTTGAGTTTTAAAAAAAAAGGAGGTTCTTTAATCGACCGGTATTCTTTTAATACTCCGATTTTCTAGAAAACGAATGAATCAGTTTTGCTAAGTCTTTCACTAACGTTATCAACAAACTTTCGGGAAGGTTTTAGCATCAAATATATTAGGTTATTGTCGGTAAAAACTTGTTGAAGTATCTTGTTTCAAATCGAAGAGCACGGGTTGGGTTGATTTTTTTGCACGCAAGTGTAATATGAGCTTATCAATTTAACGATAAACGAGATCTACGGTTACACATTGATTGGAGTAATCGGTCACGGCAAAAGCATGTATTTTACAATTATTTAAGGAGGAATATTGATATAAGAGCCGATCGACCAGTTCTTTAAGAAAAAGCCAGACAACCTTCCAACAACCATCAGCATAAATTAAACCAAAATCAACATCTACATTACAAGAAGACAACACAACAAACAAACGGAAGTCTCCCGTATTTCGTCTAGTGCGGAAAGTATCAGGAAAACATAAAGTGAACTTGTAAATCGATGGCCGAATTGGCTTCGGTCCAGACCTAGCTTACCAACACAGAGCATTACAAAAATCTGTTGTTGCACCATTTGGCAGGGCCGCTGTTGCGAGAGGTCACGTACCCGCTTTATTTAAAAGATTTTGTATAAACGCCCCTCGAGCTCTCTGACTATTAATTTAACGACAGAAACGCTTAGTGCCTTTGTTATCAGACGTGAGGAAATCGGGAATTGCTGTGATGTTGTATTGGTTTTATTAATACTAGTAGTTCTGTGAATAGGAGTCCTCGCGAGCACAAACTTTTTTGCAACAATTAACATACCACTAAAGTTATTTAAACGGGATATTATATCATGTTTGTTTTTCATCAGATCTTCACTGTGACCTTTCAAATAAGAAAAGAACCGACGAAATCGGACCTCATAAGGCGGAGATATCCAGTAGCCCCTTTTTGGAGGAACTACCTACCCCTCCAATCAAAATCTCCGGCTACAATAAAGTTTTATAAAGTCGGCAAACCTGTATACGTACCAAGTTGTGTCCAGATCGGTTGTAAAATACGACCTGCACGTGTAGCATGACCACTTCTACCTCTACGAAGAATAGACACTTTTTCTATACAAAGTGACATTTCGTTTCTCAATTTTTGACATTGCACCGTAGAAATCCTTCTACAGTCTGTCAATTTGTCTTTCGTTTCTAACGATCTTTGTCTAGGTCCTTTTTTATGTAGACTATTTTGGACGAAAGTTTTCTATCCCAACTGTCAAAATCGGAGAAAAATTATTTATTATTTATTTATTTATATATACTTTATTGTACACCACAAAAATACATAACAAAAAAAGACATAACCAAACTAAATTACGATTTTAATTGTAATTGTCTACGGTAGTGAAGACAACTTGATTTTCTAATCGCCATGCTAAAAACAGTAGAAAACTTACTCGTACTACTAGACGGCCGGGGCCGCAAAGTATATGATTATCTACAAAGTCATAATTTTACATGAGAGCAAAAGTGCAAAAGTGTTTGCATTCAAAACGCTCAAAATAGAAGAAGATAGCTTAGTTTGTTCTTCTATTAATTATCAAGTGTGATAATTAATTATCACGCTTGATAATTAATAGAAGAACAAACTAAGCTATCTTCTTCTATTTTACATCATTTAGTTAATTACCAAGAAACTGGTTAAGGCCAATTACAATAATAGGTATATATTTTTTTCCAAAAGACGGTAAATGTCTTTACTTCTACATTACTTTTAAGGGTTCCGTACCAAAATGGTGCGACTAAGTCTGTCTGTCTGTCTGTCACAACTGGATATCTCAAGAACTACTAATGCTGTCAACTTGAAATTTGGAACAGTATTAAATCAAAATCAAATTTAAATTTTAATAAATTTAACTAACACTATGGATCGTTGTTGTCTGCATTAATATGCAGACAACAACGATCCATAGTGTTAGTGTTACCTAGTGATATTAAATAATTATAATATTAGGTCTTTACCTATGAAATGGCCGTTCTGCAGTACTGGCCATTTTAAATCAAAATAATTTTTGTTTGGCTAAGAATTCTAATTTCAAATTAATTTTATTTTAAAAACCTGGATTTTTTTTTCCAAAAGTAGTCATTTGTTTATTGATTAGTGTTACATTTTCATCGCATTTCAATCTTTTTCGTCATCAGGGATACGTTAAAAATTCGAGTAATTATGGAATATGAGTACCGTTGTGGCAGCAACGGGGCACAAGCGGCACGCAACATCAACGACGTTTACGGAGCTAACACTACAAACCAACGCACCACTTGTTATTGGTTTGCTCGCTTCCGTTCTGGAAATTTCGACCTGAAAAATGAACCTCGCGGCCGTCCGAAGACTTTGGTCGACAATGACGAATTAAAGGCGATTGTGGTAGCTGATGATAAACAATCTACGGCTGAATTAGCAGCAGCTTTCGACGTTAGCGTCAAAACAATATTGGTCCATTTGCGTCAAATTGGCAAGGTAAAAAGGCTTGACAAATGGGTGCGCCACGAACTCAATGATCGCCAACGCGAAGTACGCGTCGAGACGTGCCTTGCACTGCTCAACAGACACACAAATGAAGGAATTTTGAACCGCATTGTTACCTGCGATGAAAAATGGATTCTGTTTGATAACCGCAAGCGCTCAGCAAGTTGGTTGGATCCTGGTTCAGCACCTAAACAATGCCCTAAACGAAAACTTACCTCTAGAAAAGTGATGGTCACTGTTTGGTGGTCTAGCGCCGGTGTGATTCATCACAGCTTCTTACCAAACGGGGTGAGCATTACTTCAGATGTGTACTGTGAAGAACTGAATACAATGATGGAGAAGCTGGCACATCTCCAACCAGCATTGGTGAATCGCTCGTCTCCGCTGCTCCTGCACGACAACGCGCGACCTCATACTGCACAGCAGACGGTCTCCAAGTTGCAAGAACTGGGGTTGGAAGCTCTCCGTCATCCGCCCTACTCACCAGACCTTGCGCCTACAGACTACTACTTTTTCCAGAATTTGGATAACTTCTTGGCGGGAAAAAATACCCGAGAGGCAGTACAAAATGCCTTTGAAGAATTTGTTGCCTCCCGTCCAGCTGATTTCTTTAAGAAGGGCATCAATAAACTGCCACTGCGTTGGCAAAGATGCATTGATTGCATGGGTGATTACTTCGATTAATACAAATAAAAAATGCATGAAAAAAATTCGTTTAAATTTTTTCATACAAAACGGCAATTTCATAGGTAAAGACCTATTAGTAATGGTAATGTAGAATTCAGAGTTTGAAGCATAGGAGCACAGAAGATTACTAAGAAAGGTAGAAGTATTCTCACCTGGCCATTCTCTCCCCAAGATGCCTCAAAATGGGAGAATAGAAACCATAGATATATGAAACTCTCTGTCACTGTTTTCAGAATGCTGTTGCTGTTTTAGATGACATTCGCCCAACTATTTTGCAAATAAGAAATTAAAAAAAATATTTTATTGCAGCAGGGACTGAAAGTTGTCTTAAAAATTCGAAGTGGGGCCTACTGGGGCATGTCGGGTATCATACGAAAGAGTGCTGCTTGCACATTCTCAAACATTTTTTTTTTAGGTCGCATAGTTTTCGACTTTTGATGAAAAATGTAAAAAAAAAAAATACCGTTCCCCCCTTATCTCCGAAGTTTGCATAGAGAAAAATCTGAAATTATTCTATGTGATATAAAATGTAAAGATTATAGGTAAAATAAAACGATGTCTCTAAATAGCACACTTTTTCAGAAATCGGAACGGAACCCTCGGTGCGCGGGTCCGACTCGCTCTTGACCGGTTTTTTTTTATACGTTGTAATTTTAGTAAAAATTGAGAATTAAACAAAAAAAATCTTATTATAAAACATAGAATTCTGATAGTCGAATTAGGTAAAAAAGTGAATTTCGTAAAAAGTGCAGTTGACTCTTTCTACTTTGCTGCCGTCTTACTGTCAACACGGAAACGTCATTGTGTCTATTCTTCCGTCGACAAAAGCCGTTTCTATGAAATAGAAATAATATTTATTTGCGTAAAACAAGGTGTATAAAGATTTTAAGGACATTAGAGTCACACAATCATACATGTTTAGCTAATCTTAGCAGGTTACGTTAAAAAATGTTTCCCGTCAGAAAATTCTTATATGCCATAAAAATTAATAGTGTTTAACCACATTATGTAGTTTTATTTTAGAAAATCTAATATCTTAAGTTGTTAAATCACTTGGAACTTTATTATAATACGAACACACGTGGCTAAGCTAGCTTTTACTATAATATTTAGCCTGTCTTGGTAAGTCGTTTAATATAAGCCTGTGAGGATCTCGCCGGTTTCGAGGATATACATCATCTGATTTTTTAACGGACGAAAAAAAAGGAGGAGGTTCGCAATTCAACACGTATGTTTTTATTTTTATTTTTTTTTATGTATGACCACGCATAACTTTTTACAAAGTCGTCCGATTTTAAAAATTTTTGTTTTATTCAAGAGAGTATACATCAAAGTTGTCCCATATAAAATTTATTAACTTTGCTTGGGTAGTTTTTGAATTAGCTTCAATAATACGTATTATTTTTCCACTTTTATATGGATGATGTTCTAGTTTGTTTTGCAGGTAGTGGTATTAGATTTTGTGTGGGGTAGGTACCACAAAAAAATTGAAAAATAAAAACTTTATTATTATACAAAAAATACAACCGACTGCCAAAAACAACACTACAAAATGAAAAATAACTTTAATTTCGGAAGCCGGTGGCAAAAAACGAAAATAGATTTAACAAGACACCGTCATCCGAAGTTAAAGTTATTTTTCACTTTGTAGTTTTGTTTTTGGAAGACGGTTGTATTTTTTTGTAAAAAAGTTTTTTTAAATAAATCTTTATGCTTCTTAACAAACATGCATTCTTCATAGCTATAGAGAGAAGGAAGCGGTAATAAACCAAGTTCTCTCTCAATCTTTAAATTTTGGTCTGCAAGAGTCATTAGGTTGAAACCCATATATTGCACGATTACCTACACTATTTTTGTGCAACAAATACCCTATTATTATGGTGGTCGTGCTACGCGTGCCGTAGAGGAGTAAAAACAAACTGACTTGAATCGTATGCGCTTTGCTCGCTTTATCTGTTCTGTGCTCGCAACGCTCGCTCGGTCAATAATTACGAAAAAAAAAAACAATAAAATCTAGATCCAATGTTATCTTTGCCAGCATTGGACCAGCACCCCGCTCCATGATGCTGGCGACGATGACATGCTTGCTTGTTGCTTGTGTGGCTTGCCAAGAAGCAATGTATTCCAGTCTTGAGACTCGAAGACTCCGAGTTAATATAATCAAATATTTATCCAACAATAAGTGAAAGGTACGTACATTATTATTTTAGTAATTCTGAAAACACATTTGCTTTCAAAGAAATCTAATCTATTTAGTATTAAAACATGAAAGATCATAAAATATGTAGACTCAACATTCTTATTTTCACAAAATATCAAGTCAAAATCTTCAGACGATTGTACCAAAAATTAATTACTTTGTATCTCGCTCATCAAAACTTCAGCATATATATTGAATTTTTGATTCGTCACGAAAAAACTAGTCTACAAATGAACTTAAAGAAATACAGCCTCAAAAGCAAATAAAACTACGCTTCCAAATACCAATTCGACCAAGATCAATAAAACAGAAGAACCTATACTACTATCATCTCTACGAAGAAAAAAAACAATTCTAGGGCCGTGAAAACTAGAATTCATGACACTAGTCTCGGAGAGGCATGCGTAGGTACGTACATAAACTGTGCCCTGACAAGGCCACTACAACTACATGTAAAAGTCAAAGAAGTAGCACTTGGACGTCAGTTACATTACTTTACGACGTCGTTACACTGCCTCGCTGAACCTCGTTCCGTTTTACTACTAGTCACTCATTAATGAAACGTAACCTCTCGCACTGTGGAGGAAATAGGACACCTGATGATTAATGAATTTTTGTTTACTTTGTGGGTGAAAGATGATGAGGTGAGGTACAGAATTATTGCTTGAATGATGACCCTTTCTAATAATAGGAAGGAACTACGGTAGGACCTTTGGCAGGCGGTATCAACACAAAAAAGCGACAGAAATGCTTCGTATTCTTAGTAAAAAAAAAAACCGGATGAAGGGTTCCGTAGTTGGGATGAATTTATCCCAAGAACAAACTTAACATTGTAGTTGGAAAATGTGTTCTCCCATACATTCCAACTGCAAATGTAAGTTGGTCGACTATTACTAGTTAAGTTGTAAAGCCTACTTAGCTGTGATAGTTTTTTTTTTAACTTCGTTATAATTATATATTGACATGATTTTTTTCACATATCACACAGGGGTGCCCCCCTGTGTGATATGTGAAAAAAAATCGACTCTAACAAAAAATTGCACTTTAAAGCTTAATATTACGCAAACGGATCCCTGAATCGAAATATGGTTTTCGCAGACCTGCAATAAATTTAAACGGCTTATCCAACGATACCCCACAGCATGGGATACACGAGAAAAAAAATAACATCCCCACTTTACGTGCAAGAGAGGTTTTTCAAAATGATCTAAACAACTATGAAAATTATATATTAACGCAAGGAATATTTCAGAATGAAGACAGTACACGACAACTGTCATTCTTACTAGAACTTTATCCAATTGAGTTATTAATTTTCTTAGTTGTTGAGATCATTTTGAACAGTCTGTTCGTCCCGATATTTTTGAGGCTGACTGTACCCTACAAATTTTGTTTTCAAGATTTTATTTTACCACTTTGTTGGTTTGTTATAAGATATATATATATATACCCATGCCAAATTACAGTTTTCTAATACTAAGAGTCTGTGAGCTAATAAAGCCACGGACATAGCAAAACTATAAGGGTTCCTTGTAGACTACGGAAGCCTAAAAATTATAAGTGTTTTATTAGTCTAGCTAGTCAGTCATCATTAGTCATCATCAAAGAACTCAAACAAGTTGATTCACCAATTTCTAGTTAAATAAAATAGTGAAAGTATAATAATATAATATATATGTAATAATATAATATATATAATAATATAATATGCATAAACAAATCAAATTTAAATCATAAATGCACATTCAATTCTCTAAAGAACACTCACATCAAAAGGGCAAATACAAAGTACTATAACAGAGAAAATCCGATGCAGACGATGCAATAAGTGTTGAGTACTAAATTCCCTGCCTGCGGAGGCCTGAAGCTAATGGTGCGTAGGGAAATTGCATAACTTATAGCAATTTTCCCCTACTTTAGTCCCATCGGGGTAACGCATCATTTGGCCAACTCACCGCGTCGTTACTTCTTAGGCAATTATGAAAGTAGCCAGTCACAGCCTCCAAACCTGTAGTAATTGATGATACGAGAGTAAAGCTTTGTGCTTTTTAATGTGGCTTTTGGAGAAGGGATCTTGGTTTTTAATTGCTTTAAAAGTTTTCATATGTAGGTACTCTGGGAATTTGTCTAGTACTCGTACATATTGTGAGCGTAAATCACATCGCATCGCATATCTAAGAGTAATTTAACATTATACCTAAAATAAAAATAAAAAAATGGAATTACCGCCTTCTGATTGCAGAAGCCGGACTGCCGAAAGCCCGGGCTTACGAGAAAAAAACTTTCTCGCAATGCACGACGCATTTACAGAAAGTTTGTACCTACAACAGTTTTCAGCAAACCCTTGATGCGGCCGCCTAACGAATGCTTCAATCTTCGGAAATTATACATAAACAAATGTAGCCTTCTTGCATCAGGAATAGAAGCAAAGCCCACTTATTTTTTTTTATTAAGACTGCTTTTGCACGTCACTAGATCTAATCTACAACACCGCTTGCATAGCGAAAGCAATCTACGATCAATCCTTGCCTTTTTCCGCTCGCTCTGCGTACTTCCTTCCCCGTTCACAAGCTAAATTCTTTACATTCATAGACTATTGTAAATTACATGTAGAGCCCGTCTAAACTGCAATGACGCGCCCCACTACTTAAATTAGTATATGTTTAGACGAGCTCTTCCTAGATATGTAAAGTCAAGTAAAATGATTAGCAGGGCCACTTGTCTGTTATTTTTAACAAACGAGTAACGAAAATTTTGACTGCGTTGCTATTGGTCCACGTAATCAACATAAACATTTCACACAAACCAAACGCTGTAGTTACATGTAATTCAGTTGAGTCATCGACTACCTGCACGTCGCACGTGTTTTAGTGACTGAACCAGACGATATTTTTTGTGCGTGAGTCATGGCGGACATGTCTCCTGTACAGTAAATTTTGGAAGTATTCAATATGAACGGGCCTTAACAATTTCAAAACAAGAACAAAGGCGTTGGCCCCACCCCGATCAATGACCCATCTCACTCTGTCGATATCGGAAATGTGTGAGTTCCATAACTCAGTACTCCTTTGTTAAAAAAAAACAGATGATATTTACTTGAATTGTCTCAAATCACAACAGTCATTCTTTGACAGTCGTAATTTCAATCTACAAATTATTTTTTCTTGACTGTACGTGTACGTACAAATGATTTCCTTGTGTTAGCAAAGGCAATTTTTCTATGGTTTAATCGAAAAAGTCAAATTTGGTGTACCAACATTATTCTGAATTTTGTTTACTTGTGGTGAGATGTTGTGGTGAGGTACAGGATTATTGCTTAAATCTGCATAAACTGACGACCCTTCTTAAGAAGGGTCGTCAGTTCATGTTCATGTTACTATTAATAAGTAGTATGTACAATATAGTAGGACCAACATCATACATTATTGCAAATTAATAGGTTCACAATTTGCATTTCCAAACGTTTTATTCGTCACTTAAACCTTCATAAAATAAATACGATTTTTAAGATACAGATTAAGATAAAATACTTAGCTCATAAAACTTTTCTCTTTAATTACATGCATTTTTACTTGACTAGCTATTTTAATTGGCTTTTTCATGGACGCCCAAGTAATTAATCTCGAACGCGAGGTCGTAAAGATGATTTAGACAATACTTTCAGTAGTAAGAAAGCTGTGATGTGATATTCTGCAAAAATTATGACAGCCTGTAGGCTCGGTCAAATTCAGTGAATTATGTGAAGAAAATGAACTTTGCTGCATTTCCCAGCATGACCTGGGAAATATAGGATTATGTGCCTACGCAGTTACGAATATGATTTTTTTTTTTTCAAGAGAATTATCAAAATAGAACGGAAAGGTTGATGGAAAATTGGAAACAAGCAACAAAAGAATCAAAGCCTTCCTTGAAAAAATAATTAAATAATAAATAAATTAAATCTTTGATAATGAATGAACCTAAAACTAAATAATTACACTTTTTTGTTGCCCAAAAGCTGAGTAAATTCTCATTTCCATTTACTTATAAACATAGTGAACACATAAATTCATAAATTTGCAGCCTCGCTCTCTAACTATTGGCTTTTTATTGAACAGAAAGCGTCAGGTGTCGGCGCACTGAATAATTAACGACTTAGTGCATGCTAAGTGCCCGCTGCAAATAATAACTTTGTTACTACCCTGGATATTGGAATGTGCAATTTACTGTATTAAATAATATGAAAAAGCAAGATCGTAATAAACATTAAGAATATTTGGCAAAAAAGAGAAGTGTTAAATCTAGCCCTTTGCCCGTCTTTTGGGTGTACTTATATATAAAATTACCTATTTAATACTAGGTTCTGCCCGCGACTTCGTCCGCGTGAAATTTCTTGTTCCCCCGACCCACCCCGTCGCATCATCCGTGCTATTACTTCATTTATGCTTAGCGTTCTTTCTGACTTATTTTATTTTTGCTCAGCTCTTAAGAGTTTTACCGTGACGTTAAATAGCGTTTCTTAAGAATTGGGCTATCAAATGCAAAAATAATCTTTCAAATCCGACTGTTATTTTCAAAGATTATAGCGCATTCAATTAAACAAAACAAAACAAACTCTTCAGCGTTATTATTAGTTATTAGATAATATCGTGTTATGTTATAAATATATTTATATCACGATATTAGATAATATCGTATTATAAATGCTCCACTCTCTTTATCTTCATCGTCATTAGCAGCATGACAGCATTCGTTAAATTAAACAGTATTATACTCCGGTTAAAATAGACATAAAAGTAATGGTCAAACAATAAAAATTCCGACAGAATTAAATTTTGGTGGAGACCTTGGGTACACCATTAGAAATAAAGTGTCAAAAGTCCCCATCGATCCCATGTGTGCTAAAAAAGTTATTCGGGATCAAAAGTCAAAATTTTTAGGTGTTTTGGATTTTTGCCGTAAACGGTAAGTTATATCAAAAAAAATAGTGACACAAAATTGAAGATCATAAAATTATCTTCAAAAATTGCCTCTATACTTTTCTTCTAAGAATCACCATTTCAGAGATATCGCGATTCTAAAAGCTGAAGGAGTCTCGTTCTACATGATATGCACACATTTCCACACCACCTGGAGTTAGTGTACTTTGGCGCGGTTTTTTAAAGTGGTTTCACCTTTAGGCCTACTCCACGAACTTTCAGACGGAATTTTCAGGGACAATCATCTTTTAACTGCATTAACTATGATTATTGATATTGCTTGTTGACTTTAACTGTAGTTCTGATTTCTTTTGACATTTCAATCTGAGTCAACTTTGAATATGTTCTTCAAAGTTGACTTCAACAGTCATTGTCTTCTTCGATTTCTTCTTCTTCTTTCTCTTCATCTTATTGGTTATTCATAAATTGTTCAAATGAAGATGAATCAGTTGTCTCTTCATCGAAATCACATGAATCTTCGTCTGCATTAATCATTGTCCCTGAAAATTCCGTCATAACAGTTTGTGGAGTAGGCCTACCGGAAAAAACACTTTAAAAATGTGTCAAAGTACACTCACTACCTCCGGGTGATGTGGAAATGCGTGCATATCATGTAGAACGTGACTCCTTCAAATTTTAAAATCGCGATATCTCAGAAATAAGAAAAAAGAAGAAAAAAATGATTCGTGAAAAAATGATTTCGTTTTGTTTTTTTTTTTTTTTTTGTTTTTTTTGATTTTTTGATTTTGATTTTTGATTTTTTTTTTGATTTTGATTTTTTATTTTTTGATTTGATTGATGATGATGATTTTGATTTTTTTTTTGATTGATTTGATTTTTTTTTTTTTTGATTTGATTTTCTTTTGGTTTGATTTTGATTTTGATTTTTTTTGATTTTTTTTTGATTTTTGATTTTTTTTTTGATTTTTTTTGATTTGATGATTTTTTTTTTTGATTGATTTTTTTGATGATTTGATTTTTTTTTTTTGAATGATGATGATGATTGATTTTTGATTTGATTTTTTGATTTTGATTTTTTTTTGATTTTGATTTTTTTTTTTGATTGATTTTTTTTTTTTTGATTGATGATTCTTAGAAAAAAGTATGAAGACAATTTTTGAAGTTAATTTTATGATCTTCAATTTTATCTTACCTATTTTTTGATATAACTTACCGTATAAGAGTAAAATCCAAAAAACCCTAAATTTTGACCTTTGACCCCGCATAACTTTTTTAGCACACATGGGATCGATGGGGACTTTTGACACTTTATTTCTAATTGTGTACTCAAGATCTCCACCAAAATTTAACTCAGTCGGAATTTTTGTTATTTGAAATGTCTATTTTGACCGGACTATTATTAGCATTCTAAGTTTGTTTTAATATTTCCACATACCCCGTTCATTATATATCTAAAGGTTATTTTAAATTGTCTAGTTAAATTTCGCAGACGCGTTGAGTATCGATTTATCTAAACACGATGAAATAAAAAATAAAAAGATTTGATGTTTAATTTTGGGAGTTCAACGACCGCTATTTGTGTTGCTACTTGAAGTATGAACTGAGAAAAATTGTTTTCCTATGTTTTATCGTGTATATAGAAGAAGAAGAAGAAGAAGAAGAAGGTATGGTTTCCGCACTTAGTCCTTCATGCGGACCATTGTGCGTGGGCCATAGCGGCCTTCGGGGGGGAGTGGGGGGTTATTCCAACCAACCCACCACATTCCAGAAGTCGATCAAGTCTCCAAGTCTGTTCAAAACATCTGCGAAAGATCTGGGTTTTCCAAGAGTTTTAGTTCTAATCTGGGTGACGCCTGTGCAATCAAAAAGCACATGCGTTACGGTTTCCTCAGCCTCCAGGCAGGCCCTGCACAGAGGACTGTCCGTTATTCCCATTGTGTGGAAGTGTTTGTTTAGTGAGCAGTGTCCTGTGATAGTTCCCGTCACCAGGCGCAAACTATGTCTGTCCAGGCGTAACAGACGTCTGGTTAGCTTGCCATCTATAGATGGCATGGCCTCCCTAGACTGCCTGCATCCTGGTGTCGAGGACCACCAACTCTCCGCCTGTGTATGAGTGGACTCCTGTAGCCACCTGCGTAACTGGTTGAAGGGGATGGGTACAATTGGTTCAGGTCCACAGACTGACGTGCTAGATGCTCTCCTAGCTAAATCGTCAGCTGCGTCGTTACCCAGTGATCCGCTGTGTCCTTTTATCCATTGCAGTGTCACAGTATTGCGGTTAGATACCGCTATACGCTCCAGTGCAATGTGACATTCTAGTGTAAGTCTCGAGGAGATGTGTTTTCTCTGTAAGGATTGGAGTACGGAGGCACTGTCGGAGAGTATACGTATACGAGTATCCGTAACTCTCCTTGCCTCTATGGCGTAAGCCGCTTGAATAATACCCACACACTCTGCCTGGTAGACAGTGTTGAACATTCCCAGCGAGCTGGATATGTTAATGTTAAGGTCGTATGAGAAGACTCCGACTCCGGTTCCGGAGTCGGTCTTAGATCCGTCGGTGTATACTCTCAGCTCTTGCGGGCCTGAGTAGTCACACCGTTCTTCTGTAAGTATTATGTTTTAGTTCTTTTGAAAGTAGTGTTGTTTCGGTGCTCTATCGCATGGTGACGCCATCATTGATTGTCGTTTGATCGCGTCCTCCTTTATGCGTGTATGCTTGATTCTAGAATCATTACTCAAGGTTCCTGCTATATGGAGCCTAAAGGCAGCCAGGGCTGCCTCCTCCCGCACGATAAGGTGCAGTGGCGGCAATCCCAGCATTACCTGTAGTGCGGCCGTGGGTGCCGTTCTTATGCAACTAGTGATCGCTACGCATGCGAACCGCTGCAGCTTTTCGAGATCTCTACGGGCTGTGCTCAAGTCTGTCCTGGGCCACCAGACTAGTGAGCCATATGTGATGATTGGTCTGATAACAGTGGTGTATAGCCAGTAAGTGACCTTGGGGCCGATCCCCCAATTCCTGCCGAGCAAACGCTTGCATTGCCACAGGGATATACTGGCTTTTGTGATGATGTAGTTGGTATGTTTAGCCCAATTCAGCTGTTTGTCCAAAAAGATGCCCAGGTATTTGGTTTCAGTTGATAGGCTTAGGGTAGTTCCAAAGAAACGTGGTAGTTGTAATGTTGACAGCTTCCTCTTTTTTGTGAAGAGAATCAGCTCGGTTTTTGTGGGATTCACTGATAGTTTGTGTTTGCTGCACCAGTCCTCTACTATTTTCAAAGCTTGGCGCATAAGATTACATAAGGTGTTTTCGTGGGTGCCATTTATTATTATGGTTAAATCATCGGCGTAGCCTACGGTGTAATATCCTTTGTCATTGAGGGTTTTAATGAGGCTGTCAACAACCAGGTTCCATAACAGCGGAGAAAGGACTCCCCCTTGCGGGCATCCCTTTGCCACAATGGCCCTTGTGCTGTCGTTCACTGTTACCTGCACAGCTCTTAATTTGAGCATGTTGGTGATCCAACCTCTTAGTGTCAAGTCTATGCCATGTCTGTCGAGGGCCATGTTGATGCTGTCAAACATGGTTTTGTCAAAGGCGCCCTCTATATCAATGAAGGCAGCCAATGATGAGCATTTGTGGTCCACTGCGCATTCAATTTTGGATACTACACTGTGCAGTGCAGTTTCAGTTGATCTGCCAGTGGAGTATGCATGCTGTTGTTTATGGAGTGGTTTTACCCGAAGAGGTCCATCACGGATATACCTGTCACAGAGTCTCTCGAGAGGTTTCAGTAAAAATGATGTGAGGCTTATAGGTCTATAAGCCTTAGGTTGTGTATAGTCGGGTTTTCCAGGTTTGGGTATAAAGATGACTTTCACTTCGCGCCATGCAAGGGGTGTGTATCTGAGTGCAATGCAGGCTCGATATATCTCTAACAGCCATGGTGTCAAAAGATCCCCTCCCCACTGCAGTAAGGCTGGGAAAATGCCATCCAGTCCTGCAGCCTTATATGGCTGAAAGGAGTCGATAGCCCACTTTATCCGGTCTTTTGTTACTATGTTGTGTGCTCTAGACCAATCTTGCTCCGTTGGGGTCCATTCCGATTCACCCTCCCACGTCCTGTCCTCTAAGAGTCTACAGTCTGGAAAGTGGGTCTCAAGAAGGACCTTGCTAGTTTCTTGGTCGGTCGTTGTGTATGAATTATCGGGCTTTTTCAGCGCGCCAAGAGTTCGGTCCTGATCGGTTGATAGGATCTTTCTTACCCTTGCGGCTTCATTATTTGTCTCAATTGATTCGCAGAATCTTCTCCAGGCGGTTCTCCTGGCATTTCTGATCTGCTTCTTGTATTTGTATTGTGTCTCTTTGTATATCTCCCAGTCATCCGGGAGTCTAGTGTTTTTTGCTCTGTTGAATTGTCTACGTAATGCATCTCTGAGTTTACTAAGTTCAGCATTCCACCAGGGGTTTCTCTCACCCTTGGTTTGTGGCTCTCTTAGTTTACAGCATGCATAGTATGCTTCGATTAGGTATTCTGATAATTTTGTCACGGTATATTCCAGTTGTGCCTGGTCTCTTATGGTTACCTGTGATAAGTGTCTAACTAGTAGTGAGGCTAGGAGCTGTTTAAACCTGGGGACATCAGTGCGCCGCGGGTTTCGCCTCGATGTGGGTTTCCTTGTGTTGGTTGTTAGTGTAAAGCGGATCCTTCTATGATCTGAGCAAGAAGGCTCGTCCGACACGTGCCAGTTTGCAATAAAATTAGCCGCGTTTTCTGTAGCGAGTGTTAAGTCAATTATTGTCTGACCTCGAGCTGTGACCCAAGTGGGTTCTGAGCCGCGGTTTACAATGTTAAGATTAGTAGAGAATAAATAAGTGGATAATACCTCTCCTCTGGGGTTCGATGCGTCGCTGCCCCAGAGTGGATGGTGGGCATTTGAATCGGTGCAAATGATGAGGTCCAATTTTGCGTGCTCGCAGTGCTGCACCAGGTCGGCCATCTCCTTCGGAGGACACTCAGCATCCTCCCCCGGCATGTAGACCGAGGCCAGTACAACATCTGGTATATCGCCTACAGTATTGAGCCTGATAGCTGTCAGGTCTCTGGAACAGAATTGGGTAAGTGGTGTGATGGGAATGTCTTTAGGTATGTAAGCACAGGTTCTTGGTTTTTCTGAGCTATGTGTGTTGAGAATTAGCTTACCTCCGATGTTACCGAGGCCGCATATTCTATTATTTCTGATCCACGGCTCTTGGATCAGAGCTATAGTCTGGGGCTTTACCTCCAGCGCCCTGCGTAAACTAGCCGTGGCAGTCTGGCTATGCTGGAGGTTAGTTTGGATGATACTGAGGGTTATTGACGGTGGCAAGGTGGGGCTAGTCGGAGATGGATCCATCAGATGATCTACCCCCTACCCCCACCCTGTTCTGGTCCTCGTGTGGATCGCTCGGCGACGAAGCTAGAAGCTTTTCGCTCCAACCGGGCGATGTAGGCTGAGTCGGCTCATCGTCATCCATTGCCGCACGAGCCATGACCTCCTCCAACTGTGCCATTTCCGCGTCCTCTGTCCGTGTCGTCGTCTGTGTCGTTGTCCGTGTCGTCGTCTGTGTCGTTGTTACGTTCGTGCTGTCAGTCTGGTCGCCAGAGGGTTGGACCGTGGGCCAGAAGCGCAAGTATATCGACCCAAGTAGGTACGATATCCGTCGCTCCCTGGCCCAGACCCTATCAACATCCTCCAGTGGCACACCCAGGATCAAAAAGGTCCCGTAGTTGTCGCCACCGACGGTTGTTGCCCTATATAGGGACCACCTGGCGATGTCGTACCAGGTATTCTGACGAATCAGAATACCTTGGAGCCGGGCTACGTCACCTGTATAACGAGGGACGAAGAGCGCGGCTCGGGCACGGGTGGGTACGTCTGCTTGTCTCAGTACTGTCAGTGTGTTTTCAGTGTCCGGTAGTCTAATTTTCGGAGCGTTTTGAGTCAGCCAGGTTAGGGCGTTTTCGTCTTCGCACCATATCTGCACCGTGCCCTCCGCTACCCGTGGGTATCCGCGGAAGGCCGGGAGTGGTGCTGTCGAATCCGTATCCATCAGCATATCCTCAAGACTCTTCTTAATAAATTCTGCTTCTTCTTTAGTCAGGTCTCTGGAGGGCGGAGGGAAACAGATAGCTACGGCCAACCCCTTAGGAATGTCCTTCGTGGCCCGCGCGTAGGTTTTCCGTTCCCCCTGAGCGGAGTGGACCCTCACACGTTTGGAGTCCCCTTGGATCGCACTCGGAGAGGCCGTGTCGTCGGGGCGCTCCCTCTTTACCGGCCCCGAACCGCTTGGTCCAGGCTGCGGCTCAGAGGTGCTTGGCAAGGCATTTGCTGCCAACATCCTCTTGTGCAAGGCTCCACCCCGCCTTTTCCTCCTGTGTCTGTGTCGAGTTGGGTCGTGGGTCCTGTCCATAGACTCGGGTCGACTGGCGACCCTGGCAGACTCTATTGTGTTCGGGGACTTTTCGCGCCGGGTTTCCCCTACGCGTACTTGTCCCTGTCCACTTATCACCGCGAGCGGGGACTTATCGCGCCGGGTTTCCCCTACGCAGACTTGCCCCCGCTCACTTGGTTCCGCGTCCAGCCGCTTTTCGCGCTGGGTTTCCCCCTCGCGTACTTGCGGCCGGTCGCGTACCTCCCCTTCGGCGTCCGATTGCGCTTCGCGCCGGCTAGTGCCTACGCGGATTTTGCGCTTTCGGTCGCCTAATTCCTTCTCCCGGGTTAAGATTTTTCCGCGCTTTTGTTGCAGCAGGCGTACTTCATCAACCGGGAGAGTGGTAGAGCTGCCAGGCCCGTCCTCCTTCCCAGTCCTTCTTTGTGCGTGTGTCAATTCGTCTAGCCTGACTTCGATCCTCTCACGCTGGAGTGCCAGCGTGCGAAGTTCGCCGTCTAGGCTCGCGATAGGTGCTTTGTCTTGGTCGTTGTCTGGGTTATAGGTGACGCTCTTTCTCACGATGCTCTGTTGCCAGAGGCTCGTGGACGTCATAGGTGCGTGAGTCGCAACCGAAATTGGGTTTGTTGGCGCGTTGGTCGCAGCCGTGGTCATAGTTGTTGGCGCTTGTTCAGCAGCCTGAGTTGTTGGCGCTTGTTCAGCAGCCGGCCGCGCTGTAGAGCACGGCACCAAATTGCAGTTGGATGCCCCCCCCAGATTACGTTGGGAGCTGACCGCCATAGCGGTGTGGGATTCCCCGGCTTGGCCGGGACCCACCTGGGTAATATTATTTTCCTGCTGCTTCATGGTTTCGGAGGGTGGGCTTTTGGATAAGAGGTTACCCCTCCTCTGGGACCGACAGGATATAGGGATGGGAGGGAGGGACAAATTAAGGATAAAGAGGTCAAGGGTTGTAAGGTAACCCAGGCCTGGGAGTTGACCTGGGATTTAGGATCGATGGAAGATCAGGATAGGAAGGAAAGGACTTGTTTAGGATTATGAGTACACACGGCTACACACCGAGCCACTCCCCCCCCCCCCCCCCCCCCCCCAAACAGACCGACCCAACACTATACAGATGTGAGATCAGCCCGCAAGGGGAAAGCGCCGCCCGGTATGCAGCCATGTGCACATGGAACATGGAAAAGGGGTTTATAGGTTACCCTAAGCCTGTGATTTGACCTTCGGGAACTTCTCTTGTCCGGGATCTTTTTCAAGATGCTTCGGCCGCGGGATCGACCTGACAGTCGATCCCGCAGCCGGAGTTGGGCTATCCGCAACCTGCCCACCCGCTCGGTTGCAGGAGAAGAAGTGCCTGGCAGCCTGGGTCGTCCCACTGCTGATGCGCAGATGCATAAGCGTTGGGACGGTCCAGCGCACCCCGAGATCGTGTATATATATCGATACTCATCACGTCTGTGAAGTTTAAATCAAAACAACAGGTTTTTAAACTGATATTTCAAATGACTATAAAAACTGCGGTCGATGATCCCACAACAACCAATCAATCAATCTGCCTAGCCTTTTCCCAACTATGTTGGGGTCGGCTTCCAGTCTAACCGGATGCAGCTGAATACCAGTATTTTACATGGAGCGACTGCCTATCTGACCTCCACAACCCAGTAACTGGGTAATACGATACCCCTTGGTAAGACTGATTGTCAGACTTTCGGGCTTCTGACGACCCGTAACTACTGTCAAAGATCCACGAATGACAGCCGGGACCAACGGCTTAACGTGCTTTCCGAGGCACGGAGGAGTCTCGGTATGTAAAGATGGTCACCCATCCACGGACCAACCCCGGCAAGCGTAGTAACCTGATGGATCGACCCGTGCGGCTGTTATTACTTAGCCACGAGCTCCTCAACAACCATCATCTAATTAATTGTTTTTTTGTTTTATCATGTTTATGTATACCCATCGCGTCTGCGGAGTTTAGCTAACCAATTTAAAATAACTCTGTATATCGGCCATACAAGCATTTTGGCAATAGGAAACTCATTGTTTATGAGTTTACCTTGTAATGTAATGATTACCAATAGCCACGTAGCTATGAACCCTTTTCAAATGCAAATGATTAGCGTGAGTAGCCTAACGAGACAGTGATTTAGAGATAAGAGTACTACAGAAATAAAGGATAAGTCTGGGATAAGGGGCATAAATAAAGTGAGGTCTTCTCTCTACTACCTACTCAACACATTAGGTGGATTCAAGCAGAACTGGGAATAAAACGAGTGGAGCGTGAGGAACGTGGTTGACGACTTCAGTGCCACATCTATTTATCTATATAAATAAAAAACCGGCAAAGTGAGTGTCGGACCACGCACAATGAAGGGTTCTGTAGTCGGGAAAAATGTATCCAAAAACAAACTTAACTACAATTACAATAGTTGAAAAACATGTATGTTTTTACAAACTTACATGTTTTTCAACTATTGTAATTCACACATTCACATTGTATTCATTGTATTCATTCAAATTAGTTTTATCACATAATTCTTTTTTGTGATTACTCACAAAAAAAAAATTATGTGATAAAACTACAAATTAAAGATTTTCGGACTTTTTCCTTTGTTTGTGCTATGAGACCTTGCTTCTTGGCAAATTTCATGATTCTAGGTCAACGGGAAGTACGGAGTTTTTATTTATATGCGAGTATCAAAATTTCGCTTAGATGGCCGTATTTTTTTATTGCGTTGAATTAGAAGCTTGATTTTTTTTCAGAGCTACGCATTTGATATTAATTTCAACTTGATACCTCCACGCGTTCCTGAGAAAAAGGGTCTTGACAGACTGACAGACGCACAGGTAGACAGACGGACAACGAAGTGATCCTATAAGGGTTCCGTTTTTTCTTTTTGACGTACGGAACCCTTTAACCTAGAATCATGAAATTTGGCAAGAAGCAAGGTCTCGCAGCACAATTAAAGGAAAAGTCTGAAAATTGTTAATTTGTAATTTTATGACATAAAAATTTTTTTTGGGATTACAATGTTTTTGTGCGTGGTCCGACACGCACTTGGCCGGTTGTTTTTGGATATGCACAAATATATGCACCCGATACGAATAAACATCATCTTTGTAAATGGAAATGCATCGTAAGATGTCTAAAGACGTACCACACTGTATCAAAGAAATCGATATGATTTAAGAGCTTTTTTTTGCATCTTGGGAATAGAAAAAAAAAAAAAAAATTAGTAACTTCAGTTGTGCACTATCACTCAAAAAACCACATGCCTAACGACAATAATAAGTTTTGTGCTACATTACAATTTATGCCAAAACCAATTTATAACACACACCTAGAGACTAATATTTTTGAATATCGAATCGAAACTCTTACTACCTTGCAGTTCAATTAATTTGCACGACTCGCACGCCCTATCCATGCATTCCCCTACTCACTACCTACACTACGGTACGTATGTTCAATAAAATGCACGTAATTTGTACGCGAAGTCGCAAACACGTACCCATTGTCGTTCATTTTGGGCACAGGTGTTGCGCGCACTGTGAACAAGCCCTCAATTTCGACTAAGCCGGAATGGGATGCCAATATTATGTACACCTTTGCGCCTTTAGGCACTTTAATTCATGAGATACCTACATGATTTTGTAAACACCTACGTAGTTTCTGTCTCATAAAACTATATTTTTGTAGTTTAAATAATTACAAATTGCAGTGCAAAGTATGTCATTTAGTATGCTAAAATTATGTTGCAAATAGTTTAGTCGTAAAATGCTATGAATCTTACAGAGTAGCCAACTTCTTTGTTTCTCAGAAGTGTAATCTTGAAACTAAGCTGCTTTGCATTGTAGAGTAGATACCTACAACAAAAAGTAAATCGACATAATATGTATAAAGAAAACTCACAAGATTTTAGAACAAGTGAAAGAAGTATTGAACTGCCTCGTTGGTCTAGTGGCCGCAAGCGCTACTGCTGGGCAGGTGGTGGTGCTGGTCCTGGTTTCGAATCCCGGGTCAGGCAAAGTGTTATTGAGTTTTTCCATCTGGAATTTCTCAGTAACAGCTCGGAGTCTGGATTTGTGCCCTGTTGATGGCAAAAGGCTCGCCCCCTAATACATATGGGACTTAAGAGGAGTATGAAACAGTAAATTTTCATACAAAAAAACGATTACATTTTTCCCCCGTAAACATAGTCTAATTTACGCGGGGGTCGTGCGGTCCATGGCCCTTTACGGGGCACCGGTGTGGGCGCGTTCCCTGAGGCTGCGACCCGCCCGCCGGTTGAACGCGTCCCAGAGGGTCATGGCCATCCGGCTAGTCCGGGGATACCGCACGGTCTCCTGTGAGGCGGCGAGCCTCCTTGCCGGATTACCGCCATGGGATCTGGAGGCAAAAGTCCTCGCGCACGTGTGGGAGTGGCGCGAGGAGGCGAAACGCCGGGGCGTAACTCCGCTGCCGCGAGAAATCACGGTACAGCGGACAGAGCTCCGGCGGGATCTCATGGTGACATGGAGAGTACGATTGTCACAACCCAGTGCTGGGCACGCCACAATTGCGGCGATAAGTCCCCTCTTTAAGGAGTGGTTGGAGAGGCGCCACGGCGTCCTCACCTTCCGCCTGACGCAGGTCCTCACCGGACACGGTTGTTTCGAAAGGTTCCTGTTTCGGATAAGGCCCGCCCGGGTGCCACCATTGTGTGGATCGCCCGGAGGACACGGTGGAGCATACAGTGGAGGTCTACCTGGCTTGGGCGGAGCACCGCCGTGGTCTCACGGAGGCGATCGGCGGCGGCGATCTCTCGCGTCCAAACCTGGTTCAGGCCATGGTGCGGAGCGAAAGTGCATGGGAGGCCGTCACCTCCTTCTGCGAAGCAGTAATGCTCGCGAAGGAGGAGGCGGAACGCGTGAGGGAGAACCAACAGCCGCGCCCTCGCGCCCCTAGCCGCCGCAGGAGACGCCCTGGGCGGCGGGAATCGATTGCCGATTCCCGGCCACCGTAGGCGTGGGCTTGCGGACGACGAGTAATGGGCAGCTCGCCGCCCGGTAAGGACCAGGCCCGGGTCGACGGCGCGTTGTGTTCCACGCGCGCCTCAAAGTGATGGCAGCAGTGACGGGGTCCAATAGGGCCGATGCCGCCGGGGTCGCGGGTAGTTCGAAAGAGATACCGTGGCCCTGGCACGGGCAACTGAAGGAACACGGGTGGGTTTTAGTCAGTAAAAGTCTGACACGAGAGCGGGAGAAGTCATTTGATGATTTCCCATCCACAAAAAAAAAAAAAAAAAAAAAGGTCTGCAAGTTTTTATTATAAAGAAATAATGCGTGCGATACATGTTATTAGCATCGAAATATCTATATTTTTGACTTCAAAACTTCCTCGAGCGTTTTTATTTTTTTTAATTAAACCAAACTGAATTACTAAAAAAAAAACGTACAGACTTAAATTAAGGTGTACTGAATCTAATGAAACCAAAACTGTCTCATTTCGTAAAGGGGGTGAAAACGTTATCGCCCGAAACAATATTTCAAAAATAAAGAGACAGAGCAAGCGGTATGAAACAGATAGCATTTTTGAAAATACCTACTCGCGCAGCGTATGGGCACTTCACAATCCTCTTGAACATAACTCGCGAAATGTGGGTATACTCCTACACCTCTACCTAATCCTTTGGAGAATACAAGCGTGATGTTATGAAAGAAGTATCGTAGTAGACAAAGACGACAACCCTAATAGAATCTGCCTAGCCTTTTCCCAACTCTGTTGGGATCGCCTTCCAGTCTAACCGGATGCAGCTGAATACCAGTATTTTACATGGAGCGACTGCCTATCTGACCTCCACAACCCAGTAACTGGGTAATACGATACCCCTTGGTAAGACTGGATGTCAGACTTTCGGGCTTCTGACGACCCGTAACGACTGTCAAAGATCCACGAATGACAGTCGGGACCAACGGCTTAACGTGCTTAACAAACCTAATAAAATATTACCCTAATAGGAGAAAATAACGCAAATAAATCATATGAATGAAATAAATGAGTAGTAATATAGATAGAGAACCTCTTTTCATTAATTTCCCCATTTCAATTTCCGACGTCTAGAAATCTGCAACAAAATTTATCGGAAGAAATTCCGATAAATTTTGTTGCAGATTTCACGACTGAGTCAGCAGCGCTATATTCCGATTATGATTTTTAAAAAAATCAGGTCCTTATAAATAATCATACTCGATCAAAATGTAAGGAACTGAGATTTTTATCACTATTTTAAAGTCTTGTACCCGAAGTAAAAGTTGTAAAATAATGATTCAAATCATTTAATTTAAGTAACATAGACTCATAATAAGAATAATAGGAACACACACAATCACAAGTTAAAATCACATACAATTAGTAATAATGAATGATTGATGAGTCAAATCCATGGTTTTCAGAATCAAATGACTAAAAAGTATCGGTGTATAATAATTTACAAAGGCGGTGGTGTCTAAAGAAATTTCTAATTTTATTTAATTGGAACCCACTCTGGTTCCGATGAAATTAAATTAGAATTTTCAACGGTAGAAAAAGCATAAACGCAATCCTTCAGACAGGCTTTTGTAAAAGAAACCTACTGCGATATTAAAGAATAAATAATGAGAAATATACCTAATCCTTAGTTTTCTTTTACGTAATATTATTTACAGCTACATAATATATGCTTTTTATTACAATTTTTATTATTATCAATAAGGAATAATTTTATACATAATTTAAAATGTAAGTCTTAAAAAAACCGGCCAAGTGCGAGTCGGACTCGCGCACGAAGGGTTCCGTACCCGTATCTATAAAAACGGCAAAAAAATCACGTTTGTTGTATGGGATATGAGCGCCGATGGCCAATTTCCACGGCGGCGGCGTGGCCTGTTAATTTCCACAGCGGCGGCGGCGTCGCGGCGGCGTGGCGTGGCCGGTCGTGGGCCTGAGTTTTTTTTTTTATCAGGGAGAGTTTTCTTAAAAAGAACATAATGAAAACCATATTGTTATTACCAAAAAAAGCTTTATAAAGGAACGTATATATTAATTACAATTTTACAGTCTTCTAAATAATAATTGGAGATCACGTTTACTGAAAAATAATCATTTCTCTCTCATCTCATCTCGAAGTTGCTGCCATCGTTAACACAACACAATAATACACGTTTACTCGGTAAAATATTGAACTCGACTGCGTAAGCGACGAGTGTGCCGAAACGACTAGGCGAACTAACGCGGTCGGGCCGCGCGTGCGAGCGAGAAAGCAAGTTGTGAGTAGCCGCGGCGGCGCGCCGCGTGCTGCACTCGGCGGCGACGCGTCGACATGAACTCACGGCGACGGCGGCGCGCCGGCGCGGCGCTCATATCTAGGAGCCTTCCTCAACTATTTGCATTATTTTAATTTTATTATTTTTTTAAAAGTGATGATATAATTAAATATTCTCTGAATATTTGAAGAGTCTACCTGTTGCCGTTATCAATATCGAGCAAAAACGAGCAAAAAATCACGTTTTTTGTATGGGAGTCCCCTTAAATATTTATTTTATGCAGTTTTTTAGTATTTGTTAAATTATAGCGGCTACAGAAATACATCATCTGTGAAAATTTCGACTGTCTAACTATCTCCGTTTATGAGATACAGCCTGGTGACAGACGGACAGACAGACAGACGGAAGGACAGCGGAGTCTTAGTAGGGTCCCGTTTTACCCTTTGGGTACGGAACCCTAAAAAATAATATGTAAAAGTATGTAAGGAAGGAGGGAAATAATCATAGAGGGCATCAAAAAATTCGTCCACATCAGTAAAGAAAAGTACCCATTTACAGTGGATGTTTTACAGTGTATGACCAGATGTATGAAAGTAAATGAAGCAAGAGGAGTTATGTTAGGATCGTAGCAAGTATCGTTCTGTAGTTTCTGCTTAACCCCATGGGAAAAAGGCGTGAGTTTAAGTATATTAAGTATGTTTTATAGGTTAAAATTTGCAATTTGTATCGTCTGACACCCCTTCACTTTAAGTTGAATCTCTTGGGATGTCTCCCATTTCTTTGAGTTTTGTTTCAAATGAGCAACACACGTATGCACTATAAACCTGTGAATATAAATGCCCTAGGGCAATGCCGCCCGAAAAGGTGTATTTCGAATTTATATTTCATGTTTTTTCAATCACTCAAAAGTTTTACTGACAAATAAAACAATGTTGTGAATTTGTGGTAGGTACTATCGAAGTAACTTACATCTGACCAATTTGAAAACAAAATCTCATGCACACGATGACGACATCTGTTAGCAAGCGTTACTATAGCGGCCGAGTGCTGCAAGCACGAATAGTACTTATGGTATATAGGTGTAAGTTTCCTCGAATCAAGAAAAAAGGTAGTAGTTTACCTAGGTACAGATTTAAAAAAAAGAATGCGTCGACGAACGCGAATTTTAAAGGTAGGCTTATATTTTGCAAGTGCTGCAAGCAAGAATAGTACTTACGGTATATAGGTGTAAGTTTCCTCGTAACAAAAAAAAAAATTAAAAAGGTGGTAGTTTACCTAGGTACAGATTAAAAAAAGAAATGCGTCGACGAACGCGAATTTTAAAGGTAACTACTGTACTTTAGCACCCGTCGCTTTTGTATAGTAGCTATGTTTTTATGGGTAGAATAGATCCTTTTTAATATATTTTTGAAAACCCTAAAGTGCGCAAAAAAAAAAAATTCTGGGAAAAAAAAAATTTTTAAAGGTAGTCAAAAATCTCGAAGGTCAAGGTCAAAATAAATAAAAAAAAAAAAATTGTAATAAGGCGTGGTCAACAAAGCCCCGCTAGCGGGGCTCCTATTTCTATATGGTTTTAAAAAATAATAACCGCGAAGGGGATGGCGGGGTCAGACCCCAGCATCCCCTTCGAACCTAACCTGTCCGAGTCGGGGTGCCCCAAGTCCCAAGCTCGCTTCGCTCGCTCTTGCATATTAAGTATTTAGTGTGTAGTGTACTCGTACTGTGTAATAGGTTAACATAAAGTTTAGATTTTTTTTTTCTCAAAAACTAGTAGTTTGCGCATGTGATTTTTTGCGAAAGTGTTTTGCTCAAAGACATCTACACGCTATAAAATTGTGAAGTTTCTGACGCGCGTGTGTTCAATTTTATTGTGTAACTAAGTTTGATTTTCTGAAACTGTAGAATTTTTTTTCTCAAAAACTAGTTATTTGCGTAGTGTTATATTTTGAGAAAGTGACTGACTGACTGACTGACTGACTGACTGACGAACTGACTGACTGACTGACTGACTGACTGACTGACTTGATACTTGAGATCAAAAATTAAAAATAACAAGTTTTACTGGCTTGATTAACTCGAAAATTCGAACAGGGGAGTGGGGGTGAGAAGGGAAAGGGGAAGGGGAGGGGGTATTGAAGAGGGCAAGAAGGATGGGGAGGGTGTGGTGAAGAGGGAGAAGGGGATGATGATCAAGGGAGGGAAAGGAGGTGGAGAGGGAGAAGAGGAGTTGTTGAGGGTAGAAGGAGAAGGGAAACCGGTGAAGGGGGAGGTTAGCGGGAAGGGGATGTGGTAAGGGAAGAGGGGGATGGACATGGGGAGTGAGAGGGGGCGGTGAGGGGGTTGAAAGGGATGAGACGGGGTGGTGAGAGGTGGGAAGGAAAGATGGGTGAGAGTGGGTTAGAGGGAGAGGAGGAAGGGTGAGAGGGGGGTTAGAGGAGAGGGGGAGAGGTGAGAGGGAGGGGCGACGAGTGCCTTTACACCTTAAAGTTGCTTTTTGTTTAGCACTGATTCATTGAAGAGACATTGAGTTGAGACTTTTGATTGGAGAGCGGGAAGAATTGGAGATGGATAGGAGGTTGTAGTGAGCGGGAGGGTGTAATGAGTGGGCATGGTATGGAGAGGGTGGTTAAGGGGGAGGAGATGGCGAGGGAAGAGGGGGAGGGGAAAGCGGTGAAGGGGGTGTAAAAGAGGGTAAAAGGGGAAGGGGATGTGATGAGGGGGTGAGAGGGAGAGGTTAGCGGGAAGGTTATGTGGTGAGGGGGTGAGAGGGAAAGGGGATGGGGTGGGTGAGGGGATGAGAGGGGGTGGTGAGGGGGATGATAGAGGAGGGTGAGAGGGAAAGGAAGGAGGGTGAGAGGAGGATTAGAGGGAGAGCAGGAGGGGTGAGAGGGGCTTAGAGGGAGACGGGGAGGGATGACCAGTGCCTTTATACCTTAAAGTTTTTTTTTTTGTATAGCATTGATGCATTGACGAAACCCTGCCCGACAGAAATGACCGAAAAATAGAAAGTCGGCACAAAAAATAGGAGTAAACTCCAGTCTGCGTCGGAGCTGACACACAAACGTTTTTTGTTTGTTTGAACGCGCTTAACTCTGGAACTACCCGGCGGATTTTAATATTTATTTTTGCATTTGATAGCCCAATTCATAAGTAAGGCTATAGGCATATTTAACATCACTCTAGGACTCTTAGGTGCCGAGCAAAAAGAAAAAAAGTCAGAAAGAACGCTAAGCAAAAACGAAATAATAGCGTGGGCAGGTAATCATCAGCAGCAAGGAATTTCAAAATTTATCTATATAAATAAAAAGAGAAGTCCTGACTGACCGACTGATTGACTGACTCATCAACGTCCAGCCCTAACCCTTGGACCTAGAAAGCTGAAATTTTAACAAGTAGACAAGGAATAAGGAAGGAATTCCCGGTAGTGCGTTCCTGTGGGATATTACCCGACATCCACGCGGGCAAAGCCGCGGGCAAAAGCTAGTGTACCATATTTTCTTCGAAAATAATTTTCTTTCAGTGAACACGAATATGTCTTGACTTGCAGGCGTACCACATAAGACTAAGCGACTTTTGTCCCGTCTATTGTTAAGTAATATTTAATGTCATTGCAAAAACCCAATAACACCGACCTAGGGATCGAACCAGGACCCACGCACAGCAGTTGCGCTAATACAATAATCTTTTGTTTGGACACAGTATTCGAATACTGTCTGCATGCGGACAAGTCAACCGCGGTATCAGAACCTACTCAAAATCACGGCTCTCTCATGATATTTCACCATTAAACCAATAGAAGCTCCTATAGTAGCTCCTGCTGTCCCAGTGTTTCAAGCGAGGCGGATAATATTTGCCTTTATGGCAGCCACGTTAGTTAGAGATCGGGTGCAGGCATTAATCCCTTGATGTACGACCGGGCACGCTTTCCTGCATACATTTCGTTATAAACAACAGTAGGTAATGCAGATAGGTATGATTTAATTTATAGTAGTAGGCTTTAAGGTTGATTGGTGGATGAAAACGTGTTACAAATGAAAGTCACATTTTATTTAGCCAAAAACAACCGAAAGATGCTTTAATAATTGCACAATCATCCGTTTAAGGTAAGCGGCTACTGGAACGCGGCCGAAGGCCTCTTTATTGATAATCAGTTTCACGTTAAAAATATCACACCAATACCTACGCGAAACCCTAATCGAATCTGACTGCCACCCACAGACGAAGGTGCCACCATTGAACAAAAACGAGCTTCGCCTTTTTTCAATAGTCATTCGATGTTTGAATGATAGAATATCTGCCAGTAACATGCTAAGGTTACCATATGCAACAAAACCTCTACAGACAGAACAAACCAAAATCTGTTGCGTGCTGTGTGTGCGTTGCGGCCGGCGTGGACTATTAGACGCTCACCTTTAATAACAAACCTTTACGTAATGCTTATGAAAGGTAGTTAACAGAAAAGGCACAGACTACCAAGAAACCAGACTAGGTGTGCCAGTAATTATTTTTTATAAGGTGTTATCATCATCAGCATCCATAGCTATAAAGCTAGCGTCCCACTGCAGAGCACAATCTCCCTTTAATGTTTCTCTTCCATCTTGTATCAAAATTCTTGATTAGATATTAAGCTAAGGCCAAGAGGCAGACATTATGAAGTCTCGAACACACTTTAGAGTCGCCATTGTCTCTAGACTCTATTTATAACGTTTTCAACACGACAATAGCTACCAATTTCGTCTAGACACACTCGATAAAGAATCAATAAAAATTCAAACACGAAACTTACAAAACTTTATTTAGAACAAATACAGCGCACAGGGTTTGATTTAATTAAGCTTTATCACCCAATACAGTACCAGTTACAAATAACGGCCTACTTTGCAATCTAGCCCCTTTGATTTTATGCGATGACCCATTATTCCCTGGAGGCCTGGGTAAATTTCCCGGGGCTTCCTCGGTACATATACGGGATTTATACTCATTCATCAACCTTTAGTCGAGTCGAGAGATAAGTACCAATTTACTTGCAGCCACCTTAGTTTGCATGTACTTTCAACGTGCTAGCCAGGATCTGCATTTTAATAAAATATTGGGTTACTGAGGTGTTTACCTTAAAATATGCGTAATTTTCTTTTTAAATTATGTCGGCAATGTGTGGTTAGAGTGCTTGCATTTTATGACTTAGGAATTAAGACCGCCTTTAGTTTAGAACTTTGTTGTTACTTACCTTTTATACGCATATCCATATGAGTAGCATGGGCTTCGGGGCGAAATGGTTTTTGGTGTTATGCTATTTTAGTTATTACTTATCTAAAGCTTACGTCACGTTAAGTTTAATAAATAACAACTGCTTTTCTGTAATAGTACTAGCTTTTGCCAGCGGCTTCACCCGCATGGATGTCGGAAATATCCTACGGGAACGTACTACAGGGAATTCCTTCCTTATTCCTTGTCTACATTATAAAGTGAACCTCTGTGCAAAATTTCAGCTTTCTAGGTTCAAGGGTATGGGTTGGGCGTTGATGAGTCAATCAATCAGTCAGTCAGTCAGTCAGGACTTAACTTTTTATTTATATAGAAGATAGAAGTCGTAACACCAAAAACCATCTCGGTCCCGAAACCCATGCCAATAAAATTCTACTTATCATTTGGCCAAAAATTATAGAACTCCTGCCATTTTGGATTCAAATACCAATAGCCACTTGTATTATAGGTACCAGACCTACGTTGCACAGCCATACCTCAAGCACATGGCGCCCACATACCGTACAAATGAATATAAAAATATTGTAGCAACAAACCTTTAACAATAAGAATGATTAATGGTTGCTATGTCCCATCCACCAACGGCATGACATATGAAATTTTATGAATATTTATCACGAGAATTTTTCATTGTAGTATAAAAAAATTTCGACGTATTTATTACCATTTTACTAAACGATGTTTTCCCCTAAACCAGGTTGAGATTTACCAAGAATTATTTTAACAAAGAATTATTTGCAGAGTAATTAAAAATAGCAGATTTTTAAAGGAAGTATAAGGAAACACCGGACGAAACAGCTCAAGACTACTCAAAAAGAAATCCACAAAACACGAAGTAAAACTCTCATCACAACCTGTTTAAAAATGTATATTTTCCGGCCAAAACACCTAACTGAACCGAATTTGTGCCCGCATATACCTCGCGAGAGAAAATTCACGATGTATAGAAGATCTCGACTCGACCGCCCCCGACCGCAGCCGAGCGCTCCAATAAAGAGCATCTCGTCGGTCTCAACAGCAATTTAATCAGCTTTGTTCTTTATAAATAAGCTACGGTATTTGCCCGACCCAGGCATGCTATTAAGCTTTGTCTTATATTTTTTCGTCGTCATTTCAAACGTATAAACTTGGCCTTATTAGAACAATGCTATGTAATGACAAGCCTTGGGTTCATCTTTGAATTGTTAGACAAAATGTCGAAGGTATTCTTCTATTGTTACGAGTAACTGTACCTATCAATATTTACGCTATTATACTGAGGAACAATAAAAAAAAACTTCTAAAAAAATATAACCAGAAGACTAAGATTTATGAATTGGAATGTACGCTCTAAGTTCTAAACTAATATATCATTATAGGTGTTCGTAAACTGTAGATAGTTGAAGTTATCCAAAGTTACGGGGCAAACGCGGATATATTTGACAAAATAATCAATCCGAAGTTTGACAGACGGAGTCAGGAAAGGCACGTAGCTCTCGAACGGGTTCGTTATCTCGTTCGAACTGCACTGCCACCCCCAAAGCGGCACCCTGCATACCATGAACGTACGACTGACGTGGGTATACAAATCAGTAGACGAGACTTTAGTACCCAGCATTATAATTTTTGAGTAATTTCTAATACTGCCTGTATATATTTTACTGTCCCACTAATCTTCTTGTTTATGAATCTTGGCAGGCATTACAAGTTTACAGATCATAATTCTGTCACGATTATGAAAGAGAGAATAAAATTCAGTTTTATACACAGCACTAAAGAATTGCGCCGACAAGTAATGCGGTAATGAGTACAAAACTTATCGTTCAGCAGTATAATGTGGAGGGCATTGAAGGCACGTCTGCTCATTTCTATGTGCATGATCCACTGAATATCAGGACGTATTCGATGCAGCACCTGTTCCCCGACAACTCGCTAACTTTGCTTCACAAGTTTGCTTAAAGTATTACGAAATTTGAAGCGGACGCCGCGTTGCCAACTTGTCCCACATTATGTTTGTAAGCCTGATGAAATCGACGTCCTGCAAAACTTTTCACCTTGTTATTGTCACTTTTTAAAAATGGAGTTTGTATTTCGAATTTCGAACGCACAATAGAAATTGCTAGTGGAATTCAAAGTTGACCTCTGTAGCCGGGTCTGTAGTAACTCTAAGGAAACTTATTCTCAGTGACTTTTGAAACTATCGGATCGAACCGATTTCACAAGGGGGCCCTCTATAACTTCCTATAGCTGAAAAGTTGTTTTAGGACTTCCTGGCTTTCCGGAGTTATTTTGAGTGGTCACTTTACATCCAGTTGAATTTTACACAATTTACATTCTGAAAAGTTATTCATGACTTGAAAGAGGCAAATCGAAAGAAAAACTGATATTTCTACAAAATTTTCACATCACGACAACAAATTCACTGAAAATAAAGACTAAGTAATGTGTGTTGCTAATGAATAGATGGAGTACCTACATATTGAAATAAAAAGGCTCCTACAAATAGGCGCGACACGCGACGCGACACAAAGGCACCGCGTGTCACGGGACGAGCGGTGCCTTTCTGTCGCGCGTGATTCGCGTTGCTAGTCGCGCCTGTTTGTAGGAGCCTTAAGAAGTAGGTGCTCATTGTGGTTTTATCATGAATCTGGAATCTTTCCCAATCATGTTTGTTTTATCATCAACCCATCAACATGGATACGATGGAACTTAACAAAAGCATTAAATATTACTAGGTACCTACCTATTATCCTCGCCTTGTTCATTCAGTCACATTTCAGATAAACCTAGATATCTTGGAGCTACTCGAGTTCTAGGAGTACAAGAATAAACTTAAGCTCAACACTGCAAAAACATTTTATTGCAATAAAATATCTCAGAAAGCTGAATTCCCGAGAATTCTTAAGATTACAAGCATTTTTGCGTCTCTAAACTATTCAAGGCATACTCAAATACGCTATTTTTCCTTCGTCTTTTAAATTTTGGATGAAATTGCTAAACTATAACGCTCTATGAATAAATTCATAGCAACATCTCTCTTTAGCTAATAATACATGTATAAAAATTACAGGTGCAATAAAGAGAGAGAGAAATGTATAACAAGCATTGTAAACGCAATCAATATAAACACTGATTATTCGATAACTCTCGTATTGCGCGTCCAATTTAAAATAACAAGGTGCACACCGAGTGTACACAGGCATGATAAAATGGTGAGTACGTGTCATCGGCTTTTGCGAGCTAATCGCAGCGGGGACGCTTGATTGCATGCACCGTATTTTCATTTTTTTTTTTGTTAGATACGCGTTCAAACACGGCTTCATTGAACAAAGCAACTATCGCTGAGCTGGGCTTATTGAACCAATTTAATTTAAGCGGAATAAGCTTTCGGTGCAGCTCTAATGAAGAAAGAAACGAGATCTCCCTGATTGGGCGCTACGTGTCTGCTGCTATGGATATTTGAAGGCAATTTATTGGATAAAGATATTTAAAAGGTAGGAAGATTAGTTATTGGAAAATTCTGTTTGAACGTTGAAGAGATTAATTGGGAATTTATTATTGAGACATAGGGCCTGTTTCACCACCTACGATTAAGTTCATTTTAACTTACTTGGCAGATAATTTTATACAAATTCTGTTCCATTTTTGAATTTATTCGGTAGGCTATTTGGACTATATGGAATAATTATAGCGGTTTGACAGATTTTGTATATAAAATATGTCAAACTGTCATATTTATTCTTCAGAAGTTATCTGACTATTGAAAAATTAGCCCTTAGATGTGTAATAAATATTATATAAGACGTTGTTGTTGTTTTCGTATTTAAATATAAATAAAGTATAATATTTATAATTTATAATTTTCGAAAAAATAATAGTTTTGAATTCAAATAAGGTCTTGAAGAATACAGTGTTCGTTATACTGAGGCCAAAACATTTCAACAGTTGTTTTGATAAACACAATTCCCACAATTCGGCGTAGGTACTTAAAACAAGGTTTCAGACAGAATAATAACAATTAGTTTCTACGTATTAAGTCGCCTGTTTTAATAAGACAGCCTCCGTCCGCCGCTTAATCTTTTAAACCAATTACTGGTCTGTATCTATTTCATATTGAAAAAATGAATATGAATAAGCTATCACGTTCACTGTCTCTTGCATGTAAATTGAGAAGAGTCGGTTCTGTTCGAATCAAAATTCAACCGCCGAAGTGAATGAACGAATTATTTGAGTGATGTTTTATTTATTATTCTGACCGAAATAACGAGGTTGGTCTTCTGTAAATGTGAAAGTTATCATTCGTATAATTGGAGCATTATTCGAATACAAAAAGTTAGTATTTTTGTTAGTCACAGACAGTTCAAGACCCTTGTCATGTTTTATATCAGAGAAAATATTTTGAGATGGGAAAGAGTAATTTTCCGAATATTTTCGGATGATCCCCTTATTGCTGGTCGATTTTGAAGCATCAAAAGGCAAAGTTTTTTCCTTTATGGAAAAGCGTATGTACATAAGGATTAGGGTAAGCCGTTGAGGTATTGAAAAGGCGGAAGGCTATGCGGTTTGACGGAATATCGGAAAGCCTATGTCCAGCCGAGTACGTATTTATATATACGATGGACGGTGAAGTGAGTATCGGCTTAGCGTCCGTGAAATTAGTTTGTAGACAGACATTTTCAAGTAATTTTATTGAAAATATAGAGATTTCCTTCGGAACAGCTCATAGGCGTCCACTACTAAACGTAAACATTCTCATAGACCAACATAATATATTAATCAGTATGAGTATCGACTGTAGTTCGTTGTTTTCTGGGAAAAACCAAAGCAGTTACCACGTTTTAGACATGTCGCAGCCAACTAGTGTCCCGTAAATAATGGATCAAACGTAACGGGTAGGTAGCTTACCTAATTTCCAACAACTAATTTGAATATTAAAAAAAAACCGTTACAGTAACCAGGATATTAATTTTTTTTCGAATTTTACGATTTTGTCTTCCAGAATTAAGCTTTTTTAATGCTGTCGCTGCAAATGATGACATTTTTAGGTATGATTTTTATTTAACATTTCTGAATAGCTTACTAATGTTATAAGATACCATTTTTTTTGAATACCGTTTTATTTGTCTTAGAAAAAAAATCTTGAGTTGAAAAGTTTCTTCTTTACGATGTTAGGACCAAAATTGAAAAAATTCTCCTGTAAAAAAAATGTATGACACCGAAGACCACCATTATTTTAAAAACTTGTACATTTAATAAGGTTTGCAAATTGGTATAAAACTTACGTCTAGTCCTTATCGTTACAAAGATATTGCTATGAATGTGATGAAGAAGACAGAAAATAAATTAAATTGGTACTATTCCATTTTTTCCTTTTCGTAATGGCTTATGCTGGAATGCTTGTAATCGAAGCAGGTAGTTAAGCGGATAGCATAATTCCGACCCGATGACGTCATCTGTCCGGAATTTGGGACCGCTACCTGTGGCGGAGTTGCACCTCAGTCAGTGTGAAAGGGATAGATAGCGCCGCTTTTTGGTAAATCGGTTAAATCGGTATGAAGTTGCGCAGGTTCTTTTGTTCTTTCCTGCGCCCTTCACTCGTACAGGCTTCATTGTTGCTTGATTTTATTAGTTTAGTTGTAACTAGTCTCTCTTCGAGTTGCTACGTCAGACAACTTTCGCTCCCGGTCAGTGGCTCGGTGTTTTCTTCTGTAAAATTTAACTTGTGCTGTGTTTTTGGACTTTGCTTTGCCTATCGATTTGGAACTCTTTGCGTATTGGACAAACGACTTGGCGATCCTACGGACTCCGAAAACATTCGTTTGTGTGTGCTTGTACGTGTGTGCAGTAGCGCTGAAACCTTATTCAGCCCAATGCCTCGTTATGAGTACACGCCACGGCAGTACGCCGAAATGCATTTTATCTACGGAGAAGCAAGAGGTAATGCCAGGGCGGCTGCAAGATTGTACCGTGAAAGATACCCGAACCTGGTTCGTTATCCCGATTATCGCGTCTTTATTAGAGTGCATAACGCGCTTCTTGAGGGAAGAATTCTTGGCACCGGAGTTGGTGGTACCCGTGAAGGACGACCGCGACAAGTTAATGACGAAGTCATTCTTCGAGAAATCGAGGAAGATCCGTCAGTCTCCGTTCGCGTCATAGCGCGACGCGTAGGAATTTCTAGATCGACGGTGCATCGAGTGCTACAACGGTGCCGATTGCATCCATATCACGTGCAACGTGTTCAAACGCTGACGTCGCGTGATTACCAGCCAAGAATAGAATTTTGCCAAAGGATGCTTAGAATGATTCGGGCGGACCCGCAGTTTTTTAACAAGATTTTATGGAGTGACGAGTCTTCATGCCGCCGAGATGGATATTTAAATTTGCATAATTTGCACAGTTGGCAGCTGATAAACCCATATTTGATGCGAGAGGACAGGAGCCAACATCAATTTAAAATAAATTTATGGGTGGGAATAATCAATGGGCAAATAATAGGGCCCTTTGAACTACCAGCTACTCTAAACGCCGAATATTATCTCCATTTTTTAAGGAATGAGTTGCCAAGGTTATTAGAAAACGTTCCAGAAGACGTACGGCAAGCAATGTGGTTGCAAAATGATGGGTGCCCCGCTCACTATGCGACGGCAGTAAGGGCGCACCTTGATGAAAGTTATCCGGACAGATGGATCGGCCGATTAGGACCAATTTTGTGGCCTCCGCGATCTCCGGATTTAAATCCCCTAGATTTTTACTGGGGATGTTTAAAAGACAGGGTCTACAAGAATCCAATAACGTCGGAAGAAGAATTACGACAGCGCATCCAATCTGCTGCATCAGAAATAAACCAAAGCCGTTTTGTCCGTCGGATAAGAGCTTCCTTTATTAGGAGATGCAGACTTTGCATTCTTGTAGAGGGAAGGCAATTCGAACATTTATTGTAAAAACCAAATAAAACGATTTATTTGAACTAACTGTTTTTTTTAGTACGGCCTCCTAATTCTTTTCATACGCCTCAATAATTCAATGAACATTGTCTCTGAAATACTACACTTACACATTTTAAAGAAAAAGTTTAAATGTACACACTTTTTTATTTTTTTTATTAACGTTGATTTGGAGCACCTCTCAGATTCATAGCAATTATCTTTGTAACGACAAGGACTAGAATGTACAACTTCATACCAATTTACCAAAAATACAAAAGCGGCGCTATCTATCCCCTTCACGCTGACTGAGGTGCAACTCCGCCACAGGTAGCGGTCCCAAATTCCGGACAGATGACGTCATCGGGTCGGAATATGCTAGCCGCTTAACTACCTGCTTCGATTACAAGCATTCAAGCATAAGCCATTACGAAAATGAAAAAATGGAATAGTACCAATTTAATTTATTTTCTGTCTTCATCACATTCATAGCAATATCTTTGTAACGATAAAGACTAGACGTAAGTTTTACACCAATTTGCAAACCTTATTAAATGTACAAGTTTTTAAAATAATGGTGGTTTTCGGTGTCATACATTTTTTTTACAGGAGAATTTTTTCAATTTTGGTCCTAACATCGTAAAGAAAAAACTTTTCAACTCAAGATTTTTTTTCTAAGGCAAATAAAACGGTATTCAAAAAAATGGTATCTTATAACATTAGTAAGCTATTCAGAAATGTTAAATAAAAATCATACCTAAAAATGTCATCATTTGCAGCGACAGCATTAAAAAAGCTTAATTCTGGAAGACAAAATCGTAAAATTCGAAAAAAAATTAATATCCTGGTTACTGTAACGGTTTTTTTTTTTAATATTCAAATTAGTTGTTGGAAATTAGGTAAGCTACCTACCCGTTACGTTTGATCCATTATTTACGGGACACCCTGTATAGCTTAATCAGCCGTTTAGTTGAAAGCCTAATCGGTACCGTTCAACTAGTGGCCTAAATGATATTCAGTTATAGGTTAGGTTGGAACTTGTGACCAACCACGCGCTAGCCGAATCAGTCGCAATAGCTAAGCCGGGGCACCCCGACCAAATGGGTTAGGTTAGGTTAGAACTGTGACCAACCGTTACTTGTGTCCGCTGTTACTAAGCGGCTGATTAAGCTAGTCAGACATAATCTAATCCTGTAATAATTTTATGTGACACTGCCACGAAGAGAAAGGCCTCCTCTTCCTTAGATTTCCAGTGCCGTTTAAGGTATAAAATTGACAAATGTAATCTAATTAAACTTAAGAATTACAAAAAGAACTACAATTAACATCTAAATGAGCAACGTAGTTTGTAGCCAAGAGCAGCGCCATCTTGCGATAATTAACGATGCATTGACGGTTTAAATCGGAAGAGTTGCCGTGGACCAGTACACAGCAATCGATGAATAGCGCTTGATGTCGACGAACTGATCGATAGAACCCTTTTTACTATTTGTAGCCTTTGCAACTTACGGGCGATTGAAGACGGAGAAATTTTCAAACAATCCATTGAAATCAGTTTCTTAACTACTACTAGTGTAGCTGGTATAATATGTCCGGTAAAGTAGTCCCTTTTTGAACCCTTCTAAAAAAATTTGGTGATTTCAAAAAGCGACTAAAAAGCGAAAGCGAGCGATTGATGAAACGTAACACGTTGAAGCAAATTCGACCTGTTGTTGTGTGTTCATACACAGTCAAAAAAAGATCTAATTAAATATTTTCCTGTACTTGACGAATAAAGGTGAGCGTCCACTGGTCTGCGCCGGCCGCAACGCACGCACTGCTCGCAACGGATTTCGGATTGCTTTGTATAAATTCTTAAAGCACTGCATCCAGTACCGGTACCGCCCGCATTTTCATTTCTTCATACAAACAAACCAAAATACGTTGCGTGCCATGCGTGTGTTGCGGCCGGCGCGGACCAGTAGACGCTCAGCTTTTGAGGCAGGCGAGGATACAATTACAACTAACAGCCTACAAACAATTAATGGTTACTGCAAAAAAAAAATATGTAGCTAGCTGATAATTATGTCAAACGCAAATCGTTAATAAGGGATTCATCTTTCTGAACATTGAAAATGAGTTGGAAAAGCGATTAACCGAATGAACGAATGTTACCACTGGAAGTATTCAACAGCGCATGCACACACATTTGGCAAAAACCTTTCTTTATCTGGAGTCTACCCTTTATACGTGACGTCACACCACCGTTAATCTCATAGACCGTTGATCGAAAAACGTTTAAGATAAAACGGGGTTTCAAAAATAACAGCTCGCCAGTGACGTCAATAAATCATGGTGGGTCGTTACGCCCCGCGCGCCCCCTGTCAGCGCTACGCGAAAACTCGCAAAAACATCCCAAATCTGTCTGGACCCACCCTTGTAATCGCTAGATAATGGGTGCGGATTGAAAAATCATCCTCGCTATATGTTAAGGGCATGCAAGGCTCAGTTGTGTCCGTAATTTGTCATTGCGGTAGAGTTTTAGGTTAGGTTAGGTATTATTAATGACTGTGATCAATTTTGCAATGAGGGTTGCAGATTATGTGTGGATTTTGGCGTTCCCCTATGGTTATTGGATTGATGTATTTTTTTTTTTTTTTTGTAATTTGGCTTGCGATTTCATTTCTGCAGTCATCCTATTCATGCTTATTTTTTTATAAATTATTATCATTCAGAGGTTTATGAATTTAACAAAAGTGAATAAAATGTGAACTTTCCTATAAAATATAATTGACATACAAACCCTAAAAGGTCGAGTGTGTGTCATAAAAGTAATATATTGCCAATAAAATATCACTCAAAACTTTAGTATTGTACAAAAAATAGCAATTAATCGTTTTGTAGCAATAAAAATGTATTTTACTAGTATATTGCATTTCCACAACAATAAAGTCCACATCTAGTGGATGTAGACTACATCCACTAGATGTAGTTGATCCTTACGACAATACATACTCGTAAAGTTCGCAATATACCAAACATCAAAATAAAGCTTCAGTAAAAACAGATAGCATGCTTTTACATTAATTTTATTGGGTAGGAGTGTATTTCGGATTATAGAGCAAATATTTTGTGTAGATATATTCCTTCATAGTTACAGTAACCGATGAGTCATGACCCCTTTTTTTTCTTTTAATTTCAACGGTACATCTGTTTTTTATATTGTTTGGGTCTTTCTCTGCTGGCCGCTGATGGAATAGTAGAGTAGACGCTCAATTCAAAATGTCCATGTTAATAGGTCTTTTGAATTGGGTTCTTTCTCTGCTGGCCGTTGATGGAATAGTAGAAAAGACGCTCAATTCAGAAGAGGAGTAACATAAATGTCATGTTAACAGGTCTTTAGAATTGGGTTCTTTCTCTACTGGCCGCAGATGGAATAGTAGAGTTGACGCTCAATCCAAAAGAGGAGTAACAAAAAAGTCATGTTAATAGGTCTTTTGAATTGGGGTCTTTCTGTGCAGGCCGCTGGTGGAATAGTAGAGTAGACGCTCAATTGAGGAGTAACATAAATGTCAAGTTAATAGGTCTTTTGAATTGGGTTTCACTGATGGAATAGTAGAGTAGACGCTCAATTCAAAAGAGGAGTAACATAAATGTCATGGTAATAGGTCTTTTGAATTGGGGTCCTTCTTTGCTGGCCGTTGATGGAATACTAGAGTAGACGCTCAATTAAGGAGTAACATAAATGTCATATTAATAGGTCTTTTGAATTGGGGTCTTTCTGTGCAGGCCGCTGGTGGAATAGTAGAGTAGACGCTCAATTGAGGAGTAACATAAATGTCAAGTTAATAGGTCTTTTGAATTGGGTTCTTTCTCTGCTGGTCACTGATGGAATAGTAGAGTAGACGCTCAATCCAAAAGAGGAGTAACAAAAAAGTCATGTTAATAGGTCTTTTGAATTGGGGTCTTTCTGTGTAGGCCGCTGGTGGAATAGTAGAGTAGACGCTCAATTGAGGAGTAACATAAATGTCAAGTTAATAGGTCTTTTGAATTGGGTTTCACTGATGGAATAGTAGAGTAGACGCTCAATTCAAAAGAGGAGTAACATAAATGTCATGGTAATAGGTCTTTTGAATTGGGGTCTTTCTTTGCTGGCCGTTGATGGAATACTAGAGTAGACGCTCAATTGAGGAGTAACACAAATGTCATGGTAATAGGTCTTTTGAATTGGGGTCTTTCTCTGCTGGCCGCTGATAGAATAGTAGAGTAGACGCTCAATTCAAAAGAGAAGTAACACAAATGTCATGTTAATAGGTCTTTTGAATTTAATTCTTTCTCTGTTGACCGATGATGGAATAGTAGAGTAGATTCTCAATACAAAAGAGGAGTAATTAGTAATCACAGCTTCACTCTATAAAATATTGTGACTTATTGTTTGTACTTTGTTCTCAGCAATTGCACCAGACCGAGACGCTATCTGAAGACAGATGCGTGCGCAGGACGGCCGGATGTTTTCGCTTTGAAGACAACAAGGTAATGCAAGCAGCTCATGAATGAAAAAGGCAAAAACTTTTTTTTCGTCCTTTTCTTTCATGAGCTTGCTTCTTCACCTTGTCTCTACCTCTTTTTTATGAGTGGCCAGTTACTAAAGCGTGGCCAATTATTACAGCAGAAACCTTATTTATCTGCAGTACCTTTCAAGCTTCATAGGCGTGACAGCCATAAACTAATGTTCTGTAGTTTGCATTGTTCAAGCCAGACTAATAAAGGAAAAAATAGGTATTGCAAAAACCGACGATTTATTAGTTTGTTTGAATGTGAATCGATTTGATTTACCGATTACTGGTAGCTCGGTTGCTTTCAGCGTAAGTACGGCAGAATTTTCTCGAAATACACTAAAATTAAAACGGAACATTAATTGAATTATTTATTTATTAACCGATTTCGTATTTATTATATTTCATTGATTGTTTTCAAAATAATTCCTTAAATTGCAATCGGTACTTAATATTATTGGAAAAGAAGTTGTATCGACTGCACTAATTTATTATGCCTACTGCACGATTATTATGAATATTCCGAATAGGGTAATGTTAGTAGTAAGGAATCACCTTATAGTCCTGTAGAAAAAGTTATGAATAGGTATATAATTTACTCTATTATTTAATGTAATGTAAGCTAAAAATGGCAATAGTCTCGCCCCTATTCATCATCATCATCATTTCAGCCGAAAGACATCCACTGCTGGATATAGGCCTCCCCTAAGCACCAGCACTTCGACTGGTTCTGAACAGCCGATTCCTGTGACCTTCATCAGGTCATTGGTCCATCTTGTGGGAGTGCTTCCAAAGCTACGTTTTCCGGTCGCAGTCGCCACTCCAGAACCTTTCGGTCCCACCAGCCACCTGTTCTGCGAGCAATGTGCCCTGCATACTGCCACTTGAGTATGGCAATTCTTCTGGCTATGTCGGTTGCCTTGGTCCTCCTATGGATCTCTTCATTTCTGATTTGATCATGTAGGGATCTCTAAGCATAGCCCTCCCCATTGCCCTTTGGGTGACTTTTAGCCCCCTATTACATGGGACTTCGTCGTAAAAACCGTGCCAAGAAGGGCCGGGTCGCTAGTTTCTAATATAACGTGAAAGAAGTATCATTGCTTTCACATAACGGAATATAAATGCATCAAACATATTTAATAAGCCAAACAACAATACAGTTGCGAGTTGTGTATTAAATTCATGCCAATATTATTAATGCACTAAATATGGCAATTATGGAACAGTGAGTGTTACAGGCAACATTTTGGATGTTATAACTAAATTATGTAGACCTACGAGTCCGATTTGAAACAGCCGTTTTGACATTATTGTTTGGATTATAATTATGCAGCATATTATGTATTTTGTGTGCGGTGATGACGCACCTATTTTAGTGGTAAAATAATAAAATCTGGACTAAGTGGAGTTCGGGCTACTGAACAAAACAAAAATCAATCTGCCTAGCCTTTTCCCAACTATGTAGGGGTCGGCTTCCAGTCTAACCGGATGCAGCTGAATACCATTATTTTACAAGGAGCGACTGCCTATCTGATCTCCACAACCCAGTAACTGGGTAATACGATACCCCTTGGTAAGACTGGTTGTCAGACTTTCGGGCTTCTGACGACCCGTAACGACTGTCAAAGATCCATGAATGACAGCCGGGACCAACGGCTTAACGTGCTTTCCGAGGCACGGAGGAGTCTCGGTACATACCGAGACTCGGGGTTGGTCAGTGGATGGGTGACAATCTTTACATAAAGATGGTCATCCATCCACTGACCAACCCCGGCAAGCGTAGCTTAACCTGATGGATCGACCCGTGCGGCTGTTATTACTTAGCCACGAGCTCCTGAACAAAACAATGGTAACGTTATCTATCAATCAATCAAATCAAATCAAAAATGTTTATTTGTTAGGATAGACTAGACACATACTTAGAAATCTATCTAAGTATAATATGTGTCAAGGCACTTTTTGAGTTCCAAATTAGTTCACATGGTACTATTAAAATTTGTGAAAGTGTTGTGGGTAAGGGTTATTTGATCTGAAAAAATATCTTAATATCTCTTTTCATCTGCTAAAATCTACGTAAGAACTTTTTTACCGGGGCATGTCTTATTATTCAAAAATGTAAGTTGATTATTTCAAGATCAGCATTTAACAAATTAATACCAACCACACTTTTTACCAGACTATTTCGATAACTTAACATTCTATCAGGTGGTCATGTATAATCAACAGTTCGATATATCTTGCTCTCGCAAGCCGAGATATCATCTGTCAAGCTTCTCACAGACAGCGATCAAATTGAGGATTTCTGGCTTACTGCCCTTTGTTGATGCCTCACCTCCCCCAAGCAAACTGAGATTATACCTGCCTGTCTCACCATGGAGGTCTCAATTCACCCATTATCCCCACACATGTTTCGTACTATTGTTTATCTAACGAAAAGGCGATGAACTGTGATATTGGTAACAAAATCAGTCAGTTGGTGCTAACTATCTGCAACTATCTGGAAAATCCAGTGAAATAAAAAATGTATTTTGCGCTTTATTCTTGCGTTGTGTGTGTGTAAAGCGATTAACTAACTGTTGATTAGATTTTGAACAGTTTATTAATACAATTGTGTTGAAAAAGAAATACCTGCCAATGGATTCATAGGAATTAAATCTGAATGCGATTTTCACGAAAGATGCGTAGTTTAAATTTCATAAAGTACTGCATTAGTTCTGTAATGTATTTGAAAAAAAAAAGAGTATTTTCAAATTCTGACCTGCACACTAATTGCTTAACACACTATCAATAGGAATTGGAATCATTTTGAAGTAAATTGCTAATCCATTGCTTCTTAAGGCCCTCTTGTAGTGTGTTCGAAAAATTTGTTAAGAATGTTGTTGAACTGTCAAACTGAAACCGATTCAGATTGATAGTGTGTTACGTAATTAGGGTGATCCACTTTGTTCAGTTTTCACCTTCGACTTAATCACGGCTGGCAATGTCCCGCATTTTCCCAGAAAACATCATTTAAAGAAAGCGATATCAAAGGTTAAAGACACGCCCTTCATTCCAACATAATATTTAAAGGAATATTGTGCTATTTGGAACTGGTGCGTAAAATATTGGATTACGCAAGTGGCTTGGCAGGCGGGTTCCGTGTCTAGTGCACCCGCCCCGTGTTACCAAGTCAAATTAAATTTGCATAAATAGTCAAATACACAAGGCCCAAAGTAAACCATTCTAAATTCGATGGCCCGAAAGTTGTATCTCTGCAAACACGGACATTCGGAGCGGCAAATGTGACCCGAATTAATATTTGACCAGCGTGTTTGTGCTGTACAAGTTGTGCCTTCATTTGGCTTCTGCGGTGACTTTACATTTGGTAATTTTCTATGAACTCTAATTTCAGGAATTAGTAGTCTGACCCGCCTTTAACATATTTAATTTACTCCGCATGGGAACGTTGAAATTCATATTAATTTCGAGATAAGTTAATACACACCTAGGGAAGTTATAATGGAATTCAGACAACTTATGATCCTAGCAACCGCGTTGAATTTGTTGGCGACGAAGACAAATGGAAGGCTTGTCAAAACCGAAGACTACTGCACTGTCTTATGAGATTTTCGGTTGAGTCACCAGCTGTATTCCATTTGATAATTACTTTGGTATTTTTCGGGCTAACAGCGACACATACTTCATATTTCTGAATTGTATTTTAGTAAAATAGACGTTTTTATTTACTTTTATATGTACAGTCAACAAAAGAGATATCTAGACAGGGTAGAGTAACATATTTGTATGTGAATTGCTTCATGTTCAATTTTTAACCGACTTCTAAAAAGGAGGAGGTTCTCAATTCGGATGTTTGTATTTTTTTTTTTTTATGTTTGTTCGCGCATAACTCCGTCGCTTGGCAACCGATTTGAAAAAATATTTTTTTGTTGGAAAGGGTATACTTCCCAAATGGTCCCATTTTTGTCAAAATCCAGTTCTGATGATGGGATCCTGGAGAAATCGAAGGAAATCTTCAAATATTATAGGCACACCTATAGCGATTTGGGTATTTTTTATAGTAGCTCGTGCATTTGCTCTCGGAAAGCACCACTTGGTGAAGTGGAACTGATGATGAAGACCACAGATGGCTACCGGAACTGCTCAATGATAAATATTTCACGGGTTGCGATTCGATTACTTTAATATGGTTGCTAAGCAATTTCCGCTCGTCACACAATGCGTGTGGTGAGTGGTTGTTGAGGAGTTCTCCTGGTTCTTACCAGCAGAACTCCTCAACAATTAACGTCCCAGCATCGGGAAAAGCAATATTTTGTAACATGTGATGAGCAATTGACATTTAACTATTGAAACTTATACAAATTATAAACAGACCCACTAAAAAGTGAAAAAAATAAAAACTTTTTCACAAAAAAATACAACCGACTTCCAAAAACAACACTACAAAGTGAAAAATAACTTTAATTTCGGAAGTCGGTGGCAAAAACAAAAATACATTTAATCAGACACCGACTTCCGAAATTAAAGTTATTTTTCACTTTGTAGTGTTGTTTTTGGAAGTCGGTTGTATTTTTTTGTGAAAAAGTTTTTATAAACACAGTTGCAATACTCCTATATTGTAACACACCAACACAAAATTGTATATTGTTACGAAATTGAACATGAAGCAATTCACATAGAAATATGTTAGTATACCCTGCCTAGATAACTCTGTTATTGACTGTACAATAAACAAAAGACTAAATGTGATCACGTAAGTAGTTGTGAGTAGGTTTTAGAAAATAAAGATTTTTCCCAAGAACGATGAATGACAGGTGCTCTATAATAAACTGACTTTTGCCTTGTTTTAGCAATATGACGTCGACATCAATATTTCAAAATGCTTTAAGGAAACTATATTATCGTGTCGTAGTCGCTAATGAGAACAAAACCCATATCACCATCCCACCAAGACACCGTGAACACCAAAAAACGTGTAACAAAAATCACCTCACCCACGCCTCGCAGATTATTAAGGCACCTGTGTATAAACCGTGCGAGTTTATTTTAAAAATAAACACGCTTGTTCATTGACGCGTCTGAAACATGAGCACTCAGGCGGGGTGGCATTAAATATTTCATTTTAGAGAAGTTTTTATTACCGTCAGTGAACGTGTCCGCGATAAACGTTGCGAACGTGACTAGAGAACCTTGCTTAGATCGCCCGCTCACCTATACTTGTGGAGCTAGGGAGGCTGGATGTGACAGGGAAATAAACAAGTAAACATCACGTATACGGGCTGTTTTACTCAACACTATGGCTCAGTCAGCAAGGTTGGTAAGTAGCACCAGATTGTTTCTTGTGGATATCCTTGTAGGTAACGGTAACGGCGGTGGTAAGTTCGTCTTAATGAGGGTCCTGAAAAATTTAAATGTTAATGATTCAAATAATTGTAAATGTGATTATAAATGTGGAAGCTTGTAATTAGCGATTGTCAGTTGTTATTTTTTGTTGCCATTTACGTGTATTAGTCTGTAAGCTTTCTTAAAATTGTAAAAATAAAATAAATTAAAAAAAAATGTAAAAATAAAATAAAATTCTTGGAATATTATAACGTCAAACGAATGAACAAATGAAATAAATATAACTCTTCAACTAAAAAGAAATGAGTGTTCATGATCAGTTTCAGCCATCACAATTAACAACATGCATCCCAGTATTGACTATTGATAAATTCAAAATAGACTTTCTACAAACGAATTTCTTGTCATCATATCTCCTCTTTAGCCGTCGTAATAAAGGGATAAAAAATACCTTCACCTATGTCATGCTTTTAACACAACATGAGCCCGACGGCGACGGGGCGTTCGCGAGACGACAGCGGGCTGGTCGCGTTAGAAATGTGCTTCCTTGCAACGCCCACCTTCCGTTAATTTGTAACAAACACGACATTATCACGATACTTTTCGCTGCAGGCAGTATAATAAATAGGGGGAATGTTATTTATTTCTATGCGTAAATAATGCGGATTTATTTGTAGCTTTAAAAATAGGCAAGTCGGCACCCATTATACCAGTGCCGTGCTAGCAGAATTATAATTTGAATAGTACTTGAATTGTTCAAAAAAAAATCTTGTCACATAGTTTGACGAGCCATCCACCTCCAAAATAAAATAAAATCTGGTGTTATGTGTTGGGTGTGCTGTACTGGTACAGTCAGCAACAAAAGTCGATTAACACTTGCAGTTTTTTAGTCTTAATTATTATGCGAAATATTTAATTCAAATCGGAAGAGAAGTTCTTAAAATTTTAAGAACATTAACTCTTAACAGATAAACGAAAAAAAAAGCAGTTTATCGAATCATTTTGTGTTAATCTAGATGATGTTAAAAAGTAGCAGTTTAACTGACTTCTGTTGCTGACCGTATCACTCCAAAACAAAGGATTTTCTGCATTGAATCCTTCTGGCTTCGATATGGAATTCCATATAACTATAACATTCACAGGAGTAAACCTCGCAAAAGTAAAGTTTCAAACTTCCAGTCAACTTACCTTTTTCACAGATCAGTTTAGCTCTTGCACATTTACCAATTCCTAAACTGAGTGATGCGTAGCCGCTAGCTATCAAAATCAAATCCTTTACCATACATTTTTATCACATACGAGTAGGTACGCAATTCCAAAAAAAAAAAAAAAAAAACGAAACATCATGTTCAGGTTTCACAGTTCACTTTGCTATTTCTACATCATTCGATCGGTATACCACGAAATAAAACCGCATTGCAAAGCTTAAAATAAAACCCGGAACTGTGTTGGTAGTTGGTACTTCACAGCGGTATTCATGTCGCCTATATCTTTGCTAACAAACGTGCGAATATTGGATTGGTTTTATTGTGAAAATCCTATTAATCAAGTTTTTAAAGCCGATATTTATCACGAAGTAAATGTCAGTGGCCCTCGCAAATTAATTACCTATTAGGGAATACCGAAAACCTGGGCTAACAGGATTTTGCTAACGTTTTACTGTGAAGTCTATTTGTACCCGGATTTGGTTCATTGTGATCTGCAAAGGATTTTATCAATCAACTTAAAACGGAACTTCCTAATCCGTTCCTTTGGAAACCTCCTCCCTTGTGTGCTGTGCTTCCCTCGTCTATGCGAGTCTCTTTATCTCTTCTGCAAATAAATTATTCTTATTCTTATTCTCTTTCGCCAGCCAAATAGATTTTGTTGTCCTATGTCAATGGTATGGACCTTCTTCTCTATTCTCTTAGTACAGGTATTTATTATACTTAAAAAGAGGCCTATATGCAAGATTACATATTGTAGAAGTTTGTAAAGTTAACCGAAATAAATTTATTTATTTATTTATTCTTAAGCAGCTTTCATTAATTAATATTTTAGTTGCAATTAAATAGAAATCAGACGACCTTCCTCATCCATCTCCATGCTTTTACTGAAGTACTAAGGAGCATTTATGAATACACGTTCACACTGCAGTACACTCACGCTTGGCTGACATTTAATTTAGTCGATTCCAGTTAATTCACGTACACTGTGGCACCTATCGACCTGCTCGCCCGAACTTTGTCTAATACACTTTGCAACGTACATATACCCATCCGCTGCAGTTATTATAATTAAGATTTTCTCCATAAAAGCTGGAATATCAAACGACTTTATAAGTTTGATTATGTTTTGGAAATGAGTTAAAGTTTTGAAACGTAATTATTTTGTAGGTATTTAAATTGATATAAAAAGGTTTTGAATATGTTAGTGTACTTAATTTGATTATCAAGCTTGTTAATATTGTGTAATACACTTTGCAACGTACAGCCAACAAAAGAGATATCTAGGCAAGGTATACTAACATATTTGTGTGTGAATTGCTTCATGTTTAATTTGCACCATGTTTTTGCTATACTCCTACATTGTAACACGCTAACACAAAATTGTATATTTTCACGAAATTGAAAATGAAGCAATTCACATACAAATATGCTAGTATACCCTGCCTAGATATCTCTTTTGTTGACTGTACATATTTCCATCCGCTGCAGTTACTATAAGTTATTATGATTTACTCCAAAAAACCAGAAATATCAAACAGTTTTAATAAGTTTGATTATGTTTTAGAAAACTTTGGTTGTCTGGATATTAAACGTTAATTGAACAATGACATTATTTACGAGTAGATACCTACTGTTTTATACGCGCTTCTCCCAGTCTGCTCCGACTTTCGGTATCTCGGTTCACTCGTGCAAAGCGATGGCGAAGTAGATCGGACGGTTAAGCATAGGATTAACACTGGATGGATGAAATGGCGGCAGGTCACGGGGACAATCTGCGACTCCCGCATTCCCCTTAAACTTAAGGGGAAGATATATAAAACAATGGTTAGACCTGCTGTCTTGTATGGATCAGAATGTTGGGCCACAAAAGGGATAAATGAAAAGCAGTTGCATGCAGCTGAGATGAGAATGCTAAGAGGGATGTGTGGTGTTACACGAATGGATAGAATAAGAAATGAGTACATAAGAGGAAGTATAAAAGTGGCACCGGTGACTGAAAAGCTGTGCGGAAATCGGCTGTCATGGTATGGGCATGTGATGCGGAGGAGTGAGGAAAATGTCGTAAGGAGAGTTTTGGGTATGAATGTCGATGGCTATAAGGGTAGGGGAAGACCAAAGAAACGATGGATGGATTGTGTGAAAGATGACATGGCTAGAAAGGGGGTGACTACCGAGATGACGAATAATAGAGAAGTATGGAAAAAAAGGACATGTTGCGCCGACCCCAAATAGATTGGGATAAGGGCAGGAGAATGATGATGACCTACTGTTTTATAGACAGTAATAATAATTAAACCTTAACACACCAGTAAAATCGAATTGGATGCCTAAAAATGGATTTAATAAATCAAAATATTACAACAACACCCTAATTGCGTAACACACTTTCAATCATAATCCGAATGATTTTTAAGGATAATCCTAATAAAAAAAAATAAAAAACATTCGATTCCCGGACACCGTAGGCGCGGGCTTTGCGGACGACGAGTAATGGGCAGCTCGCCGTCCGGTAAGGACCAGGCCTGGGTCGACGGCGCGTTGTGTTCCACGCACGCCTCAAAGATATGTCAGCAGCGACGGGGTCCAATAGGGCCGATGCCGCCGGGGTCGCGGGTTGATCGAAAGAGATACCGTGGCCCTGCCACGGCCAACTGAAGGAACACGGGTGGGTTTTAGTCAGTGAACGTCTGACACGCCCTCCCGCTCCGCCCAGAGCGGGATAAGATATTTGATGATTTCCCATCCACAAAAAAAAAAAGGATATTCCTAATCCATTGCTTCATATGTTCTAAAAATTCGTAACAAACGCAATGAATGTTGTTGAACTGTCAAAATAAAAGCCATTGCTACTGTTACCTGCTGGACTTAGCGGTAATATTCAGAAAATCTATATTTCAAATCTAAACTACTGCTCATTTCTCTCCTGAACAGTTATTCACTTACCCCATAAATCTTTCGATACCAGATCACGACGACGTTCAAAAACACTATCAAAACATAAAATAACGTTCGTTATATACAGCATTATTACATAGTTTTGATTTAAGTGCAATAAGCTGCCTCCGACGGTTTTACGATATGAAACTGAGCAAAGAAATAGCCTGAGTTAACTTAATAATACTTTATAATACTCCATATTGAATCTGCGACGAACCGACGGCGAAATTAAACAGTTTATTAAAATTTCAATTTCCTTGATTGTAGCTGTTAATAGCGCCGTTGTAGCGTTTTAATAGAATAACATAGTAGGATAAGGTTCAGAGATTACGTAACGCAAGGCCTATAAAGAATTATGAATTCGATTACATGTGACGGGTCTTGAATTATTAATTTAAATAAATAAGGGAAGGTTTTATGGTGTAACAGCAGCTTTGATAAGTATCTGGTTTTTGGAAGCCTGATTAAGTTCATCAGCATGAGGGAATCTGCTGTCAAAACCAAACATCTGATCAGTAATGGCTGCATGAAATATTGAGATTCATTTGTGGAAATAGCAACAGCCAATGAAATCGCTATTGTCGCGGGATTTAACTAATCTGTCAGAGATTTTCAGAAGCTGTGGATTAGTTTTATTGTCGCATAATTTTTTTTTTTTATTCCTGACTGGGCCTTGTCTTGGCCTTGATCACGCCTGATGGAAAGCGATGGAGAAGGTATATGATGGAACGAGCGTGCCCAGAAGATGCCTGTTAACTCTTGCTTTGAAGGCAGATGGGTTTATAATTCAATTAGATGCCAGTCAAAACCCGATCATACGATTCACCCAAAGTTAAAGAACAGACAGAATTATTAATTTAAAATATTCTCCATTACAAGCAGCTGCTCAGAAAATATCCCTACCACTTAAATATTCAAACAGCCAAAATTCGTACTCGCAATAATCAACACTGCCACGTAATCCAGCCAAATTATTCCGATCCACATTTAATATAGCCTCAGCAATGACAAAAGTTGTAGACAGCTCACGACCGCAGAGCCCATTTCATCCAGTAACCAAATCACGATTCTCATTAATGACAGCCATTAGCACAGGTGTTTAGTAATACGTATACCAGTTGTTGATACCGCAATACAGGCTAAATGTACCTATTGGCTATAAACTGCAAACCAGCATTACACAAATCGACGCGGCATTAACACCTCGTTTTCAATTGTCGGCACGCTATTCTACTAGATTTATACGTCTATATGTGATGGCTTGACGTCATATTTTAGGGTTTATGTAGGTATTTCTTTCTAATTCAATTGGACTAAGGATGTGGGGAAAACCTGTAAATGCTTGGGTTTTTGGCGAACCGCACTAGAAATATTATTTTTATGTGGACTTCTCAATTAGTCGTATAATACCTGAAAAAATTATCGTTCACATGAATACGTGATCATCGCGCGAGTATGCGATCGTTGCGTACATTTTGGTCGGCGAAGCCGAATGCGTGGTCGCGTCGACAGAGGGCTCCATAAGGTTTTCCGAACAAATGAATGACATATGAAAACGTGATGAACTCGTATTCGCGCGATCGATCTTTTTACTCAGGACTCGGGGGGGTAGGCAACCATTTATTATCAAATTAAAATTGGTATCTCTGATTTTTGAAGTAAGCTTTAGTAATAAAGTTTTAAATAAGTTGACAAATGATACATTTTGGAGTAACTTAGGTGCAAAGTTTCTTATTTTAATTCTTTTAAACCGCTTATAATCTTGCAACTAGCTTCAATTTCAGACTGCAAATCTGTCAAAACTAATTTGCGACGTCATCTCCTTCTGAAAAGTTCTGATACTTTACTGAACTTTATAACACATCTCATTTGAGAGTTCACTCACTTTTACCAATTTTCTCAAGAACTACAAGTAGGAGCTCGTGGCTAAGTAATAATAGCTGTACGGGTCGATCCATCAGGTTAAGCTACGGTTGCCGGGGTCGGTCCGTGGATGGGTGACCATCTTTACATACCGAGACTCCTCCGTGTCTCGGAAAGCACGTTAAGCTGTTGGTCTCGGCTGTCATTCGTGGATTTTTGACAGTCGTTACGGGTCGTCAGAAGCCCGAAAGTCTGACAACCAGTCTTACAAAGGGGTATCATATTGCCCAGTTAATGGGTTGTGGGTCGCTCCATTTAAAACACTGGTATTCAGCTGCATCCGGTTAGACTGAAAGCTGACCCCAACATAGTTGGGTAAAAGCTGAGCAGATTGATTGATATTGATTGTTTAAAACATAAAAATCAGCAGTCAGACTTTAAAAAAAGTGAGTAATATTTTTACGTAACTTTAGTTCATGCAGGTAATTTTAGTAGATACCCGACGTTCGCACGGACGTAGCAATATCACGGCGGAATTTTGTCACGCACTGAAATTTCAACTCTCGGTGTCGAGCCGAGCTCCGAGAATCCAACAGTGTATCCCAGCGCGTCGAAAAAACACACTGTTGGATTTTTAACTCTCAAAATCCAGTGCGCGAAAAAAAATCGCCGTTATATTTTTACGTCCGTGCGAACGACGGCTTAGTCCGTGCGTCAAAACTAAACGCTGTGTCTAACCAGATTTTAAACGTCGTTTACTACGAATGTAACATGAATATCTTGTGTATAATATCACTGACTTAGTACAGTCAAATCTTACTTAAAGACCTTCGTCAGTTTTCATATTTTTCCTTTATCAAGTCACTCACAAATACCTTTTGAAGCTACGGCACTGGGCAGACTATTGCTTTATAGCATTACTTCATAACAAAGATCAAAATAGCATACACCTTTGACCCATGTCGTGTTGACATCAACCTAAAATCTTTTTAATGGCTGGGACATTTTATTCATAAAATGGCCCAGCCATTAATTCTATTTCTCTTTTAATCTATTTTTTTTATATATATTTAACTGTCAGAGACTGTCTGTGTCACATTTTAAATTCGCTCCAGTGATTCGCTCTGACAAGTAAAGAAGATTGTTGAATGTCATTCTGCGGTATTGACATTACGACGCAATCTACTGGGTGTTTGGAAACTGGGTGGCGTGCAAAGCCTTAGGGTGCGTTTCCAATGACGTGGAGCGGAGCGGAGCGGAGAAGAGCAGTGAGAGTGGCAAGCGTTTCCACTGAAGTGGAGTGGAGAGGAGTGGAGATTTCGAGCACCGTGATTGGTTGGACCATTCTGCTCGACTCCGTTGGATCCGGCTCGGGCCCGCGTGTTTATATATTTTATTTGAATATCCGCTCAGCTCCGTTCCTCTCCACTTACACTGTTTCCATTGACGCGGAATGGAGATTTCGAGCACTGAGATTGGTCAATTCACGGTCCGCTCCTCTCCCTTCAGCCAGCTCCTCGTAAGTGATAACGCACCCTTAAGGGGGTGATAGTTGACACCAAGAGCATTTTGAGCTATACATGTCTAAGAAGAAGTGTTTTTTTTTTATTTTTAACCGCAAACTTTCAGTAAATATTACATACCATTTTATTTTTGCCCCAGCTAAAGTGCTGGGGCAAAAATAAAAAAAAATACGACCAAGTGCGAGTAAGACTCGCCCATGAAGGGTTCCGTAGCAGCAAGTAACATAATATAAAAGTTCTTGTAGTTCGTTGTTACTTTGATCGATGTTTTAATAATAGTGTTTTTTTTTTTTAATTAAGTTATTGATAAGCAAACATTATAATTAATTACCTACCTAAATGATGGCATTAAGGTAAATTGCGGTTTACTTTTTATGACGCATTAAAAAAAAAACTACTTACTAGATCTCGTTCAAACCAATTTTCGGTAGATGTTTATATGGTAATGTACATCATATATGTTTTTTAGTTTTATCATTTTCTTATTTTAGAAGTTACGGGGGGGGGGGGGGGGGGGGACACATTTTACCACTTTGGAAGTGTCTCTCGCGCAAACTATTCAGTTTAGAAAATAGTTATATTAGAAACCTCAATATCATTTTTGAAGACCTATCCATAGATACCACACTCGTATGGGTTGGATGGAAACAAAATTTCGAGTTTCAGTTCCAAGTATGGGGAACCCCCAAAATTTATTGGTTTTTTTTCTATTTTTGTGTGAAAATCTTAATTCGGTTCACAAAATACATCTACTTACCAAGTTTCAACAGTATATTTCTTATAGTTTCGGAAAAAAGTGGCTGTGACATACGGACGGACAGACAGACACGACGAATCCATAAGGGTTCCGTTTTTTTCCATTTGGCTACGGAACCCTAAAACACATGCTTCGTCTAAGACATGTATGGCTCAAAATGCTCTGAATGGTGTCAACTTTCACCCCCTTAAGGCTTTGCACCCATAATGCTGAGTCGGTAAAGCACATTTTACCGTGCGAAGCAGACAAAATTAGCCTTTAAGGTACTGAACATATTTTTGATGTGCACAGAATTTTGTATATGCACAGTGCTTAAACAACATTTAGTTCATAGGGAAAAAAATTATCCAGAAAATTATTACTCACTCGTAAAGCTAATTCAGAATTCAGACGTCTGAGTCCGGATTTATAGTCATATAAATTGGATTAAACTATTAACTTTACCTATTACCGCTTAGCGTTCCCAAATAGTTGTATGTGAAACATTTGACCCCTGTCCCGTAACTCAGTGAGGTTTATTATCCCTATTAAAAGTGGGAGATAAATTCGTGAATATGAACCCTTTACTAAAATAGCCTTCTTCATAATAATGTTGTATTATTTTCATCATAATAAGCGTAATACCATACGTCACACTAATATTATAAAGGCAAAAGTTTGTGAGTCCTGTGTGTTTGTTACTTCATCACGCTCAAACTGCTAGACTGATTTGGATGATATTTAATATGTTGTGAGTAATAAGATAAATATATATAGATACTTTTTAGTACAACTATAAGAAGTGGCGATCATATTACATAATACTAGCTGCGCACCGCGGTTTCATCCGCGTAGACCGAGATAAAAAGTAGCCGATGTGTTAATCCAGGGTATAAGTTATTATACCCTGGATTAACACATAGGCTACTTTTTGTACCAAAAAGTAGGAGCTCGTGGGTAAGTAATAACAGCCGCACGGGTCGATTCATCAGGTTAAGCTCCGCTTGCTAGGGTTGGTCATGGATGTGTGACCATCTTTATATACCGAAACTCCTCCGTGCTTCGGAAAACACGTAAAACCGTTGGTTCAGGCTGTCATACGCGGATCTTTGACAGTTATTATGGGCCGCCAGAAGCCCGAGAGTATAACAGCCAGTCTTACCAAGGGGTATCCGTAATACCCAGTTACTGGGATGTGGAAGTCAGATTAGGCAGTCGCTCCATATAAAATACTGGTATTCAGCTACATGCGGGAAAAGGCTAGGCAGATTGATATTGTTGTACCAAAAAGAGATAGTTTTATGTTACTACTTACTGTGAAGAAAATTATTGTCAGGAATCCTAGAGGATTGCATTGGTTGGAGTTGTGAAGAGGCGTGGGTGTCTGTTCTTTCTCCATCCCAAGGTGAAGAGAACAACTGGATAATATCGTAGGTATTAGAATAGGTATTACAAGGCAGATATGAGTGGAAAAGCCGGGAGGGGACGCCCTAGGAGGTAAGTAACCTTATTGGATCGATAAGTAACCTTATTGGTGATGTTCTTCAGAAAGGTCAGGTCCGTAGTACTCGCAACCGGCGTGCGTGTATGACCAGATGTATGAACGTAAACGAGGCAAAAGGAGTATGTAAGGATATTAGCAGGTGGCGTTATCTGTAGTTTCTGCCTACCCCTATGGGAAGAAGGCATGAGTTTATGTGTGTGTATGTGCAGAATAGGTATTATATTATTACAAGCATGTCCGGACCATTTTGCCAGCATCCACCCATAGATGAGAATATACATTATTCTGCCGAAATAAACATGATAACTATTATATACAAATAATAATTATTATTATGTACTAAATAATAATTGCCACTCTAACAAATTAAATATTGTAATAAGGGTAATAAAGTGTTTCAATATAAACAATTATCAAATACATTACCGCAGTATCCGATTAATCTTATTTAAAATATCTACTGTAATTTGCAATGAAGTACTTAATAAATAAATTATGAATTTAAGTTATAACATTATAATGTTATGGTAGAAAATAAATTATTGTTTTCATAATAACCATTTCAGCGTTATATATTAAAATTTATAATATTATCAGTAAAACCCCTGATTAAGCAAGCAAAATTAAAAACAGTTCATAAATAGCAACATTTTACTAAGTGAAAAACCTGCAATATTGTTTAATTAAAACAGCTCGGCCGTAAAGCAAGGTTTTGTAAAAAGGCAGAAACAAAATAATATGCAAAAATATTTAATTTCAACTATTCAGAACTTATTAATTAGACACGACCCTATTAGTTAAAGACGAAAATTTACATTTTTTGTGATAATTTGAGAGATGACTGCAGACATGTAAAAGCCCCTTTGAATAACAGATTTCCTCGAAACAGAGATGAAAACTTACCCGTAAACCAAAAGATAAACCAAGCAGGGACAGTCAATAGCAGACAAAAATGAAAAAAAAAACCCATAGATAATAAATAAAAAGATTAAAAACAAAGCCAGCACACCAAATGACCACGCCCAATCTTCAGTATTCCCCGTATCGTATAAGCCGAAAATTTCTGCGTTCCAATTTTGCACACGTCTGTACACAAATTTGCCTGAAATAAGTGGCCTGCGTGGTTATCGAAAATTCGACGCGCCACAGAAATGTGTATCAAAATCGGTAATATCGATGAATATGAATGTAAATTTTAGACTGAAGTAATTTTAAATTAGTTTAATGGAGTTTGGGGAAAGATGTGGTTAGTCGTTTAGTTCAGATCAAAAGAACCTTAGACTAGGAGATGATGTATCAGGAACATTAAAATTTTTCTCTTGAAATAATACATAATTCGACTGTTTTGTTACTAGAGGTGGTCTGTAACAGGTAAAATTAGAAACCTGTTTCAGTTCCAGGGAAATAACAGTTCCAAAATCCTGTTCCAAAATAACAGCCTGTTACATTGCAACCAAAGACTCTATGATTGTAACAGACTACAATGTTTATTAAGTTCTATTTTTTTAAGAGCTCGATCCAGAGAACAGATGCTATCTCTGTCTATTACAATAAGTCGGAATAGAAAAGAGCTTGTTCCAAACTGTTCCAGGTCAGTTTCGTTTGTATCTCTCTATTTCTAACAAAGTAAACATCCATAAGCTAGATACAGAAGAGCTTGTAATAACACAGATACACACACCAGTTACGACAATGTCTGTTGTAGGTTGTGGAACAGGCGAAACAGGCAGGAACTGTTTTTTCGGTTTTAAGATACTTATCTGTTCCATATTGTTACTTTTAAAAACCTGTTTTTTTAACTGTTTCGATAAATATGCCTCCTTAAAAAAATACAACCGACTTCCAAAAACAACACTACAAAGTGAAAAATAACTTTAATTTCGGAAGTCGGTGTCTAGTTAAATGTATTTTCGTTTTTTTGCCACCGACTTCCGAAATTAAAGTTATTTTTCACTTTGTAGTGTTGTTTTTGGAAGTCGGTTGTATTTTTTTGGAAAAAAGTTTTTATTTTTCACTTTTTAGTTGTGTACTACCCCACACAAATTCAAATACCACTACCTGCAAAACAAACTAGAACATCATCCATATAAAAGTGGGGAAAAAATACGTATTATTGAAGCCAACTCAAAAACTACCGAAGCAAAGTTAATCAATTTTATATGGGACCAACTGTGATGTATATATACACTCGAACAAAACAAAAAAAAATCCAAATCGGTCCAGCCATCTTCGAGTAATCGGGGAACATACATAAAATAATAAATAAAAAATAAAAAAATCCGACGAATTGAGAACCTCCTCCTTTTTGAAGTCGGTTAAAAAGTAATAGTAATACCTAAGCCAAGCCTCGTCCATTGTAGGCTTAGATATTCGCTCTTGCCACTAAACCTTCTAGGCGAATAAATACCTACATAACATAATAGAGATGATGACTAAAAAATTTTTGTTTTTCCGTCATGTAGATTATTTAAAATATTAGACACGTATTTTTTTAATTTTTACGTAAATAAAATATTACGGCGTTACATTGAGTTACCTAACATGTGGCATGACGTCACGCCTTGCTAGATTTTATACTTAGTTTTCATTCCCCAACTTTAATGTGATTTATCTAAGTCATTTTTTATTGATATGATATATGATTTATATTATACATGTCTAATACTTTTTTTTTATTATATGATTGATGGACTAAATAGAACTTCTCTTTTTTATCCAGGCATCGTCCCTATTATGTATGTATCTAGGCGTAATACTTCAAGCTATGATTACTTTGACTATACAGCTTGTATGAGAAAGGTGTGGTCATAATTAAGGATGTGGTACAGACCATCAAACTGAACAACTTTCTTTATGGGACCAACCATACATTTGGGTCGAGTTGGTATTGAAATTTTTTAACGGACAGTTGATAATTTTTCGCGATTACGATGGTAGTCCCATGGAGAAAGTTGTTCATTTGATGATCTGTACCGCACCCTTAAATATGACGACACCTTTCTGATACATGCTGTATACATACCTATCGTACGCACGGCTAATACAGATCAAGCTATACATTTCCAGTATAAGCTGATCTCGCATTGTATAGGATTTCCTCACAATGAGAGGTCAGTGTGAACTGGAAATGTTATAGCTTGATGTGTAGCCGTATGTACAGTCAACAAAAGAGATATCTAGGCAGGGTATACTAACATATTTGTATGTGAATTGCTTCATGTTCAATTTCGTGACAATATACAATTTTGTGTTGGTGTGTTACAATGTAGGAGTATTGCAAAAAGAAAGTAATATATATAAAATTGAACATGAAGCAATTCACATACAAATATGTTACTCTACCCTGCCTAGATATCTCTTTTGTTGACTGTACAAAACCAATAAATATAAATCTGAATTGTTAAAACCCTTTTGGCCTCGGAAATAAAAAGATATGAGTCGGAATAAAATATTGTACTTATTACTATCAAAAAATAAAAATTTGGGACATGCTTGTACTTAAAAATAATTGTTGTAATATAGACGGCAATAAAATTTTCATAATGTATGAATATTCATGTCTAGTGACTTTATCCATACAACACACCCCAACATACCTAATATATATTTATTTCAGTACACTAATATTAAAATGTATAGCGTCCGCTGCATGCTCAGATAACTGGAAAACAAATTACAAAATTATAATCTGTTCATTTAAATGCAATACAAGTTGTGCAGAAGCAAAACAGTTTTTAATGGATTCTGATAGTGAAAGACTTTCAACGGTGAAAATAGGATTCTACAGATATGTTTTTTATACGCATACTGTACGGTCTCATCGCCGTACATTTTCCTGCTTACTCTGTAACCTACTTTAAGCCATCGATGCGCGTCATAATTTAGCATTATAAAATAACATGACTAACGAATTTAAATATAGTGAACTTATAACTGTGTAGCTATCAACAACTGAGAGAGATAATCGCGTCCCACTGTGGTACTGTAAGCCTCCGTTCCCACGGGCATAATAATATCGCGGCGGGATTTTATCGCGCACTGGATTTTCAACTCTCGCTGTTGAGCCGAGCGTTGAGAATCCAACTTAACAATAACAGAGTACATTCTAGGGCGTCGAAACAACACACTGTTGGATTTTGCACTCTCGGTGCTAAGCAGAGCGTTGAAAATCCAGTGCGAGAAAAAAAATCGCCGCGATATTTTTACGTCCGTGCGAACGTCAACTTACTCTTTACTTAAATAAACCTAACTACATAGTGCATCTTGGTGGAACGTGTTTCTCTATACTACTGAAACTTCAAACCTTCACGTCAAATCGGTTTACGGAGTACAACCCGTACACATACGATAGTTATTTAGTCTAATCCAATTCCTGAAAAAAAATACAATTATATAATTAAAATAAGACAAAAAAATACAAATATCTTACCCATAGCCAGAAATCACAGTCTCATTTCGTCCCTGAAAACTATATCATATACACCTTGGGTATGTATATTCTACCAGTATATCTACGTACATACATATATCCGGCGTATACGCCCGTAGTACAACCGATAAATCATTGTGACATTTCACTGAGATGTCGACATCGGTCGTTAGTCGCGTCACCAGCGCCGCCTGCCGATAACACACAAAAACAGGAAAACTTAGAACTAAATTGTATAGCCTCGTAGATCCTGTGATAGATTGTTTATTATTTACAGTTCACATATTTGTAGCATCGTGTATAAATAAGGTGCATTTTTCCAGTTCATACTCTATCTTTTCTGCCTAGCAACAATATTGAGGTCGGCTTCCTGCGTGTCAGGATTTTTACTTCCGCTATAACTTCGGTTAGTTATCGATATCAAATTATACCAAGTATTGAGTTCAGACACCCCAGCAAGATCAAAAATACCTACATGATAACTTTAATTCATTTTGCAGTTTTCTAGGTTGCATTTAATGACTGTAGGTGCACTCAAAGCAAGATTCAGATAAGGGATGAAAAACATCAGTCGAATGTGTTTAATCAAGTGACTGATGACAACGTGCTAAAACACAAAAGGGTGCAAACATTTTAAGACTACATCTGCTTCAAACACCGATGAATTATATTAAAAACTTTTTTACAAAAAAAATACAACCGACTTCCAAAAACAACACTACAAAGTGAAAAATAACTTTAATTTCGAAAGTCGGTGTCTAGTTAAATGTATTTTCGTTTTTTGCCACCGACTTCCGAAATTAAAGTTATTTTTCACTTTGTAGTGTTGTTTTTGGAAGTCGGTTGTATTTTTTTTGTAAAAAAGTTTTTATTTTTCACTTTTTAGTTGTGTACCTACCCCACACAAATTGCAATACCACTACCTGCAAAACAAACTAGAACATCATCCATATAAAAGTGAGGAAAAAATACGTACCTATTATTGAAGCTAACTCAAAAACTACCGAAGCAAAGTTAATCAATTTTATATGGGACCAACTCCCTCCCTCTCGAATAAAACAAAAAAAATCCAAATCGGTTCAGCCATCTTCGAGTAATCGGGGAACATACATAAAAAAATAAAAAAAGGTTCCGACGAATTGAGAACCTCCTCCTTTTTGAAGTCGGTTAAAAAGATTTTTGTATCAAGATCGACTTACATCTCATTCAATCACTATAATTTTATGAACAGACAAATCAATCTGCCTAGCCTTTTCTTAACTATGTTGGGGTCGGCTTCCAGTCTAACCAGATGCAGCTAAATACAGCAGCATATGCAGCTGCAGCTATTTTACATGGAGCGACTGCCTATCTGACCTCCACAACCCAGTGACTGGGTAATACGGTACACCTTGGTAAGACTGGGTGTCAAACTTTCGAGCTTCTGATGATCCGTAACGACGGCTTAACATGCTTTCCGAGGCACGAAGGAGTCTCGGTATGTAAAGATGGTCACCCATCCACGGACCAACCGCGGCAAGAGCAGCTTAACCTGATGGATCGACCCGTGCGGCTGTTATTACTTAGCCACGAGCTTCCCCTATGAACAGACAAAACGGTTAATATAACTCTATTCTAAACACTTAATACTAAAAATTATGACGTAACACCATAATTTCAACAAGAAGACAGAAGTTAAGTGTAAACAAAAAACGTACTAATAATACCTAATTTTCTCTATCACAAAGGTCCGAAACAAGTGTGATGATTTTATGAATGTTCGCCGAATGGAAACAAAGAGAGTGACAAATATTTGTCGATGTCTGTACGGGCAAATCCTTTGAGAGCCCGTCCCACGCTACGTTACAGATTTACCCATACAGTGTTAGTGCTTGTTTGCGCCGGGCGAGAAACACGAAATGTGTGGCGAATTGACTACCGCTACCTACTTCGCAGAAAATTTTGAAATAAAACAGATATTCATTATGTTGTGATTGTGTGCTTGTGTGGATTGATTGTAATGGTAGACTTTTACGGGTAGTGTCAGGAACATCGGTTTTGTCACTGACACGACCGATGCAACTATGATACAAATGTGTGATGCTGCTTCCGAGTCACCACAGCTGATGCGTGGCCGATATGTAATTTTCATAGCGTTGTATGTATTGTCGCATTGTTGCAGACGTTCGCTTCAGTCGCAAATAATGCACAAAACCGAGTTCACATAATATAAATCAAAAATGCTAATAATTACAATCACACGCAGCTTCTCCACACTATCGAAAAAATTACTTGCTCCGTAGAAACGGTCATCTAATATTTTGTACCTTTTCGTAGATACAAAATATTTTATGGCCGTTTCTTTTGTAGTTAAGACGAGGCTTTCTTCATCATCATCTTCAGCCGAAAGACGTCAGCAGAACAAAAGTCCCATAAATCGTAAGCTCCAGGGTAGCCCGTGAAATTAAAAATTTTCTTACGTTTTTTGTAATTTGGAGGTCAGTATAAGGTTGTATATTGATCTGAATATGATCGCGACCGAGACAAATCTGTATTTATAGAATTATAGTGATTAAAATCAACAATACAACAATCAATACACTCTTAAGTTCATATTACCCTATTGAAAGACTATTTCAAGAAATCTTTACATTTCAGGCCAATACTAAATTTAAAAAAAAAATTGTTTATTCTCACCATTAAAGTACAATTTCAGAACAGGTAGGTACGTGAAAAGTACTAAAACTCTTTGTTTTGTGGTGGTCTTAAATGGTGCACAGAATATTGACCCTAGCCCCTGAACTAGGCGGGAACCTGTATCTCAGGGGATAGTGTTCAGCTATTGTTGTGCAATATTAAAACTTAGGACATATGTGTGTACTACTACTACTATTACTATAACAAATATTTCGACTTAGTACTTATCTTATAAGAGTGCAAGGATGTGTTCGTGAGATTGAAGATTTTAGGTGTGGATGTGTATGTGTGTTATTACGAATGGTGACATAGAAGAATGTGTGTAAATGATGTAGTGTTGAAGTAAGTGAGGAATGTGTGTGTTTGTGTGGTAAAAAAAGATTATACCTGAAGGGTCATTAGATTTATGAGATTGATTGATTTGATTTTTCTTTTAGATTAAGGAGTTGTAATACTGATTCTAATATAGGTGTAAATACACATTTGTTACGGTCGCGAATCATATGTTAATCAACATACACCCAGCACTGAGACACCGGGCTCGAAAAAATCGTAAAAAAATGACGTGGTTTTTTTTACCGTGCTTAGTCATCGTTTAAAACCATTTGAAAACAATACAGATAGGTGTTACGTCGATATTTGGCACCCAAAGTGACAGGAGGCGTTATGCCGTTGTCACTAGTTTCCCAATTGTTAGAAGTTCTGTACCTACGTGTAGAAATTAATTTGGGATGAGGTGACTAGCAAAACTAATTGGGCAACCACGCCCTTAGAATTAATGGCATTTTAAGTGATTATCAAGTTAAAAGCTAGGTATTGAAAAGAAACTACGTGGTAAATGACAAAATGTGATAACGACATTTTTATAGTGCATAAATAAGTTTCATAATAGTTTAACATAAAATAAAATAAAATAAACACTGGACATCAATCTGCCTAGCCTTTTCCCAACTATGTTGGGGTCGGCTTCCAGTCAGCTGCCTATCTGACCTCCACAACCCGGTAAATGGGTAATACGATACCCCTTGGTAAGACTGGATGTCAGACTTTCGGGCTTCTGACGACCCGTAACGACTGTCAAAGATCCACGAATGACAGCCGGGACCAACGGTTTAACGTGCTTTCCAAGGCACGGAGGAGTCTCGGCATGTAAAGATGGTCACCCATCCACGGACCAACCCCGGCAAGCGTAGCTGAACCTGATGGATCGACCCTTGCGGCTGTTATTACTTGGCCACGAGCTCCTCAAAATAAACACTGAACATACAGCAATGTCACTGACATGCAAATCTTAACGTGAAACAATATTGATTAATCAACGTCACGGAAGTAATATCTCGAAGATTAAGCGAATCCATTAATAAATTCTAAATATACAACGGAACTTCTTGTATGGAACTCTGCAGGAGCAGTGGAGGCACAGCGGTAACGACCCCGACTTATGTATGGGTTCGATCCCAGGCAGGAAATATACTTTGTGTAATTTATTTCATCACCATTGCTTTCAAAACGGTGAAGGAAAACATCATGAGGAAACCGGCAGAAAAAACATCGTGAGGAAACCGGAAGAACCAAAACATTCGCAGGCCTGACGTGACACAATCTGCACTGGGCCCGCGTGGTGGATTTTGGCCCAGTCTATGCTATGCCCCAGCAGTGGGAACGTTATTAAACGAGGCCACGTTAAAGTGGCTGACTATGCATCACCGAAACAATATCCCGAAGCGAACACCGGAACATTATCAATTTACGAACGCTTTATTAATAAATTCTAAATATAGAAGCGAACTTCTTGAATGGAACTCTGGAATCGATATTTCAAAAATTCCTCAAGTTTCATCATAAAGAAACACTCCAGTGCGCTTTTGCGCAGACGACGACCAACGGGATCCTTGAAACTTAACAAAATTCTCAACTTTAGCCCGATTCATCATGCCTTATACAGAGAGGTAGCTTATAATATCTTCTGCGCCATTAAATCTAAATTATTATTCCCTGTACCACGTTCAAAAGTAGGTAATAGGGTAACTTAAGTGAAATATAAATTGCCACAAACTGTTGTAAAATATGGCTCAATATTTTTGGCTAGAAATGTTTATTTTAGCATATTATACAAAATTAGATAGGCCATCTTTATTTATGTTCATATTATGATGAAGTATTTTAAACCAGATTACGTTAATTAATTTACGTATACGAATTTAAACTCGTCTCTATCGTCTCAGCGTGTATCAGAAATGTGAAGTCATATTTAAGAGTGTGTAGCACAGAAAAGTTAAAGAGATCTCTTTATCTGTTCTGTGGTGTGTAGGGCCATTAAACTGAACAACTTACTCCATAGGAAATAAAGGGATGGTCTGGACCCATAAAAATTATCACACATTTCTGATACAAGCTGTATACTTACCTTTTTACACTGGCCTTCCTTGTCTCTCAAAAATAGACACAAAACCATAAAGCATAAAAAAGAAACAAGTTATTCAAACACCCTGTCCAAAAACCCAAAGATTATGAAAAAACCCAAAGATTTACTTTCCCCTTACACGTCACAACTATATCCCGACATAGTTGGTAAAAGACAAATGACAAACGTTCCGTGTGTTGGGGCACTACTAAGAAAGCGAATGTTTATTTAGGGACACAAAATCCTATGGTTTGCTCTGAAGGGTTACAGCGGTTATCACGTTTTCTTTTAACGGGAGACAGGAAAAGAACGGTCTTGTATTTACATTTGTGAATTTTATAGCAAAGATAAACAAGTATAGTCACAAGCACACTGTCTCGTGTAATGTTCTGTTAAAATATGTATTAGTTATGTGAAGCCATTATTTTCTATTTCTAAATATTAGTAGGTATCTATTTAAGTACCTAAAATTATAGTTTTAAATACTAAAAAACACGCTTTAATACCATTAAACTGAACTAAAAAGTAAAAAATAAAATATATATAAAAATAAAGTGATTAACGAGAAAATTAATGTCATTGTAAAAAAAGCGTGGGCTGCTTTAACTCTGTAATTCGAAAGCACCCCACGCTTTTTTTACAATGACATTAATTTTTCTCGTCACTCACTTTATTCTTATATTGATAAATTTATTTTTTACTTTTTAGTTCAGTTTAATGGTATTAAAGCGTGTTTTTTAGTTTTTTAAACTACAATTTATTTTTAAATTTTTTAGAGATAAATCGTTAATCGTTAAATTGTTAATTAACAATTTATCTCTAAAAAAATTAAATCCTCTAATCGTTAATCGTTAAGATAATCGGGCCCTGTGTGCAAAATTTTGAATTAATCTGACCCTTTAAAGTAGGTAAAAATCGAGTTCAAAGATTCCGTTACACACAAACATACATACAGGTGAAGCTAATAAAATCATGTTAAAAAACATAAGAGAATTCCTTCTGTTTCCTGGGTTAATAGGAAGAAATCTCATAAGCATCTTCATTACTTTGGAATATATTAGGGTGACAAACAAGTGAGTAAGAGTGGTCACTACTTGTCACCATTTTCTATGGAGTATGGCATCCTATCGTCGCCACCCCAAAGACAAAACTAAAAATGTCATGTGCCAGTACATCTTATTTTATTGTTCTCCTTTTATGAGAGAATATTACATTATGAGACAGGATCACAACACTCCTTTGTACACACATAATCAACAAATAGGTAGGTAGATACGAGTATGTTATGTAGTCCAACGTTACCCTTTATTAGTAAAGATGGAAGAGAATAAACCATCCGTAATAATGAATATTCTTTGAACTCACGACCCTGTACTTAAGTGCGTTATATAGTATACATCTAATCTGTACTAGGACAACAGAATAGGGCAGGAGGTCTCATTCAGGCCACCATAGCTTTTGTTCTGAACCGGAAAATCAAGGAGGAAGGGAATAAAGGATGGGCCCTTTACAAATTCAACGAAGACCCACCTGACCTCGTCGAAGGCAATTACAGTTATTTTCTCCAAGAATAGATTGTCATTGACAGCGTTCATATTGTTTGGTGCTCGTAATTTCGAATGCTTATCCGAATATTTTGCTCCGAATAATTATGATTCTTCATATTTCGGAGAACGGCGCGAAATTAATCCCAAAGAAATCTTTTGTAACGCTGGTGTAAAATAAATTAATAAAGCTCCCGCTGTGTTATTGATTTTAATGAATTTGAATCCTGGATACTGGAGCTCGATGTTGGAAAATATTTTCATAATTATTAATGGCCGGTTTCTGAAGAATTCTTAAACGGAGTTTAAACTATTAATAGCTATTGATTTGACAAAATTATCTATTTAAGCGAATTCATTTCATAAGCTCGGTTTTTGAGGTCCTCAGATAAACCCTCGATAGTAATTCACTCGACTGTTAAGCTAACTTTTTCCGTAAGGAATTGTTCAGAAACACGATTTCGAACCAATAATCACTATCGTCTGGCCCTTGGTCAGAATTTTGGGAGCTTTACGAGCTTTACGAGTTTTTAATTATTTTTTATTATCATTAACGCTTCATCAATTTTAATCAGCATCCTTAAATTTAACCTTTTAGTTAACTACAATAATTTATTGCAGAAAAATACTTGTACCATAAAATCAAAAGATAACGCGTTTCTCAATAAAATACATGAACACTTTTAGGTGTGAATAGCATTCCCTTACAGCCAACTTTTGAATACCGCAAGTGTGAACCCGTCCTAAGGTGACAGGTCGTTTGAGTCACCTTTATTACAGAACATGCATCTCTTTATTTATCTTTTCGAAGTAAAACACTTTTCACATGAGAAAATTATGAAATCAATTATTCATTTTTATTAGCACAAATATACTGCGAATAATGAGTTGATAAATAGGTTTCAATGATTTATTTTTAGATACCATTTTAATGAAAAATTCTCGTAAGTAGTTTTTTTGATAAGTAAATAAAAATGACACAATAATAACTTATTTATCAATAACTAATTATTTTCAAGACCTTTTGATTATAAAAGACGACGACGAGACGGATTTTCAATGACAATACTCACTAGTATTGTTATTGAAAATCCGTACAACTTACGTAGGTATTAATAAACATACTACATAAACTCACGCCTTCTTCCTATGGGGGTAGGCAGAAACTACAGAATAGGTGGCGTTCCGTTACGATCCTCACATACTTCTTTTACCACCTTTACGTTCATATATCTGGTCATACACGCTCGCCCGCCGGTTGCGAGTACTATGAACCTGACCTTCTGAATAACATCACCATGTGCCTTCTTAGGGCGTCCCCTTCCGGCGTTTCCACTCCATCTGCCTTGCATCTTACCTTTTGTTAGCTGACTTTCATTCATCTTCTCAACATGACCAAACCATCTAAGCATACTCATTTAAATTTTTGTCACTACATCTTTTTTAAACCGCACCGTTGCCTTATCATTATCATTCCTCAGCCTATCATTCATAGTCACACCACACATACTTCGCAAGGAACGCGTTTATTTTTATATAGAGAATAAATAATACGGAGAATAGAATGTATGGCCCTTAAAGGCTTTTATTAATTCGACGTAATTTTTTTTATTGAATTTGCTGAAAATAGACATTATTTGAGAGAATCAAGAAATTTCTCTATCATTTCTATAGTGAAATTTCCCTTATCAGACGGCCAATATCAGATGCTTCACTTTTTGTACATTTTATCACTCGTAGTGAGCATAAAACGAAGCAAAAGTGAAAAATAAATTCATTAGTCCAAATTAGAGATCAGAGAATGTAGGTCCAATAATGTTGGATTTCGACACTTCGCCATCTTTCCCTCGCCTGCCGAATGATCGAAAAACGAAATGAAAGGAGCAGATGAACACGTTCATTCCTATGTAATTTTGTTGGTGTCTTGTATCGGTTTTAGCAGTCATTGCCGCATCAGGAGGAACTGCCAAGGGGAGAAAGTCGTGCGGCGTTTGGTAATAAATATAGGACTTGGTGCAGTCCTAGCCCTATATTTTTTACCAAACGCCATTTTGTTTCAATGTTTCATCTACAAATAATAGTCACTCGGGAATGATTTACGTAATATGTTATTAGTAAAAACACAACAAAGTTTGTAATACTTAGAGGCTAATAAAATGGAAGTTACAATAGTAGTACTCAATCGTGCACTAGGAAGCTTTGAATTGCAACTAACTTAGACTGTGTAAACATTCCCGATTAGTCGCCTTGCTGCTTGTTTTTCTGCTTAAAATCAAACAGCATGTTTAACACAAAAAACCTCAAAAATATACAACAAAAATCCCTAAAAGACTTGTGTCTAAACATGTTCAAAATAAAAAGACCGACGCCAGCTGTTTACCATTACTAACATAAGCATATATTAGTAGCAGGTGCGGTAAATTGATATAATTTTAACACAAGCGACGAGGTAAACACACACAGAGGTGACACCGAAGAGGACCATGTTTGAACATATGTCTCAGGCAGGACTCCATGGTCACACCTTCACCACGTAACCCTCATTTGATGTAGGTAAATAAAAAAAACGTTGATCTAAAAATGGTTTCGCATTTTTTTTTGGGGGTGTGTGCCTTCCGTAGTGCCTTGAAGGTGTGATAGCAAAAACAATCTTGAGATTCAACAAGAAACACATTTTAGATAATATATTCTGGTAACTTCTTTGAATATAGAGTCACTCAATTAAATAAATGTATAAATAATTATTTTGAAACCTTATATCATACGTATTACGTACTCAATCAAAAACAGAGTATGGTATGACAAAATTGCATTTTAGAACGTTTATTCGAACCCCATTCTGTGGGGTCGGACAAAATGGTAAAGAGACACTTCAAGCGGTTTTTCGCTGACGCACAGGCAGGTATCACAAAAAACACAATTCATTTTGCCTTGCCTCGGGGTGCACAAATAGTATTCTATTTCCAATATTGATCGATATGTCTAGCAAAGAGAAGCTATTACAATATTCAGGAGTACTGGAGTAGGTGCAAATAGCTCCCAATCCATGGCAGGTTTTGCAGATTTTTTAAGTAATATGTGTTTATCGTCATTGGCTTATTGACGGATTATCGCCTCTTGGATTAGGCCAGATTTAGAATGTGCTGCCTTGCAGTTATATAGCTGAGCAATAGCATCATAAAGTCATCAAAGAACATGGTCATCTCTTTCTTGCCTCAAGTTTTCACAATTCTTTCCACACACTAAATAGTCGTTTATGCAAATGTTTGAAACAAAAATAACACAAAAATATATAGAACCAAAACGCTTTTATTTAAAACTTAATATTTGTGCTAAATTGCGGAGTTACGCAGTTGGATCTACTTAAGCCTTAGGCTGCTTCAACTTTTTCAGCGAGCTCAATGCATTTTCGCATGAGTGATACATAGCCAGTCAGTATAGCTCGTTCTGAAACAACAAATAAACTTTTGTTATTATATTCACTTCAGCTAGGGTCAAACGCAAAGTATCTACTGTAATTAAAAAAAAAATAAGATGTTATTAAAAATAGGGGTCTTGAAATTGCCGAAGGTGAGATTTTAACAAAGCGTCTACGCTTTGTTAAAATCTACATAAATTTTGGAAATTTTTGCTAACCTACTGAACTATCTCTAGATAGTTCAGTAGGTTAGCAAAAATTTCCTGTTAGATGTAGCAATGTATAATTTTATGAACCCCATAGGATCATGTCTATGTGTGCTCGAATGTCAACCGAACCCCATAGGTTCACAACTACTGTAAGTCCGCGGTCGCCAACGGATGATGGTATTTTACGTTTATATTTAAGTTATACGCTTATATACCTGTTATTATACAAATGGTTCTTTTTGGTTTCCTTACGCACACATGGGGTGCGTCTGACATTTAAGGGGAATTTCGGGGGTTTTTGGGGGTGGGGGTTTGGGGGGGCAGGTGAATTAATGCGAGAAAATTTAGATTTTCATACAAAAATACCATCCAAATTTCTGTTACGCTGGAATTTCCAAAAAAAATCTTTCATACCAACCTTGTTCTGATAATTACAAAAACAAACAAAAAAAAAACTGCACAAATCAGTAGAGCTATTCTCAAGTGATGATCTTTCATATATACGGCGATTGATTTTAATTTATATAAAAAATATATATATATAGATTATCCATTAATTTTCATTCCCTTCTAAACCCTTCTAAGCCCTTGCGCTATCGTTTGTACAAACTACGTGCGAAGTATTAGAATAAAACTTATCCATAAGTCTGAGGATAATTTTAATAGAGTTTCCACTATTCCAAAGCTTATTCTTTGAAGGTTTAAAACTATGGAACTTGACGCTTTGTCTTCAGAATATTGAACAGTGAATGTAAAAGTGCGGTAAGTCAGACGAAGTTTTGATAACGTTCAATCTTTGTGGATTTTACTTAATAATAATAATATATGAATGTTTTTAAATGCACGTGATATGTTTTGGAAATTTTGGTTTTAGTTTTGTGTAGTTATGTTGGTTTTGTAGCTCAAAAAATATTTTGAAAAACAATTTGAAACCATGCGAAATACACAAAGCCGTTGCTACCAAACTCAAATTATATTTTGAAAAAAATAAAAAACTGAGCCGAATTGTTTGGCTGATACGTAAGTAGTGAATTCACACACAAACTAGAGAGGGATCACTGAACTAACGCCAAACTGTAATCGCATCAAAAATTATACACCGCGCAACAATAACCACGAGCAAAAAGCGGTACTGCTATATTTGTAGAGACATATTCATATTCCAATAATAGTCGATTTCGCCGCGAAAAACCGTGACATTTACGGATGTGGGTAAATCAATTCGGAGACGGGTGCAAACATTACCCATGTCAGCGAAGCGCGAAGGTTCCGTACTGGCGACTGTTTTGTACAAAAATGATTTGAACCCTATTCAGACGGCATAAATACTATGTCGGTGAGGAATATATCTGTGCGTTCATCGCGTCCGGCCTGGAGCAGACTGTTGTCATAGATAACACAACGGCCAGCCCAACGATTCAGGTAAACATTGGTTTTGTCAAATATTATGCGGATTAAATTTCAAGCATTTTTTGTTTCTACCTCATGAAACTCTCGTTTGCTATTATTTTTCCTTTCATCTATTCTTACTACTATTTCTTGTTGCTGAATTTGTAGGACATTATCTTATTTTTTTATTTTTGTTTAATTTCGGACTCGAAAATTATTGTGAAACTCGACGGTGCAGTGTTTTCAGTCAATATTGTTCTCGAATATAACAGGTCAAATATAATAAGTCATATATGTTCGTATCGAATATCCAATTCAACGGTTACGAATACCTGGAACCGGTCCATTAATATTGCAGTTGTAGCCTCAATATTCGTCAGTATTGATGCTTTTATTATTTGTAGAATTTCATGCCAGAACTGAGCTCCACGAACTCTTCCCTACTCATATTGTTTTAACGAAATGTTAGGTAGCTGGATAGGTAATCTTCATCTGTATTTCCAAAACAAAATAAAAACCGAATTTATAATGGAAATGCCAGTCCAGTCCAGTCCACTTACACGAGGCCTACTCGGCCTCTTATTAACGGGGTGTGAGATGAGCCTACTCGGCCTCCTATTAGGCTGCGTTTCCACCAGAAATGAGCGAGGATGCGTAGCGAGGGATGTGTGTAAAACTAACCAATAACATCGCTTCATTTTCATAGCTTGAGCTAAGCTAGTGTGTTCTTATTGGTTGGTTTTACACACATCCCTCGCTACGCATCCTCGCTCATTTCTGGTGGAAACGCAGCCTTAACAGGGTGTGAGATGAGGTGTGGCAAGGGACGCGCGGGTTGCGGGGCGCGGGAGGCGGGGGTTGTCCGTCAGTTGATCCGATCGCGGGACCAGCTGATTGATGACGCCGATTAGTGATGCCCAACCCGCCCACGAATAAATTGTCGACCGATTTTTTGCTTCGTAAACTTAAGTTCGAACCCGCCTTTTTATATGACGAAATTTCCAGACTCGACGTTGTGTGTTAATGGAAAAAGGATTCAAAAATAATTTTAGATTTCGACCCCTTTATGATATAATTTATTAATATTACAATAATCTCTTTTAAACCAGTAACGGAGAAAAAGGATCTAAAATAATCAGAGTAAAACTATAAGCTTTATCATTTTTAAACTAAATATTGTGCATAAATTAATAATACCTACTTGAAATAATACATGTGCCTCATTAAAAAGAAGTAAAAAATTACAGTTTCGAAATTCTAGGAAGCATTAATACAATGGTAAACCACGTTCAATGTTCATGTAAATATTGGTACCAAAAGGCCAAAAACATGGTTTTAAATAGGTATTATTTTATTACGATATCGATATGAAAACCGATATTCCTGATACTATTGTTCAAATACGACCCACAGAACTGCAGAATCATCATTGGCTACCTCCGTTTCGTTTAAGAGTTGAAATAATTTCAGTTTTACGCTTTATTTATTTTCCATAATAGAGCGTGAATCAGCGCTATTTCTTCTACGAAACGCACAAATGGAGCCTCTATTTATGTAACACGTTATTGAAAGAAATAAGGGTAATACAGAAGTAATAATGACTGGATAGAATAGAAATAGTAAGTGACTTTGTGTCTTTTTGAAAATAAATATCTTTAGACATGAATATCCACGGAGTAGAGAAAGAAGATCGAAAACAAATCAAAATAAGTTCTGAAGTAAAAATGTTCTGAATTTATTAAAAATTAAACATCGACTCCATTTTAAATACTATCTGGCGTTTATTGTCTGAATTCAATCTTATTGAATACACGAATACTCTTCACTGAATCGAATTATTTCTGCGTCAGCAAATATTGGTAAACATTATTATAAAGTAAAGCAAACAGAGCATTTTGTTTGGGTCTGCAAATAAGAATATAGGAAGAGATAAATCATGCTAAGAAACCGGCGAAGTGCGAGTCGGACGCGAGCACGAAGGGTTCCGTACTATAATCTATAGACTTCTTCCGATCCCAAGACTCCGTCGTAGGGCTAACTTAATCTTAAACTTAGACTTAAATTTTAACTTAATACTTATACTAACTCTTAATTTTATTTCTATAGTCGTGCTAAATATTTGAATTTTTTCATTCAAACAGTATACATCCTCACACTCTCATTCACTCACACTCACTTGTTTACACCACACATACACGCGCATTGTTACCTTTTTCTTCGTAAAATGTTTATTAATTTAGATTTTTTATTTTTCTTTCTTGTTTATCATGTTTTCAATTGCAATTTGTAGTTAAAATCCTAGCGGAAGAGCGGAGTCTCCTAACACAAGCAACTATTGCTTAAAAGGAGATCTCCAATACATTTGTGACAAAGCACTTTGTAATTGAAATAATTTTTTTTTTTTTTTTTTTTTTTTTTTATCTATAAAAACGGCAAAAAAAAACACGTCAGTATTTTGTAAGGGGGCTCCCTTAAATATTTGTTTCATTTTAATTTAATTATCTATTTTAAAATGAATATATAACTAAATATTCTGTGAATATATCAAGCGTCTACCTGGTGCCGTTATCAATATCGAGCAAAAATTTGCAAAAAAATCACGTTTGTTGTATGGGAGCCCTCTTAAATACCTGTCTGTCATGTCTTTACCTATGAAATTGCCGTTTTGTATGAAAAAATTTCAACGAATTTTTTTCATGCATTTTTTATTTGTATTAATCGAAGTAATCACCCATGCAATCAATGCATCTTTGCCAACGCAGTGGCAGTTTATTGATGCCCTTCTTAAAGAAATCAGCTGGACGGGAGGCAACAAATTCTTCAAAGGCATTTTGTACTGCCTCTCGGGTAATGAATTTTTTTCCCGCTAAGAAGTTATCCAAATTCTGGAAAAAGTAGTAGTCTGTAGGCGCAAGGTCTGGTGAGTAGGGCGGATGACGGAGAGCTTCCAACCCCAGTTATTGCAACTTGGAGACCGTCTGCTGTGCAGTATGAGGTCGCGCGTTGTCATGCAGGAGCAGCGGAGACGAGCGATTGACTAATGCTGGTTGGAGATGTGCCAGCTTCTCCATCATTGTGTTCAGTTCTTTACAGAACACATCAGAAGTAATGCTCACCCCGTTTGGTAAGAAGCTGTGATGAATCACACCGGCGCTAGACCACCAAACAGTGACCATCACTTTTCTAGGGGTAAGTTTTCGTGTAGGGCATTGTTTAGGTGCTGAACCAGGATCCAACCATCTTGCTGAGCGCTTGCGGTTATCAAACAGAATCCATTTTTCATCGCAGGTAACAATGCGGTTCAAAATTCCTTCATTTGTGTGTCTGTTGAGCAGTGCAAGGCACGTCTCGACGCGTACTTCGCGCTGGCGATCATTGAGTTCGTGGGGCACCCATTTGTCAAGCTTTTTTACCTTGCCAATTTGACGCAAATGGACCAATATTGTTTTGACGCTAACGTCGAAAGCTGCTGCTAATTCAGCCGTAGATTGTGTATCATCAGCTTCCACAATCGCCTTTAATTCGTCATTGTCGACCAAAGTCTTCGGACGACCGCGAGGTTCATTTTTCAGGTCGAAATTTCCAGAACGGAAGCGAGCAAACCAATAACAAGTGGTGCGTTGGTTTGTAGTGTTAGCTCCGTAAACGTCGTTGATGTTGCGTGCCGCTTGTGCCGCGTTGCTGCCACGACGGTACTCATATTCCATAATTACTCGAATTTTTAACGTATCCATGATGACGAAAAAGATTGAAATGCGATGAAAATGTAACACTAATCAATAAACAAATGACTACTTTTGGAAACAAAAAGCCATGTTTTTAAAATAAAATTAATTTGAAATTAGAATTCTTAGCCAAACAAAAATTATTTTGATTTGAAATGGCCAGTACTGCAGAACGGCAATTTCATAGGTAAAGACCTAATATTTATTCTGTTTTTTTAGTATTTGTTGTTATAGCGGCAACAGAAATACACTTCTGGACACATCTTTTGGCCCACCTTGTATTTTCAGTTTCGTTTGGTCGTAGCTAAAATTTTATTTTAGGTCGAGCAAAAAGTTTTTATGCAGTTTTGAACCTGGCACATTCACAATTTCATTCAATAGTCTTTTTTTGAATTTCGAACACAGAATTTAAAGAAACAAAAGACAATTTGGAGCCTGTTTGTTGATATCAAACAATCGAATACTAAGAAAACTTGGTTTTATTGGTTTACTTGGATTTAATTCTTGAAAAAGTGATTGATATCTTTGGTTTTGCAACAAACATTACTTATTCTTAACATTAAGGTGAGGTTCTATCAATAATCTATGGATACTTCACCTGAAGTCGCCGCCCAAGCTGTGGCACTTATTCAGGCCGGACACAGCCAAAGAAACGTGAGTGCTCAACTTAATTTAAGGCGATCTGCGGTCCGAAATGTTTATCGGAGGTACTTAGAGACTGGCGGCTTTGTTCGTCGCCAAGGAAGGCCACGATCTCGGGTCACAACTGAAAGGCAGGATCGATTCATCGTGACGACCAGCTTGAGAAATCGTCACCTTACCTCCATTGAGATACAAAACCAACTTCGCGACTTCCACGGAGTATCTGTGAGCGCTCGAACTGTTCGGAGAAGGTTAAAAGAACGCGATTTGATACCACACAAGCCAGCTAATGGCCCCAAACTATCGCGAGCCCACCGAACAGCGCGCCTTCATTTCGCACGCAGAAATTTAAATTGGATACAGCAAGATTGGAGCCGTGTACTCTTTTCTGATGAGTCTAAAATTGTGTTACATGGCAATGATGGAAGGAAGAAGGTCTACCGACGTAAGGGAGAGCGTTTCGCACAATGCTGCTTTGAAGAGAGGGTTGCTTATGGCGGTGGCTCATGGACTGTCTGGGGCGGTATATCCGCGAGCGGCAAAACTCAACTTGAGGTTGTTACAGGACCACGGCTGCCAACATTAAATGCTGAAAGGTACATTCGTGAGTGCTTAGAACCTCACGTGATACCATACGCGGACTATGTGGGCCCAAATTTCCTTTTTATGTATGATAATGTAAGAGCCCATGCGGCCGGCATCGTCAGGGAATATCTTCGGGATGTGAACATCACAGTTATGGACTGGCCAGCCAGAAGCCCAGACATGAACCCCATTGAGCACATGTGGGACGAGCTAAAAAGACGTGTTAGGGCTCGTCAGCCAGTTGCCCAGACGATGCAGGAGTTGAAAACTGCCATAGAAGAGGAATGGGAGATGATCCCTCAAAATTTCATAGAGCGGTTGATAAACTCTATGCCTAATCGTATGAGAGCTGTGGTAGATGCCCATAGAGGCAACACGCGTTGTTAAATTAAACCTTTATTTGATAAAACATGTTTTTTATTAAAAAATCAATTGCCTTTAACAAGGCGCATATCCGACTTGTTAGGCGTAGCTCCATGTCGTATGGTATTCTGAATTCAAATTTAAAACAATACGATCGAAAAAGATGGTAAAATGTATCAGGTTTAAAACTGCATCAACAGTTTTTGTTCAATCTAGCAATCATATTTCGGTAGGGGCCATCGAAACCTAAACTCTAAGGTGGGCCAATAGATGTGTCCAGAAGTGTACATTATCTGTGAAAATTTCAGGTGTCTAACTATTCACGGTTCATAAGATACAGCCTGGTGACAGACGGATAGACAGATGGACGGACAGCGGAGTCTTAGTAATAGGGTCCCGTTTTACCCTTTGGATACCCTAAAAATGAACGCCCCTCCACAGAGGTTACGCTCACATGCAAAGAAGGTATAGACGTACACATCATAATTGGTCTTTGTCATTGGTTACTCAGTCACCGGTGAAAACGGTCAGCAAATACCTAACAGTCTAACATACAAAGAAATATACACAATAACACTAATACAACTAGTACCTACCCGACTTGCCCAAACATCAAACAGCCGGATTTGTCGGCCAACTAGTGTATAAATTAAACTAACGCTAACGCACGACAGAGCGAATGTGTCGTTCCATACAAAGCGCATGCTCCCCGCCGTAAAATGTTGTTACCTGGACTAATCACACGATTAGTTGACCTCTAAGTGCGGCGACGAGTCCATGTTGACAGTAATGCCACCGCACGTACACAACTAAAGTGTTGAAATAAGTATTTTCCTCTCACACATTAAAATAATCACTTTTTGTGGAGGGGCATTCATTTTTAGAATGGTTCATCTCTACCTGCAATGTACATATGCTGCATCAATTGGGTACCCCAGTTGTATTGAAATTTTAATACAACTAGGGTACCCAATTGATGCAGCCCACTGTACCTACAAGATAAATAATCCTTTTTGTGTTCTCTCGATCTATTTTATAAAAATATCACCCTGAAAACTTAGGTAAAGTCAGCTTGAAGTGAGCTGTCAACAGTGTCAGTCCCTAGCATTAGGTAGAATGATAGACACTTGAAACTCATTTCACATAAGTTTTCACGGTCAGACTTTTACAGAGAAAACCTGAAAAAAGCGTTTAAAACTTTACCCAGTGAGTATAATAAGCTGTAACTCAAATAACGCACAACCTCTTAAAGGGTTATTCTATTCATCATTATGAACAACTTTTACTATGGGACCAAACCTGAAATCGCGAAAAAAAATCAGCTGTACCCTACGTTAATGTTCGCATAACTCGTCAAAATGTAGGAACAGCTGATTTTTTTCGCGATTTCAGGTTTGGTCCCATAGTAAAAGTTATTCATAATGATGAGTACAATGACCCCTTGACAGGTTGTGCGTTATTTAAGTTAGACCTTTTATAAGCAGTACCTACTGAACGCTACGTCCAATCCTGAATTCCTAATTAACATTTGGTTCACAGATAACTTTCCACACGCGAGTACCACGCCACGAGGTACCGGGCCTACTTATAACAAAACCCACAAACATGTGATCCACTCGTAGATAGGCAACATTAAAACAAATTACGTTCGTTCTGCAGCTAATGGCAATCTTGATTAGCATAGTACCACGCGGTACGTAAGCGGTACGAGGTGTATGCGAGCGGTACGTGAGCGGTAGGGTGCGGTAAAGCCGGTAAGTAACAGTTGCGAAAACTATAAACTATAGCATCCGACGTACCGCGTTGAAGTGAGTCGATAATAAATCGCTAACTTGCTGTGGAATTACTCGGACGGTGGGCATAGAGTGGGTAAATGTTACTAGACAGTTTTATGTCTAACACTGGTGCCGATTCTGTTGTGCACAAACTAAACTTAATTTAGGCTATTGCTAACTTTTTCTCTCTATTATGACAAGAAAGGGACGGAAGTAAATTAGAGCTGTCAAATTAGTTAGAACTAATTTTTCCATAGACATTTAGACGACACGTAAAAACATGTCGACTAAAAACACGGTGAAGCGCAAGGCGTGAACTAGTTTGACATCTCCAACTTAGTTCATAGCTATAGCCGTCCTTTTCTCGCGCTGCCTGTTAGTAAAAGATAGCGATTCTCTAATTTTATTTTAGTGCGTTCACAAGAGAATCGGCACCAATGTCTGACCACCGCACAAAGTCAACGAGACGTCAATGAGAAACGAGATTACTCAAACAGAACGTGACGTCCCGGTGGTAGTGTCCGGTGGACACACGGCCATAGTAAATGTATGTACCGCTACTTCAAAACCGTCATCTCGTTCTCGTTGACGTCCAGTTGACGTCTCGTTGACGTGGCGGTGGACCAACGGCCTAATAGCCTGGAATTTGGATAGGACGGAGACGAACTGCTCGAGTGTTTCGTATACCGTCTTGTCGCTCGCCGCTCACAACAACTGCTTGGAACAATCCGTAATATAAGCAAGGCAAGCCTAACTTCTGCCTTCCTAGTTCTTACCCCGGAATACAGAACAGCCGTGTCTCCTTTCTTTGCCCTGAATCTGTCTCATGTCTGCTAACGTGACGCTTGGTGCTCCAACTTCTTCACATTCAGTACAGTGTTCGTTTTTTTAATCTGACAGTAGGTCTCAAATTTTATGTAGTTTAACGAGGATAGCTGAACTGTGTTAGCACACCACGTAAGATTTGGTACTCCGACTAGGTACTACACATTCTGTTAATTTTCTTTTTTAACTGACTTTTTTATCTGACATTCGGACTCAAAATTGACGTGGTTGAAAGGTATCTTGTTAAAAAAATTGAACAACCATAAAGAGTCTGTTCTGTGTAAATTCCATGCTCTATGTAACCTAAGGGCAGGCACACGTCGGCCGCTTGCCCCCGCCGGACGCGACGCGTCTGCACCATCCGCTCACAACCGAGCGTTATATCAGCCGCCATATTATATTACACCTCGCTTTTATTTAATATATCACTTTTAATATTAGGTACTGATCCTAGAAGTTACCAAATGGTACAGTCAATAAAAGAGATTATCTAGGCAGAGTATACTAACATATTTGTATGTGATTTGCTTCATGTTCAATTTCGTGACAATATACAATTTTGTGTTGGTGTATGTAGGAGTATTGCAAAAACAAAGTAATATTTTTTTTTTTTTAGTTTAACGTTTAAACAAAAGAATACATGATTCAATTATATAGCAACCAAAAACTACTTAGGTTTAAACTTGTGCTATCATGAGTCTATCTCAAAATCGAACTGTACAATGATGCATTTTGTATGTATGCTTTATTGACGATAAAAATTAATAACATCTTTCAAGTCTTTATATAGTTACAATCATTCCTACATAATACTTATGTAATATTGCTTAAGTTTACATTTGATATTTTTATGTGTAATACATTTGGTTAATTCTGGGGGTAGACTATTAATAAGTCTCGATACAATATAGCCGGTAGTTCGTTCACCATACGTATTTTTGGCGCGCTGGTACGAAGCCTATTCTCAGAAACTGCCCGAGTGCATAAAGGTGTTCGATTTTATTTCTTAAAGATTTATTGAAAAATTGTTCTTTTAATAACAAGAAAATTACACTTCTGGACACATCTTTTGGCCCACCTTGTATTTTCAGTTTCGTTTGGTCCTAGCTAAAATTTTATATTAGGTCGAGCAAAAAGTTTTTATGCAGTTTTGAACCTGGCACATTCACAATTTCATTCAATAGTCTTTTTTTTGAATTTCGAACACAGAATTTAAAGAAACAAAAGACAATTTGGAGCCTGTTTGTTGATATCAAACAATCGAATACTAAGAAAACTTGGTTTTATTGGTTTACTTGGATTTAATTCTTGAAAAAGTGATTGATATCTTTGGTTTTGCAACAAACATTACTTATTCTTAACATTAAGGTGAGGTTCTATCAATAATCTATGGATACTTCACCTGAAGTCGCCGCCCAAGCTGTGGCACTTATTCAGGCCGGACACAGCCAAAGAAACGTGAGTGCTCAACTTAATTTAAGTCGATCTGCGGTCCGAAATGTTTATCGGAGGTACCTAGAGACTGGCGGCTTTGTTCGTCGCCAAGGAAGGCCACGATCTCGGGTCACAACTGAAAGGCAGGATCGATTCATCGTGACGACCAGCTTGAGAAATCGTCACCTTACCTCCATTGAGATACAAAACCAACTTCGCGACTTCCACGGAGTATCTGTGAGCGCTCGAACTGTTCGGAGAAGGTTAAAACAACGCGATATGGTACCACACAAGCCAGCTAATGGCCCCAAACTAACGCGAGCCCACCGAACAGCGCGCCTTCATTTCGCACGCAGTCATTTAAATTGGACACAGCAAGATTGGAGCCGTGTACTCTTTTCTGGTGAGTCTAAAATTGTGTTACATGGCAATGATGGAAGGAAGAAGGTCTACCGATGTAAGGGAGAGCGTTTCGCACAATGCTGCTTTGAAGAGAGGGTTGCTTATGGCGGTGGCTCATGGACTGTCTGGGGCGGTATATCCGCGAGTGGCAAAACTCAACTTGAGGTTGTTACAGGACCACGGCTGCCAACATTAAATGCTGAAAGGTACATTCGTGAGTGCTTAGAACCTCACGTGATACCATACGCGGACTATGTGGGCCCAAATTTCCTTTTTATGCATGATAATGCAAGAGCCCATGCGGCCGGCATCGTCAGGGAATATCTTCGGGATGTGAACATCACAGTTATGGACTGGCCAGCCAGAAGCCCAGACATGAACCCCATTGAGCACATGTGGGACGAGCTAAAAAGACGTGTTAGGGCTCGTCAGCCAGTTGCCCAGACGATGCAGGAGTTGAAAACTGCCATAGAAGAGGAATGGGAGATGATCCCTCAAAATTTCATAGAGCGGTTGATAAACTCTATGCCTAATCGTATGAGAGCTGTGGTAGATGCCCATGGAGGCAACACGCGTTATTAAATTAAACCTTTATTTGATAAAACATGTTTTTTATTCAAAAATCAATTGCCTTTAACAAGGCGCATATCCGACTTGTTAGGCGTAGCTCCATGTCGTATGGTATTCTGAATTCAAATTTAAAACAATACGATCGAAAAAGATGGTAAAATGTATCAGGTTTAAAACTGCATCAACAGTTTTTGTTCAATCTAGCAATCATATTTCGGTAGGGGCCAACGAAACCTAAACTCTAAGGTGGGCCAATAGATGTGTCCAGAAGTGTATTTGTAAATGACCTGGTAAGACACTACAGTGTTTAAAGAGGTCATTTATATTGTCGTAAAATTGAACATGAAGCAATTCACATACAAATATGTTAGTATACCCTGCCTACATATCTCTTTTGTTGACTGTACATCGAATTGTAGAAACAGCCGGTCTATTCTGTAAAAATCTCACCGTGAAAACTTAGGTGAAGTAATCTTAAAGTGAACTGTCAGTAGTGTCAATCCCTAGCATCAGCAGTGCTATTCTGTACAAATCTCACCGTGAAAACTTAGGTGAAGTAATCTTAAAGTGAACTGTCAGTAGTGTCAATCCCTAGCATCAGCAGTGCTATTCTGTACAAATCTCACCGTGAAAACTTAGGTGAAGTGAGCGTGGAGTGGGCTGTCAATAGTGTGAATCCCTAGCATCAGGCAGAATGACAACTCACTTCACCTAGGTTTTCACGGTGAGATTTGTACAGAATAGCACTGCTGGTGGAATGACGGCTCACTTCACTTAAGTTATCACGGTGAGATATTTACAGAATAGCACTACAGACAGTCATACTGGCATGAGTGACAGAGGTGATGTTTTAAAAACCGACCAAGTGCGAGTCGGACTTGCACACGATTGTGTTCCACTGTACAATACTAAATATTTTAAAAAAATACCTCAGTTTTAAAAAAAAACACGTTTCTTCCAAGGATTCCCTTTAATTTTAAACTTTATTTTATTTTTAATATTTGTTATAGCGGCAACAGAAATACACAATTTGTGAAAATTTCAACTGTTTACCTATTACGGTTCATGAGATACCTACAGCCCACTGACGAACGAGGACGGACGGATGGACAGCTGAGGCTTAGTACTAGGGTTCCCTTTGGCACCCTTCGGGTACGGAACTCTAAAAAGCTTAACTTTTCCTAAAACGTCCTGTGCCATATTAACTATCGGCTGCGTACTGTTCCTACCATTTTAAAAAGTTTTCAGTTTAGGATTTTTGCGGTGTAAAAAAAAGACAGTAGGTATCTACACTATACGACATGTAAATAATCTGCTAATATAAATTTAGTTTAAAAAAAGTAAAAACCGACTTCAAAAACCTAAAACAAATAAAATAACTTTCACAGCTTCTGAAAACGGTGTCAAGCTAAGGTGCATTGAAGAATTGAAGACACCGACTTCTGAAGCTGTTAATTTTTAATGAAAGTTATTTTATTAATTTTAAGTTTTTGAAGCCGGTTTTTTTTTTAATACTTAAATTTATTTTTCCATTTTTAGTTGAATATGCACACGATTACATAAGCCCAAGACTAACGAAAAGAAGCGAATCATCAATGTCCGCTTAGAAATGCCGGAGATACAGTACATTTATGCATATAACTTTGTACATAAGAATAAATTTAATATATAATATATTAGTGTGTTAGGGCTTAATCAATACAACGCAATATTAAATGAGTATGGCAAGACTTTGGATTTAGTTCTGTGTAATGATTTTGTTTCAGTGTGTGAATGTCTAACGCCGCTATCTCCTGTTGATAAATATCACCCAGCACTTTGCGTTAACGTAAATTTTGTGGAATATCAGTACTTAAAGCCCGCTCCTTATACCCGGTACTTGTTTAATAAAGCAGACTTTGTAGCCATCAACAGAGAAATATCAGCAGTTGATTGGCAGAATATTTTTGTGGACAAATCCCTTAATGACGCTATAAAATATTTTTATGACACTATTGCTGATATTCGAGGTAGGTTAGTCCCTACAATATCAGTCTCTCATAGCTCTTATCCAACCTGGTATACCCCTTCACTTAAGCGTTTGTTGAAAGAGAAGGCTAAATATCTACGTAAATTTAAATTGTATGGTAGACTCTCTGACGAAGTGACTTTCAAACATTTGCGTGAAAGGGTAAAAAATCTTGAACAGGTATGTTACTCTAATTACATCGCAGCTACCGAAACTTCAATTGAAAAAAACCCGAAATCTTTTTGGAGATTTGTTAAGCAGCGATCAAAGTCTAATGTCTTGCCAAGCTATTTTAAATATAATGACGTGACAGTGTCTTCCCCTGAGTCCATTTGCAATGTTTTTTCTTCTCACTTTTATTCTACGTTTCTCAGCCCTGGCAGCTACTCTGACCCATCCCATGGTAATTGTTCTTCCCAAACTACTTCTAATCCTAACATACTCTCCGATATTCATTCCATTGAAATTAATATTGATGATGTAGGTAAGCTACTTAGTAAACTAGATCCCTCAAAATCAGCAGGCCCGGACCATCTATCACCTGTGTTCCTGATTGGTTGTGCTAAAACTATTGCCTTACCGATATCGTTATTATTTAAAAAATCCCTATCAACTTGTACGGTGCCTCATATTTGGAAGTCTGCCTTTATAACACCAGTCCATAAAAAAGGCCACAAAAACGAAATAGTTAATTATAGACCAATTTCCAAACTGTGTATACTGGCTAAAGTTTTTGAACGATTAGTCTATGATCAGGTTTACGCAGCACTTAGTTCATCTTTTAGTCCTTCACAGCACGGGTTTTTAAAGGGTCGTTCAACAGTCTCCAACCTAGCTTTGCTAAATGACTTTTTAACACTTAGTATGGACAAAGGGGCGCAGGTCGACGTCGTTTATACGGACTATAGTAAAGCGTTTGACAGGATTGATCATGACTTACTTAAAGCAAAACTATTTAACATCGGTATTAGAGGTGACCTACTTCGCTGGTTTTCGTCTTACTTGGATAACAGGTCTCAAGCTGTAGTTGTTAGCAACTACATTTCGAGCTGGGTTTCGGTTCCCAGTGGTGTTCCCCAAGGTTCCCTGATGGGCCCGTTACTCTTCATTATTTACGTAAACGATATTGACACGTGTTTCCATAACTCTAACCTTCTTTGTTTTGCTGATGATATGAAGATATATTCTTCTATATCATCACTTAGTGATATGGATGCTCTCCAATCTGACCTATCAAGACTTGATGAATACTGTCGCGTCAATAAATTAGACCTAAACCCTACTAAATGTTCCGTAATTTCGTTTAGCAGAAAACGCTTTCCACTTCATACCGCCTATAAGCTGAAAGGTCAGCTACTGCAGAGATGTGGCGGTGTTCGTGACCTGGGCGTATATCATGACTCTAAACTTCAGTTTAATGTTCACGTTGAGCAAATAGTGGCTAAAGCATCCAAAGCATTAGGTTTTGTTATGAGACTAGCAGCGTGTTTTAAGAAAGTAAAAACTATTAAGATATTGTATTGCTCATTTGTGAGAAGTCATTTAGAATATGCTTCTCAAATTTGGAACCCGCGTTATGGCGTGCGCATTGATCGCATAGAGGGTGTACAAAAAAGATTTGTTCGGTTTCTGTGCTATCGTTTGCGCATACCATACCACAGTTGTGAATATTTGGATCTCTGCAGGAAATTTCACCTACAACCACTTACTAACCGTCGTCGATTAGCAGATTGTACATTTTTGCTCAAAATTGTATCAAATGAGGTGGACTGTCCGCAGCTTCTACGTAAACTGTACTTTAATGTTCCCCAGAGAACTCTCAGATTTAATCCTCCTATAGCTATTCCGTTGTCTTCTTCAAACTACAGGCAAAACTCATATTTAGTGCGAGTGAGTAAAGACTTTAATGACCTTTGCAAGCAGTTCTCTTTTGACTTGTTTTCAACCAAAGGCTCAAGCGTACGCAATAGGCTGAACCTGGAATTTTTTCAAAATTAATTCTTAGTGTTATAGTTCTGTTTCTTATTTTATTTAATTTTTTTTGTAATCTATTCTAATCTAATCTATTGTTTGGCGGTGCCGATTTGACGATTGGTGCTCATCTTTTCTTGATGTCTTGTCGTGTGTAAGATCTCTTATTATAATTACTGTATAGCTAGCCGTGAAAACCTGTAATTGGCTTCATGTTTCTTATTTTAGTATATTTATTGTTTGTAAGTTAAGCTGTTGGTTTTCCACATGTTAAATAAATAAATTAAAACCTTCCTGAAAGTATATATAGATCATGTTAGTGAAAGAATCATCAAAATTAAATCATTCGTTTTGAGAAAATCGCGGACATACAAACATACATACATACATACGGGTCGAATGCAGAACCTCCTTTTTTGAAGTCGGTTAAAAAAGTAAAAAGAACTGACAACCATCATTGCACTCGGTACATGGGACGACTGCCACTGGAGCGTCACCCACGCCTGTATGTCCAGTGTCTTCGAGCACACTGCCACGAGCTGAAATAGTAACAACTTTTACACGAACGTATAATAAGACTAACAGTATTCTGACCTCCACTACCCAGTTACTTGGTATTATGATACCCCTTGGTAAGACAGGTTATTGATTTTCGGGCTTCTGATGACCTTAATATTCATTCAGGTCAAAGATCTACGAATGACAGCCGAGCCGGGACCAACGCAACGGTTTAACGTGCTTTCTGAAGCAAAAAGAGATCGGTATGTAAAGCTGGTCACCCATGGGACCAACTGCGGCAAACGTAGTTTAACTGGATCGATCGTTATTACTTGGCCACAAGCCCTTCAAATTATATTAAGAACTAGCTTTTCCCCGCGGCTTCGCCCGCGTGGATGTCGGGAAATATCCCACGGGAACGTACTACCAGGAAATCCTTACTTATTCCTTGTCTACATTATAAAAGGAACCTCTGTGCAAAATTTCAGCTTTCTAGATTCAAGGGTTTGGGCTGGGCCTTGATGAGTCAGTCAGTCAGGACTTCTTTTTTTATTTATAATAGATAGATGAAATATCTCTTTATAGGTTCAATAAACTTCATTTCATTTAAATGGAAGATATTGGGTGATAATCCAAATGAGGTTAATTTGGTTTCTTAACAGAACACATAGCGTAGCGTTGCAATACTTTAATTACTCGAGAAATTGACTTGCTTAGCTTTTAAATCCCCAAAACTGTGCATTATGATGTCTACGAAAAGCCGATTTACCTTTATTATCTATTTATCTCTATTTCGCTCTACTACTGCTAGACTGAATATTTTTGGTCCTTCGAGACTATAAGTGATGTGTGAGAGAAGGTGTCTTCATCAATAGCGAATCGGCTTAGCTGGCCTTCCACAAGCGGACCTCCTCAGTCAAGTTGAGAAGGCGCACTTATTGGTGACGGGCATCAGCTTACGCGGAACTAACAGAACCAGTGAATACACAAATCCACAACAAACTCTTCTATCAGTGACAGTGATTACAACAGACAACTAGTTTCTTCAACACATCTACTACAATGGAAGGGCTACTACAACATCAACAAATCATTGCTGAAGCTGTACAGAAGATTTCTACAAACATAAAGAAAGATTCTGCAATTCGAAAAACTGCCGAGTACACAAGAAAACGGCTAGTGAATCTTGAAGAGTTGTGGAATGAGTTCGACAACAATCACACGAAACTAACAGTACTTTGTGATAACAAACACGAGTACTTTCAGTCTGGTGCTTACCTTTCCTTGAAAGAGCTCTATACAGCTACATGTGCTCTACTGACGGACATAACACCGACCGAAGCCATGGCTAAACAAGGTACAAGTAGTCAAGGTCAAGGTGACGAACAACACATTGGCAGCATGGAAGAGAAAGGTATGTTGTCCAAAACTGATGAGCTGATCAATCAGCAACGAACAAACTTTCGAGCCTTTTCAAGAGTCGTACGAGGTATAGACATTAACATTATCTCTGAAAAATGGGAACTACAAGACAAACTGCAGATGATACAGGCGCGTTGGAAAACTATTGACGATCTACATTGGCAAATAGATAACCTACTAATCGGCACGGAAGTGGATTATGAACAAGAGTACGCTGAGCATGAACATAAATACGAAGCCATCAAGAGACAACTCAACCAAAAACTAAGCTACACATCGCACCAACAACAAACAATGCCAAAATTGGAGATTCCGACATTTAATGGCAACTATGCTCAATGGCCAACTATCATGGACCTCTACTCTGAAGCCATCCACAACAATCCCATGCTGAGCAAGACTCAAAAAATGCAGCACCTCAAGGGCAAACTGAAAGGTGAGGCAGAGCGTTTAGTGCTGCATCTCAACGTCTTAGCTGAAAACTACGATGCATGCTGGGATATACTTACCCGACGGTACAACAACATACAACTGCTGTTTACAAAGCAAATCCAAATATTCTTAAGCCAACCAACACACAAACATTCTGCTCAAGAACTGAAAAAGCTCCTCGACACGACCTTGGAAACGATTCACACCATACACAATCTCGGAGTCAATACCACTACGTGGGACCCGTTTTTGGTGCACATACTATCAGAAAAAATGGATACAGAAACCTACAGATCGTACATGGAATGCCGAAAAGCACCACGAAACCTGCCTTCATTCGACGAGCTCATGGCATTTCTGGAGAGCAAATTTACAGCTCTCGAGCCAGTCAACAGAAAAGATAACAAGACTGGTTTCGCGAAGCATGAGGCAAGAACATGGACAACAGTGAGGCCAAGGAATTTTCTTCTAAACACCTTCCTATGAAGTTCAACAACAGGGCAAATACTTATCATGCTCGATCTGAAAGAAAATGTCCATTATGCAAGTCGGACCACATATTGGTTGCTTGTAAAACATTCCAAAGTATGGCGTCAGAAGATAAAATAAATAAATTGCACAATTGAAAGTCTGTGAGAATTGTATGTACTGCCACAATGACAAGCAATGCAATTCCGTGAAAACATTTAAGGTGTGCAATAACAAGCATCATACGACGTTACATGATGCTATACAACAAAGGGCTCAACTAACAATTCCTGCTAATAACATGACACCCAAAAGCGTTCTGACAGTAGCGCAACATGAATCGCATCGCGTAGCTGGGAATGTGAACGAAGTGCTACTTGCCACAGTTGAACTGTATGTTATGGCTGAAAATGGAATACCTACCAAACTTAGGGCTCTATCTACTTGACCAAGGTTCCCAAAAAAACTTGATTACGGAATCAGCTGCTCAGCGATTGGGACTTCACAGGCGTAAACAAGATACATTCATCTCATGAGTTGGCATCTCGAGCAACAAGAGCCATGGAGCCGTAGTACTTACTTGCGAGTCCATATACCAAAACTACAACTTCACTATTGAGGCGCTTGTCATGACAAGAATGCTGAACAATTTACCCAATTACACGTTTGAGCGCCAACAGTGGCCACATTTAGAAAACATCAGCCTTGCGGATCCTAACTACAACATTTCCAGGTCAGTTGACATTTTACTGGACGCTGGAGTTTATGCACAAATAATCATGGATGGGATTCTGCGAGGACCTATACATGCGCCAATAGCTCAACGAACTAAAGTAGGATGGGTTCTATTGAGCAACACCACAATATTTCAATGCCATGCAGTACTAAACAACCTAGAAGACATTTCGCGTTTCCGGGAAATGGAAGAAATAACTAAACAGTCAACAACGCTGACGTCAGACGAACAATATTGCGAAACATTATACACAAGTACAACTATCAGAAAAGACTTTCTGATAGTTGTACTTGTTGTTGTTGTGTTGTCAGACGACGGCAGATATGAGGTCAGAATACCCATGAAACAGGGATTCGAGACACAGTTAGGTTCTTCAAAATCGCAGGCATTAGCCAATTCCGACAATTAAAACTATTATTCCGAAACGACTAGCCAGAGACCAATCGATTGCTGAAGGTTACAAGGCATTCATCGCTGACTACAAACGTCTCAATCACATGAAACAAACATTAATCACACTGGATCCGAGTTGCTATCTACCACAACACGCTGTCATGAAATCGGACTCCACTACTACAAAACTCCGAGTTGTGTTTAATGCCTCAAACAAAACAACTTCGGGCCACAGTCTTAATGAGCTAATGGAGTGTGGGCCAAACCTTCAACAGGACTTACAGGCATTAATCCTTCGGTGGAGGGGGTTCCAATTTGTTTATTCCGCTGACATTGAAAAATTTTACAGACAAGTCGGAATACAGGAACAAGATCAGCAACTACAGAAAATTCTGTGGAGAGATTCCAAGGAAGACAAGATCCAAGAGTACCAGCTGTGCACCGTAACATACGGTATTAAGTCTGCTCCCTTTTTAGCGATGCGCACAATAAAACAATTAATTCACGATGATGGTGCTCAATACCCGTTGGCTGCTGAAACATTGGACAGTCAGCTGTACGTCGACGATGTCCTCGCCGGAAGCAACGATATCCAACAAGCCAAAACTACACGACAGCAATTAATCGACCTACTCAAACAAGATGGCTTCAACCTGCGCAAGTGGGCGAGCAACGACCAACGTATATTATAAGATCTTACACCCGATCAAATTAGTCAAAACATGATAGACTTCAAGCACGCTGAAACAAACAAGACATTAGGAATAATGTGGAATCACTCTACAGATCAATTTACATTTCATCAATCCGTGGAAACAACAAACAAATGCGCTAAAATTACAAAAAGATTGTTGCTATTTCAAGTGTCGAAGCTATATGATCCACTAGGTTGGCTTTCACCTGCTACTACAAGGGCCAAACTTATTTTCCAACAACTGTGGACTACAAACCTCAACTGGGATGATCCCGTACCACTACATGTACAAAAACAATGGGAAAAGTTCAGGAATAACCTCAACTACATAGGTCAGATCGCTATTCCACGATGGATGGGGGCTAAAAACACCCCAGTTGAATTACATGGTTTCTGCGATGCATCGGAAAAGGCGTATTCATGTGTGATTTATTGCCGCAGCATCAAAACGATGGCCAATACATGACTCGAATAGTTGCAGCAAAAATGAAGCTCGCACCGACTAGTAAATTGATGACACTGCCCAGACTCGAACTGAGCGCCGCACACTCTAGACTAGCGAAAAAGGTCATAGATTCGTTAAACAAACAGACAGTAACAATACAAGCTTGGACTGACTCAATGGTCGTTCTGGGATGGCTACATGGCGACGTGTCCCGCTGGAAGACATTCCTAGCAAACAGGCTTACGCAAATTGCAAATATTTTGCCGCCATCGTGTTGGAGACATGTTAAATCCGAGGAAAACCCGGCGGATTGCGCTAGTCGTGGCTTACTTCCGTCACAACTAGTCAAACACAAACTTTGGTGGGAGGGACCTCCGTGGCTGATACAAAACAACATCACTGATCATTCGACAGAATTCGAAGCTCCTACATTAGAGCACAAAAACAAGAAGCAAGTCAATGCAACTCAAACATCGTCATTGATTATCGAAGAACTTCTATGCAAACATAACTCTATTACACGTGTCGTCAGAATTATTAGTTGGATTTTACGAGTCAAGGCAAACAACGACAATGCGCGATCGCCTTACTTAGCAACAGCTGAACTTGAGACTGCATTGAATGTCGTCATCAAGGAGTGGCATTGCAAAATAAACACTTTGGCGAAGACATTGAACATTTACAGAAACATGGCAAGGTGCATTCAAAGAGTTGTCTACTTAATTTAAACCCATTATTGGAAAAACAAGGTCTCTTGAGAGTCGGGGGACGTTTAACAGAATCAGCCTTGACCATCTCACAAAAACATCCAATTATTTTGCCACACAAAGCTAGGCTTACAGAACTTTTGATCAATAAGTCACATATTTCGACATTGCACGGGGGTGCAAGACTCACCTTCACACATTTCCGAAACAAATACTGGATACTCAGAGGTGTGAGGACAGTAAAAGGCCACATTCTCAAGTGTATCAAATGTCATCGCTTCAAATCATTTACTAGCAAACAGCTGATGGGAAACTTAAAAAGCCCCGAGTCAATCCATCACGCCCATTTACGCACACAGGCGTTGATTTTACGGGACAAGTGCAAGTCAAGGCCAACAAGGGCAGAGGGATTAAGACGTCCAAGGCCTATATTTCAATATTCGTCTGTCTAGCGACAAAGGCCATTCATTTAGAATTGGTCTCAGATTTGAGACTGCAGCCTTTCTCGGCGCTTTCAAACGGTTCTGTGCCCGAAGAGGAACACCAAAGTGTACTCTGACAACGGTACAAATTTCGTAGGCGCTGCCAAAACACTCATACAGGAACACAAAGAGGCATTAAAGTAATACATCAACGAAGAACTCTTGAGTGAGTTAGGGAACCTTGGAGTTGAGTGGCAGTTCAATGCTCCAGTTTGGCCGTCAGCAGGCGGACTGTGGGAGGCAGCAGTCAAAAGCATGAAGTACCACCTCAAACGTGTCATTGGCGAACAAAAGCTGACATTCAAGAGTTTTCCATACTGATAGCCCAGATTGAAGGGTGTCTCAACTCTAGGCCATTGGTTCCTCTAACAGACGACATTGACGATCTGGACTTCATAACGTCTGCACATTTCTTAGTGGGTGGGCCAATACTGTCAAGTCCACTCTCACCTGACGAGAACAACAGAAACATTAAAACTAGTTGGTAAATACTGGAAAAAATGCACAAAGATTTCTGGAAGAGATGGTCATCTGAATACCTTCAAACACTTCAAACGCGCAGCAAGTGGCATTATGCAACTAAGAATCTTGAGATCAACGACATCGTATCGATAAAAGATGATCACTTGCCGCCCTCTAAATGGCTCTTAGGAAGGGTTATGGAAACACATCCTGGTAAGGATGGACACGTTCGAGTGGTGACCATGAAAACAAAAAATGGCAAAAAAAACGCCCTATCATCAAATTATCACGACTACCTCTGGAAAAGACAATACAGAGTGCGTAGAGAGTGAAGGTGACACAACGCCTATCGAACAACAGAAAACTGAGAGACCAAAGCAGAAGAAACCTTCTAAAAGATCCCTAAACAGTTTCGTTTGCATATTTTTCACGTTTGCTTTATGCATAGCTACATCACTGCAACAGACTACAGTAAACGTCACCACATATTCGTCTGCAAAATTAATCTACTTCGACAAAATTGCTGAGATGCAAATACGACAAGACGATTGGAAAATGGTTGTGTATTGGTAATTGGTTGTACAATATGACAACGTGCTGGTGAAGTTTACAAAACGTGGCAGACTACGTCACACATTTGAAGAGTCTGACTAAGGAAGAGCCAACCTTGATATCCATCGCCTCTCAACTAGAACACGAAATTAAAGAAATACAGCACTATAACGATGTTTTGCGATCGGAACAGGGAACTCGCATGAAAAGGGATCTGCTAAATGGAATTGGTTATGCAGCATATAGTTGTGTAAAGGGGGTGTGTAGTAGGCAGAGTTATAATTAAAAGTCAATCTGCTATAGGTACTCACGATTATATTGAGTAGTAGGTACACACACACAACACAGAAAACAGTCAGAAGGAGAACAGTCACAAATACGACAGGCACACGGGAAACACAAAGATAAAAGTCAATTTGAATAATATTACACACACGATAGGTAATAAGGTGTCACAAAATTATATCGCGGCCGAGCGTCGCTTTAGCTAGTTTCGACTGAAGGTCGCAGCAAGGTTGTTGCACGCTCGCTGCCTACTCCCGCCTCGCGCCCGCCGGCTACGTCACGATGACGTAGGTCGCCGGTGCGCGAGTCCAGTAGAATACGTTACCGGTGCGGTGGCCCGTCATTAACTGATATTTAAATATTAATATAAATAAATGTAAATAAATATTATTATGCTAGTGTTTGTATGTAAGTGTGTTGTGTAAGTTTACAATATAAATAAATAAACGATATAGTAGGTATGTACCCTACACCACCCCCCTCCAGAGACCGTCAAGGGCGATAAAAGTCGGTGAATTTGACACGACGACCGGATCGAGTTGTGTACTCTTTTACATCACCAGATGGTGTGTCTTCTTCCGAGTCAGCTTTGTCGGCCAATATGTAGGCTGGCTTTAGGCGGTCTATTGAGACCGTGACCTCTTTACCCTTAAATAAAATTTTAAAAACTTTATCACTCCTGCGCAGAACTTTGTGAGGACCTGTGTAGGCTGGTTGTAGCGAGCCTCGTAATGCATCTTCACGAAGGAACACGTGATCAGTGGTCTGCAGATCCTTAAAAACAAAAATGCTCGTCTTGTTATGACGGGAAGCTGGAGTTGGCTGCAATTTTTGTGCGAAATTGCGGATGCGCGCGGTAAATTCCGTGATGTCGGTCGTTCCGTCAGTAGTGGGAGTAAAAAATTCTCCTGGGAGTCTTAGCTGCTCACCGTAGACTAGTTCGGCGGCAGACGCTTGGACATCCTTTTTGAATGCGCTCCTTATGCCAAGCAATACCCACGGCAAGGACTCTGTCCATTTGTCATTGGCATGACACATGATGGACGCTTTTAGTTGCCTATGGAAACGCTCCAACATGCCGTTGCACGCCGGGTGGTATGCCGTTGTCCGCTTGTGCTGAAAACCTGCAATTTTTGATAATTGTTCGAACAGAGCCGACTCAAACTGACGGCCTCTGTCCGTAACAATAACAGTAGGACAGCCAAACCGGGCAATCCATCCGGACAACAATGCTTTAGCTACTGTCTCGGCAGTAATGTCGGCAATAGGTACGACCTCTGGCCACCTGGTAAATCGGTCGACTGCCGTCAGACAGTATCTAAAGCCTTGTGAAATTGGTAGCTGGCCTACAAGGTCGATGTGGATCGTGGTGAACCTGGCACGTGGGAGATGAAACGTCCCTAATGGTGCGGAAACGTGACGGCTCACTTTAGCCCGCTGACATGCGTGGCAAGCTCGTGCCCACTCCCTGCAGTCCTTCCTAATGCCTGGCCAAACGAAGCGCTCTGCGATTAACTTGGCAGTCGCTGAGACACCTGGGTGACTGAGGGAATGCAAGCTGTCAAAGACTTGTTTCCGCAGCATTTTGGGTACAAAAGGCCTGGGGGACGCTGTACTGATGTCGCAGTACACAGTTGAACGCTCCCCAGGGAGTTGCACCTTCTCCAGCACTAGCGAAGATCCTTCCTGAAGATATTTCTTCAGTTCTGGATCTGACGCCTGCGATTCCGCGAGGGTGTCTAGTTTGACTGGAGCTTGTAGCTCCTCCACGCGTGATAAGGGGTCGGCCACGACATTGTCTTTGCCGGAGATGTGTCGTATGTCGGTGGTAAATTGGGCGATTAAATCGAGGTATCGGTATTGCCGAGGCGAACAGTTTTTCTTCCTCTCATGGAATGCAAAACTGATCGGCTTATGGTCCGTATACACAACGAAGTGTCTGGCCTCCAGCATATGGCGAAAGTATTTGATGGCCTCGTAAAAGGCCAGCAGTTCCCTGTCATAGGGAGAATACTTTGCTTGCGAAGAGCTGAGCTTCCTGGAAAAGAATGCTAATGGCTGCCATCCGTCGTCGCTGAACTGCTGTAACACCGCGCCGATTGCGGTATCCGACGCATCGGTAACCAATGCGAGTTTGGCATTGCAATCGGGGTGAGCCAATAAAGCAGCATTAGCCAGGCTTTTCTTGCAGTCCTCGAATGCTTGCAAAGTATTCTCCGCAAGACATATAGGATGCGAGCCCTTTACGTTACCGATCAAGAGGTTGTGAAGTGGCGCCTGGATTTGAGCTGCGTGGGGCAAGAAACGCCTGTAAAAATTAACCATGCCCTAAAATCGGCGCAACTGACGAACGTCTTTAGGCTGAGGGTACTTCTTGATGGCGTCGACCTTAGTGTCAAGTGGTTTGGTGCCCTTTTTGGAGATATGGTAACCTAGGAAAGTTACTTCCGGGACACCGAAAACACACTTGGACGTGTTTATCAACATGCCGAAGTCCTTCATCCTGCTGAAAATGGTACGAAGGTGGTCCTCGTGCTCTGCTTCTGTCCTGGAGAAGATCAAGAAATCGTCCAAATAGCAGTAGCAGAAGTCCAGTCCTCTGGTCATCTCGTCGACAAAACGTTGAAATGTCTGGCCTGCGTTGCGCAGACCAAACGTCATGTACGGGAATTCGTACAGGCCGAACGGTGTGGTGATCGCCGTCTTCGGAATGTCGTCCGGGCTGACTGGTATCTGATTATAGGCTTTCACGAGGTCAATTGTGCTGAAAATACGACAGCCTGAAATGCTGTGTGCAAAATCGTGTATGTGCCTAATCGGGTACCTGTCAGGAACGGTTCGCGCGTTGAGCATACGGTAATCTCCGCAAGGTCGCCAACCATTGTCCTTTTTCGGGGCGAGATGGAGTGGGGATGCCCAAGGACTCTCCGAGGGTCTGGCGGTTCCGTTGGCCAACATCAGCTGGAACTCCTGCTGAGCAATTTTTAGTTTGTCCGGCGCTAATCGCCGAAATGAAGAAGATACTGGAGGGCCTGGGGTCGTGCGGATATGGTGTACAGTGTTATGTGGTGTAGTGCGTAGTGTTCCGGCGGGTCGGGTGATATCGGGAAAGCTTTCTAAAATTTTGTGATACCTTGAATCACCAGAAGTAACCTTTACTGAGAATAAAGACGAATCCGAGTGATTCGAGGCTAAGGCAAAAACATTGGTGCTACTATCTATTAGCTGTTGATTTCTACAGTCAACGGTCAAAGAGTAAAAACACAAGAAGTCAACTCCGATAATCGGTTTAGTAACCTCAGCTACCACAAAACGCCACTTAAAGTCTAGAGACTTTAAGTGTCCAAGATTTAGGTTAAGATCGAAGAAACCATACGTCGGAATGGGCGTCCCATTCGCGGCCACGAGCTGGTAGTTCGTAGGTGCACGACGATCGCTGAGCAGACGACGAGGGTAGACACAGAGGTCGCTTCCGGTATCGACCAGAAACTGCGTCTTCGTGCTTCGGTCTGCGACGAATAGGCGACCAGTAGAAGCGGGGCAATCGTCTGTCGCCATTACTGACTGCCCGCGGAGTTTCCCTTCTTATAGTCGCAGGGATTGATGCAACGCTTAGCCTTCTCACCGTGCGTTGCGTGGTACCAGCACTCTGGGTGCTTCCTGTAGCTGGAGTTTGAGCGGGTGGAGGATCGATGGCGTGAGTTGCGTCTTGTGTCGCGATTGCGGCTGTGCGAGCGATTGCGCGATCGACTGTCGCGCAGTTGCACCGTCAGGTCTTTCATCGCACGCTTGAGTTCCGCGATTTCGGCTGCCATCTCACTCATGGTGGATACTGCTGCTGAAGTTGAAACAACATGGCTTGCTGGTGCAACGATATCCTGGACGCGGTCTGCCAGCTCAGCCAATGCCTCCAAGGTGCTATGTGGTTGCGATGCCAGGAGGGGCTGGATACTGTTGGGGAGTCGACTACTCCAAATAGTGCGCACGAAATCCTCGGGCACTGCTGGTCCAGCTAATCCCTGCAGATGGCGAAGAAACTGCGACGGCTTTCGATCTCCCAGCTCCTCATGCATCAACAGCTGCTTGACCTTCTTCTCCTGGGAGGCGGAGAGGCGCTTCACTAATTCGGTCTTTAACTTCTCGTACCGGTTGGTGGTTGGAGGGGACATGATTACGTCCTTCACCTCCTTTGAAAATTGGGGGTCGAGGTGACCGACCACATAATTGAATTTGGTGACGTCATTCGTCACCCCTACATTCTCGAACTGCGCTTCTATTTGTGCGAACCAGATGTCCGGCTCTTCTGGCCAAAATGGTGGCAACTTTAATGACACGCGATAAATGTCGTGTGCAGTGGAAACGCACTTTGCATGTCGCGATCTCTGTGTGACATGTTTCGCCGGTTGTGACGACGCGGTGTGCTCGGACTCACTATCACTCATCCTTATAATAGTGTTCTACTCGGGGTCACCAGTATAGTTGTGTAAAGGGGGTGTGTAGTAGGCAGAGTTATAATTAAAAGTCAATCTGCTATAGGTACTCACGATTATATTGAGTAGTAGGTACACACACACAACACAGAAAACAGTCAGAAGGAGAACAGTCACAAATACGATAGGCACACGGGAAACACAAAGATAAAAGTCAATTTGAATAATATTACACACACGATAGGTAATAAGGTGTCACAAAATTATATCGCGGCCGAGCGTCGCTTTAGCTAGTTTCGACTGAAGGTCGCAGCAAGGTTGTTGCACGCTCGCTGCCTACTCCCGCCTCGCGCCCGCCGGCTACGTCACGATGACGTAGGTCGCCGGTGCGCGAGTCCAGTAGAATACGTTACCGGTGCGGTGGCCCGTCATTAACTGATATTTAAATATTAATATAAATAAATGTAAATAAATATTATTATGCTAGTGTTTGTATGTAAGTGTGTTGTGTAAGTTTACAATATAAATAAATAAACGATATAGTAGGTATGTACCCTACAAGCAAATTATCTATTTGGAGTCCTTGACGAAGACTTTGCCAAAAAATACGATAGTGATATCAATCTCATACAGAAGAAGAAAAACCATTTACTCAACCTCTACAAGGAACAAACATCGATTGTGGAAGGCGAGTACAATATTTTGAAGAGAAACGAAGATATCATGAACTAGCAATTTACGCTAATAAACAAACGCTTCCAAGAAACAAACGAGCGCATACACGAAGAACGTAGCAATACACTCAATGTGATGTCGTCTGCATTAGCTGCCAACTTAATAATCTCCAACATAAGGAGAGTTCAACAATTACTGCTCGACTTAGTGGCTGATGTAAAAGGCGGACGCGTCGATGCTTAATATCTGGACAGTTATCTAGTGACCTGTCACTACCCTGCACAAACAGCCATCAGTGCATTCGACAGAAAGTTGTCACGAGTACACGTTGAAGCTGACTAGAGACTTCTTCGTTTTTGAAGTCAAGCTGCATTTGGTGAACAATGAACAGTACGAGCTAAGCCGAGTCATACCTTTTTCTTCCATACAAGGACAAACAGAGAAGCATATCATGCCTACATCTGAATATTTGGCAATAAACCTCAAGAAGAACGTGATGATGCCTCTAACATACGACGACCTAAGCACATGTATACAACGGAGAAAACACCAGTTACTATGTGCCCTGAGCTTAACAGTTTATAACATAAAGCAAGCCACAACGATGTGTGAGGAGTGCCTCAATAATTAGTGAATACAAAACAATAAGAACTTATCAGCGTGCCACACGACTGTATCAAGTTGCAGCGACAAGTGGATACAGTTACACAGTGATGGCACGTGGCTCTACACCTGTTGTAAACAATGCTTGACACGCATTTTCTGTCCATCTGGCACGTTATCAAAACAATTAAGTGCTACTGGTATTATCATACTTGATCCTGGATGCATGTTGAAAGGAGATAACATTATACTTCGCTCTCTTTACAACTTCCACAGTGAGATAAGCGTGACTGAAGACGAGCTTTACTTGAGAGAAACGACTATAAATCACTTCATAGCAGACAACAACTATACTTTTGAAACTGAGCATCATGAAGTGATGATGAAGATATTGAAAGCCAGGATTGAACAGGTGAAGCTGCATCAAGAAATGCTAAACGAGGTGGCAACTTCCCACGATACACATAGCTATATCATTTATAGCTTTATGGGCATCGTTGTTGTTGGGGCTTGTCTATGGATCAGTCTCAAACTAGGGAAACGCTATGGTGCAGTTGTTCGAGTTACCTACAGACCTGATAACCCAGACCAGGAGCAAGCCATCAGCGAACCACAACCACGGACGAGTCATGACACTTGCCGCGCGCACAAGGTCGACAGAGCAACCTCGCCGGCAATTAGTTAGATTTAGATATAAGCTTCAGACTTTATATTCTTTATTTTTATTGTTTTATTTACTGTTTACTTTTACGTTTCTTTTACCTGTGTTTACATGATATTTACAGTTTGACATTTTGCTTATTTTTTTGTGATTTGGGAGCATGTACGAGCACGCTCGATAATTTTATGCTGACGCCCGCGGTCACATGTGCATTACTGTAATTTAGTTATTTCAATAAATCTGCTCGGTGCATACACATGTCGGTGTTTTCTTTCACATCACACAATAGAATTCCCGGCGCACATCGCACCGTAGCGACAGGACTCCACACAGTACATCATAACATCCAGTCCTAAATGTAAAATTCAACTGGTATTGATACGATGCATCTGAGTGATGAGGCCCTCAGGCTTCATACACAAGGTGTAATTTAAATAACGCACAACCTCTTAAGGGTTCATTGTACTCATCATTATGAACAATTTTTACTACGAAACCAAACCTGAAATTGCGAAAAAAAAAACTGCTGTTCCTACATTTACCTATGCATGTACGCATAACTCGTCAAAATGTAGCAAACGCAGATTTTTTTTTTCGTGATTTCAGCTAAGCTCCCTTATTAAAAGTTTTTCAAAATGCTAAGTACAATGACCTCTTAAGAGGTTGCGCTTTATTTTAACTAAAGCTAGTATATGATTCGCAAGACCAGCCTTAAATCGCAATTTCACTACACATTTTGAGAAGATTGGTTTCCAAGACCAACCTTGCACGATTGTTCGTGCAAGGTTTACTAACCTATAAAAGCTATATTTCCATGCCCATGACGAAAACATTAGACCTCTACAATAAGTTATCAGGAAGTAGTATAAAGATGAGCGTCCACTGGTCCGCGCCGGCCGCAACGCAAGCACGGCACGCAACGGATTTCGATTTGCTTTGTACGAATTCTTAAAGCATTTTCATTTCTTCACACAAACAAATCAAAATCCGGTGCGTGCCGTGCGTTCATTGCGGCCGACGCGGACCAGTGAATGCTCAGTTTAAATCTTACATTCTGAAACCCAGACCAGTTTATCAACAGTATCCAACACCGCTTCGGTGTTATTCACAATGTCCACAGTACCCAACAAGAGCTTCAACTGTTCCATATTGCGTTAGTTTCGACTCTTACAGAAGCCTAAGACTGTTTCTTAATTGAATACTATGTTTTTAATAATTAAATACAAACTATAATTAGTATATAGCTATTTCCTTATTCTGTGACATTGATCAAGCGTTGCAAGCATTCATCAATGACACAATTACCGAAGTTTATGGATGTTTATGGGTCAAGGTACAAAAAAGGCTATTTATTAAATGTATTGTTTTTTGGGACAAATGAGGACGATCAAAACAAGACTATTTTTATTTAGCTCTTAGTTTGTTATGCTCAAGAGTGGTAGCAAAAGCTATATTTTTAAAAATCGGAGTCGGTGTCTTTGGGTCTGTATTTTAGTTTCTTGCTACAGACTTCCGAAATTAAAGTTATTTTTCACTTTTTAGTGTTCTTTTCGAAGTAGGTTGTATTTTTTTTTTTGCAAAAAAGATTTTTGGTTTTCACTTTTTAGTGGGTCAGTTTGTAATTTATCTAAGTTACAATAGCCTAATGTCAACTACTCATCACCTTGTACAAAATATTGCTTTTCGCTCATTGTCGAGGAGTTCTCCTAGTAAGAACCAGGAGAACTGGTGAAGTCACCATCAGCTCCACTTTATATCATAAGCCTTGTGATGAGCATAAATTGCTTGGCAACCATATTAAAGTAATCGCAACCCATGAAATACTTATTATTGAGGAGTTCCGATGGCCATTTGTAGTCTTCATCATTATAAAAAAAACACCCACATCGCTGGTTTGCCTATAAAATTTGAGGGTTTCCATCGATTTCTATGGGAACCCCTCATCAGATTCCAACTTGGTGATTGTGGGACCATCTCGAGAGCATACTCTTTCAAACAAAAAAAGAGTTTTCAAAATCGGGCCACCATTGACGGAGAAATCGGTGAAACACACATAAAAAAAACATTAATGGCCGGTTTCTGAAGAATTCATAAACAGAGTTTAAACTCTCAATAGCTATTGATTCGACAAAATTATCTATTTAAGCGAATTCCTTTCTTATGCTCGGTTTTTGAGGTCCTCAGATAAATTCTTGATTAATTCTTTTAATTCACTCGACTTTTAAACTAAATTCTTCCTTAACGACGTGTTCAGAAACACGATATTGTACCAATAATCACTAAAGAATGGATAAACTCCGTTTAAAAACCTAAAAAACCGGGCCATAAGTCGAACATAATAACCCTCCAGTTATATGTTCGACTTTGAAAGTCGGTTGAAAATGGGGGCCACCATCAACTCACTTTTTCAGTCGGCAAAATTATATAAGGATAGTACAGCGTCCTAATTTCGTAACAGTAACTTTCAATAACAATCCGTGGATTTTGAAGGGTATTTACTAATCCTTTGCTGCAAAGGTTTAATAAATTCGTCCGCTCAACAACGTAAATAACGCAATGCAGCTGCATATGCATTTCCACAGTATTATGTCTTATGGCGTTCTGCTGTGGGGATCGGCAGCTGACGTAGGTTCAATTTTTATTTTACAAAAGAGGGTACTCCGCGCTAACTATAAAATGGGTCCTCGTGAATCCCTTAGAGACAAATTCAAAGAGATTGATATACCAACTCTGCCTTCTCTTTACATCTTAGAATGCATTTTATATGTTCGCAAAAACTTAGGACTTTTTAAAATAAGAAGCGGTTATCATAACACAAATACACGTAGTAAACATGAAATCGTGATGCCCAAATTTAGATTAACTAAAACAAGCAAGTCATTTTATATAATAAACAGTATCCGCTTTTATAACAAGTTGCCAAAGTCGGTTACAGAACTTAGTGATGGAAAGTTCAAAACCCACATTAAACGTGTCCTTATCAAAAAAACATATTATAAGATTAAAGACTACGTTGAAAACAAGAAAGTGTGGCAATAATTCCTTCTGCAAATGTGGCTTCCCTGGTAGGTACCTCATTAACGGCATAATTATGTACCTATGTATCTATTAACTGCTCCCAAATTACGATGATAATTTTTTTACATTCTTCCTTGACATAATAGATTATTATTAATCATCTCATTATTTGACATTTTATAACTACAATTCCAATTTTAACATGATTTTTTTCAGATTTATATTTGTGAACGTGACATTTATTCAGATTTGTTACTGTAGTTGTAATGGCAATCATGTCATTTGTGGTCATGTCATAGATTTTTATTTTTATTCCTTTATTATTTTCTATTTTGTTAAGTACCTGGTAGTTGTTGAAAGGCCTACATTGTCTTCCCATACCTATTAACACTGTTATTTGAAAATATTGTAAAAGCCCATTATTTTTAAAAGAGTAACCATGGAGTTTCTTGCCGGCTCTTCACAATGGGAAACGACCAATTTGGAACCGTGCACCTAGCTTCTGACGTTTCATAAGTGCCCATGTAGGTTCATGTGAATTTTGATTTTTGAATGAACGTGGCTGAACCGTCAAAATGAAAGGATCAGGATCAGGAACTAAGCTACATTAATGTATAATTGCAATTTTGACCTCGAATTTAGAACTCAAAATATAACTTTTCAATGATGAATACTTTAGTCAACAGTTTCTGATACTTGATAAAAAGAAAGAGATCATAAAAAAAAACACTGGATATTCTTGTGAAATAATAATTATGTTTACATTACGCACAGTGATGCCTGCGGATTAGTTTTTATGTTTTTTAATATTAATTTTATTTATTCATATAATTGGTTGTCAGTATAGTTGCATTTTAATATTCTATGTACTGTTTATTTTATTTTTTTACCTATTTGTGTACAATTAATTAAACCAGACTTCGTCTCCGTACGTCTTTTTACAGGTTACCACTGAAAATCAGCGCTTTGCTGTGGGATTCCGTAGCACAGGATCATGCTGAGTGGAACCTTTCTTGTCACAGTCATGACGCGCCAGCAGCTGCCGACTATTTTCGTTTGTGCTCGTGATTATATGTAGATCTATTTTGTTTTATTTTCTGTTAATTTACTGACACAAATGCTTAGAAGCAAGCTTACTCGAAAAAATACTCGAAATAAGCATGCTCATTACTAGCAATGTTGTGACACACATGCTACTAAGAAGCAATTGCTCAATAAAAGCATGCTTTCGTGCTACTAATGAGCATGTGTGACTGACACAAATGCATAAAAGCATGCTTACTTGAAAAAAAACCTCGAAATAAGCATGCTAATTACTAGCAATGTTGTGACACACACGCTACTAAGTAGTAATTGCTCAATAAAAGCATGCTTTCGTGCTACTAATGAGCATGTGTGTCAGTTACTTTACTGTATTACTCTAGTTAATTATCTGCACGTGTTTCTGTGACAAATAAATTTATTTTTCTTTCTTTATTCCTTTCTTTCTTTATCATCATAAAAATATCAAAAATCACGACCATTATATTATACAGATTACGATCAGACATTAGTTATAAAAGAAGCGATATCTAAACTCCTAATTACCAGCGATTCGCTCAAGTGGGTTCATTATAGCGCTAATAAATCATGGACAATAGCAGTTTTATAGATCAAAAGAACAATCGTCTTTGATACCGGAGTTCGTGTAAAAGCCGGTGATAAAAATTAATAAACAGAGGTTGGTAGGTCGGTAGGTTGATACAGTCTTACTAACACAACGGCCGATCCGTTCATTGATGAAATGAGTGCCAATTAAAATCTACCTATAACTTGTTGAAATTGAAATTGAGCTAGGTTTTATTTTAAGTAATTTTTATCTTAATTTAAGCTTGCTTTATTACTTCGGATGGTAATTTTGACAGTAGCCATGGAGTCAGACTAAATTATAGGTCACATTGAGATAAAGTTCTTTACAAAGCACTATTTTTGCACGAGTATCACATGTAATGATTCTTCACAATAATAATTAGTTATAACAGTTTGGTGAAAATGTTTTGGGTAACTCATAAACAGAACTCCATCTATTTCATAAAACCCTTTGCAAGGTTCCTAAGCCCTATCTGAATCCAATTTAATTCTGTAATCCAATTTTAAAGTTCAAACTACAGAAACTAATACCTTGAGCTTGATGAAAATCATATTTGCTTCAAATTCTCAATCTAAACAAAAGCTGAATTTATGTTTTCGCCAAGCGTTTAAACGAATCAATTTCAATTTATAATACAACTAGATTCTGCCCGCGACTTCGTCCGCGTGAAATTTCTTGTTCCTCCAACACACGCTTGCCTACGCTATTACTTCGTATTCGCTTAGCGTTCTTTCTGACTTTTATTTATTTTTGATCGGCTCCTAAGGGTTCTAGCGTGATGATAAACAGCTTATAGCCTTCCTCAAGAATTGGGCTATCAAATGCAAAAAAAAAACAATTTCGACTGGTAGTTCCAGAGATTAGCGCGTTAGTCCATACAAAAAAAAAAAAATTGTCAGCTTTATTATTAGTATATAGATTAAATGTAGTCGTCAATATTTAGATAAAGCCTTGTGTTGATTGGTGCGTGCACGATCACTATAGTATTTTTGACAACTTATTTTTTCCACTACTGCGCACAGAGCTCATTCCATAATTTTCTACTCTCTCTGTGTTGCCCATTTTTGGCTAATTGGAACACACAAAAATGGGCAACACGGGCCTAACCAGCCAAACGCCAGCGAATCATAGGCCTGCATCGCTGTTGACTGCCTTCGGCACCTACTGCGTAATCTAACCCATCACATAATCGATATGAAAAATAATCATGAGTTCTTTTATTAATGTCTCTGAAAACTGTCATTATTCATGAATAATCACACTTATAATATATGCAGACTCACATTATTACATCTAAAGACCCTGTAGCTTTCTTAATGTGCTAAAAAATAGGCAAGATGTAGCGTTTCTAGAACATTTTTGCTCACTGTGATCAAGCTTATATCTCCCCCATCATCCCACTGTTGTCTCAGTTCACAATTTAGAGACAAATTCCCAGAAAATAACTTTACACTTTTTTTTTCTTTACACACAAATTAATCGCCAAGCATGATTACGTATTAGCTTTATCTTGGGATGGAAACACATGTGCTTTGGCCTATGCCTCTAGTACTTATTGCTTTTGCCGATAGGCGGCGGTAACAACTTCACATCAGTTGAGCCGGGGCTAGTTTACCATCCATCAACATCATCATCATCATCATCATCTTCCAGCCCTTGTCCCATGTGGACGTGGGGTCGGCGCAACACGTTTTCTTCTTCTATTCTCCCATGTCAACCGCTAGTTTGCCATCCATCATCATCAAAACCATCTTCCTGCCCTTGACCCATGTATAGAACTTTTGTTGGGACGTGATGTAGGTTCTATAGTGAGAAATTAAATGTCCATTCAGATTTACACTATGAATTTAATAATGTATTTACTACAACTAAACACGGTACAATTACTTATGATGATTAGTATGAAATGATATATAATTATGATGATTGACGCGAGTAGCCGTCAGTAAACGACTGTGTAATATGTGTTGTCGTGACAACGCGTGACTTCGAACTTAAAATGACGGTGAACGTCTTAGATACTTATAAGCTCGCAAGAGGCGTGCATGTGTGGGTAAACATACCACTACATGTCCTCCCCCCTTTGATAAAGATAATTTAATAAAAGGGTAAACAAATAATTATCAAAAAACAATGAGCAAAGTGTAAACATAATAACATTGCAAATACCTAATAAAATGGTTTGGTGTAAAAGTGTATAACTTATACCTAACTCTTAATTAATAAACAATAAGACTCTACGCTAACATGAGGCATATAAAAACAACATTAGACAAATGGATACTTAAACTTAAGTCATTTTGTAAAAAAAAATTAAAATACATTGGTCATAATGTAACTACTTGATACAAAAGGTTCTTAAACAAAAAAGGTTTTAAACTTAAGTTTTAACTAAGTGGTAACGATAACACAAAAATAAATATGTTACAAGTTGATATAATTAGTATGAGAACGCCACAGAATTGTTTGTTTTGTTGGTCTATTTTAAAACACAACACTTCACCGCACTTCTCACTTGATATTATGTTTATGACTTTGGGACTGGCGACAAAAAATGTTTTAGATGGCAAATCTCACGGTCTTTTTCACGACGCGACCCGATCTTGTAGTGACAGATGGTTCAGTTTTCTCAAGTGAGGTCGATTTGGTTCCAACCGGTGCTAACGCTGTTGTTTTGGGCGAAACAAAAACGTCATGTGGCGACTGAAGTGCAGGGCTATTAATTATAACATAAGCAGGTTTGAGACGATCGAGAGAAATAGTGACTTTTCGAGAACCTACTTGTACGTCGTAATGTTTTTTGCTTCGTTTTAGGATTTTATACGGACCTTCGTACGGCGGTGTTAACGAACGTTTGACTTCGTTTTTAATGAACACGTAGTCAGATTTAGTCAAATCTTTGTGCACAAAAATGTTTCTGTTATCAGTTTGTATTCTTGTGATTGGTTGAATGCTCGCTAATGTTTCCATGAGTTTGCAGGTATAATCTGTGTTGTTGATGTCTGCTTCGGTGGGAACAAAAAAATCTCCGGGTAGACGCATAGATTTACCGTAGGTCATCTGAGCAGGGCTGTATCCTGAGTCTTCTTTAACGGTATTGCGCATTCCTAATAACACGATAGGTAATTGTTGTGACCATTGATTGGTGTTATCGCAACGTGTCATGATGGAAGCTTTTAGCGTTCGGTGCATCCTTTCGACATGTCCATTTGCCTTTGGGTTGTATGCTGTTGTCCTAATCTTTTCTATTCCAAGTAGTTTGGTCAGCTGTTTGAAAAGATTGGATTCGAATTGACGACCTTGATCCGAAGTTATTTTTGCAGGGCAACCAAAACGTGCTATCCAATGCTCGAGTAGAGCTTTCGCGACGGTTTCAGCGCTTATGTCCTTTACAGGAACGACTTCGGGCCATTTTGTATGACGATCAATCATTGTGACACAGTATGTGTATCCATCGGAAGGTGGTAATGGTCCAATTAAGTCTATATGAACGTGCTCGAAACGGTCTGATTTTTCGAACTCTCCTAGAGGTGTGATTGTATGTCTTTGTACTTTACATTTCTGGCATTGTATGCAAGTTTTTACAAAGTTTGCAACGTCAGAGTTCATGTTAGGCCAAAAATAGCGCTGGGCGATAAGGCGACGCGTAGCGGCTACTCCAGGGTGGTTAAGTGCGTGGACACTTGAAATCGCTTTTTCTCGAAACTCCGACGGTAAATAAAGTCGCGCTGATGACGTTGATGTTTCGAACGTAAGCTCATGGTTTGCATATGGCATGCGGAACAATTTAAATTCCAAGTTAGGTTTTTGCTTCAGTAATGATAATTCTGTATCTTCGACTTGGCTTTTGTATAATTGTTCATAATCGAAAATATCATGTAAATGAATCTCTTCTATTCTTGAAAGAGCGTCGGCGGCGTTATTGAGCTCGCCTTTAACGTACTCAATTTTGCTGCAAAACTGCGAAATAAAATCTAATTGACGAAGACGTCTTGGTGGATCGGATTTAGATTCTTTCTTCGATAAAGCAAATGTTAACGGCTTGTGATCGGTTAACACTGTGAGATCACGCCCTTCAATCATATACCGAAAGTGTTTTATTGCCATGTACATAGCTAATAATTCCCTGTCGTAGGTACTGTATTTTGTCTGGGCGCTACTTAGTTTTTTCGAATAAAATCCTAGTGGCTCTAACCGTTTGTTGACTAGTTGATGAAGTGCTGCGCCAACGCAGGTATTCGCTGCGTCGGTCATTAAAATAAGTTTGGATGATGAGTCTGGATGCGTGAGAGTGACAGCTTCACTTATGTGATGTTTGCATTGATTAAATGCGTTGACTGCTTCTTCGGTCCAAGCGATTTTAGTCTTGTCTTTTTTCTTAGCGTTGTGTAAGTAATTGTCTAAAATAGTTTGAGTGTCGGCGGCATTAGGAATGCTCATTCGGTAAAAATTTATAAGACCGAGGAAGCGCCTCAGTTCTTCGATGGTTTCGGGTTGCGGATAGTTATTGATAGCTTTGACCTTTTCTTCGTCCGGCCGTATGCCATCACAGCTAACGCGATAACCGAGAAATGTAAGTTCGGATTTCCCAAATTCGCATTTAGACGTGTTGATTGTGACGCCAAATTCACTAAGTCGCTTGAACACCTCTTTGAGATCATGAATGTGACATTCTTCTGATTCTGAAGCAATAAGTATATCGTCCAGGTAACAAAACGTATTGTGAGTATTTTTCAAAACTTCATTGATAAATCTTTGAAACGTCTGTGCAGCATTTCTCAGACCGAAGCTCATTTTCGTAAACTCGAACAGACCAAATGGAGTTATTATTGCGGTTTTCGGTATGTCCGCGGGTGCGACGCTTATATTATGGTAAGCACGTCGAATATCAATTTTAGATAAAACTTTTTTATTTTTGAGGATGTATGTAAAATCCGTTAAACGAGGAATCGGGTAGCGGTCGGGCTCGGTGATTGCGTTTAAACGACGGTAATCACCGCACGGGCGTAATTCATCGTTTTTCTTTTGAACGACGTGTAAAGCATTTGCCCATGGGCTGGATGACGGCCTGCATATTCCTAAATCTACCATTCGCTGGAATTCGTCCTTTGCCGCTTTGTATTTTGCAGCGTTAAGTGGACGTGCTTTTTCGTAAACAGGTGGGCCATGAGTACATATATGATGCGTTACGTTGTGTTTGGGTGGGTCCTTGAAACACTCGCTCTTAGTGAGGTCTGGGAACTCTGTTAAAATACAGTGATATTTATTATCCGAGTCGATGACCTTTATTGTAGGTATATTTGAGGCATCTTCTACGTTAGTGGTCCTAGAGAGTAGAGTGACTTTGTCAATTAACTTTTTTGCGTGAAGATCAACAAGCAATTGATGTTTGGCTAGGAAATCTGCCCCAATAATGCACCGCTGTACATCAGCCAGGACAAATTCCCAGGTAAAAGCTCGGCGTAAGCCAAGGTCCAAAGTCATTTTCTGAGTCCCATATGTTTTGATTGTGGTCCCATTAGCAGCAAATAACGTAAAATCGGCGGGTTGACGATTCACGTTTTTATAGGTAATAACTGAAATATCAGCGCCGGTGTCAATAAGAAAATGTGTACCACTTTTCCAGTCGGTGACGCTCAAGCGATATGTTCCTTCGACACCTACACTCGCCAAGGCAGGTGTCGGCTTTAGTTTAACGCATTTTTGATGCATTGATCGTCGCCGCATTTCTTGGCATTATCCCCATAAATATAGTGATAGAAGCACTTGTAATCTTTGTCTCCCGGTTGCGCTGTTTGACGCCTGTATCTATTTTGATTGTCAAGATACCGAGAGCGTGATCGTGACCGTGATCGCGACTGATAAATGCCACGACTCCTATTTTCCTCCTCTGACACTCTGAGACTCCTCTGGCGCGTGTTTTGTAGATCGCTAATTTTTGTATTTAACGCGGCAATTTCTTTAATTAAATTATTAAATTGTTGATCTGTTGATTGTGTAGGGATAGCGACCGGATTTAGAGAGCAGACTTCAGATGGCCGTGAAGTTTCCATGATCTTATCAGCAATTGCTGCGACGTTGTCCAACGTAACATCGCAGACCGTGACTACTGCGCGGACTGCTTGAGGCAGGCGATCTAACCACAAAATTTTGATCGTGTCCGCGGGAATTTTGTTTCTTCCGAGTTCTCGCATTTTACGAAGGAGTTGAGTGGGTCGTTGATCCCCTAGCTCGACTTTCGTAAGCAATGTGTGTAATTGCTTGGATTCGGATTCTTCATATGCCGAAATTAACCTATCCTTTAGTGCTTGATATTTACCATTTGCGGGTGGGCTCTCGAGAATGTCACTAATTTGACCCAATTCGTCTCGACCTAACTTAGCTATAACTAATTGGTATTTATGTAAGTCACCTGCTTTTTGTGCACCGATTATGGCCTCAAACTGATGGAACCACAGTCGTGGACGCGCTGCCCAGAAGTCGGCGATGCGGGAGTTAATGGTGATCGCCCCCGTCTCTGGCGGCTGGTGCTGGTCTATGGTATAACACGGACCAGCTTGCTGAGGTGCGTTGACACTACCAGGTGTGGCGGCAGCCGTGGCGGCTGTGTGCTCAGGATCGATGGTAACTTTATAGTCAGCGGCAGCAGCAGTGTTAGGGTTGACCATTTTGAAGGTTTGTAAAATAGTTCACAGTAACAATACAAACAAAATCTACGTCTGTATTGAACGCAATTGCACTCGCGGATCAAAGTATGAAACCGTATTATTTCATTCACGTCGGGGTCACCAATATAGAACTTTTGTTGGGACGTGATGTAGGTTCTATAGTGAGAAATTAAATGTCCATTCAGATTTACACTATGAATTTAATAATGTATTTACTACAACTAAACACGGTACAATTACTTATGATGATTAGTATGAAATGATATATAATTATGATGATTGACGCGAGTAGCCGTCAGTAAACGACTGTGTAATATGTGTTGTCGTGACAACGCGTGACTTCGAACTTAAAATGACGGTGAACGTCTTAGATACTTATAAGCTCGCAAGAGGCGTGCATGTGTGGGTAAACATACCACTACACATGCGTACGTGGAGTCGGCGCAACACGTTTTCTTCTTCCATTCTCCCATGTCAACCGCTAGTTTACCATCCATCATCATCATAATCATCTTCCTGCCCTTGACCCATGCGTACGTGGGGTCGGCGCAACACGTTTTCTTCTTCCATTCTCCCATGTCAACCGCTAGTTTACCATCCATCATCATCATAATCATCTTCCTGCCCTTGACCCATGCGTACGTGGGGACGGCGCAACACGTTTTCTTCTTCCATTCTCCCCTGTCAACCGCTAGTTTGCCATCCATCAACATCATCATCTTTCTGCCCTTGTCCCATGCTACGTGGAGTCGGTGCAACACGTTTTCTTCTTCCATTCTCCCTATCAACTGCTAGTTTGCCATCCATCGTCATCTGCCTAGCCTTTTCCCAAATATGTTGGGGTCGGCATCCTGTCAAACTGGATACACCTGAATACCAGTATTTCACATGGAGCGACTGCCAATCTGACCTCCACTACCCAGTTACTGGGTAATAAGATAACCCTTAGTAGTCTAGACTGGTTGTCAGACTTTTGGGCTTCCGACTACCCGTAACGACTGTCAAAGATCTACACATGACAGCCAGGACCAACGGCTTAGCGTGCTTTCCGAGTTAGTTTACCATCCAATAACACAAAAAGAATCCATCTTGTCGAGTATCACAACCAATGTGGATGAGCCTTAGCACATTAGAGACCTTTAAATGTCTAACTCTTAGCTCCTAAGTCAAATGAAAGAAGCAAATCCCTTTGATCTTGTAATCTTAATAATTGATTTTACGAAATTCTGAATATTAATTACTTCGCCACATCATCACTTTGATTTTTAAATTAGTCTATAATTTAATCTAAGAGTTCGATGTAACTGTTGTAAGTAAGCTGCCTTAACTGTAAGGATTACTTATTACGAAACCTTATTTAGGAGTTATCTTACTAACTCAGGGTACTATTTGGACCTTTGGACCTGGCCTGACGTGAACGAAATACGGTGCGTCCTATGTAGATATACCTACTCCTCTTTTTAGATAAGTGGTCATTGTTATAAGTCATGGAACTGATGATACCTCAATCTCGTATTATAATTTAAAAATTTATAATAAAATAAAACTAAGAAAAATCCCCGTCGTATAAACCTTATTTTGACAAGTATTGGTAAGTTCCTGACTCCTGAAACTTATTATTTAATAAACTACAAAATACGACGATTATAATAACATAACAATTATTACTGAACATTGGCTTTGACTACCTAGAAAACCGTCCATTGCTCCACCAGACATGTCCTTTTACTAAAAGTAGGAATACGATGGAATGGAACGTGTATTGATGACACTTTGCAATACGAGGCGTTGGACTGCCCAGAAAGGCAAAGGATAAGGACAATTCCTGCTTTACTCTAATTCTTTTTTTTTTTTTTTTTGTGGATGGGAAGTCATCAAATGACTTGTCCCGCTCTGGGGGAGCGGGAGGGCGTGTCAGACTTTTACTGACTAAAACCCACCCGTGTTCCTTCAGTTGCCAGGGCCACGGTATCTCTTTCGAACTACCCGCGACCCCGGCGGCTTTAATCCTGTCATCCTACTAATAATAGGTCTTTACCTATGAAACTGCCGTTTTGTATGAAAAAATTGAAACGAATTTTTTTCATGCATTTTTTATTTGTATTAATCGAAGTAATCACCCATGCAATCAATGCATCTTTGCCAACGCAGTGGCAGTTTATTGATGCCCTTCTTAAAGAAATCAGCTGGACGGGAGGCAACAAATTCTTCAAAGGCATTTTGTACTGCCTCTCGGGTATTGAATTTTTTTCCCGCCAAGAAGTTATCCAAATTCTGGAAAAAGTAGTAGTCTGTAGGCGCAAGGTCTGGTGAGTAGGGCGGATGACGGAGAGCTTCCAACCCCAGTTCTTGCAACTTGGGGACCGTCTGCTGTGCGGTATGAGGTCGCGCGTTGTCGTGCAGGAGCAGCGGAGACGAGCGATTGACCAATGCTGCTTGGAGATGTGCCAGCTTCTCCATCATTGTGTTCAGTTCTTCACAGTACACATCTGAAGTAATGCTCACCCCGTTTGGTAAGAAGCTGTGATGAATCACACCGGTGCTAGACCACCAAACAGTGACCATCACTTTTCTAGGGGTAAGTTTTCGTTTAGGGCATTGTTTAGGTGCTGAACCAGGATCCAACCAACTTGCTGAGCGCTTGCGGTTATCAAACAGAATCCATTTTTCATCGCAGGTAACAATGCGGTTCAAAATTCCTTCATTTGTGTGTCTGTTGAGCAGTGCAAGGCACGTCTCGACGCGTACTTCGCGCTGGCGATCATTGAGTTCGTGGGGAACCCATTTGTCAAGCTTTTTTACCTTGCCAATTTGACGCAAATGGACCAATATTGTTTTGACGCTAACGTCGAAAGCTGCTGCTAATTCAGCCGTAGATTGTGTATCATCAGCTTCCACAATCGCCTTTAATTCGTCATTGTCGACCAAAGTCTTCGGACGACCGCGAGGTTCATTTTTCAGGTCGAAATTTCCAGAACGGAAGCGAGCAAACCAATAACAAGTGGTGCGTTGGTTTGTAGTGTTAGCTCCGTAAACGTCGTTGATGTTGCGTGCCGCTTGTGCCGCGTTGCTGCCACGACGGTACTCATATTCCATAATTACTCGAATTTTTAACGTATCCATGATGACGAAAAAGATTGAAATGCGATGTAAATGTAACACTAATCAATAAACAAATGACTACTTTTGGAAAAAAAAATCCATGTTTTTAAAATAAAATTAATTTGAAATTAGAATTCTTAGCCAAACAAAAATTATTTTGATTTGAAATGGCCAGTACTGCAGAACGGCAATTTCATAGGTAAAGACCTAATAAAATATAACCTAACCTATGACCTAATATTAGGTCTTAACCTATGAAATTGCCGTTCTGCAGTACTGGCCATTTCAAATCAAAATAATTTTTGTTTGGCTAAGAATTCTAATTTCAAATTAATTTTATTTTAAAAATATGGATTTTTTTTCTAAAAGTAGTCATTTGTTTATTGATTAGTGTTACATTTACAACGCATTACAATCATTTTCGACATCATGGATACGTTAAAAATTCGAGTAATTATGGAATATGAGTACCGTCGTGGCAGCAACGCGGCACAAGCGGCACGCAACATCAACGACGTTTACGGAGCTAACACTACAAACCAACGCACCACTTGTTATTGGTTTGCTCGCTTCCGTTCAAAAAATTTCGACCTGAAAAATGAACCTCGCGGTCGTCCGAAGACTTTGCTCGACAATGACGAATTAAAGGCGATTGTGGAAGCTGATGATATACAATCTACGGCAGAATTAGCAGCAGCTTTCGACGTTAGCGTCAAAACAATATTGGTCCATTTGCGTCAAATTGGCAAGGTAAAAAAGCTTGACAAATGGGTGCCCCACGAACTCAATGATCGCCAGCGCTAACTACGCGTCGAGACGTGCCTTGCACTGCTCAACAGACACACAAATGAAGGAATTTTGAACCGTATTGTTACCTGCGATGAAAAATGGATTCTGTTTGATAACCGCAAGCGCTCAGCAAGTTGGTTGGATCCTGGTTCAGCACCTAAACAATGCCCTAAACGAAAACTTACCCCTAGAAAAGTGATGGTCACTGTTTGGTGGTCTAGCGCCGGTGTGATTCATCACAGCTTCTTACCAAACGGGGTGAGCATTACTTCAGATGTGTACTGTGAAGAACTGAACACAATGATGGAGAAGCTGGCACATCTCCAAGCAGCATTGGTCAATCGTTCGTCTCCGCTGCTCCTGCACGACAACGCGTGACCTCATACCGCACAGCAGACGGTCTCCAAGTTGCAAGAACTGGGGTTGGAAGCTCTCCGTCATCCGCCCTACTCACCAGACCTTGCGCCTACAGAGTACTACTTTTTCCAGAATTTGGATAACTTCTTGGCGGGAAAAAAATTCAATACCCGAGAGGCAGTACAAAATGCCTTTGAAGAATTTGTTGCCTCCCGTCCAGCTGATTTCTTTAAGAAGGGCATCAATAAACTGCCACTGCGTTGGCAAAGATGCATTGATTGCATGGGTGATTACTTCGATTAATACAAATAAAAAATGCATGAAAAAAATTCGTTTAAATTTTTTCATACAAAACGGCAATTTCATAGGTAAAGACCTATTATTACAAAGGTAAAGTTTGTGAAGATGTTTGGATGTTTGTTACTCAATTACGCAAAAACTGCTGAACGGATTTTGATATAATTTGGCACACAGATAGTTTGTAACCTAGATTAACACATAGGATACTTTTTATCCCAGTAGTAGGTTTCCGTGGGATAATTTCCGACATCCACGCGGGCGAAACCGCAGGCAGCGGCTAGTAAGTAGTAATTTACGTATCCAATAGTTACCTACATTAAAATATAACATAACCTCACGTCTTTCCCCGTTTCGGGCAGAGTAGTACACCTACATTTCGGCAGTTATGTTTAAGCACCATGTAAAAGGGAGCGAGCCTATTGCCATCAAACGGGCAAAAATACAGACTCCGGGCTGCTACTGAGAAATTTCAGATAGAAAAACTCAATAACACTTTGCCCGACCTGGTAATCGAACCCAGGACCTCACGCTCAGCAGTAGCGCTTACAAGCACTAGACCAACGAGGCAATCATAAAAAAATGTTTCGGCAATGTACAAAATTACACAATTTCCTACCTCACACGTATGTGGCACATATACTCGGTAACGCCATGACAAATAATAAAACAAAAGGCGAAAATAAAACGAATATTTACGACACATTTTATGTTTCTCATTTTCCATTAATGAAATTTTTTTCATTCACGTTATGAGGCAAAATGAATGTTATTTGAGCTGAAATATGACCCACCATATGTTCTCGGCGGCTTTCTCAGTAATTGACTTCTCCCTAATGAAACGCCGCTCAATCACGACCCTGTGTTTAGCATTTCTGTAAATTCCTTTTTATTTCGTGTTTTGTGCTTTGCAAAAAATCCGAGAACATATAGCAACAGAACCCAAGAGTTAATTTGACTCTGTATATAGATTTAAGAGTCTTTGAGTGACAAACGCGACAATCTAGAATCTAGCCGAACTTTTTTTTAAACTATTTGTCTCCTTGTATTTGTCTTATTAAAAATCGAGACCTTAAACCTTCGAGCCAATCATTATATTTTGAACATTATTTCGACTACAGTAAAGTTTTTAATACAAATTTGACAACTTAGACTCTGTTCTACAGTCAGTGTTTGTTGCATCATTTCCCTTGGGTAAGCAACTTTATATGGTAGTTTCCTTCTCCTGCAGTAGACTGATTGTTTTATAATGTCCATACTTATGCAACTGTAGTTGCTAGTTGTCCTTAGGATTTCATGTTCACTGTGTGGTGAACAAACCTCCTTCCAACCCCTTCCTTCCTTACTTCTTTCCTCCTTCAAGCGTCCTTTAAACAGTGTTCTGTTTATAATAACTGTAACTTTCTATAATATTTGCCAGAGTGATACTCTCTAATAATAACTAAATGTAAGGAGAAAATTATGACTCTGTTGTCACTGAAGAGAGAGTAGGTAACAACAGTTGTAAATAAACTTTATCCATTTTATCCCAAACTATTACATCGCTTTATTTTTAACAATAAAATAAAATGTAATCGCTACTGAAATCATTGTCTCTCATATCTATAAAACTTACTTTTTTGTACATAATGTACAATACAATACATAATGCTTTAGTATAATTATTGTATTGTAACATCGCTAACATTAATGAAAAACCGGAAAATGGTCGAAATGACATTAAAACGTTGTGTTTCTTTTGAAAACCTAAGCTTCATAATAATAACAAAAGGGCCAGGTGAGAGCTAATAAACAGAATGGCTTTGTCCTCTTAACGAGCTTTCACGGAAAGACTTAGCCGTGCAAATATAAATAAACTGCTATTGTTTCAGAACCTCTGCTTTTAGCGATCCGCTGGAAAATACAGCGAACGTTCACTGTTTATCTTCTTAATTACTGATTAGCCGATACAGACGTTTCCGTTTCTTTGCAGCTCAGATGTACTGCACTATGTTTCATTAAGTTCTAAATAAAAACAAGACGCAAAAATAACGTTTTGTGTTGGGGATTTGGATTGAGTTTTATCTTTGAAAAGAGTTGAGTTTATTTTTGGATTAATTTTCTTTCCCGTGTGTGTTATTTTTAGATTAATTTTGTGATAGGTACTGACCTTATAATTAAATAAATATCGTAAAATTTTTAATAATTATAATACTTACCTTTTAAAATACTTATGTCGAAAGAAAGAAAGAAAGAAACATACATTTATTTGACAATCAATCTGCCAATCTGCCTAGCCTTTTCCCAACTATGTTGGGGTCGGCTTCCAGTCTAACCGGATGCAGCTGAATACCAGTATTTTACTTGGAGCGACTGCCTATCTGTCCTCCACAACCCAGTAACTGGGTAATACGATACCCCTTGGTAAGACTGGTTGTCAGACTATCGGGCTTCTGACGACCGTAACGACTGTCAAAGATCCACGAATGACAGCCGGGACCAACAGCTTAACGCGCTTTCCGAGGCACGGAGGAGTCTCCGTATGTAAAGATGGTCACCCATCCACGGACGAACCTCGGCAAGCGTAGCTTATCCTGATGGATCGACCCGTGCGGCTGTTATTACTTAGCCACGAGCTGCTCTCCTTCTCTATTTATTTGAAAATATTCAGAAAAAAACAGAAAAAAAACTCAGAGCAAAATGGACGTTGGTGGCTAGGCTTCACAGCCTGGCTCATCGGCGTAATGTTGCTTGCCTGTCGGTTTTCTGCAGACTGTACTTTAGAGATTGTGCGCAGGAGCTCCATGATCTGATCCCACCATCGCCCTTTTACTACCGGACTACCAGACGTACTGCAAGGTTCCATCCGCACTTGGCTGATATCCCGACCAGTCGTACTCAGCGCTTTTCCTCCACATTTATTGTGCGAACGGCCAAAGTGTAGAACTTTGCCTTCAAAGCAAGAGAAAACAGGCTTCTGGGCACACTCGTTCCATCTTAGACCTCATCCATAACTTTTCATCAGGCGTGATCGAGGCCAAGAGCAGGCCCAGATAGCAATAAAATAAAATAAACTTAAAACAGTATTTAAACTTTTTAAACATACGTGATTTGTACACATTATAAAACAACATTGAGAACGGGTCTTCTCGCGATATTCCTTTTTTCGAGGTAAATAGGTACTTACCTACTTGTTTCCTGACGTTTCGACTGTCTTGCAGCGATCGTGGTCACGGGAGGACTGATGACAGCTCAGCGACGTCTTCGTAAAGTGCGGGAGTGCGGGTATGGGCATCTATCCTCACATGGTCTTCACAATTTTTTGCCACTGTCGGTATTTCTACACACAACACTAAGGACATCTACACACTAGCGGACCTCGTCGGACGACCGGCGTTGCTTGCATTTGCTAATGACTGGATTCGAAGTTGTAGGCAGTCGGTATCCAACCTCTCTATTGAAATTTATAAAAGTTTCAACAGAGAGGATGGATACCACGATCGCTGCAAGGCGGTCGAAACGTTGGGAAACAAGTAGGTAGGTACCTGTTTACCTCCCCGACCCGTTGTCAATGTTGTTTTATAATGTGTTAAAACAGTATTGTTACACACGGCTGCGCCAAATAGGCCCAGTTCAGCATTTATGCCAGACAACTACTGCCTGACGCTGGTTTTCAAGTGGTCCTAATATGTTACGAGGACGTCTCGTTCATCAAACACATACTTAGGTGTGGCGGAATCTACATCGCCACATACGAACAACGCGTCACACTGACGTCACGTAATTCTGCATCGCGCAATCAGAGTTTACCGCGCGACTAGCATATATACAACGTCCCGATATCAACCGTTGGGCAGTAGCCCACCAGACGCAACACCCGTCTGGTCGGAGGATCCTCCCTTTTCTATGGAGGATGAGTGAACGTTAAACCTTGTTCCTCATGCCTCTATATAGGTATTAACCATATGATTCTAAACATTTTCCTGACTATATTAGGCTTCCTTGATACTCGTAATAATATTCTCTAATACATCTCTTTAATTTATCTCATTCCTATTATGTACGGAACTCTTTACATTAATTAGTGTACCAAGTGTACCAGTATTTATTCTGTAACTGGCCACAGCGGGAAGTTTTTATTTTAATCCCCTTATTCCTCAATGCTTATAATCGAATATTTTACTTAAATGGAAATATCAAAATGTACAGACGAAACCCGGGCGGAAAACGTCTTTATATTTTCAGAGGCAAGAACAACATTGCTAATTAAATTGAATGATAAAGGTTGGTCGGCAAAGTGTTTTGTTTAAAAATAAAGCTGAATGGAAATCCTTAAAAATATTATAATAATAAGTTGAAATGAGTTGGTTTCATTTTGACAGTTCAACAGCATTCATTGCGTTATTTACGTTGTCGAGGTGACAAATTTTTCGAACATATGAAGCAATGCATTAGCAATTTGTTTCAAAATGAAACCAACTCCGATCGATAATGTGTTGCGCAATTAGGGTGCTGGTTCCTTTAATTCGTTGTCTTTTAATTCATCTGTTTTAATGTTAGTCCTCATGTCATCGTCGTTTGTGATTGTGATAATTATACACAAATTTAACATTGCCTGTTTCTATGGCACTATCAACTATCCTAAGGACATGAAGGCGCTCTCCTTCTTGCAATAACCATGCAGATTTTCTGTTTTTTAGAGTTCCATACATCAATAGGAAAAAACGGAACCCTTATAGGATCACTCGTGTGTCTGTCCGTCTGTCTGTCTGTCTGTCTGTCTGTCCGTCTGTCACAGCCAATTTGCTCCGAATCTAATGGACCGATTAAGTTGAAATTTGGTACACATATGAAATTCTGTGACCCAAACACGGACGGGTAAAGTAAATAAATGAATTTTGAATATAGAGGTCACTTTTGGGGGGCAAATAAGAAAATTAAAAAAAAAAGTTTTGCAAACTACACCATGTGGCATGTCAAATAAAAGGCCTTACTATGAGGGTCTCAAAAATATTTTTTTATAATTTTAAAATAAATTGTTTTAAAGTTATTTAAGAAAATAGACGAAAATTGACTATTCCCCCCCTTATCTCCGAAACTACTGAGCCTAAAATTTTTTAAAAAATACAGTCTGTGGTCTTAAAATAACATGGTACCTAAATCTATCAATATTGTGAGTACAAACTTACATTTACAGTTGGAATGTATGGGAGAACATGTTTTTCAACTACAATGTTAAGTTTGTTCTTAACATAAATTCATCTCAACTACGGAACCCTTCATTGTGCGTGGTCCAACACGCACTTGGCCGGTTTTTTAAATCAAAAACTTCCCGTTACGAGGAAACAATTATAATAGGTAGGTACTTACCTAATTCAGGGGCGTTGTCAGTTGTTGTGATGTATTTGTGGAAGAAATTTTGTTCAGATTGCTGAACAAAATTTCTTCTTTCTTCTCTTTCTTCCACTGTGATGTGTTGAGATAGAATTTTAAAAAATCGGCCAAGTGCATGTCGGACCATGCACAATGAAGGGTTCCATAGTTGGGATGAATTTATCCCAAGAACCAACTTAATTTTGTAGTTGGAAAAAATGTTCTCCCATACATCGATAATCGATTACACCACGGTCATTTCTCTAACTACAAATGTAAGTTTGTAATCGCAAAAACAATATTTTTATGTGTTAAAACTACATATTAACGATTTTCGAACTTTTGCTTTATTTGTGCTGTGAGGCGTTGCTTCTTGCCAAATTTCACGATTCTAGGTCAACCCTATAGGTTTTGATTTATTTGCGAGTGTCAAAATATGTCGCATAAATGGTCGTATTTTTTATTGCGTTGACTTAGAAATTGATTTTTTTTAGAGCTCCAAGGGACCGTAGACCTACGTATCTGATATCAATTTGAAAATGATACCTCCACGCGTTCCTGAGAAAAAAGGGTCTTGAGACACAGACAGACGAACATCGAAGTCGAAGGGTCGAAGGGTTCCGTTTTTTTTTTTCCTTTTGAGAACGGAACCTTAAAAAACATAAATTATCATCTTTACTTTACTTTTCAACAAAAAAACATTTCTTTAAGAAATACCCTTCTCAATACACCGAAAAACGTCAAACAAATCCACAATATGAACCATTCGCACTTTAATACTTCGGTAAACAACCCATTTCGGGGCACTTAAGAGTTATCGTATGACACAGTCGTGTGTAGTACTCGACGACTACTCTTACATGAAATATCTATTACGGGGCACGTAAGCCCTGCCCGTTGGGGCAGCTGATAGGGGCAGGCTGTCCGAACTGGTTTAGCTCTTAAGTACGTCTTACTGACGTTCTTAGCCCGGAGATAACTGCCCCAATGTAATGTGGGGTTGCATGTGGATCTTTCTAGTATGCTGTACTGGTCTGAAATGAATCGCTTGTTAGGATTTTCAGAAAATCTGTTTTTAGTGAGACTGTTTGTTTTGTAGTGAGATATGGTAGGTTTATTGGTATAGTATGTAGTTTACAATAGGTTGACGAGTGTGGCTGAAGTGAAGCCCAATGGTGCTTCAGGCCTAATTTATCTAAGTTACCTGGTAATGTCCACTGCTCATCACCTTTTACAAAATATTGCTTTTCCCGATGCAGGGAACGTTAATTGTTGGGGAGTTCTCCTAGTAAGTACCAGGAGAACTAGGGCTGATGGTGAAGTTACCATCAGCTCCACTTCATCATTTATTCATTGTGACGAGCATAAATTGCTTAGCAACCATATTAAAGTAATCGAATCGCAACCCGTGAAATAAAATTATTGAAAATAATAATAGAATTGAGAATTGAATTGAATTGAATACGTAGGTATAATTGAGTAATTCAGGTCTTCATCGTCAATTCTACTTCACCAAATGGTGCTTTCTGAGAGCAAATGCACGAGTTACTATAAAAAATACCCAAATCGCTAGGATGCCTGTAAAATTGTCGGTTTCACTCGATTTTCATAGGATCCCCTCATCAGATTCTGAGTTGGTGACAATGGGACCAAATCGAGAGCATACCCTTCCAAACAAAAAGAGAATTGTCATAATCGACGGTCCGCAATTGATGGAGAAATCGCGTAAAAAAACACACAAAAAAAAACATTCAGTCAAATTGTGAACCTTCTCCTTTTCCGAAGTAGGTTAAAAAGAGATTTCTTGATATATTATGGGGGCTCTGTAAAGATTCCATGGCGAACCTAACAATGCGCTTCATAGGTGGTACCTACGTCATAGGTGTGTTCTAGTCATTGATTCTAAAGGCGTGATTCCACCAGTGTGCCGAACTGTGCGGCACTGTAACGCACAGTGTACGACGCAAATGTTCACGTTGGTCGACTCACTCCGGCAAACAATAACAAATTGTGCGCGAACATTTTAGAAATGTTCGCGCACATCTGTATACTTTTGTGCGCGCACACATGCATGCAGTGGACTCGTGTCGACGCGTACGCGCTTGTTGTTCGCGAACTCAGTCTTGCTTCCGCTACCGGAGCGAAAACATTTATTTGTACGCGCACACGTCACATTGTTTAATTAAGTTAAATATGGATTGGACGAATGATAAAATTATAAAATTTATTCAAGCAATTAAAACTTATCCTTTACTATGGGATTCCAGTCACAATGATTATAAAAATAGAAACAAAAAACACGACGCCACTCTAGAGTTGGCTCAAAGTTTCAATTGTGACTCGACGGAGATAATGAGAAAATGGAAAATTATTTTAGCTCAGTATCGAAGAGAAAAGAAGAAAATCGCGGAATCAAAATCTTCAGGTTCTGGTATATCAGACATATACAAACCAAAATGGTTTGGTTATGCTTATTTGAATTTCTTTCATGGAAGGGACGAACCGAACGCCAGTGTGAACTCACAGGACGAAATAAATGAACAGGTACGTTTAATTTTTTTTATTTTCAAACCTCTTTTTTTATTTTTAGTTATGCTTTTACGCTAGTGCTTCTTGCCATGGCACCATTCCGATGTCAGTTTGGAAATAATGTGCAAATTCTTCTCGTATGTCTTTCGCATCACCAGGTGGTCTTCTTCCGACATGTCTTAAAGGTAGTAAGTTTGCCATGGGTGCATCGCGCCGCCAACTTCCATCGATAGTGCTATGAGTAATTTGGTTTTCAGTATCAAAACTGCCAAAAGAAGTATAAAGTTGTGCAGACGACTTTTGTGTCATCAAAAAATTATGCAAGTAACAACATGTCAGTGTTATTAATTGTGCCTTTTCTGGAGCTAACAGAATAGGTTTTCTGAGTACGCGAAATACAGCGGACAAAATACCAAATACATTTTCCACAACACGTCTCGCTCTGCTCAACCGATAGTTAAATATTCTTTCTTTTGACCTTTTGGCATGTTGACCGGGATATGGTTTCATTAAATTTATATCTAATGCAAAAGCATCATCTGCCACAATGACATATGGAATTGGTTTGTTCCTTCCGGGTAGCGCATAAGGTTGAGGCAAATTTAATTTTCCTTGCTGAAGATTAGCATAGAAACCAGTATTTTTGAAGACACCACCATCCGATATTCTTCCTTTACAACCGACATCTACGTACGTAAATTTATAATTTGCATCAACCAGTGCTAAAAGTACAATGCTGAAATCACCTTTGTAATTAAAAAAGTCACTTCCAGTATTCTTTGGAGCTTGAACAATAACATGTTTGCCATCCATAGCCCCAATGCAATGAGGGAAATTCCATAGATGGTCAAATTGTCGTTCTATCATCATCCATTCTTCTGAAGTGTTAGGTATCTGAAAAAAGAAATCTTATTATTATATCAGGTAATACAAGATACTCAGGAACACACAGTAAATGAAGATCAAGAATCTCCTCATGAAAGGCCAGTCGAAAAGTTTAAGGCTCCAAAGAACTCGCAGAAACGTCGTGCTGTCGATGAAGACCCGAGAATCGCTCATGCTTTGTCCATTATGGATAACGTAAACAAGCAGATGGAAGCAAGAAAGCATGATGATGATGACATTTTTGCTGCAGCTGTCGCAACGAAGCTAAGGAAAATTAAGGATGAGCGAACGAAGATTTTAGTGCAAAGAGATATTGATAATCTATTGTATGATGCTATTATTGGTACTGGAAAATATACTACGACTCCAATGCCTTCACCGTATTCAGATTCGTCGAATTCTCAGATCCGAGTTTCAAGTTTTCAGATCCGCGATAATGATGACTCAGATCTTTTACGCCAGAATGACAGCGAAATATTAACTTGGCACGATATTTAATGCAATAAAAGTAATTAAAATTAAATGTAATTTTATTTTCTTACCTTAATATTTTCATTCAACACGCTTATTAACGCCTTACAGGTCTCAGGTACAATCCGAGCCCATGGCCCTTTACGGGGCACCGGTGTGGGCGCGTTCCCTGAGGCTGCGACCAGCCCGCCGGTTGAACGCGTCCCAGAGGGTCATGGCCATCCGGCTAGTCCGGGGATACTGCACGGTCTCCTGTGAGGCGGCGTGCCTCCTTGCCGGATTACCGCCAAGGGATCTGGAGGCAAAAGTCCTCGTGCACGTGTGGGAGTGGCGCGAGGAGGTGAAACGCCGGGGCGTAACTCCGCTGCCGCGAGAAATCACGGTACAGCGGACAGAGCTCCGGCGGGATCTCATGGCGACATGGAGAGTGCGATTGTCGCAACCCAGCGCTGGGCACGCCACAATTGCGGCGATAAGTCCCCTCTTTGAGGAGTGGTTGGAGAGGCGCCACGGCGTCCTCACCTTCCGCCTGACGCAGGTCCTCACCGGACACGGTTGTTTCGGGAGGTTCCTGTTTCGGATAAGGCGGGAGGAAACGCCCGGATCGCCCGGAGGACACGGTGGAGCATACAGTGGAGGTCTGCCCGGCTTGGGCGGAGCACCGCCGTGTTCTCACGGAGGCGATCGGCGGCGGCGATCTCTCGCGTCCAAACCTGGTCCAGGCCATGGTGCGGAGCGAGAGTGCATGGGAAGCCGTCACCTCCTTCTGCGAAGCAGTAATGCTCGCGAAGGAGGAAGCGGAACGCGTGAGGGAGAGGCAACAGCCGCGCCCTCGCGCTCCTAGCCGCCGTAGGAGACGCCCTGGGCGGCGGGAATCCATTGCCGATTCCCGGCCACCGTAGGCGCGGGCTTGCGGACGACGAGTAATGGGCAGCTCGCCGTCCGGTAAGGACCAGGCCCGGGTCGACGGCGCGTTGTGTTCCACGCGCGCCTCAAAGAGATGTCAGCAGTGACGGGGTCAATTGGGCCGATGCCGCCGGGGTCGCGGGTAGTTCGAAAGAGATACCGTGGCCCTGGCACGGGTAGCTGAAGGAACATGGGTGGGTTTTAGTCAGTAAAAGTCTGACACGCCCTCCCGCCTCTGCCCAGAGCGGGAGAAGTCATTTGATGATTTCCCATCCACAAAAAAAAAAAAAAAAAAGGTACAATCCGAGCAATAAGTTCTTTTGAAACTTTAAATAAATACATTAAACTTGCAAAAGAATCTCCAGTAGCAAGATATCTTAAGGTAATTGCAAGTCTTATTGGAACAGGGACACATTTTCTGTAGTTTGTATCTTGCTTTTCAATAAGAGGACTAACTGCATTGGCCAGCCACTCAAAATCTTTGCACGATATACGAGTGAAATTTTTAAATCCACTCAATGGATCTATTTTTATTTCTTCTACAAATCTATTCGTTTCTTCATTTCGTCGCTTTAGGAAAGGCCTCACCCAACAACGCGGTTTCTTTCTCCGTTTCTTTTTAAGTAAACTACATAATAAAACGCAAGCTGCAGCACAAAGCACTACGTTTTCCCGCCCGTCCATATTAACAACTGAAGACAGAAAACTCTTCTCAGTGAACATGTCCGTGCACAAGTGTGCCATACTGTGCGTTTACAAAAGTTACGCACAACCTTGCCGGTGGAGACAGCAGCTAGACGCGATACCAGTTTAGTACGTGCACTGCTGGAGTTTTGCACAAAATGTTTGTAAACAAATGTGCTGCACACTATTTTGGTGGAATCGTACCTTGACGTCGCAATCTTGTCAAAGGAACTGTCCTAAGACTTAAATCTCGGTTGTCCGTCTTCCGTAGAAAGCTACACCAGTAGTGCTATTCTGTAAACATCTCACCGTGATAACTCAGGTGAAGTGAGCGTGAAGTGAGCCGTCATTCCACCTGATGCTAGGGGTTGACACTATTGACAGCTCACTTTAAGATCACTTCACTCATGTTTTCACGGTGAGATATTTACAGAATAGCACTACAGGTGCTTTCTTCAATAAATATGTCACAGTAAGATGGTTATAGCCGCGATATACATAGTTACATCCCTAGGGATATAACTATATACCGTAATATAGTTTTAGGAAAACTGTCGGAGTGCCCTAATACTTATATTAGCAAATTATGCTCGTATCATAGTTATAGGTATTTCTAGTGAGATACATAAATACTCCATCGGTTTAGGTATTTGATTAATGGTTAACAAAAAATTATTCCTTATTCCTCGAACAGCTCATGTACGTGAGGTACGTACTCGACGTCTATTTGCTACTAGTCTCTGTAAATCCAACGCTGGCTCGCGTTCACCACTTCATCGTTTGGTTAAGACTTATAACAATGAGTTTAGTTCAATTGATATTCTTTTTCTCAATAAAAATGCATTTAGGCAACAAATCCAAGCAACCTTAAAGGATCAGCAAGGTAATGTTTAATAATAATATTTAACGTAATGTTTAATATTTAATAATGATGTACGCACACAAATTTACTTTTTCTTTTTTTTAAATGTAAAAATCCATTTTGAGTTCTAGGACAATATATAACTGTGTTACTAGCTAGTTTTAAAACCTACTACTTATAAATTGTAATCTGTGGAGAACGTAGTGGGTAGCATAATTGTTAAATGTAATATTTAAGTTATTTTGTCTATTTGTTATTGTGCTACTGTTTGTTTTCCCTAAATAAATAAATAAATAAATAAATAAATAACACGTGTCTGGTGAACCGACTAAGGGCTGATTGTTCAATACGTTGATAACTTTTACCTGAAGAATAAATGTGACAGTTTGACGTATTTTCTATACAAAAGCTGTCAAACCGCCATATTTATTCCTCTGATAAAAATTATCCGACTATTAAACAATCAGCCCTATATGTGATACCTGTCACTTCAGTCGTCATGCTACGAAACAGTTGTACTCTTTAATTTAGCAACGTTCTACAACGAATTATAAAATTACTAAATTGAAGCGTACTGTGTCGTAGCATGACAACTGAAGTGACAGGTATTGCGTTTAGTCGGTTAGCCAGACAAGTGGTTTTTTTGTTTACTTTTATTTAATTACCTAAACCGATGGAGTATAGTCATGAACCGCTTTTATATAGCTATATTACAGTTTATAGCTATATCCGTAGATATCCCTAGGAATAAATCACGGCTACGTTACAAAATAGACAACACGTTAAAACTTGCAGTCAAATCCCAAGACGTTTATATTATTTTAAGCCCAACAAAAACTAGACGGTACAAATGTACCCACACAGATATTCATTAAACAACATTACATTCTAAGAGTACATAATCTTCTTGTTGAGACTTGAGACACATTATCGCATGCAAGTCGTAAGGCAAGCTGTATGTTGTAGGCAAGCTGTATACAAGCTCTATAGCCATAGCCAGTGAAGTGTGTGTAAAACATAAGAGGCCACTCGGCGTAACTGTATTGTAAGCAGAGAGCGAGTTAGCTCGATGATGGCACGATATACCTTTGCATTAGCTGAGGTCTTGGAGACCTTGTTCTGTACTATTGGCGTGCTTGAGTTATTTGTTGGTGTGATGAAAATGGTTTACCTAAGCATAGTGACTTTAATTGGATGAGTCAGGAAAGATTATTTTTTCCCCCGTATCATACGATATCCAAGCTGGATACTGAGCTCATGGATCACCACACGGGGTGACCCATCAGTTTAAGCTATTGTTGGCGGGGTTGTTCCGTGGATGACCGAGACTCTTCCTTGCCTCGGAAAGCACGCTCCCGGTTGTTATTCGTAGATCTTTGACAGTCGTTATGGGTCGTCAGAAGCCCGAAAGTCTGACGACCAGTCTTACCAAGGGGTAACGTATTACACGGTTACTGGGTTGTGGAGGTCAGATAGGCAGTCACTCCATGTAAAATACTGGTATTCAGCTGTATCCGGTTAGACTGGAAGCTGACCCCAACATAGTTGGGAAAAAGTTGAACGAAATTAAATGTTATTTATGTAAATTATTTGTTAAAGGCAATAATTATTTCTACAAATAGGCGCGACACGCGACGCGAATCGCACGCGACACAAACGCACCGCGTGTCGCTTGACGAGCGGTGCCTTTGTATCGCATGCGATTCGAGTCGTGTGTCGTGCCCCCAGAACAGATAATCTATTCTGTGGTCGTGCCTGTTTAAATGAACTTTAAAAAGAAAAACAATACCTACTTAGTTTGTAAGTATGTCAAAGTTTTGTAACAGGTACCTACCTACTGCCTACCAAATTTTAAGTGAAATCCTTGTAATTTCTTATTAACTCTTAAAATGTCGATTGTACACCATGTGTACAGATAACAATAGAATTTCAATTGTGTCTGCTAATTAGCGCGCGACGGGTTAACAAGTAAATTTCTTTAACCATATTAAAGTCTTTTGAAGACATTTAAGTATTCTCCTGTGAGTTGAAGGGCCATAACTTAATAAACAAGCGCTCGTCATCTTCGTCTGCCTTGCCTTTTCCCAACTATGTTGGGATCGGCTTCCAGTCTAACCGGATGCACCAGTATTTTACTTGGTGCGACTGCCTATCTGACCTCCACAACCCAGTTACTAGGATTACCTTGTAACTGGGTTGTAGAGGTCAGATAGTCAAGGCCAGTCTTACCAAGGGGTATCGTGACTGGTTGTCAGATTTCAGGCTTCCGACGACCCGTAACGACTGTCAAAGATCCACGAATGACAGCCGGGACCAACGGCTTAACGTGCTTTACGAGGCACGGAGGAGTCTCGGTATGTAAAGATGGTCACCCATCCACGGACCAACCCCGACAAGCGTAGCTTAACCTGATGGATCGACCCGTGCGGCTGTTATTACTTAGCCACGAGCTCCTATAACCTAATAAACCTAATAACCAAACACTCGTATTGTCGTTTAATTATTGAAACTATTGACATTTAAGTAGGTACCAGTTACCGGATACCTACCGGATATATTACGAGTATGTACCCAGTATGGCATAAATATTCTACGAACATGTACCGATACATCCAACATCAATAAAATGAATACCTACAAAACTAAAGTTATGCAACATGCGCCGCGTCGTGTTCCTCTGTGTAACGAAAATTGACACGTTAATAATTACTTGTAAGTGGAAGTTATTTCATTGATCGATTGGCGTACGAACTCCCACAGGCTCACAGCTAAGCAAAATGGTATACATAATTATTATGTTATGTGAGGAGCTCGTGGCTAAGTAATAACAGCCGCACGGGTCGATCCATCAGGTTAAGCTACGCTTGCCGGGGTCGGTCCGTGGATGGGTGACCATCTTTACATACCGAGACTCCTCCGTGTCTCGGAAAGCACGTTAAGCCGTTGGTCCCGGCTGTCATTCGCGGATCTTTGACAGTCGTTACGGGTCGTCAGAATCCCGAAAGTCTGACAACCATTCTTACCAAGGGGTATCGTATTACCCAGTTAATGGGTTGTGGAGGTCAGATAGGCAGTCGCTCCATGTAAAATACTGGTATTCAGCCGGTTAGACTATTGGCTAAGGATCGAGTTGAGTGGAAAAAGCTGCCACTGCTTATTTTAATTTTAATTTTGATTTTTTTTTACGTTTCTAATACGGACGCTTTTAACGTTCTGCGTCGTTCTCAGTTCTCACATGTATAATTTCAACATAAATGATGTAACCAATATTTTGTAACCATACTTTGATTTAGAAGAGTGTCCGTGGAGTTTCTTGCCAGTACTTCTCTATAGGTATACGCTTTGGAATGAGAGACTAGCTTCAACTTTCTGACTGACCGACCTCTTGACAATTCAAAAGTGCCTGTAATTGGTTTATCTACGAGTAACAATCTATCCATATAAATAAAAAGAGAAGTCCTGACTGACTGAATGAGTGACTCATCAACACCCAGCCCAAATCCTTGGACCTAGAAAGCTGAAATTTTGCACAGAGTTTCCCTTTATAATATAGACAAGGAATAAGGACGGAATTCCTGGTAGCACGTTCCCGTGGGATATTTTCCGATATCAACGCAGGCGAAGCCGCGCGGGAAGTGCTAGTTTGAAATAAATTCTTTGAGTTTTGAGTTTGAGTTTGAAAGGAAAGGGAGGCCTTTGGCCTACAGTGGGACAATACAAACTGATTATTATTATTATTATTATTATATTGTAATGATTTGTTGACCATTTTCTGTTTTAACCAAACTTGATGGCAGGCCTACACAGTCCGCCGCCGGGGTCGCGGGTAGTTCGAAAGAGATACCGTGGCCCTGGCACGGGCAACTGAAGGAACATGGGTGGGTTTTAGTCAGTAAAAGTCTGACACGCCCTCCCGCTCTGCCTAGAGCGGGAGAAGTCAGTTGATGATTTCCCATCGACAAAAAAAAAAAAGGCCTACACAGTCCCATACTTATTAACAGTGCAATTTGAAAGCATTGTAAAAGCCAATTAAGTTTAAAAGAGTAACAGTGGAGTTTCTTGCCGGCTCTTCTCCATAGGAAACGACCAATTGGAACCGTGCACCTAGCTTTAGATGTTTCATAAGTGCCCATGTAGGTTTATGTGAAATAACTTAGTTTGAATTTGAAACTAATAACTTAATTGATTAATTGGTTCTGCCTTTAGGTGATGTATTTACACAATATTGTAGATTCGTTGTTATCCTTGTAAATATGTCGATAATACGCTTTGCTTAGTACATAATAAATAAATGATTACATACATATACCTACACATATATTCCCCGAAGGGTTGGGTTAGAGGTGAACCTATAGTAGGTACACCCCCATTTCGCCAATTATTTTTTAGTCCCATGTATAAGGGGGCGAGCCTATATTGCCATCAACCGGGCACAAATCCAGACTCCGGGCTGCTACTGAGAAATTCCGGATGAGAAAACCTTTGCCCGACCCGGGAATCGAACCCAAGACCTCATGCCCAGCAGTAGCGTTTGCAACCACTGGACCAACGAGGCAGTCAAAATAATAAATGTGTAGGATCGCTGACACATTCATTTTGTATTCGTTTCGTACGTGCAGCGATCGCCGAACCAGGGGGCCAACCACCACTTCATAAAGCAGTATTATTTTAATGTTACTTCAGTGTGAGAAAGAGATGGAGCTATACAGGACGTCTAGCTCCATCTCTTTCCCACACTCATGTAAGATTAAAATAATACTGCTTTAAGAGGTGGTGGTCTAGCTCCAGTTCGCCCGTAACCACTGCACACTATAGACGCGCTAATTGGCAACATTAGTACATCTGTTGATACCTGTTGTAATACGTTTCGTGAGTGAAAATAAATATCCAAAAGTATCTTTTAAACTTTAATTCCTCTCCGTACACACACCTGACACACTTGGAATATTATACACGCCACACACAAAAAATATAATAAATGATTAATTAATTTATTATTTCAACAAAGGAAGGCTGCTTAATTGATTTAGGGCAGATTTTTCAATCATTAGATGACTTTTACCTGAAGAATAAATGTGATGTTTTGACAGATTGTCGATACAAAAACTGTCAAAATGACAAACTTATTCGTCGCATAAAAGTTAACTGGCGATTGAAAAACCGGCCCTAAGTAGTTACAGTCCTACCAACTTATCTGTGAACTGAAAGAGGACGCCACCGTCGATGCGTCGACACAATCGAATGACATGCGTCGGCACAATCGAAGACATTTCAATATGACGGCCGAAGTTCCAATTTTCGCCATTTCACAGATAAATTGGTAGGAGTGTATTTAGATTTTTGTAGCAGCCTCTTGTACATTTTAATCGACGAAAAAAAAGGAGGAGGTTCTGAATTCGACACGTATGTTTTTATTGATTTCAAACATTTTTGTTTTATTCGAGAGGGAACCTCAAAGTTGGTTCTACATAAAATTGATTAACTTTTCTTTGGGTAGTTTTTGAGTTAGCTTCAATAATACGTATTTTTTTCCCACTTATATATGGACGATGTTCTAGTTTCTTTTGCAGGTAGTGGTATTAGAATTTGTGTGGGGTAGGTACCACAACTAAAAAGTGAAAAATAAAAACTTTTTTACAAAAAAATACAACCAACTTCCAAAAACAACACTACAAAGTGAAAAATAACTTTAATTTCGGAAGTCGGTGGTAAAAAACGAAAATACATTTAACCAGACACCGACTTCCGAAATTAAAGTTATTTTTCACTTTGTTGTGTTGTTTTTGGATGTCGGTTGTATGTTTTTATAAAAAAGTTTTTTATCATACTGAGCAGTACCTATATGCACAGAATAATAAAGTTATAGTAGTACGTCTATACAGAAAACGGCCAAAACGACGCGCTTCGAAATCTCAGTGTATACCAGGGGCCGTACTATGACGTGAAAAAAGATCATGGATCCATCACTTATTTATTTATTTATCCTCCAACTGGAACGCCATACAGCAATTACACCAACGGAGCAAAAAATTACTTCATGTGCTGCTTTCGATCCATCCTGTGCGCGGTGGACATCGAACGGGCGGCCATGGGTCACCCACGCTTACGCTGTCACGCAGCGTCATGACACTTCTCCATAATTCCATAACTCCATCCATATTGCGCACATTCATTGCGATATTATTGAGACTCAGTGAATGTTTATAATTAAATACATTTAAATTGAAAAGAAACGAAAAATTTTGATGTGTCATCCTGCCTGACAGAGAAAAGGATGGTGCTATAGGTCGTATATAGCTCCGTCTCTCTCACACTGGAACCATGATGGATCTATGATCTTTTTTTCACGTTATTGTACGGCCCCTATAGGCAAGTTCGAGTGCGCTGCAGTTACGCATGGACGGACGCGGATTTAACTACCGAGCGGCCGTAGGTAATTAATTGAAGGTCGCTGCCCAGACGTACTACTGTAACTTTATTATTCTGTGGTATACTAGTGCACAATACCTACATAATACACCTCTACCTGCCTGCGTAATGTTATGGTATACTTGAAAAACAGTAGCAGTACTAATTGCTAATCGATAAGATGTGTAGGTATGCCATGGGGTTCCAGATAATACACCAACCTTTCTCCATGGTTATCGGTCAGTTTGGCATCGCTTAACAATTTGTGACAACGATCAGGACAAAAGACTTCAACACTAGACAACATAACATCTTTTAACATTTGTTACGATTCAGCCAATATTTGTTGAAATATCGAAGCTATTCGACACAACAAACTTTGTTTCAGTGTCGGTAGGAGACTGATGTCGAGATAAACATGACTTTGCGTTATACATGGGTGCCTATTATGTCGCTCCGATACCGACAGTTCGGTCCCCGTTCGACGGAGTCGATTTCGAAAAATGCTTCATCAATTTATCTGTTCCCGTTCAGTGCTCGTGATCGATGACAACGGGCTGATATTTGTCAATCGCACGACATATAAAATACGTTTTAAACTTTTCACTGTCAACATTGGTTCTGATCATTCGATGTCTCATTTCTCATTATTGGTTTCAATGTTCGATTTGAACTGATTTTCATTTCAAAACAATTTTCTTTATATCTGACTTGAAACTAACTCACCTCTAGAATTTACTGACTTTGAACGTGAGTCTCGGGGCTGGCTGGAATGCTCCATCGCGAATGTTTACGTACATCCGTGGTGGGGACATCCAGACTGCCAGGCACTCCTTTTCTTGCAACCGAGCTGAAGTCTTTAAAACTTTTTTACAAAAAAATACAACCGACTTCCAAAAACAACACTACAAAGTGAAAAATAACTTTAATTTCGGAAGTCGGTGTCTAGTTAAATGTATTTTCGTTTTTTGCCACCGACTTCCGAAATTAAAGTTATTTTTCACTTTGTAGTGTTGTTTTTGGAAGTCGGTTGTATTTTTTTGTAAAAAAGTTTTTATTTTTCACTTTTTAGTTGTGTACCTACCCCACACAAATTCTAATACCACTACCTGCAAAACAAACTAGAACATCATCCATATAAAAGTGTGGAAAAAATACATATCATTGAAGCCAACTCAAAAACTACCGAAGCAAAGTTAATCAATTTTATATGGGACCAACTGTGAACCTCTCGAATAAAACAAAAAAATCCAAATCGGTCTTCGAGTAATCGGGGAAACGAATTGAGAACCTCCTCCTTTTTGAAGTCGGTTAAAAATGGCAAGCTTTAATTGATTATAACCATTTATTTAAAAACCAAAGCAGATTAATTATACGCAACCGAAGCTGCAATCGTCGAACTAATATCAGAATAGAATAAAAAGGCAAATCTTTCTAAATAAGTACAGCAGGAACTTACAGGCTGTCACATACAAACGTCGGCGTCCTGGAAACTAAACACGATAATAGACAAAACTTACTAGAAGAAAAAAATCGTGTTCTGAGCTGAGCAGCACGATTACTGACAATTCGTGAATTGGCTGGGAATTGAAGTCCACTCAATGTTTGTGGTTCTTTCCTCAAAAGACCATTTTAGATACCAATCTACATGGTCTTCACATGATCTGACCAAGATTATGTCTGGACTTTAAAAGATACTGTGACCTCTGAGTTTGTTTAGGCCTTTCTTCTCAGAGTAATCAGATAGGAAACGCTGACCTCATCTAGTTTTTAATAAAAACTTTTTTACAAAAAAATACAACCGACTTCCAAAAACAACACTACAAAGTGAAAAATAACTTTAATTTCGGAAGTCGGTGTCTGATTAAATGTATTTTTGTTTTTGCCACCGACTTCCGAAATTAAAGTTATTTTTACTTTGTAGTGTTGTTTTTGGAAGTCGGTTGTATTTTTTTGTAAAAAAGTTTTTAGTTTTCACTTTTTAGTGGGTCTGTTTATAATTTGTATAAGTTACAATAGTCCAATGTCAATTGCTCATCACATGTTACAAAATATTGCTTTTCCCGATGCTGGGACGTTAATTGTTGAGGAGTTCTGCTGGTAAGAACCAGGAGAAGTCCTCAACAACCACTCACCACACGCATTGTGTGACGAGCGGAAATTGCTTAGCAACCATATTAAAGTAATCGAATCGCAACCCCTGAAATATTTATCATTGAGTAATTCCGGTAGCCATCTGTGGTCTTCATCATCAGTTCCACTTCACCAAGTGGTGCTTTCCGAGAGCAAATACACGAGCTACTATAAAAAATACCCAAATCACTATAGGTGTGCCTATAATATTTGAAGAGTTCCTTCGATTTCTCCAGGATCCCATCATCAGAACTGGATTTTGACAAAAATGGGACCATTTGGGAAGTATACCCTTTCCAACAAAAAAATATTTTTTCAAATCGGTTGGCATGCGACGGAGTTATGCGCGAACAAACATAAAAAAAAAAATACAAACATCCGAATTGAGAACCTCCTCCTTTTTTAGAAGTCGGTTAAAAACATATGATTGACGACCGTGTAAAAGTGTTTGTACAAATCTACTTACAGAAATAAAATCATTTATCATTAAAACACTATTGAACCGTTTGCGGAAATTGCCAAAAGATTTCACTAAGAACCAGCCATTCTAGCTAAACTAGTAAAATTATGAACATGCAATTACCGTACAGAATTTCGAAACTAAGCTCTGTAAAGATAGTGTCATTTATTAGGGGCGTGTTATAATTAAACTAATCTATTGGACGCGTGTGTACCAGGATCTGCCAGTTTACCCTGACCTCCGACGACTCAACCTTTTCGTAAGAAAGTACGTTCTTTACTGGTTCGGTTGAGACGTGAAGGATCTACTTATGGTGGACATGTGTTGTTGCTTGTCTGATCTCGTAGAAGCGCCTTCTTGTGCTGGCAGCCTCCTTAATTAATGTCTCTGAAACTACACGAGCCACACGTATCCAATACTTGCTATAAGATGTAGGAAATTCTAAGTTCGGTAGTTTGATCACATCTTTCAAATATTGCGTGTTTCGGTAATGGGTGACGCGTGATTATAGTTTTTCTTTGATGTTTAATTTGTATATAAGTTTGGTATTTCAGTTTGGGGAACTTCTAGGGTCACTTGAGAACAGCCTGATCTATCATGTGTATTTCCTAAGTCTAGACAAGGTGCGGTTGTTATCTACGTTAGACAAGTAAAATCTGTTCTGCTAATACACGCGCTCGTTTCGTCGGTACCATGTTGGCTATGGTCAACAACAGTCTGGTTTATTACTAATGAATTGTGAGAAGGGGATGTCATTGTGGTATGCTACTTATCCTGTAGCTACGCGTAGCGTACGTGTGTATACTAGTTTCATCCAAACTATAAAAAATATTTTAGTATTTTTTTTCCAGTCTTACCAATGGGTATCGTATTAGGTACCCTTACTGGGTTGTGGAGGTTAGATAGGCAGTCGCTCCATGTAATATACTGGTATTCAGCTGCTTCGGTTAGACTGGAAGCCGATCTCAACATTGTTAGGAAAGGCTAGGCTAGGCATAAATTAATGTTAATATAATATTATAAATGCGAAAGTTACTCTGTCTGATACCTTTTCACACCTAAACGGCTGAACATATTTGGATAAAAAAATTATCCTTGTAGTATGTTCCCGTGGGATAAATTTCGACCTCCACCCGGGCGAAGCTGTGGGTAAAAAGTGACAAAAGCATAATCCTAAAACTCAAACCAACCTTATTATATTTGCGAAAAACATATCACTAATCACGCAGTTATTTTGTCCCCATTCACAATAAAACGGATTGATCGTGCGCACTCCATTAATCTGCCAATACCAAGGACAAAATGTGATGGATGTGTGACACGACATTACCTATGTCCTAGCGACGCTATCAATCAACTGGCGGCCAGAAATATTGACCAACATCGTAGTTATGATGTTATTTGCGACTATTATGGATTGGATCCGTTTTATTCGACTTAGATGGTGTAGGATTGATTTGTCTCTTGTGCTAAATAAAGGTTGTAGATTATGTCGGTATTAATATTTGTCTAATCTGGATAGGCTTCCATTATGTGATAGATGAGAGATGGGTGGATGACATTGTAGCCTTCGCGGGCAAAACCTGGATGAGGCTAGCACAGGAGCGTGGGAATTGGCACAATAAAAGAACCCTATGCTCAGCAGTGGGTGAAGTCAGGCTGTGGATGATGATGATGATGATTTGCTATCTGTAATGTAATAAAATTGTGGTGTATTTCTTACAAAATCATTGTAATTTCCAATGTTTGTTTGTGTGTTTTTAAGAAGGATGCGCTAATTGACCGCAAACCTCATGATTTCAATCGCTATTTTTGAGTTCAATTCTAACTTATGGAGTTGTATTGCTGATTCTAACAATTATAATTCTGTAAAGCCATGTTAGTTACGGCTGCGAATCATATTTTAATCAACATACGACCTGACACTGACCTTCAAATTGCACAAAACGTAAGAAAATTTGAATTTCGCGGGCTACCTTAGCGCATCCCCCTTAACTGGCAGTGTTCCAATAGATTACATGGGGACTACATATCAGTCAAAAGTGTAGAATTCAAAACAAGAAGCAAGCAAATCTTATGCACTGTTGTCTTTTCTCGTATTGACAGCAACTAGGTATTACAGTTAGTCAGCAAAGTGGCAGCTCCCGCAAACTGTCCAGGGGGTGTTCATTACTGCTTACTGCCTCCTGTAGCGACCAAATTATCACATACAGAATCTTAAGGAGACTACAGGACCTAAAACATGGTCACTGTTGGCTTGCATAGAAAACAAAGAGAAGCGCGATGACACAATGGCTGGTAATTTATTGCAAAATATGAAGCAATTATCTATTTTCAAAAAATCTTGGAATGGACTAAAAAAATTGGTTGTAGAATAATCCAACAAAAAATCAGAATGATTGCATGTATGTATATCAGTATGGTTTTTATTCGTTAAGTGAAATTTTTAGAGTTATCTTCGTGATTTTTTTCTATTATATCAAATTAGTTGTATTTCAACACACTATCTAACTAGCATATATCCTGAAGAATAGCATATACACGGTTAATTTTAGGCCGTTCTGGAACCGAAAGCCATGAACTCGATTGGAACTATTATTTTCAAAAAGTAACAATATAACAATAGAAAAAGAACGAAAAATTAAATTTATTGTTTTTTTTTTTTGTGAAATAATGAGAACTCGAAGTAACGCTTCCTTGGAATCAATGCATATATGTTGTGTGTAAAACTTATCGACAAACGGCAACACATGCGAACGGTACCCATTGAGAAATCCATTCATCGATCAGCCACGCCCCCCCCCCCTCACGCTTACAATCTAGCCGACCGCCCGCCCTACCTTGTTCCGTACGAAATAGTGGAAGCGCTACTAAAATTTTATTCGAATGACAGAAAAAAAGTGTTCAATTTCTAACTTCTTTATTAAAACAATAACAATGCCAACTACTCGTCTGGAGTTACTGTGTTTCGACTCCAGAACGATTTAAAATTAATTATGTATATTTTTCTGATTTCGTTTACTGCATTATATCTTATACTTTTAGGCATTATAAAACTTGCGTTTAGTTGCGTTTAGGTCCTTTAGTCCCCTTAACAATCCATTGCTCGTCTGATGAGCCATAAAACAAATAAGAACGAAAGCACGCCGCTGAAAACTTGTTCATATCTTGAAAGTTAACTGAAACTCCAAAGTGCATTATAAGTTCCACCTGCAAGTGAGGGGGGCTTTAATAGGGACATGTCTGAAAGCTTTTGAATCTTTCTTTAGTTAACGAAATATTATGCAGAATAATGAATTAAATTAGCAATTCGTTAAGTATTTGCTATTGTACCTTGATACCTTTTAGCTGGTTTTAATTGTGGGTGGTTGTCTTTTTATTAGGTTTCGGTTAAAAGGTTCAAGTTGAATCTGCTACTGATCGACGATGCTTTAATAAACCATGTATAGATTTGTGAAAACTATTTGTAGCCTTAGCCACAAATCTTTATAAGAAGGTACAATTGTGCAACGATAAAAACATATGGAAAACCCAGTTTATAAATCAGTACATACAAAAGCTGTGAAAACTGTTAAGGCACTACCAAAATAAATTGGGGGCTTTTTCGTAACCATTTATCTCACTATTACAGCATGTATAGATTTAATTTTTGGATATTATATTTATTGCAATACTTACATTATTTCTAAGATTTATACTATATTTTATACCAATTTTTATTTTTGAATAAAAATCTATTCTATTCTATTCTATTCTATTCTATTCTATTCTATTCTATTCTATTGACTATTTGATTAATACTCTGACTAAAGGAAAAAGCAATTTGGTTAAATTTCCTCGATAGAATTTAATTCCGAAAAGACCTCTACTTTTTATACTTTTTCTTTATTTCCAAAATCCTACAGTCAGATTTTTAATTCGTTGGAATTCTGATATTTCAGAAGTGTTGCCAATAATAAAACGGTCCTACTAAAAACGGAACGCATTCAGCGAAATAAAAAAAATCTTTCTTGAATTTAAGGTTTCAAGTAGAAAAAATAAAACTTAAAAATTTACTGATAATTTTAAAATGGTAATCAGATTTTTTATTATCAAATTATTGAAGTTACAATAATTAGTAAGGTAATTATTTTTCTTTCACAGGAATCCCTGTCCACTAATCCATAGGTTACAAACCTTTTTTAGGAATATATTTTATTTGTAAAATCTTTGCTTCTTGTAACTACAGACGGACAACGATGATGATATTAGTGATAATGATACCTAAATAAATGATTAAATTTAAAAAATACGTTCTTTTCCTCTTTTTTTCCATTTAGCCATATAAAATGAATATTTTAGTTCTTGTGCATTGAAAACTCTGGCTGAAAACATTTTTGATAGATAGCTTAATTTATTTTTAAACAGTTTTTATTTGGTTTGGCGCTTTTATTTCGGTTCCAGAGCATTGTTGCGCTCTCTTTTTTTCTCATGACGAAGTAATTGACTCTGTCACTTTCTTATTCCCGCCCAGTTCGCTTTTTACATAGGTATCACCTTAAACCAAGTTCTTTAAATACCTACCTATCTGCCACCCAATTTACAACGATGTTCACTCAATTTATAATTCATTTATTTTAGTAGAACATGAACAAGGAATGTTTTGCTATTCTTACCAACTACAATATAAGTTTCTTGCAATCACAAATATTTGAAACAAACTAGTAAATACAAGCACCAGCAATGTTAATAAACGTCACCACCAAGTCCACAAGATTTAATTCCGCTCATTTTTGCAGAGAACAAATTAAAATAAATAGCCAGGTAGGTACCTAACTAAACAGGCCCTCATATTTAAATGTCGTTCATAATGACATTTTCCTTCCCCTTGTTAAGAATTATAAAGGAAAAGTGATTTTTTGCGTCATAACATCCACTGCCAATTAATATTTTTTGAAGTAAAACGTCATTAAAAAAAGGAACACCATAATTTAGGGGGGGACTGAATTATTTACCTGGATCAAAAATTTATTACAATTAACGTCTGTTATTTTTACTTTCTTAATTGGGTATTTATTTAAGCGACTTCAAAAAGGAGGAGGTTTTCAATTCGTCGGAACCTTTTTTTTTTATTTTTTTTTTATGTATGTTCCCCGATTACTCGAAGATGGCTCGACCGATTTCGATTTTTTTGTTTTATTCGAGAGGGTATACATCACAGTTGGTCCCATATAAAATTGATTAACTTTGCTTAAAGGTAGTTTTTGAGTTAGCTTCAATAATACGTATTTTTTCCCCACTTTTAAATGGATGATGTTCTAGTTTGTTTTGCAGGTAGTGGGTATTTGAATTTGTGTGGGGTAGGTACCACAACTAAAAAGTGAAAAATAAAAACCTTTTTTACAAAAAAATACAACCGACTTCCAAAAACAACACTACAAAGTGAAAAATAATTTTAATTTCGGAAGTCGTTGGCAAAAATGAAAATACAGTTAACTAGACACCGACTTCCGAAATTAAAGTTCAAGTTATTTTTCACTTTGTAGTGTTATTTTTGGAAGTCGGTTGTATTTTTTTGTAAAAAAGTTTTAATTTAATTGTTTCCATTTATTGTTTCATGACTTGAATGTAAACTACTTCTACCTTCCCCTACCCTTTTTGATTGTTCGTTAGGATGAAATTTTAAATCTGCATGGTCCTCAATTTGGCCTGGCCAAGATTATTCTGAACTTCAAAAAGCGACTGTAACGTCTGAGTGTCCTTATATAGTATCGAACTCATATAGTTTTAAGACATAAGTAATTTAATTTTGTTTCTAAAAGTGTTTTAGGGTTCCGTAGGTACCTCAATAGGAAAAAACATTTTACATTAAAAATATCAAATATGAATTCTATCTTTTTGTTCACGAAAAAGCCCCATAATTTGCTTTCATTCTTCGGATCCCAACCGTCCAATAATCATGGTTTGGCTTCCTATTGTTCGAAAAACAACAAGGGTCGAATATTATACCTTTTTGATCTCCAACCCTTGACAAATTCTCTTTCATATCAATCCCAAAAGATAATCCCAGGTAGGTACATTTCTTTGTGTGCGTTCTCGGTAACAGTTTTCAGCACAATTTATGATTATGATTAATTTTTTAAATGTAGGACTAGGCAAATAAATGGTTGAAATAACTGCCATTCAAATAAACTTAGTTAAAACCGTATTGATAATCTATTTATGCAATGAACTGGCAAAAAGCTATTTATGGCTATTTTAGCAATTTAAGACAACCGTAGCCGGCAACTGCCGTACTTGTAATTTAAGTCTGCGCACTTGAATAACAATCTCTAAAAAAACTGTAAAAATTAGTAAGCTAGAACCTTTCAGGATTATAAATTGGCCTAAACATGATATGAAAACGATGCCTCTTTTATAATTATGAACTCTCTATCTATGTTACTACAAAACACAATGATAGTCAAGAATTTCTGCACTGTTTTATAAAAACAAACGAGAACACAATATTTTACCACCCATTTCTAAGTTCCAATAAGAGTTTCCCCGCTTCAGTCCCAATAAACCCCACCCTCGGCAGAGATCGCAAATTGGAAACACTCCCTGTATACCCACCCACATACATACATAGGTATATATACACATGTTCTAGCTTCGTGTACGGATAATAACCATAATTAGTGCTGATTACTCAAAATGAGCCAACACTGTTGTACGTGGTTGTACCTATTACGGTTGAAAGTTAGTTAGGGAAGTTTGTTTCGTGAACTAGGTTCAATTATGTTATATTGTGGAGTGAAGTCATAATAATCTTACTGCATATTTTATTTTTATCAAAATACCTGATAATTAATAAAAAACTATTAAAAAAACTTCCAAAAGCAACTTGTCATGTTATCGTATTTTAAAATTTACAATCGTTCTACCTGCAATCTTTCTCTAAAATTGGCATTATTGTTTTGCGACAATCTTATTTAGACAATAATCGGCATTTGTAACATATTCATTATTTGCCAGCATAATATACCTATTGATTATAAAAACTACCTAGAGCTTGTCCACTGTGAAATATAATACCACTACGGAAAATGCTGCAGTGGGGCGCGTCATTTCAGAGTGGACAAGCTCTACCTACAACTAAAATCAAAACCACAACAAAATTCCAGCTCAAAAATACTGAAATGGACTCGATGTCAGAACCAACTGCCAACGGTCTATTTCCATTAACCAGCAGACAGTCAACACAATGGTAAGCAAGCTGTTAGGGCATAATGAAGGCATTGTACGTACGCCGTCCCGCGAACGGATGACGTCATTATGTGCAACCTCTTGCCGACTCAGCTGAGCTGCCACCATTGTGATATATCGCCACCAAACTCGATTTATTAGTGTTTTGTGCTCGATTGTACATTACAGTCTTATTATTCGATTAGTCAGATCGGAAACGCTGGACAGAAATCTGGATAACAGAGAGAATAGAATTGACAAGACGAGATTCTCTTTGTCCATATCTTTTTTTTAAGACTGTCAAAGATTTATATGGTAGGCACCTAGTTTCAGTAACATTTTACTGAAAGGCCAACTCTATTTTTATTAGTCGGTCTTTTGATATTACTATGGTGGAGATGGTGGTGGTGATTTACCATTACTGGCAAATAATATTTTGTAACCTAGCTATAAGTAATATTATAAGCTACTGATGTCGTATCAACTTGTTGTTAACATTTAAACCTGCTTACTGTATTACCTGGACAATAAACTATTTTCTATCTTTCTATACGCAAGAATTACTCAATTTTACGTTTCTACACCTTTTTCAGTCCTAAGTTATATTAATTTACCAAAAAGCGGCCAGAAATCCAACAAATAAGGATGTGGATGAGTAATAAAAGTTAAATTAAAAATTTAAAAAACCGACACAAACAAAATTCTTGAAAAAGTAATAAAATGAAATGTATTGGCCCTTTAACACTAATATAAGTTAAAAGCTAACGTAATATTTTGATCCAAGCGTCGTCGCGTCGGGAGATGGCTAATGAAAATAGGAAGTTAACAGCAGACACCCTTTCTACAACAGCAGACACTCATAACTGCTAACAATAGTTAATAAGGCAATAAATAAAATAATAATAATTATTATTATAATAGGGGGTATATTATAGGCTAATAAGCCTAGTCTGTTTGGCGTATTCATTAGCCGTAACGATGCGACAACGCTTGGATCAAAATATTACCTGCAACTGTATTAAACTTAAAGGGCCAGCCGGCCAATACATTTTACTTTATTACTTTTTAAAGGATTTTGTTTGCGTCGGGGGCTTTTAAAATATTAATTTAACTTTTAGTTCCTTCTTTTTAAACATTACATAATTATGTATACATATAATACTAGCACCTAGACACGCTACGATCGACACGTGGCTCGCCTTAATCTGCGCAGCTGTACGTATTTTTCCCACAGTAAAGTTAGTTACTAATTTACCTTACTTTCTTTTTGCTATGATTGCCATCTAACTATAACCTATTCATTGAAACCATTCCAATGAGCCAAACACGATACCTCTGCTGTAAGTTGGTGAGGGAGTTGGGTATCCTGCAAATTCCAGGTGATGCTGCAGCATCAGTTATTCTAATATCATTGAAGTAACAGAATAACAAATTTTGACTCGATCAGACCTGCGGAAGATGCTCGCAGCCATTCATCAACTAGAAAAAAGCTGATAAACTTCAAACCGCTGATTTGATTTTCTTGAATCATAGCTAAGATTACTCTTGATCAAGTGACCTTTCAAACAAAAAAAAATCTAAATGGTTCAGTCGTTTGGGAGGTACGATGCCACAGACAGGCAGATTGTATGGTTATGGTCCTTACACCCTGAGTTGATGCTGATTGATACACTGATTACTGATTGATTGATATTTATTGATAAAAGTATGATTGCATGATAGATGGGCGCAAGCGGTTTGAATGATATTCGTGTACTAAGATGGCAGGTAAAATGCTGACATATTGACATGAAAATTGAGCTGTGCTTACAATGTACACACATACACACGTTAAACTTATAACACTCCGCTGTTTCTGTCGGGGGTTAAAAAACCTTGTGACTGTGACATGACGACTATGGCTAGGAGACTAATGAGAAAAAGGTGTCCCTGTTCAAGAAATTTCGTGGGTCTGCTGATTGGTTATCTCATCACTTTATTATCAAAATGAATACAATTAATAGACAACATTCAATTAGCCTCAATACTTTTTACCAAGGTTAGCTTCAGACCCCGGACGAGAACATAGTGGATGTCAGGCTTTCAAGATAAATTACTTCTTGTTCAATTTATTGGCACATGCTCTCATTCTATTACGACATTGAATTTAATAGGAGAATCGATGCCTCTATGTTATTTATTCAATTCTTCCGTTTTTTGAGGACAAATAAGTAAATACTTGGGTACAGTCAACAGCAAAAGTAGATGATCAAAATCAGAAATTCAATACTAATGAAAGGAGTTCGCGTCAGAACTGTGTGGCATCGAAGTGATTCAAAAGTATGTGGTTGTAAATTATACCAAACATTTACTACTAGTACAGCTGCCATATATTCGTGATCAGTTTTGATTAGTATTGAATTTTTGATTTTGATCATCTACTTTTGCTGTTGACTGTTCTTGTTGTGTTCTAACAGATAAGTAAGTAAGAGTAGTTGGTTACATTACTTCGATGGTAAATAAAATTAGGTCAAATTTAAAAAACAACTCTATTTTGAAAGCCCCCTTTTCAAGCGCTCATTTGTAGGATCCACCTCATCTAGTACAGATGCACCCAGGACTACTTACTATAAAATTAACTATTAGTTTTTTTGCTAGTGTAACGGTGTCAACAACTACAAGGTTCATATTAAAATGAAAAAGTAAATTATTGTATGTGTGTATTTGAATGTTACTCAAATGATGGACCATAACAGGCAGCAATTTTTTGTAGATAACCTAATAATAACATAATAATTATGTTAAATAATACTACGTACTAGCTAAACTGCATTGTTATGATGGGAGAATGGCCAGATTAATACGTTACAGCAAAATCAAGCTGGACCTGTGACAACTTCTGCAGAATGTTACCAAAAATTTCCTGCATTTTGCCAAGTTCTGTATTGAAACGTGTGACCAGTGATTCTACATCTTGGACAAATTTGTCAGTGACCAGATTCACTCGCTGGTTTGCCATTCTTACACTCTTCACAGCCATGGCGATATTTTGATGTATTCTACTTTCTTTCCGATCCCTGTCTAATTCTGCACGAATTACATCAACCTTTTTCTCCTGCGTTTTTTGAGTTAAGTTATTTTTCTTTTGTATTTGAATCTTCGCTTTCTTCTTAAGGTGAACGTAATCATTTTCAATGTAACAAGTTCTTTTTTTCTCAAACACAACCCTCAATTTTTTTCCACTGGCTTCATTAATATCATTGACCATTTTGAAGAAAAGAACTATTTCACAAACGACTGTTCATTACAGAAGACTCAAAGACTATAAATAACAAAAAATTAATAAATAAAAATATTAAATTAATGAACAATCGCGTGAACTTATAAACTAATGTACTAAAAATAATTTTGTTATTTCCATCCACTCAGACTTTGTGACCATTCCTCGTGCCAAAAAAATACTGAGTTTGTTTGACATTTGACAGACTTCAAATCACACTTCAATTTACAGAAATGATTTTCTTCTTTTAAATAAATGCATTCAAAGTGAATAAACACATAATAAAGTTTGCCACGCATAAATATGGTCTAGTAGCCTCAACATTAAGATATGGCATTATGTTTTGGGGAAACGCCTCGTGTAAAGATATGGTGTTTAAGTGTCAGAAAAGGTGTATTAGAGCGATCTGTAACTTGCAAACCACTGACAGTTGTAAACAATATTTTAAAAGTATGAAAATTTTAACAGTGCCCTCATTGTACATATACCAGACATCTATGTTCATCAAAAATAATATGTATAAATTTGACCGAGTAGGTAGTCAGCATCGAGCTGACCGGCTACAAACTGTTGGATCTAAAACTGCTTTATACAAGAACAGTATTTTCGTAATGGCTCCAAAATTATACAATAAATTGCCAAAGTGTATCAGAAGTGAGGAAAATGTCAGCCATTTTAAAAAAAAGTTGTTCCTGTTTCTAGTTGAAAAGACGTATTACTCGATTGATGACTTTTTAAATGACAAATTATGACTAAATTTAATTTTCTTTGACATTCTAATTAATTAATAATATAATTCAATTACTTTATTTTATGCGGCTCCTGACATTTTTCAATTGCTTCATTTCTTTTATCTTAAGCTTTATTAATTATGAATTTATGATAGTAAAAATAACCTGCTTACTAATATTATATTTGTATGCCGATTATTGGCCGAACATACAGATCAGCTAAAATGTATAAATAACACCTTTTTGTACTTATGTTCACAAATAAAGATTGATTTGATTGATTTGAAATAATATTAACATAATCATGATTATCTTAGATAATTATTTAATTTTTGTTTTACATAAACGACGCATGATAGCAGTCGTAGCAAGAAGCCCGTGCCTCATATTATTTTAGTAGTTTGTAGCAGAAACTACTAAAATACTATGAGGCACGGGCTTTTTGCTACGACTGCTACGAGATACCTGCGAGCTGCTACGAATCTCAACTATGAGTTGTCACGCACGGATACTAGAGACGCTGCTGCCATAGCAACTAAAACTGAAACTATCTTTTATCAATGTTGAATCTATTTAAATAAAAGCGAAAGGTCACTCATCCATACATACATTTATTCACTCACTCACTGATTAAACACGAAATCTCAAAAACTATTGGACCTAAGAAAATGAAATTTAGCACACAGGTAGATTATGAGCAGGAGACGTCAGTTAAGAAAGGGTTTTATAAAATTTACCCCGTAAAGGGGTGAAATAGGGGGTGGAAGTTTGTATGAAAAATCTTATTCCTTGAGTTAATAGACTTTAAACTTAGCAAGAATGCTTATCTAAATAAATTATAAATTTTGTCATTTTTAGTTTTCCTAAACTACTCTCTAAGGAGGGATTGGGGGGTGTCAAAGTTTGTATGGCGGAATTTTAAAGCACGGTCTGATTAACCTGACACTCAGTTTTTATACTTGAGACCAAAAGTGAAGAATAACGTGTATCAGGGTTTTTCGAAAATCTACCCCTAAAGAGGTAAAAAGGGGTAGTACATTTTTCAGGGGAGGATTTTACTGTGGGGCTTGATTAACTCGAAAATTGGTGTAAATAATCTTTCAGTCAAGTTATGGAAACACCCCAAACGATTTTTTAAATTCCACCCCTGTTGGCATGAAAACAGAGAATACTGTCTATATGAAAAATCTAATTCATTTGGTTAATTAACTTGAAACTTGGCACAAATACTTGCCAAAGTGAGTAATAAAATTTTGTCATTAATAGTTTTTCAAAAGTACCCTGAAGAGAGGGGGTAAGGGGAGAGGAAGGTGAGGAAGGAATGGGGGAGGGGAGAGTGTGGTTAGGGGGTGGGTGAGGGGCAGATGGAGGGGAGGGGTGGTGAGGAGGAAGAGGGGGAGGTAGAGGTTAGCGGGGTAGGGGATGCGGTGAACGAACGCGCTAATAACTGGAACTCCCAGTCCGACTTTAAAAATTATTTTTGCATTTGATAGCCCAAATCTTAAGGAAGGCTATAGGCATATCTAACATTGCTCTAGAACCCTTAGGTGTCGAGCAAAAAGAAAAAAAAATCAGAAAGAACGCTAAGCGAAAACGAAGTAATAGCGCGGGCAAGCAATGCGATGCGACGGGGTGGGTCGGGGGAACAAGAAATTTCACGCGGACGAAGTCGCGGGCAGAAGCTAGTATAAATAACGGGTAGTATAAATAGCGGCTCATCGTAATCGGTTATCATAGACGATTACCTGAAAGACTAAAATAAACCACTGAACGGATTTCGATAAAATTTGGCATGGAGATAAATGGCATCCTGGGCATCAATTCCGGTGGCATGGAAATTATCTCCATGGTCGAAGTATCAGTCGAGAAACCGCTTATCTCGGTCGAAAACGAAAAATTGTTATTCTAACGATCTCCATTCATAAATTTTTCGATCGCAAACCAGCGAGATATTACAGCTGGTCGTAAGGTATGGAGATATGAAATCTCCGTTGGAACAACAGTCAAAATTGACATTATCAAACCAATTAACGTAAAATTTACATAACGACGATTTGTTAAACTATTATTATGGATGAATTCTTGGCTAATTTTATCCCAGAGCTTGTGGATGAAGCTGAAGCTGCTGTTGCTGCACCTCGAACTCGAGCTCCATGGCGATGGCGAGTCGAACCGTTTGAGATGAGTGCTGCAGAATTCAAAAAGAATTTTCGCCTCTCAAAGGAATCTCAGCTTTTCCGAGCGTGGTTCCTTATTCACAAATGCAAAAGTTTGGGGAACCTTTTTGTAAAATCTCCGGCACTTTTTATAAGCTAATTATCACGACAGTAACTGACAGCCAGTCAGTCACACAGTCACGCAAGAATCACTCCTACCAACTTATCTGTGAAATGGCGAAAATTGGAACTATGGCCGTCATGTTGAAATGTCTTCGATTGTGTCGACGCATCGACGGTGCCGTCCTCTTTCAGTTCACAGATAAGTTGGTAGGACTGTACGTGCGACAGGCGACAGCGCTGTTATAAAAGTCGTACTTGTATGAACTTGGTTTGAACAACAACAACACAAAATATACGATACGTCAGAAAAAGAACACAAATCATGCGAAATGCGTTTCGGATCACGCTACTTTGCAATTACCTACTATTTTCAGTAATTATAAAAAAAAAGTTATAGAAACACTAAAATAATATTTTATAATATTTGCTTTGATTTGATAAATTAAACATACGTCATTATTACTAAAAAAAGAAAAACGGCGTAATCGATTATAAACAAAGTGAATCGATAAAAATGGAACGTCTCTTAGAAGAGATTATTTTCTCCGTTGTAAATCTTTCTCCATGGTCTACCAGAATACGGTTTTTTGATAGTATCGAGATTTGAACCGGACATTGATGCAGAGATTTGAAACAGAGATTTATCTCCATGGTCGTGATATCTAGCTCGAGCCCGGAATTGATGCCTTCCCCGGTAGCCTATGTAAGGACATAGGCTACTTTTTGTCTGAAAAGTCAAAAGTCAGTTGGCTTTTTGTCTAAATGGGGTGATAAAGGGGATGAAAGTTAATCGAAGTTTGTGAAGAGGGGCCATATCAAGGTACCAGAATTTAATTATAACTTGACTGCAAGTATTATATTGGTTTACGTAGGTATTATGAGATTATATTATGGCACCAAACACGTTACCGAATTCTGGGCCGAGTCCATTTAGATTGCTAACGACATGCTAACTCAGTTAGACTAGCAGGAGGTCCTGTAAAAATATTCATTAACTTCTAAGTTCAAATTCACGCTATCTATACTCCAACGTTGGAACCAAAACGATCGTTAAGAAACGCTTTGATGCTCAAAGTTCAGCTGAAACAGTTGAAAGTAGGTAACATCAAAATAATCCAACTTAGAATATGTCCGAGAGATGGCGCTGTGTTTAAAACTGGAGAAACTTTTAGTATCGAACAAGCCAAAGAATTTTGTGCAAATAAAATATCTAACGATTGAATTTATTAAACTGACTGTTACCTTTTCACAAAGATTTAGATGAAACGACGAGGAAATCCTGAAGCAGTTTGTAAAATAACTACATTAGGTAGGTACCTACCTACTCAGCCCTACCTAAATAAAATAGTTGCACCTCCTATTGTCAATATTGTTAAGAACCTATTCAGGAACCTATTTTATGATGTGAACAAAAATCAAAGCAATTATAAATAGGATTATTTAAATTACTATAGTTTTATGTATTTATAGCTCGACTCAAAAGACTAGAAAAAATGGGGGCGCCACTAGCCAATAGCCATACATTATAAAATTTAAACTTTAAAAACCATTTTACTGACAGAACTTTAGATCAATCGTTTTCATGCACATTTGTTGCCTGATAAAACACGGAGTGAGACAACACTGACAAAGATTAAAAATTAGTTCCGTTTCTAGACTTTTTATGCCAGACTGTATTATTCGATACTAACCTAGTTGTCTATAAAGCGACTACGACCATCGCAAATTAACTAGAACGTTATTCGTGCGAACTAGTAATCAAACGTACCGAATCGAACTGGTGTACTAATTATTGACATTCGCGCGGTGTATTCGTGCGGACTTAGTTCGTACGAATGCGCGATCAAACATAGGCTAGCTACTGATACTAATCAGCTGGGCTAACTTACATTCGCGCGAACGTTATCTCGTCATGCTACACGCGATCGGGGGAGAAGAAAGCAGGAGAATAAATGTTCGTTGTAAATATTTAAATTAAAAAAAAGTTCTTTTACTCTTTTTTTCCATTTAGCTATACAAGGTGGAGCAGGGCGATTGACATTCCTTTAAACCACGTAAAGAGTATCATGTTCTTTACCCGTATACAAAAAATCAATCAAATCCAATCAATACTTTAGCCACAGGACAATATTTTTCATTTTCAAGATTTTCAACATGATGTATCTGATAATACAGATATTAGACCAGCCTCGCCTAAAAAAATAAAGGTTAAAGACATTGCAATATTCTTCACACACGTTGCCAGCTACTTCAATATGGGAATTAATGCATGTTGTACCTTATACCAGAGGCATAAGAGCAATAAAGCGTGTCATCAGAATTAGATAAGAAAATAAAATGCATACGGAAGTTACATCTACTCACTCTAGTCAATCGAAAATTTTGAATGTGCGAAAGAGATATGCGTATGCAGACGATAGTTCCTTTAATTCTACGTCGCTTTCTCGCCGAAACAATAACAACCCAAACTTGCAAAAAATCGTCACAAACAATGGTGTGTTGGGTCGGTCAGTGCCCCAGTCGCCAGCTGTGTTAAAATATTTAAAAATGGTGTTCTATTTTGTTTACATTTTTAAGCTATTTAGTTTGTTAGAAAAAATCATTTTTTTAATTTCAATGTTAGGATTTATTTGATAATTCCTATAAACTGCTATACATTAGTTCTGCTCGTACTTTCATTTATTGTCGTATTGTCGTATCCACTCTGTATAATATTAATATTTTAGTTAGTGTGATTAAATGCACAGAACAAACACTATTTACATTGTCATATTGGTTAACTTGATCTCATTCTCTTTCATATTTTTTGTTATTTTATATCCAGAAAATTCTAGTTATATATCTATCTTATAAAAAGGACAAGACAAAATATTTAGAATATTTGAAGTGTCAAAAAATTACAGCTGTTAGAATTCGGTCGAAATAAAAATCAGATTGTAAGTGTATGTCGGAGCACGCACAATGAAGGCTTGCGTAGTTGGACTTGGGATAATCCCAAGAACAAACTTAAAATTGTAGTTGAAAAACATGTTCCCCCATATATTCCAACTGCAAATGTAAGTTTGTAAGCAAAATATTGAGTGATTTACTATGTTATTTTAAGACCATAAAATTTTCCTGTAATCTATAAGTGCAGAACCATTCTATGTATTTTTTTCATAATTTTAGGCTTAACAGTTTCGGAAATAAGGGGGTTAAAGGTAATTTTTTTATCAATTATCTTTAATAACTTTAAAACTATTTATTTTATAATTACGGTGCTTCTCTATCCAGGATGTCGGCAGATCCGCGGGATCATATCCATGTAAAGGAGGTGAGATATCACTTGACCACCTCTTCTCAACCGATAGCCTAGACCTGAGTCCTCCAGCAGTGTGCTTAGAGGATTCAAGTTTCAAGTCGTCCGACTTGAAACTTTTTGCCCCCAACAATTTCAGAAATCAATCTCAAATTCAGGTTCTACCTAGTGTGGTTTCACTGTTATTTTTGTAAATTGTAAGTTGAGTTGCTAATAAAGTTATTATTATTATTATATCGTTTATTCATTTTATTTCTTATCTATTTACATTTTTAAATATTTCTTAAAAAAAGGATATAAAAAAAAACATTTAAAAATATAAAAAAATAGAGGTCCGCCGGTGTCGGGAGCAGGGTCCAAGCTACCGGTGGTTAGGGCTGCAGAGACAGGAACCTTCTCACAATGCGAGCCGTATCAAGGAGTACTGCCTTCTGAATCAGGCCCTTGATCCAACCCACATCCAACCGCCTAATGATAGCCTCGAGAGATGTTGTTCGAGGCTTTCGGCCATCAGGCCATTGGTCGTTACGACAATCGGCACAATGACAGCCGAGCTCACATTCCACATATCAACAACCTCATGAGCTAAGTCGAGATATTTTATTTGTTTCTCTTTCTCAGCTTTCACGAGGTTCTCGTCATGTGGAATGGTAACATCGACTATCATTGCGTGGCGCACTAACCGATCTATCACTACTATATCAGGCTTATTGGCGACAATAGTCCTGTCAGTAATGATAGACCGATCCCAGTACAAAGTGACATGGTCATTTTCGAGAACTGGGTCGGGCACATACTTGTAGTATGGTACCTCAGAATCGACTAGTTTATATTTCAAAGCAAGTTGCTGGTGGATAATCCTAGCTACTTGGTTATGCCTGTGCAAGTACTCGCCGTTAGCCAGACGAGAACAACCGGAAATAATATGTCTGATGGACTCACCCGGACGGTGGCATGCCCGACACACGTCAACCGTCCCGTCCTTCATAATATGTTTCCGATAGTTATTCGTCAAGATAACTTCGTCCATAATTGCACAGACGAAACCTTCAGTTTCCCCGAAAAGGTCACCGAAACGTAGCCAGGATACGGACGCTAAGAAATCTACACCGGGCTCATGAAGAGCCCGATAGAAGCGCCCGTGGAGCTCCTTGCTTTGCCATACCTTCTTGCGGTCATCGGTAGTAAGTACTACAGGTTTGCGCCAGTTCTCTTTAGCCATGGACAGCGGGGTGAGCCCCTTGTCCACTGCAACCACATCACGGTGCATACCCACTTCGACTTTTAAAAAATATTCTCTGAGGCTGCACACCTCGCGGTTGTGGAGGGTCTTCGCATTTAAAAAGCCTCGACCCCCGCACTTCCGCGGGATGTACAGTCTCATCACCGATGATCGTGGGTGATGCATCCTGTTTGCAGTCAGCAGTGTACGGACCCTCCTATCCAGGGCGTCGAGTTCAGTCTGAGTCCATCTGAGTATGCCGAAAGAGTACATCAAAACCGGCATGACCCAACCGTTGAAAGCGCGCACCTTGTTTCCGCCTGAAAGAAGACTGGTTAATACCTTCTTCAGGTATTATTATTATCTTTGGCTTATCTCGGGACCCTGGGGTCCCGGACCTTTGGAAGGCGTACGAGGGGCCGAAGCCAACTCGCAGAGGCCCCTTAAACAATTTTAAATGACGAGGAGGCACCAGCCGACGATTATCCCTGTATGCACTATGCAAGTGCACCCAAGGACAACCCCCGGTTGGTGCAGGACTATTGCAGAACATGGAAACAAAACACATTGGGCCTATGGGTTTGGGTGGCTACATGGATTGGGTACCTTGAACTATGGAAGAACTATGTCCCCTGCCTGACCAATGTTATATAATATACACAGATAAATTGGCAGGGGGTGACTTGCACACTCAATAATGGGCCCCCGGAAACGGTCGCTAGCACATAGTGACATAGCGACAAGGGGCAACATGTCCTGAGGAGCTTGAGGAGTGGAGAGGTATTCCACGGCTCTCAGAACAACAGCAATAAACTTCACTCCAGCCGGCCAATAAAGGCAAGCCAGAGGTGAAGAACAAGACTTCTCCCGGGAAATAGGGTCCGTGGGGTCGCTACTGCCCAACAGCTCGCCACATGCTGCCCTGCGGGTTCACGTATCTCTCTTGGTCTGGCTCCTCACCCTAGACCTGTTTCGGCAAAGTAAACTCCACCGGCACAGACCCAGAGTTCGGAGCGCGCAAGCCCCACCACGACGTCAACGTAGAGATACGGTGGTGCGGTATTATTATTATTATTATTAATTTGCGACTGATGGAGTTACTGAAAGTAACAGAAACCTTCAGTAGCGCCATCAGGATGGAATTTGGTGTGGACAAATGTGCAGTCATGCATGTAAAGCGAGGGGAGATTATGGAATCCATGGGATCCCAACTCTCGGATTCCATACACCTTACATCCCTCTCCTCAACCGAAATCTACAAATATTTGGGTATGTCGGAAGCGTTTGGCATCAACGTTGCTGACATGAAGCAATCGTTGAAGGAACGCTTCTTTGGCCGCCTGAAGAAAGAATTTAATAGTCTTCTATCAAGCGGAAGCAAGTTTCGCGCCTTCAACATTTGGGTCATGCCGGTCTTGGTCTTGCAGTTCTCTTTCGGTATACTCAAATGGACTCAGACCGGACTCGACGCCCTGGATAGAAAAGTCCGTACGCTGCTGACTGCGTATCGAATGCATCACCCACGGTCATCGGTAATGAGACTGTATATCCCGCGAAAGTGTAGAGGTCGAGGCTTTTTAAATGCTAAGACCCTCCACAATCGCGAGATATGCAGTCTCAGAGTATATTTCCTAAAAGCCGACGTGGGGATGCATCGAGATGTGGTTACGGTAGATAAGGGCCTCACCCCACTCTCCTTGGCGAAAGAGAACTGGTACAAACCTGCAGTACTTGATACTAACGATCGTAAGGAAGTATGGCAAGGCAAAGAACTTCACGGACGCTTTTTCCGGGCCCTCCATGGGCCTGATGTAGACTTTTTAGCGTCTGTATCCTGGTTACGTTTCGGCGACCTCTTCGGGGAAACCGAAGGTTTTATCTGTGCAATTGTGGATGAAGTTATCATGACGAATAATTATCGGAAATACATTGTTAAGGACGGTACGGTTGACATCTGTCGGGCATGCCACCGTCCCGGTGAATCAATCCGACATATTGTTTCCGGTTGTTCTCGTCTTGCTAACGGCGAGTACTTGCACAGACACAATCTAGTGGCTAGGATTATCTACCAGTAACTTGCCTTGCAGTACAACCTTGTGGAGTCCGAAGTACCATATTACAGGTATGTGCCCGACCCAGTTCTCGAGAGTGGTCACGCCACATTGTACTGGGATCGATCTATCATCACTGACAGAACTATTGTAGCCAATAAGCCTGATATTGTGGTGATAGATCGACGAGAGCGCCGTGCAGTGATTGTTGATATCGCTGTCCCTCATGACGAGAATCTCGTGAAAGCTGAGAAAGATAAAAAAATCAAGTATCTTGACTTAGCACACGAGGTTGTCGACATGTGGGACGTGGACTCTGCAATCATTGTACCTATAATCGTTACAGTTAATGCCCTAATAGCAGAGAGCCTCGACCAATACCTCAGGAGGCTCTCATTGCGCGGCTGGGTAAAGGGCTTGATTCAGAAAGCAGTACTCTTGGACACGGCACGCATAGTGTGGAGGTTCCTCTCTCTAGAGCCCTGACCACCGGTAGCTTGAACCCTGTTCCCGATACCGGTGGGCTACTATTTTTTATATTTGTAAATGTTTTTTACTTTGTTTTTATAAACATAATATATTTAAAAATGTAAATAATATTTATTTTATTATTTATTTTTATTTATTTAATAATATGTTTGTAAATGAAATAAAGGAAAACAAATATGTTTCAAATTCTTATAACAAGCCTTTTCTTTTGATATGTCACTACTATTAAGTCAATGGTCACACGGTACAGTTTGCAAAACTTTTTTTTTTTAATTTTCTAATTTTTCCCCCGAAAGTGAACCCCATATATAAAAAAATCATTTAGTTACGTTACACGTTCGTGTTTGGGTCATAGAAATCATTATGTGTACTTACCAAAAAACTCAATCGGTCCCGTAAATTCGGAGCAAATCGGCTGTGACAGACGGCCAGACAGACAGACAGACAAACACACGAGTGATCCTATAAGGGTTCCGTTTTTTCATTCGGATATACGGAGCACTGACGACACGTAACATGTCCTCTTTAATTAAAAAATTCCTAAATTGAGAGGGCAAAATTAAATTACATTACGTGTTTTAATAAAAGCGTCGGAATGTTAATAAATACCTACCTACTCAGTAGGACATAAATAAAACGTTATGTATTGAAACGACATTATGTCACAAACAATGAACTCCATAAATGTCACTGGTGCCATCCACAGAGATATCATCCTTACGGTGCGTTTCCACAGACTCAGAGCTGGGCGGAGCTGAGCAGAGACGTGCAGGAATTGTCCAATCACAGACGAGACGAGAGTTGCGATGAGAATTTGTGATTGGTTTTTGTGATGGATTTTGATTGGATTTTGTGATGGAGAATTTGAAAAAAAACCATTGTGATTGGTCGATTTCTGCACGTCTCCGCTCCGCTCCACCCAGGTCCGCGTCAATGGGAACGCACCCTTATTAGGGCCAATATTCATTGAAGCAGAGAGGAGAGAAAATGTCTTGTACAAAACCAGTGTAACCTCGTTCCCACGGACGTAATAAAATCGCGGTGGAATAAAAACGCCTAGCTCGTATCTTTCCCACCTTCAACAGAGTGTTCGACTGAGCGTTAAAAATCCACTTCGAACTGATTCTTCGTACAGAGCGGACGTATGACGGGTTCCGTAAAATTATTAGTGGCAGCTATTTGTAAGGCTAGGAGACCACAACAGAACCAAATAAAATTTGGGATGCATCCCTTGAATTTTTATATAGGTACTTATTAGGTTTTATTTAGGTACTTATTTAAAAGGCCAATTTTAGAAATAATTATCCTGATTTTTTTTAATAATTATCAATTAAATAGCATGTTTACTATAATGTATTTTCCCAAATTAAATCCGTTTAATGTTTACTTACTTTCTTTATGACAAACTCCACCCATACTATTTTAGGATTCCATATTATGGGTAGGTAGGTACCTACCTAATATTGGGATTGGAAACATCGGAGATGTTATAAAACAAAATAACGAGCAAATATCCAATATCGAACAGATTTGTAAAATAAAGTGAGTGCGCACTGCGTACCTACGCTACTTTAACCGATATCGTCCAATGAAATCCGATAACTAACCAAATCAATTACTTTCATTGCGTCGGTAAAGAAAACATTGGAATAATCAGTCATGTGGTTTATTTACTGCGTTCTTCGTCTCAGCATCGATGTGCGCCACGGCCTTGAGCATATAGCCCGTCCGCACTCTACGAGCCGGCGCGGCGTGCCGTACTGACCAACGCGCGCGATTTTTTCGCGTCCATGGGAACACAAGTACAGAACTTCGTATGTCGCATTCATTCAACGGTCAACGGCGAGTGTTGAAAATTGAACACTGCGCGATATTAAATCCCGGCGGGATAAAATCGCAGTCGTGTGAACAGATGTACAGGCTTTCTGTTTGTTCTGATCCAAGCGCGCCACACAAGTACGAAGTTCTATACTTGTGTTCCCACGGACGCGAAAAAATCGCGCACGGTGGTCAGTACGGCCACAGAGTACATTGGATATATAGTACGGTGCGCCGCCGCCGGCTAGTAGAGTGCGGACGTGCTGTATGCTCAAAGCCGTGGCGCACAGCGATGCTGAGACGAAGAATGCGTAGGTAAATAAACCATATCAGGTATGTATAGTGGACCACAATGGCTTAACAGATGGACACGGGGCTCTACTGGGTGATTTTTTTTTGAAAAATGTTATTGATAACTATGATAATAATAAGCATATTACTGTAAATAAGAGAACTTTTAATTATAAGAATGGTGTAAATTTTGGACAACGAATACTTGAATATAATTGGACTGCTATGGGAATCAACACATTTTTGAAGACTTTTGGTAAGATATTTCAATACAGCTTTAGAAAACGAGAACAAAAAATTTAATTAAGACGTAATTTTCAATTAAAGTGGGTCACTAGGGGCGTTGAAACATCGAGTAAAATGGAACGACTCTTATGCTCTAGTGGAAATAAACTTGACGCTAGTGTCCTTAAATACAAAAAAACGTATGTTAGAATTTTTAGAAGGGTAATTTCGAATGCTAAAAAACTTACAGTCAGTGAACAGATTAATCAATCAAAAAATTCAAGTAGGGAAATTTGGAAAGTAATAAATATTTGTACAAATAGGGTTAAAGCTGTGCGGGTGGATATTCGACTTAAAATAAATAACAAAATAATAGATAACCCAGAGGAAGTAGCTGAAATTCTAGTAAAGCAATTCGATCACAAGTACGTTATGCTTGGTAATGATGGTCTAGATGCTGTTTTTCTTCAACAAAGCACGGAAAGAGTGAAAAACGATATGGATATCTCGCTCACTACTCCGAATGAAATTTAAAAAATCGTGAATACTATGCAAAATAAGAAGTCTTGTGGCTACGATGAAATTCCAATATCAGTAATTAAAGTTAATTTACCAATTTTATCTGGCCCGCTCTCGACTTTTTATAATAAGTGCATTGTAGGGGGAATTTTTTCGGAAAAACTAAAAATCGCTAAAATCACCCCAATTCATAAAAAGGGCACAAAATCAGTTCCAACAAACTATAGACCTATTTTATTGTTGCCAACTTTGGCAAAAATTTTTGAAAAAGTTTTAAAAGACCGCTTAAGTAGCCATCTTAATGTGAATAAAGTAATTAACCTAAGACAATTTGGATACCAGAAGAATGTTGGTACAAAGATGCTATTTATACGTTAATGAATTATATAGTTAGTAAAATAAATTGTAAAATGAAGGAAGTAAATTTACTTAGATTTAAGCGCGGCTTTCGACACTATTGACCATAAATTACTCATTACGAAAATGGAACACTATGGCGTAAGAGGTAAAGCCTTACAACTCTTTACTTCATATCTTAAAAATAGAAAAATATGTTTGTCGAGCTTAATTATACACAACCAAACGGGTATAAAAATAACTACAGTTCATCCATGTTAAACATTACAGCCGGTGTGCCTCAAGGATCAATTTTAGGTCCTTTATTGTACATATTATTCACCAATGACCTAATCAATTTCATACAAAAACTTTTGCCGAACATACAACTTACAGTTTTTGCGGATGACACAAATGCTATAGTTGCAGCTAACGACATCCAAGACCTTACTGCTAGGGGTGCGTGGACAGGAAACCTCCCCGAGTGCCTGGGGGCTGGAGTTCCCTTACGGATACGTTTGGGGGGAAGGCCAGTCTCCGGGACGGTGCACCCTGGGGTACGGGCAATGACTCCCCATTAGGTTTATGTGCCTAAGGGGTCCCGTTGTCCTTATGCCAATATCCTGTCGGAGGTACGCTTCAACGTGTGTCCCTCTGCTTAAGCAGAGACGCACAGCGGCGGAGTAAGAGCAGATTTGGTGTGCACTAACTCTGCCACCGGGCAGGCAGGAGGAAATCTTTTCCTTCTGCCACCATTAGTCTGTCTCGTAGCCCCGAAGATTGTCAGGTCATGTCTCTGACCTTTGACGGGGGTCGAGGGTCTTGGCTTAATCGCCCGGACCGCGAGGAAGAAAACCTCTATAAAAAATTACCCCAAACCTCCAAGCGGCGGCGCACCGTGAGGGAGGTTGGTAGCTTAACTAATGGGTAGCTAAATTAGTCGTTAGTGCGAACCACAGTTTTTGAGAAGATATAAAGTTTTTTACTCGTGGGAACAACTATGGTACTAACTAAAAATAAAGGACGTGAAGAGGAGGGGAGTGATGCGGCGTTGGTGTCCGACGCCGCATCTGGCGCGAAGGGCACGAAGGGCTCATTTAAGAGCCCGGAGGGCGTAGTGGTGAGATCTGCTGGGGGGAGGAACAAAGAGTCTTTCCTGAAGCGGAACAAAAATCCGGGGGATGGCCAGGGGTCTTCCTCGGACGGCGGGGTGAGCTCGGCCCTCAGGAAAATTGTCCAGTGTCCATCCATCCAGTGTTAATCCTACGCTTAACAGTCCGATCTACATCGCCATCGCTTTGCACGAGTGAACCGAGATACCGAAAGTCGGAGCAGACTGGGAGAAGCGCGCCATCAAGCGCTATGCCTCCAGAACTGGAGATACCGCCGAAATCGCAGAACATATATTCAGTTTTGGTTCTGCTGATTTTCAAGCCAACATTCTCCAGTTTCTGTTGCCATTTCTCCAATCTGCTCCGAATCTCAGGTAAATCTTCACCAACAAGAACAATGTCATCGGCAAACTGCATGCACCAGGGTGCCCCTTCCTGTAGATTCGACGTCAGAGCATCCATAATCAACAGGAAGAGGTAAGGACTTAAAGCCGACCCTTGGTGCAAGCCAACTGGCACATTGAACTCGTTGGTATTCCCAGCAGCCGACCGGACGTAGGTACGAGATTGACTGTACATAGCACGAATTAACTCTACATACTTCCCGGGCAAACCTTTCTCTTTCAAGGCCCACCACAACACATCCCGAGGTACCCTATCATACGCTTTCTCCAGATCAATGAACACCATGTGCAAGTTCTTGTGTGCACGTCTGTACTTCTCGCACAATTGGCGGAGTGCAAAAGTGGCGTCCGTTGTTCCTCGACCTGGCATAAACCCAAACTGGTTCGGGGTAATTTCACTCTCCTCTCGCAGTCTTTTCTCTATTACTTTCTCCCATACCGTCATACCATAGGAATAAAGCTCATGTCACATATGACATGAGCTTTATTCCTCGATAGTTGTTGCAGTCCTGTACATCACCTTTATTCTTGAAGATGGGCACTAGCGAACTATTGCACCATTCTTGTGGGATCCCTCCTTCATGCAACAACTTATTAAAGAATAAAGTCAGCCACATACATCCATCTTCTTCTAAGCACTTCCATACTTCTACTGGTATATCATCTGGGCCCAAGGCCTTTCCATTTTTCATACTTTGAACTGCCTTTCTGACTTCATCCATGCTAATTTCCCTTACCAAACCCATATTTACTTGTACCTCTTTAAGCACACCATTCCATTCATTCTCTTCGTTCATTAGCCTTTCAAAATAAATCTTCCATCGTTCTTTTATTATATTATATATAATATATAACATTAGTATAGATTACCGCTTGAGTTAAAAAGTATACTGTACACAGGCTCACTCAAGGCAAGGCTCAAGACATTCCTGTTGGATAAATGTCTCTACTCATTAGATAATTTGTAATGAAATACAGGCCGTAAGGCCTAGCTTAGGCACCAGTCTCCCACAGTATAATTAAAAATATTATTATGTGTTTTTAATCATATTTTGAAATGTTGATTTATATTGTGGTGAGAAATAAACCTTATCTTATCTTATCCTATCTTAATGTAGTGATTTGTGTTTGGTTTAGCTCTTACTCGTAAAACTGACATGAATATGGTACATTGTGTTGTGTTCATATGACTTTTACTTATTTTTTTTTTAATTATTGTTTTTCGTTTAAATTGCTAATTTAATTGACATGAGATTTTATAATTTACGCTTGCATGGTATTTTTACGATATTTATCGTTTATTTTTGAATCTACAGGTACCTACTTATAATGTTTTCTATTTTAAACTGATTTGTTTGTATTCTTATATTTGTACATTTAATACTATGTTTCATGCTGAATTATATTCAAACGCAATGTGAATTGTTACTGAATAAAGAACTTGAACTTGAACTTGAACCATATGCTTGATTATTACAATGTTTTATTTACCGACGTATTGATAGTAATTTATTTGAAGTTAGTTATCGGACTTCATTGGCCGATATCGGTTAAAGTAGCGTATGTAGGTACGCAGTATACGCACTCTATTTTACAAATATCGATTTATTATTATCGATAACGGATATTTGCCCGTTGTTTTTGTTTTATTATTTTTCTCCCATGTTTCCAATTCCAATATTAGGTACCTACCTACCTATAATATGGAATCCTAAAACAGTTCTGTGAAAATGTGTATGGGTGGACTTTATCATAAAGAAAGTAAGTAAACACTAAACGGCTTTAATTTGGGAAAATACAGTATACTATATCAATCTGCCTAGCCTTTTCCCAACTATATTGGGGTCGGCTTCCAGTCTAACCGGATACAGCTGAATACCAGTATTTTACATGGAGTGACTGCCTAGCTGACCTCCACAACCCATTAACTGGGTAATACGATACCCCTTGGTAAGACTTGTTGTCAGACTTTCGGGCTTCTGTTGACCCGTAACGACTGTCAGCCTGCCAGCAAAGATCCACGAATGACAGCCGGGACCAACGGCTTAACGTGCTTTACATCATTAAAAGCAATATCCCCGCCACCGTATCTCTACGCTGACGTCGTGGTGGGGCTTGCGCGCTCCTGAACTCTAGGTTTGTGCCGGTAAAGTTTACTTTGCTAAAACAGGTCTAGGGTAAGGAGCCAGACCAAGAGAGATAAATAAACCCGCTGCTCCGCAAAGCAGCATATGGCGAGCTCCGCTCCGAACCTTGCTTGAGCAAAGCCCGCACCGCTGAGCCTGTAGCTTTAAATTCGTCCCTAAAAAATATTATAAATCCGATCCAACCCGTCTGTTGCTGACCGCCCGCAGCGACGCTTTATGCCGAGGTCCGTTCAACACAGGGGCTGCCCTTAGCGTGGGGTCGCTTAGTTTTTTTTTGCCCCGGCTTAATTTATTAAGGCACCCACAGGAAAGTCCGGTTAAGCAGCCAACAACCTTCTAGGTTTATCTGCGGAAAGCCATTCCACATAAATAAATTATAGTTTAAAAAACTAAAAAACACGCTTTAATACCATTAAACTGAACTAAAAAGTTAAAAAATACCGATATAAAAATAAAGTGATTAACGAGAAAATTAATGTCATTGTAAAAAAAAAGCGTGGGGTGCTTTCGAATTACAGAGTCAGTGTAAAAATGTCGTACAAAGCACCCCACGCTTTCTTTACAATGATACTAATTTTCTCGTTAGTCACTTTATTCTTATATTGATAAAAATATATTTTACTCTTTAGTTCAGTTTAAAGGTATTAAAGCGTGTTTTTTAGTTTTTTAAACTATAATTTATTTTTTAGAGATAAATCGTTAATCCTGATGATCCTGATCAGGATCAATCTGCTTAGCCTTTTCCCAACTATGTTGGGGTCGGCTTCCAGCCTAACCGGATACAGCTGAATACCATTATTTTACATGGAGCGACTGCCTATCTGACCTCCACAACCCATTAACTGGGTAATACGATACCCCTTCGTAAGACTGATTGTCAGACTTTCGGGCTTCTGACGACCCGTAACGACTGTCAAAGATCCACGAATGACAGCCGGGACCAACGGCTTAACATGCTTTCCGAGGCACGGAGGAATCTCGGTATGTAAAGATGGTCACCCATCCACGGACCAACCCCGTAGCGTAGCGTAGCGTAGCGTAGCGTAGCGTAGCAGGAGATATGGTAAATTTTCATAAATTTTCTTTAATAAATTTAAATCTATTTTTATTTTAAAATTATAAAAAATATATTTGATATCGTCTTAACAATCCTTTTTATTTGATATATCACACAGTTTAGTTTGCAGTACTTTTTTTTAATATTCAAAATCATTTATTTACGTTACAAGTTCGTGTTTTGGTCACAGAAATTCACATGTGTATCAAATTTCATTTTAATCGGTCCAAAAGATTCGGAGCAAATCGGCTGTATGACAGACGGACAGACAGACGACACGAGTGATCCTATAGGGTTCCGTTTTTCCTTCGAACGGTCGGAACCCTAAATAGTTTAACATTGCATTATTTCACATTAGGTTGGCATTCGGACAATTTGCCGATCGGGTACTAATTTGTTACGATACACCTTACATGACATACAAACTAAGCATTAGGTTCCTTCTGCTTACTCATACAAGATTGTACCTACCTGCTTAAGTTCTTATATGTTTTATGACGTTGCGAAACGTGTAATAATGTATAAATAAATAAACCACCTACTTTAATTCATGACCACGCGTATTCGATGCACATGGTGCTCTGATATTTTTTTATTAAGTTATATTATGGTATATTTTGTCCATGTTATTATATCTTATTTTAAAAAGATTTGTGGGAAGTAATACTTATGTGCTGTGTTGTCTGTGTTGTGTGTTTGTGTGTACTTGTGTTGTATTAAAATTTTAATACAACTGGGGTACCCAATAGATACAGCCCACTGTATATGTAACAAACTCAATTTCACTAATAGTAATTGGTGATGGTTTTCTTGGTAACTTACCGTAGATTCTGTACGCATCCTAACGAAAACAGTAAAGAGATAGCACTGCATCTCACAATAATCTAAAATACTGAATCGTGGGCATTTGATTGAAATCATAATTTCAGCACGTAAAATATTATTTCGGTTAAGTACAATTTATTGATCTAGGTTTTTCTAGGACTATTTTCAAATAAATGAGCTAAATTAGAATTAAACCTAAATTACTATTCCAACAACTACTAATTACTAATCCAACAACATTATCCATATAAGATCTTATAATAACATCAGAGCGATTCACTCAAGCGATCATGATAATAATTATCCCACAAAACATCAAGTAAAGACCCATATTTACGAGAAAATGAGATAGACCTCGTTTAGATCTTTGATAAGCCCTTGGAAAATGGATTCCTGGAACCTAAACTAAATATTTCGTTTAGAACTCTAAGATATAAGTAATATGTATTTCGTCACACCCTGCTGGAGAAAGTATAGCAAAAACAAATCGGTCCTACTCCATAATATGTGTATATTATAATATTTTATAAGTTATAATGAGACAGACTATGTATAGGTCTTTCTCATTCTTACTCATAAATATTTTTATTACTATCCGAGCGCACCCTTACCAATTGACCGAAATCCTCTTTCTCATAGTGACTGTACAACTTTTTTAGCCTGGGACCACACCTGCACACGTCTCACATACCTTCCAATATACAACGAGCAGCTGCAATTGTGACATTAATTCAACACGCGTATATGGTTCCGTATTATCGTTTTATCGTTTACCGTTTTCAGTACGCGTCACTAGCGTGGCTTGGTCAGTTTAATGGTGATAAAACGCATTACCTGTAGTTTTAAAATGGGTCCTATAGTAAAAGCTTTCTTTGTGGAGCTTATAAATCAATTAATACTACAAAATGTGAGACAGTCGAGTTTGGTGAACATAAAAAGCAGTCTACTTTAATATCAGGCTTACGTTTTCCTAGAAGAGCGATGGCCGCCACATAACGGCCGCAGTGACGGCTGTCATGAAAATGATGGCTGCGGGGTTTGACTTTACGGTGTCGAAAAACGCTCTCTAGGAAAACACCAACACACTTTCAGAAGTGACGACATTCGCCGGTAAATTGCAGACGCTATGTGAGACCACCGCTCTTCAAGGAAACCCTAGCATTACCGTGGGAACATTGTGAAGAGAACTAGTAAATTTTAGAGCCTTTCACAATGATAGGAACAATCTTTGATCATATTTTGCGTATAATCCGCATAAAGGTCGGAGATTATCCCACGGGAACGCACCACCAGGCTAAAAAGATCATGTCGAACCCAGGTCATAGTCTGTCAGTGTGCCAAATATCGTCCACATCCCATTAAGGCGTGAAAAGGTAACAGACAGAGAGACCGACACACAGACAGAGTTAATTTACTAGGAATAATGTATAGTAACATAATATTTTGCTTTACAAAAAGTTTTTTAACAATAAATCTGACCAACTTTCAGGGAAATACTTGTAGCAATTCGATAGCCGAAACGTAGGATAGATGTAAACTGTTTGTAATCTCCTTCCGAACTTTCTCTTCACACCTAAACAGTTTCCATATTTTATATGGATAAAAGAGTGGCAAGTCGAATAAAATGCTGTAGTAGAGTAGGTAATTATGCTGCATTAACGGTAAAAGACCTCATCGACAGTTCTCTCGGTAGTCTCAACTCATAGTGACTTTCCCCACTTTTCTTTTTTCATAAAGAACAAATTAAAATAATTTTGTACACCCTTTCCAGAGTTCCTTTGCAAGTCTGGAAAATGATCCAATCCTACTAACAATATCAACCTGCCTCGCCTTTTCCCAACCATGTTGGAGTTGGCTTCCAGTCTAACCGGATGCAGCTGAATACCAGTATTTAACATAGAGCGACTGCCTATCTGACCTCCACAACCCATTAACTGGGTAATACGATACTCCTTGGTAAGACTGGTTATCAGACTTTCGGGCTTCTGACGACCCGTAACGACTGTCAAAGACCCACGAATGACAGCAGGGACCAACGGCTTAACGTGCTTTCCGAGGTACGGAGGAATCTCGGTATGTAAAGATGGTCACCCACCCACAGACCAACCCCGGCAAGCATAGCTTAACCTGATGGTTTGACCCGTGCGGCTGTTATTACTTAGCCACGAGCTCCTCAACGTCCTCAGCATCCTACTAACAATGAATGATAATAGTGATCATGAGCTGTGGTTTTCCGCATCTCAAGGATTTCTTGCGCGATTCCCTGTGGAATACGGTTATAGGTAATTACAATAATAATAATGTCCCTATACTTGTACCGGATTTCCATAATATGGAGACTTATCAGACTAAGTAATTGGGGAAGGTTCTTTGATGTTTTTTATCAATGAAATATTTTTAATCCACTGTAATGGTTTCTTTTTATTCAGTATTTTTTAAGCTTCCTCCCTCCCTTCACAAGTCGGTAGTTATTTAGATGTCTGAGACGTGAGCCATTCGTGCCGTGACTTATGAGATATCAGCATCCTCCAGCCTGCTCCATCACCTCTCCTTCTGTGTTATACAATGTTCTCCATCACCAATCTATACTCCATTTAAAATAAGATCAGACATTTAAACAATTTTGATCTGACATTTAAACCACGAAACTTGCGACACCAAAACGATCTAGCATTACCGGTTTCAAAGCTATCCATTTTCCATTCAGGCCCGTATGTAATGTGTATCAAGATCTATAATAAAATTCCGAAATTATTAAAAGAAATAAAAAGTAACAATTTATCTATAACAAGATTGTTCACTTATTTGAACCAGAAGTGCTACTACACATTGCAAGAGTTTTTTGAAGAAAAGCAGCAAATAAAAAGTAATGGAATAAATAACTCACCATTGTTACTTATTTAATTTATTTGAATTGATTTATTTTATTTATTTGAATTACCTAATTTTATTTTGACTTAACCTAAACTTATTTTAATACTTATAGTAATAATATAATTAGATAACAAAAGCGACATTAAACAATAATAATTATGTCTATTCCATTTTATTGATTTGATTTTTATAAAACGTCACATGATTTGAAATTGTATGTTTATTCATTTTGTTTTGTTTTGCAGTGCCCTTATAGGGTGCATGTTTGATACTTTTTTAACCGACTTCAAAAAGAAGGAGGTTCTCAATTCGTCGGAACCTTTTTTTTATTTTTTTTATGTAGGTATGTTCCCCGATTACTCGAAGATGGCTGGACCGATTTGGATTATTTTTTTTTTTGTTTGAAAGGGTATATTTCCCAGGTGGTCCCATGATCATCAAGTCAGGATCTGATGAAGGGATCCTGGAGAAATAGAGAGAACTCTTCCAATTTTATAGGCACACTTGAAGCGATTTGAATAGTTTTTGGAAGAGTACTTTCTTGGAGTGGTCCCATTTCAATTTGGTGAAGATCTGATGAAGAACTTCTGAGATAGGCAATGGAACTCCTCAATAAATGATAGCAAATGGACTGGGATTGCTGAAATCTCATGTCTGTTTGTTGTTTACACCAGTTCATAACATAACATCACGCCAGTACGCTGTGAAGGGGTAAGCACATGTGAGCCACTAAAAAGTAAAAAATAAAAACTTTTTTACAAAAAAATACAACCAACTTCCAAAAACAACACTACAAATTGAAAAATAACTTTAATTTCGGAAGTCGGTGGCAAAAACGAAAATACATTTAATCAGACACCGACTTCCGAAATTAAAGTTATTTTTCAATTTGTGGTGTTGTTTTTGGAAGTCGGTTGTATTTTTTTTTTGTAAAAAAGTTTTTTTTGTTATCTTATTCCAACCTCTGTACAACATGTTTGCAATAAACTGATTTGATTTGATTTGATTTTTTTTCCAGTCCGTTCAAACGATTTTGACTTCTATTGCGTTGGTGGCATGACAAATGGTAGCTGCAGTAAACAGTTGGTATTGTAACCACTTTTTTGCCTTTAATGCCATCCTTAAGCCTACGGAATAGGAATCAAAATCGGTTGAACGGACTGTAAAAAAGGTTTGTTTAAATGTCTAATCTTATTGTAAATGGAATATACATATCTCAACATTGATTATCTCTATAACATACATTGCAGCTGTTTAAAATACAAAAAAAATCAGCGTTACCAGGCAGAAAAATTACCACCTGTATATGCATAAAAGCTGACGACAACAATGAAACATGATGCCCAATATCCAATTAGATATTCCATGAACCGCTCGGTAATCAGTAAATTGTTGCTAAATACTCGTATAACCACATAACACATACGTAGGTGTATTCGACATGCGGGAAACGTTAACTTGATACCGTTGCAAATGCAGGTTTCAGCAGAATCGTTTTCTTTAGAAGTATTTTGTAACAGAAATTACTAACCTACTTAGAAATAAATTTTGCAGCTGCAAAAAGTATAGTCAAGAGCATAATAAATATACCTTACACTTACTCAAAATTTAAATGAGATTTTCTCGTGAAATAACGATTGCAACTTTGAAGAAAAGATTACATCATATTACAGAACAGTATACTTAGTTCCGAAAACACTATGTTCGTAACACCATACAATTTCTATCAGTAGGTACCTACTTTAATTGCTTTTGAATCTTGCGTAAGTTTAAGGTATTTATGCTCGTGACTGTCCATTGCCATATACAGGGTGTAAGGTACAGCCCACTGCAGAATAACAGGGTGCATTCAGCTCCTTATTTTGAATCATATTCCACCGGAAAATTTCTCAGGAATTTTTTAATTTTTTTTAACGTTTTTTCAGTTACACTCCTACCAACTTATCTATGAGATGGCAAAAATTGGAACTACGGCCGTCATGTTATTTTATTATTTTTATATAGGTATAATTATTTTTAATTTGTTAAAAACTGTAATTCGTATTAAACGATTATTTCTAATGTGAAATTTCCTTCTTGAAAACTTACTCAATTTTGGGCACCTTATATTAATTAGCAACACTGAATAAATTGACGGTGCCGTCTTCTTTGAGTTCACAGATAAGTTGGTAGGACTGTACTATACCTTTATTTCAATGTCAGCACTCTATTTCCGAAAATAAAAATATAATTTATACTGGTAGTTAATTTAATTTATTTATTTATTCAATTGGTCTTACGAGCTAACAGACATACCATCCAAAACGCTCATATGATTAACTAACAATTCAATTGTGGCTACACACACTCGTCTCCTTATACAATAGATTTTCTTAAAATAGCAATAATGCCCATGTCTATAAATAATAATAAAAATTAGATTACAATGAAGAATTAATACAGCAGCAGAATATAATGTCAGTTTAGTGTCAATTAATAGTGATCAATTCAACTCAGTTATTATGTATGATTATAATATGTCATTTAAAATAATACGAAATTTATTATACAAATGTCCTAATCCATCGGCAAATAAGTCCAGTTCGTGGTGCTGAGCAAGTATGTCCCCGAATACTGGTAATAATAATAATAATAATAATACTGGTGTATTTACAGGCACGCGAGAGAGATTTCAGAGTATTGTCTTTGGATGTCAACGTATGAAATGCGATGCCTCTGGAATTGCAGATCGGTGACCTAGTTTCTTGTCGACATCACGATGACCGACACGATATGGGCAGCGTATAGTCCATACAGCACAACACAACATTTAGAAGGAGTTTAGATAAGGCAATCCTTAAGCAGGTAGATTATCTGGGAAGGGCTGAGATGTACTTAATGAGGACGAGATCACTCAGAGGATTATTAAATATACATGGGTTGTTTAAGCACGTCAAGCCGTTAGTCCTGCGCCTGATCTCTCTCCGGTCGCGTCGTGTCGGATTGCCGTCCCATCGAATTATGAGAATGAGGGAAGAGAGATTGGACCTGTGTATGCGCACACACATGTGCACTGTAATATTTCCCGCGCCAAAGGCTAGTCTCCTCTGAGATTGGTCGCCATGGCCAAAATTCAGTCTGAAGGACTATTATCATCATCATTCTCTTGCCCTTACCCCAATTTATAAACCAATTGTAGGAAATCTCAAAGAAGTAATTATGATTGATAGACTATCCCGAATTGTCGCAGATTTCTGCCACCGCATGCGCTGCGATTGCTTTGCTATACCCTCACCATGCACTTCGCACATAGCGAATACACATACCAACTAAGCAAATATATAAGGATAAGCAATAAATATATTGAATATTGAGTATAAGCCATGCAGTCAGCAAATAGTAGCGAAGCATTTAAAGCTAGTTATTATTGCAACATTGAGAAATAATATGTATTGTCTCAGTCTAAAGTGCAGCAAAGTGAAAACTTTTTCCTCTGAAATTATAATTAAATTGTCCTCGCAATATTTCGCAGAAAAGTTAATTTTGCCTGGGTTCAAAGAAAGTTATTCGACTACTATATTTTAGAGGTCAGATCATTCTCATAAAACTCTCCTGAACAAAACCTTACCTACCCGTAAATAAAGATACAGTGAACAAAAGAGATATCTAGGCAGGTTATAATAACATATTTGTATGTGAATTGCTTCATGTTCAATTTCGTGAAAATATACAATTTTATGATGTTGGTGTGATACAGAGTGGATACGACAATACAACAATTAATTAAACTTCGTATATCTAATCAGTTAATCACGTACCCAATGTGCGAACAAAAATTCAATTCAATTTAACTAATAGTCTGACCTATACAAAAAATGGGACACTCTCACTGTCAGACAAACGTTCATACCACGTACAGACGCCAGCACATCAAGCTACTACAATCTGTCAAATTTTTATAATAGATTTTCATCTTTCAAGGTTGATTGGGAAAATTTGACAGTTTCGGGTGGCTTGACCTGCTGGCGTCTGTATTACTTATAAAGGTTAAAGACATAGCAATATTCTTCACACACATGTTGCCAGCTAGTTCAATATGGAAATTAATGCATGCTGTACCTTATACCAGAGGCATAACAGTCATAAAGCGTGTCATCAGAATTAGATAAGAAAATCATGCATGCGGAAGTTACATCTACTCACTCTAGTCAATCGAAAATTTTGAATGTGCGAAAGAGATACGTATGTATACGATAGTTCGTTTATTTCTACGTCGCTTTCTCGCTGAAACAAAAACAACCCAAACCTGCAAAAAATCGTCACAAACAATGGTGTGTTGGGTCGGTCAGTGCCCCAGCCGCCAGCTGTGTTAAAATCACACTAAAATTATAAAGGCGAAAGTTTGTGAGTGTGTGTGTGCGTGTGTGTGTATGTTTGTTACTTCTTCACGCTCAAACGGCTGGACCGATTTGGATGAAATTTGGTATGTAGATAGCTTATACCCTGGATTAACACATAGGCTACTTTTTATTTCGGTCTAAGCGGGTGAAACCGCGGGGCGCAGCTAGTATTTAAAAATGGTGTTCAATTTTGTTTACATTTTTAAGCTATTTAATTTGTTAGAAAAATTCACTATTTTAATTTCAATGTTAGGATTTATTTGATAATTCCTATAAACTGCTATACATTAGTTCTGCTCGTATTTTCATTTATTGTCGTATGCACTTTGTTTATAAAATTGAACATGAAGCTATTCACATACAAATATGTTAGTATACCCTGCCTAGATATCTCTTTTGTTGACTGTACCTAGTAGAAATGTTGAAAGCGATTGACAACGATTTTATGGACATACCTACGTCTTCAATATTCAATTCATCTCGTCTCGCATCCAATGTATAACCACAGTAAATGTGGTATAACTTCAGATTTAACCTGGCGAATCAACAACAACAAACAACAATGATAGTAATTAGGTAACTTGTTTCAAGGAATCCACGAAACAGGCTCGTTTTAGTGCGAAGCAGTTATGCTCGCAAAAAAGGAGGCGGAACGCGTGAGTGAGAAGCAATTCCGCGCCCTCATGTCCCTAGTCCCCACAGGAGACGCCCTGGGCGGTGGGAATCCGCCACGGCTACAACCACCTTACTGCGACATAAAAAAGCTTCTTTGATGATCCAGTTATATGCCCCATAAAAGTTATTTTTAGAACGATTCTGGAGTGAATAAGAAGCCGTGCAATGACTGCTTGTTATCAACGTTCAAAGCTCAAGGGCAGAGGTGCTTTGTGATGGTCACTGTTTGGTGGTCTAGCGCCGGTGTGATTCATCACAGCTTCTTACCAAACGGGGTGAGCATTACTTCAGATGTGTACTGTGAAGAACTGAACACAATAATGGAGAAGCTGGCACATCTCCAACCAGCTTTGGTCAATCGCTCGTCTCCGCTGCTCCTGCACGACAACGCGCGACCTCATACTGCACAGCAGACGGTCTCCAAGTTGCAAGAACTGGGGTTGGAAGCTCTCCGTCATCCGCCCTACTCACCAGACCTTGCGCCTACAGACTACTACTTTTTCCAGAATTTGGATAACTTCTTGGCGGGAAAAAAATTCAATACCCGAGAGGCAGTACAAAATGCCTTTGAAGAATTTGTTGCCTCCCGTCCAGCTGATTTCTTTAAGAAGGGCATCAATAAACTGCCACTGCGTTGGCAAAGATGCATTGATTGCATGGGTGATTACTTTGATTAATACAAATAAAAAATGCATTAAAAAAATTCGTTTAAATTTTTTCATACAAAACGGCAATTTCATAGGTAAAGACCTATAAAACTCAAAGGTGACTGACTGACATAGTGATCTATCAACGCACAGCCCAAACCACTGGAGGGATCGGGCTGAAATTTGGCATGCAAGTAGATGTTATGACGTAGGCATCCGCTAAGAAAGGATTTTGATAAGTTCTACCCCCAAAGGGATAAAATAGGGGATGAAAGTTTGTATGAAACATTGTTAATTTTAAACCGATCGGGCTGAAATTTGGCATGCAGGTAGATGTTATGACGTAGGCATCCGCTAAGAATGGATTTTGTTAATTTCTACCCCCAAGGTGTTAAAATAGGGGATGAAAGTTTGTATGAAGCTTTGTCAATTTTAAACCGATCGGGATGAAATTTGGTATGCAGGAGAGGGATAGGAGAGTGTGAGGGGGAAGGAGGTGGAGAGGGGGAAGAGGGGGAGAAGAGGAGTTGTGGAGGGTAGAGGGAGAGGGGAAACCGGTGAAGGGGAATGTTAGCGGGAAGGGGATGTGGTGAGGGGGGTAAGATGGAGAGGGGAACGGGGATGGAGAGGGTGAGGGGGTGAGAGGGGGCGGTGAGGAGGTTGAAATGGGTGAGAGGGGAGAGGGGTGGGGGGCGACGAGTGCCTTTACACCTTAAAGTTGCTTTTTGTATAGCACTGATTCATTGAAGAGAGATTGAGTTGAGACTTTTGAATGATTGATTGCAGAGCGGGACGAGGTGGAGAGGGACAGGAGGTTGTAGTGAGAGGGGAGGGTGTAGTGAGTGGGTAGGGTATGGAGAGGAGGGTGAGAGAGAGAGGAGGTGTTGGCGAGGCTATAGGGGGAAGGGAAAGCGGTGAACGGGGTGTAAGAGGGAGTAAAAGGGGGAGGGGAGGTTAGCGAGAAGGGTTGCGTTTAGGGGGTGAGACGGAGGGGGATGGGGTGGGTGAGGGGGTGAGAGGGGGCGGTGAGGGGGATGATAGAGGAGGGTGAGAGGAGGATTAGAGGGAGAGGAGGAGGGGTGAGAGGGGGCTTAGAGGGAGACGGGGAGGGATGATGAGTGCCTTTATACCTTAAAGTTGCTTTTTGTACAGCATTGATGCATTGAAGAAACCCTGCCCGACAGAAATGACCGAAAAATAGAAAGTCGGCACAAAAAACAGGAGTAAACTCCAGTCTGCTTCGGAACTGACACACACCCTTTTTTTGTTTGTTTGAACGCGCTAATCTCTGGAGCTACCAGGCGGACTTTAATAGTTATTTTTGCAAATGATAGCCCAATTCTTAAGGAAGGCTATAGGCATATTTAACATCACTCTAGGACTAAGGTGCCGAGCAAAAAGAAAAAAAGTCTGAAAGAACGCTAAGCAAAAACGAAATAATAGCGTGGCCAGGCAATGCGATGCGACTGGGTGGGTCGGGGCACAGATAAAATTTCAGCAGCAATGAATTTCAGAACTTTGGAAGGAGCTATTTATCTATATAAATAAAAAGAGAAGTCCTGACTGACTGATTGACTGACTCATCAACGCACAGCCCTAACCCTTGGACCTAGAAAGCTGAAATTTTGCATAGAGGTTCCCTTTATAATGTAAACAAAGAATATGGAAGAAATTCCCGGTAGTACGTTCCTGTGGGATATTTCCCGACATCCACGCGGGCGAAGCCGCGGGCAAAAGCTAGTAATATTATAAATGCGAAAGTGAGTTTGTTTGTTTGTTACGCTTTCACGTTAAAACGGCTAAACGGATTTGGATGAAATATGGCATACGGGTAGACCATGACCTGGATTAGAACATAGGATACTTTTTATCCCGGCAGTACATTCCCGTAGGATAATTTCCGACAGCGGGCGAAGCCACCGGCGAAAGCTAGTATTTAATAATTGATTGCGGTATGTAGCAATCCGATCATCTTCGTTCTGCATTTTACTGTGTACATAAATAAATAAATATAAAACAAATATGTATAAATAAGTACGGCCGAAAAAATACTACAATCCAATAAAAAAAACGACGCGATGGGTATTGAGTGGAGTGGGTTCGAGATAAGTAATGGCCCTGAATAAAATCGCCAATACGTAATGAGCAAGTTTGATGCTCGTTCAATGATCGAACTGTATGGAAAATAATAATACTCGCTGCAGTCTGGCGTTAGTATTTATAAAGGAAGCTAGACGAAGAAGAATTCACATACAGGATGTCCGGCAATTAATAGAAAACCTTAAAATAGCATATAACAGACCTTCAAAACAAAAAAAAATTTATAATTATCTGATATATATTATTTGTATTATTTACTAGCTTTTACCCGCGGCTTCGCCCGAGTTAAAAGACTGAGACTTGTGATGGAGATAAAACTAGTTTTATTCTCCAAACGTGTTAGTAGTAACTGTACTACTAACACGTACACATACCACTGGGTATGTTACAGAGTCAATACAATAATGAATCTTGAATTATATTTAGGTAAGTTTATATACTAAGTCTTATCAGTTAATACAGTGGTGGGGACAGGACGTTTGTCACCACAATTCATCTTATGTTTATCACTATTTATAATTGATTCCGCTTATTCCGTTGTTATCGGGCACTGGCGTTATCTTTATTGTTGACTGGCTGATCTCGTTATCTTGACTTTCATATTTATGCTTATCAGTTGATTTATAATCGATTCCGCTTATTCCGTTGTTATCGGGCAATGGCGATATATTCATTGTTGATTCTCTGATCTTGTTATCTTAACTCCCGCGTGGATGTCAGAAAATATCCCATGGGATCATAGGGCCGTCGGAAATAACTATGCAAACTCAATTAGTTACGATAAATCATTGCCGTGTATGGCTTATAGCTCCCAGATGGCATGATTTTTTACGAAATCTTCAACAGTTATTGTCATATTTCTGTCAATTTACACAAAACCTAATGAATTATACCCAGAATCACTCCGTCCATTGGTGAAAACCGTATGAAAATCCGTTCAGTAGTTTTTGAGTTTATCGCGTTCAGACAGACAGACACGGCGCGGGGGGACTTCCAATGTGACAATTGTGGCATGCACAATGGTTCTCATGAAGGACTAAGTGCGGAAACTAAATCCATTAACATAGAACAACATAGAAAGTTAGGATTTGCTACAAAGTAATTTCTTACTTATATTTTCGAGGATATGGAACATATTTACTTATTCTCCTTTTTTCATGTGACCATGATCTGGCACAATAGTGCATAATTCATAAAGGTCAATAGCTTTTACGACGGTCGATGGCGCGGCGACCGGCGAGACTGCGACGACATCATGTCGCGTCGCGCCGCGCGCCCGTGCCCGCCGCCCCGGCGCGCGCGCTTCCTCCAGTCTCCCCCCCCATTACGTCTCGGGTTTGGGAAGCCAGCCAGTCAGCCAGTGGCCAGTGCAGTGTTTGTTTGTTGACTCATGTGTCCTGTATCAGTCGAAGTCAGTTGAGTGTAGTTGTGCGCGCGCTGCACTAACGTCTCCCGACCGAAATACAGTGTTGACTTAATTAAGGACGTTTAGGTTAAAAAATAGTGCTGCGCAAAATAATTGTTTATGTGCATTCACAGTGACAGTGACACAGTATAAAGTGTGTGCGTTATTTTTACATTTTCTGGATTTGCGTGGTGTGTCTAGATTCCTGTCGGTTGGCGAAATTATAATGCGATTTTGCCGCGTACTGCACAACAATATCCAAGGTATCATTGATTAATTTCACAGGCATGAGAAATAACTGTTTTTCCGTCATTGTGATAATCCTTTTGTACTTAACTTGGGACCAATAGGATATGGAGAAATTGACGTCAGTCTCACTTTTAATAATGGAATTGCTTTTTTTTAAATTACGAAATCAATGAACATCGTCTGCGTCCCCCTTTCTGTTCTATACACTCTTCAGCGGTTTTTATATCAAAAATAAACGTCGTTTCAATTAATTCATTATTAGTTGTTATCTATGCCTTCTCCATGAATTAGGTACTCAATGTGAGACGGCGGTGATGGATCTATTTACATCCTGTATAATAATCGCATCTTTTAGAATCTTTAACCTGTTCTGTAGTAAAGTTGTTTCGCGATTACGATGTTGGTCAATACGTAGAGAGAGTTGTTCAGTTAGATGGTCTGACTCTGTACCACACCCAATGACAACACCTTTCTGATACATGCTGTAGGTATATTGAACTTATTACATAGGTACTGAAGCTAATTAAAAAAACTACTAAACCCAAGTTATGTATGGGACCACGTCGCGTCGCGAGCTTTTTCTAACAAATTAAAAACAATCACAAAAATTGGCATACCGAAAACTACACTCGATAAATGAATAAATAAATCTCTTATACTCTTTTACAAGGCTAAATGTTCTGACCGCATTTTTTATATAATGTATTATCATAGCATCATAGTAGAAAGCCTTTTTTTGTGCATGTTGTGTTAACCTATAATTAATTGTTGCACGTGCAAATGTTATCCTAGTCATTAAGTCAGAAATGTATGTAGTGTAAACAATTGTTGGTTAACCTAAATAAATAAATATCAGTAGTCGGTACCGCAATTTAAAAAAAAAATACCGGCCTAGTGCGTGCGGACCACGCACAATGATGGGTTTGCACAGTGATGTTGAAAATAATTCATATCAAAAATAAACTCTTTAACATTCTAGTTGAAAAACATGTTCCCCTATACATTGATACCTCTACATCTCGGTAAATTTTCTGACTGCAATAAGTATGTAGGTAATTGCAAAAAAGAAATTTTTATGTGATAAAATTACAAACTAAAATTTTTTGGACTTTTTCATTTACTTGTACTATTAGACCTTGCTTCTTGCCAAATGTCATGATTCTAGGTCAACAGGAAGTAGGTACCCATAAAGGTTTTGATTTATTTGCGAGTGTCAAAATATGTCGCATAAATGGCTGTATTTGTTTATTACTTTGACTTAATTAGCTTGATTCTTTTAGAGCTCCTAGGGACTATAGACTTACATAGGTATTTGTTGTCAATTCGTTGTCAATGTATTGTATCTGTTGTCATGATTCTAGGTCAACGGGAAGTAGGTACCCATAAAGGTTTTGATTTATTTGCGAGTATCAAAATATGTCGCATAAATTTCTGTATTAGCTTGATTCTTTTATAGCTCCTAGGGACCACAGACTTACATAGGTATTTGTTGTCAATTTCCTGAGAGAAAGGGTCTTGAGTCAAGACCCTTCAGTCCCTTCAGACCCTTCAGTCAGTCCAGGCTCTTGACTGACTGACTGACTGTCAGACAGACGGACAATGAAGTGATCCTGTAAGGGTTCCGTTTTTTCCTTTTGAGGTAGGTACGGAACCCTAAAAAGGGTTTCAGTGTTAATTATAACAATAAATATGTAAAATTTTCATAAATTCCCATTTTATAACCCCAAACAAAACAAGGTTTGCTTTTTTAGGGTTCTGTACCCGAAGGTGCCAAACGGAACCCTATGTATTACCAAGCCTCTACTGTCCGTCCGTCTGTCTGTCAGCGGGCTGTTGTATCTCATGAACAGTAATAGACAGACAGACAGTCGAAATTTTCACAGATTGTATAGGTACTTACCTATTTCTATTGCCGTTATTGTCAGCAAATAATAAAAATAAAATAAAGTAAAAAATATAAGATAAATATATCTTCTTTCTCTCTTCTTCTTTTTTTTTTTCTTTTTTTCTTCTTTTTCTTCTTCTTTCTTTTTCTTTTTTTTTTTTTTTCTTTTTTTTTTTTTTTTTTTTTTCTTCTTCTTTTTTTCTTTTTTCTTTTTTTTATAAAAGCGAAAGGTCACTCATTCATTCATTCACTCACTGATTAAACGCGAAATCTCAAAAACTACTGGACCTACGAAGGTGAAATTTGACACAGATGTAGATTATGAGTAGGAGACGTCAGTTGAGAAAGGATTTTAGGAAACTCACCCCGTAAAGGGGTGAAATAGGGGGTGGAAATTTGTATGAAAATTTATATTCCTTGAGTTAATAAACTTGAAACTTATCACAAATATTTATCTAAGTAAATTAGGATTTTTGTAATTTTTTTTTTTTTAAACTAAAACTAAACGGAAATCAGGGGGTGTCAAAGTTTGTATAGAGAAATTTTAACGCGTGGTCCGATTAACTTGAAACTCGGTATTTATACTTGACACCAAAAATTAAGAATAACGTGCTTCGGGGTTTTTCGAAAATCTACCCCTAAGGGGGTGAAAAGGGGTAGTCAATTTTACAGGGCAGGTTTTAATGCGGGGCTTGATTAACTCGAAAATTGGTATAATTAATCTTTCAGTCAAGTTACGGAAATATTCCAAACGATTTTTTAAAATTCCACCCCTGTGGGGATGAAAACAGGGAGTATAGTTTACATGAAAAATCTTATTCATTTGGTTAATTTCCTTGAAACTTGGTACAAATAATTTCCTAAGCTAGTAATAAAGTTTGTCATTAATAGTTTTTCCAAGGGTAGAAGGGGAGGGGAAAGGGGAGGGGGTGGTGAATTGGCAAAGGGGGAAGTGGAGGGAGAGGTTGTGGAGAGGGGGAGGAGTTGGCGCGGTTAGAGGGTGGGAAGGGGAGGGGAGTGGGAGATGGGTTAGGGAGTAGGAGGGAAGAGAGAGGGGTTAGAGGGAGAGGGGTGGTGAGAGGTGAGGTGAGAAGTGGGACGAGTGCCTATAGGTTTCTTTTTGTATAGCTCTTAAACCCAAACCGACAGAAATAACCGAAAAATTGTGCGAAAAATAGAAAGTTGAAAACTCGGAACGGCATACAAAACAGGAGTAAACTCCAGTCGTGCGTCGGAGCTGACACACACACTTTTGTTTGTTTGTTTGAACGTGCTAATCTCTGGAACTACCAGTCCAACTGTAACAATTGTTGTTGCATTTGATAGCCCAATTTTTAAGGAAGGCTATAGGCATATTTAACATAAGACTCTTAGATTCCGAGCAAAAAGAAAAAAAGTCGGAAAGAACGCTAAGTGAAAACGACGTAATAGCGCGGGCAGGCAATTCAATGCGATGGGTGGGTCCCACGCGAAAGAAGTCGCGGGCAGAAGCTATCTCAATATCTCGTATAAAAAAAAGTCCTGCCTGACTGACTAGATTCATCAACGCCCAGCCTAAACCCTTGGACCTATAAAGCTGAAATTTTGCACAGAGGTTCCCTTTATAATGTAGACAGGATACCTTTCCACGAGGGCGAAGCCGCGGGCAAAAGCTAGTATTTGTATATACTATATACCTATATAATAATATATATAGTAATCGCGTTCTCGAAATCGGCTCGAACGATTTCGATGAAAGTTGCAATATAGGAGTTTACGGGGGCGAAAAATCGATATAGCTAGGTCTCATATCTGGGAAAATTCGTTTTCTCCGTATTTTTACGCAAAAAGATTCGATACTTAAAATCGCCGCCGCCGCCAACCTTGACATAATTTTTTTTTTCGATGTTTTACTAATATTACTTGAGACGTGTGGTCTCATGTAAGGCTTATAGAAGAGTACAGACGCTATGAGAAAGTCAGGATTTCAGTCAAGTGCTGAGGGCGGGCTCGGATATAAAAACTTATATTTATGAGTTAGAAACAGAAAGACTAATAGTGTTGAAGTAGGGTCGTTTGTTTTTGCTATACTCCAACACGCCCCCTCAAAAATAAATCCCTTTCTTTTTAATTATGATATAATATATCAAACTGTATACAATTACAAAATCACACACCTTCCTATTTTTTCTCTATCTGGGGATACAATCATCATGGTCCAACATTCGTTGCGCAGGATTAGGGAAACCCAGTAAAACCTAATCAGACCATTATCAATCAATTCATCCATTATAATTGGATACTTACTTTTACTGTTATTCATCTACTTATTATAACCAAGCTCTTATAATTATCATATCCTTATCTACGTTGTATAATTACAACATCACCCCGAGTTTCATTTCATTCTCATCTCGGTGAAACACACAGCGGGTAATGATATTGTCAGGATATCAGCCAGCTGGCTATCTGTAGAAACGTAAACCTTTTTAATCACATTTTTCTCAACCTGTTCTCTAGAAAAATATCAATCATCAATCATCATACATAATATCAATCAATCAATAAAAATCAATATATCAATCTTTAGATCTTTTGTGACTAGTAGGATTGTTCGCGATGCTTATGCTGTATCCATTATTATCCTCATAAATACAAATAGAATCTGGTATCACAATGCTAATGCTTAAGTCATTAGACTTTAACCACAGAGTTTCTTTTACTGCTTCATATAGAGCCATGTACTCTGCTTCAGTAGCTTATGTTGCTGTGTCTTTGTTTGCCAACATTTGTGTATTGATCAAAAATTTGAAACAAGTAACCTGTAGACTATTTGTATCTATTGCATTTCTACCACAGTCTGAAGCAATAAAGCCACTTAGAATATTTTTGTAATATTTTCGTGTAAAAGTTCTTCAAACTTCAAACTTGAGATCTATAAATCCCTTTATATAACACAAGACCCTTTTTAAGTGTAACCATAATGAATGGTTGTTTTTGTTTGCATATCAACCCAAGATGTTAACAGAAAAACTTAGGTCGGGTCGAATACACGCAGGCACACCCGATAAGATTTCTACAAGGGGCACTTGTTATTTCACACGAATTTAATTCTTCGTAATCTGGTTTACTTTCTAGGGGTCTAGTGACAGAATTACAGTCACTCATGTTAAACTTCTCAAGAATTATTGTTTTCATGTTCATTTACTGATCCAATTGTAACTGTTTTCAGACTTGGTAATTTTGATTCCAAGAAAACATATATTTGATCTCTTTTAAGTCTACCACCTTAAAAGTGATCATTATGTATGTTTCAAAATTATTCATTGTATTTATATCTGCGGTTGAAATCACAAGATCATCCATATCAGGTCAACATAAAGTAAAACATTTATATTCTTTAAAACATGATCAGCATTAAAAATATAAATGCACCGATCTGCTGACGAGTATTGAAAACTCCTTTTTATCAAAGCTTGCTCAAACATTTGGAACCAACAGCGTGCACACTGTTTTAATCCAAATACCTATATGCATAAAAACTTACTAAATACCTAATGACATAATTTGCAAACCATATTATTTGCAGCTGGGATACCCTCAGGAATTTTCATATAGATTTCCTTGTTCAATTTCCCTTCAAAAATGCTGTTTTTATATACATATGGTTAACAAACAAATTAAAGTGATTCGCTAAAGCTTGCGATCCTTGCAACAAGTGCAAACGTTTCATTATAAACTATCAGATATTTCTGACTTAAACTACGAGCCACTAATCTCGCTTTATACTGCAAAGGTTTTCCAAACTCATAATTTTTAACTGTAAATTCCCACTTACAATCGCTAATAATTCTTATTATCTGGTTTTGGTACTCGAGTTTAGGTATCTATTTCAACAAGGGAATTAACTTCCTCTTTGATCGCATTTTCCCTTAAATGCTCATCATTCCTAGATTTCATTTCTGTATTTATGATTGAGGAATTTGAAATATTCAAAATTCAGCACACAACAAATAGTTGTCATAAATACTTTCCTCACAGTGGCATATTTTTGGATCCTACTACTTCGTCTTAAATTGTGATGTTACACTGTCTTGAGATAAAGTTAACTCATTGTCATTGTGATTAGAACCAGTTCAAGCGCTCCCCTGTATCAGATACAGAGTTATTAGCTGGTATTACATCCGTTTGTGTTATACATCAACGATCTGATTGATACCAATCAGATTCACACCTCTTTTCACAAGGGTGAACAAAGTCAGAGTTATTAACAGATTTATTGCTATTTCTAGCCATAATCTGTGCAGACTCAGATGTCACTAGTCTATTTTATAACAATTTAATCTCACCCATTATCACATCTCTGACTCCCACAAACTATACTTATTTTACAGCGTCCGTTTGTTATAAATAAACAATCTGATTGATTCTTATCAGATTCACACCTCTTTTCACAAGGGTGTAAGTCAGAGTTATCAACAGATTTATTGCTATTTCTAGCCATAATCTGTTCAGGCTCAGTTTTCACTGGCCTATTGGATAAGAATTTAATCTATCCATTACCACAATGATGTTATCTCATTGCTAATGCAATGAGATAACATCATTGTGGTAATGACAACCACACACACCACACCACCACATCTCTGATTCCCACAAACTTTTTGTCTACCACATCCCATACACCTTATAACACCAGAAACCGTATTCTGGTAGACCATGGAGAAAGATTTACAACGGAGAAAATAATCTCTTCTAAGAGACGTTCCATTTTTATCGATTCACTTTGATTATAATCGATTACGCCACGTTTTTCTTTTTTTAGTAACAATGACGTATGTTTAATTTATCAAATCAAAGCAAACACATTATTAAAGATTATTTTAGTATTTTGTGTTTCTATAACTGTGTTTTTTTATAATTACTGAAGATAGTAATTGCAAAGTAGCATGATCCGAAACGCGTTTCGCATGATTTATGTTTGTGTCCTTTTTCTGACGTAAAGCGTTACTTTGTGTTGTTATTGTTCAAACCAAGTTCAAACAAATACGACTTTTATAACAGCGCTGTCGCACGTATCTTGCGTGACTGTCTGACTGACTGGCTGTCACTCACTGTCGTGATAATTAGCTTATAAAAAGTGCCGGAGATTTTACAAAAGTTTCCCCAAACTTTTGCATTTGTGAATATGGAACCGCGCTCGGAAAAGCAGAGATTCCTTTGAGAGGCGAAAATTCTTTTTGAATTCTGCATCACTCGTCTCAAACGGTTCGACTCGCCATGAAGCTCGAGTTCGAGGTGCAGCAAAAGCAGCTTCAGCTTCACCCACAAGTTCTGTGATAAAATTAACCAACAATTCATTCATAATAACATTTAAACAAATCGACGTTATGTACATTTTACGTTAATTTGTTTGATAATGTCAATTTTGCCTATTGTTCCAACGGAGATTTCATATCTCCATACCTTACGACCAGCCGTAATATCTCGCTGGTTTGCGATCGAAAAATTTATGAATGGAGATCGTTAGAATAGCAATTTTTCGTTTTCGACCGAGATAAGCGGTATCTCGACTGATATTTCGACCATGGAGATCATTTCCATGCCACCGGAATTGATGCCCAGGGCTTAAAACTAGTTATAGATTAAGCGACTGTACGCCAAGGGGACCTTGGCATAGGGCGTCGCTGATGGGAGAACAGCCAGAAGGGGCAGGCTCGATCATGCTGATAGGAGAAGAGTTATATGGGGGGCTTAAGGCTACAGGCTCGGCTGCACCACTAGTAGGCACAACCTCACCGAGAATACGATTGTGATCTCGACGGCGAGGTCGGAATGTATGTTTTGGTGGTTTGCGTCTGCAGACTGTACTGGTAGCCCTATTACTCTCCTGAAGGAGGGTTATGGGGTCGAGAACATGTCTTGCCGGCGGTATCAAAAAAACGCACGGTATTGTCATCCTTCGGAGGAAACGGTTCTGACTGTTTGGATTTTTTTTTTTTGAATTGGCATCTCGTAGTGTGACCATGAGAGGTCTCGACTACTTAACCGGACTTTCCTGTGGGTGCCTTTAAGCGAGCTCAAAAGCCTCCAGCCAGGAGGCATAACATACTAACTAAACTTATTAAATAAACGACTGCGCACTAAGGGCACCCCCTGTGGGGTACGGACCTCGTCTTAGGGAGTCGTTGTCATTACTATTAGACCAGCAAAGCAAAACAATAGGCTGGATCAAGTTGAGGGAATTATTATTAATAGGGGAGTTTAAAGCTACAGGCTCAGCTTAGCCACCAGCTGGCTCGATTAAACCGATCAAGGGACATGAATTTACATTTACGTTAGATGGTCTTAAAAGCGGGGGGCCTCGGCGGCGAGGCCAGAATGTAGATCTGTGATGGCTGTTTGGATAAAGGGCGGCCATATTTATATGCGCAGACGTAGGGCGGAGGGCGCGGTGGGAGTGCGTATATTGCTTTCTCGCTTCCTCCAACCTAAGCTCGCTAACTGCGTAATTAAAACAATTGCGCAGTTACCAAAGTTTGTTTACAAAACTAAGCAGTTAGTCAGAGGTATGAAGTCAGTAATTTTCCATAGACAATACATTGAATTTAATGTAATCTATACAATTTAAGCTGATTATGGTTTAGTATTGGCTTAATAAGGTACTTTTAACTGCATAGGTACTACCATATTAATACTCTACCTAATCTCATTAATCAACTTATATTATTAATAAATAATATATTATCAATTGAAAGATTTCTGTGCTCCTCAACAGTAGGATTAATATGAATTGCCAAATAATTGTGTGTCCTTATGGTAAAACGTATGAGAAGATCTCTGTCTATCTATACTATTCACTATTGTGCGAAGTGCATGGTGGATCGCAGCGCATGCCGTGGCAGAAATCTGCATCTGCGATTCTCTAAGGGAACTGTTTAAAGATATTAACATCATGACGGTACCTTGTCAATATATCTACGAAAACATCATGTACGTAAGGAAAAATCTAAATCTTTTCGGTAAAAGAGGTGAAGGACACAATTATAGGACTAGAAATAGGGACCAATTAGTTCAACCAGGTTTCAGACTGGCTAAAGTAGACTCATCCTTCATGGGGTACTGTTTAAAATGTTATAATAAAATACCTCCCCACATACTCCAGCTGAATGAAAGGAAATTTAAATCTTGTATAAAACGCACACTATGCAGCCAGGCATATTATAAGTTGGGGGATTACATCGCTGACAAAAATGCTTGGCTGAATGCTTGTCCTGCTCCACAAGGACGCATTAATTAATTGATTAGCATTCGGATATATTGTTGGACCTGCTGAAGATTAAGATGAGAGAATTCTTTCTTTGCATTGTTTAGATTCAATCTCTTAGTATTATATAATTGCATAGCACGTGTGAGCACTATGTAGCTACTATTAAGCTACCTTTTACTGGGTACGTCTTTCACTGACTTGAGTGTGCCCTGGCGGTTGAGAGTATGTCATGCTCACTCAAATGTCTCGCTGATGGTGGCGTGTGTGTTGGATCATTAAGTTCCCTTCAAAATGGTTGAGCTAAATGGTGCTGATCCATGCGTCATGTTCGTGAACGGGCGCCGTCAGTTGGGACTGGTCGTCTCTTAGCTGCCATGGCTTATTTTTAATTTTAATATTTAATTTAGTTGTTTTAGTTATTATCTTTTTATTACGGACGCTTTTTAACGTGCACGTCTTTCTACATTGTTCTCACATGTATATTTTCAACTTGAACGATGTAACCAATATTTTGTAAAAATATTATGATTTAAAAGAGTGTCCGTGGAGTTTCTTGCCCGTTCTTCTCCATAGGGATCTACTACGCTTTGGAATGGGCAACTAGCTTCATCTTTCTGACTGACCGACCCATTGACAATTCAAAAGTGCCTGTAATTGGTTTATTTGAAATAAATGCTTTGAGTTTGAGTTTGAGTTTGAGTTTGCAACAATTCGGGATAGTCTATCAAACTTACTAAATTACTTTGAGATTTCATACAATTTGTTAGTATTTTTAAATGGGTTTTTGAACTGCAAAAATAGCGGTCAGTGTAAATTCTATGTTTTTCCTACACGGGCCTGGAAATTAGATCAAACAAAGAAATGGATAGCTGCTGCAAAAAGGAAAACGTAAGCGATACAACCTTAAATTACGATATTAATAAATCAATTTTATTTGCGCTATATTTTATTGATATTAATTATTGTCTTTATTATTTCAATATTGATGGGTCGCCGTGGTCTCATGGGGAGGGTGTAGTGAGGGGGTGGATGAGGGGGAGAGGGAGGGGAGGGAGAGGGTGAGGAAGATGGTGGGTGTTGGTCGAGGAGGTTGGACGTCAAATTTTGGAATAGAACTTCACGGCTCATGAATCAAGTAGCGTAGAGGATAAAGGTTGGCAAGTAAAATTAAGAGCATTTCACGCTCTCATGCAGATTTCACTCCTCTGACGCCTTTACCAGTTGAGATAAAATGAAACAATTTTCGGATTGAATGACTTATATTGAAAGACTAGTTTTTCTTTACCATTTCATTTGTTAACCTAGTTACAGGTGTCTATGAGCAATATTATTATTGACCAATCACGGACGAGCGGGTCGTTTTTGTACGCAGTAATACTGCGGGTCGCGTCTCGCAGCCATAGATAATATACTATAAAAATAATACTCGCAGCGGTAGTTGTATGGCCGCGCACGCTGCGCGCGGATGTTAATGCCAGCTGCTGCACGCCTTTCATGCATCTTTCGCTGCCCCGAGGATGAAACCAGTAATAACTGGCTTGGTAAATCTATTAATAAATTATGGAATTTTAATTTACCAAGAACACAGACGAGACTCAATAATATAATGAAAATGGAAAAGAAAGATACATACCATATGGCGCTATGCGCGGTCATATAGAGGTTTCTTCTTAAAATCAGATATCCTAAGGATGTATGAGGAAATAAAAATAAAACACCGTTAAACAGTAAATCCAGTAAGCATGAGATGACCACTAGCTTAATTATAATGCACCCTTATCATGATTAGCCTACAACGTTCCCACTGCTGGGACACAGGCCTCCTCTCTTCGAGTGGGACAGTACACCCAATAATGTTTAAAATCCTTATTATAAAATTTATCTCCTTTTGGGCTGCGCCGAAGTCGGCTACCAAATAATTAATATACCCTACCTAGAATTACCATTTCGAAAGTAAAGTCTTGACAAACCATCCATGGTAGCGCGCATTTCCATACATTTTATTTTATGAACGCGCGCGCGCACGATAAAGTCGTCACGTGAGAAATGACAAAAGCGCATGTTTTTCCTAAAAAATCGCCTTTTGTCTATAAGCCTGGGCAATTTTCAAGGCCGAACAAATTCCGGATGGAGGGCAAAAAGCCAGACATGTTCAGACAAATCCGGACGGGTGGTAACATTAGTAACCCTTACCCTACTTAACTACTAACGATAGTAGGAACGTAAATGAACAGGTCAGGAAGGACCTAGAGTTCATTTAGGTACTATCGGCAAAACTTAAGCATACTCAGGTTAGAAAATATGTTTGAGGAAGTGCTACTAGTGACAGACCACAATCCTTCGAACGTGCAACCTATTAGTTAGTCAAAACGCATGCATCGGCGATGCGAGTCATTAGCCGTGCTATGCGATTATCGCCTTAAAGTTGAGCATGCGGAAGTTTGGCCAATAGTATCTCTACCTACTTGCAAGTAGCATCTCAATGTGGTTTTCCAGCTTCCGCGTGGATGGAGTCGCGATGTTCAATCTCAATGAATTTTTCAAGTGGGCGTGGGTGGCCAATTCCGAAACTATGAGGAATAGTGAAAAGTAAGGAGTCTCGGGCTCGATTTGATGAAAACTAAAATTACCTCCATCATTGGATTTTTAAGAATCAATATTTCTAGCCAGGAATTGAACCCGTTAATTAAAAAAAAAACAACAGTGCATTATTACTCCATTCGATAGTGTATCGCTAATAAGGATCGAATTCTGGGTAGTAATTACATACGGCAAACTAAAGGATAGAGCTCATTTTTAACAAAATACTTTTTTTTATTTTTCTTATGTTACCTACCTATTAAAATTTAACTGATTAATTGTTCTAAATGATGACCATTATTTTCAATACATAGCTGGATTCGACGTCTCAAGGACTGTACTGCATTTAGCATTACAACATTCCTCATAGTTTCGAATTTGGCCATCCACGCCCACTTCAAAAATTCACCAGTACCTATGACGTGTTTATTTTGGCGCAGAAGTCAATGCCTTAGATTCACATTGAACCGGATCATTCCGACGATTGTTGCTTTTGACGACCTTGTAGTCTATGTATAGATGTAGGTACCTATTTATATCTTCTGTACCTACCGGTGGTTGTTACTGTGATGTGTTGACTCACAACACATCGTATTGTGAATACATATCATTTGCTGGATATACAAAGTGGATACGACAATAAATGAAAATACGAGCAGAACTATAATGTATATAGCAGATTATAGGAATTATCAAATAAATCCTAACATTGAAATTAAAATAGTGAATTTTTGTAACAAACTAAATACTTAGCTTAAAAATGTAAACAAAATAGAACACCATTTTTAAATATTTTAACACGGCTGGCGGCTGGGCTACTGACCGACCCAATACACCATTGTTTGTGACGATTTTTTGCAGGTTTGGGTTGATAGTGTTTCGGCGAGAAAGCGACGTAGAAATAAACGAACTATCGTCTACTCCACTTGAGCGCCCGCGGGAACTTTGTACCCCAACAGTAGGTTGTCCGTGGGAACAAAGTTCCCAAGACAATCTTTTTTTACTTTTAACCTTGTTCCATCACTATTAAGTAGTAATATCCAATTCCATGCATTTACTGTGATAGATTATCTGTGTCCGAACCTCCGAACCTTTTGAAATACGACAACACTCACTGAACTAGTCTATGACATTAAAAAAATATTATTTTCGCTGTCATAAAATCCAAAGTAAACAATAACAAGTTTTTGTCTCAACTTCGGAAGCTTGTAAATAATGAATATTGTACTGTGGTAAGTGGTTTTATTTATGGTTCACGTTAAGAGTTAACACAGCATGCATTTTAAACCATAAAAAATATAGGTCATCGCTTGTTTTTTCTTTGTAGAAAATCTAGAAATCTAGAATCTAGAAATCTGAAACTAACTGTGTTTGCTCTTTACCTATTTTTGTGAATTTTATACGATCATACATTCAAACGATACATACACTACAATAGAGTCCAGTTCTTTGGCATCCATAAACCACTTCGAGCGTTACAAGATTCCAAGAATCTTCGTCGCTTCGGCATTGTTTGTAAAACGTGCGAAGTGCGGGTGACGTCACGGTGCGCGTTCGCATGACTGTACTACCGACTGTTTTTTGTGCCGCTTTCGTGCGAGTGGGTATCTCTTTAGCACATTCAAAATTTTCGATTGACAAAAGTGAGTACCTAGATGTAACAACTTCCGCATGCATGATTTTCTTATCTAATTCTGATGACACGCTTTATGACTGTTATGCCTCTGGTATAAGGTACAACATGCATTAATTCCCATATTGAAGTAGCTGGCAACATGTGTGTGAAGAATATTGCAATGTCTTTAACCTTTATTTTTTCAGGCGAGGCTGGTCTAATAACTGTATTATCAGCTAAATCATGTTGAAAATCTTGAAAAGGAAAAATATTGTCCTGTGACTAAACTATTAGTTAAATTGAATTGAATTTTTGTACGCACATTGGGTACGTGATTAGGTATACGAAGTTTAGTAAATTGTTGCATTGTCGTATCCACTCTGTATAAATAAACAGCTAGAGTAAACCACTTGGATTATTCACTTTCAACTTTTTACAATTCGTTGGCAGTTTGGAAGGATTTTTGACAATTCTACTACGAATAGGGAAAAATAGGAGGGTATTTTAATTTGTATGAACATGCATAAATTTTAATTTGATATCAGTAATATTGGATTCGGCATTTAGTTCAACAATAATTTTAAAAAAATACGTTTTAGGATTTTTCTTCTTTTTTTTTTATAAATACCCTAGGTACACTGTACAGTCACATTCAAAATATATTCGTCACCTTAAAGGCTGTTTCTGTCTACTCATTGTAGGATAGAATCTGCTTTACCGACTCAGCATTTTATGTTTCATCGTAACGTCTATAGTTCAATAGGTACCACAGAATGACATTCAGTCAGCATATCAGAGCGAATTCAAAATATTTTGTGTTTTTTAAATTTATATTTCTTAAAATGGCACACCCATTAGAAAGGTTGATTTCAACTATACATTGGTGTATGCTATTTTGAACTTTGTTTTCAAGTAAATAATTAAATATAGTTTTCTATGAAACACGTAGTCGGCTCAGTGACAAGGCCTGTCGTACTTTATGATCGGATTCAGCAATCCGATCGGCCAGCCCAGCGGCCGTGAAGAAGATTGATGATAAATTCACTTTAAAAAAAGTAAAAACCGACTTCAAAAACCAAAAACGAATAAAATCAATCTGCCTGCTTCCAGTCTAACCGGATGCAGTTGAATACCATTACTTTACATGGAGCGACTGACCTCCACAACCCAGTAACTGGGTAATACGATACTCCTTGGTAAGACTGGTTGTCAGACTTTCGGGCTTCTGACGACCCGTAACGACTGTCAAAAATCCACGAATGACAGCCGGAACCAACGGCTTAACGTGATTTCCGAGGCACGGAGGAGTCTCGGTATGTAAAGATGGTCACCCATCCACTGACCAACCCCGGCAAGCGTAGCTTAACCTGATGGATCGACCCGAGCGGCTGTTATTACTTAGCCACGAGCTCCTCTTATTTACTAATTATTCTTATGTACGAAGTTATAATTATGCATAAATGTGCTGTATACCTCAGGCATTTCTAAGCCGATTTTGATGATTCTTCTTTCCGTTCGTCTTGGGCTTTCTTATGTAATTGTGATGCATTGAAGAATTGAAGACACCTACTTCAGTAGCTGTTATGTTTTTTAAGAAAGTTATTTTATTCGTTTTTGGTTTTTGAAGTCGGTTTTTACTTTTTAAAGTAAATTTCCATCCAGCCCATCATCGCCATAAACATCGCGGTAGTTAAATTCGGTCAAATTATCCCTACCCACCTATGGCCAACGTTCTTCATCGCGATAATCAACGGCATATATCCTGCTAATCTGGCCACGACATAACGGGGTATCCTGCGTGAGCGACGAATACAACGCGACGCGACGCGACGCTGCGATCGCGATGAACGCGAACAACCCTGCTTGTCGTTTTGCATCTTCGTCAAATGAACTTAATCAACCATTCTGAATCAACCATGTCGAACTACGAAATTGTTGATTCCGAAGCGTTGATCGCCGCAGTGCGTGAGCAAAGATTGTTGAGAGACAAAAAACATAAACATTATAGAAATCGTTTACTTTCAAGCAAAATTGTACTCCATGGTTCGAGAAGTAGTGACCAAAATTACGTAGGACATTTGTTGCGTACACGCACACACATGACACGACACGACATGATGCAACGCGACGCGATGCTACAGCATCGCGTCACAAAGATAAATCTGTTCTGTGCAATACCTAACTATGTTAGTCACACAATGTCATTAATAATAAAACCTTATATAATATTTATTTTGTATGTGTACAGTCACGGGTATAAATAGGTATATTACACTAGATTAGAAGTATTGATAGAAAACATAGTATTCTCGAAACCGTAGGCACTTGTACGGTTTACGTATGACTGTCAGACTGCAAATGTTCAATACAATTTTAGAGTTAGTTGACATATTACCTACATACTAACATGAACACCGCGGGTTAGCATCCAACTTAAACTTATTCTTAGTTGTGATCGGTGTTACAAAATCTGTGCGTGTTTACATCAACTCACCTCAATCATAACTCGAACTTACAACTTATATTATAGCTCTAATACTGCAAGACAAGTGAAAGGTTCCTACTACTACGGGATCTTACTATACTAATGAAATAGATCTTTTCTCAAAGTTGCAGTCGTTATTTCACGAGAAAATTGCTTTTGAATCTTACGTAAGCTTAAGATATTTATGTTTGTGTGTGACTGTGTATAAATACTCACTCGATCGTTTCTTTACAGGCAATCAAATCGGAGATCAAGAATATTATTCCAAAATAAAACAGAAGATTTAGCAATAATGGGGACCGGTAAGTTATAAAATAACGAAAGTCGTTTTTATTTTATTTTTTATGTTTATACTGCCTATACTGCTGGTCAAAGCCCTCTCCCAAGTCCTCCCAGGAACTCTTTTCCCACGTCATCTCGAACCAGCCCTAGTTAAAAGTCATAAGCATCTGAAAACAAAAGAGTTTGGTTAAATTGGTAACGCCTCGATAGTTAAGGCGCAAATCATTCAAATGTAACACTTTTATATTTTCTACTAAACATTCCCCTTATTAAGGATGAGCCTAAGATCTTGCCATCCATTAGGTATTGGTAGTCCGTTTTTGGTATTTGGTGAGCCGTACGCCAATGTCTAATACCTTTTTCTTAAACACTGTTCATTTATTTATTGATGAAGCAGTTCATCGACTTACTTACTAAAAAATAACACAAACAAAAGTCACATACAACTTTTTTAGGTATTGTGAATTTGTCACTTACAGAAGAAGTACGCAGCACAGCAATAGCAGAGAAGATTTAGTAGTTTTAGAATCATATAACACACACTTAGTAGATTCCACAATAAACTGGAATTATTAAATGCCCTAGACAGATGGTGGCGATATACCTACCTAAAGGAGACATGTTTTTAAGCAGAGCGAATCAGCTCACCGAAAACAGTGCATGCCATTTTATTCCTGACTTTGTCTATGCTACAGGTCTACAGTGGTATTCGTAGCAACACGTTGTCTAGACAGATTATTGAAAAAAAAACAAAATACGTAGTGTTGACGACCGCCCTTTTCACCTACTAAAATCTATAAATGTAGACAATTTATGTCAATGTGCCATGTGTGTCATCATGATTCCTGTATAAAAATTCTACACAACAACTAACAACTAATAAACCAACAACAACAACAAATAACAACAACAACAACATTAACAACATCAACTAATTTCATCAAAAATAAATCAGTTTTCGTAAATCAATAAATCAGTTTAAATCAGTTTTCGATTTGATCACTTTTCAGATGATGTTAATTATTGCTTATGCGAGAAATAATTAATTTTGTAATTAAACTAATGCTTATTGTACCATGAAAACAGGATCATTAGCAAGTTGTTCTTCTTTTTCAGTTAACGTTCTGAACCAGATGGCGGAGTATGACTTCAATACACCAATTGACGTAGAAATGATATTTGAAGACAGCGATGATGATGACCCATCATTTCAAAATGCACTGAGTGAAAAAGAAAACATAAACGACAAAAACAACAAGAAACAGAATAACATAAGTTCTGAAATTCAAATCAACGATAGAGGTTTAAATAAATCCATGCTAAGCTTGAAAAAAAATAACAGAACTTTGGAAAAGAATCCCATTAAAAAAATAAGTGGAAATAATTTAAACAATTGCAAAAATGCAGAAATAAGGAATAACACAAATTACGACGGCATTTACCATAATCAAACTGAATTCGATTCTAATCAAAATGCATTGGTTTTAATTGATGATGACACAGTAATTAATAATGAAGAGAGTTTACCTAGTCCACGTCAAAAAAATGATCACCATGGGCCAGTTACTACGTATGTTGAAGTTTTAAACAAGTTATCCGAACATATTGTTCTTATAATGCATTCGTTTTACCACTACGGGGTAAAGAAAACTAATGAAGATAATAGAAAAAGAGAAGAGATATTTCATTTTATAAAATACCATTTTTTTGAATTATCATATACCACGGTCGAGTCAATATTTTTGCCCCAAGAACAAAATGAAAGATTTATTCATCAATTTATAGATAATACTGTCCTACTCGCCAATAGCAAATCTTTGCAGTGGAAATGTCACAAAGACCATGTGCTACCATTTTTTAAAGAATTACTAACATGGACAAAAAAAAAAAGAGAACACATTAAAAATAATCGCATTCCGTATCAGTCTAATGAAAATATAATGTTAAAGCAACAACTGATCAGACCGCTGCTACCAATGAATTTTCCGCAATCTGAAATCATTGCAAACAGTAACATTGCAACTCAGAAAACACAAAAGAATCTATGTATATTTACTTCTGGAACTCCTGGCAACGAAATAAGTATAAATATCGATACAGATACATTAATACAAATTAATGAAAGACAGCAGTGTATCACAACCGAAAGACAGCAGTGTATCACAGCGGAACGGAATAGAAATCATAATAATGTTGCCCCAAATTGCAAAGCTACTACTCGTAGAAGAAAGACACCAGTTGCAAGACCAACATACGGAAATCGTGTCAAAGATATCCAAAAGAAGAACCCACAACATGATCGACCTCCACCACCATATAATGCGAACCATAGCTCTAAAAACTTACCTTATAGACCTCAGCGGTACAATGAAACAAATGTGAATACGAATCATACATATTATAATAACATGAGACAACCAACCAACCAAGATCATCAGAACATAGGACAATCAATTCCCAGCTATCCAACTCAAGTGCATTATATTAACACCAATCAAACATCGCCATCCGACAATAATAATGTAAACTATATGTTTTATGATAACACAAATAATAATATTCCTGTGGTAAGATTTTGATTTACACCAACAGATTACATCTTTTATTTTATTATTATGATGAAACTCATTTAGTAATTAATAATGATGATTGCAGCATGGAACGCAGATGGAAAATGAATTTACTTCTAGTCCAGTAATAACGAATGTGTCTTCACTGAATCCGAATACTCATATCCTAAATGGTCGTTGTTATATGTGCGGCAAGAGCACTTCAACGCTCCCAACGCCCGCGCCGTATGACTCCTACAATCCCCGCCGTTCACCATTTTACTGCAGTTATCTCTGCCAGGTAATTATTACTAACCTACACACACACACACACACCCCTACACATCAAGCTATACATTTACACTGACCTCTAGTCAGTGTAAACTGGAAATATATTGTAAGGAAATCCTATACAATGCGAGATCAGCTTATACTGGAAATGTATAGCTTGACCTGTAGCCGTGCGTACCTATCAATGTTTCCTGTATGTCCTAGAACCCAAAATTCGAAGACGTGTTACATCCTCATCCGCGTGGTGGGTTACGACTTACGGACCACTCTCTCACAGAATGGAACGCTGTGTCCCAGCAGTGGGAAAATTATAATCTAAATATGCTTTATTACAATGTTTGTACAGATTCAAATTAAAATGTATGACGTTCATTTAAAAGGGGACACAGTGCTCGTGAATATACAACTTTTACTGTAGGAGTGTATGAAATTTTGGAAGAAATCTTGCTTGTCCAATCAAAAGATTGAACAATTTTTTTTTCGCTATGAGAGAGTTGGACCCTACTAATCCCTAGAAAAGAAACCCTCTGAAAATTGACAACGAGTTCAATGTCAACCACTGGTATATTGGAAAGGATTCCAAAACATTGTTTGATCATTTTGAAATCAAATCGTTTAATGTTCAATTAAAAAATTTAATCTGTCTGAAACAATTACTGCGTTGCAGTGCAGCGGGCCGCACCGCGACTTTTATTTGGCACATTTTCGCATTGCGGCACGTTGCGGCCCGCCGCAGCTGCGTCTTTCCATTCTGTGCAAGGCCAGAACGTAAGGGTGTGAAATTAATCACGTATTTTTTTGGAAATCACTTTTTTTACTAAGTTCTTCCAATCTGTACTTGTACAGATTGGAAGAACTTAGTAAAAAAATTATTTGTATATGTACTGCTCTTGAGCAGTATACAACTATTTTCGACTTCTAAGTCGATTGAGAACGTTTGTCTGCATCAAGTGCAAAGGGCAACGATAGAAATTCGACGACGGACGAAACACGAAGTTTGCCGAGGGACATTAAGAAAATAGTTGTAATGTACGCAAATACTCGTGTATACTTCGTTGTGACCTAACTAACTACCTTATTCCATAATATACAGTGCCAGTACATATATGGAATAATTGTGTATATTTCGCAGCCAATTGGTAACTAAACGGCTAGTTTAGTTAACTGCCTAGCCTTTGGAAGTAGTGCTCGCCGGCCGCTGCCGCGGCACTTGGTCACAGTTCTAACCTTACCTAACCCACGACCAATTCGACTTGCGCAGTTGGTCACAGTTTCAACCTAACCTATAATTGAATATCATTCAGGCCGCTAGTTGAACGGCCGCCGTTTAGTTAAAGGGTTAGGCGGTTAACTGAAAGGTTAATTAAAACTGTTAGCTGCGACATATAGATCGGTCATAAATGTGTCAGGTGTAAGTGATGTAGTACATTTTGGAATTGTACACCCTAATTGCGCAACACACTATCAATCGGAATCAGTTTAATTTTAACAGTTCAACAACGTTCATTGCGTTATTTAAGTTGTCGAGCAGATACATTTTTCGAACATTTGAAGCAATGGATTAGCCATTTGCTTCAAAATGATTCAGATACCAATCGACAGTGTGTTGCGCAATTAGGGTGCAAGACACGCGCGTCGACGTTACAAACTATACACGAGCAGTAGTCAACCGTTTTAATTAGCCGTTTGGTCAACTGCCTAGCCATTTCACTCAACGGCCTGAATGATTTTCAGCTATTCAATCTAACGGCTATAAAAATTACTTGGATCGATAGCGTTTAAGAGGGGAGGTGGCCTACCCCCCACAAATTCCCCATTTTTACCGCCGGGACTAGAGAATCCCGGCGGTAAAAATGGGGAATTTTTTGTAATTTTTGGAGGGTCCTATTTACTAATTAGTTCCTAAAAAAAAAGGAAATGACAGGGACGTGTCTACAGCAGACTTAGATTTTATGAAAAAAAAATAAATGATTGCTATAGAGGCATTATTCAGGAAGAAAAACGGGGAATACTTTTGTATGGGGAATCGTAGGTTCGTAGGCCACCTCCCCTCATAACTACTTGCCTAGCCCAGACATTTAAATTTAGTTCCATTTTCTGCCACCTGGCGCTGAAATACATACTGTCAATATGGAGTCGACAAGTCACAATACTTCTGATGTTTCTCACAGTTTAAATGCATTTACGCACCCCGAACCCCGAATCGGGGCACCCTGACATACGTGGAGTCGGGGTGCCCCGATTCGGGGGTCTTTTTGCTGCATAAAAATCCGGAGGCGTGAAGGGAGGGCAGCCCCCACCCGCTGTAACAAAGCATAGGCACCCGGGCGACCAGCAAGCCGAAGCTGCAGAGGTGAGCCTGGGTGCATATCCTTTGTTACGTAAGGGCGAAGGAGTTGCACTTCCCGCAGCGCCGCGTCGCGCCGGAGACATTGCAGATGAAACTTTAACTTGTGTTTTGAGGTTAAGTTACAATAGTTTGTTTTTCTCAAGAACGGTGCGTTACCTTTACACTTTAATTTTAAATTGGAATTAAATAATATATCTAAATGACCTACCGAAATACCCTATAGCATGGCCCTATTGTATAAATGGTCTAAGCATCTGAAGTATTTGGGATTAAACCTGATGGTCATCAGAGGAAAACGCAAGCTTCGTCCAATGCGTATATTGAAAAGGACAGATAACATAACAAAAAGTGTTGTCATCAGATCCGATGACATTCCGGAAGATTATCCAGTGTTCTAATACTCAATAATGTAAAGGTGTAAACACACTTCATACATTACACCTCCCCACTTAATTAACAGCTAATTTCGTTACAGCATTTGACAAGTTACAACCATTTACATACCTTAATTAATATGTTAACATTGCTTAGTTTTAAACATTTGACAATTTACAACTATTCACATATTTCCGGTAGAGTTAATATATTTAAAACTAAATTAGCTTAAGTTAGACAACCAACAGATATAATCTTGAGAGCAACGGAGTACTGTGTGTGTTAAGTATGGCAACATGAGGTGGTATAGTTCTGCTAGAACAAGATTCGAAGTTGTTAGCCCTGCGACATCGTCTTGGGATCGGAAGGGGCACAAGCTGCCTCTTCCACTAACTATGATGTGATTATTTATTAATCATCAAATTTAAATCTCACAACTGGTCTACGGTTACGTCTGGGTCGATCCACCAGCAGCGGTGGTGGGAGTGGCGATGGATGTTCAGGTATTTCTGTGCTTGTTGTCCCAGGTCCCTCACCCATTATTTTAACCTTATCACTAATATTTTCTGATGGGGAACTACTAACATCCAGCGCCCCTCCTGTTGCTGGCATGACATCCCCGACTGCCTGTGCTGGATTTGTTGAAGTTATGTCAAAAGTGGTTCCATCAGAACACGCGAAATCTGATAATCGTGATCTGCGTTTAATGTGATCTAAATGTTTTCTTGTAAGCTGACCGTCACCGTTATCCACTATGTATTCACGCGTACCTGCCCTAGCCTGTATGACACCCTTCAACCACTTATCTCCCTTTGCGTAATTCCTGGTCCATACCGTATCTTGTGGTGCTAGCTCTCGTGTTACGCCCCGTGAATTTACTGTCTGCCGCTGTTGTGCCGCCTGTACACGGTCTTCTAATGCGCGTTCCGTTCGTAATAAATCTAATCGCGAACGTAATGACCGTCGTTGTAGCAGCATGGCCGGCGTTTCACCTGTAGTACTCTGAACTGTGTTCCTATAGGTCAGTAGAAACGTTTGCAAAGCTGCATCAATATCTTTGTTGTCCCTGTAAGCTTTCTTAATTGCAGTTTTACATAATTTTACCGCATTTTCCGCCGCGCCGTTTGATGACGGATGATATGCTGGTGAAAACCGTTGGCGGATTCCGTTATTTATCAAAAAATCGCTAAATTCTTTACTAGTAAATGGAGGCCCTTGGTCAGAAACTAATTCTAGTGGTAGGCCAAATCTAGCGAAGGTAGCACGTAAAACCTTTATCACCTGTGTTGCGTTGGTGCGCGACATGTCAAACACTTCGAGCCATTTCGAAGTAGAATCTATTAGAATCATGAATGTACTACCACGATAAGGTCCTAGGAAATCCACGTGCAACCTGCTCCATGGTTGCACCGTGTATGGCCAGGGTTGCGGCTGAGCTCGTGGCGGTGCAGCGCCCTCTATCGCACATGTCTCGCAACTACGGCATAGTTGTTCAATGTCACTGTCAATGTTTGGCCACCATACATAACTACGTGCTACTGATTTTGTTTTTACGATTCCCATGTGACTTGTATGCAATTGCGCCAATACCGTTTTCCGTAACGACATCGGTATAATTATACGATAACCCCACATCAAGGAACCACACTCTAAATACAATTCGTTCCGCCTAACATAATATGGTTTCACTTGCTCATCTATACCTAATGATGGCCAACCCGACTGCACATAGAGTATAATTCTACTGAGCAGTGTATCAGTCGCTGTCTGCTTCCTAACTTCGCGACTAGTCACTGGTAAGAAATCTTCAACAAAATTTAAATACACACATCAAAAGTGTCTAGGGATCAACATATATTTTTGCAATAACTTTTCTCCTGATTGATATTAATTAAAATTTTCTTTAAGGATTCATCAAATAAAGTGTTTTCGTTTGTCACAGTAACGATAAACCAAGTCACCTTTGCATTAATAAAGAAATTTGCCATTTTCCTAATAAAGGGATTTTTGACATTTGAACCACTAACATTAAAGTTCGAAAAAAAGACTGAAATAACAGTTTTCTTTAAAATTTTATTGGGTAACTTAAACAATTAATAATCCGTGTTTCTACCGCGAACACTAACAACACAAGAACATCGGTTTGGCATACTCAAAATGAGTTCATCCAAATCACGCTGTGGAATGGCCGCCCATGTTCGTTGCAACAACAAAAAAAGGTCTTCTTGCGACTGGATACCCTCCATATTCGGCAGAGCTCTTCTCTGTAGCATATCCCATGCATGCTCAGTCGGGTTCAAGTCTGGCGACTGAGCAGGCCAGGGCAGGACATTGATGTTAGCTGCGGCGAGAGTCTGTCTTACAACTCTTGCGGTGTGCGGTCGTGCATTATCATGCATTAACTGAAATAAGGGACCGATTTGCACTTGTAGAGGAACGATGACGTCTGATACAATCGTCTCAGCATAAATTTGAGCGTTGAGGTTGCCTCTGATCCAAATCAACTCAGTTCTTCCGCCGATCCAAATACCCGCCCATACCATGATGGTTCCACCACTATAAGGATGGACTTCCTGGCAGGATTTTAATCGCTGTTGGCGTCCAGGGGTTCTCCAGTGTCGTATACGTCTTGTATCCGGTCTCATACCAAAACGAGACTCATCAGAAAAGCACACGAAACGCCATTGTTCTTCTGCCCAATTTCTGTGTTCAAGAGCCCATTGATATCGAATCCTACGATTGTGCATTGCTATAGGTGGTACCCGTAGCGGTCTTCGGGAATGAAGGTTCACTTCATGCAAGCGGTTTCTGACTGTTTGGTCGCTAATTAAGTTCCCTGAAGAGTGATGAAGCCTCACGGCTAACATCATGGCGGTTATAGTTGGAGCTCTTCGAGTTAAGATTTGAATGTATCGGTCTTGTCTCCGTGTGGTGCAGCGATACCGTCCTCCATGGCGCTCAGCCACGATACCAGTGCTTCGGTAACGTGTCCAAAGTCGACTGATAACACTCTGACTTGTATTCAGAGCTAAAGCCACAGTACGTTGCCGGGAACCAGCTTCTATCATTCCCACGGCTCTGAGCATTTCTTCCCTGCTTAAATGACGTCGCCGCTCCATAATAACGTTGGTTTTAATCAGTAGTAGGGAAACAGTAGCACTAATAATGTCTTCAATGCGTTGTATGTTTTTATAGGGAAAATATTGACAGCTGATTTTCATCTTTTACTCGAATTTGATTCACAGTTCCTGATTCAAATTATGAAATGCACCAAAAAGGATCCATATAAATTTATAAAATCATAAATTTATTACAAAGCCACATCTCAATCTCAAGAAATCCGCATAAAAATGCTTGATCCCTAGACACTTTTGATGTGTGTATGTAATCTCTGTACTGACACTCGGTTGTTTTCCCTGCGGTAGCCTGGATAAGGCATCCGCGCAATTTTTCTTAGATGATACATATTCAATCTCGTAATTATAACCTGACAATAGAATCGCCCATCGCTGCACCCGCGACGCTGCCATTACCGGAATGCCTACTTTTTTTCCAAAAATATGCGTTAATGGTTTATGATCTGTTCTTAGTACGAACTTACGCCCGTATAGGTATTGATGAAATTTCCTGACACCGAAAACTATCGCTAGTGCTTCTCTGTCTATTTGTGAATAAGCACGCTCGGCCGCACTTAAAGATCGCGACGCGTATGCTATCGGGCGCTCTCCGGCCGCCGTAAGATGCGATATCACTGCGCCCACCCCTACGCTGCTCGCATCAGCAGTCAACACTAATGGTAGGTCGGGTGTATAATGCATTAGTACCTCCCCTGAAACTAGTTGGTGTTTAACCTGCTTGAATGCTTCTTCACATTCACCACACCAGTTGAACGGTACATCTACTCTGAGCAGCTTGTACAGTGGTGAAAGAATGGTACTGACGTTCTTAAGGAATTTCGCATAGTACATCGTCATACCTAGGAAAGCTCTTAGCTCTGATACATTTGTAGGGGCGGGTGTATTAACTATAGCCATAACCTTATCCGTACATGTTTGCACCCCATCTTTGCTAATAATGTGGCCTAAATATCTTATTTTCTTTGCGAAAAAACTGCATTTTTCCTTATTTACCTTGAGACCATATGCTTGTAAACGATCAAAAACCTTACCTAAATTGTTAATATGTTCATGAGTGGTAGCACCCGTTATGATAATATCATCTAAAAATACCCCAACACTCGGTAAATCAGCAAATAATTGTTCTAAAGATCTTTGAAAAATTGCTGGGCTTGATGCTAAACCATACACTAATCGATTAAACATGAACATACCCTTATGTGTATTTATAACGGTATATTTCTTCGATTCATCCAATTCAAATTGTGCATATGCTTGAGATAAGTCAATCTTACTAAAGTGTTCCCCCCCATGTAAACGAGCCAACAAATCTTCTACTCGTGGTAAAGGATAACGGTCAACTTCCAAAACCTTGTTTAATGTTAACTTGTAATCAGCACAAATTCTGATAGTACCATCTTTTTTTACCACTGGCACGATGGGGGTGGCCCAATCCGAGCGCTGCACAGGTGTGAGGACGCCATCCCGCACCAGCTGCTCCAGCGCACGCTCCACCGGTACGCGCAGTGCATACGCCAGCGGTCGCGCTCGCATGAACACAGGCCGCGCGTTGTCTTTCACATGGATGCTTACCGCACCACCGGTGAATCGACCCAGACCTTCCTCGAACACCTTACAGTATCTGGAACTGAAATCAGACATATTAAACTCCTTATGTTGTACATTATTTACTGACACTACCTCACCCTTTAACCCTAGATCACTAAACATTAGTCTCACAGGCTACACGACTCTGACGCATTCGCTGTTTATGTATGTTCCCGTTACCGCACCCCCCTCAGCCGCTCAGTACCTTCCTAATTCGGCTAATCAGTGACCCGTGAACTCGCATTGCGTACGCACGCTTCCTACTTCCAGAGATATTACGCAATAGTAGTCTCTCAGGCTAATGTTTAGTAATTGCGCCACAAAAGTGAAGAAAGGTAAGTTATGAAATATTTCTTTTTATTTACGATTTTATCTATAATAACTAATTACTGATTAATGTAAATGAATAATAAATATGTGTGATACTACGAGCAATATTTATTTTATGAACTTGTTATCATTTTTTATTTTTTTATGAGATTTTGAACATTTTGTTTTAGCAGTATTTTCTGTTACAGATGGATTTGATACGAGATCAAGATAAAATATTGCAGATTTTGAACGAGTCGGATAATGACGATGACGATTCACCATTTTTTGGACCATCTGGTGTGCCTTCGGACTCCGAACCTGATGACAACTTAGAGGAGGACTTAGTCGAGGATACCGACGAAATTGAAGATGATTCGTCGAGTTCTTCTGATGAAGATCTACCGGAGAAGCCGTAACAGAAACAGAATCCTAGATTCTGATGATGATTCTTTGGAGTGTTTGCAGCCTTGTCCACCCATAGCTTCTCACCAGGATCTGGTAATACAACCTGAGAGACCATACATTTATGGAAAAAACAAACATAAGTGGGCAACTACTCCACGCTCTTCAAACACTCGTGCATCGGCTCGAAACATTATTCATTTTGTACCCGGACCTAACAGTGATGCAAGAGATTTGGTAGAACCACTTCCAATATTTCATTTGTATTTATCTGATGAAATGATTGACCAACTTGTTATTTACACAAATGCAGAGATTGAAATAAAAAAGGTGAAGTACAAGGAACTCACTCATACTATTTCTCCAACTTCAGCTATTGAACTAAAAGCTTTACTGGGTCTTCTTATGCAATCAGCTGCTATAAAAAGTAATCATTTACCCACGAGAATGTTGTTTGATGCCAGAAGGAGTGGTAACATTTTCAAAGCCTGCATGAGCGCTGAGAGATTTGATTTCTTGCTTAAATGCCTTCGATTTGATGACAAAGCTACCAGACAAGACAGAAGAGCATCCGATAAATTTGCACCTATAAGAGAATTCTGGGAGAAATTCATTGGTCATTGCAAACAATGGTACAAGCCAAGTTCCTATCTGACAATCGATGAGCAATTAGTTGGGTTCAGAGGGCGCTGCCCATTTCGAATTTATATACCCAATAAGCCTAACAAGTACGGCATAAAAATTGTAATGGTTGCAGATTCTAATTCAAAGTACGTATACAATGCTACGCCTTATTTGGGTAAAGGAACCAATTGCGATAATATGCCTCTTGCCACACATTTTGTGAAACAACTCTGTGAGCCTGTCTATGGGACAAACAGAAATATTACGATGGACAATTGGTTCACTTCAGTGCCACTTGCTTCAGAATTACTTCAGGACCCGTATAAACTCACACTTGTTGGGACAATACGTAGTAATAAGCGAGAGATTCCACCTGAGATGAAAAACAAAAAATCAAGAAAGATTAATACTTCGATGTTTGCATTTGATGGTGAGAAGACTCTGGTCTCGTATAAACCAAAATCTAACAAGACAGTATTTCTTCTTTCGACAGTGCACAATCAGCCAGACATTAACTCCACTTCGAAAAAGCCTGTAATTATACATTTTTATAATAGTACCAAAGGTGCTGTCGACACTGTCGACCAAATGTGCTCAGCTATATGTGTCAATCGCAAAACCAATAGATGGCCTCAATGCGTGTTTTATAATGTCTTGAACCTGTGCCTAATTAATTCATATGTCATCTATGTGTCGAACATGGTCAGAGAACGGCAAAAACCAATGAGACGTAGGACTTTCGTCCAAAGTTTAGCCGATAAGCTCATAGAGCCATGGTTACGAGAGCGGTATAACACTGTCACTTTGAGGAGGGATATAAAAGCTAGTATCAAAGATATTTTAAAAATTGAAGATGCTACTCCTAGTACCTCTCAAGCGCAACAAAATAAGCGCAAAATATGTTCTTTTTGTCCTTACAAAAAACACAGGATGACTAAATATGTTTACAGCCGCTGCAAGACGGCGATTTGCGGGGAACATACGGTTCCAGTGTGTGCCGACTGCCAAGAATAATTTTTTTTAACCTTTTGTTTTATTATGTGGTAATTTAAAAGACATTCCATATTTTAAGTAGACTTTTTCTAAATAAATACTCTAGTTTTGATAAATATTGCGGTTTTATTTTGTTAGTTTGTAGGACTAATGTTTAGTGACAGAGTTTGAAAAAAAAAAGTTTAGTGATCTAGGGTTAAATTAGTGAATAGTATTTCCAATTCGGCCATCCACTGTCGACCAATTAATTTTGTTTTGCCTCCTCTAATGACATACAAATCTAATTTCCTACACTTATTTTTATATTCTACTTCTGGCTTAATGACCCCAATTGGTTTTACTATTTCCCCTGTATAATATCTTAGCACAATATTACATGAATTCATTTTTAAGTCACTGAACAGCTGTTTGTATGTTTCATAATTAATACAAGATATGGCACTTCCAGTGTCACACTCCATACTTAACTGTCTGTTGTGCACTTTCAATGTTAAATATATAGGTGGGCACTGTGTTAATGATATGTTATTAATTTCGACAACCCTTACCTCGTCACTTCGTTCTGATATGTTTGTTGTGGCTTGTACTTTCTCCAAATGATGATGTCTTATTTCTAACGGACATACGCGGCGCAGATGTCCCTGTTTATTGCATACGCGGCACACATATCGTGAGAATTTACACCACGCCGTGTCATGCAGTCCTCCACAAGCGTTGCACTGTTGATCTTTCCGAGCACGTTCCCCCGGTACGGTCGTCGTCGCCGCCTCCTCGCCCTGACGCGGTTTGCGCCAACCTGTACGCCGCTGTCCGTTCCGCGCCCACGGGCGCCTTTCATTGCGTGCTCCCGCTCCTGTGTGTTCTGGGCCACCGCTGGTACCGTTTTGTGTCGACGTTACGACTGCCAAGCAGTCACTCACCGTACTCGCCTTGTCCGTGGGCTTCATGTTTCCCTCGACAACGGCTGCGTTTTTCTCGGCCGCTTCCATGCTCATAGCCATGCTGATTGCTTTTGAATAATCTAGCTTTTCCTCAGCGAATAACCGTTGCCGAATTACTTCACTGCTTATACCACATACGAATTGATCCCGAATACTCTCTTCTAACCACGAACCAAATTCGCACGTTTTTGTCATTTTCTTGAGAGTTGCCATGTATTCGGCTATACTTTCACCTGAGTTTTGTTTCCGCTGATGGAATTTGTATCTCTCGGCTAATACACTTGGCTTGGGTTGTAAATGTTTTTCCATGATGGCGGATATGTGCTCGAAGCTTTTTGTGCTTGGTTTGTCCGGAGTACACAAATTGACCAATAGCTCGTAGCTTTCCGCCCCCATTATTGTGATTAACGTTGGCACCCTTAATTTCTTTTTTATTTCGTTGACCACGAAATAATTTTCTAGGCGCTCCACATATAATCTCCAGTCATCCGCCAGTCTGAATTCGCCAACTTTGCCGATGGTCATCTTATACGATGATCTGAACACGCCGCCTGTCGTATTTTCGTTGATTTCTTATTTTTGTCCTCGTCGCCACTGAAGTATTTGGGATTAAACCTGATGGTCATCAGAGGAAAACGCAAGCTTCGTCCAATGCGTATATTGAAAAGGACAGATAACATAACAAAAAGTGTTGTCATCAGATCCGATGACATTCCGGAAGATTATCCAGTGTTCTAATACTCAATAATGTAAAGGTGTAAACACACTTCATACATTACAGCATCAACCAGCCAGTTCATTAAATCTTGTATTAGACGTATCGACAGAATACCATTCAGGCCGTTGTTGATTGAATGGCAGCGTTTAGTGAAATGGCTAGGCGGTTGACCAAACGGCTAATTCAACCAGTTGGCTGCGACATATACCTTGTAATCAAAGATTTAAAATAAAAAAATAGCATACGAATACGCGAGCAGTTTCACAAGGCTGCGTTTTGGCCTTTTATAAATTAGATAGACGCGCCGCAGCTGTAATAAATAAAATAAATAAACATTTATTGCAGAATCACTTCCTTAATTGTTAGTAACAATCATTCTTAAGCTGAGTGAGGCACGCCGATCCTCGGGAGTGTCTACTTGACTGCGTGCAGTCGTATCCACCTCTATCTCTATCTACCTGTATCTGCGTGTAGTCGTCGCAATGTGCGCTTAGCTTTATTCAACATGCTGTGTGAGTTAGACGGTCTTATGTTTTAACGCGTGTCTTACGTCAAACTCCATACATAAAAAACATAAGACACGCGATCAACATCGTGTTTAAATCTTTAATAAGACACCTAATCTTTATTAAAGATCCAACATTTACTACCGTCTTGTTATTATTTTCTATTGATTGGTTTAAATAACTTTATTCTTAACATTTAATCAACTTTTTAATTCCAGGAATTGGACAGCCAGTTTTACAAACCAGCAGCGTGGGCTACTACGTAGGAACCGAAAGTACAAAATAATAGTGTTATAGAAATAATCAGAATATTTACATTTTATTATATTAATAACATTCAAAAGTAAATGTTTGGTTTTGTTTCTTTTACATCTTTCTAGATATATAACGTGTCGTTTTGCGTCCCGTCAAATTTAAGGGTGTGGTATAACCATCAAACCGAACTACTTTTTCCATGGCACCAACATCGTAATCGCGAAAAAATAATCGGCCGTCCCATACATTTGCGTCGAGTAGGTAGTGAAGTTTTCTATTGGACAGTTAAAAATTTTTTCGCGATTACGATATTGGTCCCATGGAGAAAGTTGTTCGGTTTGATGTTCTGTATCACACCCTGAAATTTGACGAAGATGCATGGGAGAGGGAGGGCTTTGTAAATATACGTTGTATATTAAAATTTAGCCTGTAATGTAACAAAGCCCTCCCTCTCCCTTTTCCACAAACGTATGTCCTCTATCTCTCAATAACAGTATCGGAATTAAAAGATTCACGGGGCTGTGATGGAGTAACAAACGCATCAATCACCAGCACGCTTAGCATGACCGCCATAGAAACGGGTTTTGTCTACAGAAGAATAGACAAAATGAGAGATTGCCATGCTTAGACGCGTAGAATGCGTAGAAATATTTCTACTATCTGCCATTTTGTCTATTCTTCCGTCGACAATATCTGTTTCTATGGCGGTCATGCTAAGCGTGCAGAGACCGTCAAATCTCAATTAAAAAACGGAACCCACGGAACGCGGTTGCTGAGCCGGTTTGCCGTTTACCTGATGAAAGAGACTGACAAATGATGCACTTCTACGTATAAGCCGACGTTCGCACGGACGTAAAAATATCGCGGCGGGATTTTATCGTGCACTGGATTTTCAACTCTCGTTGTTGAGCCGAGCGTTGAGAATCCAACTAAACAAGACAAGACTACATACTAGCGCGTCGAAAAAACACTGTTGGATTTTGAACTCCCGGCGCTAAGCAGAGCGTTGAAAATCCAGTGCGCGAAAAAAAATCGCCGCGATATTTTTACGTCCGTGTGAACGTAGACTAAGAGGAGGCCCCTCTTAGTCCGAAGCGAAAATCGAAGTATCGGCCGAATGTTCGAACTTTTCATTACACACTTTTTTCCTATTTCGGTTCGGATCCAACCAACGTCAAAAATCAGTCAGTCAGTCAGTCGGATCCGAACTGACAAAACGAAATAGGATGTAGCAAAGCAGGAAACCTCCGAACTTTCTTCCGATATTTCATTTCCAAGTAAGAACTATATGTTTCAATAATATGGAGTCGAGTACAATACAAACGTAGTGTTAACAGTTTCTTGCGAAACTATTGTATTGTTTTCCGACTAGACGCGGACACTACTTAGTTAAATCTTATAATACCTATTTAAATTGTCTATCTTACTAACTTGATCCTAAAAGTTACATAGCTTGATTAAATTCACAGCGGGCTGTTATACCAATTAATTACACCAATCAACATAACTATGATATAAAAAAACCGGCCAAGTGCGTGTCGGACCACGCACAATGAAGGGTTCCGTAGTTGGGATGAATTTATCTTAAGAACAAACTTAACATTGTAGTTGAAAAACATGTTCTCCCATACATTCCAACTGTAAATGTAAGTTTGTACTCACAATATTGATAGATTTACCATGTTATTTTAAGGCCAGACTTCTTATAGGTTTTCCTGTAATCTACAGGTAAAGATCTGCACTCACCGGCACGGAAACTTGGCCACTCGTGATTTTGCTGATTATTTGCATAAAAAAATTTGTATTTGCATTTATGACAATAAATTAAGGGTAAGTGGCTTTAGTACGTGTCTCTTATGCAAGATTACCTCACCAATAAATCAGTTTTTAAAATCACGCACTTTCACTGAAATTAGGAATTTTTCACTATAAATTTAAAAACAGTACAAAATAAAAAATAAGGTCTTTTTCGTTATTGTCTATACGTTAATATCGGGTGCTTCCTCCTCTAGCCCTGATAACTGCCTGCATTCGATCTAGCATACTTTGGATGATGTTTCGGACATCAACTTGCAGTATACTGCGCCAAGCGGCCAGCGCTGCAGTTCGGAGCTGGTTTAGAGTTTCCGGTGGGTTGGAGCTGGACTTTATCTTTCTTTTGAGCATGTCCCAGATATGCTTAATTGGGTTTGTCTGGGCTACGAGCTGTCCAATGCAATTTTTGTATGCCAACCTCTTCCAGATATTCTTCAACGCAATGTGCAACGTGTGGGCGTGCATTATCGTGCATTAGGAGGAATTGGTCGTGTCCAATTAACCCCAAATATGACATTACGTGTTCCTGAAGAATTTCCTCGATGTATCGAACAGCTGTTAGCCGATTATCGACAATAACCAACTCTGTACGTGCGTCAGAACTTATACCTCCCCATACCATTATTGAGCCTCCATGGAAACTCTCTGTTTGAGTGGTAGTAATGGGTAAAAACCGCTCTCCTCTTCTTCACCACACTCGTTCTCGACCATCTGGAGAACGTAAAGCTATTCGACACTCGTCTGTGAACAGTACTCTAGCCCATTGCTCGTGGGTCCAGTTAACGTGTTCTCGTGCGAAGTGAAGTCGAGCTACTCGGTGCTGTCTGAGAAGTTCTGGACCTCGTGCTGGTCTACAAGCTTTTAAATTGACTTCCTCCATTCGTCTTCTCACCGTACGCTCACTTACATTAACGCCTCTCACAATTTGAAGCCGCTGGCGTATCTCAACAGCGGTCAGGTAGCGGTTTCTCAAAATCTCCAGGAAAATATAGCGGTCGTCTCGGGCCGATGTGCACCTTACGCCTCCACTGCCTAGCCTGCGGGTGTACTAGCCTGTCTCCTGGTATCTTTTAAGGGCATGCTGCATTGATGCCCGTGATACGTTAAGAGCAATAGCAACTTCACGCTGTGTCAGCCCTTGGTTAATTAACGCAACAGCTTGGTGAAACCTGTGCTGGTGTTAGAGGCATTTTTATTGCTTTTAAAGCACCCTTTACTTATTGAATTAAAAGCATAAAATCACAATAATTCAAAAACCGAACAGTAAACTTTTCACAACACACAAATTTAAAACGTGAACTTAGTCGCTCAAATGACCCGATTCAACTGTAAATTAAAAGTTTCGTCGTGGTGCACTTAAACATAATGGATTACCCTCTTGAACTAAAAGTAAACATTTTTTGACATACCTGCTCAACAAACATTCATCAGAAACACTTAAAACTTTTGCTATCGCGAGATAAGCGCTTGGCCAAGATTCCGTGCCGCTGAGTGTATTTTCTGTATTTTTTTTTCAAAATTTTAGGCTCAGTAGTTTCGGAGATAAGGGGGGGAATGGTCAATTTTCGTCTATTCTCTTAAATAACTTGAAAACAATTTATTTTAAAATTCTAAAAAAAAATATAATTGAGACCCTCATAGTAAGCCCTTTTATATTCAAAATTCATTTATTTACTTTACCCGTCCATGTTTGGGTCAATGAAAAATATATGTGTACCAAATCAACTTAATCCGTCCATTAGATTCGGAGCAAATTGGCTGTGACAGACGGACAGACAGACAGACAGACGGACAAGCAGACACACGAGTGATCCTATAAGGGTTCCGTTTTTTCCTTTTGAGGTAGGTACGGAACCCTAAAAATAATTTAACATTGGTGCCGATTCTGTTGTGCGCAAACTAAACTTAATTTAGGCTATTGCTAACTTTTTCTCTCTATTATGACAAGAAAGGGATGGAAGTAAATTAGAGCTGTCTAATAGACATTTAGACGACACGTAAAAACATGTCGACTAAAAAACACGGTGAAGCGCAAGGCGTGAACTAGTTTGACATCTCCAACTTAGTTCATAGCTATAGCCGTCCTTTTCTCGCGCTGCCTGTTAGTAAAAGATAGCGATTCTCTAATTTTAGTTTAGTGCGTTCACAAGAGAATCGGCACCATTGTATTATTTCACAATAAGGCTGATATTCGGACAATTTGCCGATCGGGCACTAATTTGTTATTGTAACGATGTACCTCACATATAAAGGCACGCTAATTAAGTGATCAGACAGGATGTTGATGAGGGGGTTTTTACTCAAGAACTATAAATTGTCAAGGGTTGACTTATGTGTCATCCATTGACAATATAGTTCTTGAGTAAACACCCTTATCAATATTTTGTCTCGACCACTTAGTGTCCTTATCCCATAAGTCATCCCTCGACAATAGTTCTCGAGTAAAAACCCTTATCAACATCCTGCCTAGAACGCTTAGTGTCAGCCCATAACTCATCCCTTGTGGCGTCACGTTTTGTGAATTTGTGAATGCACCTTAGTGGCGTCGCCTGTATAAGTTTAGATACATTTTATTGAAATCCGTTCAGTGGTTTAGGCGTGAAACTGTAACAGACAGACAGACAAGAGTTACTTTCGAATTTATAATATTGAGTATGGATACACTATGTAATATAAACATAATCTAAAATATTCACATATTAAGTTATTAAGAAAAATGCTCTAATTTAACATATTTTTTTTTTTCAAATCGACCATTGTTGTTTTATACAAGCGCGTACGTCCTATCAGTTGTGAATCATGCGTCGCATCGCACTTCCGCATGATTCGTCCGGAAGCGCCCGGAACGGACATTATTCGGAGTCGTGATTATGATTGCTTGAGGCCTCTGCCTCGAATTTCGCGGGCAGCGGGGCGGCGGCGGCGGCGGCGCGTCTCGCATTGTCCCGCCCCGCTACCGCGCCGCTGTTTTGGAGGTCCGGTCCATTTGTTTTTACGCATAAAATCCTGCCGCTCCCGCTCCGCCGGCCGCTGCCGCCCCGCTGCCCGCAAAATTCGAGGCAGAGGCCTTAGAGACGTATTGTGCGGGCTTGTCCGGGGCCGTTTTTTCTCGGACCGAGGAGATGCCGGATGCTTGTAGTCCGAGCCTTATCGAAACAACGGCAATGCTAACTAATAATTTATAAATGCAAAAGTGAGTTTGTTTGTTTGTTTATTACGCTTTCACGCTAAAACGGCTTAATGGATTTGAATAAAATTTGGCACATTGGTAGACTATGATCTGGATTAGAATCTAGGATTTTTTCTATCCCGGTAGTACTTTCCCTGTGATAATTTCTGACATCTCCACGGGCAAAGCCGCTGGCATTGGTGGTTAGTTTCATATAAATTTGTTCGATTTGGTTAATGATTGAGTGTCTTTGAGCCTTAAGGAAAACCAGGAAAAAACAATCAATCTCGCCATATTCCGGTCTATTCTTACTTCGAACTTTCGAACACACATAATATTCTCTTATTCTATTAAAGGCTGATTGTTCAATACTTAAGTCGGATAATTTTTATCAGAGGAATAAATATGGCGGTTTGACAGCTTTTGTATAGAAAATATGTCAAACTATCACATTTATTCTTCAGGTAAAAGTTATCAACCTATTGAACAATCAGCCCTAAGCCGAAATAATATCAATTCCAAATTGAAACAAAACATACCTACATCCAAAGTCGAGATAATACTCATTATAACTGGCATTAAAAACTTTCGACTATAATCACCATTTTATGCCTTCACAAAACTGGAGCTAAAGAGGACTGGCTGCCAAGTCCCAATTCTGCTGATGCGTATCTTGATGTGGTGCACCAAGATTGTTCAATGGCACTAGGCTACGTGTCACAGAGCTGGGGAGGAATATTATAAGGCTATTATAAGGATACTTATCGAAACAGCTAAAGGAGTGCGTTTTGATTCCCCAAATCCTAATTATCCCAAATAATTTGCCACTTCAATAAGAGGCTGCCATTTCCCCTAAAGTTGGCATTTACAATGTCCACTAATAAGCCTCACAGGGCCAAACGCTGAAAATTGCAGGTAATTATTTGGACACTTCTTGCTTCTCACATGGTCAACTTTATGTCGGTTGCTCAAGAATATCGAGTGCCCGAAACTTACACGTACTGGCGGAAAGTAATAAATTGTACAATGTCGTTTATAGATATCATATTAGGTAACTTAAAATAGGTTATTATATTTGTATAATATTTTAATCCTCTTTAATAGATAATTTAACTGCGTGGAAAAAAAACAATAAAATTTTGCGATTCTACCATACTTATCGAAAAAAAAATATATCGGATAGTGATGCATATTTTTGTTCAAAAACCGGCCAAGTGCGTGTCGGACCACGCACAATGAAGGGTTCCGTAGTTGGGATGAATTTTTGTTAAGAACAAACTTAACATTGTAGTTGAAAAACATGTTCTCCCATACATTCCAACTGTAAATGTAAGTTTGTACTCACAATATTGATAGATTTACCATGTTATTTTAAGACCACAGACTTCTTATAGGTTTTCCTGTCTTCCCGCTCACACGGGCAGGTACGCCCGCTTAAAAAACTAGTAGAGTGTACCACCCGCTGACGTCATTCGGCCCGCGGCGCGCGTTTGTTTACATAATGCGCTAGCGGCATAGTTTCTAGGAATTCTGTAGCTCCAGTTCATTTCTTGGAAATCTTTTGACTAAACTTCCATTATATTGTTTGGTTTGAATTTGTTATTGTTTACATTTCTAGAAATGGTTAAAAAGACGAACAAAGACAATTTAGCTTCAGATTTCAAAGAAATGGCTCTAGTAAGAAAAAACAAGCGATGACCTATATGTTTTAAGGTTTAAAATGCATGGTGTGTTAATTCTTAACATGAAACATAAATAAACCCACTTACCACAGTACAATAAAATTAAACTATTAACAGAGAAAAAAATATTTTTTAATGTCATAGACGAGTCTCAGTCAGTGTTGACGTATCTGAAATCGTTCGGAAATAGATAACGCATCAAATTAAATGCATAGAATTCGATATTAGTACTTAATAGTGATGGAACAACGTTAATAATAAAAAAATATTTTCTTGGTATAGAACTCATAGCACGTACAATATTAGGTAAAATGACTCCACGGACCCGATTCACACCGCGCTCGTGTGAGCGGCTACAGATAAAGATCTATTTTCTGTATTTTTTGCAAATTTTTAGGCTCAGTAGTTTCAAAGATAAGGGGAGGAATGGTAAATTTTCGTCTATTTTCATAAATAACTTAAAAGCAATTTATTTTAAAATTATAAAAAAAATAATTTTGAGACCCTCATAGTACGCCCTTTCATTTGACATGCCACATGGTGTAGTTTGCAATACTTTTTTTTTAATTTTCTTATTTGCCCCCCAAAAGTGACCTCTATATTCAAAATTCATTTATTTACTTTACTCGTCCGTATTTGGGTCACAGAAATTCATATGTTTATCAAATTTCAACTTAATCGGTCCATTAGATTCGGAGCAAATTGGCTGTGAAAGACGGACAGACAGACAGACAAAACGACAGACAGACAGACACACGAGTGATCCTATAAGGGTTCCGTTTTTTCCTTTTGAGGTACGGAACCCTAAAAATTATGTAGGTAATTAAAAAGGGTCTTGACAGACTCACAGACAGACAGACGGACAAAGAAGCGATCCTATAAGGATTCCGTTTTTTCCTTTTGAGGTACGAAACCCTAAAAATATGTGTAACATTTCATAATCTAAGATGTAACCCATGTCTGACTTCTACCGACTAATACCGAGCCCCAAAATACAGTGTTTTGTAATTTTTTTCGAATTAATCCGGTTCATATGTAATTGCGCGCGAACACTTTCTCGTTGTCCGCTCGGCAGATTACGTCATTCCGCGTGCGCCGGCCGCCCGGCCAGATGTTGATAAACAAACCTAATTTACGACGTCGTTTCTTCGAAGAGCCCTTTCATGTGTATGTTTTTGTAATGGGAAACAACAGAGCTTTTAAATAGCGTTTTTTTTGTTTGAATGTTGATTGCATCCATTTATACAATAATTTGTAAACGTAAACACAGCGATTTTTTTATCTTAGATTACAAATAAATGGCTGTAGTAAAAAAAAACAAGCTATGACCTATATGTTTTATGGTTTAATATGCATGGTGTGATTATTCTTAACATAAAAAAAAATAACAAAACACATTGCATAGTATAATATTTAGTATTTAGAAGCATCCGAAGTTGTTGAGACAACATTGTTGACGCGGCAAGTTTTACACGCGGACTAAATATTTTTTTCTAATTATATCTGATACGTAGAAACTTTGAAATAAATTTTAATGTTTTACTCAATAATCAGACTATTCATATATGTAATAATATTTCAATGATAAAACCAATAATCCATCAAGATTCTTATTGGAATGATGCGTCACTCAAAACAATAACAAACCATTTCCGTGCCGTACCGGTTGACGATAAACACTGAAATAACTAATTAAATCACTTACAGACTTGAATCCTGCACTAATGCATATTGCCTATATTCTTGTTAACACACACAAATAGTTTTTTTACCCGGTTTTCCCGTAAAAACCACAAGAAACAAAAACGGACAAAAAATATGTCAACCGTTTCGACCACGCACACCGCCCGCCGCACTAAATAACACAATTAACAGAGAAAAAATATTTTTTTTAATCATATTCGAGTGTCGCTCCTTGGGTTACCATACATAGAAATGAGCAGTATTTAATACTGTAATCGACTAAATCATTCGATTCGGTCGGCACCCCGTAATGTGGAAGCAAAAAGGATTGATTTCAAGCGACCCGACCAAATTGGAACGTGGGACTTTTTGGAACCATGCGCAATACCGGCCGGATTATGTTTTGGTTCCAAAAAGTCCCATAACCGTTGAAGCGGGTATGATTTGAGTTTGAAAGAAGAAAAACACTTCTATAACTAAAATAGGTAAGAGCGTTTTAGTTTTTTATGAATAAGTGTGCGATTACAGTGGCGCGGGGTGGGCAGAGGGAGCGGGTGGCGGGTCAAGCGGAAAGCGCACATTTCCATGGATGAACACAGTAGCAGCGGGGCGATTGAGCGGTCCGGACGTACCTACCTCGTGCGATATTGGAAATAATAATAATAATAATGTCAGATGATTTGAAAGCTAGTGCTTATATAAAGTAGGACCTTTTTTTTAATCACAATCGCCACGATATCAGTAGTGATCGGTGTAGACATGGAGAATTTTTAATTGTCGATTCGAATGATTTGAATCACTAGAATTCCACAAAGGTGGCCGGGCCAATACGGCACTTGTCTTGGTGTCATCTTTAGTCGTCAGCGGCATGTCCGAGCAAATCGAGCGGGAAAGGCAAACTGACTTGCGTCCACCCGCCCCGCTCGCGACACCCGCTTGTCCCGCTGCGATTCCCGCTCACCCGCCCCGCCCGCACTTGTTGCACCTTAGTTAAAAACTATGTGTTTACGTTACCTGCCAGCATTCCGCTGCCCGCCCCGCTGCCACTGTAATCTCACACTTAGTGTGAAATTACAATGGCAGCGGGGCGCACTAGCTTTCAAATAATCTGACATTATTATTGTTATTTCCAATATCGCACGAGGTAGGTAGTCCGGACCGCTCAATCACCCCGCTGTTACTGTGTTCATCCATGGAAACATGCGTTTTTTGAAAAAAAGCAGTTTATCGAATCATTTTGTGTTAATTTAGATGATGTCAAAAAGTAGCAGTGTTAACCGACTTTTGTTGCTGACCGTACCTGCTTATGTATTACCAGGACAAAAAACAATTTTCTATTATTCTATTTCTACTTTCAAATCCAAGTGGTGGCCAACCTATGCACTTTTACCTTTCTATGCCAAATTATTGGTTCACCCACTCTCTTTATAGTTCACAACGGCACATGAAACCTTCCTTTACCTACTGTTGCACGAATGAAATTAGTTCAATCGTTCATTTCAGAATTGCCATTGTTCACGTCCAATAGGAAATGAACAGTAGCATTACCGATCACTAGCTTACAACCGATGACCGCAAAATTGAGCGCAGTAGGTACTCACGGATATCTATGGCCGTACTGTTTTCTTGAACCTGTAGCAGACACACAAGTCACACAACACAACACACATCGTTCGCTTGTGAACACTATAGGGTGATTAAGTTACGCGCTCCCGAAATTTTCAACTTTTCGACAATATTTTGTGTATGAATATCGTTTTAATAACATATTCTTTGTGTTTGGTGTACATTTGTGTTTTTTAGGGTTCCGTACCTACCTCATACATAAGGTACACTTATAGGATCACTTCGTGGTCCGTCTGTCTGTGTGTCTGTCAGTATGTCAAAACCCTTTTTCTCAGGAACGCGTGGAGGTATCAAGTTGCAATTAATATCAAATACGTAGGTCTACGGTCCCTTGGAGCTCTAAAAAAAATCAAGCTTCTTGGTAAACACAATAAAAGGATACGGCCAAATAATCGACATATTTTGATACCCGCAAATAAATCAAAACCTATAGGGTACCTACTTCCCGTTGATCTAGGTCATATCATGAAATTTGGCAAGAAGCAAGGATTCAGAGCACTAGTAAAGGAAAAATTCCGTAAATAGTTATTTTTAGTTTTGTCACAACAAAATATTTTTGCGACTATAAACTTACATTAGCAGTAGGAGAATTAACTATGACGTACATCGATGTATGAGAGAACATGTTTTCAACTACAACGTTATGTTTGTTTTTGGGATAAATTAATCTCAACTGGGTTTCCCTTCATTGCGCACGGCGCGACACGCACTTGGCCAGGTTTTTTTTTTAAATATTTAATCGGTGTTTTCACTAGCCCCAGTCTTATTTTACCTACTTATAATTCACTCGCGATTCGTTAATAATGTGATTGCCGAAGGATGAAACTTTTTACACTTTTCAAGGACAAGACAAGACTGTCTTTACTTTAACGGAGAGGGCAGTCTCTTTTTAACCGACTTCAAAAAGGAGGAGGTTATCAATTCGTCGGAACCTTTTTTTTTTTTTTTTTTTATGTATGTTCCCCGATTACTCGAAGATGGCTGGACCGATATGGATTATTTTTTTTGTTTGAAAGGGTATACTTCCCAGGTGGTCCCATGATCATCAAGTCAGGATCTGATGATGGGATCCTGGAGAAATAGAGAGAACTCTTCCAATTTTATAGGCACACTTGAAGCGATTTGGATAGTTTTTGGAAGAGTACTTTCTTGGAGTGGTCCCATTTCAATTTGGTGAAGATCTGATGAAGAACTTCTGAGATAGGCAACGGAACTCCTCAATAAATGATAGCAAATGGACTGAGATTGCTGAAATCTCATGTCTGTTTGTTGTTCACACCAGTTCATAACATAACATCACGCCAGTACGCTGTGAAGGGGTGTGTGAAACTTTTTTACAAAAAAATACAACCGACTTCCAAAACAACACTATAAAGTGAAAAATAACTTTAATTTCGGAAGTCGGTGGCAAAAACGAAAATACATTTAATCAGACACCGACTTCCGAAATTAAAGTTATTTTTCACTTTATAGTGTTGTTTTGGAAGTCGGTTGTATTTTTTTGTAAAAAAGTTTTTTAATATTAATTATAATATTTATGTAACTCTTAAGACAACATTTTTGGTCGCCTTTTACAGTTTTATTTATTTATTTGGGATCTCCAACAAAGGATTGGTACACATAAACAATATAAATTGCAATAATAAAAAGGTTCTTTTAAGTGTGCTCCTTTCAGTACAGGAGACCACAGCATGCACTATAACTAGGTCTAAACTAAATAGGGTCAAAATAAAAATACAGAAATTAATGACGAAATTTGAGAAAAAAAATTACATAGCAAGATTGAGCATTATGAATATTACAATCGTTTAGTTTAATGATAATTATTTCACATTTATTGACTATTCACAGGGAAGAAACATAGTTTTTTTTTATGATACCTTAGCCTTAGACTTTATTAACCGACGAAAAAAAAGGAGGTTCTCAATTCGACACGTATCTTTTTTTTTATATGTATGACCACGCATAACTTTTTACAGAGTCGTCCGATTTGAATTTTTTTTATTTTATTCGAGAGGCTATATTTCAAAGTTGGTACCATATAAAATTGATTAACTTTGCTTGGGTAGTTTTTGAGTTAACTTCAATAATACGTATTTTTTCCCCATTTTTATATGGATGATGTTCTAGTTTCTTTTGCAGGTACTGGCATTAGAATTTGTGTGGGGTAGGTACCGCAACTAAAAAGTGAAAAATAAAAACTTTTTTACAAAAAAATACAACCGACTTTCAAAAACAACAAAAAAGTGAAAAATAACTTTAATTTCGGAAGTCGGTGCAAAAAACGAAAATACATTTAAACAGACACCGACTTCCGAAATTAAAGTTATTTTTCACTTTTTTGTTATTTTTGGAAGTCGGATGTATTTTTTCGTAAAAAAGTTTTTATTTCTAGACGCACGGTGTATGCTGCCTCTGAGGCTCTGACAGTACAACTACGAAGCCCTCGTCACAATAATCAGTGTCGTCAGTAATCCTGGTACAAGAACATAAACTTTCCTTTGACATGTAAATAGTTTGATAAGTACTAGGTATGAAGACCTTCAACGTCTTTGTATGTAGGTGCATGCTTTACGTAAGTAATCTCAAAATGTACAAACTGAAATAAAAAAATCCTAGCCTTTTCCCAACATGTTGGGGTCGGCATCCATTCTCAACCGGATGCAGCTGAATACCATTATTTTACATGAAGCGACTACCTATCTGACCTCCACAACCCAGTTACTTGGTTACATGGTACTTATAAAAATATCTGTGATAATACCCTTTGGTAAGACCTCAGATTGTGTCATTCGTGGATCTTTGACAGTCGTTACGGGTCGTCAGAAGCCCGAAAGTCTGACAACCAGTCTTACCAAGGGGTATCGTATTACCCAGTTAATGGGTTGTGAAGGTTAGATAGGCAGTCGAAATTTCAACCAGTTTTAGAAGTTGTTTTTTTTTTTTTACTTAATTAATTAAGTAGTACGTAAAAGTTGTTATTTGTCATTTTAACTCTGAATAAAAATACCTCCCATTTGATGAAAATGTAAAATGAAATTTAAATTAGGTCATGCTTAAAATTCAATGAAGAGTATGCAAAAAAGGCCATTCACAATGTGGCGAAACCAATATATTACGGTATACGGTGGTATTTTGCTTTGCATTCCGGTCAGTGTGTGGGAGACTTGACAACATCCGAATATAAATAAATCGTAGCGCGTGTACCTACGTACCTAACTAATCCTTTATAAATACAAGATTTACATGAAACCGTTTAAGGTACACAAATTAACAAGAGCAATAGTAAGAGGTTCTCAAGAGCTATATTATTGTCAGAAATAATTTCAAATTAAATCATTAAAACTCCCCAAAAATCACCTCTCACTTCGTGACATCAAAATCAATCAATCTGCCTAGCCTATGCTAGCCTATCCTAGCCAACTATGTTGGGATCGGCTTCCAGTCTAACTGGATGCAGCTGAATACCAGTATTTTACATGGAGCGACTGCCTATCTGACCCCCACAACCCATTAACTGGGTAATACGATACCCCTTGGTAAGACTGGTTGTCAGACTTTCGGGCTTCCCGTAACGACTGTCAAAGATCCACGAATGACAGCCGGGCCCAACAGCTTAACGTGCTTTCCGAGGCACGGAGGAGTTTCGGTATGTAAAGATAGTCAACCATCCACGGACCAACCCCGGCAAACGTAGTTTAACCTGATGGATCGACCCGTGCGGCTGTTGTTACTTAGCCACGAGCTCCTCGTGACATCTTGATATATTATTATCCTAACCACCTTTGTATACGGAGCATGAACAGCAGTATATGCCAGTGCGCTAATTAACAAAATTAACAGTGCATTAACTCAACGAGAATCTCCAGATACACATATCAAAATTTCCGTCGCTACTCCAATAAGACAAACTTTGCATGAGACTGCGTTTGTAAGGCGTGGGATCCATTTGTTTTGGCAGCCTGTCCATTGGAGCGGAAAGGTATACATCCCTTGGATTACCAAGAGAATTCCAATAAATGCACGCCTCCGCTCTGCTTCGCTTTAGTGAACATGCCTATAGCGCAGCGGAAATTGGTTACATTTTCAATCGGCGGAATGTACTCATGACTGTGTCCGCTCATTTTGTCAGCTTCGAACGCTCCTTGTTGCTCTTACGCGCCCCTCCGCCTCAGTGGCCAGGGATACCTGCTCCGCTACACAGCTCCGCACTACTCTATTGCTTTTTCTGTAACTCGCTTCACTCAACATTACATTACACTTATGCTGCTTGTTGTAAGCTTCAAGCGCGTTATTGCAGATACCTCTCGGTAACTGCAATAACGCGCTTGGTTCTATCTATAGAACCATGTTTTCTAGAACTTTGATTCGACCCACTAGTACGACTTCAAAGACATAAAAGTTTTCGTTACTGAATAGATTTCAGGAATTTCCCAGTTATTTTCATTAAGTTATCGTGTGTAGGTGCTTTTGAAGATATTAAGGTCATGTCGAGAGGCTTTGTCGATTTATTGGGTACCTAAATTTATTATTAGGTACGCGTAGTACGCACATTAGCTGTTTTATTTCATAAAAATGCCAAATATTTATGTTACGATCTATATTTTTACTTTGAGATAAACGAAAAAACGCACTGAAAACGGTATTCGGAGATTTCAAAGAAATGGCTCTAGTAAGAAAAAACAAGCGATGACCTATATGTTTTAAGGTTTAAAATGCATGGTGTGTTAATTCTTAACATGAAACATAAATAAATTCACGTACCACAATTAAACTATTAACTGAGTAAAACACATTCACACTCGACCGACCGAACGATGACATGACAGAGAAAAAATATTTTTGAATGTCATAGACGAGTCTCAGTCAGTGTTTACGTATCTTAAATCGTTCGGAAATAGATAACGCATCAAATTAAATGCATAGAATTCGATATTAGTACTTAATAGTGATGGAACAACGTTAACAATAAAAAAAAATATTTTCTTGGTATAAAGCTCATACCACGTACATTATAAGGAAAAATGATTCCACGGACCCGATCCACACCCCGCTCGCGAGAGCGGATTGTGCCTCAGACTCAGTACACTGGAATATATCTATGGAGTATACTTATGGGAAGTTACTAAATTGCCTTTTATTTTATCATAAGCTACCCGATGAGCCATATTTTTTGTATATATAAAACGTGCTGCCGCAATAGCCACATTGATTAAAGACACAGGTAGGGCTAGTGGCCAGTAATCATAAAAATTATAAGATAAAATAATTCGTAAATTGTAAAAAAAAAATTCTATCAACTAAATATTATTATATTATTATATTTATTTATTGATTTTATGTAAACCTGTTTCTTTATGTTAATTTTGAAGGTGCAAATAAACATTTTTTTTTTTTTAATAATAAAATAATAACCAAAATTAGGATAACTATATGCAAAAGACTCATTCATGAAGCTATTGTTCTATTGTAAAAGGCCGTTGACCAACACCTTTTTTTTGTTCATCGTTTGTCTATTGCTCTGACCCAGCTGGTAAGTAGCTTCATGAATGATTTTTTTGCACAGTGATCCCAATTTTAATAAACCCCCAGAAAAAAAAATCGAGTGGCGTGGCCTTTTTTTCTCGTTCGTTTTAATTTCATCTCTGCGCTACATCTGCCAAGATGCTATTTTAGAAAATTGTAAATAAATCAATAAATTAATAATGGCAACATTAATTCGACACGCGTATACGGCTCTGCGTTTTCGTAGCTAGTAGCTTCATGGATGAATTTTCGAAACCCCCAGAAAATAACTCGAGTGATGTGACCTATTTTTCTCGTTCGTTTTAATTGCATCTCTGCGCTCGGAGATGCTATTTTAGAAAATTGTAAATAAATCAATAAATAAAAACTTTTAACGAAATCAAAATACCTATCTTAATAAAAAGAAAACGCGGAATCATTGCAGCGGCACGTTGTATAGGGTGACTGGTATTAATTAGTGACCGATAATAAATAGCGAAAAAAAAATCAGCTGCTCCCTACATTTTGACGAGTTATGCGAACATGAATGTATGGGGCAGCTGTTTTTTTTTTCGCGATTTCAGGTTTCGTCCCATAGTAAATGTTGTTTGTTATCATGAATACAATCATGTGTTTAAGTATCGGTCACTAATTAGGTACCAGTCACCCTATACAAAGTGGATACGATAATAAATGAAAATACGAGCAGAACTAATGTATAGCAGTTTATAGGAATTATCAAATAAATCCTAACATTGAAATTAAAATAGTGAATTTTTCTAACAAACTAAATAGCTTAAAAATGTAAACAAACTAAAACACCATTTTTAAATATTGTAACACGGCTGGCGACTGGGGCTCTGACTGTGGCTCTGACCGACCCAACACACCATTGCTTGTGACCATTTTTGCAGGTTTTGGTTGCTATTGTTTCGGCGAGAAAGCGACGTAGAAATAAACGAACTATAATCTACTTAAGTATCTCTTTCGCACATTCAAAATTTTCGATTGACAAGAGTGAGTAGATGTAACATCCGCATGCATTATTTTCTTATCTAATTCTGATGACACGCTTTATGACTCTTATGCCTCTGGTATAAGGTACAACATGCATTAATTCCCACTTGCAACATGTGTGTGAAGAATATTGCAATGTCTTTAACCTATATTTTTTTAAGCGGGGCTGGTTCAATAACTGTCTTATCAGATACATCATGTTGATAATCTTGAAAATGAAAAATATTGTCCTGTGACTAAACTATTAATTAAATTGAATTGAATTTTTGCACGCACATTGGGTAAGATGTATATTGGAACATGCATATGCCCTTCATATCACTTCCCAGTATATATTTATTAGTATTTTGGCTGAAAGACTAGCTCTTCTCATCATAAGTAGGTATCGAAGGCAAAACGAGCTCATATTCTCCTTAAATGATCTAACGATAAAAGAATAACCAATAATATTATTATCTTTGGTAGATATTCCAAATTTACCACAAACTTCGTGTGAGATAACTTGGAAATGTCTGTCGAGTTACAAAGTCTGTAGACTTGGGAAAGTAATATCTGCCTCACTGTTTTGGCCCACTTGACTTCACTGCCTTTTGACATAGTATACATTAGGCCTTAGGGTAGGTTTAATGGGTTAAATAATTTTCCAGGCGCCTAACAACATAAAGGGCGACTAACTATTAGCTACTAAAAATAACTAGGCAGCGATTAAATATTTTAGCAATAATTATATTATATGAGCTTCAAAAGTTTTTGCTTTTACATTTATTATTCCATTGTTTAGAGTTTTTAACCGACTTCAAAAAGGAGGAGGTTCTCATTTTTTTTTTTATGTATGTTCCCCGATTACTCGAAGATGGCTGGACCCACAGAAAAGATAAAGAGGTTATCTGTTCTGTGGCTGGACCAATTTGGATTATTTTTTTTTTTTTTTTGTTTGAAAGGGTATGAAGAACTTATGAGATAGGCAACGGAACTCCTCAATAAATGATAGCAAATGGACTGGGATTGCTGAAATCTCATGTCTGTTTATTGTTTACACCAGTGCATAACATAACATCACGCCGGTACGATGTGAAGGGGTAAGCACATGTGCACCACTATAACGTAAAAAATAAAAACTTTTTTACAAAAAAATACAACCGACTTCCAAAAACAACACTACAAAGTGAAAAATAACTAATTTCGGAAGTCGGTGGCAAAAACGAAAATGCATTTAATCAGACACCGACTTCCGAAATTAAAGTTATTTTTCACTTTGTAGTGTTGTTTTTGGAAGTCGGTTGTATTTTTTTGTAAAAAAGTTTTTATAGACAAAAACTTCGGACGCAAGAGCGAGCGAAGCGAGTTCGGCTCTTGGGGCACCCTGACTCGGACAGGTTAGGTTAGAAGGGGATGGTGGGGTCGAGAGAGCGAGTGAAGCGAGCGAACAGACTCCGCCATCCCCTTCGTGGTTATTTTCTTGAAGCTGGGATTTGCGTCTAACCAATTTATGACTTCATTTTTTGTCTGACATTTCTTGAAGTAGGTATTGGGAGATTGGCTCGGGTGACGCCGAGACGAGTGGTCGTTCTTTGAGTGCAAGCTCCCTCAAAGTTTTTACTGTTTAGCGTCTGGTCGTGTTGTGTAGTGTATATTATTTCGTGAGTGGTGTGTGATTGAGTGTCAGTGATTATTTCTATGATAGGTACCTAGTGAGTTTGTAACGGTCTCCTGAAAGTACGAGAGACTATTATTGCCTGCCGAAGGATCCAGTTTACCGAGCGCCAAGCTGGGTGAGATCTTTTCATGTCTTTCAGGGATACGCTTCTCTCTGCAAAGCACACACCGCTACATTCATCTTAAGTCATTAGGTTATTTTCTGCCTACCCAATATAATATGTGCTTGTAACTAAACTTTGAACAATACGTGTGTGACAGTTTTAATAAAGTCAGTCATGCAGTCCAGCGCGCATTCTTAGACATTTTCAAGTAGGTACTCGTAACCCAAACCAAGGCAAAAAAAAACTTCAACTACTAGTGTATATTGTTCCTGTGTCCCAAAATAGGAGTGTTCAAGGTGAAGTGAACAGCGGCGAGCTATATGTCGAACTTTAACAAAAACAAAAATTACATTATGTGAAGTCCGAGCTGGAAATAAACAACGAGAAGCGGTCCGACCACGTCCTGGACATTCTGCTGCTGACAACTCATCAGAACGAAGAAGAAACGAGTCGAGAAGGCAAATTACACGTAATACAGCATAGCAGCGACATAAAAGAGTCGAAAACGCAGTTTAACCGCCAAAAGATTCGGGCCCTACCATCAACATCTAAAATACATGCCAAGTACAGGACACCTACGCGCCTACCATGAACTCTTATAGCAGGTCAATTTTCGACGGAAAGTGAATACCATTATTTTACATGGAGCGACTGCCTATCTGACCTCCACAACCCATTAACTGGGTAATACGATACCCCTTGGTAAGACTGATTGTCAGACTTTCGGGATTCTGACGACCCGTAACGACTGTCAAAGATCCACGAATGACAGCCGAGACCAACGGCTTAACGTGCTTTCCGAGGCACGGAGGAGTCCCGGTATGTAAAGATGGTCACCCATCCACGGACCAACCCCGGCAAGCGTAGCTTAACCTGATGGATCGACCCGTGCGGCTGTTATTATTTATTGTTGAATGAATGAATGAATGAATGAATTGCACCGATCCCAGCGTGGTTTAACCAGACTCGATCACTCGAATGAACCCAAAGATTCACACTAGCCCTTGTTGCCTCATGTTACATGGTGCAACAGAGACCATTGCATATCAAGGAGTAGACCGGGGGGCGCGGTAATGGTAGGGAAGTCATGCCCTTAGACTCTTTTTATGTCGCTGCTATGCTGTATTACAGGTAATCTGCCTTCTCGACTCTTTTCTTCTTCGTTCTGATGAGTTGTCAGCAGCAGAATGTCCAGGACGCGGTCGGACCGTTCCTCGTTGTTGTCCAGCTCCAACTTAAATTATTTAATTTTTGTTTTTATTCAAAGTTCGACCTAGCTCGCCGCTGTTCAGTTCAGGTTGACGCGATTGCAGATATTACAGTTTTAAAGTACAAAGTAATGCACACAAATTATCACAAATAATTAATTAAACTGGACCCCAACAAAAATCCTGTCGGGTATGGCGACAGGGCGCGGCGGCGCCAGCGCACCATCCGTGTCCGTAGGTACTTGAGTTTAATTCCCGGGTTGTCTCAGAGCTTAAGAACTGAATGCGCCTTCACAGAAACAACGCACATCACCACTCACAAAAAAAAGCACCCTTGAACACTCCGATTTTGGGACACAGGAACAATATACACTAGTACTTGAAGTTTTTTGCCTTGGTTTGGGTTACGAGTACCTGAAAATGTCTAAGATTGCTTGCTTGCTTTGCGATTGTCGTGATTAACTTTATTATAACTGTCACACACGTATTGTTCAAAGTTACATGTATTGACAAGCACATATATTGGGTAGGCAGAAAATAACCTAATGACTTTGCAGAGAGAAGCGTATCCCTGAAAGACATGAAAAGATCTCACCCAGCTTGGCGCTCGGGAAACTGGATACTTCGGCAGGCAATTTGTCTCTCGTACTTTCAGGAGACCATTACAAACTCACTAGGTACCTATCATAGAAATAATCACTGACACTCAATCACAATTATAAAAAAAAACAATCTATTTTCCGTTTATTTTAGATGTGTGACGAAGATGAAATTTTCGAGTTTCTTGAGGAAGATGGTGATAAAAACAGTGAGAAACAAATCGCTAAACTCGAGAGGAAAGTTTTTAGAAGCATGATAAAACCTTTTGACTTGCGGAACGGAATGTTTGTCAAACGGTATAGGCTCACAAAAGAACTCGTACTTGAGCTTTGCAATAAGCCGACCTTTCATGCCACGCCCTACAAAATCAACAGATTTGTCAATACAGGTTAAGGTTTGTTCTAAATCAGTAAATGTATTTATCGCACTAATTATCATAAGAACAATTAAATGCAGATTGATCACTAATACCCTTCATTTCAGGTTTTAACAGTATTATCATTTTTTGCTACTGGTTCATACCAAAGACCAACTGGTGACATTGCTGCATATTCAGTTGCACAACAAACTGTGTGAGCAGTTATAGCGCACGTAACTCGGTGCTTAAATGTCCGATATTTCCGCCGAAAATATATTAAATTCCCACATAGCGATCATGAACGGCGAGCCAATGTAGTTGGGTAAGTAGGTACTTAAGCATTACCTATTAGATTCTTGTAAGAGATTCTTTAAATTTTATATTAAAATCTAGATCTTGTAACAGATTTTTTTTTTTTCAGATTTTATAACAAATTTGGTATGCCTGGGGTCTTAGGGTGTGTTGATGGAAGTCATGTGGCAATAAAACGACCAGTAGAAAATGAAGAGAGATATTATTGCAGAAAACATTATCATTCTCTGAATATACAACTGGTAAATAATCATACTACATGTTTCATTACTTAAAAAATAAAAACATTCCAACTCTGGACAAATAATTTTTAGATTCATGTAGGTAGAGTGTACATTAATTATTAAACATAAAATAATCGTTTTTATAATACTTAAATAAAATTAAATCCAACTAGATAGTGCAAGTATTATATCCCTTCTGCTTTTGATTAATAAAAGATGTTTTTGGGTACCTGTAAGAAAAAATTACAAATGTTAAACGTTTTGTTTAAATTATAGGTAAGCAATTCGGACATGGAAGTTATTAGTGTGGATGTCAGCAATGGAGGAGCCACTCATGATTCCTTCATATGGGCAAATCACCCACTGAAAGCTCATATGGAGCATTTAAATAATGTGGTTTTTAGGTTGGTATTAATTTTTGGCTATAAAAGTTGCAGTCTATTAAAAAGTGATAATATAATTTTATTAGTGGAATTAAACTAGCTAGGGAAGTACTTACCTAGTACATAAATTTTAAACATTATTTGCATTATTATGCAAGCAAGAAACAATAAGATTCTAATAAGATCCTTAAAAGTATATTCTATTTTTTAATATTTTTATTTCTTTAAGGTGATTCTGGCTACCCAATAAGGAAAAGTATGATGACTCCAGTTATAAATGCTCCTCCAGATTTACCTGAGGCTTATTACACTACAGTACTTGTAAAAACCAGGTATATGATAGAAAGAACCATTGGGCTTCTCAAAGCACGCTTTAGATGTCTTCTTGTACATAGAATTCTACATTATGAACCTCGTGTAGCAGCATCTATTGTAAATGCTTCTGTGATTTTACACAACATTTGCATTAGAGCCAATATCCCTGTGCAAGATATGACACAATTATGAAGAATTGTTACGAGAAGCACAATTGCAACCAACTCACCATGTAGTAGACAGCGAGGGGCATTCTTCTAGTACTCAAAATGTTGAACTGCAACATGGAGTTGCAACAAGAAGAATGCTTATCGATCATTTGTGGGCAAGCCGGCCAATCTAGAAATAAGTAGAACATAAATATTAGGTTGGGGAAAAAGTCTTTTCGCATTATAGTATGTATGAACTTAAAATAAAATCTCTTTGGCTATACTATTTGTATCTGGCTGGTTTTGGTATCATTGAAAGTTTAAATTTTAAAGAACATAATTCCAAATTCAAATTAGGAAAATGTGTGATTTTCATTTGTTTTTCTTAGTGTCAAGATGAGTGAATCTAATGAAGAAATTCGATACATTTTAAAATTTTACTACAAAAAAGGTAAAAATGCAACGCAAGCCGCGAAAAAAATTTGCGATGTTTATGGACCCAGTGCAGTGTCTGTGAGAGTAGCACACATTTGGTTTAAGCGTTTTCAATCCGGAAATTTTGATGTCAAAGATGCACGTCGCTCTGGTCGCCCTATTACGGATTAAATGGATGCCATTTTTGAAAAATTGGAGCAAGATCGGCATATCAGTAGTTACGACGTAGCTGAAGAACTGGCAATTGACAACAAAACAGTTTTGGCGCATTTGAAAAAAACTGGGTACACAAAAAAGCTCGATATTTGGGTACCTCACGAGCTCACTGAAAGAAACCTAATGAACCGTGTACTCATTTGTGATTCTTTATTACGACGTAATGAAACGGAACCATTTTTGAAGAAGCTGATAACTGGTGATAAAAAGTGGATCACGTACGACAAGAACGTGCGAAAATAGTCGTGGTCAAAGGCCGGTCAGGCTTCACAGACTGTGGCGAAACCCGGGTTAACTCGCAACAAGGTGATGCTGTGTGTGTGGTGGGATTAGAAGGGCATTATTCATTATGAGCTGTTACCACCAGGCAGGACCATCGATTCTGAACTCTACTGCTAACAACTGATGAGATTAAAGCAAGAAGTTGAGAGAAAGCGGCCGGAATTAATCAACAGAAGGGGTGTGGTTTTTCATCATGATAACGCTAGACCTCACACATCTTTAGCCACTCAGCAAAAATTAAGAGAGTTTGGCTGGGAGGTGTTAATGCATCCGCCGTATAGTCCTGACCTTGCACCTTCAGATTTCCACCTGTTTCGGTCTCTTCAGAATTCTTTAGGCAGTGTCAGGTTAACATCACGAGAGGACTGCCAAAACCACTTGTCGCGGTATTTTGATCAGAAGTCCCAAAATTTCTATGGCAATGGGATCATGTCCCTACCTACAAGATGGCAAAAAGTTATCGAACAAAATGGTACCTACATACTTTAGATAAATGTAAATAATGTATATTAAAAAATGTTTTAAATTTTCTTAAAAAATGCGAAGAAACTTATTCCCCAACCTATTAAATAAATTAATTAAACAATTAATTGTGATTTATAAGTTAAAATAAGAGGTAATTTTAATTTTTTCAGTAGATACCTCGTAATTATGATATTTTTTTAATTATATCTGTAAATTAAATAAATCTTATTATACATAGAATATAAATTGTATACACATATTTTGATTACATACCTATTGTTTATACTTTCTAATATAGTTGAAATACGGGAAAGTTCATTAAGTATTCCTATTAAGGATGCGCTGCCCTCTCGTGTTGCCTCGGCTCGCATACGACTAGACTCAACAAGAGCTCTTCTTGCTGTGTCTTGAGACATAGGTGCTGATCTACGCTGTCGCCTCTGAGGCTGCGTAAAGCTCATTGGTTCAGGTTGAATGGGTGGAGGTATGGTGGATACTTGTGCTTCTATGCCTGGTACAGAAAATACTTGAAGAGCAGGGTAAACATGTATATTTTCATCAACAGCTTCTGAAGTCCCAGCCATAACTAATATTGATTGTGACGTCTGTGACAGTGCAGAATCATTTGAAATTGGTGGTGCCTACCAAATACAGAAAAAGCAGCGAAGCAAATAAAAAAAAATATTCTAGCTCTACATAATTATGTATTTCTGAAGTGTTTAATTACGAGGGGGGATCAAAAAGTAGTGAGAACGAAATACTCCTTGGTAAAAAAAAAAAAAAAATACTGGCAGGCATAGCTCAGATACATATTTGTAATATTAATAAAGAAAAAAATCTTCGATTATCTTTTGTTTTTTTCTGAATGTAGTCATTTGTTTGCTTCGTGTCGGAACGTGTTCTCGAAAATGGAGAAAAACGAAGTGCGAGCCGTTATTAAATACCTCTGTTTAACCCTAGGTCACTAACCTTAATTTCGAGTAACGTTATCACTAACCATTCGTAAATTTTACGACAGATTAAAACACCAATATTTATTTAATCAACTTTATTTATGACACAAACCGAACTTAATTAGCAGTATTAGTTTCCTCTTAATCAAATAACATAAGCTGTTTTAGAAATATTCTACATTGAACAATGATTGCACATACAAACAATATGCTCCCTGCAAATCGCTTTTTTGCAGCCCTTGCAGAAGTTTGTGGTCATACGACGTTTTTTTGCAGGACAGTAGCTGCAAGTTTTGCGGGTTCTAGGAACGTCTTGACTAGAACCTTCCTGTGGGTCATCAAGTTTCAAGATCTCCGCGATGATCTGCTTCAAATTTCGTTGCAAAGTTACCGTCTGATATCTCTCTTGCAGCCAAGGCTTCATCAGTTCGTCTGCTATTTGTAATGCAAAAGGCCTTCTTTTCATGGGTTTTTTTTCCATTTCGGATCGTATTAGAGACGTGGATGACATATGCGTTCACTATCGACAGATTCAGGATGTCGTAGAACAAGCACAGCGGCCATCGATTGGTCTTACGGCTGGTACTCATGATCGAGCACATTTGGTCTACAGTATCAACCGCGCCCTTTGTGGAATTGTAGAATTCAATAATTTCGGGCTTTTTTGAATTGATGTTGATAACCGGTTGATCATGTATGGTAGAAAGAAGGTAAACGACCTTATTTGACTTCGGTTTATAAGACACCAAAGTCATTTCTTTATCGAAACCAAACATCGAAGTACCTACTCGCCTATTTCTAGAATTCGTCATTTCCTTGGGGATCTCTCGCTTATTACTTCGTAGAGTACCTACCACTGTGAGCTTATATGGCGGTTTCAACAGTTCAGCAGCCAAAGGAACCGATGTGAACCAATTATCCATGGTTATATTCCGGTTGGACCCATGATACGGTTTAGACAGCTCCTTCACAAAATAATTTGCTAATGGCTCGTTACCTGTGTTAGTGTTTTTTCCCATATAAGGCATAGCATTGCACATGTACTTTGTACTAGAATCAGCCATCATCACAAGTTTCAAGCCATATTTGTTGGGCTTATTAGGGATATACATGCGAAAGGGACAGCGTCCCCTAAATCCAACCAGTTGTTCGTCCACGGTTATGTAAGAACCTGGTTTGTACCATTTCCTGCAGTTTTCTATAAACTTCTCCCAGAAATTTCTAATTGGCGCCAGTCTATCAGATTCCCTTCTCTCCTGTCTTGTATTTCTGTCATCAAATCTCATACATCTCAGTAAAAAGTCGAACCTTTCAGCACTCATGCAGGCTTTATAGGTTTTTGCACTTCTCAAGGTATCAAACAAAGTTCGTGTTGGCAAATGGTTACTTTTGAGACCAGCAGATTGAACAAGCAGACCCAGCAATGCTTTGATTTCATTTGCCGACGTTTGTGTAGTAGTATGCTTAGATGTTTTATACTTATTGTTCTTTATGTCAATCTCAACGTTTGTATATTGTACAATAACGTCGATCATTTCCTCTTCTACAAAAAGATAAAATAGATCTTTTGGATCTGAGAGTTCTTTGGCTATGCCTGCGGGACCAGGTACAATATGCAGCACATTACGAGCAGCCGTGCGAGTACGTGGGTCTCGAGGTTTTGTAGACCATTTGTGTTGATTCTTACCGTACAGGATATTCTGTCTTGGTTGAATGATTGATTGCTGCTGTGGTGGTTCCTCATTTTCGGAATCAATCTGATCCATGCATGTCAGTGAATTATCATCATCGGAATCTATGACTAACCTTCGACTATGGCTGCGACGTGGAACGAAGAACTCGTCGTCCGAAGAATCTGCAGCATCCTCATCGCTTCCATCAGTGTCTTTATAAATTTCCGTCTCTAAATGATCACCTTCCTCGGATTCCGAAGACTGTGATTGATTATCAGGGATTGACTCCGTTTCTGAATCAGCTAACCATTGTAAAATTTTATCATTTTGACCCCTCAAATCCATCTGAAAGTATAAAAAACAAAAACATTTCAAATAAAAAAGAAACACAAAATGTCAAAAAGTTGCAAATAACATGACTATGTACTTATAACAGTAATTATTACTTATTATTATAACATAAAAATAATATGTTCTGATAGTAATTATTGAAAATAATTGACAAATACATAAATACACAACTTTGAAAAATAGTTACATAGATACTAACCTTTCGTAAATTTTACGACGTTCACACGATATATCCCGATCTAATGAGCGTGCATTCGCAATGAGTATTTGCGGGTCACTGGCGATGCGAATTAGGAAGGTATTAGAAACGGGCGGGGTGGCGGGGGTCGGGATCTTACCGAAACACTAAAATCTCAAGGTACGCGTCGTCATTTTGACGAATGGTTAGTGACACAGGGTTAAAAAAGTTAACGACGCAAGTGATTCATTGCGATTTGGAGGCAACATTAGGAGAGTCTGCTCCGCCTTATTCCACTGTCGCAAGGTGGGATTCTCAATTTCGAGTAGGGAGAACGACCACGGAACACGAACATCGTTGCGGCCGTCCATCGACGTCAGTCACCCAAGAAAATGTTGCGAAAGTCGAGAAAATTGTATTGAGCGATCGAAAAGTTACCATCCGATACTTAATTCAAGAAACGGGCATTTCATATGGAAGTATTCAATCCATATTGAAACAATCTTTGAATATAAGAAAAGTCTCCGCAAGATGGGTGCCGAGAATGTTAACCGATCGTCAGAAACAAAATCGACTTGACATTTCGAAGATATTGTTGGACAAGTTTCAAGAAGATTCTGAAAACTTTTGGTCTCGTTTCGTAACAATGGACGAAACATGGGTCCATCATTTTGATCCCGAGACAAAACAGCAATCTTCGCAATGGAAACGGCCATCATCACCGACCCCGAAGAAGTTTCGTGCCGTGGCATCGGCTGGCAAGGTTATGGCCTCAATATTATGGGACTCAGAAGGGATATTGTTGATTGATTACCTGGAGCGTGGAACCACTATTACAGGCCAATATTATGCAGCTTTAATTCCTAAGTTGAGGAATGCCATCGCAGAGAAAAGGAGAGGGAAACTTCGAAGGGGCGTGCTGTTTCATCACGACAACGCACCCGCGCACAGGTCGGCAGTTGTGATGGCTGCCATTCAGCAAGCTGGCTTCGAATTGGTTGACCACCATTGGTTGATTCACCAGGTCTGGCGCCTAGCAATTTTTATCTGTTCCCCAAATTGAAAGAATACTTAAGGGGAAACAGGTACGAAGACGATAACGAGGTGATTGATGCCATGGAGAGCTTTTTGCAGGACCAAGACAAAACTTTTTTTTGAAAGGGATTGAAGTCTTGGAACGACTAGCTATTAAGTATCAAATATATTGTCAAAACCACAAAAAATTACGAGGTTATTTTGAATTTTGTAAATACAAGTGGGTTCCTTTTTTGTAAGTTTTTAAAAAACTGTTTCTGTAAATAAATCAGAAATGCACACATTTGTATCGTGTTCGTTGTTGCGAGTGGTAAGGAAGTGCCGTTATTTGGTAATAATGACTTCAAGGAGAGTTTCATATGAACAATTAAAAACATTGTGGGATTTTTTAAATAATCACAAGGACATTGCAATGGGCTACAATAAAAGTGCTCAAGCTCGAGAAATGTCCCGCAGATTGTGGATAGAAAAAAAAAAAAAAAAAAAAAAAAAAAAAAAAAATGTTTATTAATTACAAAGTGCTTTGTCACAAATGTATTGGAGATCTCCTTTTAAGCAATAGTTGCTTGTGTTAGGAGACTCCGCTCTTCCGCTAGGATTTTAACTACAAATTGCAATTGAAAGCATGATAAATAAGAAAGAAAAATAAAAAATCTAAATTAATAAACAATTTACGAAGAAAAAGGTAACAATGCGCGTGTATGTGTGGTGTAAACAAGTGAGTGTGAGTGTATGAGAGTGTGAGGATGTATACTGTTTGAATTAAAAAATTAAAATATTTAGCACGACTATAGAAATAAAATTAAGAGTTAGTATAAGTATTATGTTAAAATTTAAGTCTAAGTTTAAGATTAAGTTAGCCCTACGACGGAGTCTTGGGATCGGAAGAAGTCTATTACAATCCTTCCACTAACAATATAATAAACACGTGTATAGTAATAAACTATTGAAGAGTAGATACAATAGACTCAATATCATCGTATGTGCTGGACTTAAGCCATTCGGTAAACACTTTTTTACAGTCTCGGAGCTTCAGGGGGTGAATACCAAGCTTTTTATTTATCAAACTGTATATCTGGGAAGATTGCCTTGGGTACTGCCTTTTAGCAAAAACAGACCTGACCGCAACAGTTGGAGCGACTAAGTAGCTCCTTCTACTTCTTGGCTTAGAGTGATCATACGGGAGGGATGCGTGCATTCTTAGAATGAGTTGAAGCAAATAAAGTTTCCTAACAGACAGAACGTCAGATAGTATATAAAGGTTCTGGGTAGGGAATCTGTAAGGTTTAAAGAACATGACCTTAAGCAAAGTTCTTTGCGCCCTCTCAAGCTCCAAAAATTTTATTTTTGATGACCCGCCCCAACATGGCAAACAATATGTGAGAATCGATTGGGCCAAAGATACATATACTTGCTTCAGTAGTTGCTTTGAGGCAATATGCCGCAATGTTTTAAATGTCCAAATCATTCTCCTAACTCTTTTCATAAGTAGTTCTGTGTGCATGTGCCAGGACAGACGCTGGTCTATCATAACCCCTAGGTATTTAGTATGCTGTAACCTGTCGATTTTTACACATGAGCAGTCGGGGATTGAGGGGTTGGGACAGTTATGAATTTGAATTTGGAAATCTAGCGACGGTTGTGAATTGCTATACTTCGTGAAGCAGATGTAGTTGGATTTAGAAGCATTTAGAGTGAGAAGATTATGGTTTAACCAGGTTGCTATCACCGCCAGCCCACGCTCAGACAACCTTCTAACACTAGCCCAAGTTTTACCAGTAAAGACAATAGCGGTATCATCTGCGTAAGAGAATATGAGACCACCGTGTATATTCATATTACATAAATTATTAATATAAATAAGAAACATGGTCGGGCCAAGGACAGTGCCCTGCCCGACTCCGTAAGTAATAGTTACTTCAGAACTAGTGTAATCCCCAATTTTAACTGATTGCTTGCGGTTACTCAGGTAAGATTTAAGAAGTTCAAGAGGGGGTCCCCTTATGCCAATGCTTTCTAGCCTACGTAAAAGTATAAAATATAGAAGTGACGGAAAATTTGAATTCCATTGTTGGTGGTACTATCAAAGATTTTATAGGCTGGGCAGCTGTAAGTTGGTTTTATATTACCTATATTATCTTTACCTAAAACATCTATTAGACATTAATGTACCTACTTATTGGTTTATATTTCTATGTACCTATCGTGTTCTATATTTAATACTTTGTTCTCCTATTTCAAAATTTCAGTACTGGATAGATTACAAAGGAAATTTAAAAAGAAAGTGTGCAACTGTTAAATCAGCACAATTACGCACCGGTGGAGGACCAGCTGAAACAATAGTACTAACGGATATAGAAAAAAATATCTGTCAATCCTTGGGGAAGACTATGGTTCAGGTTTACCAGATAGCCAAGTAGACCCACTTTGTAAGTTAAATTTTTACTTAATTTGGTCTAGTAGTCGCAAGCGCGACTGCCGTGCATTGTGGTCCTGGGTTCGATTCTCAGTTCAGGCAAAGTTTATTGGGTTTTTCTATCTGGAAATTCCTAGTGGCAGCCCGGAGTTTGAATTGTGCCTAGTAAATGGTGATAGACTCGCCCCATATTACATTGGACCTAACAATGTCTCTGGTGAACTGTGAATGTACTACTTCTCTGCCTACCCCTTCGAGGAATACGGGTGTGACGTTATTAAGTACAATTTTGGAAAATAAAAAAAAATAAGTTCTAATTTATTATTATATTTTTACAGTATGTTCTTTTAACAGTTTAAAATACTAGGTTGGTTAATTAAATTATAATACTTTTTTTACGAAAGACATGATTAACACAGACATAATATACTTTAATTAAATACTACATATAAAACACATCATAGATATGTAGAGCAAGAATATAGGTATATTTTTTAATTTGCTTTGCTGAATTTTCTGTATTTTGTAGGAACCACCAATTTCAAATGATTCTGCACTGTCACAGACATCACAGTCAATATTAGTTATGGCTGGGACTTCAGAAGCTGTTGAAAAAAATATAAATGCTTGCCCTGCTCTTCAAGTATATTCTGTACCAGGCATAGAAGCACAAGTATCCACCATACCTCCACCCATTCAGACTGAACCAATGAGCTCTACGCAACCTCAGAGGCGACAGCGTAGATCAGCACCTATGTCTCAAGACACAGCAACAAGAGCTCTTGTTGAGTCGAGTCGTATGCGAGCCGAGGCAACACGAGAGGGCAGCGCATCCATAATAAAAATAAATAATGAACTTTCCCGTATTTCAACTATATTAGAAAGTATAAACAATAGGTACGTAATGAAAATACTTGTATACAATTTATATTCTATAATAAGAATTATTTAATGTAAAGATATAATTAAAACATGTCATAATTACGAGGTATCTACTGACAAAATTAAAATTACCTCTTATTTTAACTTATAAATCACAATTAATTGTTTAATTAATTTATTTATTTATGTTCTTCGTATTTCTAGATTGGCCGGCTTGCCCACAAATGAGCGATGAGCGGTCTTCTTGTTGCAACTCCATGTTGCAGTTCAACATTTTGAGTACTAGAAGAATGTCCCTCGCTGTCTACTACATGGTGAGTTGGTTGCAATTGTGCTTCTCGTAACAGTTCTTCAGGTGCCATATCTTGCACAGGGATATTGGCTCTAATGCAAATGTTGTGTAAAATCACACAAGCATTTACAATAGATGCTGCTACACGAGGTTCATAATGTAGAACTCTATGTACAAGAGGACATCTAAAGCGTGCTTTGAGAAGCCCAATGGTTCTTTCTATCATATTCCTGGTTTTTACATGTATTATGCAATAATAATGCAAATAATGTTCAAAAGAATCATGGCAGAACTTGGTCTGGACTTTTTTTAGGCGCCCATAGATATCATTTAAATGAATCAAATTTAATATTTTTTTTACGATTTTTCAATTATTCACTCCTTGTCGTAAAGGCCGGAGTTATTTTATGTTTTTAAAAGCTTATCAAATGATGTTCGAATTAGGTACATTCGAAATGTTACCATTAAACTATTGGTGTGGATACAAAATGTTGTCCGTGGTTCTGTCAAGACGCTACAGAATTCTTCCGCGTTTTTCATCTCGATTGTGTTTTGTGTTTATATTTGGCTTTCTATTTATTTTTACCCGACCTGGACTGTTTATGGACTGATTAATACTGCCCTGTGTGACCAGTGCGTGCCCCGAGGACTCCAATATTGCTATTTAATTGAAAATAACATTCCTGACAGAACAGTTGGATATTGCTGTATTTTGTGTAGTTGGTCGGCGCACTGTAGGCTGTTGCGCACCTGTGTACCTTAGTGTGGTATCACAGACTACTTAGGGGATACTACGTATGGTAACGATACGGTGATATATGATATATGATACGGTGTGGTATCTAGGATGGCCCAGACATCAAGAACATATCTCAGCACCAGCGGATTTTCTTGATGAGATAATAATATGAGATGAGGATGAGGAATAAAATAAGTACTTATGTTTAACAAAATGTGTTTTTTATTTGCCCTAAAATTAGGTACTTAAACCCTCAGTTTTAGTGTTAACGGGGCAAGTGTATTTTTTTTTTAAATACGCGCCCAGCTTTCGTAAACATACAATTGAGTACCTACTACTCTACACCGAGGGAGGGTTAGAATTTATTTGGGTTTTTCTCATTTTATCCGTAAATACTCTTATAAACCACACCACACCACATTATCCATTTCTTTATCATTTAATTTCAATCTGAGATATTTTATAGGTAATTGTTGTTTGACGTTCATTCATAACCTAAAAATTCAAACACCGATATATTTTTTTTCCGGCTTTCCCAAATGAAAATAGTCACAATTATAGATTCTGGAGCTAACGCCAATTCTTTTAACATATTTTTCATTACGGGAAGTTTCAATTTGATCCCAGACAATTTTTAGTATGGAGACCTGCCATTGTTCTTTATGTACTAGGTAGGCACCTCCCTAGCTAGTTTGATTCCACTAATAAAAATATATTATCACTTTTTAATAGATTGCAACTTTTATAGCCAAAAATTAATACCAACCTAAAAACCACATATTATTTAAATGCTCCATATGAGCTTTTAGTGGGTAATAAGCCCAAACGGTTTTGGGGACTTTAGTTCCCAGATAAAAAATGCCGTACCGTGCCTTGGGATCTGTGGTTCCCAAGAAAAAAAGGTTTAATTTAATCCTTGTTGCTTCAGTATTAACGATTACACTATAATTCTTTGCATTTAGTCGAGTTTGGTATCATATTCCGCTTATTTCGATGTATGACAATCCTAGAAGCAATTTTAATCTATTCTTTAAAAAAATATTGTTCTCCTATCAATTGTGTTGTTTAGTGCGGTGGTGTGCGTGGTCGAAGAAAACGACGGTTTTTTATTGTTTTTTTGTGGTTTTTACGGGAAAACCGGGTAAAAAACTATTTGTGTGTGTTAACAATAATATAGACAATAAAGATTAGTGCAGGATTCAAGTCTGTAAGCGATTTAATTCGTTATTTCAGTGTTTAGCGTCAACCGGTACGGCACGGAAACGGTTTGTTATTGTTTTGAGTGACGCATCATTCCAATAACATTCTTGATGGATTATTGATTTGATCATTGAAATATTATTATTTATATGAATAGTCGTTCCATTGGATAAAACATTAAAAACGATTTCGAAACTTCTACGTATCAGATATAATTAGAAAAAAAATGTTTAGTCCGGGCGCAAAACTTGCCGCGTCAACAATGTTGTCTCAACAACTTCGGATGCTTCTAAATACTAAATATTATATAATACTATGCAATGTGGTTTTGTTATTTTTTTTATGTTAAGAATAATCACACCATACATATTAAACCATAAAACATATAGGTCATCGCTTGTTTTTTTTTACTACAGCCATTTATTTGTTGTCTAAGATAAAAAATCGCTGTGTTTACGTTTACAAATTCAATACAATCAACATTCAAACAAAAAACACGCTATTTAAAAGCTCTGTTGTTTCCCATTGTAAAAACATACACTTGAAAGGGCTCTTCTAAGAAACGACGTCGTAAATTGGCTTTGTTTACAAGTGGCTGCCGGCCGCCCTGCGCACGCATGATGACGTAATCGGCGCCGGCGCATAACTTTTATTTTGGCGCGAAAGAGGTCGGGCAAGCGGATAGAAGGAATCATGAGTGGCTCCTCCATTGCTGGCATCCACACTAATAACTTCCATGTCCGAATTTCATATCTAAAAAAACAATAAGTTTAACATTTGTAATTTTTTCTTACAGGTACCTACCCAAAAACATCTTTTATTAATCAAAAGCAGAAGGGATGTAATACTTGCACTATCTGGTTGGACCTAATTTTATTTAAGTATTATAAAAACGATTATTTTATGTTTAATAATGAATGTACCTCTACCTATACCTGAGAATTTGAGTGACGAATTAGACATTGAGAGGGAGCGCAGGGCATTGTCGGTGCGCGGTAATATGTTGGCACACAGTAGTGCTATTCTGTAAACTTTTCACCGTGATAACTTAGATGAAGTGTGCGTGAAGTGAACCGCCATTCCACCTGATGCTAGGGGTTGACACTAACCGGATGCAGCGGAATACCAGTATTTTACATGGAGCGACTGCCTATCGGACTTCCACAACCCAGTTACTGGGTATCACGATACCCCTTGATAAGACTGTTTGTTAGACATATGGGCTTCTTATGGGTCTTTATTACCTAAGTATCTAATAATAATACCAGTGTCCCACTGCAGAAGAAAGGCCTCTTCTCATACAGCGAAAACACGAGCATTGATCACAAAATGACACATTGGAAGCAGAGTATGTATCTATCACCTAATAATTATGAAGTTATCCGGAAAAGAACCGAAGTAACCGACATAGCTTGCAGTGTAAGCAAACTAAAGTGGCAGTGGGCTGGCCATGTTTGTCGAAGCACCGATGGCCGGTAGAGCAGATGAGTCTTGGAGTGGAGGCCGCGTATCGGCAAGCGTGGTGTGGGACCCCTCCAGCTAGATGGGCCGACGACCTCAAGAAGATGGCTGGGACAGACTGGATGCGGAGGGCCGAAAACAGGGTGTTGTGGCGCAGCCTGTGAGAGGCCTATGTCCAGCAGTGGACTGCGATAGGCTGAGTTGATTGATTGGTTGACCTTGATAATTATAACGCTATTTGTAATGGTAGTAATAGACTATCCTTCAATTCATTAAGAGCTGTTATCTTCAGCTTGGTTATTTTTTAATTTGTGATTACGTTGAGCCTAAGTTCAACCTTAGTCAGCTAAAAATGTCAGAAAGTTTTACAGCAAACTACACACATCTGACCTTTGCAAACCACTACTAGAGAATATCGACTATGTAGTTTTGCCCGCGGCTTCACCTGCGTGGATATCGGAAAATATCCCACGGGAACATACGTACTACCGGGAAATTTTTCCTTATTCATTGTATACAAACAAAGGAAACAAAGCAAAATCTCAACTTCCTAGGTTCAAGGGTTTGGGCTGGGCGTTGATGAGTCAATCAGTAAGGACTTCTCTGTATAGATAAATAGATAGATCACAATTTATACATAACATGTTTAAATTGATGATGCTACTATTACATATGAAATCGGGAACGTTTTTTATTTTAATTTTTTACTGTTTTCTGTACTATAACCTCAGTTGGTCTAGAGAAGAGTCTTTTTTATACGAAACTGCATCGATTAGCATCATAAAATTAAAACGAAAGAATTGACATTTTACTAGAACGCTAACTGTTACCATTTTTACAAAACCTGTGAATGCTTTGTACGTTTTCCTGTCCGTGTCTGTGTATTTCCGTTGTAGCTTCTGCACATTCTAAAATTATATTTTTCTTAAAATTTTCGGTCAAATCTAGAAGCCCCTTTCCACAAGGGTAAAGATGAGGTATCCCTACAAAACCGCATCGATATTGCTCACAAACCACTTTTGCCCAGTCTCCTTTATTTGTCCCAGGGTAAATTATAAGTACCATATACGCTTTAGCTTAGCTATTTGATTAAACTTTCATCAAATAGGCCTCCGGGCTCCGTGGTTCAAGTTGGCTCATTTGTTTTTGAAAGCGTATTTTCTGACAGACGAAATTCAGTAATTAAATCCGGAATTTTTTTAATTAACTTACACATACAACTATTCTTAAAAAGGTAAACTGCAGCTCACGACAATACTTCTTGTGACATCTATCAGGACTCAAACTGTTCCTTTAACTGTCTTAAGTCGTACTTAAATACCCTCATAATAATAAATAAATAAATATAAATAAACCATTTATTTTCAGGTAACAAAGACCCATAGATACATAGACATACCTTACACTAATGAGGATCTCGTGGGTGAGTTATAACAGCCGCACGGGTCGATACATCAGGTTAAGCTACGCTTGCCGGGGTTGGTCAGTGGATGGGGACCATCTTTACATACTGAGACTCCTTCGTGCCTCGGAAAGCACATTAATTTGATTTGATTTTGATTTTAATTTTGAGTTTAATTTTACTTTTACGAGTATATGGATAGGCACTTATTTATCTGAAATAAATGATTTGATTTGATTAAGCCAATGGTCCCGGCTGTCATTCGTGGATCTTTGACAGTCGTTACGGGTCATCAGAAGCCCGAAAGTCTGACAACCAGTCTTACCATGGGGTATCGTATTACCCAGTAACTGGGTTGTGGTTGTGGAGGTGAGATAGGCAGTCGCTCCATATAAAATACTGGTATTCAGCTGCATCCGGTTAGACTGGAAGTCAACTCCAACATAGTTGGGAAAATACTAAGCAGATTGATTGAATACTAAACTTACACTAATGGCTGCTACTATAAACACAGCCTTTGAAGTTTACGCTTGATTATCTTTTCCAAATACCTTGTGCTGCCGCCTCTTTGCTTCAGCTGTAACTTACAGTAATCCCACAATTCTCTAAGAAAAATCACTCAAATAGTGCTTTTCATTTAGAACTAGAACTTATACTTACAAGGAATCTCCTTGTAAGTAACAACTAACATGATCAGTAAATTAAAAATAAGCAAAGGAACAGAATAAATATAAAAAAGACAGAAATAAACAATTAAACGATTTCTCAAAATTATTTTATTTTAATCGAAGTTCAGACTAGGTATTCGAATTGATAAATTACGCTTAAGTTAGATAAAAATCTCTATTTATTAACTTTTTAAGGTAATATTGAAGACAACCAGGGCAGTTCACCAGTATTTTTAAAACTCTGCCAATCGTAAAGAAATCTTCCTACTACTAATAATATTAACGATAATAGAACTAAATTGACTATGTTTATAGGACTAATAGGCATGACATCGTCGTTTCCACAGATGTTCCCAAGTGCTATTGTGCTGATCTGAAACAAAAAACACATTATTTAAGTATGATAAAAAATGTCCTCTTCCGTTGCTTACGTAAAATCGGTAAAATAAATCAAATGTCTGTGCTTACTCTTTTGCAAAATAAGAAAGCTTTCAAAAAGTGGAACTCTCTAGATTCTCTAGTGTAAAATGGACCCTAAAATACAGCACACTCTAATTGTCTACTTGCCCTAGACACGTAGACAGTCCGCAGAACAGAGTCAAAATATGCGTATTGTTGAAAGAACTGTTTTGTGTAACAAAAAAGAACAGTTTCCATACGCATATCCCCATCGTTGTTTCCCTAAAGCTTTACTCTATCTAATGACAGTCTCGTCTAAGCTCTTCGAAAACCCTCAGATATTATTTTATCCCCCTATTTTATACATCAATGTTTATCCCATATTCCTTTTTGAAAGGTCGCTCAAAAATTAGGGGTATTCCTCAAAGTGCAACTGTTTTTAAGCGCAACCATCTAAGCGCAACTACATTGTTCCTCTAAGCGCATCCATCTAAGCGCAACCATCTAAGCGCAACTAAATTATTCCTCCAAGCGCAACCATCAGTTGGGTTGGACTGTACTTACGTAAGCCTTCGAGACCCGGTGGGATGTGGGAGTAATAGGGTGGGGGAACACCATGGGATACCCCAAGGGCATTGACCTTAAGGTCAAGGTCAAAATTCCGAAAGTTCAAGCCAATATCCGTGATTCTCCAAAGGTCACTGACCTTGACCGCAGGGTCATTGGCCTTGAGGTCAAGGTCAAAATTCCGAAAGTCAAGATCCGTGATTCTCCTGAGGTCGCTGACGTTGATCTCAGGGTCATTGACCTATAGGTCAAGGTCAAAATTCTGAAAGTCAAGTTGAGGTGAAGGTCAGTGACCTTAGGAGAAACACGGATTTTGACATTCGGAATTTTGACCTGGACCTCAAGGTCAATTACCCTGCGGTTAGGGTCAGTGACCTTAGAATAACCACGGATCTTGGCTTTTAGAATTTTGACCTTGACCTTGAGGTCAAGGTCATTGTTCTTAGGAGAATCGTGGATCTTGACTTTCAGAATGTTGACCTTGACCTTATGGTCAATGACCCTGAGGTCAAGGTCAATGCCCTTGAGGTGCCCCACGGCGTTCCCCCACCCTATTACTCCCACATCCCACCGGGTCTCAAAGGCTTATGTAAGTACAGTCCAACCCAACTGATGGTTGCGCTTAGAGGAATAATTTAGTTGCGCTTAGATGGTTGCGCTTAAAAACAGTTGCGCTTTGAGGAATACCCCAAAAATTACGCGTCATAAAAAGTTCTACATACCACTTTGTTTTTGAAGAAAAATATCGGATTTAAAGAAACCGGAAACCTGGAGAATATGCCTGGTGTCAACTTCTACGGCCCTTTATTAATAAAATGTTTTGGTCAATCATTAAAGCAGAAACCGATAAAGATCCCAAAGGACGATATAGTTTTATTAAAATTACTTGTACTATGCTAACAAATTCGGTTTTATCAATTTTGTCTGTTATTTGATCTGGAAAGGCCTTTAGGCCTTAAGGCCACCCGCGGATACCGGGATAAAAAGTAGCCTATGTGTTAATCCAAGGTATAAGCTATCTATATACCAAATTTCATCCAAATCGGTCTAGCGGTTTGAGCGTGAAGAAGTAACAGATATAAACACACACTCACAAACTTTCGCCTTTATTGTGATTTATTTACAATTTTCTAAAATAGCATATCCTGGAGCAGGTTGCTCCAGGATATGCTATGTAGCGCAGAGATGAAGTTAAAACGAACGAGAAAAAAAGGTCACGGAGTTTTTTTCTGGGGGTTTTGCAAAAAATTCATTCATGAAGCTACTCACTGCTGAGTCAGAACAATGGACGAACGATGAACAAATAAAAAGGTGTCTGCTATCGACCTTTTACCAGCTGACATAGAACAATAGCTTCAAGAATGAGTCGTTTGCATAGAGTGATCTTAATTTTGGTTATTATTTTATTTAGTTTGTTTGAAATATTTTTTTTTTTCAATTTATTAATTATTTTATCTTATTATAATTTTATGATTACTGACCACTAGCCCTACCTGTGTCTTTAATTAATGTCGCTATAGCGGTGGCACGTTGTAGGTATAATAACAATAAATAACGCAACTTTTTACAAAATAAAATATTGCTTTTCCCGACGCAGGGACGTTAGTTTTTGAGGAGTTCTCTTGGTACCTCACCTTCAGCTCCACTTCGCCATTTGCATTATGATGAGCATAAATTGCTTAACAACCTTAATGAAGTAATCGAATCGCAATACATGAAATGTTAATTATTTAGAAGTTCCGGCGGCCACCTGTGGTCTTCATCAGTTCCACTTCACCAAATGGTGCTTTCTGAGAGCAATTGCAAGAGATACTACCAAAAATATCCAAATCGCTATAGGTGTGCCTTATGTATTTGAAGAGTTCCCTCGACTTCTCCAGGATTGGAATCCTGGAGAAGTCGAGGGAACTGAGGGTCAGGATCTGATAATGGATTATCAGATCCTGACCTGATGACAAAGGAACTATCTCGAAAGTATACCTACCCTTTCAAACAAAAAAAAAATCCAAATCGGTCCAGCAGTCCAGCGTCTTCGAGTATAATAATCTGGTAACAAACATAAAAAAAAAGATTCCGGCGAACTGAGAATCTCCTCCTTTTTTGAAGTAGGTTAAAAAAGGGCTAGCAAGACGTTTGCTGTTTTTTCTATTTCGTGGTCATTCCCATCTGCTAGGCGTCACCCTAAACCGAGATGATGCTACTGAGAATTTCTTAATAGAACCTACTTTGTGCTTAGTTTCTGGAAACGTCAAATTATTATCACCTCTGACATTCAATAAAGGTTGGGTCTCAGTTCTCAGCAATTAATGTGGGGCTGGGGACGCAATAGCAACTCAATCAACACCTTTTCGGTTAACTCAGATTGTGGCCGATTCCAAGGAATTATTGTTTATTTAGGTAAGTTATGGCATTGAATAATCTAATTGTTCATATAAATCATCCAATTAATATGATAGTATCCGCAAGAGAATCATTCCATCTGCAAAGACAACAGAACGCGAGAAAACGCTAACCCTCGGAATAAATTAAATAAAGTTGTTCCAAGAGACCGCCTACTGGTAGGGTGTGGGAGGTTGGACATCGCTTCGTCTGGCTAAAACACCGAAAGAACTAACACTATGGAAAAACCCGTCTGCAGTTCACAAAAAAATTTAGAAATAGTTCTGGGAAAAAACCCGGCCACATGTTGTTAGTTAAATCCCACACCCTTTTGTGCGAAGTTCCGAAACATTATAAGGAGCAAGTTTAGAAATTTCAAGCGTTTCTTCGATACTGCCGCCAACCATCGCAATCCTCTGGTTGTCGAAGCCGCCAGTTATAGCTCCTCTAAAATTACTAGTTCTGAGAACAATACACCTCGCGAGCCCAAACTTTTTTGCAACAATTAGTATACCTACCAGATCAGGTACGCGCTCCTCGACATGGACATCATAAATTAGGCCCACGGGCCTAATTGACCTTAGTCACAATCGAATTAGTGTTTGTGTAGCACATGATGTGACTGTGTAGCGCTTTAAGTAAAATTAACGTAATCGTCCAAATAATTACCAACTAAAAACCTGTGTTTTCAAATTGTACACAAACAGTTCAAAAACCAAAAACATGTTCCACGGGATTACTTTTCACTCTACATCAAAACTTAATTTCTTTAAAATTCTCCTGATTAATATTGCAGAAAGGGATAGAAATAGGTATATGATTCGTACGAGTGGGAAGAGACAAGCGGCAGTGGAAGCGGCGTATTAAGAGTTGTTATGGGTACTTACTTATCAGTGACAATAATATTGCTATCACGATCCCGCTACAGCCCGCATAATGTCACTCTATTTCGGTTATTGATGCACATCGCACGACATCGGGAAACGTAATTGTGTGAGTGTGTTTACATGTAAATGTTTCTAGTCCCATAAATGTTTACGTGACATTAGAAAGTCTTCCTATTTTATACATCAATGCCTACCATTAAACGTATTTATTTTAGAGAATTCTGATTATTATTTTCAGAATTTACTAGTTTTGTGATGAGAAGGTGGTTCCAGATGTTCCATCAATCCCTACCTAGTAGTTGAAGGGCCGATTCCACTGGTAGAAATCTAAAAGTGAGCAAATCAGCAGAAGATCTTCATCAGAACCATCACAAAGTTTTTATGAGACTAACTTAAAGTAAAAAAAGAACCATCGAAATCAGATTTCATAAGGTGGAGATATTCAGTAACCCCGTTTTTGCCCCTTTTTCGAGGAGGTGCCCCTCCAATCAAAAAGTTTAGACGACAAAAAAATTGTATAATGTCGTAAAACCAACCAACCAAGTTTCGTCCAGATCTGTTGTAAATTACGACCTGTAAGAGGAGTATCAACAAACTGACAGACAAAAGCAAATTTTGCCAGACTTGAAGCAGAGACGCATCCCTCGCTTTGCTCATTCGGTCAATCAGCAAAGTCCGCTGTCCAAGGCATGTTCTCACCGACCCAGATGACCCCATAACCCTCTTACAGGAGAACATTAGAGCCTGCAGTACAGTTTACAAAAACAAGAAAGCTTTGTTCCGCCCTCGCTGCCCTCGCGACTCGCGACGACCCCGACGTAAATCTCTCCCCCGATCCTTGCTCGACGAAGTGCCAGACTGCGCTGTAGCTGAGCCTAGCTTCAAATTCAGGGAGTGCCCTTAGCGTGCAGTCGCTTATTAATCGAAGAAATTCGCCCTTGCCTACTACTGAAAAAACACGCTCTAAAAAGTATGAAACAAGAAAATATTCTCAGCTGAAATTAGAAAAATTCAGACAAATAAAAAATCCGGAAAACATGTAGGTACTTAATCTGTTCGATTTATGCCCTAACATCATGACGTGTGACTCCGGATTTTTAATTTGTCTGTCTCTTTTATAACTTCGTGAGAAAGTATTTGCCTAAATAAATCTTCTTTGAAAATGTAAATTGGCTCCCACTTTACATTTTTAATGAAGATTAATTTAGGAAAACAGGAACATTTTTTTCATTCCTATGTTTTTGATTTCATGATTTAGTTTTTCAACAGTACATTATGGCCTATACTTAGGCAGTATATTCGATTTCCAGGAGTTTTATCTTGCTGGACAAGCCTTAAGACGAGAGGAGAGGAGGAAGCTCTAACTTTTTTCCCCCGTAAATATAGTCTGAATTTCATAATTTTGGAAATGTTGTAGATATAGTGAAACACTAGGTCCGTAAGTTTTTATCATAAAAAAATATTGCGTACGATATAAGTTATTAGCATCTAAAGATCTATACTTTTGGCTTAAAAACTTTCTGGAGCTTTTTTATTTTTTTAAATTAAACTAAAATTATTACAAAAAAAAACGTACCTACTGACCTAGGATTTCGCTGTACTGAATCTAAAGAGATAAAAATTGTCTCATTTCGTAAAGGTTTAGGGGGCGAAAACGTTATCGCCGAATCAATATTTCAAAAAGAAAATGTAGGTACAATTATTTTTGTATATTAATATTACTTATTTTATTTTTTAATAATAGCCTCCAAGACTTGCAACTCTCTCTATCATACCCGGAGGGAGGCTGAACAAGCAGTATGAAACAGATAGCATTTTTGAAAATACCTACTCGCGCCGCGTATCGGCACTTCACAATACACTTCCACAACTCTTAATGATATGACCACGGACTAGAAAAAAAGAAGGACTCCGCGCCACGCATATCGAAAGTGAAGCACAGTTAGTTAGTTAGTTAGTTAGTTATACATGGCATCTCGCAGTTGGCCACTGAGGGTCGAGACTGCTCAACCGGGCGTTTCCTGTGGGTTCTTTAAGCGAACTTAAAGCCCCCGGCCAGGCTTAAAACTAGAGTAAATTATTAGTCGACTGAGCGTCGCTAATAATAATATGACAGCCTGGGGCAGGGGCAGGCTGGATCATAATGGGGGGGATAAGTGCTACAGGCTCAGCTGTGCCCCCAGCTGGCACAGCTTCACCGAGTAGGGGATAGGGGGGGGGGGGGGGGGGCGGTTACGATTGCGACCTCGGCGGCGAGGTCGGAATGTATTCCTGGGTGGTCTACGTTTATAAACCGTACTGGTGGCCTTGCTACTCTCCTGAAGGAGGGTTATGGGGTCATCAGGGTCGGTGAAGTGAAGCACAGTAAGTATGCGGACCGTTTATACAAACATGCGCCTCACGCACACATTTACATCATAGTATGCCGACGGGCCAGGCGGCCGCCATTACGTGACATGACGACGACTTTGTCAAATCACGCACACATAGATCGGTACGGTGCTTCTCTTTCGATACGCGTGGCGCCGAGTCCTTCTTTTTTTTCTAGTCCGTGGATTTGACCTGTATTTTATATTTTTATGGAAAGAACATAACAACACGCCTGTATTCCCCGAAGGGCTAGGCAGAGGTGTACCTATAAATACACCTACATTTTTCCATTCATGTTTAAGTTCCATGTAATAGGGGGCGAGCCTAATAATGATATCACTGTAACGTTTAATACCCTTAAGACTTTTCTTCCTGTCTTTTTACTAGGTGCTACTCTTTTATAGATAAATTCTTCGATCAATAATAGTACTATTATTGATCGAAGGATAAATTCGTAATTGCAAAAGAATTCCTAAGAAATTTTCTTCCGGATATCTTTACCGGAATGTATCATGTCATGACTCATGAGGTGGTGAAAATGAAATTAAAAAAATACCTGTATAAGTGAAGTCTTCTTATCGCTGGATTTAGAACACCTGATGTTATGCTGATCCTTCATCACTCTCTTGTACTTCAGTAGTAAGCTTTGGAAGCGAGGTATGAAATGGCAATCACACCGCCAGGGATTGTCACCCAGGAACACGTGCATTATATTGTTGTTAAATTGGATAGCTTTGTCAAACGCGTACACAGGGATCTGAGGAGGTAAACGCAAGATTATAACGCGCAGCAATAGAATATTACGCTTAAATTTAAACTTTGAAGGACTTCATAAACTTGCGAGTACGTAAGCTCGATCTGAGCTTACACACTCGCATGTTTATGAAGTCCTTAAGAAGTCAAATAAGGAAAACTTGAAAAGGCTTCCGGAAGCTGGTAACGTGACTAAACATTTGTAATTGCTTTCTCAGATTACAAACTTGAACTGTGAACCTATACAGCATGATCAAACTGAACCAACATCCATGGGACCAACATCGTAATCGCAAAAAAAAATATCAACTGTGCCATACAAAAGTTCAATTCCTACTTGTCCCAAATTTATGGAACGGTTGATTATTTTTTCGCGATTACGATGTTGGCCCCATGGAGAAAGTTGATCAGCTTGATATATCACACACTTTTATGTTACACGCTGTATATGGTACGCATACTTAAAATTTTCTGGCAATCACGTCGGTAACAGAGCAAATTAACATCAACATAACTTTGATAAAAATAAATAAGTACTCCTTTTACAATTTGAGCAATTTGGGCAGGAGTACCTGCTCACAGTATGTTGATTTAATAAGGCCACCATGTTGAGATAGAATATTGCTCTGGATAAAATTTCTCCGCAATTTAAAGATACCGTTCGTTTATTATTTGCGCTTCCATAGAATTCGAAATTGTCTCGCAGATACAGGTTCTTTGAATTCAACGTGTTTATTTACACGATCACATATTGTATCCTGTTAAGTCCTAATATCATATTGTACGTAGGTCGTGATAATATTTGAGATTAAAAAACCTTGAGGTGATATTTTGTGATTCGTAATGCTCATTATCACACCCATTACTTTTTACAAATACATAAACTCACGCCTTCTTCCCATGGGGGTAGGCAGAAACTACAGAACTCCCCCTACAGCGATCTTTACATATTACTTTTTAAGTAGTTATGTAATGGAGAAATGATATAGTTATTCACATATTTCAAGGAAGTCATTATTTTGTTATCTTTATTTTAACAATGTATACTTTTCTCAGACTTATGATTCATTAGATAAATAGCATTAAGAGTACTGATGTTATTAGGAAATTACCAGCAAGTAATTAGTCACTAATGAATGTATGTACAAGGGTCGTGGTACTTACGAGTATCTATTCTTTCTAGAAATAATCGTATGTATAAATAGTCACTACCGCTCTTCCCTTAGTCAGTCAGCACAGTCAGTCAGCACAGACAAGTTAGTCAGCATTGTGTCCTCGTTTGATATTAGTAAAAGTTCTGGAGGTCAATTCTCGCTTTTTTAACGTTCGCAATCTCCATCTCAATCTCAATCTGTCAAAAATTGTATAGCGTTTACCTACATTTTTGACATTTGATTGTCGCTGGCATGAGATTGCGACTTGAATTTGAACGTTTTTAGGTACGAGAATTGGCCCTCAGTTATTCAAATTGTGTCTCAATCTAGAGTCTCCCCACACACCTATCAACAACGCCATTATAGGGCTCGGGCCATTACAGGTACCCAGTATTTGATTATTTCCAATGGCATGTAGAATAGAATAGAATAGAATAGAATACTCTTTATTATGCACACTATTTAAATTACAGGTTACAATGTTACAATGTTGAAATTTTACATAGAGTGACACAATGGGCGGTCTTATCGCTAAAAGCGATCTTTTACAGACAACCTTTGGATGGAGTATGGGGACAAGGAGAGACAATTCTGTAGGTAGTCCGTGGTGTACCATATACAACATATACTTACAATACATTAATAAATTTATATATATATACTTATACAATAATAAACATGAAACAAGAGCAAGGAACTATACATGTAATAATGACGTTTAAAGAGAGAGGAAGTGTTTTTTTACCAGAATTTTAAAAGTGGCCAAAGTTTGAACTTCCTTCAAGTCTCAAGTTTTCCGATGACTTCAGATATCTATTATGTGTGTCATGAAGGAACTTGAAACGCTCTTTAACCCTAGATCACTAAACATTAGTCTCACAGGCTACACGACTCTGACGCATTCGCTGTTTATGTATGTTCCCGTTACCGCACCCCCCTCAGCCGCTCAGTACCTTCCTAATTCGGCTAATCAGTGACCCGTGAACTCGCATTGCGTACGCACGCTTCCTACTTCCAGAGATATTACGCAATAGTAGTCTCTCAGGCTAATGTTTAGTAATTGCGCCACAAAAGTGAAGAAAGGTAAGTTATGAAATATTTCTTTTTATTTACGATTTTATCTATAATAACTAATTACTGATTAATGTAAATGAATAATAAATATGTGTGATACTACGAGCAATATTTATTTTATGAACTTGTTATCATTTTTTATTTTTTTATGAGATTTTGAACATTTTGTTTTAGCAGTATTTTCTGTTACAGATGGATTTGATACGAGATCAAGATAAAATATTGCAGATTTTGAACGAGTCGGATAATGACGATGACGATTCACCATTTTTTGGACCATCTGGTGTGCCTTCGGACTCCGAACCTGATGACAACTTAGAGGAGGACTTAGTCGAGGATACCGACGAAATTGAAGATGATTCGTCGAGTTCTTCTGATGAAGATCTACCGGAGAAGCCGTAACAGAAACAGAATCCTAGATTCTGATGATGATTCTTTGGAGTGTTTGCAGCCTTGTCCACCCATAGCTTCTCACCAGGATCTGGTAATACAACCTGAGAGACCATACATTTATGGAAAAAACAAACATAAGTGGGCAACTACTCCACGCTCTTCAAACACTCGTGCATCGGCTCGAAACATTATTCATTTTGTACCCGGACCTAACAGTGATGCAAGAGATTTGGTAGAACCACTTCCAATATTTCATTTGTATTTATCTGATGAAATGATTGACCAACTTGTTATTTACACAAATGCAGAGATTGAAATAAAAAAGGTGAAGTACAAGGAACTCACTCATACTATTTCTCCAACTTCAGCTATTGAACTAAAAGCTTTACTGGGTCTTCTTATGCAATCAGCTGCTATAAAAAGTAATCATTTACCCACGAGAATGTTGTTTGATGCCAGAAGGAGTGGTAACATTTTCAAAGCCTGCATGAGCGCTGAGAGATTTGATTTCTTGCTTAAATGCCTTCGATATGATGACAAAGCTACCAGACAAGACAGAAGAGCATCCGATAAATTTGCACCTATAAGAGAATTCTGGGAGAAATTCATTGGTCATTGCAAACAATGGTACAAGCCAAGTTCCTATCTGACAATCGATGAGCAATTAGTTGGGTTCAGAGGGCGCTGCCCATTTCGAATTTATATACCCAATAAGCCTAACAAGTACGGCATAAAAATTGTAATGGTTGCAGATTCTAATTCAAAGTACGTATACAATGCTACGCCTTATTTGGGTAAAGGAACCAATTGCGATAATATGCCTCTTGCCACACATTTTGTGAAACAACTCTGTGAGCCTGTCTATGGGACAAACAGAAATATTACGATGGACAATTGGTTCACTTCAGTGCCACTTGCTTCAGAATTACTTCAGGACCCGTATAAACTCACACTTGTTGGGACAATACGTAGTAATAAGCGAGAGATTCCACCTGAGATGAAAAACAAAAAATCAAGAAAGATTAATAATTCGATGTTTGCATTTGATGGTGAGAAGACTCTGGTCTCGTATAAACCAAAATCTAACAAGACAGTATTTCTTCTTTCGACAGTGCACAATCAGCCAGACATTAACTCCACTTCGAAAAAGCCTGTAATTATACATTTTTATAATAGTACCAAAGGTGCTGTCGACACTGTCGACCAAATGTGCTCAGCTATATGTGTCAATCGCAAAACCAATAGATGGCCTCAATGCGTGTTTTATAATGTCTTGAACCTGTGCCTAATTAATTCATATGTCATCTATGTGTCGAACATGGTCAGAGAACGGCAAAAACCAATGAGACGTAGGACTTTCGTCCAAAGTTTAGCCGATAAGCTCATAGAGCCATGGTTACGAGAGCGGTATAACACTGTCACTTTGAGGAGGGATATAAAAGCTAGTATCAAAGATATTTTAAAAATTGAAGATGCTACTCCTAGTACCTCTCAAGCGCAACAAAATAAGCGCAAAATATGTTCTTTTTGTCCTTACAAAAAACACAGGATGACTAAATATGTTTACAGCCGCTGCAAGACGGCGATTTGCGGGGAACATACGGTTCCAGTGTGTGCCGACTGCCAAGAATAATTTTTTTTAACCTTTTGTTTTATTATGTGGTAATTTAAAAGACATTCCATATTTTAAGTAGACTTTTTCTAAATAAATACTCTAGTTTTGATAAATATTGCGGTTTTATTTTGTTAGTTTGTAGGACTAATGTTTAGTGACAGAGTTTGAAAAAAAAAAGTTTAGTGATCTAGGGTTAAGATAAGATGGGGTTGTAGGATTGCTCATGTAATGAACATGGGAAACAAACACCAAGAAAACATTTTAAAGTTCCAGTAGAAAATAAAAAAGGAAAAGATGAAGAAAGAGAAGAAGTGAGAGAAAAGTTAAAGAGCAGGTTTTTTACATATTATATGTACTCCTATAAACTTTTTCTATGGTCGATTCCTTCTAAAGTTTAACATTGTTCGACACTTTTTCTGATATAGAATGTAGACAAGCACATCAGACATTCCAGCTTTGATTATGGGATGGCAAGGCCCTTAGATGCTTCCAGAAGTACAGAGGTCCATACGTGGTGATGATCACTCACGGTTCGGTGGCTGCTACCCATAAAACGTACCTACCTGTTTCAGCAAGTTCCCACGAAGACTCAGCACTCGGAAAGTGGAAAACCACTCAGTGCCTTCCAGCTCCTTGACGGCTGATATACTGTTGTTGTCCAAATACAGGTCAGCTAGTCTCTTGTACTGAGGATTGTGTACTATGGCCCGAATCGTGTTCAACTGCAAAAAATGATCGATATTACACTTCGAAGCATCAAGAAAGTTCGCAAAAGAAACAAAATTGTTCTTATATAGCTTGAGAGTAGCATGGTGGTAATGAGCAGAACAACGGCTAATGAAGGGAACGGCAAGTATATAGCTCTCAAGTTACGTGGAGCAATGATCTTTGCAGGATGCTGGTAGCAGCTGGACGAGAGTAGCAGTGGCTTTGCGATTGGAAAGGCCTATTTCCAGCAGAGAACTTCCCTAGGCTGATGATAAATGAGACTAAAATTGAGACATTTTTTTTTTCGAATTTGATTCTTTGATTGGATTGATTGTGACGGATTATGACTATAATTTTTTTGTCCGTCATGTAAATTATTAAAAAATATTAGACGCGTATTTTTTTTTTTTTTTTTTTTTACGTAAAGATTACGGCGCGGCGATACAGTAGGTAAAATAGGGTTGGCATTCGTCCGAATACGTCGGTATGTGTCACCGTTATTACCAGTGGAGTCCCGACGCGACGACGCGACGTCCCGATAAGTTATAAAATGTCCCGACTTATACGGAATCGACGAATACGCGATTCGGAATTGCGTACGCTATGATGTGGGCAAGCGACGCGCGTTTCGGTTATAAAGGAGGATGGGCACCAATGTATGGAATCTGGTACCGGCACCAATCGGAATGTATGATACACCGTTGGAAAAGTATTTTTGTGTAGATTAAGAATAACCATGGCGCTTGTCCCTATTCACTGTCCGATCGGAGTAATCCTACTTGAAAGTTATTTATTTTTGTTACGTCAGTTTTTTCCATTTGGCATGGTATTTTTATAATTATTATTAATATTATTCATTATCTAGGTAAATAAAACAAGTTCGAAGTAAGATTTATCATTTATTGTATATAAGTAATTATATAAATGTGTCTATATATCGACAATAATTTTAATAGATAATGTATAGTATGATGTATAATACGAGTATATACTATATAGTATTATTCATTATCTATAACGATGCTATTTAAAAACAATGCTGGCTCATTAAAACCCTCGTGTCTAGCATATCCTAAATACCAGACAATGCGCACAGGAACCTACCGTTCGGCGTCCCGTCAAACATGTACAATAATGATGTAATATTATGTTTTCATTTCTATTTAGCAATATGTAACAAAAGTATTTTTTTGCTCTCACATGTCGGGACTGTATACGTGCACGCAAAAGCCACGCATCTTCGTCAATTCCGTATTCAGTAATGTCTTCCAAAGCAGATTCTCTATATGTTTCGATGAGATACATGCCGTTGTTTAGGTGTTCGCTGCAGTAAGATTTTGCGAGTTTTAATTGTTATGTCCCCAACGAGAGCAATATCACGTCCTGTTCACTCAATCGTGGAAAATCGGACACATCATTGGCTTCCAATCTCTGGAAATCGGCTCTTCTGTTATTTAATAGTTTTTCTTCTACATAATTATACAACACGTTTGGGGTTCGCATTTTTTCAGATATTCTTTGTAGAAAAGCTTCTGCGTATTGGCTATCTGCGATTGGCGTGTGGAAGTGATTTGTTATTGCTGCTGCAATTTTAACATCCACAAACATATTTGCATTGTATTTTTAAAATATCTTTATTAACTTTTAATTGTATTATTAATATAGTGTGCGCACTTGATATCTGCCTCGGTATAGACCTCTTCGGCACATTACACAGGTACGAAAACGTTCCATTGCAATCAAAATAATCCAATCGATAAGCACTCAAGTCCAGTAGAAAGCCGCAGACAAATTACGGGTAACAGAGTCCAAGTTAATGCCAGGGTCTAAAGTCGACGTGAACAATGAGGAACGAGACAATGTAGTAACTTACACAACAATTATCAGCGAACGACTACCAAGGGAACATGCGCAAGCGCCGCAGCATGCCCGCCCTCGCCCCCACCCCCTTGCTGACCGCGCTAACCACCGCACTGTTGTTGAAAATCCAATGCGCTATAAAATCCCGCCGCGATTTTATTACGCCCGTGCGAACGGGGATTATGAGAGCGAGAAAGATAACAATACCAGTTCCAACTTTCTACTCATCTACTTACTTATACTCAGGGTTAATAGTAACAAAAATATTGCTCCAATATTGTTCATCAATATCAATTAATGTATTTGTATGTTTATTGTTTTATAGATAGATCTACCCTAACTGAAAAAATACCAAACCAATTTTGTTGTGATTTTCATTCGATAACTGAATTTTATTTAGCTCAAAATCTGTGCAAATATCATCAAAATCTGTCAAGCTAAACCGGCGATATGATTTTTTAAAATTCTATTTTGAACTAAATATCCAGTATGTTCTGAAGACTGTATTTCAAAACGGACAATTTAAACGGGATTGGTGCCATAGTAGTTTTTTGTGGTCTTGAAAAGGGCTATCCAACGATGGTAAATTCATTTTGATTGGACATGGGTACCAAAACGCCCATCATCCTTTACAATTTTAGCATGAGTTGTGAAGAATATTATAAGTTCGTGAAAGGTGACCCACAATTATTATTATCCCAGGTGTAATCATCTCAAAAATATAAAAAAGAAATGATTGTATCCTCAGTGATTAAAAAAAAATTATTACCAAATATTTTTTTTTGTTTTTTTGGTTTATTTCACCTACAAACATTTCCCTTCGCTTTAAATGTCCCGACGGTGTCTCGGGAAAATATGGCAACCCTAAGTAGGTACGGACGATAGTAAGATTTTTTAGGAACCAAAATGGCGACATGAGGTGAGTGTGAGTGAGAGAACCTGCGCGAAACTTCTTAGTGCCTGTGTTCGGACTTGCCAAGATAAATCGTCCGTACTGAGTTATAATGTGGCATGACGTCACTCCTTACTAGATTTCATACGTAGTTTTTGTAGTTGTGACGTCACTTCGTCACCACTCCCCAACTTTAATGCGTTTTACTTAAGTCATTTTTTATTAATATAATAAATAAAAAAATACATCACTAGATAGGTACTTAGTATAAAACTAAGTCGCTTCCCGCTGTCTGTCCCTATGTATGCATAGATCTTTGAAACTCAATCTGCCTAGCATTTTCCCAACTATGTTGGGGTCGCCTTCCAGTCTAACCGGATGCAGCTGAATACCATTATTTTACATGGAGCGACTGCCTATCTGACCTCCACAACCCATTAACTGGGTAATACGATACGCCTTGGTAAGACTGATTGTCAGACTTTCGAGCTTCTGACGACCCGTAACGACTGTCAACGATCCACGAATGACAGCCGGGACCAACGGCTTAACGTGCTTTCTAAGGCACGGAGGAGTCTCGGTATGTAAAGATGGTCACCCATCCACGGACCAACCCCGGCAAGCGTAGCTTAACCTGATGGATCGACCCGTGCGGCTGTTCTTAGCCACGAGCTCCTCCTCCTCCTTTGTTCTTTAAAACTACGCAACGGATATTGATACGGTTTTTTTTAATAGAAAAAGTGATTCAAGAGCAAGGTTTATATGTATAATAAACGTCGGCGAAGCTGCGGGCAAAAGCTAGTGTGTAATATTTTTTTATTATCTGACTGATGGACAATTTTTTTTTATCAGGCATCATCACTCATTCCCCCATTCATTCATCATTCATTTTTTTTTCATTTCATTTAAAAAAAATGAGGGCATTTTTTTATCAGCACAGAATTAAAAGAAGCAGGTATAGAAGAATATAGGTAGCAAAAGTTGGGAAACAACTTAGTGATGATCGCTTATTTGTTTATTTATTGAGAACCCCCAACAAAATATGTAAAAAAAATAACCTTTTTTTACAAAAAAATGTTTAAGAATATCCAGCGCGGACTCCTTGTTGTAAGCCACAGCAATTCATACCATACATCAAAGTACTCGTATTGATTAATCTGTTGGATGCGTTTGACATTTAAGAGATTAAAAAGTCTGCTGCACCGGTCAGGGTTGAACTCAATTAGGTCTTGTACATCAATTTAATCAGTTTGTTTACTATAAAAATTAAAATAGTACCTAATTAAGCTACGTTGGTGATAGAGACACTGGCCTTGAACTGTACTTTGATTTAGTTGTCACTGTACTTTTATCATTTGTTTTTATTAAAAACGGGTTATGTTTTAATTAATTTTAGTTCATAGAGATAAGCGCCTATCACGCGAAGAGGTCACAGGTCAATCTTGAAATTGGGCCTCTTGAAACTATACTATGCAAAAATAATAAATTATTACTAACGAAGTAATAATAATAAAAGATAATTGGGATGTCGACTCAGCAATCATTGTGCCGATAGTCGTATCAGCCAATGGCTTAATTGCCAAGAGCCTCGACCAACATCTAAGGAGGCTCTCGTTGGGCGGCTGGATTAAGGTCCTTATTCAGAAAGCGGTACTTGTGGACACGGCGCGCATTGTTAGGAGGTTCCTCTCTCTGGAGCCCTGACCGCCGCGCCGGTAGCTTGGACTCTGTTCCCGATACCGGTGGGCTACTATGTTTTATATTTTTAAATATTTTTTTTATTTTATGTTTTTATAAAAAATATTCAAAAATGTAAAGGATATATACATAAATGAAATAAAGTAAAGATAATTGTATGAACTAATTTTCTTCAGTCAAAAATAAACTTTACACGAAGTTTATTTTTGACTGAAGAAAATTAGTTCTCCGTCTCCCCTTTTCAAGTCAATAAATTTTAAGAAAAGAGGAAAGACCACCATGGATGATTTTAGATTGAGGCTAATCTTCAAGGAGGCTTTGCCAAGGATCAGAAAAACTTCATTCTCGACTTCCAATAACACACACGACGACACGACTACGACGACGACTACACGACGACACGACTACGACGACGACTACACGACGACACACACACACGACGACGACGACTACATACTTCTATCCCTTTCTGTCAGCCCTCTTATGAGAGGAACATACAAATAAACAATTGGATTCAAATGACGTATAACGTCATCAAGCACTAGAGAAGTTCTGACTCAACTATCAGTAGGTACTTACAATGGAATTTAACCTCATTGTTTATAGCTTATCAGCACTTTCAGGAAGTCATTTGCTATTATTACCATACATGAGTTCATAACCTGATTGTATACGGTACTGCTATGGTTTTGAAGTGAAAACTTGAGTAAACGAAAGTGAACCGTCACGCTCGAGTCGGTGACGCTGATTCGGTTATACTCGTCTCCAGTCAGTCAGTAACGCTGAATCGCGTATACTTGGCGTCGGCTGCAGACGTAAGTTTTTACTTAATAGGTCTTAAATTGTAGGCTGATTATGAATGAGGTTCATTATGAGCGACCACGTTTCAGTGCCATAGGTCATCACTGGCAACACGCACTGGTCAAAGACTTTTGTCTTGAGACACTGTGGTATGTGAGACGAGAAGATTTACGTAGCTTCCCGAAAGTTACTTAGCCGAGTCGAATTCGACGATTGACTTCTTTCTCGAAGTTCGCCCAACCTAACTGGACAGTTTGTCTAAGGTAAACATAATCGTCCGCAACTTCGAGTGTTCTCTCCGATCTTAAAGTGAGTGGGTATTATATGGGCAATTGACATGACGTTTCGTTTTGTCCATGTTCATATTAAGACCCACTCTTGGAAGCTCAACTGACTTTATATCGTCGGCAAACCAAAGGTGAGTGATATTCTTGCCATTAACGTTGACCGCTTTCCATTCCAGAACACTGATGACATTCTCCAGTGCAGCGGTAACAGTTTCGGAGAAAAAACGTCTCCCTGTCCATTGAGTAGATTTCAAATAAGCGAAGATATTGTTCGTTGTCCATGTCAAAATCGAGCGCGCAACTCTGCCGCACGCGGCACTCGTCCAATCAGAGCGTGGCTAGCGGCGTGTGGCAGCCGCGCTCAAATGCCGCGCTGTTTAGGTCAATTAAATCAAAATGAAGTTAGTTCGGATTGAAAACTTTGATTTAACCCAAAGCAAATACGTCTCTTACGTAGTCAAGTCATTGGAGGTGCCCCATCGTGTTCCCCCACCCTGGTACTCCCACATCCCACCGGGACTCCAAGGCTTACGGTACAAAGTAATGCACACAAATTAGCACAAGTAATTAATTAAACTGGACCCCAACAAAAATCCTGTCGGGTATGGCGACAGGTCGGCGCCAGCGCACCATCCGTGTCCGTAGGTACTCGAGTTTAATTCCCGGGTCGTCACAGAGCTTAAGAATTGAATGCGCCTTCACAGAAACAACGCACATCACCACTCACAAAAAAAAGCACCCTTAAACACTCCGATTTTGGGACACAGGAACACTATACACTAGTAGTTTAAGTCTTTTGCCTTGGTTTGGGTTACGAGTACCTGAAAATGTCTAAGATTGCTTGATTGCTTTGCGATTGTCGTGATTAACTTTATTATAACTGTCACACACGTATTGTTCAAAGTTACATATATTGACAAGCACATACATTGGGTAGGCAGAAAATAACCTAATGACTTTGCAGAGAGAAGCGTATCCCTGAAAGACATGAAAAGATCTCACCCAGCTTGGCGCTCGGGAAACTGGATCCTTCGGCAGGCAATTTGTCTCTCGTACTTTCAGGAGACCATTACAAACTCACTAGGTACCTATCATAGAAATAATCACTGACACTCAATCACACACCACACACGAAATATACACTGCACGACACGACCACATGCTAAACAATAAAAAACTTTGAGGGAGCTTGCACTCAAAGAACGACCACTCGTCTCGGCGTCACCCGAGCTACCCTTAGGTAACTTATTTTAAGTTCGTGATTTATTTTTGAAAACAATAGAATCGTGGACCTTTGGGAACAACCCGAGAAATTATTCTTCAGACCGATTTTAAAAAATTATTATTTATTTTTGATTTTTGAAAAATATATGGGAATAATCCTAAAAAGTTATAGAATAAAATGAAAGAAAATATTGAAATAAAAATAAAAGTAGAACCTTGAAAATAATTATTTTTTAATAAAGTTTTAAATTCATTATGAAGTTTTAATAAAATAAAATTTCAAAAATACCATAGGGTAAACATACCGGTTTACCGGCCACTACCCCTTTTCGGCCACTTCGCACGTTATTTTAAATAATAGACAGTGTTATACACCATTCCTTTATAATTTCTCGCCTTTCGATCCGGACGAACTTCACGGTTCATAATCCAACAACATGACCTCGAAATTTGCGAACTGAGCCCTCAGTCGCCATTTCAAAATTTTGTGTGTGGACGCGTGTCAAATTTAGGAAAAAAAATAGCACGTGGATTGATTTTCAAAGGTAAGTTTTTAAGTGTTACTGTTGGTTTATTGGTGTTTGATATGGTTTGTGTGTATTTAGCATGTTTAATTTCATTATTCAAGTGCCCAAACTCATCTAACTATTCATAATTTGTGATATTTTTGGTGGTCGGATAATACGTCAACAATAAATTTCAAAATCTACTTTCCGACCGGGTGGTCGCAAAACCGGTTTATTCACGTCATTTCTCTTTGCCTTTATTGCGGAAACCTTAAATGTACCAACATAGATTTCATAACATTTGTGAACAGCTAGAATTTTGTAAATTTAAAGCTAGATTTCGGCCGCCAGTATACCTCATATTTTCAAAGATATGACATTCAAAAATATCCAAAGTTTAGCGGCCGATAACCAGTAAAAACAAAACCTGTTTCCGGCCGTTTGACGGCCGATAACCAGTAAAAACAAAACCTATCTCCGGCCGTTTGAATAAAGGAAGGCCGAAAATTAACAAAAATTAGACCTGTTTCCGGCCGTATGAAATAAAGGTGGCCGATAAGTGGTAAAAATTTAACCTATTTCTGGTCGTTATATTTGTTTGTGACATTCTTTGTTACCCCTTTATGCTGCAAAGGCTAGATGGGTTAAAAATAAATTTGGCATAGAGATAGCCTTACTCTGAATTAATACGGCTACTTTTTAACCGCGGGGGCGTAGCTAGTTCACTAATAATTAAAACTTATTACCGATTTTTTGTGATAATAGCTACATTTTGCTTGGTGTGCTTGGTGTTGGAATTGTGCTTTTATTTGCAGATGAATGGAAACAAAAAGAAAAAAAGTGAAGAGCCTTCCCGAAGGTTTGCTTATAGTGAAGAAGCACTGACAAGCGCTCTTTCAGATATACGCGGCAACATTCGCGGCATAAGAGAAGCATGCCGGCAGTACGGAGTTCCAAGATCCACTATACAGGACAGGCTTTCCGGTCGTGTTGCTGATCAAAGGAGAAAAGTTGGCCCAGACCCTATATTTGGTTTTGATGGAGAAAAGAAAATCGTTGATTGGATAATTGAGTTGGCGAAAGCTGGAATTCCAATAAACAAATACGACCTTCTGGATACGGTGGCTGAGCTTGCAGTAGAACTGGGCATAGACCATCGCTTTCCAGGAGGTAAACCTGGAATACGATGGTATCTCAGCTTTCTCAGACGCCATCAAAACATAAGCATCCGAGAGCCAGAAGCTATTAATAAGGCGCGAGAAGCCATTAAAGAAAGTTCAATTCGAAAATGGTTTGCAGAGTTACACACTTTCTTAGTTGAACGAAATGCATTAGATATTTTAGATGATCCGAGTCGTATTCTAAACGCTGATGAAACTGGTATTTCATTGTCTCCTAAATCAGGGAAGGTTCTAGCTCCTAAAGGCTATAAAAACGTATATGTTGTCAAGAAAGGCAATGATAAAGAGAATATAACAGTGTTAGTGGTAATAACAGCATCTGGGGAAATATGTCCGCCATTAGTGGTGTTCCCATATAAAAGACCACCTAAAGCAGTCGTCGACAGCATGCCGCCTGATTGGATTTTGGGGAAATCGGAGACTGGATGGATGCGTTCGGATATATTTTTCGAGTACATGTCTAACGGGTTCAACGATTGGCTGACGAAACAAAACGTAAAAAAGCCTGTACTTTTTTTCGTAGATGGACATAAGTCACACATGTCCATGCCACTGAGTAAGTTCTGCGAGGATAATGATATCATTCTCTACGCTTTACCGCCTAATGCCACTCACATTCTACAACCAGCAGATGTAAGTGTCTTCAAGCCACTGAAACAAGAATGGAGGCGCACCGTAAAAAATTGGCAGAGTCGGTCTGAAAACCTAAACAAATGCGTAACAAAAACAAACTTCTGCCAAGTTTTTAAAGAGACACTAGACATGGACATGACTCAGACGATCAAGAATGGATTCCGTAAATGCGGCCTATATCCATTTGACGTAGAACAAGTAGACTTTTCAAAATGCGTAAAAGACGCTCAGATACGAAATACAATTGCTGCTCAAACAAGTTCACAAAGACCTCTGAACGAGAGGCATTTTGAAATAGCCAGAAAAGTGTTTTACCTGATGGAAGAGAATATAGGTAGGCTGGGTATAAATCCAAGCATAATCTTACGTGAACTTGATCGCACAAAGGAGTCATATTTACAAAAACGGCGATCTAAATCGAAGACACCACGAACTTCACAATCCAGCTCCACTGCTAGACGCTCGAAATCATTAGAAGTTAACAAATCTTCAAACACACCGGAAACTTCACGATCCAGTTCAATCCCCCGACATTCTAAATCATTTGAAGTTAACCAGTCCTCTGACAAGACCACGAAGACACCCCGACCTTCACAATCCGGTTCAATCCTGGAAAATTCAAAATCGTTTGAGGTTAAGGGGCCGACACCCCGAGGTTTAATCCATCCATCCACTTCAACACCCAGACATTCAGAATCTTTTGAATTTAAAAATCCTGACAAGCCTTCGAAAAGCGCCAGGCCAAAAACTTCAGGATTTTTTTCTGTTCAGGACATGGACCACAGCTCTATTCAGATTCCAGAGATTGGTTCTTATGTATCTCTCAACGACATCTCAATAGCACCATTTAGTGACATACATTTATCAAAAATATGTCAAGCTAGTAACGATATCGTTATTCCTTTTGATGACAGCCCCACGATAGATGTTATCCAAATTGAAACAGTCGCTGAGCTACACAAAGATCCCTCCCACACGGAAATGCATATAAATCTAGAAGATAAAGAATCTGAAACGTACCAGGATCAAAGAAGAAACATCAGAATGGATATTTCATTTGGAGATATAGATCACGATCACGTCATCTTAAGCAAGTCTTTGGATGTTTCACCAGATAAACAAGAAACATGTACTAAAAAGTCTGACACAAAAAAGATCCCTCCTATTATTATAAGTTATGGTAATACAGAGGCTAGGACAATTTCAGACATGAATCTGGCTTCATCTGCGATGAAAATCGATGATGTTAATGCAATTGAACAACCTGATAATGATTTTATTTCGTTAGCAGAAACACAATCAATACGTTCTACAGAATTTTTGGACAATAAATCGGGAAATGCCAGTAAAATAAAAATCATAGAAAACATATTAATAGCATCAGCTCCGGAAACACCAGCAACTCTTATAGATGAGGATCCATTTAAAAAACACTTGAAATTTCCTGATGTTGTCACTAAAAACAAAGGAACTCTTACATTGAAGTCGAATCAGTTTCCGAGTGGTATATCATCTAAAGCTTGGCAACAATACTACGAAAAAAAAGAAAAAGCGAAACAGGACAAAGAAAACCAAATTAAGAAAAGAAAGCTTGAAAGAGAGCTAAAGAGAAAAGAACCACCAGCAAAAAAGAATAAGATGAAGAAAAAGAAAGTAGAAGAAACTCAATCCCGTATTAAATGTGGTTCTTGTGATCTTGACCTTATAAGTGACACTGAAGAAGAGGGCGAAATGAATATTGGCTGTGATCAATGCATTCGTTGGTATCACCTAAAATGCACGAAACTGAAGAATTTATCATACAATCAAGCAGCTACTAAACCATATGAATGTATGTTGTGTGAAACTGCTAAAAATGCAAGAAGAGAAGTTTTGAAGACTTTCAATAACAATACTGACTGACTGATTGATAGACTGATTAAGTGATTTACCTAATTAAACTTTTTGTTGTTTATTTTTAAATGTTTACTTTTTATAAGAATGTACCTATTCTAGTTTCTCTTAAAGTCTCGGTTTTACAGGGCATAAAATTTTATGTTATGTTTTAATTTAATTTTACATGATTGTCTAAGTGATTTTGGTTGAGATTTTAATCTGTTACTTAATTGTATTTTTAAGTCGAAGAAGAGAGTAAAAATATACCGCTTTTTGTGAATTTATTATTTTTTTACTTTCATACTATTATAAACCTTATGCGCTATTGAATACGAGTCATTTTTTCCACCGTGAATTAGGTGGGCGATAACCAGTGCCCTGGTGGACGATAACTGAGTGAAAAGGCCGATAGCCGGTATATTTGCTACTTTTACGAATAATATATTTTTCTTAATTATGTATCACTGATACGTCTATAAACGTTAGGTTTTATAAAACTAGACTTTTGTAGGATGAAATGAAAAAATAAATAAAAAGTCTTAAAGTGGATCTTAATGATAGAAATCAACTCTGAAGTCAACAAGCCGCTTAAACGGCCGATAACCGGTATGTTTACCCTATGCTAAACAATAAAAAACTTTGAGGGAGCTTGCACTCAAAGAACGACCACTCGTCTCGGCGTCACCCGAGCCAATCTTAGGATTTACTATTTATTGGAGTAAAAATATACACATATATTATGTAAAACTACATACACTAACTATAAGTTTGATTAACTAACTTAAACACAATAAATAAAAAATAAAACGGGGAAAATTTCTTTTTGTTGTTTGTTTGTTTAGTTTGTTTGTAGTTTTTATTGTAAGTACATAGGTATACCTATGTGCTTACAATAAAAAACCGTTGAACCTGGTCTACCTGAAGTCTCTAACTTTAGACCAAGACCTGCAATCGGAGTTGGTTTCAATTTGACAGTTCAACAACATTCATTGCGTTATTTACGTTGTGGAGCAGACAAATTTTTCAAACATAATATGAAGCAATGGAATAGCAATTTGTTTCAAAATTATTCAAATTCAAATCATTAGTGTGTTACGCAATTAAGGTGCTGCACCCTAATTGCGTAACACATTATCAATCGGAGTTGGTTTCATTTTGACAGTTCAATAACATTCATTGCGTTATTTACGTTGTGGAGCAGACAAATTATTCGAACATAATATGAAGCAATGGATTAGCAATTTGTTTCAAAATGAAACCAACTCCGATTGATAATGTGTTAAGCAATTAGGGTGCAGGTGCTACACCTACGTGTGCTGGATACACATAGAATTGTTTCGTGTCTAAATAAAAATAAATGTGCCCAGCACATGTTGCACAACGTGTAGTGTACGTAGACCGTAAGCGTACTAGTGCGAAATGTATCTACGAAGACAAACATAAAAAAAAAAAATATTTATTTATTTATTTATTTATTTAACCATTTATGTACACACAAATAAACAGACAAACAGAAAGGAACAGAAAAAAAAAATAAAAAAAATAGGTAAATGTTTTTCTTCAAAAAATGTTTTTGGCTACGCTCACGTTTTTTACTCGCGATATCGCCAAGTGATCAGCCCATGAAAAGGGCTCTAAAATAATTTGAGTGAGCTCGAAACTCACACGTGAGGAAAATCAAAACAAGAATGAGTTTTACAAAAACAAAGGGTTAACTTTCACAGGAATTTTCCCCTGCCTAGTATGTTTCTTTACAGACGAAAATGTAGCACACACAAACCCAGCCTGGTAGATCATTCAAATACTTATTCTGTGGTATCTGGGGGCCAACCACCACTTCTTAAAGCAGTATTATTTTAATGTTACTTCAGTGTGAGAAAGAGATGGAGCTATACAGGACGTCTAGCTCCATCTCTTTCCCACACTCATGTAAGATTAAAATAATACTGCTTTAAGAGGTGGTGGTCTAGCTCCAGGTATACTTATTCTGTGGTATCAGGTATATACAGTACATAAACAGGAATCGGATTTGTGACTTTGTGAATCACCAATATAGCAAGATCCAATACAAAATACCGGTACAGTGTTTTGAATTAGCACACCTATGATATGTACACTTTATCATGATACGGACCTTGACTCAATAACGCTCCTTTTTTGACTTCGTCGCTGTCGATTAAAAATAGAGACCTAAACACAATCTGACTCACACAGACTTATTTTGCCCGACATCAGGATGCTGACTTAGAGTAATAGTATTTAGTATTTACTTAATTTGTTAAGACTGAAACAAATCCAAATACTTAATAAATATTTAAACAAATTCAATCACAACTAGTATTTACGTAACACTTCACTTGAAATTCCAATCAACAGCCTACCAACAACCGTTGCCGGCTATTCATCTAACTTTGCGGGGCTTCTTTCAGAAATTGCTTAAGACGATATATCGAAGCGAAATGGCATTATGGCAGTCTGATGCGCGAGATAGATGCCACTGAAAATTTATTAAAACCAGTATCTTAACACCCACACATTTACACTCACACTCATACGAGTACACTTACAAACATTAATACACTCAACATTCTTCATTTCCATTCTTCATTTTTTGTTAAGCTCATTCTTATTTTATTTTGTTTTGTAGATACTCGTACCTAAGAACGTATCACTGAATATATATACAGTGATAATAATACCTACAATAAGTACCTAATACCTAGCAATTTGTACATGTATTTGAATTTTATGTTTGATTTGCTATTCTTTGATTTTTATATTTTTATGTTCTGAATTTTTCTAACTGTAAATACAGTTTTCAAACTGATATTTATGTATCAGACAATCTATGTACCTATCAGACATTAAAATTTGTAATTTTCTCCAATTCCATATTTTCTTTACAAACACAATACTTAATATGTGTTAATTTTTCTTTTAATTTTGTAGGTTCTTATTTTACCTAATTGCGATTTCAGACTTATGTTATGTAATATCTTGACTAACAATTTTGTAAATTAACATGTCCTACTCGTATCTAAATGAGCCGGGTGATCTGTAACTCAGGGCCCTCCTACTTCAGACACCTTTCTCTATTTAAGATTTTGCATTTATACTATCTAGCTAGTGCCTGTAATACTAATGTTGAGATAAATACAGATTTATGATTATGATTATAGAAGACTCTCACGCGCACCGGAATGTAAACGCGCTTCGTTTAAATGTAGGTAGATTTATGACAAAATGCTATTCTTAAATCAATTTTAGCTTAGTAAGTTCTTATCATATTTAAATACCTTCGATTTAAAGCAAATTTTACTACACAATAAATAACTGTTTACGTATAATATTAGAGAACAGAAAATAGACGGCTGGATTTTTTTTCTATCGAAAAAATTTCAAGTAGTCATGTTTCAGTTTTAGTATAGCACTAGACAATTAGTCAAATAACACATGAAAAATCCAAATGATTTAACCATATACGTTTGGTTTTATAGGAATTTTAAAAACACAAAATTTTCGGTATCCCCTTAACGACAAATGCTTACTCGTACACCCGGCTACATATCAAGCTATACAAATCCAGTATAAGCTGATCTCGCACTGTATAGGATATCCGTATAATGAGAGGTCACCTTATACTGGAAACGTATAGCTTGATATGTAGCCGTGTGTACGAACCCTCAAACTCTATGAAAAAGCCGACATGTTTATAAAGTTTCATGTAACAAATTAGTTACGAAACCCGAAACTAATGAGTCGGGAATATTTGGCTTATGTAAACATGTAAAACGATAGTGTTGAAGAAAATAATGCTCTATTAACATTATTATTTCCTTTATTTCATTAATATATACATACAAATTACATTTTTAAATATAATATAAAAATATAAAAACAATTAAAAATATAAAAAATAGTAGCCCACCGGTATCGGGAACAGGGTCCAAGCTACCGGCGGTCAGGGCTCCAGAGAGAGGAACCTCCTAACAATGCGGGCCGTGTCCAGAAGTACTGCTTTCTGAATCAAGCCCTTGATCCAGCTTCCCAACGAGAGCCTCCTTAGGTGTTGGTTGAGGCTCTTGGCAATTAAGCCATTGGCTGATACGACTATCGGCACAATGATTGCTGAGTCCACATCCCCCATGTCGACAACCTCGCGAGCCAAGTCAAGATACTTGATTTGTTTATCTTTCTCGGCTTTCACGAGGTTCTCGTCATGCGGGACTGTTATGTCAACAATCATTGCGCGCCGCTCTATTCGATCCACCACCACTACATCAGGCTTATTGGCAACAATAGTCCTGTCAGTGATGATGGATCGATCCCAGTACAATGTGATATTTCCATTTTCAAGAACTGGGTCGGGCACATACCTGTAGTACGGCACTTCCGATTCCACAAGGCTGTATTTCAGAGAAAGTTGCTGATGAATAATCCTGGCTACAAGGTTGTGTCTATGCAAGTACTCTTCGTTAGCTATAGACGAGAACACCCGGAAATAATGTGTCGAATTGATTCTCCCGGTCGGTGGCATGCCCGACAGATGTCAACCGTTCCGTCTTTCACAATAAATCTCCGGTAATTGTTCGTCATGATAACTTCGTCCATAATTGCACAGACAAAACCTTCGGTTTCCCCAAAGAGGTCACCGGAACGCAGCCAGGCTACGGACGCTAGCAAATCTACATCAGGTCCATGTAGGGCCCGCAAAAAGCGTCCGTGAAGCTCCTTACTCTGGCATACCTCCCTGCGATCGTTAGTGTCAAGCACTACAGGTTTGCGCCAGTTCTCTTTAGCCAGGGAGAGCGGGGTGACTATTAACATTATTATTAAGTACGGCGTAGGAGAACTTATCTTATTATAGCCTAAACTTGAGTTGATTGGCCTAAATAAAATACATTGTTATGTATGTAGGCCCCCTTCGGGGATGCCGAAGGGTTAGTCAGAAGTGTGCCTATAATAGTACACCTCTGCCAACATTTCGTCAGTTATCCTATGTAATCGCGGGCGAGCCTATATTGTCATCAACCGGACACAAATCCAGACTCCGGGCTGCTGAGACTGAGAAATTCTAGATGGGAAAACCCAATAACACTTTTCCCGACCAGCACCCTAATTGCGTAACACATTATCAATCGGAGTTGGTTTCATTTTAACAGTTCAACAACATTAATTGCGTTATTTACGCTGTCGAGCAGACAAATTTTTCGAACTTAAGAATCCATTGCGGATTAGCAATTTGTTTCAAAATGAAACCAACTCCGATTGGTAATGTGTTACGCAATTAGGGTGCCGGGATTCAAACCCAGGAGCTCATGCTCAGCGTATTATGGCGTGACGTGGCAGTCAGTCTTGTGGTGGCAGTGTGGCATGGCTTATGTTACCGATGAATGAATTTCCACCATTTTTCCCCAGCCTCTCATTATTATGTCCTCTCCTCATAAGATAATATAATCATAATAGCCCGAATTCACCCACAGCTGGGCATAAGTATCTTTGTTTATGCAAATATCTCCTCACTCCTGTGCCAGCCTCATTCATGTTTCGCGAATTAAAGTAACACATTTCTTGGTTTCAATACATGAGGAATTTAAGGAAACCGTTCAGTTTTGACAACATTTTAGATATCTATTGATTTTAGAACAACCAGCACACTAATTGCGTAACACCCTTTCAATCACACACAATCCGAAAGATTTTAAAGAAAATTGCTAATTCATTGCTTCTTTTGTTTTTTAAATTCATTGACTCCTCCGTGCGTCGGAAAAACAGGTTAAGCTGTTAGCACCAGCTGTTATTCGTGGATGTTTGACAGTCGTTACGGGTCGTCAGAAGCCTGAAAGTCTGACAACCAGTCTCACCAAAGGCTATCATATTACCCCATAACTGGGTTGTGGAGGTCAGATAGGCAGTCGCTCCATGTATAATACTGGTATTCAGCTGCATCTGGTTACACTGGAAGCCAACCCCAACATAGTTGGGAAAAGACTAGGCAGATTGATTTTGTTTGTTAAATTCATCTGCTCAACTGACGGTAATAAGTTAACAACGCAATGAATGTCGTAGTCTGTCAAAATTAAAGGCATTTGTCAGTGTAGGTAATACGTAATTAGGTACCCCGTAAGAAATTAGATACTGTTTTAGCACAATTATAGCGGCACTATTAATTATGTACCATTACTTATTACTACTCAGCAATATTAATACTTGGAGAAGTTTAACATTTTGGCCAAAAACCAATATGGTTTCCGCTCTGGTGTTTCAACCGAAAATGCAGTAGATCAAACAAACGCAGTCGTGAAAAACCAAGATGCAAAAAATTGCCGTTTATATACAGGGTTACTGGTAATTCGACGTATATCCGTTAGGGGCTGATAAGGGGGCCAAAATGCAACAAATTAAACCCCCCATATATATGGCCGAAATTCAATAGTTTTCGAGATATTTGAATTTTAAGAGTTTTTCGATATTTACCCAAAATTTTACATTTAATTCCAAATAAATAAAAAATACATATTTGAATGGGTACCATTAAAAATGATGTTGCAGCTGGCACTTTAATTAAGCTATTGACATAATTAAAACTACCTATTTTAACAAAATAATGAAAATTATGAGCGATTTAAGAATACTATCTTATTAATATTTTCATTTTACGCTTCAAAAATGTTGTCACAAAAATTACTATGACATTAATCGTACAAATAACTAAAACAACTTGCCTATTCTGCAAGCTTTCCAAAAAAGTATAAAAGTCAATTTTAAAATACATGATTCGTGGCATGGCATGTGTTTGAACCGATGGAAACGCGGCTGCGGCTCGGCGAGAATACCAACGCCGCTTTCCCGATCGTCGACTTCCCCACGTTACTGTTTTCGGGAGCACCTATCGACGATTGTCTGAAACTGGCAGTGTTCAGAGAGCACAAGTCAACGCTGGCAGACCTCGACGGTACACGGCTGACAAAGAGGACACCATTCTTCAGTGTTTTATTGATGACCCAAACATCTCAACGAACATTGTTGCAAGACAGCTCGGTATGTGCCAGTGGAAATTGTGGTCGGTAGTACATCTATCAGGTAGACACCCATACCATTATCAACCTGTCCAAACATTGCACGAGGGAGATCCTGCCAGGCGACTCGAATTTTCTCGGTTTATGTTAAACGCTGACGCTGACCAGGAACATTTCCTAAGAAATATTTTGTGGACTGGCGAGTCAAAGTTTGACCGGGATGGTATAACGAATTACCATAACTTACATTTTTGGGCACCTAAAGTAGGCAGGAATCCAAAAAAACTAAAAGAAACTGCGTCGCAAATGAGATTTTCCCTGAACGTATGGATGGGTGTCCTTGATAATTATTTGCTGGGCCCTCATTTCCTTGCCCAAAATTTGAACGGCGACAATTACGAGGAGTTTTTAAGAAACAGCCTAGACGATTTGTTGGCGGATGTTCCCGAAGAAATAAAAAACAACCTCATGTTTCATCATGATGGTTGCCCAGCACATTACCGGAATACTGTCCGACAGTGGCTAGACGAGAGATATCCAAACCGATGGATTGGGATGGGAGGGCCAATTCCGTGGCCAGCACGAAGCCCTGATATCACACCACTTGATTTTTATGTTTGGGGTCATATGAAGGAATTAGTTTATGTGACCCCAATAAACTCAGTCGAAGAACTTCGACAGCGAATAATAAACGCAGCGCAACAGATGAGAACAACGTTCACATCAATAGTGACGAAAACCGAAGTTAGGAAGAGAATTCGAACAGGCATTCGTAATCGAGGGGCTCATTTTGAACAAGATGTGTAAATTTTTTTATAAAATTTGACGTAAAATTTTTAATGCATTTTATTTCATAGAAATACAAATTACCCTTTGTCTCCCTGCGCCGATTCAAACACATGCCATGCCACGAATTATGTATTTTAAAATTGACTTTTATACCTTTTTGGAAAGCTTACAGAATAGGCAAGTTGTTTTAGTTATTTGTACGATTAATGTCACAGAAATATTTTTGTGACGAGGCAACATTTTTGAACGTAAAATGAAAATATTGGTAAGATATTATTCTTATATCGCTCATTATTTTAATTATTTTGTTAAATTAAGTAGTTTTAATTATGTCCATAGCTTAATTGAAGTGCTAGCTACAACATACCCATTCAAATATGTTTTCTTTTTTTTTATTTGGAATTAAATGTCAAATTTTGGGTAAATATCGAAAAACTCTTAAAATTCAAATATTATCTCGAAAACTATTGAATTTCGGCCATACATATGAGGGATTCAATTTGTTGCATTTTGGCCCCCTTATCAGCCCCTGACGGATATACGTCGAATTACCAGTAACCCTGTATATTTCTTGATCTATCCAAGGCATTTTTGTCCCCATTCTCTTGGTAAATTTAGTAAAGCTTGGAATACAAGGTATCGCTCAAAGTATTATTAGGGATTACCTTAAAAACAGAAAGCAAAGAGTTACAATAAATTAACATATTAGACACGAAAATACAGTCTCTTACGGCGTTCCGCAAGGGAGCATCCTGGGGCCTACTCTCTTTCTGCTGTATATAAATGACCTCTGCGCAATGTCTCTCCCATATACCAAACTATTCACATATGCAGATGACACTGCTATCTTCGTCTGGCGACCGAACTGGCACACTGTCAAGGAAAGAGCAGAATACTCCCTATCTCAGGTCATGTATTGGCTCACAAAAAATAACGCTAACCGCTAGCGCTATATTAACGCTAAACCTATCTAAAACGAACTATGTGCCCTTAACCATCACCAAAGGTAAAAAACCACCTCATGATTTCTCTATCCGAGCTGATATCTGCCGTTCCCAGGTTAATTGAACATGCCATGAACTTAACCGTGCAGAACACGTTAAATATTTGGGTGTGCGTATTGATGTGGGCTGAGGTGGGACAAGCAGTCAGAAGTTGTAACTTCCAGAATGAGGCGGTTGGTCCACATATTTAATTCCCTGAGGGACTCTACACCTCCAGACAAACTTAAGCTGGTCTATTTGGCCCTATATCAGTCGGTTATCCAATAATGCGCCACCGTATGGGCTGGTGCTGCCAAAACGCATTTTCTTGGTTTGGACTTGGAGAGAGCACAGAGAGCTGTCTTGAAAGTGATCACACTCCTGTACAACTGTACTCGTGTAAAGTACTAACAGTTCGTCAGCTCTTTGTGCTCAAACCCATACTGAGGAAACACCCATCTGTGCCCATACCCGACCCAAATAGACGCAGCAAAATACCTGTTTGTCCTCGTGCCCCCTGTAAAACTGCTTTCGCCAGTAGACAGTTTCGCAGCCTAAGTAATAGACTGTACGACAGTATCAACAAGAAGCTCAGTAATGTAGGACTTTCCAGACACAGAATAAAAAAAATGTTGCTGGCTGGCTCCAGCAACTGAACTATCAGAAGACCGAAGACTTACTTGCACACATCGCATAATATCTTTTAACAATAACACACACTGACAACTCACCACACCACACACATGCACACACATACACACACAGACACAGGTAAATGCGCACTCGCACCCACACTCACAAGTAACAAACTAATATCACAGTTCGGGGAACTTCGTATGCAGCTCGGGCTCTCGTCGGACGACTGTATGATATACATCATACTGTACTAATAAGCTATACGTAATAACAATAATTTACGTCACGACATTCACGTTGAGATAATCTCCCTGTAATGCTCACGTTTGAAGACTGATTCCTAAAATACAATCCCTGGCTTACTTTGGGTATCAGTTTCAGTACTAAAGCAAAAATAAGTGTTAAATTCTATTAAATTCTGTATGTATTAAATTCTTGTGAATGCTTTCATTTGTGACAAAATAAACTTTTTATTATTTTTTATTATTATTATTTTCTCACTTCAATCAGGAAATCCTAAATAATTATTTTTCAAAGACACCTAATTGAAAATACACAGTCACCTTCCTATCGTACCTATTATTAATGACAGTGAATAATGTTCTCGTAAATTACTTGTTCATTCACCTGCAGCTGTGCAGTTTCGAGATTAATGGTCGTTTTATACCACCTGTGACTGGGAAAATTGCACACTGACCTAGATAAAATACTTTTACCAAAATTCCCTTCCCTATTTTGCTCATAAATTAATTTACAACACACGGAATTCGAAATTGGCTTTCTCGGCAACGCTGTTATTTATCTAATTAAATAATATACCTGTTATTTTCGAGTCAGGACAAAAATAGCCTGTCATTTATCGTGCAAATATCACTCAGGCCTGGTAACCTATCCACAGTATAAATATGGACAGTAGGGAAACTATGAACAAACGTACGAAACGACACACACACAGACGCGCGCATCGATAAGACCCCTAAGCCACACTATAATATACTGAGGAGCACCGCGACTATCGCTTGGGGCCTCGACGGTGTACGCGTCTGTGTGAGTGTACCGTTTGTACGTAGTTTCCTTACTGTCCTTAGATTTATTGTGACTTAGCTATGCGAAGAAGAAAAGGGATTTGATCATGATGATTGAAATAGACCAAGTAATGATCAGAACCCTAATTGCGTAACAGAATTGCGTATCAATCAGAATCTGAATCATTTTGAGGTAAATTGCTAATCCATTGCTTCACATATCGTCGGGTTCCCAAATAACGGTAGGAGGGGTTCACATCGGAGTCGAGTCGACGATGAAGTACCTGGGACTCGTCCTCGACAGCCGGTGGAACTTCGTGGAGCATTTCCGACGTTTGGCTCCCAGACTGGAGCGGGCCGGGGCTGCCTTGAAGCGGCTCCTGCCCAATCTGGGGGGTCCAAACGCCTCCTGCCGGAGGCTTTACGCGGGGGTCGTGCGGTCCATGGCCCTTTACGGGGCACCGGTGTGGGCGCGTTCCCTGAGGCTGCGACCAGCCCGCCGGTTGAACGCGTCCCAGAGGGTCATGGCCATCCGGCTAGTCCGGGGATACCGCACGGTCTCCTGTGAGGCGGCGTGCCTCCTTGCCGGATTACCGCCATGGGATCTGGAGGCAAAAGTCCTCGCGCACGTGTGGGAGTGGCGCGAGGACGCGAAACGCCGGGGCGTAACTCCGCTGCCGCGAGAAATCACGGTACAGCGGACAGAGCTCCGGCGGGATCTCATGGCGACATGGAGAGTGCGATTGTCGCAACCCAGCGCTGGGCACGCCACAATTGCGGCGATAAGTCCCCTTGTCCCCTCTTTGAGGAGTGGTTGGAGAGGCGCCACGGCGTCCTCACCTTCCGCCTGACGCAGGTCCTCACCGGACACGGTTGTTTCGGGAGGTTCCTGTTTCGGATAAGGCGGGAGGAAACGCCCGGGTGTCACCATTGTGTGGATCGCCCGGAGGACACGGTGGAGCATACAGTGGAGGTCTGCCCGGCTTGGGCGGAGCACCGCCGTGTTCTCACGGAGGCGATCGGCGGCGGCGATCTCTCGCGTTCAAACCTGGTCCAGGCCATGGTGCGGAGCGAGAGTGCATGGGAAGCCGTCACCTCCTTCTGCGAAGCAGTAATGCTCGCGAAGGAGGAAGCGGAACGCGTGAGGGAGAGGCAACAGCCGCGCCCTCGCGCCCCTAGCCGCCGCAGGAGACGCCCTGGGCGGCGGGAATCGATTGCCGATTCCCGGCCACCGTAGGCGCGGGCTTGCGGACGACGAGTAATGGGCAGCTCGCCGTCCGGTAAGGACCAGGCCCGGGTCAACGGCGCGTTGTGTTCCACGCGCGCCTCAAAGAGATGTCAGCAGTGACGGGGTCAATTGGGGCGATGCCGCCGGGGTAGCGGGTAGTTCGAAAGAGATACCGTGGCCCTGGCACGGGCAGCTGAAGGAGCATGGGTGGGTTTTAGTCAGTAAAAGTCTGACACGCCCTCCCGCTCTGCCCAGAGCGGGAGAAGTCATTTGATGATTTCCCATCCACAAAAAAAAAAATTGCTTCACATATGAACAAATTTTTTGAACATATTCAAAAAATTTGTTTGCTCAACAACGTAAATAACGCAATGAATGTTGTTGAACTGTCAAAATAAAACTAATTCCAATTGTAACTCAATCTGCCTAACCTTTTCCCAACTATGTTGGGGTCGGCTTCCAGTCTAACCAGATGCAGCTGAATACCAGAATTTTACATGGAGCGAATGCCTATCTGACCTCCACAACCCAGTAACTGGGTAATGTGATACCCTTTGGTAGGACTGATTGTCAGATTTTCGGGCTTCTGACGACCCGTAATTAACGACTGTCAAAGATCCACGAATGATAGCCGAGACCAACGGCTAAACGTGCTTTCAAAGGCACGGAGGAGTCTCGGTATGTAAAGATGGTCATCCATCCACTGACCAACCCCGGCAAGCGTAGCATAACCTGATGGATCGACCAGCGCGGTTGATAACAACCAATAATACCAACCAATAATACCACCAATAATACTTAGCCACGAGCTCCTTTTCAATTGCAACTGTCACTGTTCCGACTGCTCCGATTCCAATTGTAACTGTGTTACGCGATTACCCTGCATATCAGGGAACATGCAATCGGAAAGAATTTAAGGTAAATCAAGTAGAAAAAAGGGGCTCGTAGCTAAATGATAATAGCCGCACGTTTCGATCGAAGATTAAGTAAGCTACGCTTGCCGGGGTCGGTTCGTAGATGGGTTCCATTACTTTGAGACCCTTCCGTACCTCGGAAAGCAAAGCACTTTAACCCATTGGTCCTGCCTGTCAATCATCGATCTTTGACAGTCGTTACGGGGTAGTCAGAAACCCAAAAGTCTGATAACCAATCTTATCCAGAGGTGTTGTATTATCCAATAACTGGGTTGTGGAGGTCAGACATGCAGTCGCTCCATATTAAATACTGGTATTCAGCTGCACCCGGTTAGAATGGAAGCAAACCCTAACATAATTGGAAAAAGGCTAGGTAAATTAAAATAAGTCAAATGTAGTGTATTTATTTAACATTATTTCCTCTACGCAGCGCTTGGTAATTTTTTTTTAATAAAAACTGATCCACTTAACTTAGTTTAAGCTGTTTACTGCGCTGCCGAACGCTTTTTCTTTCTCCCGTAGTTTTTGGTTTAATTTTCTACCTTGGGAATTATAGTAATAATTTTTCATGTACCTACATGCCTAAGTTTTAAAATAGAATAACGACGTCCTATAATATTGTAACGTTATTGACTGTTACTTTTTTAACATTAGGTTTATTTTCTTACACAAAAATTCGCTAAAAGCAATTAGTGCTGAACATAAACATAAGCATCTTCAACAATTAATTAAAATGAAATAATTTCTGTCAATTTGTTGTTTGAAGTGGACAATATCGTTTCGATAATATTTGTTTAGGATTAATTGCATTCTCTCCTTAGTCGTTCACTCTTAACAGAGTGGTCGTGATTGATGACTCTGCATTTACTTTGGCCAAAGCAGCCCTCGCGATGCTCCTCCACTTCTTCCGGTCTTCCGCATCTCGAAAATTCTAAACTATGTAGATTTGTGTTGACGCTTTGATAAGGTCTGTCCAACGCGTAGGTGACCGACCGCGTGACCGCTTGCCCTCCACTTGTCCTTGGACAATGAGTCGTTCCATGGAGTGTTCGTTACGAACCACGTGGCCGAAATATTTGATAATTCATGTTTGCACAGTCGACGATAATCTCTGCTTGACTTTTAGTTCCTCCAGGATCAAAACATTGGTCCGAAACGCAGTCCAGGGAATCCGCAGCAGTCGCCGCCAGCACCACATCTCCAGTGCGTCGATTTTGCGTCGATCTTTGAGGCGAACCGTCCTCGTTTCTGCGCCGTATAGAAAAATCGGGAAGACTAGGCTTCTCATAAGGCGGACATTTGCGGCTTTGGTGATATTACGGTTGCACCAGACTCTTTTAAGCTTGTCAACGGCAGATCGTGTGATAGCACATCTTCTTCGGATCTCGTCTTCACATCCTCCAGTGTTTGTGATAGTGGAACCGAGGTACACATAAGATTGGACAACCTCACAGCTGCCAACCATAGAGATGTCAGGATGGTTTAGTTCAGCTTCGTCCACGATCATCTTGGTCTTGTCTCTGTTGACCGTTAGTCCGAAGGAGAGGCTTGTTGTCTCTAGACAGGTCAGCAAGTGTTCCATGTCTTCTCTTGTTTGTGTGAGAAGAGTAGTGTAGTCGGCATGTCTTAAGTTAGATATCTTCCGACCTCCTACTGAAATGTCTTTGTCCCATTGATCCAGAACGATTCTCATAATACATTCCGTGTAGATGTTGAACAGGAGTGGAGAGAGTATACACCTCTGTCGGACACCAGCGTTGTATGAAAACTTTTCGAGTCAACGTCGTCTATTCGTACAGTCGCAGTTTCGTCCTCGTAAAGTCGGCGTATGAGATGAACTAGGTGGATAAGTACTCCCATTTGAATGAGTATCCCATAACTTATGCCATCTTACGGTATTGAAGGCTTTGCGAAAGTCAACAAAGCAGATGTAGAGTGGGATGTTAAACTCTCTAGACTTTTCAATTATTTGTCGAACAATTAGAATCTGCTCTCTTGTTCCTCGACCCTTGACGAATCCCGCCTGCTCAATAGCTATTTCGGGATTCAGAAAAGCTCGTAGTCTAGTATTGATGATATGAAGGAGTACTTTGCTGGCGTGTGTTCTTCGTTGATCCCTTTTTGTGCAATGGTATGAACACGGGGTGTGCCCAGTCTCAAGGCCATTTCTCTGTTTCCCAGACACGGTTGCAAATAACATGCATTATATCAACTCCGTATTCACACATAGCTTTAGAATAGAATAGAATAGAATACTCTAAACCTAGCTTTAAAGACCTCTATTGGAATGGTATCAACACCTACAGCCCTATTCCCCTTCAGGTGCTCAATTGCGGCTCGAACTTCACTTTTCAGGATTGGTGATTCCACAGCATTCTGTGACAGTGTACAAATGTTACACGGTGGTGTTGTGCTGCCATCGCTGAAAAATTGCGCGCAATATTCCCTCCATACTCCCACAATGTCCCGGATTTCTGTTACGGTCACTCCATTTACATCCACAATGGCCCAGGTTTTTGGTTTGAATTGACGAGTTATGGTTCGAATCTTCTTAAATAAATCTTTAGCTTCATGATGTTCTGCATTTTTTTCTAATTCCAGGCATATGTTTTTAAGGTAATTATTACGATCCTTTCGCATAGAGGATTGGATCTGTGTACCTACCAAATTCAATTCCTGGACAGATGCCCCCTTGGCCTTCAACTCACGACGGTGCTGTACTAGACGCCAGGTGTCGTCTGACATCCAGTGTTGATGTATGCCTTTAGTTCGAGTAGGTTGTGACGAGCGTATAGTATTCTTTACGTGCTCTGTTGCGGATTGCTAGAGTGAGTCGGGGTCATCATCAAGGGCTAGTGACCTCCAGTTGCTATTATCTGCTGCCAGTTGGTTTCTGAAAGCCGTATGGTCTACTATTTCAAGCCTCTTGTTAGTTTTACGAGGTATGGAGTTACGCAACTTAAGTTTGAGTTTATATACGAGAAGGTGGTGGTCAGATTGACAGTCGGCTCCGGGCAGTGTGTACGCGTTCATAATTGAACTACGCCATCTAGATCCTATCAGTATGTAGTTAATCTGATTGCGGTGGTTACCATCAGGGGACGTCCAGGTATACAGTCTTCTGCGGTGTTGCTGGAATAGGTACTGTATTCATAATAGTGAAGTTGTTGTCGGTTGCGAACTGGAGCAACCTCTCCCCTCTATTATTCCTTTGGCCGAGACCATAGTTGCCTACAATATTCCGTAAACCAATATCTAACCGTGTGTCACCCACTTTCGCGTTAAAATTGCCAAGTATGATCAGCAGTTCACTACTTGGTATAGTTGCTATTGAAGATTCGATGTCATTGTAGAATCTTTCTACGTCTTCATCTTTCGCCGTGCTGGTGGGCGCATACACCTGTATAATATTCAGCGGAGTGGGACATGCATCGATCTTCATTGTGATAATTCTGTTGCTGACCGGGTTACGACCGCTTTAGTCCATTGTTTGGGAATTGCAATAGCCACTCCAGCGAAGCTACTGGAGTCATCTCCTGAATAATAGATGGTGTGCTTATCCAAGTCCCTGTAGCCACTACTTTTCCAGTGAGTCTCGCTTAGACCCGTAAATTGCATTCAGCTACTCGTAATTATCGAGCTTTATTTAAGCTATCATCGTTTGTTGATTTCGCATAATGATTTATCCGCGCGATTGAGGCAAATAGTTTTTCATCATGACCATGAATCTACCACCGAGCTGAATGAACAAAATATAAAAACTTTTTTACAAAAAAATACAACCGACTTCCAAAAACAACACTACAAAGTGAAAAATAACTTTAATTTCGGAAGTCGGTGTCGGTGTCGGTGTTAAATGTATTTTCGTTTTTTGCCACCGACTTCCGAAATTAAAGTTATTTTTCACTTTGTAGTGTTGTTTTTGGAAGTCGGTTGTATTTTTTTGTAAAAAAGTTTTTATTTTTCACTTTTTAGTTGTGTACCTACCCCACACAAATTCTAATACCACTATCTGCAAAACAAACTAGAACATCATCCATATAAAAGTGAGGAAAAAATACGTATTATTGAAGCTAACTCAAAAACTACCGAGGCAAAACTAATCAGTTTTATATGGGACCAACTGTGATGTATACCCTCTCGAATAAAACAAAAAAAATCCAAATCGGTCCAGCCATCTTCGAGTAATCGGGGAACATACATAAAAAATAAAAAAAAAAATAAAAAAAGGTTCCGACGAATTGAGAACCTCCTCCTTTTTGAAGTCGGTTAAAAACTGAGAACAGCACCCTAATTGCGTAACACACTATCAATCGGAGTTGGTTTCGTATCGTTATTTACGTTGTCGAGCAGACAAATTTTTCGAACATTTGAAGCAAGGGCTTTAAGCCTTTAGCAATTTGTTTCAAAATGATTCAGATTCCGATCTATAGTGTGTTACGTAATTAGGGATCAATACTGATGAATAAAGGCTGGCTAGGTTCCTAGTCCTTGTTCAATCGCTATAAGTTAGTCACTTTCACGTGTGCTATAAAGTTTCAGATCATGTGGCTAAATTGCAGCCTTATCGCCAAGGGCATCGTCTGCTTGTATAAATGATGTTTATTTCTATAATATGATTGTAGGTTTATTTTTAGGTACACTTTTACACATCAGTTACATTTTATTCGAGACGAGAATGAAAGGCGACTAACAAAGCAGTTGTGAGTGGAAACGCCCGGAGGTGACGCCATGGACATGTAATATTGCCTATGTCCTTATACGGTAACTAAATACCTACCAATAAGGTAAATATTATGTAGTGTTATCTTTTTGATGATATTCTTCAGAAAGGTCAGGTGCGTAGTACTCGCAACCGGCGTGCGTGTATGACCAGATTTATGGACGTAAACAACCGACTTCCAAAAACAACACTACAAAGTGAAATATAACTTTAATTTCGGAAGTAGGTGGCAAAAAACGAAAATACATTTAACCGACACCGACTTCCGAAATTAAAGTTATTTTTCACTTTGTAGTGTTGTTTTTGGAAGTCGGTTGTATTCTTTTGTAAAAAAGTTTTTTTTTATTTGATTTTTCAGAGGCATAGTAAAATATTGAAGAAAAAAAACACGAAAAAAAAAAATAAAATAAAAATCACGAAGCGGGGCGAGATTATTGTTTGTATTTCAAAACTTTGGAAGAACAATGGTAACTACCACAGAACAGTCATCTGTTCTGTGCATAGAACTATGTATTTTATCTCAATGGTTCTGTGGTAGTTACCATTAACTACTACGACGTCATTTGGTGCAAACTGATTTGGGCTATATTTTAGGAAAAAAAATAGGGTTATCGGTTTAGATTTTGAAATAATAATTTTAATTGTTTTGTTTATTGGCGTAATATAAACAAAGAAAAAAACAAAGTCATTTAAAGTTATAAAACAAGTTGTATAATGAAGCCTGGTCTGTCCACTTGAGGAAACAGTCATTATTAGTGTATTCAGTACAGATTTATTTTTTTTTTTTTTTGTGTTTTTTTTTGCCTTTATATAAGTTGGTCGGCCACCCGCAGCGCGGCGGAAAAAGTGTACCGGGACAATTCACCGGGGCGGGGGTCGCGCGGAAGGCGGCACGTGAGTGGGTATGTGAGTAAGTACGTAATATTTTAAAAACTAGATTAGGAATAAGAACCGTTAATATATACACATAAGCCTTTAAATTCTGCACCTGTCAGCCACACAGCAGCCCAAACGCCCACTTCGAAGAATGTAACATGAAACATCAAAAAATCTTCGTACCATTTTACCTTGTTGCCCTCAAGCCGGAGTGTGGTGGTGCCAGGTGGCAGCGCTGGTGGTGGATTCTCCAACTGCCTGTTGGAGCAGTCCACGGTGATGAGGGGGATCACGGCGCCCGCAGCGTCAGACACCACGTTCGTCATCGTACATGCGCAGGGGTCGGGGCAGGTCTGACGCATCGTCTGTGGAAGAGGATGATTTTGATCATGTCAATGTCTTCCATCAGAGTTCGTGCTGCTTGTTCAGGTCAGCACAGCTTGGCGAGAAAATCGAATATAATATACTCGTATATTCTGGAAAAAGCCACTCGGGTTAACTCGAATTGTGACGAGAGTAGATGCCGAACGGAGTTTTCCGATCCAGTACAACACGTGCCACGAAAGATGAGACTTGACACACCACGTGGTATGACTTGCGCAGGAGACGATTTTAGGTCTCTTTAGCGGTATGAGGTCTGAGGAGCGAGAAGGGACCGGGCGTCATCGGGGCGGCGGAAAGAGCGCTGTAGGCGCGGTCAAGTCTCAGCTTTTGTGGTGCGTATTGAATGCGGCGAACAAAAGCCAAATATCTGTAGTAATTGCTTCGGGTCGGCTTTGTTGTTCAACAAATTCTACCGAATCGACCTAATGTTCAGCAATTTATCATAAAAAATACGAGAGAATAAAAGTATACCAGTGTGCGCGCAAGTGCTAGCCACCGCCTGAGGTGAGCGGTGAGACGGGTCACGGGAGAGAGCGGGGGACGAGATTAACTTAATTGGCAGACTGAGTTAGCTTCACCTTTATCTACCTCCCCTGTCTCACCGTTCACATACCTCAGGCAGTGATTAGCACTTGCGTGCACACTATAGTCAGCAAGGTGGTATAGCGCTAACTACGGGTAGCTGCCTTTTAAACTGTTTACAAGCCGCTTACGATAGCTATGATTCCGCCGCAAATCATTATATTTTTAACCGACTTAAAAAAGGAGGAGGTTCTTTAACCGACTTCAAAAAAAAAAGGAAGGGAGGTTCTCAATTCAGATGTTTATATTTTTTTTATGTATGTTCGGGCATAACTCCGTCCTAAAAGACGGATTTGCAGAATTCTTGTTTTGTTTTTTTTTTTGCTCTCCAGGTGGTCCCATTGTCACCAATTCAAAATCTGATGGAAATCGAGGGAACCCTCAAATAGGCACACTTATATTGATTTCGGTATTTTTTATAGTAACTCGTGCATTTGCTCTCGGAAAGCACCATTTGGTAAAGTGGAACTGATGATGAAGACCACAGATGGCCATCGGAACTAGTCAGTTATACCTAAGTATTTCACGGGTTGCGATTTGATTACTTTAATATGGTTGCTAAGCAATTTATGCTCGTCACAATGCTTATGGTCAATTGGTGATGGTGATTGGTGACGTCACCAATCACCAGTTTGATCCAGTTCACCTGATTTTTACTAGGAGAACTCCTCAACAATAAGGACGCATCGGGAAAAGCAATATTTTGTTAAAGGTGATGAGTAGTTGACATTAGGCTATTGCAACAGATAAATTACAAACTGACCCACTGAAAAGTGAAAAATAAAAAACTTTTTTACAAAAAAATCACCAACTCCCAAATAAAACACTACAAAGTGAATAATAACTTTAATTTCGGAAGTCGGTGGCAAAAAACTAAAATACAGATACAAAGACACCGACTTCCGAAATTAAAGTTATTTTTCACTTTGTAGTGAGTTTTTAGAAGTTGGTTGGATTTTTTTTGTAAAAAAGTTTTTTTTTTCACTTTTCAGTGGGTCAGTTTGTAATTTATCTAAGTTGCAATAGCCTAATGTCAACAGCTCATCACCTTTTAAAAAATATTGCTCTTCCCGATGCGTCCTTATTGTTGAGGAGTTCTGCTAGTAAGAACCAGGAAAACTGGAGCTGATGACGTTACCATCACCATATGCATTGTAGTGGTTTTATTGGTGGTCGGTTGTATTTTTTTTTGTAAAAAAGTTTTCATACATTGGTACCTACTTAGGTAGGTGTTTGCAAACGTATAAAAACGTGAGTAGATGAGAGTTACTCCTGTACGTACTACTTATGTACTAAAAAACCGTAAAATCGTAAAAAAAAAAACACCTCAGGCAGTGTCCTATAAACCCAGGGTTAACCACAGAATAGATAATAATACTGACGTCAGTATTCCCTAACCACAATCACCCGTAAAACTGGACGATTACATCATCGCTTCTGAGTAACATAAACAATGCCATGGATTAATTCGTTTATTTTGTAGGTAGGTAGGTACCTGCTTGTTCAGAAAAGTTTTAGGTAACAACAATGCGAACTCACAAAAAAGCAAATAATTTTTTTTCAGCAAATTATAACTGTTTACGTAAAACTCATTTGTGAGTTTGGAAGCTTTGACAGTTACAAAGTTTTATTTTGAATGGCCTCTTGTTTTTGGACTGAATAATTGGGTGTTTTCTCGTGGTCCTACTATTTTTTCCCACCAGTAGGTCTACGAGGGTATGATAATGCTGTTGGTCCTACTGAAGTTTAGAAACCAAAATATACCTCCTGCATAAAGAAATTAGATTAGGTGTAGATACCACCCTATCTCAGTTTCAGTCGTCATACTGCCTTCTCTTTATATCTTAGAAAGCATTTTGTATGTTCGCAAAAACTTAAGGACTTTTTTCTCGTGGTCGTACTTGTCATCGCAAAGGCTCCCGCTGACAGGCGTGACGCGACTCCCGTAGAACAATTTCAATTCAGTTTTCATAGAATATGTTCCACCGCCAGAGTCGCGTCGCGCCTGTCTGCGGGAGCCCTAAATGATGGTTTACATTTAAGTATTTGATGTTGACTTCAAAAGTAGTAGTCTTTAGAACAAAACAGCACCGAATTAACAAGATGTAGGAAACCACACATAATTATGGGTCCTTAAATTTTCTAAAGAATGATTTGAGCAGCATAATATGATAATATAAAGAAGATCTCTTTTCTGACTGATAACAATAACATGCAAGATGAGTATGACGATGACCAAGCGCGGTATAAAGACAACGAAGCTTAGGATATCGCGGATATAGTGCCATTAGTAGGTATTTGTACGATCAGCAACCACAGTCCGTTTGCTCTGTCACTTTTACATATCATCAAAATTGACACAAAATGATATACAGGATCAAATTAAATTAGCTAGCGAAACTCCGCAGACGAGACAAAATAAAAAGATTTGATGTCTTTTTTGGGGTCAATGACCGCTGGTAATGTTATTACTTGAAGTGTGAGTTGATGATATCTGTTTTATCGTGTTGAGATATCGATACGCCATCACGTCTGTGAAGTTAACACAAAAGAATAACTGATTTTAAAAAAAACATCAACACATTAATTTATTTTTGTTTTATCATGTTTAGTTAGCGATACCCATCACGTCTGCTGAGTTTCGCTAGCTAATTTAATTTGACCCTGTATAATAGCTAAGGGTTAGGTAATATTCTTTTAATTTTACTTCTGTCCCGATTTTAATAAAATGTTTTGGTCAATCAAAAATATTTTTAAATTGAAATGTTCAATGTTCATCGCCTTTTGTTGCAGCTAGCAGCTTTATTACAATGGTACCACTGCTACTTTTTGACATCATCTAAATTAACACAAATGATATGATAACCTGCTTTTTATAAGAGATAATTTTCTTTAAAATTTACATCTGCTCCGATTTTAATGAAGTATTTTTCTCAATAATTAAGATTTAGAAAACACGTGTTAATCGACTTTTGTTGCTGACTGTACAGTACCAAACCAATAGTCTTGTGTAACTTGCTGATAAGCAAGCACTACACAAACTTGCACATTTTACGAGACCTTACAATCCGTTCGAGATTAGTAGATAATTATAATCTGTCCTAAAACAAAGAGACACAGACAGAAACCAAAAACACAAACCACAAACACACACAAAAACAGAAACCAAAAATTAATTCTTCCCATTTGTTTGTTGAAGGCAAGCCAGCACATGGTTTTTGTACGGTAATAAATATGGAAACAGTGCATTATTAATATTTCAATTTGAATTATACCTACCTACATATAAACCCAATGTATTTTATAAATTGTCGTAAAGAAATGAGAAAACAATTTGAAAAAGAAGAGATACGACAAAAGATACGTACTTAACGCTAACGAGAAATAGAAAAACATTTTTTTATGAATAATTTTCTCCCGTATTGCGGTACATTTTACAACCAGGCCGAGTGAAAATGTTCTTGGTGAACTATTTTAATGAAGTAGGTAACATATGAAATTTAAAAAAAAAAAAAAAAAAAAAAAAAAAATTATTTCAGGCATTTCATTTCATCATTTTCAATTTTCATTTTTCATTTTTTTTTTTTTTCATTTTTTTTTTTTTAATTAACCTAATTAAAATTAAATAACGTATTAAAATGTTCTCTTGTAAAAGAATCTGTGCAAGTTAGCTTTTAGAGCAAGATCCCAGGGCCGCCAGACCTTACTTATTTACGCTGCCCGTACAGCATTTCATACAAACTTTCAAGTCCTTGTTTTAATGTTCTTAACAAACTTTTTAGACCTATGTATCCTGCTTATGCGTATGACGTTTCATTAAAATCGGGTCATTCATTTTGAAAACCAAGGACTTGAAATTTTGTATGAAATGCCGTACGGCGTGATGTATGGGATAGAGTAGTGTAAGTATGTACTTACTTTGAACGTGCGCATACCTGCGAGCTTGGGCCGACGGCCAATTTTCAGACAACAGGTACTACAGTTACGTAATAGTACATTTTGATACAAGAGGAGAATTTTTGTTATTGTATTCGAGGCGGAATTAACACCCGAGCCGTAGGCGAGGTTGTTTTTGAGCCGAGAACTGCAATAACAAATGTCCATGTGTATCAAACGACGTTTTTTAAATACACTTTTGAAGAAATAAAATAAAATAACGAAAAATATTTTTGTCATGAATTAGTAGGAAACTATGAAATTTTCTTTTTTTTCCGCGCTTTGCTTTCGCCAGGTTGAAGGAGAAGCAAAGGTATAAAGCCGATAAACAGCCTAATATGAAAAATAGAAAATTCAAATATTTTTGAGTTTAGAACACAAATAAATGTTAATTTGTTCATAAACGTTTTTTTTTTTATAGTAGTAATCATGGTTTTTGATGATATTCTATTTATAAACATTAAATATTCAAAAAATATTAACGCCGTAAAGACGCATATCTCTTTGCCGAGATTTAAAAAAAAACATTCACCTCCGAATAGAGACGGTGTGAATAGAGGCATTGAACCAATTTGGACTAAATATAGGTATAAGTTATCTGTGGCAATTTTTATTCCCGCACACGTGTTGGAAAATGAAAAATCGCACGCATGTGAAATATATTGCATTGTGAACCTAATCGTAGTGCGATATGAACCATTTTTCGAGGAAGTGTATTGAAAAAATATTACTAGTCTGACTGCTGGTTTTTAAGTATGTCTTACAGAATATTGTTAATAATTAATAATAATCAATACCTCATACTTCCCGTCGGCGGTTTTTTCCGCCAGATGCTTTAACTCTTAAATTATCGATTGCACATCATGTGTGTGGATAATAATAAAATTTCTATTGTGTCTGCTAATTGGCGTGCTCGCAAAAAATATCGTTATTTTACTCAAAGTTTGACTCCAAAATTTTATATAATGTTACTCGGGGAACTATTTCAGTATTATTTGTAAGCAGTCAGATCAATCGTAGCGGTCAAACATCCCCCAGATAAAATTAATTGTGTCTGTGACTCATATAAGTAAGATGACGTCATTTTTTACGAGCTTTAAAGCGTCTGGCGGAAAAGACCGTCGACGGGAAATGTCTGACAGTATTGATTATTAATTATTAACAATATTCTGTAAAACATACATAAAAATCAGCAGTCAGACTTTAAAAAAAGTGAGTAATATTTTTGCGTAACTTTAGTACCTAATACCTGAAAATTTTCCGTCGGCTCAAGCTAGCAGCCTAGGTATGCGTACGTTCAAAGTACATATTAACACTACTCTATCCCATACATTTTGTTAATCAGAAAATAAGTAAGGTCTGGGGGCTCTGGGATCTTGGACTATTTGCAAGGAATATTCGTATACTTGGACTTTTAAACGGATGAGGAGCTCGTGGCTAAGTAATAACAACCGCACGGGTCGATCCATCAGGTTCAGCTACGCTTGCCGAGGTCGGTCCGTGGATGGGTGACCATCTTTACATACCGAAACTCCTCCGTGCCTCGGAAAGCACGTTAAGCCGTTGGTCCCGGCTGTCATTCGTGGATCTTTGACAGTCGTTACGGGTCGTCAGAAGCCCGAAAGTCTGACAACCAATCATACCAAGGGGTAAGGGGCCAGGGCGGGGGGGCAGTTAATGGGTTGTGGAGGTCAGATAGGCAGTCGCTCCATGTAAAATACTGGTATTCAGCTGCATCCGGCTAGACTGGAAGCCGACCCCAACATAGTTGGAAAAGGGCTAGGCAGATTGATTGGACTTTCAAACGGATTCAGTAACTTGACAGTTCGAAGCAAGATATTGTTACCATACTTTATCACCGTTTTATCGTATTTATCATTTATGGTATAATATGTAGGTATATAACGTGTTTCAATGAAAACTGTAAGCACATCAAGATAGTTTCGTCGATTCGTTTTTTCACTTCGTTTCCTTTTTAACCGACTTCAAAAAGGAGGAGGTTCTCAATTCGTCGGAACCTTTTTTTTTAATTTTTTTTTTTTATGTATGTTCCCCGATTACTCGAAGATGGCTGGACCGATTTGGATTTTTTTTGTTTTGTTCGAGAGTGTATACATCACAGTTGGTCCCATATAAAATTGATTAACTTTGCTTTGGTAGTTTTTGAATTAGCTTCAATAATACGTATTTTTTCCCCACTTTTATATGGATGATGTTCTAGTTTGTTTTGCAGGTAGTGGCATTAGAATTTGTGTGGGGTAGGTACACAACTAAAAAGTGAAAAATAAAAACTTTTTTACAAAAAAATACAACCGACTTCCAAAAACAACACTACAAAATGAAAAATAACTTTAATTTCGGAAGTCGGTGGCAAAAAACGAAAATACATTTAACTAGACACCGACTTCCGAAATTAAAGTTATTTTTCATTTTGTAGTGTTGTTTTTGGAAGTCGGTTGTATTTTTTTGTAAAAAAGTTTTTTGTTTGTCAGGAACTTTTATCCCTCCAACTATCAAGTTGCTGAATACAATTAAAAGTCCAAGTATAGTAAGTACTACCTACCTGTCATTTCTTATGAATTAATTTTCTCATTTCAAGGAGACGGGCAATCTTCTCCATTCTTCGCTTTGTCAAGCGTAAATATTCCGGAATGCAAGCCCCAATATAATCTTTCCTTGAAATAGTTTCCTTGGATTGCCTCGCAAGTCTAGTGGTCGCAAGTGCTACTGCTGAGCACGAAGTCCTGGGTTCGATTCCCGGGTCGGGCAAAGTGTTATTGGGTTTTTCCATGTGGAAGTTCTCAGTAGCAGTCTGGAGTCTGGATGTGTGCCCAGTTGATGGCAATAAGCTCATCATCTGCCTAGCCTTTCCCCAACTATGTTGTGACCACTGCAACCCAGTTACTGGGTAGTTGATGGCAATAGGCTCGCCCCCTATTATATAGGAGTTAAAACCTTATCATCACAGTTCAGCGTCATTCCTTCATCCATTCATCACCTAATTAAAAAATGCAAAATTTAAAGATGAGCATAAAATGCATAAAGCCACAAACTCTTTTCTTGACCACTGACTAAAGACAAAAACCGCCTAATACACAAAAAACTAAAACGCTCTATAAAAGTTATAGAAGTGTTTAGTCAATTTCTTCAGTCAGTTTGATTTGAGTTTGAAAGAAGAAGACAAAACACTACTATAAGTAACTAAAATAGGTTCATAGAGCGTTTTAGTTTTTTTTATGATTAAGAGAGTAAACATTAACACAGTGCCTATCCTCTCGACTTTCTCTTTGCTACATTCACCTGAAGATAATCTGTAAGCATATCTTCTTTGCATAAACGCGTAACGTAAAGAAACAATTGCAAATTTAAATACCTATATCGAGATCAGCCAAGATAATCTTTCTTCCCAGACGAAAACAAGATAACATCGGATTTATCGGATTAACGAAAACTGAGCTGTTCACGTAACAATATTTGAAATTCCAGATAAAACTCACGAATCTAAAGATCTCCATTAACGCATAAAACATGTGATGTGTTTTCGATTGCTCCTTATGTACAGGTATCTAGAATCTGAATAAATTATCTTGTAATGTATTAATGTAGATATCTAATTTTGGATAGTAATGTGTTACGTGTTTGATTATCTTACGCCCTCCTTCGCGCTTCGGTTCGAATGCTTGTGGCATGAGAATACTTTTTAATTGATTATTTTTATTTTTAGTGCCAAAAGCAATAATGTTGGGCTTGCAGATGAACATCTCAAAACTATTTACTTTTTAAGTTCAATAGCTTGCCTTTGCAGGGTTCATGTCATATGCTGCCGTTGCTGGATCCTTAACACTATAATAACTTGTTTACAAGAGCGCAATAAATATTTGAATTTGATTAAGGCAATGAAGCGCTTCAAGTGCCTATGGAGCTCCGTGGACGATTATAACGATAAGGACAGTTAACCGTTAACCGTAAGGACAGTTCTCACGAACCCCTCGTGAAAACTGTCCTTACGGTTGGGTCTAAATTCTTCAAGACCCGTCGTACAAATATAAATAAGAAGCTCTCTGTTCTTACTTTACAGCTCATGGAGGAGAGGCGCGAGATGATCCTGCAGTCTTCAAACGATGCGCTTAAGTACCGGCAGCTCAATAGACGGATCTCTAAGTCCTTGAAAAGTGACTTTCGCTGCTTTAACACAGATCGCATTGAGGACGCGAAAGAGCGGAACAAGGGATCCAAGATCTTTGCAAGAGATCTGTCTATTGGGCAGAGCCAGCTTACGAAACTGAAGACCGATGATGGCAGGATCGTATCCGCCAAAACTGAGCTGTTGGGGAAGATCGAGAGGTCTATGGACAGTATTTATACGCGTCAACAAGTAACCCCGTCACGAATCTGGCAAACAACCCAAGAGCTAGACTGACCCTACACTACACCGAAGACATCCCGGGCGTCAGCTTCTTCGAGATTAGGATGGCTCTGAAGCAACTCAAAAACAACAAGGCACTGGGTGATGACGGAGTTACGGTCGAACTCTTGAATTCTGGAGGAAATCACGTTCTTATGGCCCTCCAGAGGCTGTTTGATTCCGTAATACTCGAGGTCAAAACGCCGCAGGCATGGAGCAGAGGTATGCTGGTACTTTTCTTTAAGAAGGGTGATATGCCCTTCTAAAGAAATACAGGCCTAACTCGTTTCTGAGCCATGTCTACAAGCTGTTTTCAAGAGTCATTACGAACCATCTCGCGCGCAGGTTTGACGACTTTCAACTTCCAGCCTCCCGAACAAGACGGATTCCGTAAAGGCTTCAGCACCATAGATCACATACGCTGCGGCAGGTTATACAGAAGACTGAAGAGTATAACCTGCCTGTCTGCTTAGCGTTTGTGGACTACAAGAAAGCCTTCGATTCAATCGAGACATGGGCTGTACTGCACTCTCTTGAACTATGCTAGATCGACTATCGGTACATTGAGGTGCTGAAGTGTCTGTACGAAAACGCCATTGTGGCAGTCCGTCTCCTGGACCGAACCTCCAAACCTATCCATCTGCAGCGAGGGGTGAGACAGGGAGACGTTATCTCTCCAAAACTGTTCACCACACACACACAATGGAGGATGTTCAAGTTCCTGGACTGGAAAGGGTTGGCATCAACATCAATGGCGAGTACATCGCTCACCTTCGGATTGCCGACGATAGTAGTCATGGCTGAGATTCTGGATCCAAATGCCCATGTAGCACCCATTCTCATGAAGATCGGAGACACAACACTCGCAGGTGTTTACCTAGGACAAACTGTCCAGTTAGGTAGGTGCAAGCCACAACGATCTCAAGCTGGATCTCCATTTCTTATTGGCTTCATAATTCTCATACGCAACATCGTTCTTATAATATGTACAGTCAACGGCCAGAAATCCACTTACACCGCAATTACCATTATCGCCTGCGCTATACGAGCTGCGGCGCCTATACCTACATACGCATATTTATCCGTGTGAGTGATGTTCCAACGCTAACAAATGAACATGTGTAGCATCGCGCTACGAGTAGTTATAGATGTGGTCAATGCTAGACAAGTATGACAATATCAGTAACTTGTTTTTTTTATCGCAGTCTAATTATTTTTTTCATAGTAATGCAAAATTTCATCTAGTGAATATAAGTTAACAATAGCTAGATCGGTAACGAGGCTGCACTCGCTAGTGTGATCCGGATAGATGTGAGTTCGAATCCTAGTTGAGCTTTATAATTATTATTATTTGTATGTTTTAGTAATTTATTTTAGTAAATTACTTTGAACAAATAGATATTACATTATAGGTAATTTATTATTATAATATGACAATAAATGAAACAAATTTTGATATGGTAACATTGTAATATTTTTTATACAAAAGAAATCCTTTACACTTAGTTATGTTATTATTATAGTATTGAATGTTAAAAAACACATTTTAGGTTACCTAAAGATATTATGAAAATTCTGATATCATTTAAGAGGTTATAGCTTATTATTAATTTTCTCAATGAAAAGAGGATTGAAACTTAACCTCAATATTACAATAATATAAATACTAATTTGTTAAAGTTACGGCCACTATGTCCCCTGACACAAAATTACCCTACCTGTCTATGATTTTTAATATTTCGTGTGACCTCCGTTAGCCTCGATACAGCTAATGAGACGTCGACGCATAGACGCCACAATATTTGCACAGATATTTGTGCCGCGCAATCTATTTCATAACTGCATGCAATGGGATTTGAGTAGCTCAGGGCATCTCTCGTCCCGAGCTTCCCATCTTTGCACCATTAAACCCCATATATTTTCTATGGGGTTTAAGTCAGGGGATCGAGCTGGCCAAGGAATAACTTTAATTTCCGGATGATTGCTAAACCATTCGCGAACAATGCTGGCACGGTGAATAGGACAATTGTCTTGAACAAAACTTATCTCGTTTAAGTCTTCTGCGGGGTAGACATTACGCACCGTAGGCAACATTATATCGTTCAACACTTCCACATAGTTGACACTGTTGGCTCGCGTCGATATATAACTTAATTCACCGGGCCCTTGAGCACTTATCCACCCCCACATATTCACACTGATTCTGCCTGACTCCGTATTTGGTTTGACATTGCCTTCAGACCAACGAGTGTTATTTTTACGCCACAAATGCAGCCTTCCTTTTTGGCACGATTTAAAAGATTTTTCGTCGGTGAATATTGTCGTCTCCCAATCAAAGTCCAAATATTCCCGGGCAAAACTTAACCTCGCCTCTTTATGCCGTTGCGTTAAAAACGGTTTTCTAGCTGGCGTTCAGTGATGAAGACCTTCGGTATGGAGTATGCGGCGAACGGTGCGTACTGATGTGCCGAACTCATCGGCAAAACGCCTTGTTGGGATGAAACCATTCGTCTCATATTCAGCTACCATATAACGTCGCTGAGGCTGGCTAATAAGAGGTGGTCTTCCGCTCCTCTCACGACTCTTCAGGCTACCTTCTTCCTCAAATCTCATCACCCAACGACTAAGTCTCTCTTTAAAAAAAAAACTATATTACACACTTGCAACAAGCGATTTATCTACCATTATATTTTGTAGGTATCATCACATAAAATTAAAAAATAAACTTACACATAAGCCGGTGTCATTCGATATTTGAGAGATATTAAGGCCATTCGAATATAGGGCCACAATATTTGCCTTGGCTTCAATACTAATATTAGCCTGCATATTGAATTCAGAAGAATACTAAAATAGCAACAACAAGATAACACAAACGCTCGTAACTATGTTCACCAACCAACAACAGCGAATAGTGGAATAATTTATGTAAACTAGTAAAGTAGTTAAAATATGAGGGTAGATTTACAAAGTGAAACTATTATCACTTTGTTTCAAATCTACCCTCATATTTTAATAACGACGCTAAGATTGAAAATAATTGTAAAATGAAAGAATCTTCGTTTAGTTGTGGAATATTTAACATATTTGTTAGCAACTCAGCATTCTTATTTCACATTTAATACTTAAAAAATATCATGTTTGATGTGATGTGTGTTTGTGTGTTTGTTGTTTGTTTTCATGTTTGATGTGAGACTCGAACCTGAACGTTCGCCATGCGAGGCACAGTGCTAACCACTTTAGCCACCGTAACGCTTACTTAACTAATTGTGTAATAACAATCATAAGCGGGCAACAAGTTGCCAATGTGTAGTGTTGTCAAACGTTCTTAAAGAAGAAGGTCATAAGTACAACTAATATGCCTATGCCATAGTTTTGTTAGATTGTAAGTCGACTTCTGGCTGTTATAGTACCTATCTAATTTCAACATGGATGATGTAACCAATAATAGGTCGTTACCTATGAAATTGCCGTTTTGTATGAAAAAGTTTAAACGAATTTTTTTCGTGCATTTTTTATTTGTATTAATCGAAGTAATCACCCATGCAATCAATGCATCTTTGCCAACGCAGTGGCAGTTTATTGATGCCCTTCTTAAAGAAATCAGCTGGACGGGAGGCAACAAATTCTTCAAAGGCATTTTGTACTGCCTCTCGGGTATTGAATTTTTTTCCCGCCAAGAAGTTATCCAAATTCTGGAAAAAGTAGTAGTCTGTAGGCGCAAGGTCTGGTGAGTAGGGCGGATGACGGAGAGCTTCCTACCCCAGTTCTTGCAACTTGGAGACCGTCTGCTGTGCATTATGGGTCGCGCGTTGTCGTGCAGGAACAGCGGAGACGAGCTATTGACCAATACTGGTTGGAGATGTGCCAGCTTCTCCATCATTGTGTTCAGTTCTTCACAGTACACATCTGAAGTAATGCTCACCCCGTTTGGTAAGAAGCTGCTTGCGGTTATCAAACAGAATCCATTTTTCATCACAGGTAACAACGCGGTTCAAAATTCCTTCATTTGTGTGTCTGTTGAGCAGTGCAAGGCACGTCTCGACGCGTACTTCGCGCTGGCGATCATTGAGTTCGTGGGGCACCCATTTGTCAAGCTTTTTTACCTTGCCAATTTGACGCAAATGGACCAATATTGTTTTGACGCTAACGTCGAAAGCTGCTGCTAATTCAGACGTAGATTGTGTGTCATCAGCTTCCACAATCGCCTTTAATTCGTCATTGTCGACCAAAGTCTTCGGACGACCGCGAGGTTCATTTTTCAGGTCGAAATTTCCAGAACGCAAGCGAGCAAACCAATAACAAGTGGTGCGTTGGTTTGTAGTGTTAGCTCCGTAAACGTTGTTGATGTTGCGTGCCGCTTGTGCCGCGTTGCTGCCACGACGGTACTCATATTCCATAATTACTCGAATTTTTAACGTATCCATGATGACGAAAAAGATTGAAATGCGATGAAAATGTAACACTAATCAATAAACAAATGACTACTTTTGGAAAAAAAAATCCATGTTTTTAAAATAAAATTAATTTGAAATTAGAATTCTTAGCCAAACAAAAATTATTTTGATTTGAAAAGGCCAGTACTGCAGAACGGCAATTTCATAGGTAAAGACCTAATATTTTGATATAAAAGAGTGTCCATGGAGTTTTTTGTAAGTTCTTCTCCCTATGAACCTACTACGCTGTGGAATGGGCGAATAGCTTCATGTTTTTGACTGACCGACTCCTTGACAATTCAAAAGTGTCTGTAAATGGCAACTGCCTATCTGACCTCCACAACCCAGGGACTGGGTAACACGATACCCCTTGGTAAGACTGGTTATCAGACTTTCGGACTTCTGGCGACCCGTAACGACTGTCAAAGATCCACGAATGACAGCCGGGACCAGCGGCTTAACTTGCTTTCCGAGGCACGGAGGAGTATTGTCTTAAGTATTTAAATATGGTCACCCATTCACGGGCCAACCGCGGCAAGTCGACCTGTGCGGCTTTTATTACTTAGCCACAAGCCTCTCGTGCAAACTGATATTATTATCAGACCCATTGTGTCAAGTCAACTGATATTATTATCAGACTTTAAACACGCGGCTGTTATTACTCAGCCCCTCGTGTCAACTGATATTATTATCAAACTTTAAACATGTCGAAGTTCAGACTACATACTTCCGTTAATGCAATATGATATATTTTTACATAAAAAATTAACAGTATGGAAATCTTAACTGAATAAGCAATACATAGGTATTGCTTATTCAGTTAACATTTCCATACTGTTAATTTTTTGAAAACGATCATATATAGTATTTTATTCTTATTAATAGTAATAAGTATAAAATACTATATACGATCGTTTTCAAAAACATACTTGACTGAAATTATGAAGCTGAAAGAAATAATGCGAGTTCTTTGTGTAACACATTGCTTAAAGATTACGAAACTTTATTGGCTGATTAGGAGATAAGACAAACAAAGCAAGAACAAAGCAAGCGACTTATTGTACCTACTAATTAGGTAATTACCAAAACTGCGTTATTTTACTTTGAACATTTAGATTATCGTACTAACAAGGACGTTACAGTATGACGCCACAGAATTTTAGGTAGAGGAAAACATCGTGCGTGACTAGGGTTACCATATGACAGGCGTTTGCCACATTTGACAGGCATTTTAAGGTTTAGACAGGCGTGCGGCCGGCATTGGTCTGAGACAGGCATTTTTAAATTTCGCGTCCGCGCGCGCATCGTGGTTGCATAAATGCTAGCGCGATGCGCGCGCGGGCGCGAAATTTGAATGACACCGGCGGGCGGCAACTTAACTACACAGTGGTGCAATTTTCTCAAAAGTAGGGAAGTGAATGGTGACATTACAGAATTCATGAAAATCTGCCAGTTTGTGTTCTCTATTTTGGCACACAATGCGAACGTAGAACGTACGTTTTCTCTCGTCAACGCCCAGTGGAGTAAAGAAAGAAATCGGCTGACAATTGAATCAGTAAAAGCAATATTGATTACTCAGGAAAATTACAAAACTGTATCTTGTGAAGATTTTTACGTTTATGTTTTAGAAAAGAAAGAACTATTAAAAAAAATAATGTCCTCTGACAAATATCATTAATAAATATCCCTCTTCATTATTATCTGTTGGCTTTTACTTATTACCTACAGCGTTTTGCTTTAGACAGGCATTTTTCTGAAAACTCAGGCATTTTAGGTACCATAGACAGACATCCCTCTATTTACATATGGTAACCCTATGCGTGACTCGTTCGTTATAAGTACGTATGTATGTAAGTATTTGTAATTATGTAGGTATATATCACTGTATCATTATGAATTTCGTTAGTTTATAGTATATCTAGCGAGATTATAAACTATCGAAAAATTGTGAACTGCAACAAACCATTTACAATAAAATTAAACGCATTATTTTTCGAAGTTTAATAATCTATCCATGGCAAATCCACAAATGATGAACTTGTGAAAAAACTTGATGCATGCGACGATGCGACGTACGCACCTGGCGTTAATACTAAATAGCCAGGTAACTGCGAGTATTGCGACCAACTTGGAAGAAGCGCTCGCCGGCCGCTGCCGTGGCAGCGCTCGCTTCACTCGCTCGGCTCGCTTGCAGTTGGTCACAGTTCTAACCTAACCCATTTGGTTGGAGTGCCCTGGCTTAGTTACTGCGATTAATTCGGCTATCGCCAAGCAAGACCTACAATTCAGGGACGGTTCACCATTTTACGAGTGATAAAATTGGACAGATTGACAGACCTGTCGGTAAGTGCAGGTTCGTTCACAATTTGACGGTTTGACATGGATAGATTAATTATAAACTATCGAAAATTAATACGTTACATTGGAAGCATATGCTACAGTACAGTACACAATTTAACGACAGTTTACAATCTTGCGAGATAGATTTTAAACTTACAATTTCACAATCTTACGGTGACATCACAGTTCACACTAATATTATACTCGTGAAGGCGAAAGTTTGTGTGGGGATATTTGCGTGGGTGTGTTTGTATGTTAGTTACTTCTTCACACTCTAACGGCTGGACTGATTGGGATGAAATTTGGTATGTAGATAGCTTATACTCTGGATTAATACATAGGCTACTATTTATCCCGGTCTACGCGGGTGAAACCACGGGGCGCAAGCTAGTTCAGTCACAGATTAATATAGATGGGACACTCCGCAAAATCATTTAAATAAAAAGTGACTCTTGCTACGACACAATAAAGTGCAATTCAGGTTGCACAACGCTTCATTACCTACAGTTATATTCACCTATAAGTTGCCTCTCTTTCTATCGCGTAACTCTTATACCTTCTGACTCGTTAGTTAAGGTTGTCTTCTTTTACGACGCTGCGCGTGAGTGAGTATCGAACTAACGTGCAAGCCGGCCGGTGCGCGGCAGCCCACACTGAATTGACCCAGTGAGGTGAGCCCACCGTGTACTTGTAGCTTCATACCTAAACTGCGGAGTGTCCCATCTGTATTAATCTGTGGTTCAGTATAATAAAAAAAACTAAGCAGACAATAAGCCAATAAGTATTTTTATCTCACGAAGCGACACGCGCTTTACTTGTGTTAACCAAGTGTACAAACACGCTGTGAATGTGTGCGTGAAGACGAGTAGCGTCAGCATATAACACACGTACACTCACACACACACACATTTATCTTACACACGCCCGCCATTGTCTCGGACGATACCGAAACCTGCTGACACACACACATTCACAGTGTGTTCGTAATTTTTATCTCACGAAGCAACACGCGCTTTACTTGTGGTTATCAAGTGTACATTTGTGCACACGTAAAGCGCGTGTTGCTTCGTGAGATAAAAATACTATACCAGTTTGCTAATGGTTTACTGAGAAAGCCTGCCCTCCTATTACTGTATAGCCAACTGCAGGTCCATGGTAACAGTCAGTTCAACGTTGACATTGCTTTTATTTCGTATTAATAGGGGCGGTTTTCGTAGTTCACTGTTACTAAAATGTCGACGCGGTTAAACGTTGAATCTTCCTGAACCTGAAATTTCACAACAACGCCGACGTTCCGTCACTCCTCTCGAATTTAGGTCAAGAGGCAGTCTTATTGTTTCCAAGACAGCCTAGTTATTATTTTAATTGTAACCTTCACACAACAAAAATCTAACTTTTAATTAAACACAAAATATGGCCTATATTTTTTGACATCGTAACTATTTATTATTAGTATATATATTTAATAGTACTTAATTTGTAGTAATTATGTGATGTTCGGGTGGTCGGAACGGTCCTCAGAAGGCATGAACAGCAGGGTATGTAATAGTAAATACTTACTATTTATTACACTTGAGAAATCAACGAACAATACTCGTAAAGGTCTAGTTCGGGACTAACTTAAACATTTTTTTTATGGCGTCTCGTTGTTGACCTTGAGAGGCCGTGCGAACTCAAAGACTCCAGCCAGGGCATAAAACTAATTATAAACTAAGCGACTGCACGCTAAAAGCACCCTCTGTGAGGCCTGTGGGGTCCTGTGGGGTCGGTTGACCTCGGCTTAGGGCGTCGTCGCTGGAAGGAGGACAGCAAGGTGGGACAGGCTAGATATATCTAGATAATAATTATTAACTGGGGAATTTAAAGCTCTGGGCACAGCTACGCCACCAGCTGGCACTTCTTCACCGAGCAAGGGTCGGGGGACAATTACTTTGGAATCGTCGCGAGGTGCCTGGGCTGCGAGGTAGGAGTGTGGTTTGTTTGTTTTTGTACGCTGTACTAATGGCCCTACTGCTACTGCGCTTTGCGTGTGCGAAAACTGCACAGGCAATTTGCTATGTGCATTCAGAACGAAATGGAGTGTACCGAGACCGAAAGCGGCGTACGAGCGCGTCTTCTATATGTGCTCTGAGAGGGAGAGTCACACTTAGATATTTGGCTCGCTTCTCCCAAGGGAGCGGCTTGCCAAACATGGAGTCGGGGGGGAAGGGGGAACGCGGTTTCGAAAAGAGAACCGCTTGACTTTTGTCAGGATTAAATTCGATTCTCCACTTTCTAAACCAAGCGCCAAGATTATAGACTGTGGTTTGGAGAGTGACAGATATCGGTTTTTGGTTACATCCGGTATAGTAAATGGTCGTGTTGTCTGCGAACAGAGCTAACTGCGCCTTTTTACGTTTGGGGATATCGCTGGTAAACAGCGTGAAAATGAGGGGAGCAAGCGCAAAGCCTTGCGAGACTCCTGCGCGGATGGGATAGGGGGAGGATAGCGCTCCTTTGGGTAAACAGCGTGAAAATGAGGGGAGCAAGCGCAAAGCCTTGCGAGACTCCTGCGCGGATGGGATAGGGGGAAGATAGCGCTCCTTTGATGTGATAACGGAAGGTGCTGTTAGACAAAAAGTATCGTAAGATGAGCACAAGACGGTCTGGCACACCGAGTTTGTAGAGCTTAGATAATAAGCCGTTGTGCCAGACTTTACCAAATGCTTTCGCAGTGTCGACAAATACAACCACGTCATCAAACCACGATGGAATCGTTTATGTGTTCAAATTATTGAACACATAAACGTGGACTTGTTGTACGCAAGAGTGTTGGGTTCAAAAACCAAATTGCTCGTTAGGAATGAGGCCCTTTGTCACGGCATAATCTCTGAGACGCTTGTAAATAAGCCTCTTATAGATTTTACCGAGAACCAAGGTTCTGATGCCAAGCAGACTGATGGGGACACAGTCTTCATATCTCAACATTCATTGTACTTAGGCAACTGGTCAAAGTTGAAAACAAAAACGATGGGAAAAGACAATATTGCTTGAGTTAGTAGGTGTTGAGTTATTTTTTTTTTCTTTATTAAAAAGAACTAAAGTTCTTAATAATTGATTCCAATCTAGCATACTAGACAAACAGGCAATTTAACTCTAACTATTATTTTAAGTGATACATTTTCTTATAACTAAGAATATTGTCAGTTTGCACTTTTCCACCATTCCGTGGCACTTTCTTAGAGTCTGATAATATTGATAAAAACACGTTGTTCATGTGTCACATGTATAGCGCTGCATTACTATTATTCATTCACACTCTACACTAACTCAAATGGTTTAGTTCTCTTTAGCCTACGCACTATGTCCGTGTTGTCTAGCAGCTTGTCTCAACATTCACATGTCGGTGAAGGCTGTGTTTCGTGGGCTTCAGCAAATTGAATGATGGTGGTGATGAGTTCCGTTTTAAGATCGCGGTGGAGGTCGTCATTTCTAATGTACCATGGCGCATTTAATAGCCACTTGCGCGACCGCGGGAAGTTTGTTCCCCAACAGTAGATTGTTCGTGGGAACAAAGTTCCCAAGACAATCTTTTTTTACTTTTAACCTTGTTCCACCACTATTAAGTAGAAATATCCAATTCCATGCACTTACTGTGATAGATTATCTGTGTCCGAACCTTTTGAGATACGACAACACTCACTGAACTAGTTTATGACAAAAAAAAATATTATTTTCGCCGTCATAAAATCTAAAGTAAACAATAACAAGTTTTTGTCTCAACTTCGGAAGCTTGTAAACATTGAATATTGTACTGTGGTAGTGGTTTTATTTCTGTTTCACGTTAAGAGTTAACACAGCATGCATTTTAAACCATAAACAATATATAGGTCATCGTTTGTTTTTTCTTTGTAGAAAATCTAGAAATCTAGAATCTAGAAATCTGAAACCAACTGTGTTTGCTCTTTACATACCTATTTTTGTGAATTTTATACGATCATACATTCAAACGAAACATACACTACGATAGAGTCCAGTTCTCTGGCATCCATAAAAACATTCGAGCGTTACAAGATTCCAAGAATCTTCGTCACTTCGGCATTGTTTGTAAACACGTGCGAAGTGCCGGCCGACGTCACGGTGCGCGTACGCATAACTGTACGATGGACTGTTTCTTTGTGTAGAGCCGCTTTCGTACTAGTGGCTAATGAAAACGAACAGACAAACAGACCAGATCAGATCTGTCTGTCTGTTCATTTACTTTCCTTTTTTTTATTGTCTTCGTTTAGTACAGCCCCAAAGTTGAATACTCTACGTCCAAATTGGCATAAGAATTATGCTTGTATAATATCATTTTATTATGTATTGATAGACAGGATTTCCTTCCAAGTAACCAATACAAACTTTTATAACGTATGTCGAGTTCCTGTCTTTTTTTTTTGACGTGAGATTTCCAACGCAACTTGGCATCAAGAGTTATGCCAAGGTATTTGGCTGTATTAATATAAGGCACTTGCATGCCATTTATATAGACTGGGTGGTAATCGCTGTGTTTGTTAGTGAAGTCAATATGTATTGATTATAACTCATTCAGTTTGATCTTCCACTTTTGTGTCCAGTCATAAACTCTGTTCACAGCAAGTTGAACTTTTTTTACTGCTTCTTTGTGGCTTGATCAGGTAGCGGTAATAGCTGTATCATCTGCAAAGGTCGCAATGGTGTTGTTTTCCAGTTCTGGGATATCACATTTGTATAGCAAGTACAAGATTGGGCCTAACACACTTCCTTGTGGTACCCCAGCTTTTATAGTTTTTAGCTCGAAATATGCATCCTCTTGCCTTATTCTAAACATTTTGTTACTTTACTCTGCAAGCACTGGTTATCTTTTCTACACTTTCGAGGTCCATACTGGCTGATATCGGCTTACGTACGTCTAATAGATCTAGCCTGTTCCTTAATTTTCGGCTGAACAGAACTTCAGCGGATGATCTGCCTGTTGTACTATGTTCTGAGTTTCTATAGTTAAATAAAAATTCATTTAATTTTACATTGTATTCTTTTACACTAACTTTTAATAAAATGAATGCTTTCAGTGCCTTTTAAATGATTTTTAGACTGTTCTCAGCCAGTCCATTGCTACGAGTACTTGGACAGCAGGTAGGTGTAGTTAAATTGTATGATGCCGTTATTCCTACAAAAATTCTTAAAACTCAGTGGATATAAATGATGTACCGTTATCCGTGCAGATATTTCTTATCAAACCAAACCAGCTCATTACCTCACATAACTTACCTATAACTACGCTGCTTCCATAGGCGAAAGATACATCAAAACATTCCAACCATTTGGAATATGCGTCTACTATTACTAAATAAACTTGTATTATTAATGCATTTTCTTTATCAGACTGAGCAAATTGTATATTGCTCTTAGCTTCCAACTCCTTAGGATCATTATTTTCTTGTCTCTTGGACCTGCAATGTTCTTTTTGGCGCAGTAGTTGTCGCTGGAGGCCTTCTATTTGAACCTTCATATCTAACAAGAAGTTTCAGCTTTTCTCTCTCTGTTTTTTCATGGATGTAACTGGCATACAACAGCATTTCCAAATCAGTTTTTCTTTTTACTTTTGTTGATGACAGTGTAAGGCAAGTAGAAACTTCACCTTCACAATTTTATAATTTCACTGTTTACACTATAATTAATAACTGGGTCATCGCGGCGACCTTGATAAACCGATTTCGCAACGCATGGACGACGGCGACGGTGTGGTTGTGATGCGCCAGCGAATTACTCTAAACTAGAGCACGCGAGCGCAAATAATACACGTCCGCTCTCGACAGAAGCCAAACTCGGAATTTAATTAGTAATTAACTCAGCTAATGAGATAACTTATGCAAACAGCTACTTGGGGGTTGTTATTTCCTTATACATACATCTTTATAATATGGTTTGCTACATTACAATTACGAAGACTTTAGTTGTATCATCTGGCGTTGTTTGATTCCTGGCAAAGAATTAGGCTTCTATTGCAGTTATTTTCAGTTAAGTAGATATTATATTACTAGCTTTTGCCCGTAGTTTCGCCCGCGTGGATGTTGGAAATTACCCCACGGGAGCGTACTAACGGGATAAAAAATAGCCTACATCTTAATCCAAGTCATGATCTACCCATGTGCCAAATTTTATCTAAATCTATTAAGCCGTTTTAGCGTGAATGCGTACCAAACAAACAAACTCACTTTCGCATTATAATATTAGTTAGGATTACGAGCGAATTCGACTAAACTTATATACCTACTTAGTATTGGATTGAAACCAATATTGTACTAGACTAATGCTAAAATTACAAATCTTTTCGCTAATCATGGTGATAATCGCATTGTTCGTACCGGTGATAATCGCATCGCTTCATCGCATGGTGATGCTTGGATTAGGCATAAATTCCGTAATTGTACTAATGTGCTAACTCAATTACTGATTCACATCGTTCTATCTGGATAATTAAATTACGTAATTATATCATGATAATTCGTGTAAACATAATATTATATTATAACGCGTCTGCTATCTGATGTGTTTGAAAAACACCAACCTCAAAAATGCTGTACAGACTTTTTGTTGAGTCACACTATTTTTTTTTGAAGAAGGCTAATTTATATCATTTTATATTAATGCATAAGTATAAGCACTCTTCATATAGCAGCTGATTTTGATATTCACTGGGACATTTTGATATTTTCAGGGGATGCATATGAATATCTTTATCAATTCTAAAAAATAATACCTAATGATATTTTAGTCTTGCTGGGTAATTACTTAACACACTTACATTGCAAATGTCAATCAATTTGACAATTCAACGACATTCATTGCGTCATTTACGTTGTCCAGCTGACGAATTTCTCAAACATAATTGAATGAAGCAATGGATTAGAAATTTCCCAATGATATTATTATAGTGTAAAATAAAAAGTAAGTTGAAAAACTAAAACCCGACTACTGAAAAATCACGCACGCCGCGGTCGGTCTGTAAGTTATTAAATTAATGGGCGCCCTGCGGACTCTCCGTCCGCTTACCGACCCATCGTGCTGCTCTACGAGGTGGGCAAGCTCTTTGAAAGAGTCATTCCAGACCGCCTCGTCGGGTGACTGGTGCAGAGGGGCCGGTATCACCGGATGCCAACCTACCTCTGTCGAGTGGTCGAAGCCTATTTGACGAACAGGGCCGTCATCTACCCCGGTCATCAGGGAGAGTGGAACCGGCGAGAGATGTCGTGCGGTGTCCCACAGGGATCGGTCCTGGGACCACATCTGTGGAACATCGGGTACGACTGGGTGCTCTGCGCGCCGACCTCCATAGCGGCGTCAGCGTTGTACATGTTACGCTGACGACACGCTGATCCTGGCGCAAGGGCAGTCGCATCAGGCGGCGGCCGAATCGGAGTCGAGTCGACGATGAAGTACCTGGGACTCGTCCTCGACAGCCGGTGGAACTTCGTTGAGCATTTCCGACGTTTGGCTTCCAGACTGGAGCGGGCCGGGGCTGCCTTGAAGCGGCTCCTGCCCAATCTGCGGGGTCCAAACGCCACCTGCCGGAGGCTTTACGCGAGGGTCGTGCGGTCCATGGCTCTTTACGGGGCACCGGTGTGGGCGCGTTCCCTGAGGCTGCGACAAGCCCGCCGGCTGAACGCGTCCCAGAGGGTCATGACCATCCGGCTAGTACGGTGGCATGACCGCTGCCTCACAGGAGACACCGCACGGTCTCCTGTGAGAAGGCGAGCCTCCTTGCCGGATTACCGCCATGGGATCTGGAGGCAAAAGTCCTCGCGCACGTGTGGGAGTGGCGCGAGGAGGCGAAACGCCGGCGCGTAACTCCGCTGCCGTGAGAAATCACGGTACAGCGGACAGAGCTCCGGCGGAATCTCATGGCGACATGGAGAGTGCGATTGTCGCAACCCAGCGCTGGGCACGCCACAATTACGGCGATAAGTCCCTTCTTTGAGGAGTGATTGGAGAGGCGCCACGGCGTCCTCACCTTCCGCCTGACGCAAGTCCTCACTGGACACGGTTGTTTCGGGAGGTTCCTGTTTCGGATAAGGCGGGAGGAAACGCCCGGGTTTCACCATTGTGTGGATTGCCCGGAGGATACGGTGGAGCATACAGTGGAGGTCTGCTCGGCTTGGGTGGAGCACCGCCGTGTTCACACGGAGGCGATCGGCAGGCGGCGATCTCTCGCGTCTAAACCTGGTCCAGGCCATGGTGCGGAGCGAGAGTGCATGGGAGGCCGTCACCTCCTTCTGCGAAGCAGTAATGCTCGCGAAGGAGGAGGCGGAACACGTGAGGGAGAGGCAATAGTCGCGCCCTCGCGCCCCTAGCCGCCGCAGGAGACGCCCTGATTTCCGCCACCGTAGGCGCGGGCTTGCGGACGACGAGTAATGGGCAGCTCGCCGTCTGGTAAGGACCAGGCCCGGGTCGACGGCGCGTTGTAATCTACGCGCGCCTCAAAGAAGTGTCAGCAGTGACGGGGTCCAATAGGGCCGATGCCGCCGGGGTCGCGGGTAGTAACATATTACCCGGACCATTATTACGAATCTATTGATACCTCATTCAAGTGACACGTCAAAATCTGGCTAATTAGCCACATTTTTGTCGTCTTGTCTCTTTTTCGCTCCCGATAATTATGTCGTGCCGTCCTACTTCTACGTGTCATCACCATTGTGCCGTTTTTGAACATCGAAAGTTGTTTAGGCAACCTATCTACGTCTTTTTTACATTTATTATCATTGCAATTTCCTGAAAAATAAGTTTAAACTCATCCAGCAAAATTGTAACTTACCCGTATAATGTCCATGACTTTGTTCAGTGGCTTCCCTCTATAAAGTTGCTGATGGCACACAAGATCATCGTAATCTACGATTTTTCTTCGGATTGTTCCGTTTTCATTCTCCATTGCCAACCAGTCGAGACCACCGTCGCTGCAGTCCCAACTGTTGCCTGCCAACAAAGAAAAAATATTTAAATAAAAACCGGCCAAGTGCGAGTTGGACTCGCGCACGAAGGGTTTTGTACTGTTATCTATAAAAACGGCAAACAAATCACGTTTGTTGTATGGGAGCCCCCCTTAAATATTTGTTTTATTTTAATTTAATTATTTATTTTTAAAGTGAATATTTAACTAAATATTCAATGAATATTTCAAGCGTCTACCTGTTGCCGTTATCATATCGAGCAAAAACGAGCAAAAATATCATGTTTGTTGTATAGGAGCCCACTTAAATATTTATTTTATTCTATGTTTTAGTATTTGTTGTTATAGCGACAACAGAAAAATAAAAATTCGAAAAAATAATCAAATCATCTGTGAAAATTTCAACTGTCCAACTATTACGGTTCATGTTCCTGGTGACAGACGGACAGACAGATGGACGGACAGCGGAGTCTTAGTAATAGGGTCTCGTTTTACCCTTTGGGTACGGAACCCTAAAAAATAACAAAAATGTAGACTGTTACAGTCAACCGCTAGCCCAGGCTGGCAGTTTGACTTTTACGGCGCTTTTAGACTTTGTAGTGTATGCAGTCAAGCTAAGGTTTGCTAGACTCTCGCGAAGGAGGAGGCGGAACACGTGAGGGAGAGGCAACAGTCGCGCCCTCACCGCCGCAGGAGAAGCCCTGGGCGGCGGGAATTCATCGCCAATTCCCGGCCACCGTAGGCGCGGGCTTGCGGACGACGAGTAATGGGTAGCTCGCCGTCCGGTAAGGACCAGGCCCGAGTCGACGCGACGGCGCGCGGCGCGTTGTCCACGTGCGCCTCAAAGAGATGTCAGCAGTGACGGGGTCTAATAGGGCCGATGCCGCCGGGGTCGCGGGTTGTTCGAAAGAGATACCGTGGCCCTGGCACGGGCAACTAAAGGAACACGGGTGGGTTTTAGTCAGTAAAAGTCTGACACGCCCTCCCGCTCCGCCCAGAGCGGGAGAAGTCATTTGATGATTTCCCATCCACAAAAAAAATTAAAAAAGCGGCCACCTGTTTATTTTCGATCACTACATGATCGTTTAGGAAAGTAAGTTGGTGGGTTTCCCTAGAGAGCGTTTTTTGAAACCGTAAAATCAAACCCATCATCATTTTCATGACGGCCGTCACCACTGCCGTTGTGTGGCCAGGCCACCGTTGGAGAACGGTACCTTGGTACCTCGGTACGGTTGGGAAACCGTACCTTAACGGTTTTCGTACTGCACGCATGTTCTTTGACTTCACATTTTTTTTTTTTCTATATGCAGTTTTTGTAATCAATCTAGAAGCGTCACGTGTTTTGTTTTTTTACAACTACTTATTAAAATCAATGGAAAGAAACAAATAACCCATAAAGTGTTACAAAATTATGTGACATATTCCAAGAATGTGATATTTTATAAACTCCTGTTTCAACAATGACGCTATTCACTGTGTATGCACGTGTTGGAGCACTTACAAAATCATAAAAAACCCCTTGTTTTCAACCGATGCCACTCTTTATTAAATTTTGGACCGTATTTCTAAAAGATTAGAATCCATTTTTATATAGCCAGTTTTAGTTTCTCCTATTTCGCTGAATACTTGAAATAATGACCATCGCGCATCGTTCATTTCGAAGTGTATCGTGTCAACTGATATTATTATCAGACTTTAAACAAGTCGAAGTTCAAAATCAAGAGCTGTGCTTGTAAGTACGAACTAAAATTTTATATTAAAAAACTTCTTTGCGTATTTTCTAGTATATTTAAAAGTTTCAGCCGTCGTTTTTGTCGTTAGTATACTCAAAGATGTTTGTGTCCTTCAGTAGATAACAAAGAGTCGTTATAAGTAGAGATTTAACAAATATTCGGCAACTATTCGGTATTCGGCCTATTCGGGCATTTTTTCAGTATTCGGTATATCTAATAAAAGAAAATATAAAGGTAATTTAATCAGAACCTTATTTATTTATCAAATAATCATTTATTTGTTAGTCTTGATATTCAGGATGGTAGTGTTTTTCAATATTTACATGTAATCAAAACAAGTTTTTCGGCATTTGTTGGTAACAGACGATTGCGCTTTTCTTCGTACACAAACACAATACCTACTTCTGAGAATAGTCTTTCACTACGGCAAGGTGACGAAAGGTATTTCTTTTAACAAACTTTATAAGCTTTGGGTCCTGTTTTGAGTTGGTTGACCACCATTAAGGATCTGCCATTAGGAGATTATTTCTAAATAAATACGAAACTTTTTATTCGTAACTGAAGCCATATTAGACAAATGACTTAATTTGTATCTACGATAACATAAAACACAGCACGTTGTGATTGTGACACACTTCCGGCTAATGAGCCAAATACTCCCGCCCCGTCACCGCGTGTCGTAACCTGTTCGCGTGAAATGCACTGGATCTCCCGCCGAATATTCGGCGGCAGAATATTTGGTATTCGTCTGAGAGCGCCGCCGAATATTCGATATTCGGTCAAATCACTACTCGTTGCATCTCTAGTTATAAGTACAAGTTGTTTGGAAGCTGGGTGCAAAGTCTTAAGGGGGTGATAGTTGACACCATTTACATGTCTGAGGTCTTAGATGAAGTATATTTTATTTATTTTTGCCTCTGTGTTAAAGTTGGTATGTTATTCTTTACTATAAGTTTGCAGTTAAAAATTAAAAAAACATACTTTGTCCGAGACATTATGTAATTATGTAGGTACTCATAATATGGCTTAAAATGTTCTGAATGGTGTCGACTATCACGCCCTTAAGGCTTTGCATCTAGCTTCCAAACACCCTGTATATCAATGTTAAGAGGGATACAACGATAATTTTGTTTTTTTGTAAAATTCCTATAAAACCAAATGTATATGGTTAAACATTTGGATTTTCCATATTTGACTATATTGTCTACTGTTGTACTAAAAACGAAACATGATAATTTGAAATTTCTCGATAGAAAAAAATTCCAAAGTAGCACCGATTATTTTCTGTTTTATACGATTATACGTAAACCTTTCCTTATTGTGCAGTAATGTTTGATTTAAATATAGCATCTTTTCATAAATCTACATTTAAACGAAGCGCGTTTAGTTCCAGTGCGCGTGAGAGTCTTCTACGCCATTTCACTTACAGTAAGATTCACGAAAGATGACCACTGCGCAGAAGGCATATTTTAGGTCCCTTTGGAGGTGCGAGGTGAGGCGCGGGCGGAATGCGTCAAGACCGGAGCGACGCCATTGGTCCGCGCGCATCTCGTGATAGGCTGCTCAGTCGCTATTCGTCTATCGCGGCGTCGACGCGCTCACACTGCTCTCGAGTACAGTCGAAAAGAAGTGTTTCTTTGTTTTAAATTGTTTTTTATTTGTTAAGTTTTCGTTGCTTGTTAAGTTTTTTGTTGAGATTTGTTATTGTATTGAACTTATTTGCTATTTTAAGCCATCACAATGCCGCGAGGAAAAGGCAATACTTTGAATAGACAGTCGAGAAGTTTGGTGTACAACGTGTTTCAATATTTTTCACAAGATTTTAAAATACTCGAAGCTTACAAAAAAACGGCCGCGGCAACAAAGACGTCTGTATCGACAGTACAAAGAATTATAAAAGAAAGTAAATCTTCACCGTTTTTAGTGATTTTTAGAACCCCTGGTAAAAAGAGACCGCGCCGTAACCCTGCCTCCGACGTTGACGACTTTGACAAAGGGGTAATTAAGAGATGTATCCATAACTTTCATTTAACTGAAAAAGAATTGCCAACTTTAGAGAAGTTACGAGCAAAATTACATCAAGATATTAACTTTAAAGGATCCAAAACAAGTTTGGGTCGATTAATAAAAAGAATTGGATTTAAGTGGAAAAAAACAGAAAATAACCGAAATATTTTAATAGAAACGTCAGCTATTCGGTTGTTACGAATCAATTACCTAAAAAAACTCCAAGAATATCGAAGACAAAATAGACCAATCATTTATACTGACGAATCGTACGTCCATGCTACACATGCAAAACCCATGGGCTGGGCTGACGGTTCTACATCAGGTCTGAAAAAGCCTATCTCAAAAGGCCAACGTGTCGTAATCGTTCATGCCGGGTCAGAGGCTGGATTTGTGCCCAATGCATTATTAACTTTCAAGTCGGGCACAAAATCAGGAGATTATCATGACGACATGAATTTTGAAAATTACCAGAAATGGATTCGAACTCAATTGGTACCCAATCTCCCACCGAACTCCGTTGTTGTGGTAGACAACGCCCCATACCACAATAAAGAATATGATATGGCTCCCACATCTAATTCCCGAAAATCCGACATGCAAGAGTGGCTTACCAAAAATGGAATCAGCTTTGATTCCAATATGTTGAAACCTCAATTGTACGATATAATAAAAAATAACAAACCTCGTTTTAAGAAATACTCCGTTGACAAAATTTTGATGGAAAATGGTCACGATGTTCTCCGTCTCCCACCGTACCATCCGGATTTAAATCCCATAGAAATGGCTTGGGCCTCTATAAAGGGTTACGTGAGTAGTAAAAACGTAAAGTGGAATATTGGCTGCGTTATAGATTTAATTAAAGAAAAAGTGAATCTGATGGGACCAGAGGAATGGAAAAAACTATGTGACAAAGTAAAATCTATAGAAGAAAGCTATATAAAAAGTGACCACATCGTGGATGTGCTTACGGAGGAATTAATTATACGTGTGGGAGAATCTGACAAGAGTGAAGATTCGACAGATGAGGATTTTCCTGAATCATCGGAAGATGAAGACTTTAATATGGAACCCGGCCCCAGTTCCTCAAGTTCCACGATTCCCTCAAGTTCCATGATAGAGGGAATCATGGAACTTGAGAATAGCGATAGCGACTAAATGTGTTTTACATATTTATAATATTTTTGGTTCAATTTATTTTAATAAACATTTAAAATTACTTACGTTTGATTTATTTGCATAACCAGCGTTTACAACATTACACAAATTATTTAACCAACATTAAGATATTATTTTGTCTTAAGTATTTTCTTCATGAGTGTACGTGCGCAGACGGCCGCCATTTGTGGTCATCTTTTGTGAATCGTACTGTACACACCGAGCTAAACCACGCTACAATCCTCTTAAATGGGTGCTTAATGGGTGACGGAAGCAAAATACTTGGGTCACATGCTATCGGATCGCCTACAGGATGATGCAGACTTAGAGAGGGAAAGGAGGGCGTTGGCAGTCCGCTGCAACATGTTGGCCCGCAGATTCGCACGATGTACTACAGATGTAAAACTGTTACTATTCAGAGCCGTCTGTCAGTCATTCTACACGTGCAGTCTGTGGATCAACTATACGCGGCGGGCTTTCAATGCCCTGCGTGTTCAGTACAATGACGCTCTGAGGGCAGTGTTGAGGAAACCCAGGTACTGCAGTGCCTCAGAAATGTTTGCGGCAGCTTCCGTCGATGATTTCTTCTCCATTATCAGGAAAAGAACCGCATCGATGATGAGCAGGGTCCGTGGTAGCACCAACACTGTCCTCAGAACGTTAGCGTGCAAAATAAATGGTCCGTTTACTGTTTACTGGGCGAGTGTTCACTTGCTCAGAAATAGGAAATAGATTATAGTAAAATACTCGTACTACCTACTGATTTTGATTCTGTACTAACAAATTACTAACACCTTGTCATTTGTATTTTTATGTGTTCTACTAACAACCTTACTAACGTTTCATTTGTTAAAAATGTATGGATGTATGTCTGAAATAAAGATATATTATTATTAAATGGATTCAACAGATTTCGGTATGCTCGTGAATCTATTGACGACACTCACGTGAAAATATTTGGGAGTCCTATTCTTAGGTTAAGTACCAGATACAAAGTCTGAGCTCATAGATGCTCCTTTGTATGTAAAATAAACCATGAATTGAATATATATGTCGGCGGGAATGTGGGCGCAGAGATAGGTAGGTCGTCTCTCTGACCCGGGGTAAGGGTTCTTTGCGTGGGTTACTCAGGCAAACCAATATGATGCTGTGGCATGACTATTACTGAAGAGTATACTGAAGTAATGACTAGGTATAGGTACTGTCAACTTGATAGGTTCGATGGTAGCGTGTCTCTATCTAGTATGCAGGCACACCTCCCAACGACCCTGTCCACGTGCGGCGACGAACGATACTGGTGCCACACGGCGTTCACCGTACGTACTAAACCAACAACCAATCAGAGCTAAGCTATGTAATTTGACGTGTACTAAGAAATCAACTGAGTGACTATCGCTAAACTTCCGTTCGTGACGACATATATTTAAAAGAAAGGAGAAAAAGATATTATCTTCTCTTGAAAGTACCATAACTCCTTTTCACATGGTCACACCTCACACATACAACTAAAAATAAATAGCGTTATTTATACAACGTGTCGCCGCAATGGCGACATTAATTAAAGACACAGGTAGGGCTAGTAGACAGCAATCATAAAAATTAAGATACGTTAAATTAATTCGTAAATTGAAAAATAAAACATTGAAACAAACTAAATAATAAAACTAATTACCAAAATTGTTATAGGATCACTCTATTGCAAAAAACTCATTCATGAACCTATTCATGACAAAAAAAAATTGTGCCTTTTTGGTAAAAGGCACATTTTTTTTTTTTTTTTGTTCATCGTTTGACTATTGTTCTGACCCAGCTGTAAGTAGTTTCATGAATGACTTTTTTGCAAAACCCCTAGAAAGAAAACTCGAGAAGCGTGGCTTTTTTTCTCATTTTTTTTAATTTCATCTCTGCGCTACAGGTTGATGACGCCAAGATGCTATTGTATAAAGATATTTTTATTTCATTAAACGTTATTATCCTGAAATAGCATCTTTTTTTTATTTATTTATTTAAAACAGGTACACCAACAGCTTCTGTATATAATGTATCTTAAGAACTAAGGTAACAATCGCCTCGGACTTACACAGTCGCCAATTATAGGTTAACCAGCATTCACAGAGCTAAGTGATAATGATAACACATTAGTAAAACTAAAAAAAAGAAATTAGAAATTAAGGAAAAATACTTCTTGAACTTAAGAATAACATTAGGTAAAATAAATTTACAATACTAAGACTAAGACATAAACAATATATAATTATAAATTGACATAGAAATGAGATCATAATGGAAAGTACAGCTTCTAAAATAAAGTTTAAAATTACAATTAAAAGCTAAAAAAAGTGAAGAGTTTCCAAACAAACTAACATAATAATTTATCAGATTGCGTTTTTCGGGACTTCAGTATTTTGTTTTTGAAGACTTTTATGGAATCATGGTATAAGTCAACATCTGGTACAAGTTTATTATAAAAATTTATCTCTCTACTGAGTCTGTTCAGGGGTGAGTTTACCCCAACATTTGTCTTGGATGCTTGAGTGTAGAATACATTGGTTACAGGATATCTGGGAATTTTGTAAGGGATTTTTAGTCCAATACGCTCAACTAATTTATTACAGTCTAATTTATTGGTGTCCAATTTTAAAGGAACATTAGATCCTGTGTCAGTCGACGGTCGCGCAGAGAATCTATATTGTACGTTGGTTATATAGACACCAAGGCGATATATTACTGAAGGCTTACGCTAGGTGTTTCGTGAAGGACCTCTGAATGCTTTCGAGTCTTCGTGAGTGCACCGCGTAGTGCGGGTTCCATACTACGCTGGCACCATCTGGCAGGCTGCAGGCTGGTACGGTCAGCAACAGAAGTCAGTTAACACTGCTATTTTTTGACATCATCTAAATTAACACAAAATGATTCGATAAACTGTTTTTTTTCGTTTAACTGTCAAAAGTTAACTTTCTTAAAATTTTAAGTACTTCTGTTCCGAATTGAATTAAATATTTCACTTAATAACTAAGATTAAAAAACTGCAAGTGTCAATCGACTTTTGTTGCTGACTGTACCATCTTGGAGAAATCTACAGCGCAGAGATGAAATTGAAACGAACGAGAAAAAAAAGGCCACGCCCTCGAGTTCTTTTTCCATGAAGCTACTGGGTCAGAACAATAGACAAACGATGAACAAAAAAAGGCGACCTTTTACCAGTTGGCATGGAACAATAGCTTAATGAATGACTCTTTTGCATAGAGTGATCCTAATCTTAGTTATTATTTTATAATTTAGTTTGTTTGAAAAATATTTTTTTCAAATTACTAATTATTTTATCTTATTATAATTTTTATGATTACTGGCCACTAGCCCTACCCTCGTGTTGTATACGCAATACCTACATTTCAGAATTAAAACTTTAAACTGTGGAACTTTGTTTTTTTTTTTTTTTTGTTTTAACTTCCTGACATCTGTATGTTATGCACCACTATATCCCGGAACTAAGTTCTTTGTTAAGTTTTATTTTAATCATTAAAACGGAAAATACTGGCCACTTTGTTCAATTTTAACGATTAAATTATAACTTAACAATATAAAGCTACTATTAATTTGTAATAATAATAACGTACTCTATAGTCTTGTGGAGCACAACTATTCCGGCTTATTTTTTGCATTTTCATTCTAAAATAAAAGAAATAACCAAACAAACGATGACGGCGCCACTGCGTGCTCGGTGATCATGCCGATGCGATCATGCATGATCATTTGAAAAATAAATTCAAATTTGTTCAATAACTTACTTTTTTTGTTGGTCCAATTTTAACATAGAAATATAAAAAACTTTCTTTCATATATCTATGAATTTTAACATTATCATCGTAAAAGATTCCTAACTGCGAAAGTTTAAAATATTTATGTACAATATTGATGAAATAAAGCCAGTTACCAGTTATCACAAAAGAGGCAAAATCCAAAATTATGTGATTATATTGATATATACAGGGTGGAATTTCTTAACCACATCTGGAGGGAAAGTACTGTAAATACTGGAGATATCAAATTTTACTCAAAGGAAACATTTTTTTATTTTTAAAAAGAAACAAATCTACATTCAAATATTTTCGAAAATTCGTTTGCCACACTCGGGAATCGAATTGGCTAAAATCCGAAATGGTGGCATCAATCGATATGGTCAATTACAAGGATCAAATCTCTCTAACAAACATGATAAATTAAGTGAATGGAAAACCATTAAATCTAAACTTACAAATTCAATGAAACAAGATAAAGCAATTTTACTCATAGGTCCATCAGATTTATAAGTTAGTACCTAAAATAAAAATTAATAGTAATTATCTTCATTTATTTATGAGGAAGAACTATTTCTTGATAAGAAGATTGCAATTGGCACGTGTTTGTAATGCAGACTCTTTATTAGATACGTCGTGTGTACGAAGGTCTTCTAAATACTGTCAAGTATCTTGAAATACTGGACCTTGTTAAATGTTTTACCCGAGAAAGAGAAAACCGTATAATTCTACAGCAAGATGGTGCTCCGGCCTATAACAGCAGAATCACCACTTCCTATGTTACTCGTAATTTAACCATTTCAATACCAGGTTTGGTACAAACGGCACAATTTTATGGCCTGCGAGTTCACCAGACCTCGCCCCTTTAGATTTTTTTTTTGGGATAATGTTAAAAATCTTTACCAAAAATCCAATGTAACTGTAAACGAGTTAAGAAAAGTTAAGATTTTAGGTTTTCCTTTCATTTAATTTATCATGTTTGTTAGACTTTGATCCATAAGATTGACCCTATCGATTGATGCTATAAAAGTACAGGATATTATTTTTTCGGGTTTAAACCAGTTCTATTCCCGAGTGTGGCAAACGAATTTTCGAAAATCTTTGAATACATATTTGTTTCTTTTTAAACATAAAGGGATGTTTTCTTTGAGTAAAATTTGCTATCTCCAGTATTTTTAGTGTAGGTACTTTCCCTCCAGGTGAGGTTAAAAAATTCCACCTGTGTAATATTGATCTCATTACATTCTTATTCTTTGGGATGCCAGAGATCTTTTAAAAGTCTTTGCTAGACGCTCGCGGCTAGCAGTTTAATTTTATTTGCCCTACAGAATGAAAGAGCCAGGCAAAAATAACTTATCCTTTGCTTTTACAGGAACATGAGTAGGTAATATAAATTATTTAGCCTTTGGTTTAAACCCGACGCAGGTAAAAGGAAAATAAAGCGGAGAGCAATCGCTTAGCTTAGCATAAATACATTACGTAAGTACCTAGTTTCCGCGAAACCTAACTCCTGGTAAAGGATTTCATGTAACCTGTTTCATGTTTGTAAATATACAAACAGTAATACGAGTAATAATATAATTCTGCTACTCTTTTTACTGCCGAGACTGGAGAATAAAGCTACGGTTTCCTAGATGAACGGTGACAGCAACATAGCTTCTGCAATGTACCGATGGATGACGTCACTGTAACGTTACTTATGAAAAAGTTTTTTGACACCGTAAAGTAAAACCTCGCTGCCATCAAGGTGAAAACGCCTGAAATTCTAATTTCTTTGCAAAAAAACCTGAAAACTTTGAATTTCTCGCGCTTTGAAGTAATGCTAAAGTAGAGTTTGACAAGTTCTAAATTTCAATTTGTCAATTCCAAAGCCGGTTGTAAGGCCGAGATCTATAAACGTTACTTAGCAGCACGTACTCAATAGGCACGGCCGATTTATCTTGGCAAGTCCGATCTGAACTACGCGCAGCAGGCTGCGCAGCTAGATATTTTAGGACATTTTTAGGAACCAATGACATGAGGTGAGTGTGAGTGAGAGAACATGCGCGAAAGTTCGTAGTGCCTATGTTCAGACTTGCCAAGATATTTCGGCCGTAGTGAACTTAGGCCAAGCTTTATTCCTGTCACTGTCACACAACTGTCAAAGTACAAATGCAAGACAGTGATGGGACTTATGTAAATCTCAGAGTCAGTTGCTTTAGCACCCTAGTAGGTCTGTACAGGCAGGTCAGACAAGTGGCCCAGTGGCAAAGACCGCGACTTACGAGTTGTATGTAGGTCGTAGGTTCAAACCCAGACAGGCGCTGTATTTTGTGTAAATTATTTCATCACCACTGCTCTTAAAACGGTGAAGAAAAACATCGTGAGGAAACCAGCATGTCCTAGAACCAAAAATCGAAGACATGTGTCTTCACCAACCCGCACTGGGAACGCGTGGTGGATTGCCCACTCCCTCTCACCGGGAGGAGGTCTGTGTCCCAGCAGTGGGAACATTATAGGCTGATTATGCTTACTGGTAGGTCAGACTGGAAGCCGACCTACATGGTTGGGAAAAGGCTAGGCAGATGTCGATAATACGTAGGTACAGGCAATATTAAAAACTTTTTTACAAAAAAAATACAACCGACTTCCAAAAACAACACTACAAAGTGCCAAATAACTTTAATTTCGGAAGTCGGTGTCTTTGGTTTCTTTTTAGTTTCATTTTTTGCCACCTACTTCCGAAATTAAAGTTATTTTTCACTTTGTAGTGTTGTTTTTGGAAGTCGGTTGTATTTTTTTGTAAAAAAGTTTTTATTTTTCACTTTTTAGTGGTTCACATGTGCTTACCCCTTCACAGCGTACTGGCGTGATGTTATGTAATGAACTGGTGTAAACAACAAACAGACATTAGATTTCAGCAATCCCAGTCCATTTGCTATCATTTATTGAGGAGTTCCGTTGCCTATCTCAGAAGTTCTTCATCAGATCTTCACCAAATTGAAATGGGACCACTCCAAGAAAGTACTCTTCCAAAAACTATACAAATCGCTTCAAGTGTGCCTATAAAATTGGAAGAGTTCTCTCTATTTCTCCAGAATCCCATCATCAGATCCTGACTTGATGATCATGGGACCACCTGGGAAGTATACCCTTTCAAACAAAAGAAAATAATCCAAATCGGTCAAGCCATCTTCGAGTAATCGGGGAACATACATAAAAAAAAAAAAAAAGGTAACTACCAATTGAGAACCTCCTCCTTTTTGAAGTCGGTTAAAAAGTGTTGGGACATCGTTTTCTAAGAATTCGTTGGTACCTTTTCTAATACGGAAACATTTGTTGTTTGATCATTAAAATGAGAAAACCTTTTCTCTGTAGCCTTCCTTTCATGCCATCAAAAGTACCAAAGTTGAAACAAACAAAGTAATATACTTCAGAGAATAATTCCTCCTTACCTAACATTACACACATATTTTTCCATGAAAGCCACATAAATGACATGGCAACGATGAAGATGTAGGTATTTTCTCGAGCGTGAATATCATATCATGGAATAATTCCATTGGGAAATAGCACCTGGCATCTGCTAATAATCTCTATCGCAATAACAAAATAAAGTTAGGTACAGTCACGTGTACGTAGAAGGATGGATTCAAATGTAAGATCACATTCAGCAATTTTCCGAAAGTAATTTTTCAGTTATCAAATCAATCTGCCTAGGTGCTCCTTGCGGGGCTCCACATCGCTGTCAATGCGGTGAAGGAGTCGACTGCCTCGGACACCATGGCCTATCCTGCAGCAAAAGTGCTGGTCGGATGGCACGGCACGCCAGCATTAACGACATCATCCGTCGGGCTCTTGTCACCGCCGGGGTGCCAGCTATTTTAGAACCCAATGGCTTGGCGCGCGACGATGGGAAGAGACCAGACGGAATGACCATAATGCCTTGGAAGTTGGGTAGGCCTTTGGTGTGGGACGCAACCTGTGTCGACACCCTTGCGCCATCCCATCTTCCTAGTACGGCGGGCTGTGCCGGGGCAGCTGCTGCAGGAGCAGAACACCTCAAACGGCGCAAATATAACAACCTTTTTGGGAACTATATGTTTGAGCCGTTTGGGGTTGAAACACTAGGGCCTTGGGGTCCGAGTGCTCATCGAGTTTTTCGGGACATCGCCAAGCGGTTGGTCGACTCTACACGGGACCAGAGGGCTGGCCTATTTTTAGCCCAAAGAATTAGCATTGCCATCCAACGTGGCAATGCTGCCAGCCTTTTGGGCACTTTTCCCATTGACAGCGATGTGGACGAATTTTTTGATGCCCTATGAGCTCTTCCCCTTTTTATTTTTTATTATATACTTGTACATAATATATATATTTTAGTGTTAGCTTGTACATTGTAATTAAGATAATCTGCCTAGCCATTTTCCAACTATCTTGGGGTCGGTTTTCAGTCTAACCGGGTGCAGCTGAATTAACAGTATTTTAATGGAGCGACTACCTATCTAATCTCCACAACCCAGTTACTGGGTTACACGATATACCTTGGTAAGATTGTTGTTAGACTTTTGGACTTCAGACTACCTGTAACGACTGTCAAAGATCTACGTATGACAGCTGCGACCATGTGCTGTCCTAGGATATCAAATGAAATTGTTTATTATTTTTAAAGGATATCGGAATCACTTTTACACGTGATATCCAAAAAAAAAAAAAGCTAGATGAAGTCCACATTTCTATACGCACACATGGGGTGCGTCTGTCTGACATTTAAGGGATTAAGTCCAGACATAATCTTGGTCAGATCATGTGAGGACTGAGGACCATGTAGATCCATGTCTGAAATGGTCTTTTGAGGAAAGAACCATACAAATGGACCTGTCCAGCCAGTGCAAGCATTTGTCAACAATCATGTAGCTCAACTCAGCATTTAAAGCAAGGACCCGTCTCGATATATTATGGATGGCCACCCATCCACAAACCTTATTAGCATTAGACATTTTTGTTTGTCGTGACTTTGTACCTACAACAGGACAAATTCCTTGAAAAGCTACAAAGCTATCTAAGCTAAGCTATATAAGCTAGCTAAACTAAGCTAAAATAATGAAGCTACATTGCCTAACTAATTTAGTTCATAATTTGGGAAATGGCAGAAGAGGTCAATTGAGAAATAAAAGAAGCGATAAATACTGTTTAAAATAAATACAAAAACGTGATGTCCGTATTCGGCATTATGTATGGAAACTTATGTAGGTATACATTGCTTCAGGGCATTCACCCAAACTATACCTATATACAGGGTTACTGGTAACTCGACGTATTCCTTGCAGGACGTCATAGTAGGGTTAAAATGCAGCAAATTAGGCCACCAAATGTTCTACCGAAATTCAGTAGTTTTTGAGTTAATTCGATTTTTAGCTTTTCTATGAAAAATCCCAGATTAAATCATTTGGAGCCAATTTAAAAATGATTTACGGCGCGACTGTACTGAAATTTAAGTTAACATCATAGCTGACGCCGTAGCAGATCCTTGTTAATAATTCAAAGTTCAAAAATGCCAAAAACTTTGGCAAATATCACTAAAGAAACATTTAGTTTTTTTGTGAATTTTGCTATTACTTCATACAAAATGTTGTCTAGTGAAAAAAAAAATTACTACGTCTGATGTACAAATTACTAGGAAAATATCCTTGTCTTATCAGCTATTCAGAAAGGTATGAAAGTTAATACAAAGTTAAGGACTACATTATGTGCGTCTCACAAAAAGGTGATTATTCGGAAAATCAATAAAACTATTTCGTGAATATTAGCATTATTTTTAATAATAAAATATCAGTTTAAAAACTTTTACTACACTTTCACACGTCTTGTTCGATGTGCTGCCCTCGGTTTCTAATACACGTTCTTATTCGCTTCCTCACTTCAGTTTTTGTGATTCTTGATGTGATTGTTGCCCTCATCTGGTCCGCTGCATCTCTTATTCTCTCCCTTAGTTCTTCAATTGAATTTACTGGGGTCACATAAACTAGGTCTTTCATATGACCCCAGACGTAAAAGTCTAGTGGCGTAAGATCAGGGCTACGTGCAGGCCACGGAATTGGCCCACCGCGCCCTATCCATCGGTTTGGGTAGGTTTCATCCAGCAATTGTCGAATTGTGATTCGGAAGTGGGCTGGACATCCGTCATGTTGATACATCATGTTTGCTCTTCTGTCTTCCGGTACATCCGTGAGCAGTGGTGTTAAATGATTTCTTAGGAAATCTTCATAAAGTTCCCCATTTAATGTTTGGGGTAAAAAATGTGGGCCAATTAATTTGTCGTCGATAATACCCATCCAAACATTAAGCGAGAATCTACGCTGGGATGCGGTTGGTTTCAGTTTCTTAGGATTTGCTTCTGCCTTCGGTGCCCAGTAATGTAAGTTGTGGTAATTTGTGATACCATTCCGGTCAAAACATGACTCATCGGTCCACAGAATGTTTTTTAAAAAGTTTTTGCTTTCGGCGTCGGCATTTAGCATAAAACGACAAAATTCAAGCCGTCTTGGCGGATCTCCCTCTTCTAATGACTGGACAGGTTGATAGTGGTATGGATGTCGGCCTGATAAGTGAACTACAGACCAGACTTTCCACTGTGCCATAGCAAGCTCACGCGCTACGATGTTTGTCGATATGTTGGGGTCGTCAATAAAACGTTGAAGAATCAGCTCTTCGTCCTCAGCCGTGTATCTCCGAGAACGACCAGTGTCAATTTGCCTGCTTCTTTGGACGCTGCCAGTTTCAGATAATCGCCGATAAGTCGATCCAAAAACACTAACGTGTGGGAGTCGGCGGTTGGGAAAACGAAGTTGATATTCTCTCCGCGCCTGAGCAGCGTTACCGTCACTAAGTCCGTAACAGTACATTATGTCAGCGTATTCAAGGTTAGAATATGCAGCCATAGTCAGCACTTATGAAGGCACAGCACAGCACAAGAGCAAGATACGCAGTATCAGTTAAGGAAATAGCCAGATAACAAAACACGAGCTTGCGCGACGTAGAGTTGAAACTAACTGACTCTGACGACCAGATTTTGTAAAGTCGCACCCCGTGTCATGCCGGGAGAACAATAGTGACCAATCACAAAGCTTGCCGAGTGTTTGGGGTTCAAGCGCAGGTAAAAACTACGAATAATACGAATATGAAACAATAGGTTGACCGTCTCGCAATTTTACCTGCTCCTCATAAAACTCATTCTTTCCCTGTCACACATGCAAAAGTATTGACAATCATACCTTTCTGAATAGCTGATAAGACAAGGATATTTTCCTAGTAATTTGTACATCAGGCGTAGTAATTTTTATTTTCACTAGACAACATTTTGTATGAAGTAATAGCAAAATTCACAAAAAACTAAATGTTTCTTTAGTGATATTTGCCAAAGTTTTTGGCATTTTTGAACTTTGAATTATTAACAAGGATCTGCTACGGCGTCAGCTATGATGTTAACTTAAATTTCAGTACAGTCGCGCCGTAAATCATTTTTAAATTGGCTCCAAATGATTTAATCTGGGATTTTTCATAAAAAAGCTAAAAATCGAATTAACTCAAAAACTACTGAATTTCGGTAGAACATTTGGTGGCCTAATTTGCTGCATTTTAACCCTACTATGACGTCCTGCAAGGAATACGTCGAGTTACCAGTAACCCTGTATTTAATGGTTATTTGAGGTTAAAACTGTGTATGCTTTTTTGCAATGATCTTTTTTGCGTAGACAGCACATCTTTTTATTATTTTCATTCTTCGCTAATCTTATTTTTTTTCGTTTTTAACCGACTTCAATAAAGGGAGGTTTCTCAATTCGACCGTATGTATATTTTTTATTTCATGTATGTTCGCATTTAACTTCGTCGTTTATGAACCGATTTTGATGATTCTTTTTTTTTGGAATGGAGATAGCCCAAGGGAGGTACCATGATAAGAAAATCAGGATCTGATGTTGGAATCCTAGAGAAATCGAGGGGAACCTTCAAATTTTATAGGCACACCTATAGCGATTTGGGTATTTTTATAGTTAGTCGTGCATTCGCTCCCGGAAAGCACCATTTGGTGAAGTGGAACTGATGAGGAAGACCACAGACGGCTATCAGAACTACTTACTCAATAATACGTATTTCACGGGTTGCGATTTGATTATTGCTAAGCAATTTATGCTCGTCACAATACATATGTTGAAGTGGAGCTGATGGTGACTTCACCATCAGTTCTAGTTCTCCTGGTGCCTTACTGGGAGATCTCCTCAACAATTAACGTCCTTGTATCGGGAAAAGCAATATTTTGTAAAAGGTGATGAGCAGTTGACATTAAGCTATTGTATCTTAGATAAATCGCAGAGTGACCCACTAAAAAGTGAAAAATAAAAAAACTTTTTAACAAAAAAAAAACACCGACTTCGAAAAAAATACTACAAAGTGAAAAATAACTTTAATTTCGGAAGTCGGTGACAAAAAACTAAAATACAGATCCAAAGACACCGACTTCCGAAATTAAAGTTATTTTTCACTTTTTAGTATTTTTTTGGAAGTCGGTTGTTTATTTAGTAAAAAAGTTTTTTATGTTATTTCCTATACACCTATTCTACTATGTTGTTCTTCTTTTCATGTTCTGTGTGTCCAGCAATTCTGACATTATCCAAACCAATGACGAAGACGCACTTGACTCTCACTTGGCGTATGGTATGGTACGCTGATGGCAGTATAACTTAACTTTATAGTCTCTATACCTCACCTGCTAAATAAAGGTGTTCCAAACTCCTTGGTCCCGTCAATAGAGGCAACTTAATGTGTCTCAGCATGTTTCCCCGAAGGTCTATCTCGCGAAGAACTGGCATGTCAATCACTACCTCCGGTGGTAGCTCCCAGAGAGACATCAGTCCGTGGAGTGTCAGTTTCTGTCGAGAAAATGTTAACTGGTACACATGCTAATACTCTATTATGTAGTACTTAGTAACGCACAGAGATTAAGAGATTTTGCAGACGACAGAAAATAAATAACCGGTGATGGCGGCGACACAGCTGCCGACTTGAGTCTTTCAAAATCAGTTACTGACATAAACTAAACACCGGTCGCAACATTATTGCGTTAGTCTACATAGACTGTCTTTTTACAAAAAGCCTAGCATTTTATTTCTAACTAGCTGAGCCCCGCGGTTTCATCCACGTAGACCGGGACAAAAAGTAGCCTATGTGTTAATCCAGGGTATAATCTATCTACATACCAAATTTCATTCACATCGGTCCAGCCGTTTGAGCGTGAAGAAGTAACAAACATAGAAACACACGTACAAACTTTCGCCTTTATAATATTATATTAGTGTGATTTGATCCTATGCAAAAGGCGAAAGACTCATTTCAGGTTGTTGAGAGAGGCCCATATTATTATGAGCTACGACAGACTGATTTATTCAATCTCAGCTCTGTCAAGCGATGGATAACCTGCTTGCGGTAGCTACAAAACATGGACTTATTCAGTCGAAGCATGGTTGAAAAGATTTCAGTGTTGAAGAACCCTGGCATCAAGTTGCGTCTTCTCTGAGAGAAACGAAGTCTAAAACTTTCCGTTAGAGTGCACTCTGTTTTTTTTTTTAACTTTTGTGGAATTGTTGGAAGTACGGATTTCTCTCGTTTTAAGAGACCTGCTTTCTGGTTGACAAAGACTAAGATTCCTAGCTACGCATGAAATAGTTCAATACTTCTTTCTACGCAGTCTGATAAATCACAGCTTTCAAGTAAACTTAACAGTTTGGTTACAGGTACCTACATCTCTCCACATATTTACATAATTTTAGGTTGAAAGCTAGTATATATAACAAGAACCTTGGAATAAAAAGACTTTTTCTAAGCATTCTCAGATAATAATTTAAAATGCGGAGATTTGCCACTGCAATCTCTTGGGAGATATGTGGATATACAATACGGAGTTGGAGAAATATTCCTATACCTAGTGGAAGCAGAACTAAACAGGATAATAAACTTTACCTTCCTATAAATACGTACCTACCTTTACTGTTTTCTTTATTTCGTTTTTAGACGGAAACTACCTCAATCTGTTTTTCAAATGTCTGTTTCTTGTTTTAAAAATCTTGTTGAGTGCTTGTTTAAATAAAACGTATGAAAAAACATCTCATATCGTCTGCCCTTCACGATACCAATGATGTCATGGCTTTATTTTAGTGATGTTTTAGCTGCAATTGAAAATGAACCTTGTATGATGAAACATTATGAGTGTATTTTCATTTATAACCGTGTTCCTCAAAGTGGAGCTTGATAGATAGGTAGTAATGTGACTCACAGTGTCAAAGCAAACCACGAGCTTGTTAATATAGCCCTATTGAGTACCTATACCTATCTACATCTGTATTGATTTACCTAACAATACAACATTTATAGGCACCTACCGTTTGAGCCAACCGAGTGAATTTATACACTGGCAATCGCAAGGCAATCGTCGTCGTTATACTGTAAGAGACGAATGGGAGAATCCCGAATAGACCTGCGGTCCTGCACCCTAATTGCGTAGGCCACTATCGGTCGGAATCTGAATATTTTTGTAGCAAATTGCTTATCTTTTGCTTCATAACATAAGTTAAAAAAATATGTCTTCTCAACACCGTAAATAACGCAATGAATGTTGTTGAACAGTCAAAATGAAACCGATTCCGATTGATAGTGTGAAGTGACTCCTAATCCAACGCCACTACGTCAGTCCGACCCCAGGACCTGACCTCGAAACCTATCCTTCTGCAGCGAGGGGTGAGACAGGGAGACGTTATCTCTCCGAAACTGTTCACCGCTGCACTGGAGGATATCTTCAAGGTTCTGGACTGTAAAGGGCTAGGCATCAACATCAATGGTGAGTATCTTACTCACCTTTGGTTTGCCGACGATAAGTAGTCATGTCTGAGACTATGGGGGACCTCAGTACAATGGTACTCTTCGCTCAGAAGAGTCGGCATAGGAAGACTCAAAAAGATAAACAAGCAGGAATGGATTTAGCCTTCAAAAAAGGTTGTTGTCACGTTGGATCAGCGGAGTAACGTCACACACACCTCACAATAGAAGAGGTACCTAATTAGTCGTGTGTGTCTCATCACATTAGTCATTGTCAAGTCTTGACAGTTGAACCTTTTCTCTCAATATAACGAAAGATACTAATACTACCTGTAATGTATAACGCGAGAGCGTCATTCTACCGGACGCCGCACAGTATGGAATTTTCATGATCTAGAGCAGTCATGTGATCATATCAAACATAGGGCCCGCGAATCCTTATCAAGCGGCCCGTGGCCCGCGACAAGGTCTAAAGACTTTTACTTACTTACGCCTGAAATTTTGTAGGTATTTTAATCTCAATCCTAATCTTGATCCCGAATAGTCTGCTGCTTAAACAATAGGTATTAGAATCTAGTCATATAATAATTGAGCCACTTTAGTTTTTAACCCCCGACGGAAACAGAGGGGTGTTATTGCGGCGATAAGTCCCCTCTTTGAGGAGTGGTTGGAGAGGCGCCACGGCGTCCTCACCTTCCGCCTGACGCAGGTCCTCACCGGACACGGTTGTTTCGGGAGGTTCTTGTTTCGGATAAGGCGGGAGGAAACGCCCGGGTGTCACCATTGTATAGATCGCCCGGAGGACACGGTGGAGCATACAGTGGAGGTCTGCCCGGCTTGGGCGGAGCACCGCCGTGTTCTCACGCAGGCGATAGGCGGCGGCGATTTCTCGCGTCCAAACTTGGTCCAGGCCATGGTGCGGAGCGAGAGTGCATGGGAGGCCGTCACCTCCTTCTGCGAAGCAGTAATGCTCGCAAAGGAGGAGGCGGAACGCGAGAGGGAGAGGCAACAGCCGCGCCCTCGCGCCCCTAGCCGCCGTAGGAGACGCCCTGGGCGGCGGGAATCGATTGCCGATTCCCGGCCACCGTAGGCGCGGGCTTGCGGACGACGAGTAATGGGCAGCTCGCCGTCCGGTAAGGACCAGGCCCGGGTCGACGGCGCGTTGTGTTCCACGCGCGCCTCAAAGAGATGTCAGCAGTGACGGTGTCCAATAGGGCCGAAGCCGCCGGGGTCGCGGGTAGTTCGAAAGAGATACCGTGGCCCTGGCACGGGCAACTGAAGGAACACGGGTGGGTTTTAGTCAGTAAAAGTCTGACACGCCCTCCCGCTCTGCCCGGAGTGGGAGAAGTCATTTGATGATTTCCCATCCACAAAAAAAAGGGGGTGTTATAAGTTTAACGTGTGTATTTGTGTATCTGTCTGTGGCATCGTAGCTCCCAAACGTCTGAACCGATTTGGATTTTTTTTGTTTTGTTTGAAAGGTGACTTGATTGCGAGTGTTCATAGCTATGATTCAAGAAAATCTATTCAGCCGTTTGAAGATTATCAGCTCTTTTCTAGCTGAAGAATGGATGTGAGCATCCTCCACAGGTCTTATCGAGTCGAAATTTGGTACTCTGTTAATTCAATGATATTAGAATAGGTAACATATTAACCTTGAATTGATGCTGCAGCATTACCTGGAATTTGCAGGGTACCCAACTTGCTCACCAACTTACAGCAGAGATATCGTATTATATTTGGACTCATTGGTATGGTCAAATCAAATCAAATCATCTAATGGTTTGCAAACATGGGTAATTAACACCAACCACCACCAAGAAAAAGGAATTGAATGAATGAAAAAAAAAATAGGAAAAAAAAAGAAAAAATGAATGAATAGGTTATAATATAGATGGCAATCAGGGACTGATGCAAAAATAAATGAGGGTTTTGATTCGGGGGTTTTTTAAATATAACTTTTAACTTGTTGAATAACTATTCTATTCTAATTCTATTTATTCTGAATTCCAGTTATCAATTACTTTTGCAAAAATTTTATTGGCTCTGGCCCGCAAGCATGGCCTTAATTTTTGGCACTTTTTCAAAAAGTGAAAAAATATCGATAGGGTCATTTGCCAAGACACGTAGGTACCGGCTGAACTGATGGTCCTAGAGAAAAGTCATCAAATAAGAATTTGAATAGAATTAAATTAGCTTTAAGTTAATTCTAGACTGGTGCCTCTAGGCTCCATAGTTTCCTCAAAAATAAGCTCTGGACAGACGCACGTGTACTTCGAGAAAGGCGGCAGAGGTGGATCAGAGTGCGACCAATATCCAGCAAATTCCTTCATATGTGGAGAAATGCAGGTTCCACGAGGGATGGTTTTGTCCCTGCATGCCATCAGTGGGTCACACCACCTCTGCCCTTTTCTGGCAAGGCAAGATAAAGTGGTGCAACGTTCTAAAAAAAAACCTGAGTTGATAGACCTCACCAGCATTTTCCTAATTTAATTCTATACAAATTCTTATTTCCCTTAGATTTATTCTTATTTACCTTTCTCTAGGACCATTAGCTCAGCCGGTACATGTCTTGGCAATAACTTTTGTTTTAATTATCAATCATTTATATTTTTTTGGAAAACAGTGCCCATCTTTGACTAGCTGTATTTTAGCAACCAATAGACCTAGAGTGACTGAGTTGGGCTTAAATTGTACCAATTTAGTTTGCTTCACAAAAATATGAACAAAGATACTTAAAAACGCGACCTTAAGGTACATTTTTCAAAAAAACTGAAACAAAGTGCCAGAATTTCGCAGTTTTTCGAACACCACGGGAGTAGCACAAGGTTTTCAGTGTTGGGTATAGACTGCTCTCAAGGGACCTAACAACATATAAAAAAATCGTAGTTACATGCGCGTTTGCGATCTTTGATGTTGTTATTGACTGGGCTAAACGTAATCCACTGGGTTCTACCTCGAACTACCCTTCTCAAATCCCAGTGTCCAGCCGTGAGTTTTAAATCATCATCCCATCTTGTTCGTTGGTGTCCTCTATTGTGCTAGACACCTTTGAGGTACCAGAAAAAAAAAATGTTGTATTATAAACATTTAATTTCATCTCGTGCGGAAAACAATGACAATTGTAAAACACGTGTAACATTTCAGCTATCGATAAACCGGAAATTGAGTCATGCTTTATAAATAAAGAGGTTGTTAACTCATCAACTAAATGGATGTGATATTATAATCTGACAGTTCGGTAGCTGGAACATCAACAACTTTCAACGATAAACTCGCTCGATAAGATAAACACTTTTATTAAACTTGTAATAGGCTTGTTGAATATTGTTTACTGTTATCATATTCGCAATCTACATAACAGCTGGTAATATTTATTGACGTAACATATGACTAACGTGACAATTTATTACCAGCGGAATAAGTAATAAAAAACTTTGCTATATTACTAGCGTTTACTATGAAATTAATAACACTAATAAAAAGTAGGTTTATTTAGTGTATAATAGTCGAGTTACTAAGCCTTAGTCATAATGACTTCTAATGTCTAAGCAGTTGTTTTGCATTTGTCGGCGGAACAAATCAGTTTCAAAAAATAACGGGTCTAATTTTCAAGTAGTAATGGAGCTCATTACTTACATGATTTGTTGATGTTAGTCTTGGTAATCAAAATGGTTTTCAATACTGCGACACTGAACTGCAATTTGTCACTTGTCCAGGCTTGTCCCTATATTCTATTAATTAGAGAAAAACTCTTTCGACAGGTGCGTTATTTCCAGGCAGACACAATTTAATTACACAGTTGAGGTTATTAGCACGGAAATACTGGAATAATTCCACCCAAAGGTTTTCAGCAGGGACATTTCTCAGCATTCCTGGTAGATAGTGTTTTTTTTTGGTCTGTCGCGTTGCGAGAGCAAAAATAATAGGCACATACTTAGTAGGTAAATTAATTTATCGTTTGGTCTGTTTGCGTTTTTGCCCTCGCTAGGGACAGCGGGACAGACAGCCTGAAAGCGGGACGTGGTCAGGTTACATATGATCCATAATTTACGTAGTTAGGTAAGTACATTGTACATACATAATTAAATAACTAGGACACTTCCCTATCCAACAATCTACCAAGATAAATTAATAATCCTACTTAATTTTGCTTTCGCGTACAAAAAAATTTGAAAAGCAAGTTCTGCATTTAGGCAAATAATGAATATGACGTGCATAGATTATTTACTATCAAACTATCGAAGACATCAAAATCATAGCATGAAAATTTTTATAATGTTGGGGATTGTCGCGCTCTTTTTACAAAGTTGAGTGACATCGCCGAAGCGGCATGGTGGCCCACGGCGAGAAGAGGTGCGTGGGCTATACTGTATCCTGAGCATCGTAAACATCGATAAGATAGGGTCAAAAGTCAGCATGGGAACATAAACAAGAGCAGCGTAGCGACCATTGTTATACAGGGTCAAATTAAATTAGCTAGCGAAACTCCGCAAAGTGATGGGTATTGGGTATCGATATCTAAACGACAAAAATGGCGGTATTTAACTTCGCAGCTAAATGGCGAAAATTAGTGACGGGCAGCAGCGTCATTAGTGCGAGAAGCTGCGATCTGCGATGCGATTATGGTCAAACCCTACAGTGGCAAGCCAGAATCAATCACGGACCCCAGTTTCGCGGCCGCGTTGCTGTTCCCGATTTTGGCGGCGTTTACGGTAACGGCAAGGTACAAGGAAGGAGGTGCGATCATTTCTTGCGATCAAGGTCATTCGTTTAAAATCTTCCTGCTGGATAAACGTTACTCCAGCAGGATTACTTTTTGGTTTTTTTTTTTTTCAAAACTACAGCACGCACAAACTTTTTATTTGACGCTCTAATTATTCGTTGAACTTAATTCATTCTAGAAGAGATTTTCTTACTGGAGTAACGTACACAAGAATCCCTAAGCTAGGAATGGCCGCCAAACCCAACTTACCTTGGCAACGTATAATGGACGCACGTTACGGCTTGACGAACACCTATTGCAGCTAGAAGAAGAACTCGGAAAAATAAGGTGGCACATTTTTGGGTTGGGTGAAGTCAATAATCCTTGAATCGGGCCACCTTATGTATATTTGAGAGGAAAACCATGCTTTCCCAAGGCGGAGTCGGGTTCCTGGTGACAAAGTTGTAGAAGTTTCCAGTGCAGGGTCTCGAACAGGGTAGCGTACCTTGTTGTAAAGCTAACTGTCAAAGTACAAATGACTTACATTTAACTAACTTTTAAATGTATTTGCATTATGACAACTGAATATATTATTTCCTTTGGCAACACTTAGAAATTACGGTTATGATATTATCGTTCTTCTGGGTGGGGTAAAAGTCGTTTTAAATTGTAAAACGGAAAGCAGGGCAGTGATCATGGAACCACGAAGCGTTTCGCTTGAAATTGTAGTTAGAGTTCCGTGTGTTTAATAAAGTTATTTTATACAAAGAACAGTGTATAGTTTTCTTAAAATAGTTCACTCAAGGTTGTTCAGGTACTAACCGATGAAGAAGTGGAGGAAATGTTCGAGGACATCTCCAAGACCTTGCATTCCACAATAAGGCTCACTACAACTTTCTCATGGGGATTTTAATGCTAAAGTGTGAGTACAGAATTGCAACGAATCGGTTGTAGGATCCTACGGGTTTGACAGAAGAAATCATAGAAGACAAATGCTTGTCGACTTCCTTGAGAAGGAGGAATTCAACAAGGCGAAGTCTTGACACCATGACGAAAAATGAGATAGACTTCATCATAATAGATAAGAAGCATTTATTCAGGGATATCTTGGTGATCAACAGGTTCAATACCGGCACTGCTGCTGTTCGTATGGAACCAGTCCGTCAGTCGTATTGATTCTAGAGCCACCTTAACCCACAATTTCACGGAAGGCCTGCCAGTAGTAAGCCAAGACGAAATCGAGGCGGTAAGACGGGATTACGACAGAGCTCCTGAAAGCGGGAGGAAGTCCTGCACCTACTGAAGGAGCTTCGGGAGCTCTTCAACTGTGTCCTGTTCTTTGGGAGAACATAAGAAGCGTGGCGAAGGAGCGTGGTCTTTTTTTACTTTCAAAAACCAGCCAAGTGCGTGTCGGACCACGCACAATGAAGGGTTCCGTAGTTGGGATGAATTTATCCCAAAAACAATCTTAACTTTGCAGTTGAAAAACATGTTCTCCCATACATTCCAACTGTAAATGTAAGTTTGTACTCACAATATTGAGAGATTTACCATGTTATTTTAAGACCACAGATTTCTTATAGGTTTTCCTGTAATCTACAGATAAAGATATATTTTCCGTATATTTTTCAAAATTTTAGGCTCAGTAGTTTCGGAGATAAGCGGGGAATGGTCAATTTTCATCTATTTTCTTAAATAAGTTAAAAAATATTTATTTTAACATTGTAAAAAAAAAATATATTGGAAACCCTCATAGTAAGCCCTTTCATTTGATATGTCACACGGTATAGTTTGCAAAACTTTTTTTTTTAATTTTCTTATTTACTCCCCAAAAGTGCTCCCATATTCAAAATTAATTGATTAACTTTATTCGTCCGTGTTTGGATCACAGAAATTCATACGTGTACCAAATTTCAACTTGATTGGTCCATTAGATTCGGAGCAAATTGGCTGTGACAGACGGACAGACAGACATACGAGTGATCCTATGAGGGTTCCGTTTTTTCCTTTTGGGGTACGGAACCCTAAAAAGGGTTATAAGACCTGTTAAGTATGTGGAAGGGCGGTGACACTGGTCAATCAAACTTCCTAGTTTGTTGCACACTGCTTTAATTCAAATTAAAACAAGTAAGGCGGCGGCGTTTCACCGCTTTTGCGATCTTGCCTGTAGTTATAAATAGGTTTATAGTGAGGTATGATATATTTTTGCCTCCGCTTCCGAAGTAATCCATGTCTCAGTAAAAATTAGTAAGTGTACCTATGTTCTTTGGTGTTGATTTATTATCCATTTCATTTCGTCAAGTTTGCCAGTCTTGCTTATGCTGCGCAAATTCGCATAAGAGAATCGCAGCGACACAGTAAATAAATATATACTGTGGCAGCGAGCTCGGGTCGGATAGTAGGTATATCTTCGTATCTAGTTACTAGTTGATGGTTTAGTCGTGTATTTTGCATTTTGTATTGAGGCGGTTATTCGTTTTTTTGGTTGGTTTGGCAGCAATCATAGGTATATCAATCCACACGCCGCTCCTCGGATAGGTACCTACTATAAAAGCAGTGCGAGAAGACATTGTTTACCTTTTTTTTCTTCTTTTTTTTTGTGGATGGGAAATCATCAAATGACTTCTCCCGCTCCGGGCAGAGCGGGAGGGCGTGTCAGACTTTTACTGACTAAAACCCACCCATGTTCCTTCAGTTGCCCGCGCCAGGGCCACGGTATCTCTTTCGAACTACCCGCGATCCCGGCGGCATCGGCCCAATTGACCCCGTCACTGCTGACATGTCTTTGAGGCGCGCGTGGAACACAACGCGCCGTCGACCCGGGCCTGGTCCTTACCGGACGGCGAGCTGCCCATTACTCGTCGTCCGCAAGCCCGCGCCTACGGTGGCCGGGAATCGGCGATCGATTCCCGCCGCCCAGGGCGTCTCTACGGTGGCTAGGGGCGCGAGGGCGCGGCTGTTGCCTCTCCCTCACGCGTTCCGCTTCCTCCTTCGCGAGCATTACTGCTTCGCAGAAGGAGGTGACGGCCTCCCATGCACTCGCGCTCCGCACCATGGCCTGGACCAGGTTTGGACGCGAGAGATCGCCGCCGCCGATTGCCTCCGCGAGAACACGGCGGTGCTCCGCCCAAGCCGGGCAGACCTCCACTGTATGCTCCACCGTGTCCTCCGGGCAATCCACACAATGGTGACACCCGGGCGTTTCCTCCCGAAACAACCGTGTCCGGTGAGAACCTGCGTCAGGCGGAAGGTGAGGACGCCGTGGCGCCTCTCCAACCACTCCTCAAAGAGGGGACTTATCGCCGCAATTGTGGCGTGCCCAGCGCTGGGTTGCCACAATCGCACTCTCCATGTCGCCATGAGATCCCGCCGGAGCTCTGTCCGCTGTACCGTGATTTCTCGCGGCAGCGGAGTTACGCCCCGGCGTTTCGCCTCCTCGCGCCACTCCCACACGTGCGCGAGGACTTTTGCCTCCAGATCCCATAGCGGTAATCCAGCAAGGAGTGCAAGTGCAAATGTCTTTAGTGACCATTGGAGCCAGCGCTAACCATTTGCTTGAATTATGGGAACCAAATATGACTGAGTGACTAGTAGTAAATCCCTGAAAGATATGGAAAGATCTCATCAGATTAGCCTTTTTTTGAGATTAGCATTGCTTATTTTTTTTTTTTTTATGTCCTTTGCGTCATGTTTACCGCAAATAAACGTATTTTCTTTCTTTCTTTTCTTTCTTTAGCGTGCTCGAGGCTCGGGATCCTTCGGCAGACAATCAGTCCCTCGTATGTGTTGGGTCGCTCGCCTGAGATTAGGAGCGCGCGTAGACCTAGTCCACTCCACCTTTACAAAGCTCTAGCAAACTTTATTTTGCGACACAAAGAGACAAAAAACGAAACACTGATCGACTCCAATGCGCAAATTCAGGCAAGAGCCACAAATTCGCAAACCCACGACATAAGTCGCGCAAGCTTCAAAAGACGCTCAGTAAAAAAAAAATTACGGAAAGCGCTCTCGAGATGACCGTTCACTATAACGTCCAATGACCAGCAAGGGGTTGGTATTACTAAATTTTTATCTATTCTTAATTTTTAATAATCGCAAAGATAATTTTGTTATCATTTGTTGTTATAGCGGGACTAGAAATAAACAATCTGTAAAAATGTCAATTGTCTACCTGTTACGGTTCATGAGATACAACCCGCTGACCTACAGACGGCCGGACGGACGGACGGACAGCGGAGGCTTAGTAATAGGGTTCCGTTTGGCAAGATTCGGGTACGGAATCCTAAAAACAAAATACACAAACCTCAATCTTGTTCACAGTGCTGAAGTGTCCCTTGAAGCTTTTCAGACTGGTAGAATTGATGAATTCTAAGAAGGCCAACTCAGGATAGTGGTACTGAAGGCGAGCGACGTTGAAGCAATCCCCTGGCCAGTTCTGTAACCGGAGGTGAGTTATCTCCCGCCTAGAAAAAAGAGAGAGTACAAAACGGTTAACAAAAAAGAAAATAGGGGTTAAAATTTGTTTCTGAAAAAAACAGTCCCAATTATTCTATTTGGAGCTCATAACTCATTAGGTTATTGTCATTAATTAAGCCTATTACCCAGGAGTGATGAGTTTAAAAATATTCTTGGTTGCATTTTTTTGAAAATGTTAGAGCTGGTGCCATTTCTGTGCAGTGGTGTCATTACAATTTCCCACTACTAAGTCCCGAGTAATCCCCGAAAAGCGGGACTGAACCCTGTCCCGCGCGGACTTTAAATTTTGGACTAAAAATCGGGACGTTCCGCCAAAATTGGGACGTCTGGCAACGATGCGATAAACAAACAAACACACAGACCTCAAACCGCACTCGGACACTTCCTTAAAAGATTCTCTATTCTTTGGGAATAACTGAGAGAATTCGTAATAGGTATCAGTATTTATTTTGAATACTTAGATTGATAGAAAAATCGGTCTGAAGAATAATTTCTCGGGTTGTTCCCAAAGGTCCACGATTCTATTGTTTTCAAAAATAAATCACGAACTTAAAATAAGTTACCTAAGAATTCCTTTTCTATTCTCGTTCACCAAGAAAATAATGATGTAGTGCAGACATTTGTCTTGAACAAAACTCTACCTTACAGATAATATTATTTATTTTGCCATTTCTCATTGTATCGTGTTGTAAGGGCTTTGGCTCACCTTCTCTTGAACTCTTAGGTGTTCAGTTTCGTTACCTATACTCCAGCCTCATCCTCGAGGTTGTATTGTACTCTTGTAGTTCCACATAAATGGTCGCCACACTACTCATGTTTACTAAAATTATCAAGTAAGTGTGTACAATACTAATCTCTTCGGACGAGGCTATCAATTATGATAAAACTTCACTTAAGTACGTTTGATCACGAAATATCTGGGTAACCGGGCTCTCCTCGAGTGAAAATAGAGAAAACGAATTTTCCCAGACATGAGACCTAGCTAGATTGATTTTTCGCCCCCGTAAACCCCAAATATTGCAACTTTCATCGAAAACGTTAGACCCGTTTTCGAGAACGTGGTTACAAATATATATAAATATAATTAGTGCTCATTTAATAGTATAGGACACTTAATCCCAGAACGAGTAAAAACATCAAGATTTTTCAAATAACACAATAGTAAAGAAAACATAAATTACCAATAAACCATTTTTTACTCTAAGTACGCTTCAGAGAATACAAACATACGGCTACAGATCAAGCTATACATTTCCAGTATAAGCTGATCTGGCATTGTATATGGATTTTCTCACAATAAGAGGTCAGTGTAAACTGGAAATGTATAGCTTGATGTGTAGCCGTGTGTACCTATCGGGATTTTAGGCTCGAAAATTTAGGCTAACCTTGGGCACGTCAGGTAAACTTGAATATAATTTGGAAAACGTCAAATGTAACAAGGGTATGACAAATAGGGATGACGAGTCATTCGCTCGTCAATATTGATTGTGACTATTGTGAGTGTTCACTGGAGTTCTACATTAAACTGAGGTATTTCATTTTGTAATTAACTAATTGGCAATTATTTCAAAAACCCCATGGGAGAAGGAAGGCAGAATTTACAGAAAGCTACGAGCTTTACACAAGTACAGTAGGCCACACAACCAGTATATTCTGACAGTCTTATTTGAAACGCCGAACTACGCTACAACGCGCCGCGCCGCTGCGCGCCTGCTCAAGGTCAAAGTGACCACTAACGTATGGCCTTTTTTTTTGTGAATGTGAAATCATCAAATGACTTCTCCCGCTCTTGGCGGAGCAGGAGGACGTGTCAGACTTTTACTGACTAAAACCCACCCGTGTTTCTTCAGTTGCCTGTGCAGGGCCACGGTATCTCTTTCGAACAACGCGCGACCCCGGCGGCATCGGCCATATCGGACAACATATCTGCTGACATCTCTTTGAGTCGCGCGTGGAACACAACGCGCCGTCGACCCGGGTGTGGTCCTTACCGGACGGCGAGCTACCCATTGCTGGCCATCCGCAAACCCGCGCCTGCGGTGGCCGGGAATCGGCTACAGATTCCCGCCGCCCAGGGCACTGCCGTACGTATGGCCTGCTAAACTTATTTTGTTTTGACTTATCTAAGTATCTTGGGATCGATAATATCTTTATCTGCTATCCTTCCTTCTGGTTTCAGGGGCTTGAAGATAACGGGTTGATTCATTATAATATCCCGTAGTTAAGTCAGGAAAACGATATCGACTAAACTACTAAAGTGTTACCTCGCTATTCGAGTAAGTACCTACTCGTTTATAGCTTTTCTGATAGATATTTTTTTTCTCCTATTAAAAAGTTTGAAGGTTTATCGGTGGAGTTCACAACGATATCAAATGCTTGTTTTGGTATTTGTTCATATTGTTTTATGGCACAGGGAAAAAATGTTTTTTCTCTATTGTTTCCATTTATTTACATTAAGTAGCGACCCGACCCGCCAGGCGCCACGAATTTTACGACATGACAAAAAAATCGGAATTTCTGTATTATAGATAGATATAATAATTTACTAATTTGGTAGCTCAAATGATAATGATGATGATAATATATTAAACAAATATACCTTCCGGAATAAATTCTCTAAATGATGGAAACACCACATCACGCGGTCGCACAGTCAGTCACGAAAAGGGAGTTGTCATATTAAATGGAGCATATAAATATTGTTTGGTAAGATCCAAGTATTATCTCATATCTATCTATAATATATAAATAAAAATAAAAGTCCTGACTGACTGTGGATACATTATAATTTTTTTTAAATATTTCGCTATAGTTTACTTCTGTCATTTATTGATAGGTATTTGTGTATTATGGCATATATTATATTTTAATCTCAATTAGGTACTATGTGATTGTTATTGTATGCCTAGCGGCGGGACATAGCTGATCAGTCAGTTCAGATCAGTAAGAATATGAATAATATGACTGACTCATCAACGCCCAGCCCACAACCTTGAACCTAGAAAGCTAAAATTTTGCACAGAGACTCCCTTTATAATGAAAACAAGGAATAAGGAAGGATTTCCAGGTAGTACGTTCCCGTGGGATAATTTCCGACATCAACGCGGGCCAAGCCGCGGGCAACGGCTAGTCTGCAATAACTAAGCTATCGATATCTAAAAAGATGAACCTCATAATCAAAGTCATGCCTCGTAAAGTTATAACATAACATATGTAGGTAGTTACGGAGATATTAATCTAAATACTCTTTTACCCCCCCCCCCCCCCGCTCTTTCTTTCTTATTACTCTTACCTACCTATTCTACTAAACTTTAAGACCACGTTTTGGGCTAATAGCTTCTGCGAAACAAAAAATAAAAATATATCGCTCTAGTTTACGAAAAAGAAAAAAAAGAAACATATTTTTGCACGTTTTCACAAAACACTAATATATTTTCGAAGCTAGAAACGGCCTTAAGGTACCTTTTGTCGTGGACTGTCATTATAGTACATTGTGATACAAGGGTGGAAAGTTGGTTATTACAAACGAGCTGTCATTAACAAGCCCGAGCCGAAGGCGAGGGTTTTTAATGACACGAGTTTGCAATAACCTACACACCCGTGTATCACACGACGTTTTTCAATACAGTTGTGGGAAATAGTAAAAAAAAAATCAAAGAAATAAATATGTTTGAGAGTAGTTTAACATGGAATAAATTGATCACAATGTAGATGGTTTATATTTGCCAGTCAATTCATGAAAATAAGCTAACAAAACATGTTCTGAAAATGACTTACTTAGTTTTCTTTTGTTTTTTCCATAAAATAAAATTATCGTAAGTCGCCATATATCTTTCTCGAGATTTTGGGGGCAAAATTTCATCTTGCGCAGTTTCGCCTCAGATAAAATATCTGTTGGAGTTAATTCCATATCATCACTTGTACTTGAACTCATATTAACAAAAAGAATAATTTATTTATTACACAAAAAAATTAAATTTTCAGAAAATTGGCGCGTTTTTGCAATTAGACATATTATTTTTACAACATAAAATAATTAAATTAAAACTGGTAATTAAATATATTAAACAACCATTTAAACAAAGAATTTAGAATGATATTTAAAAGACTTTTGACAATTCAATGCTAAGACGTACGCACTCATTCATTTTTCGTCGTATAAAGTCTATCCCGTTTTATTCTATGTATGAAAACTCCTTGCTACTAATTTTTTTACATTGACCTATCAATTTAAAACTCAACTGCAAAACAAATGATCGAGCTCGTAAAAGAAAGTCACGACCGCGTAACAGAAAGATGCCTATGCAAAAGATTTAATATTCCAATCTTACTCGTAATTATAGCCTCTGAAAGTACGCCATGTTTAACAACTGTATTGAAAAATAATATTAAAGGTTTTTACTGTCATCTGCTTTGGGGCTGGGTACCTAACTCTTCTTTCAATTTCAGCACAGGTCGTTTGTAAAGGATGATTCCTGAAAGTCCGTATCCTAACTATCCTAATAAATGCGAAAGCTGAAATTTTGCGTATACGTTGTCAGGTGTGTACAGAAACGGACATAGGGTACCTTTCAACCCGAAAAAAAGTACTGTTCCGAGGAAAACACCAATACGTTCTTACGATAATAGATGTTGCCACGTGTTTTTGTATCATGATTAATATTATAAGCAGAGTACAACCCCAATTGATTGTCAAATTCTAAATTAACGCGAGCGAAGCCGCAGGCAAAAGCTAGTACAATATTATAAATGTGAAAATGAGTTTGTTTGTTACGCTTTCACGATAAAACGGCTGATCGGATTTTAATGAAATCTAGCACATGGGTAGACCATGACCTGGATTAGGACACATGATACTTTTTATCCCGGAGTATGTTCCCGTGGGATTATTTCCGACAAGCAGGCGAAGCCGCGGGCAATAGCTAGTTGCTTATAAGGAGGAACTGAGGCTAAATGTAAATAATTTGGGAAAGGTCACGGCAAAACGCAACATTTATGTGGTCGTCCCTCAATTTACCAATGCGTAGGTGTTATTGAAATTACTAATAATTAAATCACGTTATTTGGTACTAACGTGATTTAATTAAATCACACACAATTAATCACACAATTAATCATATTACTAATAATTAAATCACGTTAGTTGGTACTAACGTGATTTAATTATTAGTAATATGGTTAGCAACATCATCATCCTAGCCTAGCCTTTTCCCACTATGTTGGAGTCGGCTTTCAGTCTGACCGGATGCAGCTAAATACCATCATTTTACATGGAGCGACTGCCTATCTGAGCTTCACAACCCAGTTACTAGGTAATACCCGAAAGTCAGTCTTACCAAGGGGTATCCCTTGGTAAGACTGGTTGTCAGACTTACCTTCTGAATACTCGTCATGACGACTGCAAAAGATTTACAAAAACACAGTCGGGACCAACGGCTTAACGTGCTTTCTGAGGCACGGTGGGGTCTCGGTATGTAATGAATAGATAAACCCATACACAGACGGACCTTGGCAAGCGTAGCAGCGATCGAACCGCGCGGCACACCTTGCCATGTAAGTTGGATTATGAACCGCATCAAAATCCATTGCGTAGTTTAGAACAACAACGCGGTCACACAGACAGACACTTGCCACCATCAATTTTTTTGTAAAAGTAGAAAAAAATATTAGCAAGCAGTCTTGTTTGTTCTTAGTACCTAGAAGGTATTTCACTCACAGATCTTTTAGCAGTAGGTACGAGTACCTAAATAAAGGTAAAAGATCAGGAAAATAAATAAACACCGCCCGCCCAGAGCACCACAATAGCCAGTTTCCTTTTAATTGATGTTGAATTGTTTAATTTGCGAAGAAAGTAACATAAACATAAACAAACAATTGTTTTATGTAAATTAGGTTTAATTTATGAACGGCATACCAATTAAGATATTCAATGATAAATTATTAAATAGAATAGAATAGAATACTCTTTATTATGCACACCATATAAATTACAGGTTACAATGTTACAATGTTGAAATAAAATGTTAAAATGAAAAAAAAAATTAAATGAATGAATGATGAATGAAATATTTAAATGTTATTTCTAATAGGTCTTTACCTATGAAATTACCGTTTTGTATGAAAAAATTTAAACGAATTTTTTTCGTGGATTTTTTATTTGTATTAATCGAAGTAATCACCCATGCAATCAATGCATCTTTGCCAACGCAGTGGCAGTTTATTGATGCCCTTCTTAAAGAAATCAGCTGGACGGGAGGCAACAAATTCTTCAAAGGCATTTTGTACTGCCTCTCGGGTATTGAATTTTTTTTCCTGCCAAGAAGTTATCCAAATTCTGGAAAAAGTAGTAATCTGTAGGCGCAAGGTCTGGTGAGTAGGGCGGATGACGGAGAGCTTCCAACCCCAGTTCTTGCAACTTGGACACCGTCTGCTGTGCAGTATGAGGTCGCGCGTTGTCGTGCAGGAGCAGCGGAGACGAGCGATTGACCAATGCTGGTTGGAGATGTGCCAGCTTCTCCATCATTGTGTTCAGTTCTTCACAGTACACATCTGAAGTAATGCTCACCCCGTTTGGTAAGAAGCTGTGATGAATCACACCGGCCGCTAGACCACCAAACAGTGACCATCACTTTTCTAGGGGTAAGTTTTCGTTTAGGGCATTGTTTAGGTGCTGAACCAGGATCCAACCAACTTGCTGAGCGCTTGCGGTTATCAAACAGAATCCATTTTTCATCGCAGGTAACAATGCGGTTCAAAATTCCTTCATTTGTGTGTCTGTTGAGCAGTGCAAGGCACGTCTCGACGCGTACTTCGTGCTGGCGATCATTGAGTTCGTGGGGCACCCATTTGTCAAGCTTTTTTACCTTGCCAATTTAACGCAAATGGACCAATATTGTTTTGACGCTAACGTTAAAAGCTGCTGCTAATTCAGCCGTAGATTGTGTATCATCAGCTTCCACAATCGCCTTTAATTCGTCATTGTCGACCAGGCTTCGGACGACCGCGAGGTTCATTTTTCAGGTCGAAATTTCCAGAACGGAAGCGAGCAAACCAATAACAAGTGGTGCGTTGGTTTGTAGTGTTAGCTCCGTAAACGTCGTTGATGTTGCGTGCCGCTTGTGCCGCGTTGCTGCCACGACGGTACTCATATTCCATAATTACTCGAATTTTTAACGTATCCATGATGACGAAAAAGATTGAAATGCGATGAAAATGTAACACTAATCAATAAACAAATGACTACTTTTGGAAAAAAAAATCCATGTTTTTAAAATAAAATTAATTTGAAATTAGAATTCTTAGCCAAACAAAAATTATTTTGATTTGAAATGGCCAGTACTGCAGAGTGGCAATTTCATAGGTAAAGACCTAATATAATTAGGTTTGTACAACAAACACTTTTACACGTCAATATAATTTAAAAATAAAAACCAGATGAGGTCGGCGTTTCCTATCTGACTACTCTGAGAAGAAAGGCCGAAACAAACTCAGTGGTAACAGTCTCTTTCAAAGTCTAGACATTATTTTGGTCAGATCATGTGATTTTGATAATGTTAATAATCAGGTTGGTTTCTGAAATGGCCTTTTTAGGAAAGAACCACACAGATTGAGTGGACCTGTCCAGTCAGTACACGCATTTGTCAGTAATCGTGCAGCTCAACTCAGAACTTAAGGAGCTCAACGATTCGATGAACAATACCAAAATACCGGCCAAGTGCGTGTCGGACCACGCACAATGAAGGGTTCCGTAGTCGGGATGAATTTAGCCAAGAACAAACTTAACATTTTAGTTGAAAAACATGTTCTCCCATACATTCCAACTGTAAATGTAAGTTTGTACTCACAATATTGAGAGATTTATCATGTTATTTTAAGACCACAGACTTCTTATAGGCTTTCCTGTAATCTACATGTAAAGATCAATTTTCTGTATTTTTTCAAAATTTTAGGCCCACTAGTTTCGGAGTTAGGGAGGGGGAATGGTAAATTTTCGTCTATTTTCTTAAATAACATTCAAACAATTTATTTTAAAATTATAATAAAAATATATTTGAGACCCTCACGTAAACCCTTTTATTTGATATGTCACACGGTATAATTTGCAATTTTTTTTTTATTTGTGCCCCAAAAGTGACCCCCTTAATCAAAATTCATTTATTTACTTTACCCGTCCGTGTTTGGGTCAAAGAAATTCATATGTGTACCAAATTTCAACATTAGATTCGGAGCAAATTGGCTGTGACAGACGGACAGACAGACAAACGATGATCCTATAAGGGTTTCGTTTTTTCCTTTTGAGGTACGGAACCCTAAAAAAGACATTTGGGTAGGCCGCATAAAGTACTGAAACGGCCAGACCATCATTAAAACTAGGAAAAAAACACACACAGTCATTCACAATAATTATAAAAAACTTTTTTACAAAAAAAAAATAAACCGACTTCCAAAAAAATACTACAAAGTGAAAAATAACTTTAACTTTGGAAGTCGGTGTCTTTGGATCTGTATTTGAGCTTTTTGCCACCGACTTCCGAAATTAAAGTTATTTTTTACTTTGTAGTATTTTTTTGGAAGTCGGTTGTTTTTTTTTTTTTTTTTTGTAAAAAAATTTTTTATTTTTCACTTTTTAGTGGGTCAGTCTGTAATTCATCTAAGTTACAATAGCCTAATGTCAACTGCTCATCACCTTTTACAAAATATTGTTTTTCCCGATACAAGGACGTTAATTGTTGAGGAGATCTGCCAGTAAGGAACCAGGAGAACTGGAACTGATGGTGAAGTCACCATCAGCTCCATTTCAACATATGTATTGTGACAAGCATAAATTGCTTAGCAATAATCGAATCGCAACCCGTGAAATACGTGTTATTGAGTAGTTCCGACGGCCATCTCTGGTCTTCCTTATCAGTTCCACTTCACTAAATGGTGCTTTCCGGGAGCAAATACACGAGTTACTATAAAAAATACCCAAATCGCTATAGGTGTGCCTATAAAATTTGAAGGTTCCTCTCGATTTCTCTTGGATGCCATCATCAGATCCTAGTTTCCTTATCATGGTACTACCCTTGGAATATCTCCTTTCCAACAAAAAAAGAATCATAAAAATCGGTTCATAAACGACGAAGTTATCCGCGAACACACATAAAAAAATAATATAGGTCGAATTGAGTAACCTCCTTTTTTTGAAGTCGGTTAAAAATATTAAAATACATATTTTACATAGTACATTAATTTCCATTATGTATCACATTGCAACTAATCTTCTGAACACGAGGCTTCGTCTAATAAAGCATCGGAATAGTAAAATATTGACAGCAGAGCACTTAATTAATGTTTGAATGTATACCTATACAGGCTGTAAGGGTAAACACCGTTGTCACTAAAACCATAGAGAGTTGGCCTAAATATAAAAATATTTATCCGAATTTAAAAAACAATAAACGTCATTTTCATTCAAAAATTTCAAAAAGTTTCTGTCCGACACCGTCCTTAAATTCATGGATAACTGCGCCCGAGTCACGTGATCACTGCAAAGGTCGCCGCCCTTGCCGGCCGCCACCCGTCCTATTTTTTTTCCTATTTTCCGATAAAAACAATACGTACACGCAACCTGCGATGTAACTTTCCCTTCATACTTCCCTGGCTTAGGACAGGCAAAAATACCTACCTTATGTGTTGCGTGACCAGTCCAAATGTAAGTTAGATTCAACAACAAAGAAAATGAAAAATAAACAAACACTAGGTAGGTATTTTTGGCGTATTTAAAAAGTTAATCACAGTTATGTACAGTTTAATTAAAAATTACTTGTTAAATTTACACTTGATTGAATAGGTATCTACACTTATTATTTACACTTACATTAATCGTAAAAGTTGTTCGAAATGCGATCCATTTACGGCCACGCATGCCTGTTTTCTTAAATTGTTTCTCACTCTAGGAAGCACAAGAGTGTCATTTTTAAGGTCTCTGAACGCACTACGAATTCGCCTTTTGAGTTCCGATCTAGTGTGGAACTCAGTAGCATACACCCGGCGCTTCGCTTGCCCCCAAAGATAAAAGTCCAGAGGTGAAAGGTCTGGCGAGCGCGCGGGCCACGCGACTGGTCCTCCACGGCCAATCCATCGCCCAGGAAACTCCTCATCCAGCATAGCCCTGACTTGCAGCTGAAAATGCTTAACACACACGCGCGACAAATGAGCGGGAGGCGCGGCGCGGCGACGCGGGCGCCGGGCGGCGCGGGCGTTGCGCTCGCGCTGTGAGTCTAAAGAGTTACGTGCACTCGATAGCGAGACAGCTGACAGACTGAGGTGAGGTGAGCGAGGAGGGAGGGGTCGCGCGCCGCCGGCGGCGTCGCGCACGTGGCTTGTTGGGTATTCCCAGCGCTACAATCTGTGGCCTTGCGCATAGGGTGATAAACTTTCGGGGAAATATGGAGATTTTTCTTTAAAAAAAAATGTTGTTATTTTTCATTGAATTTACGTTCTATAAGTGAAACCAAACCACTGGTTTCAAGGACAACGGTGTTTACACTAACACCCTGTATAAAAGATTGGTTTCTACCCAGTAACTGGGAGGTCAGATAGGCAGTCATCATCATCATTATCACTGCTGGACATAGGCCTCCCCCAAGCCCGCGGCACTTTGATCGGTTCTGTGCTTCCCGCATCCAGCGGATTCCTGCGGCTTTCACAAGGTCATCGATAGGCAGTCGCTCCATTTAAATTACTGGTATTCAGCTGCATCAAGTTAGACTGGAAACCGAACCCAACAAAAAAAAAAAAGTTGGGAAAAGTTACGCACATTTTTGTTTATAATTTTTCTTCACAGATTTTTTTACTACCTTCTAAAAACGTAGGTATTAAAAGATGGGATGTTCAGACTTAACCATCTTGCATTACTTTTTTTAACCGACGAAAAAAAAAAGGAGGAGGTTCTCAATTCGACACGTATTTTTTTTTAAAGGTTATGGCATAACTATCTCTCCAACAATAAGTCAATAAGAGTTAGGTTATCGACTGGCCTCTTTTCGAACCACGAGTGTACCTACTAAAAACAATCGTGGCCTAAACCACAGATTAATTGTGTCTACACACAATAACCCAATGCTGTTATTTGTAACAAAACTTTGAGCAAATACATAGACTGTGCTTATTTTTAACCGACTTCAAAAAGGAGGAGGTTATCAATTCGTCGGAATCTTTTTTTTTTTTTTATTTTTTTTTTATGTATGTTCCCCGATTACTCGAAGATGGCTGGACCGATTTGGATTATTTTTTTTTTGTTTGAAAGGGTATACTTCCCAGGTGGTCCCATGATCATCAAGTCAGGATCTGATGATGGGATCCTGGAGAAATAGAGAGAACTCTTCCAATTTTATAGGCACACTTGAAGCGATTTGGATAGTCTTTGGAAGAGTACTTTCTTGGAGTGGTCCCATTTCAATTTGGTGAAGATCTGATGAAGAACGTCTGAGATAGGCAACGGAACTCCTCAATAAATGATAGCAAAATGGACTGGGATTGCTGAAATCTCATGTCTGTTTGTTGTTCACACCAGTTCATAACATAACATCACGCCAGTACGCTGTGAAGGGGTAAGCACATGTGAACCACTAAAAAGTGAAAAATAAAAACTTTTTTACAAAAAAATACAACCGACTTCCAAAAACAACACTACAAACTGAAAAATAACTTTAATTTCGGAAGTCGGTGGCAAAAAACGAAAACACATTTAACTAGACACCGACTTCCGAAATTAAAGTTATTTTTCAGTTTGTAGTGTTGTTTTTGGAAGTCGGTTGTATTTTTTTGTAAAAAAGTTTTTTAATGAATGATTTTTATACTCTTAATAGACAAAGTTTGAAGCAAAGTCGTATAAACCACAGATTCATTTTGTAAAAATTATGTTCGTTCCATTTCAGTGGTGTCCCATTCAAATGTTACTAAAACTGGTCAAGTATGAATCGATTAATCGAATGATACAGCCAAATTGTGTTGCAAGTGAATAGAAACGTAAAAAATAGCATGACCAATAGGAACAGTAGTGCTATTCTGTAAATATCTCACCGTGAAAACATGAGTGAAGTGATCTTAAAGTGAGCTGTCAACAGAGTCAACCCCTAGCATCAGGTGGAATGACGGCTCACTTCACGCTCACTTCACCTGAGTTATCATGGTGAGATGTTTACAGAATAGCACTACAGAGACGATGACGTTCTTATGTACACATGGGGTACAGAAAACATTTCGAGCCCTTTTTCTTAAGTACACTTGGAGTACAGTTGGCATACAGGAGGTTAATAGACAAAGTTTGAAGCAAAGTCGTTTGGCCTACAAGCGTGTAAATAAATATCAATATTATTCACTAGACATATAAAACACTGTGCTTTCTCTTTAAGTAAAATATAAAAACGTAGTTAATTAAAGAGTGGGCGGCCGCCTTAATTTTAGATTCGTGACAATCGCGACCGTAACAAGTAGGTATTTACAGAATTATTAATAATTAAATTTGTCAATACAATTATGTATTTAAGACCAAGTAATCCTATTGAATGACTATTTCATGAAATCTTAACATTTGAGGAATAGAGCTGCTAACTAGCGCCACCATTGAGAAACAAACAATAAGGCTGCCTGTCCACTGGAGCGGAGCGAGCCTGCGGAGCGGAGAAACGGAGAAATATTAACCAATAGAAGCGCGAGCGGACGGCAGAGTGGAGCCGAGTTAAAATTATATTGGTTAATATTTCTCCGTTTCTCCGCTCCGCAGGCTCGCTCCGCTCTGGTGGACAGGCAGCCTAAATCTGGAGTTATGTAACATTTTGCTATGCTCACATTTTTAGTCAGATGAGGTTGAATTTTTAGTATCAAAAATATCAACACTTATTTTTTTCTCAATGGGGTGCTAGTTAGCAGCATGATTCGCAACGGTAACAAATATTTAATAAAATCATTAGTCTAATTCTATAAATACATATGTTACGGTCGCGAATCATAGGTACTTTAGTCAAACTCAACATACAATCTAATACTGACTTCCAAGTTGCAAAAACGTAAGAAAATTTGAATTTCGCGTGCTTCCCTAGCGCTTCCTTCTTAAAACGAAGCAACTAAAATATGTTAGACGAGAATGTTGTCTTATTATTTTTAACCGACTTCAAAAAGGAGAAGGTTATCAATTTGTCGGAACCTTTTTTTTACGTATGTTCCCCGATTACTCGAAGATGGCTGGACCGATTTGAATTTGTTTTGTTTTATTCGAGAGGGTATACATCACAGTTGGTCCCATATAAAATTGATTAACTTTGCTTTGGTAGTTTTTGAGTTAGCTTCAATAATACGTATTTTTTCCCCACTTTTATATGGATGATGTTCTAGTTTGTTTTGCAGGTAGTGGTATTAGAATTTGTGTGGGGTAAGTTCCACAACTAAAAAGTTAAAAATAAAAACTTTGTTACAAAAAAATACAACCGACTTCCAAAAACAATTACAAAGTGAAAAATAACTTTCATTTCGGAAGTCGGTGGCAAAAAACGAAAATACATTTAACTAGACACCGACTTCCGAAATTAAAGTTATTTTTCACTTTGTAGTTGTTTTTGGAAGTCGGTTATATTTTTTTGTAAAAAAGTTTTTTAGATTTAGTCTGACATAGTTAATTTGTGATCAGATTATCAAAACCTTAGTAGTTGCTAATGTAAAAGTAGCGTCCGTCGTCGTCGGTTGGATATAATATTAATAATACGTGGGCGACCAGGCTCTTCTCAGGTGAAAACAGAGAAAACGAATTTTCCCAGAAATGACACATACTCGTAGGTAGGTAGATCTATTTTGTTTATGGTATCTACATAAAAAAATATATATATCAGCGAAGCGAAACTGTTTGAACCATTGAACTCATATAAATATTACGAACAAAAAGAGTTTATCTGTTAGCCGTAATCAAAACGTTAACGTTTTTGTTGGGGCCAAAAACGTTAGTTTGGTTCATGTCAATGGAGAGGCAAAAGTACGATGCCCAAACAGCCTCGTCGGATTTGTAAAACCATTTATGGTAGCCATCAGTTATTTCTCATCAAACCACCAAATGTACAAAAACTCATTAACCTTTTAAAAACCAGTACATAAGTGTTTACTCTTTTTTTTTTTTTTTTTTTTTTTTTTTCCTTGTTCTAGGGCTCATCAAAAGGATGGACCCTAATCGTATTACAATCTAGCCTTATAAATAGGCTAATAAGTAATTTAATTATAACCTAAACTATTAAATTGTTTTTATTAAGAATGTGTCCAATAACACTTTTCTTATTGTCTCTATTAAGGCGAATACACTTCGTTCTTGTGTTTGTTTGGCACATTTGTACTTTACACTATTTACTAACACTAAACACTAACTCGAACGGTTTTGTTCTTTTTAGTCTTCTCACTATGTTTGTGTGGTCGAGCAGCTGGATTGCCTCGACGTTCACATGCTGATGAAGTCTCTTTTCGTGAGCTTCTGCAAATTTCTGGATCACTTTTTCGATGAACTCAACTTTTAGGTCCCGATGTAGGTCATCATTTCGTATGTACCAAGGTGCATTTACAATTTCCCTTAGCACTTTATTCTGGAATCGTTGAATAATTAATATATTGGTCTGTTTGGTGCAGCCCCACAGCTGGATACCATAAGTCCAAACTGGCATCAGGACTTGTCTGTATAGCAACAATTTATTTTGCACGGACAGCATGGAGTTTCTTCCAAGCAGCCAATACATTCTTTTGAATCGGTGATCGAGTTCATCTTTTTTCTTCTTGACGTGGGCTTTCCAGCGTAACTTTGCGTCAAGGGTCATACCGAGATACTTAGCTGTATTCTCGTATGGGACTAGTTTATTGTCAATGTAAACTGGAGAATACTGGTGTTTTCTGTTGGAAAAGTCTATGTGAACAGATTTGGATTCATTCAGTTTAATCCTCCATTTTTTGGTCCAGTCATAAACTTGATTTACAGCCATTTGAACCTTTTCTACTGCTTCTTCGTGGCTGTTTCCTACAGCCATTATGGCTGTATCATCAGCAAAGGTCCCAATCGTGTTTTGCTCTAATTCAGGAATATCGCAAGTGTATAGTAGGTACAGGACCGGCCCTAACACACTTCCTTGCGGTACGCCAGCGTTAATTTGTTTCAGTTCTGAGTAGGCGTCTTCTTGTCTTATTCTAAAGACTCTGTTCAAAATGTATGATTCTAATATATCTGCAAACTGCTTCGGTAACAGGCTCTTCAATTTATGTATAAGGCCTTCATGCCATACTTTGTCAAACGCTTGCGCCACGTCTAGGAATACAGTATCACATACTTTCTTGTCTTCGAGGGGGTTTTCTATTACGTCTGTGATCCTATGCACTTGATCGATGGTAGAGTGTTTTTCTCGAAATCCAAATTGGTGCTCCGGTATTATGTTTTTACTATCTATTATTGGTTTAAGTCGTTTGAGTAACAGCTTTTCAAATAGCTTGGACATGATTGGTAGTAAGGAAATGGGCCTGTATGATGATGCTTCGTGAGCCGGTTTCCCTGGCTTAGCTATCATTATTACTTCAGCCACCTTCCATAAGTCTGGTATATATTTTAACCTTAGTGCAGCATTGATAAGGGTCGTTAACTTAACCAGACCCTTTCTAGGGAGGTTATGAAGTACTTCTCCTGTTATTAGATCGTAACCTGGTGATTTTCGTGTATTTATATTATGTTTTATTTCTCGTGCGACTTCTCTCGGTGTTACTAGTTTTATGGTAACTTCATTTTCTGATGTCCGCATATTAGGCAAAGTGAGATCTTCAATGATTTCCTCGTCGTTTGGTTGAAATATATTTTCTAGATGCTCTGCAAACCTCTTAGCTTTTTGCTCATTACTAATTGCCCATTGCCCGTTTTCACACTTAATTGGTGGGATTTGGGTAACCGGTCTTTTTAGGTACTTAGTAGCCTTCCAGAGGGAGTAATCAGTATTTAGGTCATTACTTAGATTCTGGAGATAGGTATTGGTTGAGTCATCTTTAAAGGTCTGGATTAGTCTTCTTACTTTTTTTGTCAGGTTATTTAACTTTCGTTTGTCATCTGGGCACCTAGATTGATGCCACGTTTTTCTCTGCCTTCTTTTTTCCATAATGAGCTTCTTGATTCTGAAGGGGTACGTATTTCCCTTCGTCCTCTTATTGAAGTCAGGTGTATTTTCCCACGCTGCTTGCTGGATGTGCATTATGAAATTCTCTACTTCAACGTTTAGGTGTTCGGGTGTTTTTAGTGGGACCTTAAGGTCTATTTGATCATTCAGCCTGGTCTTGAAGCCCTCCCAGTCTGTACACTTATTGACAAGAGTGGGACTATTTTCTTTAAACAAAATTGACTCGCTAATTTCTAAATAGATTGCGGAGTGATCCGAGTTCATGTCATAGCTTTGTTCCAATTTTATATAACCAGTTGATAAATCCTTGGTAACGAAAAAATCTATTAAGTCCGGAATTTTATTTGAATCTGTTGGCCAATAGGTGGGCTTTCCAGTTGACATGACATCACATTTCAGCTCTCTTATGGCACTCAGTAGTTCTTTGCCTTTGGTAGTTGTTAGTCTGGAGCCCCAATACGTATTCTTAGCATTGAAGTCGCCTCCTAAGATAAATCTACTTCCAAGGCGAGTTAGAAAGCTCATAAAGTGGTCTTTTTTTATCGTATACCGTGGTGGACAGTAGATGGCAGATACTGTAACAGGATATTTTTTGGTTTGTAGACAAATCGCGATTGCTTGGATCTCTTTCTCTTCGTATTTAAACTCTTCATAGTGCTGAAGGTTTTCTTTTACAATAATGGCACTACCGCCTCTTGCAGAATTGTCTGGGTGAAGTGCATGGTATAGTTTGTACCCTTTAAACTTAATGTGAGATTGCTTTGTGAAGTGAGTTTCTGATATCAGGCACACATCAATTTTTTCTATGTCTAATACTACTTGTAACTCATTCTGATGTTTTTGTAACCCATTTGAGTTCCACGCCATAAGTTTCAGTGTAGTATTCATTTTTTTGGCTTAGAAGTAGCAGCTTTATTGCTATTTTCAATTTTTTTCAATCGCTCGTCAAATGATGACAATAACTTTAAGATTTCATTCAACTTTTTGTCACTGTCGATATCAGCCAAAGGCTCCTTCGCTATGCCTCTTTTAGCTACTTGGGCGTATGAGACGTTTTTAGCTATAGTTTTTATTGTGCTTTGACTTCTTTTATACTGGCTGGTGCTTTCAACTCTTCCAGTAGGAGTATTTTGTTGAGAGGTTGTATTAGCCTTTCGATTTTTTGTTTCGAATCTGCTGGATTTCTTTAGCTACGACACATCCCCTGTAGTTAGCCGGATGTGGAGCTCCACAGTGGACACACTTTGGCTTTTCTTCTTTTGATTTTCTGCAATCCTTAGTGAGATGCTTGCCTGTGCACTTTACGCACCTCGGTTCTTTGGAGCAGTACTTTTGCGTATGGCCGTACGCCTGGCATCTTTTACACTGAGGTACCAGTTTTGTGGATTTTAGCGGTTGTATTTCCACATTACATCCCAACACAGTTTTGATGGTATATATTTTGCTAGTTTCTTCATCATTTGAAAATGTTAGCATGAACATATTGAGTGGTTTTTTGGTTTTCCAACTCAATTTGTTGACTGCTTCTAGTATCTTGTAGCCTTTGCCACGCAAGTCTTCAACAATTCTCTCCGGAATGCATGTAAAATGCAATTTTTTTGCCATTACTCTAATTGGTCTCTCTTGCTTGTTCTCATGTTTACTTTTAACTTTTATAAATAATTAAATGGGAGACAGCAATGAGGCTTTTTGGACAGTTGATATTTAGTATTCACATCAATAGATGGCGCCTGGAAAAACTAATCGAGAATTATCAAAAGACAAGAGTTTTTTTTAAATACAGTATCATAAACTCTTTGGTATTTTGGTAAGTTTATAAAACATCTCCCCTCAAGCACCGGTGTTGCCCGGAGACGCCGCGTGGCACCACGTGAATATTAGCCTTTTTTGCGTAGAAATGGAACTAAATCAATGCCGAATGTGTTTCATAGACTGGCAATAATATTTGTAAACCATTTCCGGTGTAGGAAATATACTCGGCATTGATTTAGTTTCCTTTCTACGCAAAAAGTCTAATTCGGGGGTAGCACCACCGTCTACGCGCCACAATTTTGTATCTTTTTTAGACAAATTAAAAGTTCTAAAAAAAGTATCGAATAGGATTTATTTTATACTTAAATTGAAAAAAAATAAACACTCTTTTTTCAACCTCACGATTAAAAAAGTATGCATAGCGGCGGCGGCGGCGACATTACGAACCCAATCTTTTTGCATTAAAATACGGAGAAAACGAATTTTCCCAGGCATGAGACCTAGTTAGATAAATTTTTCGCCCCCGTCAACCATTGAAAGTTTCATCGAAATCGTTGGAGCATAAATAGGAAAATATAGATGTGGCGGAATCTACATCGCTACATACGAACTACGCGTCACACTGACGTCACGCAATCCTGCATCGCGCAATCAGAGTTTACCGCGCGATTAGCATATATACAACGTCCCGACATCAACCGTCGGGCAGTAGCCCACCGGACACGACACCCATCTGGTCGGAGGAGCCTCCCTTTTCTATGGAGGATGAGTGAACTTTACACCCTGTTCCTCATATATATACAAATATTGCTCGTTTTATAGTATAGGCCTATAGGGATTATGTCGCAGTAAGATGGTTGACGCCGTGATATAGATAGTTATTATAATATCCTTAGGGATATGTATTGTGCTATATGCCGTAATATAGAGTTAGAGTAATACATATGAAAGCGGTTCATAACTGCTTACTAGGAGGAATATAACGCTTCGTTCATACTCATCCCTAGCAATCCCTAGTTTGAACTCGCCCGGTCCGTATATACTTATCTAATGTATGAGAAGAGGCGCAAAAGTACTGAGGGTAAGAAAGTTGCTAGTATGATTTTTATTTATTTTTATTCAGTCAGTGTACGCGGTATAAAATTAATAGTAGGTAGTTACTATTGGGGCTGTTTCACCACCTTTTTTTTTTTTTTTTTTTTGTGGATGGGAAATCATCAAATGACTTCTCCCGCTCTGGGCAGAGCGGGAGGGCGTGTCCGACTTTTACTGACTAAAACCCACCCATGTTCCTTCAGTTGCCCGTGCCAGGGCCACGGTATCTCTTTCGAACTACCCGCAACCCCGGCGGCCTGTTTCACCACCTACGATTAAGTTCTTATTAACTTACTTGGCAGATAATTTCATACAAATTCTGTTCAATTTTTTAACTTATTCGGTGAGTAGTGGCTATTCGGACATCGTGAAAAAGACCCTTAGTGTTTTTCAACATCTACAAAATAGTTTACACGGTAATATGTAAGTATGTGCAAAAGAGATAATCCGCATTGTTTTTTTTATAATTTCAAAATTTCGCTAAACTCCCCGAGGAGATATCCTTGCTTTGGCATGTTGCCGACACATAATATTCTTACTGATACATAAAATGACTTGTTATCAGTTACACTAGGGCAGCATTGTAAGGTCAAAAGGAAGGATGCTTCTTGTCTTAGAGTTCTTATTTAATCACACTAATATTATAAAGGCGAAAGTTTGTGAGTGTGTGTGTGTGTGTGTGTGTATGTTTGTTACTTCTTCACGCTCAAACGGCCAGACCGATTTGGATGAAATTCGGTATGTAGACAGCTTATAACCTGGATTAACACATAGGCTACTTTTTATCCCGGAAAAATGTAGTGCTCCCGTGGGATGAGCAAGAAATTCAAATATATTTGCTACTCTTTCAAACTCAAATGCCTCGACCGATTTTGATGAAATTTGGTGTGGAAGTAGCTGACACTATGGATAAACACATAGGCTACTTTTTATCCCGAAAAAATAGAGAAAGAAAGAAAAAGTATTTATTGTGACTAGCACAGGAAGATCACTAACTTAACAAAAAACACAATAATAAAAGTTTGAAAACAAAAAAACAAAAATAAATAATCACATCACATCACACTATCACACTAATATTATAAAGGCGAAAGTTTGTGAGTGTGTGTGTGTGTGTGTGTGTGTGTATGTTTGTTACTTCTTCACGCTCAAACGGCCAGACCGATTTGGATGAAATTTGGTATGTAGACAGCTTATAACCTGGATTAACACAAAGGCTACTTTTTATCCCGAAAAAATGTAGTGCTCCCGTGGGATGAGCAAGAAATTCAAGTATATTTGCTACTCTTTCAAACTCAAACGCCTCGACCGATTTTGATGAAATTTGGTGTGGAAGTAGCTGACACTCTGGATAAACACATAGGCTACTTTTTATCCCGAAAAAATAGAGAAAGAAAGAAAAAGTATTTATTGTGACTAGCACAGGAAGATCACTAACTTAACAAAAAACACAATAATAAAAGTTTGAAAACAAAAAAACAAAAATAAATAATCACATCACATCACACTAATATTATAAAGGCGAAAGTTTGTGAGTGTGTGTGTGTGTGTGTGTGTATGTTTGTTACTTCTTCACGCTCAAACGGCCAGACCGATTTGGATGAAATTCGGTATGTGGACAGCTTATAACCTGGATTAACACATAGGCTACTTTTTATCCCGGAAAAATGTAGTGCTTCCGTGGGATGAGCAAGAAATTCAAATATATTTGCTACTCTTTCAAACTCAAACGCCTCGACCGATTTTGATGAAATTTGGTGTGGAAGTAGCTGACACTATGGATAAACACATAGGCTACTTTTTATCCCGAAAAAATAGAGAAAGAAAGAAAAAGTATTTATTGTGACTAGCACAGGAAGATCACTAACTTAACAAAAAACACAATTATAAAAGTTTGAAAACAAAAAAACAAAAATAAATAATCACATCACATCACACTAATATTATAAAGGCGAAAGTTTGTGAGTGTGTGTGTGTGTGTGTGTGTGTATGTTTGTTACTTCTTCACGCTCAAACGGCCAGACCGATTTGGATGAAATTCGGTATGTAGACAGCTTATAACCTGGATTAACACATAGGCTACTTTTTATCCCGGAAAAATGTAGTGCTCCCGTGGGATGAGCAAGAAATTCAAATATATTTGCTACTCTTTCAAACTCAAACGGCTCGACCGATTTTGATAAAATTAGATGTGGAAGTAGCAGACATCCTGTATTCACATAGCACACATAGGCTTCTTTACATCCTGAAAAAATGTAGTGTTCCCGTGGGATGAGCACTTTTTTTGTGAATACTTTTCTCACCAAATAAATATTACACGTTTTAGTGTATCTCATAAACCGCGGGTAAAACCGCGGGGCGCAGCTAGTAAATATATAAAAGTATCGATATCACTCATCGACTGCAGTAATGCACAGGACTACGTGTGGGCGTGGCCTGCCCATAAGGCCCGTGAGTGGGAAAGAGAGCGAAACACTCGAATGATTTATGATCGAGTCTGCAGCGAGATTTTAACAATACTATAAGTACAGATTAAAAAAAAAAAAATAATTCTGTTTCCCGCCCAGTTTTAGTTAAGAAGCGTCATGACCGCTGCAAGCCGTCCACATTTATGGTGTGGCAGTCAGAGCTACAAAGTGCTAGCAATTAACTACTTCGATCTCAAATGATATAACGACACATCGTTACTCAAAATATTATCACACTAATATTATAAAGGCGAAAGTTTGTGAGTGTGTGTGTGTGTGTGTGTGTATGTTTGTTACTTCTTCACGCTCAAACGGCCAGACCGATTTGGATGAAATTCGGTATGTAGACAGCTTATAACCTGGATTAACACATAGGCTACTTTTTATCCCGGAAAAATGTAGTGCTCCCGTGGGATGAGCAAGAAATTCAAATATATTTGCTACTCTTTCAAACTCAAATGCCTCGACCGATTTTGATGAAATTTGGTGTGGAAGTAGCTGACACTATGGATAAACACATAGGCTACTTTTTATCCCGAAAAAATAGAGAAAGAAAGAAAAAGTATTTATTGTGACTAGCACAGGAAGATCACTAACTTAACAAAAAACACAATAATAAAAGTTTGAAAACAAAAAAACAAAAATAAATAATCACATCACATCACACTATCACACTAATATTATAAAGGCGAAAGTTTGTGAGTGTGTGTGTGTGTGTGTGTGTGTATGTTTGTTACTTCTTCACGCTCAAACGGCCAGACCGATTTGGCTGAAATTTGGTATGTAGACAGCTTATAACCTGGATTAACACATAGGCTACTTTTTATCCCGAAAAAATGTAGTGCTCCCGTGGGATGAGCAAGAAATTCAAGTATATTTGCTACTCTTTCAAACTCAAACGCCTCGACCGATTTTGATGAAATTTGGTGTGGAAGTAGCTGACACTCTGGATAAACACATAGGCTACTTTTTATCCCGAAAAAATAGAGAAAGAAAGAAAAAGTATTTATTGTGACTAGCACAGGAAGATCACTAACTTAACAAAAAACACAATAATAAAAGTTTGAAAACAAAAAAACAAAAATAAATAATCACATCACATCACACTAATATTATAAAGGCGAAAGTTTGTGAGTGTGTGTGTGTGTGTGTGTGTATGTTTGTTACTTCTTCACGCTCAAACGGCCAGACCGATTTGGATGAAATTCGGTATGTGGACAGCTTATAACCTGGATTAACACATAGGCTACTTTTTATCCCGGAAAAATGTAGTGCTTCCGTGGGATGAGCAAGAAATTCAAATATATTTGCTACTCTTTCAAACTCAAACGCCTCGACCGATTTTGATGAAATTTGGTGTGGAAGTAGCTGACACTATGGATAAACACATAGGCTACTTTTTATCCCGAAAAAATAGAGAAAGAAAGAAAAAGTATTTATTGTGACTAGCACAGGAAGATCACTAACTTAACAAAAAACACAATTATAAAAGTTTGAAAACAAAAAAACAAAAATAAATAATCACATCACATCACACTAATATTATAAAGGCGAAAGTTTGTGAGTGTGTGTGTGTGTGTGTGTGTGTATGTTTGTTACTTCTTCACGCTCAAACGGCCAGACCGATTTGGATGAAATTCGGTATGTAGACAGCTTATAACCTGGATTAACACATAGGCTACTTTTTATCCCGGAAAAATGTAGTGCTCCCGTGGGATGAGCAAGAAATTCAAATATATTTGCTACTCTTTCAAACTCAAACGGCTCGACCGATTTTGATAAAATTAGATGTGGAAGTAGCAGACATCCTGTATTCACATAGCACACATAGGCTTCTTTACATCCTGAAAAAATGTAGTGTTCCCGTGGGATGAGCACTTTTTTTGTGAATACTTTTCTCACCAAATAAATATTACACGTTTTAGTGTATCTCATAAACCGCGGGTAAAACCGCGGGGCGCAGCTAGTGATAATATAACACACTGCCAATCACAAAAATACTTGTGTAGTGGCCGACAACTAACTGATGAGACAAGCCTAGCCACATATAAAATAATTATCAGATATACCACATTACTCCACCACTATTTTAATGATACTATTTCCTTTATTTCATTTATGTACATATATTTTACATTTTTAAATATTTTTTATAAAAACATGAAATTTAAAAAAAAAAACATTTAAAAATATAAATATAGTAGGTAGCCCACCGGTATCGGGAACAGGTAATTGTATGTTTAAAAATAGTTTCTTGCCGCTGAATTTTACTTTCAACTAATTCAAGTAATTCGTAGAAACATTATAACATTCTCTAGACATTCTTAGGTAGTAAAAAAAATTGCTTGGATCTTGTTTTAACCTAAGATTATGAAAATCACCAAAATTACATGTTTACGAAAACATCGGTGATGGTCTTTTTCAACAAGAGCACTAACAGTAATGTTTCTTCGTCAGAGTCCATGGCTTAACTGCTGTAAAATATATTTAAAACATCACTAGCATACAAACGCTTGGCAGTTAGATACGCTTTCAATTTAGGCGTTTGGTATCGGACTGCTAGCGTACAGCGGCCTGGCAGCGGGTTATAATCAACGGCACGGTAAACTTGCGGCAGCGGTTCGACACGAAACGTCTATATTGAATGCGCCCCATGGATGCCACCGACTTTTTAACCGGTTTCAAAAAGGAGGAGGTTCTCAATTCGTCGGAACCCATTTTTCCCCGATTACTCGAAGATGGCTAGACCGATTTGGATTTTTTTTGTTTTATTCGAGAGGGTAGTTGGTCCCATATAAAATTGATTAACTTTTCTTTGGTAGTTTTTGAGTTAGCTTCAATAATACGTATTTTTTCCCCACTTTTATATGGATGATGTTCTAGATTGTTTTGCAGGTAGTGGTATTAGAATTTGTGTGGTGTAGGTACCACAACTAAAAAGTGAAAAATAAAAACTTTTTTACAAAAAAATACAACCGACTTCCAAAAACAACACTACAAAGTGAAAAATAACTTTAATTTCGGAAGTCGGTGGCAAAAAACGAAAATACATTTAACTAGACACCGACTTCCGAAATTAAAGTTATTTTTCACTTTGTAGTGTTGTTTTTGGAAATAGGTTGTATTTTTTTGTAAAAAAGTTTTGAATTATGTATATGACTCATTTGTTCGGGCACGTGCTGGCTTTGCTTATTTCTAATTTCTAGGAATGCAATATTTCATAACTACTTATTTTGCACTTAATCTAAGTAGGTCATTTTGTTAAAACAATATATAGAAAAAGATTAAGACTGCCATAGTAAAATTTATATGGGATATCCAATTATTTATTTTCTACATCGTAGCACTTTTCCGACAAACTGTACCCTTGCACACAGAGTACATAAGGCTTCATTTACACGACGCCGGAGCAGTAGTGCTATTCTGTAAATATCTCACCGTGAAAACATGAGTGAAGTGAGCTGTCAATAGTGTCAACCCCTAGCATTAGGTGGAATGACGGCTCACTTCACGCTCACTTCACCTGAGTTATCACGGTGAGATGTTTACAGAATAGCACTACCGCACCAGCCGGACCGCATGTTTGTTTATACACAAACATCGGTCCGGCTCCAGAGTCGTGTACAGTGGGGTGCATCAATTGGATACCCCAGTTGTATTAAAATTTTAATACAACTGGGGTACCTAATTCAGCCTAATAGCCTTGCAGCTGATAGGCCTACAGGGTTATTTTAAATTTGCTAGCTAAACACCGCAGACACGATACTCGTCGCGTCTGCTTAGTTTAGCTAGCCAAAGCAGGAGAGTTCAAACTAGGGATGAATACGTATGAACAAAGTCGAATATAACTATGATACGAGCACGATATAGTAGGGCAAGCTAGCAGGTATGCGTACGTTCAAAGTACATACTAATACTGCTCTATCCCATATATTTTGTTAATCAGAAGATAAGTAAGGTCTGGCGGCCCTGGGATCTTGCTCTAATAGCATAGACTGCATTATTTCTGATGTAACTAGGTATAAAGCAGTTAAAGTTGGTTAAAATTTATATTTTCTATAGGTACTATTCCCAAATTGCTTCGGGGGAGCTCAACAGTCTAGTAGTGCCTAGGGACCCTGCCTGGGCTTGTAAGCCCGGCCTTTTTTTTTTTTTTTTGTGGATGGGAAATCATCAAATGACTTCTCCCGCTCTGGGCAGAGCGGGAGGGCGTGTCAGACTTTTACTGACTAAAACCCACCCATGATCCTTCAGTTGCCCGTGCCAGGGCCACGGTATCTCTTTCGAACTACCCGCGACCCCGGCGGCATCGGCCCAATTGACCCCGTCACTGCTGACATCTCTTTGAGGCGCGCGTGGAACACAACGCGCCGTCGACCCGGGCCTGGTCCTTACCGGACGGCGAGCTGCCCATTACTCGTCGTCCGCAAGCTCGCGCCTACGGTGGCCGGGAATCGGCGATAGATTCCCGCCGCCCAGGGCGTCTCCTACGGCGGCTAGGGGCGCGAGGGCGCGGCTGTTGCCCGGCCTGGCGAGGTAATTGCGTAACACACTATCAATCGGAGTCATATTCATTTGGACGGTTCAACAACATTCATTGCGCTATTTACGTTTCCGAGCAGACAAATTTTTCGAACATAACATGAATGAATAATTTTGAAGTCAATTGCTAATTCCATTGATTAGCAATTTACTTCAAAATGATGTAGATTTCGATTGATAGTGTGTTACGCAATTAGGGTGCTGATTGTGAGCGACTGCTAATCCAACGTGACCACAACCTTTTTTGAAGGCAAGGTGCGCTCCTGCCTGTTTACGTTTTTGAGTGGACCGTGCACCCACCATGATACGTCACTTATAAGAATCGGCACATTATATTGAATACCTTAACTCAGCTGAAGTTAGTATCAGATAATTTGAGCTTTGAATGATTTAATTCTTGTTTTAATCACTTAATTCTAATTATTTTCATAAACATTGGTTTATTACTAACTTTATTCCTCGTATCCAGTAGCTAGCGAAACCATCCTTGCATATGAGACGGTACTGTGACTGTACGCATTGGGCTCTTGCCGAGTGTTCTCCGAGAGAACAAGGCTTGCTCACTGATGCGTCCGAGGCATTCCTGGTGCGGAACTGAAAGCCTGGAGTCACTACCGTCACCATGCTGAATAGCACCAGAGCCTCCGGGAATCCTGGGAACAAACAAAAGACAGCTCTTATTTCTATCTCAACAAAAGAATACCCAACCCACCCCGTCAACCCGTCTTGAGTAAGGCCCGGACTCCACCAAAGCGGAGATGTGCGTAGATGTCCGAAGTGGAGGCGAAAAGAGATGGAACCACAGTCTATTATGATGTATGACTGTGGTGGAAATGAGCCGCGTACGGCGAGCGTTGGATGTTGAGATGTTGAACGCACAGTTTAGCGAGCCGTTTCTCGATTCCGCTGCACGCTGTCGTTGAAAGAAAAACATTTGAAGTCGTTACGGATCGTCAGAAGCCCGAAAAGTCTGACAACCAATCTTACCAAGGGGTATCGTATTACCCAGTTACTGGGTTGTGGAGGTCAGATAGGCAGTCGTTCCATGTAAAATACTGGTATTCAGCTGCATCCGGTTAGACTGGAAGCCGACCCCAACATAGTTGGGAAAAAGCTAGACAGATTGATTTTTTGCTTCTCGTAGTGTGACCATGAGAGGTCTCGACTACTTAACCGGACATTCCTGTGGTGCCTTAAGCGAGCTCAAAGCCTCCAGTCAGGGGCGTAAATATACTATCTAAACTTATAAACTAAACGACTGCACACTAAGGGCACCCCCTGTGGGGTACGGACCTCGGTTTAGGGCGTCGTTCTCATTAGGGGGAGAACAGCAAAAAGAGATAGGCTGGATCAAATCACAGCTCACATCTCCGCTTCAATCGCGCCATACAAATATGATACATCTCCACTCAGTGGTATCCACTGAAGCTGAGTGGAGACGAGATGTGTGAATAACGAAATTCTATTGATTGTTTAAAACACATCTCCTCTCCTCCCGTCTCGTCTCCGCTTTGGTGGTGTCCGGGCCTAAGCGTGGTGATCAATCAATGCTCTTGCCTTCTCTGTATGAGACGCCTTTGCCCTGCGATGGGACAATAATAGGCTGGTATTTATTAAAGAATACAGATGTAACAGCAAACATAATGTATTTCACCTTATTAGACTAAGTACTATTTTTGATAGGGTAGTCTAACGAATGCCTTACAATTAAAAAAACTCTGTAGAAGATGTTAAATAAATTATTTTATCTTTACTTATTCATGTTTTCTCGTCTCGTCGTTTCATACATTGATATTAATTGAGAAAGATAATATAATGATTTGGGTTTCACATGATACAATACAGGGTGAAATTTTAATGGTTGTTTTCCTCTCGAAGGGCCATTGTACTCTATGAACAACTTATACTAGGGACCAAACCTGAAATCGCGAAAAAAAAATCAGCTACTCTCTACATTTTGACGATAAATGTAACTGCTGAATTTTTTTTCGCGATTTCAGGTGTGGACCCATAGAAAAAGTTATTCATAATGATGAGTACAATGACCCTTTAAAGGAAATAAAAATTAACTTCCTTATCATTAATGTAAAAATAAAATGCCTATTTTTAATTTCAACCCGTTGACTGTGTACGTATTTTATAACTTCTGGCGTGTTTTATAGTTCGCGGTTCGTGACCTATTTCCGTCAGTAGTCAGCTAAGTAGGCTCTTTTTAATTGCAAGGAAAGAAAAATGCGGCTGTAAAAAGAAGTAATAAGCTTACTGGTCATAAACTATTACTTCTTTTTACTGCCGCTGAATAAAACTTTAATTATCTAAGAAGCAACTTGAATTGCCAATTTTAATCTGTTTAATTTCGATATGTTTAATCTCGAGCCCGGCGCCAAACACTTTAATAATAGCCTTCTTATATCTCACTTGAAATAAGTAAGTACCTCAAAGGATAACCCACCAGTGGAGTTGAAGAGGTCAGATGGTAGATGCACAGTAATAAGTTGGTTTTAAAGTCCAGCCTTGCCCAACCCTTGTGGTCAGCCCAGGCTCCACACAAAAATACCCATCAATATTTACTTTAAATCATTGTAAAAATATTATGTGTAAGTAATTCTATATTGCCGAAGTAGTATCAGTAGTAGATGGGTAGTCTACTTACTGGGACCGTGTGTACAATGTACTCGTATGTATGGTCATTGAATACTAGGTCAGCATGTGAGATGATGCGTCGCAGCGTCACGTCGCGCGTCGTCGCTTAGCTCTCGATACAATGCACCAATACAAATTGGAGTTAAACCAATTAAAACTCTTTGACCACAGTTACAGAGCATAATCATTTAATTAGCTTTGCCTCTCATCAAATTATACAACTTTACAACCTTTCAAGCAAAATGGAATGACCATACCATAACTGCTCATGCTGTTTTGAGCTGACGAAGGTTTTCAAAATTCTAGAAACTTTCGATAATTGTTTCGAAATAATCCCCCTTCAGCTTCCCGTAACTAATAAATTGATCGCAGGACGGATTTTCAGGAAGTTACTGTTCTATTTTCGTATAGAGAGACTTTTTCTTTCCAGCTGTGAACAGCTTTGGTTTCCTTTATCAATGGCAAAGAAGTCTTAGACAAACTTGACACACTAAGCAAAGGATATAGTTTTGTTTTTTCTTCTACCCCGACAGTTTAATACGAGTAGGTACCTACTTTGTAGCACATGAACCGTCCACATCCTCATTTAGCTGTCTATTTATGGTATTTTATTAACACATACGCGAAATGTCAATGTTTTGACAAAGCATTTGGTTCGTGACAGACCAATTCACAGGAAATTATATACTGGCTGATTGACCTTCGTACAATCTTATACTTAGCATTGGTTAGCACTGTACTGAAAATAGCTCAATATTAATAGGTATTAGGTATACAAGTTTTACATAAGAAAATATATCATACAAGCCGTGTGCTCGATGGGGTTTTCAATCGGCAACTTATCATGAATGAGTTTCGAAAAGACGATGATGCAACTTACTTAAACAGCTCGTAAACAGAAGTCTAAATGCCTATGAAGGAATATCTGCCAGTCATCTACTCTTCTTCAGAGATATAAGTAGTAAGAAATGTTAAATAAAATAATTTGCAACAATAAGTGGAAAGTACATTTTGACAAAAGATCTGAAGAGAAGGCGGGTTTGTCCTGTGATATAACACGACAATTCAGTCTGAATCACCAAGGATTCCTTGGTCCTCTGAAGTACAGATGAATAGGATTGTTAGTTAACAAGCATGCATCTGCGATCGGGGCACATTCTATTGATTGCGTTCGGGCATCTTATGAAGGTGGGTTGATACGATGCCCCAATATATGTCTGATTTGCAATCTAAGGGAGGACACCTACCACACTTGTAAATGATTTGCTAAATGTATAAGATTTGCTTTACGAAATGTTAAAACTACTGATTGTGACATAGTATTGAATAAAGAGAAACTAGAATTCGTCGATAAAACTGTTTTCCTGGGGATCACGCTCGACTCAAGGCTGCAATAGGGTCCGCATTTAACATCTCTTGCAGGACGGTCGGACGGCGGTGAGAAAAATCCGTCAATTTACTGATACCGCGAGGCTGGTCTATTTCAGTTACTTTCAGAGTATTATGTCTTACGGTATTTTACTATGGGGACGGGCTGCAGATAAAGAGTCTATTTTTATTCTGCAGAAAAGAGCCATCAGAGCAATATATGGCCTCCGCAGGCGCAATTCTTTATGGGAACTGTTCAAAGATATTAACATCATGACGGTACCTTGTCAATTTATCTACGAAAACATCATGTACGTAAGGAAAAATCTAAATCTTTTCGGTAAAAAAGGTGAAAGACACAATTATAGGACTAGAAATACGGACCAATTAGTTTAACCAGGTTTCAGACTGGCTAAAGTAGACTCATCTTTCATGGGGTATTGTTTAAAATGTTATAATAAAATACCTCCCCACATACTCCAGCTGAATGAAACGAAATTTAAATCTTGTATAAAACGCACACTATGCAGCCAGGCATATTATAAGTTGGGGGATTACATCGCTGACAAAAATGCTTGGATGAATGCTTGTCCTGCGCCACAAGGACGCATTAACTACTTGATTAGCATTCGAAAATATTGCTGGAGCTGCTGAAGATTAAGAAGAGAGGAATCTTTCTTTGCATTGTTTAAATGCAATCTCTTAGTATTATATAAATCCATAGCACATGTGTGAGCACTATGTAGCTACTATTAAGCTACCTTTTACTGGGTACGTCTTTCACTGACTTGATTGTGCCCTGGCGGTTGAGAGTATGTCATGCTGACTCAAATGTCTCGCTGGTGACGGCGTGTGTGTTGGATCATTAAGTTCCCTTCAAAATGGTTGGGCTAATTGGTGCTGATCCATGCGTCATATTCGTGAACGGGCGCCGTCAGTTGGGACTGGTCGTCTCTTAGCTGAAAGATAAAAACTAAAACAATTAGTTGTTTTCGTTTTTATCTTTTTATTACGGACGCTTTTTAACGTGCACGTCTTTCTACATTGTTCTCACATGTATATTTTCAACATGAACGATGTAACCAATGTTTTGTAAAAATATTTTGATTTAAAAGAGTGTCCATGGAGTTTCTTGCCCGTTCTTCTGCATAGGGATCTACTACGCTTTGGAATGGGCAACTAGCTTCATCTTTTTGACTGACCGACCCATTAACAATTCAAAAGTGACTGTAGGTAATTGATTTATTTGAAATAAATGCTTTGAGTTGGAGTTTGACTGGTGGAGTGTGCGCGGGTTCCAGAGAAGAGAACGGAGAGTTTTGAAATCAGAAGCGGGACGTAGGTTATGGGATGTTGGCATGTGTAATTTGATCTTGTCTAATCCGACATCCAAATTAGCTATCAAGCTGGCATAATAATCGCTTTTTTTAAACAAAGATATAAAATGGCTCTACTGATATTATGTTTCTCAGCCAAGCTGTATTTAAGAGTGAAATTATGACTATTTTAAGAGATCATAGCCCTAATATATAGTTAATAAGTAATATAAGTGCTTTTTTAACTTGCTCTGCTAACAGCTAGCTATTCTGTATGGTAATCTGTGGATAACGTCTTGAGTAGTGTATTTGTTACTTTTATTGCAAGTTACGAGTATATATTGTATGCCTACTGTGTAGTATACTGCTGTTTGTTATTCCTATCAAATAAAATAAAATAAAAAAGACATCCGAAATTATAGTTATTTTTCACGGTGAAGTAGTGAGGTGTTTTTTTTGGAAGTCGTTTGTTTTTTTTTTAAATAAAAATTTCTTATTTTTAATTTTTTTGTGGGTTGGTTTGTAATTGATCTTGCTTAAATTTTACAAAATATTGCTTTTCCCGATGCAGGGACGTTAATTGTTGAGGAGTTCTCCTGGTTATTACCAGGAAAACTGGAGCTAATGGTGAAGTCACTACCTGCTCTACTTCACCTTGCATTGCTACGAACATAAATTGCTTAGCAACCGCATCATAGTAATAGAATCGGAAGCCGTGAAATACTTATTATTGAGTAGGTCCGGTGGCCATCTGTGATCATCAGTTTGACTTCAACAAATGGATACTGTAGTCTTTGGTGCTTTCCGGGAGCAAATGCACGAGTTACTATAAAAAATACCCAAATCGCTATAAGTGTGCCTATAAAATTTGAGGGTTTCCCTTGATTTCCGTGGGATCCCCCATCAGATTCTGACATGGTGATAATGGGACCACCTCGAGAGCATACCCTTTGAAACAAAAAATAATTTTCAAAATCGGTCCACAATTGACGGAGAAATTGGTGAATATTAAAAAAAAACATAAGAAGGAGGAGGTTCTATGGTCGCCTGGAACATAGAACCTCTTCCTTCTTGGAATTATACAATTATAAATTACATAAAGTCCTCAGCAACTAAGCTCATTTATCTAGTGAATAAAACTATATTCGCACTAGCTAGGGCCTAGGGCCTAAGCATAACCTACCTGACAGTCGAAAAAAAGTATATAAAGGTTTTTTATCGTCGCGCGGCTGCTTTTGTTAAGCGAGTTCCCGGAATTATATTCGAGCACGTGCACGTAATTCTAAGAATTAGTTAGTTATCAGTTCTAACAAAAAACAATAGCGCATTAGCAAAAATTTTGCATTATTTTGGCTTTAAAATATTCGTCCTCAATTTGCTTTGTATACCCTAATTCCAAGAGTTGATTGAGACATCTGCGTAAATAATGCCTCAAAAGAAAGGGCAATAACTAGAACGTTTTATAAAAAGGTTTGAACAACTGAGGCTATTTTTTTTTTATTACGCCGTAAACAAAACATTTTCTTAATTAGGGTTCCGTACCTCAAAAGGAAGAAACTGAACCCGTATAGGATCACTCGTGTGTCTGTCTGTCTGTCTGCCCGACTATCACAGCCTATTTGCTCCGAATCTGGTACACATACCAATTTCTGACCCAAACACGAACGGATAAAGTAAATAAATGAATTTTGAATATGGGGACTAAATATGAGCGCCGATGGCCAATTCCACGGCGGCGGCGTGGCCTGTTAATTTCCACAGCGGCGGCGGCGTCGCGGCGGCGTGGCGTGGCCGGTCGTGGGCCTGAGTTTTTTTTTTTCAGGGAGAGTTTTCTTAAAAATAACATAAAGAAAACCATATTGTTAATACCAAAAAAATCTATATAAAGGAACGCATTTATTAATTACAATTTTACAGTCTTCTAAATAATAATTGGAGATCACGTTTACTGAAAAATAATCATTTCTCTCTCATCTCATCTCGAAGTTGCTGCCATCGTTAACACAACACAATAATACACGTTTACTCGGTAAAATATTGAACTCGACTGCGTAAGCGACGAGTGTGCCGAAACGACTAGGCGAACTAACGCGGTCGGGCCGCGCGTGCGAGCGAGAAAGCAAGTTGTGAGTAGCCGCGACGGCGCGCCGCGTGCTGCGCTCGGCGGCGACGCGCCGACATGAACTCACGGCGACGGCGGCGCGCCGGCGCGGCGCTCATATCTAATGGGGACCCGCACTTTTGGGGGGCAAATAAGAAAATTTTAAAAAAGTTTTGCAAACTGTACCGTGTGGTATGTCAAATGAAAGGGCTTACTATGAGGGCCTCAAATATATTTTTTAATAATTTTAAAATATATTTTTTTATGTTATTTCAAAAAATTTACGAGAATTTACTATTTCCCCTTATTTCCGAAACTACTGAGCCTAAAATTTTGAAAAAGTACAGAAAATAGTTCTTTACCAAGAAGTCTGTGGTCTCAAAACTATATGGTAAATCTCTCAATATTGTGAGTACAAACTTACATTTACAGTTGGAGTGTATGGAAGAACATGTATTTCAACTACAATGTTAAGTTTGTTCTTGGGATAAATTCATACCAACTACGGAACCCTTCATTGTGCGTGGTCCGACACGCACTTGGCCTTATTTTTAAGTTTCTTAAACTTGAATATGCGTACTAAGCGTAGAATGTTTATTTGATGAGCTTGATGACAGATGCTTGGAAATTATTTTGTTTGAGTAATTACACATTACATAAATTAAAAAAAATTACATAACCACTTTTACTGCTTGCTTAGCAATTCATAGAAAAAAACTGGCTTTTAATGTTAAAAAACTTAGTTTAAAAAAATTCACAGATCTCATGCACCACATGACCTTCAAATAGCATTGGAAATTAACTTTGGTAGTAAAAATAACAAACATCATCATCATCTGCCTAGCCTTTTCCCAACTATGTTGGGGTTGCCTTCCAGTCTAACCGGATGCGGCTGAATTCCAATATTTTACATGGAGCGACTGCCTATCAGACGTCCAAAACCCAGTTACTGGATAATACAATACCCCTTGGTAAGATGGTTGTCAGACTTCCGGGCTTCTGACGACCCGTGACGACTCACCAATTTTTTTTTTAATTTGGAATAGCAGTCAGGTATAAACCCTTTCTGAACATGTGCTTGATTTTTTTTTAATATTCGTAAATAAAACTAGACGGGTACATTAGGGACCCCAAAAATATGACCCTTTTAGAGCCATTTTCTTTAATGTTTAAAGAAATATTTGACTAAATCAATTTTACTTTTTTGTACATTGTAGACCTCGCCAATACTTGACAAACATTTTAACACCTCAATTTACTATTTGACTTAGAAATAATGGAAATATCGGCATGTCGCACTTTTCTTGAAAATACCAGAGCGATCGGAAAATCATTTCCAATGTTAAAAACCGGACCACGCACAATGAAGGGTTCCGTAGTTGAAAAGAATTTAAGTATCCCAAAAAATTAAATTAACATTGGAATCTCAAAAAACTTTTTTTTTTAAGTATGTGATAGTATTATAAATTAACAATTTAGGACTTTTTCCTTTACTTGTGCTGTGAGAGCTTGCTTCTTGCCAAATTTCATGATTCTAGGTCAACGGGAAGTACCCTATAGGTTTTTAGTTACTGGTGAGTATCAAAATATGACTCATAAATAGCCGTATTTTTTTATTGCGTTTACTTAGAAGCTTGATTTTTTTAGAACTCCAAGGGACCATAGACCTACATAATATATTTGATATTAATTTCAACTTGATACGTCCACGCGTTCCTGAGACAAAGAGTCTTGACAGACTGACAGACAGACAGACAACGAAGTGATCCTATAAGGGTTAAAAACAAAAGGAACAGACTTCGACTAAGACTAGTTTAGCTTAGTCAATCTGCAATCTGCCTAGCCTTTTCCCAACTATGTTGGGGTCGGCTTCCAGTCTAACCGGATGCAGCTGAATACCATTATTTTACATGGAGCGACTGCCTATCAGACCTCCACAACCCATTAACTGGGTAATACGACACCCCTTGGTAAGACTGATTGTCAGACTTTCGGGCTTCTGACGACCCGTAACGACTGTCAAAGATCCACGAATGACAGCCGGGACCAACGGCTTAACGTGCTTTCCGAGGCACGGAGGAGTCTCGGTATGTACAGATGGTCACTCATCCACGGACCAACCCCGGCAAGCGTAGCTTAACCTGATGGATCGACCCGTGCGGCTGTTATTACTTAGCCACGAGCTCCTCTGCTAGTTTAGCTTAGTAAATATTCTAAATAGTCTAAAATATCGTATCGACCCCTTCAGGCTTTGCACCCATCTCCCGAACACCCTAGACTCTAATGCACTCGGAACTCCAGTGCAATGCTCATGCTTCTAGTTTATGCGTTGTACATACGTCAGTGAATGAATGAATTCAGTAGAAGCTGGCTACGTTTTATTTCATTCAACTAATAGGTACAGATGGGTAAAAGGTGACACGGGCTGGTGTCCGCAACACCGCAACACTACGTCAAATTCGAGATAATTTTGACAGCCGCCGCGGATGCACACTGTTATAAGCTTTTATTCCATTTTCAGCCAATCAAAGTGTGCCAAAAAGTATAAGACTGTTAAAACGAGATGGAAATATACTTACCAGAACTAATTAACTTGCTTCTCAGTAATCTGCTGTAATTACGATGCCGTACCTCCTACATAGCGAGGAAAAGACGCTTTATTTATTTTTGCTAGTTCTGTCAATGGTTTGAAGAGACGGTTCCAAGGAAGCATTAATATGTGGCATATCTGTTTAGTTCTATGAAAGGCTATGTTTGATTGGTTTGCATTACGTTGGCGCTAGACTTGCTTTCGTACTTACAAAATGTTATTAGGTAGGTACCTAACAACGAACAGCACTATGCTATTTTTGACGATAGAACAATGTGATTGAACTAAAACTTTGCTGGATTTTTTTGGAGTTGTTGTGCAGCAATATAGGACGATCATATACAGTGATACCCAGTAAGAAAAGAAAGAAATAAAGGAAACATTCGGGTGAACGTATGACATACCTATCTAGAATAATATTGTAGATCTATATTTTTGATGTGCCTACTACTACTTATAAACGCATTGAGTGTATTGCTCGTGTTCAATGCCTTTCACGCCCGCCTGGAGACTGTATCAAGTAGACACTTCAACTTGAAAGCTTAACTAGAGCTCACTTAGCCCAATTGATTGGGACATTGGGAGGCTTTAAACTGTACATAATAAAAACCATTCTATTATAATTATTCAATTCTGTACGATAATAGACGGAAACCAAATACAAAGTTCCACTACATTAGTCCATATATTCTTAGTTCCATAAGCAGGTAGTACAGTGCGACAACGTTCAAAGATTCAATCGCATATCTTCAGAAAAACTGAAATATAGGGAATAAAATGCGACTATAGACCAATAGAAATTGATTTATATATTCTAACTAAATTATTATAGTATACCTATTGGGATTGAGAGACCAGTCACATTTAATTTGGCAAATTTCGGTTGGATTCGTCGACTAGTCAGATTGTGGAAATGTCAGAGGTATTTAAAACGCCAGATTGTATGAATGCCAAATTCTACAAATGTCAGATTCTATAAATGCCAGATTCTATTAATGTCAGATTTTTGTTATAATTGCAATATAATAATTTCCTTAAGTGCGTGTACAAAAATATCGCTGCTCGCGATGTTGTTGTTTTATTGTATTAAATGGTCCTAAGACTGAATGTTTAATAGGTTAGGAATTAAGACTGAAAAACTTACAAATAAATAATCGATTATTTGAATCGATATCGAACATCATATAGAAAATCCAAAAGCAGAGGGTGGAAACACTGATTATTTTTTTTTACTTATTTGACGGCAGACAATCTATCACAGATTTGACGACTAAGGGTGGAGTTTAATGACTTTTAAAACGGCTGTTTGGTTAGGATGGGTTGCACCAAGGGCTTGGTTATAGTTTCCGTCAAAGTTAAAATGACCATAGAATGACTACCTGCTGTTGAACCGTCATGTCAAAGGTAAAAGATAAAGTTCGGAGCAGGGACATGACATTCGACGCGTCTGACAGATATTGCTCGTGGGCGGATAAGGTTACAGTTAAAGTTGTGACGTCAGCTAACAATTTGTCAAATGGCACAACCCATTCTTTGTCTAACTAGGTGCGATGTTTGTTATTGTTAAAGTAAGATGATGCAACCTACCCTTAATCAGTTCTTTCCTTACGAAATTTGACATAAACCAACCGTTTAAATACCTAACAGGTGGTTTGAATGTTGGCGAACACAGACCTAAATAATGATGACATCAGTCGAGCCGCCATTACCTACTGTGTGCCCCGTTTTGACTACGAAAATTAAATTTACTTTTATAAATGAAAAATTAGTATTGTTTTTGATAAAATATTAATGTTTTAAGGAAAATAGGCCACAAGGAGCATTTTTATCGGTTTCCTAAAAACTGTCAACTAGCCTATTTGCAAAACTTTTTTTTTTTCAAAATGCATTTGTTTACGCTACACGTCCGTGTTTGGGTCACAGAAATTGTGTCCATTAGATTTGGAGCAAAATGGCTGTGATAGACGGACAGACCAACAGACAGTTAGACACACTACGGACGTACGGAAACGTAAAAATATATATTTTTTTTTTTATGGTATAAGTTTTCATTCGAATTTTTTACTTTGAGGTTTCAAATTCAAATCACATTAAGCACCAGCAGCGGCTCTTAATGAAATTCAGTAACAATATTATTGCCCGGCAAGAGCCTAGGGCTATTATGACTAATGAAAATTGTTACACAACATACATACAAAATGTATATACTATATAGGTAATAGGTACCTATGTAGTACCTATACATTTTGTATTATCAAAAAACTTAAAAAAGGTTGTTTTAGCAACAAAAAAATTATCAGCTGCAAAGAAAATGGCAGCTTTTCCGAATATTCGAATCACAAGTCAGAGGATTCAAAAGCATTTCATATTTTCACCTGTGAAGGAAAAACCGTCATCTTTCTGACTCGAGTCGAGTGAAATGATACTTTCGTACTAAGTATACTAATTATTTCAATAAAGTCTGCAGACATCCAATAATAGTAATCTAATTCGTGATAAGTTTATTATACTCGTAGTAGCATAATTATTTAACAGGACGATCCTCGTCAAAGACATGACTTTTATGTTGTTTTACTAAATGGTAGTAAGTAGGTAATAAACCGTTTGATCGGTCAAAATCCTATTAGGTTAAAGATAAACATAGTCATGTTTTCACTCACCTCTCATTTTCATTGCCTTCCGATTCCTCTTGATCCGTTTTCTTCTATGAACAAAGACGTGTTGTAATGTCATCGTACCATTAAAATACTTTCTTGCTATTTTACTATTTTTTATGTTATTTTTTAGCCTCTAACCACATTAAAATATAATCAAAATAAATCGCTTATTAACTAGAGAAAATATTCTTACATTTCCTTTACTACTTACAAATGAACTACTCTCAAAATTATTATTACAAGAGAAACATAATTTTAATATTTTAACTTGTGGACTCCACACGGTCGTGCAGTCCTTGTTTGAAACTTTCACAATTCTAAGTGCTTATTTCACGATGTCTGAACAGCCACTACTCACTGAATAAATTCAAAAATGGAACAAAATTTGTATGAAATTATCTGCCTAGTAAGTTAATAGGAACTTAATCATAGGTGGTGAAACAGGCCCTAAGGCCCTGTTTGGGGTTAGTGTGAAATATTTGTACGCTTTTAATTAATTACTTCAGCAGCATATCTTAATCAGCATCTTGACAATAGATTCTCTAACGAGCTTGAATGTCAAATCAATTTACTGAAAATGTACTTGCTTTGCAATCATCAATGTTTCTCATCGAAATTTAGAAATTATGTTATAAGTAGTTTAGTCAAATCAGTTTTTACTTTAATACTTCTACTACAACGTGCAAATCAAAAAATAGCCCCAAAATAATCTTTTGGTAAAACGTAATACGTTTTCATAACTTTAAAACATTGTTAATATAAAGGAAAAATGTACCAAATTGCTCTAATTAGTATAAACTTGTAACAAAATCACTTCACACTAAAGATGGAATCTTAAACAGTCTTCAACTTTTCAGTATTACGTACGCGGAAAATAGGCGCGCTTTTCCACAATTCCTGAAAACCGTGAGGCGCGCCCGACGACCGAACCACGACTGAAAGCCTGAAAACGATAAACATCACACCACCTTATTACATCATCTTGATCTTATTAGCGAGATCACTCTAACAGGTGCTTGTCTACCTACTATATTGGTACCTACAGATATCTCGGTTTTGGGGATAAATCTTTATATTGTGCTTGCTAGTTTTTATAAAAGGCAAGTAAACATTGTTTGTTTGTTAGGGAATGGCGTTGGCATGGTCAAAGATAAAAACCGCTTTTCAGATTGTTTAAAGTGTTTTAGGATCCTTAATAATACACTTCTGGACACATCTTTTGGCCCACCTTGTATTTTCAGTTTCGTTTGGTCCTAGCTAAAATTTTATATTAGGTCGAGCAAAAAGTTTTTATGCAGTTTTGAACCTGGCACATTCACAATTTCATTCAATAGTCTTTTTTTGAATTTCGAACACAGAATTTAAAGAAACAAAAGACAATTTTGAGCCTGTTTGTTGATATCAAACAATCGAATACTAAGAAAACTTGGTTTTATTGGTTTACTTGGATTTAATTCTTGAAAAAGTGATTGATATCTTTGGTTTTGCAACAAACATTACTTATTCTTAACATTAAGGTGAGGTTCTATCAATAATCTATGGATACTTCACCTGAAGTCGCCGCCCAAGCTGTGGCACTTATTCAGGCCGGACACAGCCAAAGAAACGTGAGTGCTCAACTTAATTTAAGTCGATCTGCGGTCCGAAATGTTTATCGAAGGTACCTAGAGACTGGCGGCTTTGTTCGTCGCCAAGGAAGGCCACGATCTCGGGTCACAACTGAAAGGCAGGATCGATTCATCGTGACGACCAGCTTGAGAAATCGTCGCCTTACCTCCATTGAGATACAAAACCAACTTCGCGACTTCCACGGAGTATCTGTGAGCGCTCGAACTGTTCGGAGAAGGTTAAAAGAACGCGATATGGTACCACACAAGCCAGCTAATGGCCCCAAACTAACGCGAGCCCACCGAACAGCGCGCCTTCATTTCGCACGCAGTCATTTAAATTGGACACAGCAAGATTGGAGCCGTGTACTCTTTTCTGATGAGTCTAAAATTGTGTTACATGGCAATGTTGGAAGGAAGAAGGTCTACCGACGTAAGGGAGAGCGTTTCGCACAATGCTGCTTTGAAGAGAGGGTTGCTTATGGCGGTGGCTCATGGACTGTCTGGGGCGGTATATCCGCGAGCGGCAAAACTCAACTTGAGGTTGTTACAGGACCACGGCTGCCAACATTAAATGCTGAAAGGTACATTCGTGAGTGCTTAGAACCTCACGTGATACCATACGCGGACTATGTGGGCCCAAATTTCCTTTTTATGCATGATAATGCAAGAGCCCATGCGGCCAGCATCGTCAGGGAATATCTTCGGGATGTGAACATCACAGTTATGGACTGGCCAGCCAGAAGCCCAGACATGAACCCCATTGAGCACATGTGGGACGAGCTAAAAAGACGTGTTAGGGCTCGTCAGCCAGTTGCCCAGACGATGCAGGAGTTGAAAACTGCCATAGAAGAAGAATGGGAGATGATCCCTCAAAATTTCATAGAGCGGTTGATAAACTCTATGCCTAATCGTATGAGAGCTGTGGTAGATGCCCATGGAGGCAACACGCGTTATTAAATTAAACCTTTATTTGATAAAACATGTTTTTTATTCAAAAATCAATTGCCTTTAACAAGGCGCATATCCGACTTGTTAGGCGTAGCTCCATGTCGTATGGTATTCTGAATTCAAATTTAAAACAATACGATCGAAAAAGATGCTAAAATGTATCAGGTTTAAAACTGCATCAACAGTTTTTGTTCAATCTAGCAATCATATTTCGGTAGGGGCCATCGAAACCTAAACTCTAAGGTGGGCCAATAGATGTGTCCAGAAGTGTAATTATTATTAGTACCAGTACCCAAATCATGTTCCCTTTTTTTGTTAATCTTCATTGTGTCCCACTGCTTCCTCTTTTTCCTTCTCTATTTTGTGCGATCTCTGGCCAAGTTAGCCCCGCAAATATGATTAGATCGTCACACCACCTTCGCCGCGGTCTACCTCGACGGCGAAACGACTAACACGTAGTATTATTATTATATTATTTTTAATTAACTCAATAGGTACATACCCAAAACATCCTTTCCATTTCCTTACTTTTTTTTTAATAGCGAATATTTTATTTTTTTTTATTAGCGAATATCTAAATTAAGACAAAAATAAAATCGAACTTACATTAAGTTCGATTTTATTTTTATCTTAATTTAGATATTCGCTCCTGGACTTTGAAATTAAAAAACAGAGATAATGTCTGATTAAGATGATTCTATTATTAACTCTTATGGTTCTTATCATAATATAGACAAATTCAGAAAATTACTGCACTGGCCAATCAAAGGTCAGCATTTTATAGGCATACCTTATAACATGTCTTCGGCCATTAAACTAATATTATAACCACTCACGCGACAATTGCACGAAAGTGAGCCTGAACAAACGATGACAGTGGGCGCGTTACTTTTTTATTTTTTGTAATTTTGTGTGCGGACCCACCCCTTGCGTTCTAGGTTCTTTGGAAAGTTGGTTAGGTACGGTATATAATATTTTTGCCAAAAGCCGAGAGGTTGTATCAGCATTACGAACAAAGTTAGTCTGTGGTTGAAAATCAGTTTGCGGAACGAGAGGCGCGCGCGGGGGTGCGTTTGTTTACCGAGATTATTGTTCGTATTTCAAAACTTTGGAAGAACAAAGGTAAATATTAAATAGCGAGTATGTCACTCACCTTCGGTTCACCGACGCTATAGTAGCCATGGCTGAGAGTATGGAGGAGCTCAGTACGCTGCTCGATGACCTCAGTAGAGCTTCCGAAAAAGTCGGTCTTAAAATGAACATGGATAAGACAAAGGTCATTTCAAATGCCCATGTAGCACCCACTCTCATGAAGATCGGAAACACTACACTTGAAGTTGTGGACGAGTATGTTTAACTAAGACAAACTGTCCAGTTAGGTAGGTCCAACTTCGAGAAAGAGGTCAATTATCGAATCCAACTCGGCTGGGCAGAATTCAGGAAGCTTCGCAATATCTTCTCATCTCACATACCTCAGTATCTCAAGACGAAAGTCTTTGACAAGTACGTGCTGCCAGTGATGACCTACGGCATTAAAACGTAGTCGCTCACAATGGGCCTTATTAGAAGGCTAAAAATCAACCAAAGGGCAATGGAGGGGGCTATGCTTGGAGTTTCCCTACGTGATCAAATCAGAAGTGAAGAGATCCGCAGGAGAACGAAGGTAATCGACATAGCCCGAAGAATTGCTAAACTTAAGTGCAGGGCACGTTGCTTGCAGAACGGCCGATGGGGCCGAAAGGTTCTGGAGTGGCGGCCGCGTACTGGAAGACGTAACGTTGGAAGGCCTGGCACAAGGTGGACGGATGACCTTGTGGGAGCGGAGTTTTTTTGTGCAGAATAGCTTTATGATTCTCGTAGCCAAAAGTAAGAAATTTTTATGATAGTTTAGTTCAGTGTACAAGAGAATTGGCACCATTGGCAGCCCATATTGTGTGACAATTTTCGTAGTTTTAGTGCAGACAGATAAAATTATATCCTAACATAACTAAAACTATTAAAAACTAAAATAGGGCATCGAAAAATTCCTCCGCATCGTTGTCGACTGGTAAAGTACCCAAGAGACTGGCGGCATTGCCACGTTGTATGGCAATGCTAAGCCTCTGGCCAAGGTAAAAGCCAGCCCTTGGGTCACGGGAAGTGTCAACCAGCCGCTTGGAGATTTCATTGAATAAACCATGAGCACTCGGACCCCACGGCCCAAGGGTTTTAACCCCAAAGGGCTCGAAAATATAATTACCGATAAGGTTATTATACTTTCGCCACTTGAGGTTTTCCGCAGCCGCAGCAGCAGTGCCAGCACAGCACGCCGAGCCAGGAAGATGGGATGGCGCAAGAGTGTCGACGCACGTTGCGTCCCACACTAAAGGCCTTCCCACCTTCCATGGAAATAAAGACATGCCGTCCGGTCTCTTGCCATCGTCGCGTGCCAAGCCATTGGGTTCTAATACAGCTGGAACGCTGACGGTGACAAGGGTTCGTCGGATGATGTCATTGATGTTCGCGTGCCTCGCAAACCGACCCGCTCTTCGGCTGCAAGACAGGCCGTAGTGTCCGAGGCTGTTGACAACTTCACCACAGTGACAGCGATGAGGAGAACAAGAAGGAGCTCCTAGTCGCAGTGAAGCAGCGAGGCGGAAAGTAGTGTCGTCGAACAAAGTGCCTATGTACGACGACGGTAGTGCATGAAGCCACAGACCCGACTCCCACTTACACACAGCCAGCAGGCGCGCACGCTCCGCAGTAGTAGCAGACGTATCAAGTAAATTGTTCTGTACTACTCTGCAGAACGGCTCATCCCACCGCCTCTGGGAAGATGGATTTTCGGGTGGATCTGAATTCGGGCAAGCGAGTCTCCAGGCATCCATAGCCTCGGTGAAACAAGGCACATCAAAATTAACCAGTGTAGAGTCTAGGATTTTCCTGATTAATTTCTCTGTGCCGTGGACCGAGGATATGAACGCCGGTAAACTAATATTAGAAATTTTGCAGATTTTTTTTTAGTTTTTTAGTAGTTTTATGTTAGGATATATTTTTTTTATTTTTAGGTTATGTTTATATTACATTTTAAAAAATTATCAAATACTACTACACTTCTGGACACATCTATTGGCCCACCTTAGAGTTTAGGTTTCGATGGCCCCTACCGAAATATGATTGCTATATTGAACAAAAACTGTTAATGCAGTTTTAAACCTGATACATTTTACCATCTTTTTCGATCGTATTGTTTTAAATTTGAATTCAGAATACCATACGACATGGAGCTACGCCTAACAAGTCGGATATGCGCCTTGTTAAAGGCAATTGATTTTTGAATAAAAAACATGTTTTATCAAATAAAGGTTTAATTTAATAACGCGTGTTGCCTCCATGGGCATCTACCATAGCTCTCATATGATTAGGCATAGAGTTTATCAACCGCTCTATGAAATTTTGAGGGATCATCTCCCATTCCTCTTCTATGGCAGTTTTCAACTCCTGCATCGTCTGGGCAACTGGCTGACGAGCCCTAACACGTCTTTTTAGCTCGTCCCACATGTGCTCAATGGGGTTCATGTCTGGGCTTCTGGCTGGCCAGTCCATAACTGTGATGTTCACATCCCGAAGATATTCCCTGACGATGCCGGCCGCATGGGCTCTTGCATTATCATGCATAAAAAGGAAATTTGGGCCCACATAGTCCGCGTATGGTATCACGTGAGGTTCTAAGCTCTCACGAATGTACCTTTCAGCATTTAATGTTGGCAGCCGTGGTCCTGTAACAACTTCAAGTTGAGTTTTGCCGCTCGCGGATATACCGCCCCAGACAGTCCATGAGCCACCGCCATAAGCAACCCTCTCTTCAAAGCAGCATTGTGCGAAACGCTCTCCCTTACGTCGGTAGACCTTCTTCCTTCCATCATTGCCATGTAACACAATTTTAGACTCATCAGAAACGAGTACACGGCTCCAATCTTGCTGTGTCCAATTTAAATGACTGCGTGCGAAATGAAGGCGCGCAGTTCGGTGGGCTCGCGTTAGTTTGGGGCCATTAGCTGGCTTGTGTGGTACCATATCGCGTTCTTTTAACCTTCTCCGAACAGTTCGAGCGCTCACAGATACTCCGTGGAAGTCGCGAAGTTGGTTTTGTATCTCAATGGAGGTAAGGTGACGATTTCTCAAGCTGGTCGTCACGATGAATCGATCCTGCCTTTCAGTTGTGACCCGAAATCGTGGCCTTCCTTGGCAACGAACAAAGCCGCCAGTCTCTAGGTACCTCCGATAAACATTTCGGACCGCAGATCGACTTAAATTAAGTTGAGCACTCACGTTTCTTTGGCTGTGTCCGGCCTGAATAAGTGCCACAGCTTGGGCGGCGACTTCAGGTGAAGTATCCATAGATTATTGATAGAACCTCACCTTAATGTTAAGAATAAGTAATGTTTGTTGCAAAACCAAAGATATCAATCACTTTTTCAAGAATTAAATCCAAGTAAACCTATAAAACCAAGTTTTCTTAGTATTCGATTGTTTGATATCAACAAACAGGCTCCAAATTGTCTTTTGTTTCTTTAAATTCTGTGTTCGAAATTCAAAAAAAGACTATTGAATGAAATTGTGAATGTGCCAGGTTCAAAACTGCATAAAAACTTTTTGCTCGACCTAATATAAAATTTTAGCTAGGACCAAACGAAACTGAAAATACAAGGTGGGCCAAAAGATGTGTCCAGAAGTGTAATATTAATTTAATATTAATAAAAAAACTTAGGATGTTTTAAAACAAAGTAATTTCTTATTTGGGGATATGATTTAGATTTACTATATAATTCTCTAATTCTCCTTTTCCCATTTGACCATAATCTGGCACAACAGTGCTTAATTCAGAGTACCTACCTGGGCGACCGAGCTCTGTTCGGGTGAAAATAGAGAATACGAATTTTCCCAGAAATTACGCATAGGTAGGTAGATCTATTTGTTTATGGTATCTATTTTAAAAAAAGAAAAAAATATATATCAGCGAAGCGAAATAACTGTTTGAACCACAGAAAAGATAAAGAGGTCTCTCTCTTTCTCTTCCTTCCTTCTCTTTCTCTCGTCTCATCTCTTTATCTGTTCTGTGGTTTGAACTCATAATTACGAACAAAAAGAGTTTATCTGTTAGTAGTTGTCAATACGTTAACGTTTTTGTTGGCGCCAAAAATGTTAGTTTGGTTCATGTCCATGGAGAGGCAAAAGTACGATGCCCAAACAGCCTTGTCGGATTTGTAAGACCATTTATGGTAGTCATCAGTTCTAATTTCTCATCAAACCACCAAATGTACAAAAACTCATTAACCTTTTAAAAACCAGTACATAAGTGTTTACTTTTAACTTTTATAAATAATTAAATGGGAGACAGCAATGAGGCTTTTTCAAATACAAATACAAATATTCTTTATTGTGGTACATAGGTAAGCAATAAGTTGTTACATGTTTCCGAAATTGTACACAGCTATGACCCGCCATAATGGCATACAATAATTTTAAAGTGGGTAACATTTTAACAGCACAATCAAATAGAAAATTAAAATAATAACAATTTAAATATTTAAATATGCAGCACTTTAGAATTAACGAATATTTTTGGACAGTTGATATTTAGTATTCACATCAATAGATGGCGCCTGGAAAAACGAATCGAGATTTATCAAAAGACGAGCGTTTTTTTTTTTTAAATACAGTATCATAAACTCTTTGGTCTTTTGTTAAGTTTATAAAATATCTCCCCTCAAGCACCGGTGTTGCCTGGAATCGCCGCGTGCCGCCACGCGAATATTAGGCTTTTTTGCGTAGAAATGAAACTAAATCAATGCCGAATGTGTTTCATACACTGGCAATAATATTTGTAAACCATTTCCGGTGTAGGAAATATACTTGGCAATGATTTAGTTTCATTCCTACGCAAAAAAGCCTAATATTCGGGGGTGGCGCCACCGTCTACGCGCCACAATTTTGTAGCTTTTTTAGACAAATGAAAATTAAAAGTTCTAAAAAAGTATCGAATAGGCGGAATAGGTTTTATTTTATTCTTAAATTGAAAAAAAATAAACACTAAAGGAACTTTTTTCAACCTCACGAGTAAAAAAGTGACCTAGCTAGATCGATTTTGCGCCCCCGTAAACCCCTATAATGCAAGTTTCATCGAAATCGTTCGAGCCGATTTTGAGAACGTGATTACAAATATACAGGGTGTAAGGGTAAACACCTTTGTCACTAAAACCATAGGTAGTTGGCCTAAATATAAAAATATTTATCCGAATTTAAAAAACAATAAACGTCATTTTCATTCAAAAATTTCAAAGTTTCTGTCTGACACCGTCCTTAAATTCATGGATAACTGCGCCCGAGTCACGTGATCACTGCAAAGGTCGCCGCCCTTGCCGGCCGCCACCCGTCCTATTTTTTTTCCTACATTCCGATAAAAGCAATACGTACACGCAACCTGCGATGTAACTTTCCCTTCATACTTCCCTGGCTTAGGACAGGCAAAAATACCTACCTTATGTGTTGCGTGACCAGTCCAAATGTAAGTTAGATTCAACAACAAAGAAAATAAAAAATAAACAACACTAGGTAGGTATTTTTGGCGTATTTAAAAAGTTAATCACAGTTATGTACAGTTTAATTAAAAATTACTTGTTAAATTTACACTTGATTGAATAGGTATCTACACTTATTATTTACACTTACATTAATCGTAAAAGTTGTTCGAAATGCGATCCATTTACGGCCACGCATGCCTCCGCACGTTTTCTTAAATTGTTTCTCACTCTACGAAGCACAAGAGTGTCATTTTTAAGGTCTCTGAACGCACTACGAATTCGCCTTTTGAGTTCCACACTAGGGAACTCGGTAGCATACACCCGGCGCTTCGCTTCCCCCCAAAGATAAAAGTCCAGAGGTGAAAGGTCTGGCGAGCGCGCGGGCCACCCGACTGGTCCTCCACGGCCAATCCATCGCCCAGGAAACTCCTCATCCAGCATAGCCCTGACTTGCAGCTGAAAATGCTTAACACACACGCGCGACAAATGAGCGGGAGGCGCGGCGCGGCGACGCGGGCGGCGCGGGCGGCGCGGGCGTTGCGCTCGCGCTGTGAGTCTAAGCGTTACGTGCACTCGATAGCGAGACAGCTGACAGACTGAGGGAGGTGAGCGAGGAGGGAGGGGTCGCGCGCCGCCGCACACAAGGCCGGTTTGCCAATTTACGATGTCAAAATGAAAGTGTAGGTTTTTATTTACTTTCTGACTTGGTAATTATGTATTATAAGTGTTAGAAGGTGAAATAAAATTTTGAGATGGTTCTATAATATAGTATAAATAAAAAAAGTAAAAAATGAAAATAAAAGCTTTATTTAAAGTATTAAGTATGTAAAAAGGTCCTTAAATTAGGTTCTATGCGACCTACTGATTATCGTCATCCACATTATCGGAGTCATCGGAGTCTTCATTTTCTCTGCTTTCAACGTCTTCGCTACAAAGATATGTAGGCATCCGTAACATTCCTACAACAACGTCATTATATACTTCTCCTCGTTTCTTTGGTTTTTCCCTGTGATTAGTCACGACAGGATCCGACATTACAAGCATTCAGTGAAGAATATCAGTATTGGTGTTTATTCTGGACGTTTTCCGGGAGTGATACTGTCGCAATTTTTTGTAGTTTTTGTGACTTGCTTCTATCACATCTTCTGATAATTGACCTACGGGCAAAGCCAGAGATTTTATAATGTCAGCACCGTGAATTAAAAGTTTATGTACACTTGCACTCATTTTGTACCATTTATATAAATTGATCGCCATTTCAGCAGTGCCGATGCAATATGTCCTAAATTTTTCTTCGTCTATGTAATGTCCGCAAGAAATAACACACAAAATATATGCAAATCTTTCAATCAATTCTTTGGACACACCTGTGATTTGAGAAACCAGAACAGGGTTTTGAAAAAAAATTCTTGCTGTATTGCCATCGTTACTGTTGCCCCCTCCTTGTTTTGGTTGGTCAACAACAAGTCCCATTTCTTTATAAAAATCTTTACAAATTTTATTTTTTCGCACTTTCACTTTTTCCTGTGCTTCTTTGCCTCTAGCTTGCCATTGCTGCAACTCCAATTTATATGATATATGCAATAAATATTCGTAGCATCGGAGATGAGCATGTAAAACAGAAATACCAAATTTGTATGTGTCTTCGTTAGGTACTCTTTTTTTTATATTTGCTAAGTCGTTCATTTGCGTAGGTGTAGCTTTACAGACGTTACAGGCTTGTATACTTTTGGTTTCTGTTAAAACATTCACAGTTTTACCATCCAGCATTGTGCAAATAGGAATATGTTTAAAATTTATTGTTCTGTCTCCTAGAATAATGTTTGTGTGCTGCAACTGCCTTATTTGCTGCTCAATCTCGTGGCAGTCATCTTTAGTATACTGGTCATTTTCTTTTTTTAATTTAAACGATATTGGGCGACAGTATCTGGTGGAAGATGGAGTCTGATTTTTCCAATAAATTATTTTCTTCTTTTCTTTCATTTCTGATAACTCCAAGGGCACAATTGTACATAATATTATGTTAGAATCAGCGTACATTGAATTGTTTGAAAAGTTTTGCTTATATATACTGTGACTCCACTACCATCTAGGCCCCACTTATAATAGACTTCTAGAGTGTCGTTATTGTCCTGAATGTTCGACAAAATTACCTCTGACTGAACGTGTGCTAGTCTCCGTATGGTGTGGTCTAAAAGGTCTTGTAAAGGTACTACAGCTTCATTATCAGTAACTCTTAAATTAAGCGGATAACACTTCACTTTTGCATCTGCCACCACATGGCAAGAGGGATATAAATCAGCACCTCTTTTCTTTGCACCTAGACGCATCGTCCCGTATTCTGTTTTGGTTAAATTAAGGTCAACTAAAAGTCCTAAGGCTTCTTCAGCACTATACTGCATTACATTTGCGGAACACGATGAGTGAACCTGCTCCATTTTTTTCAACCTTTTCGGAGTCGAATTTATTGCAAGTTTTAGAACTTGAGCTGCCTTTCTTTTGCCAGATTTCACCAAACTCGTTTCAGTCGCTAAACAAAGCTTTTCAGGAGTAAAACGCGAAACAAGAGACTTAAGTTTTCTCTTTCTGCTGCGTTCAGAGCTAACTTCAAACAACTTTTTTGGCCTCCCTCGACGCTTCTTCTCCGAAGAAGTAGGTGGTTCTGCAGTTATTGATTGTATCTCCGGGAGCTTAAATTCTTTACTGAGCCAATTGGTATGCTTAACTTTAAAACGATCGAACATAAATTTAGATTCACGCCATTTAGCTAACAGCTTTGACACAAACACTTTAACAATATCTTTTAACAGTTTTATTAAAGTCTCAGACGGGTCCACTATGCTTAACTTGTTCATTATGTATTGTAATAATCGTTCGTTACACTTGGATGACGAAAAACTAAAAAAACGTTCATCTCTTAACAGTAAAAACAGTTCATTTCTATACAACTTCCCCTGCTGTGAAACAGGATCAACGCGGCTACCTGAAAATAAAGGGCTCAATTTATCACAGGTGGAGATACGGGGACGAGTTCTTTGCTTGTTTTGAATCCTCACAAATCGTAGTTTCTAAGGAATTATATAATATAATGGAACTATGCGGAACATTTTTTAAACGTCTATAAACTCAAGTGAATTTAAAAGATTTATCTATAAAATTTGTCTTCCAGGTAAAGTTAGATTACTGCTCGATTTAAAAAAAAAAACTGACAACTAAACAATGATAATTAGAGTACATACCTGACGCTTCAATCTCCATGTTAAAAACTCACGATTTTTAAACACTGCGGCACAAAACAAACGTAGTTACTCTGTCAAGCTTTCGAGCGTAACTGTTTCATGTTTATCGTGCGAGAAAAAGGGACACAAAACGCGCTTACACAGACTTTCGTGGTAATTTAGTGAGCTTTATTATTTTATGATCCTATTGTTCGTTTATCGAAGAAGCTAAACAAAGTAGCATTGATAAGTTTCTGGACATCGCAACAATATGTTTTTGTCATCGTAAATCGGCAAATCGACCTTGTGTGCGCCGGCGGCGTCGCGCACGCGGCCTGTTGGGTATTCCCCGCGCTACAATCTGTGGCCTTGCGCATAGGGTGATAAACTTTCGGGGAAATATGGAGATTTTTCTTTAAAAAAAATGTTGTTATTTTTCATTGAATTTACGTTCTATAAGTGAAACCAAACCACTGGTTTCAAGGACAATGGTGTTTACACTAACACCCTGTATACTAGGATTATTTTTTATTCAGTGCGCAAACTTTGACAAAATAAACTTAGATGAGTTCTATTAAACATGTATTTTTTTATTCTTATATGTCTTAGTACAAAAAAATAAAGTTATCGATAAAGAAAGATGTCTACTTTCAAATTGACTTTATGACCACTCGCCGGCGCGTGACGCAGCGAAATGCGCATCTACTTATCAGCTGTGCGCTCGTTCGTTTTTCATTCACAGGCGTATAGGTAGGTATTTCCGTGGGTTACAAAGTAGGTAGATCGCTGAATTTATCAGGTTCGAACTAGACTTTTTTAAAATTAGGCCGCGATGTGAAGTTTTGAAGAGTAATTCCAATTTTTCCTTCATACTTTCATGGGCTTAGGTCCATCAAAATGCAGAAAATAAAGCAATTAAATTATGACACTTTTAAAAACTTAATAAAATTAAAATTATTGACTTTACATACATGCATACTTCTGCATTAGGGCGTATTTAAAAAATTGGAATCAACTAAGTATTTACACTAATGTTCAATCAAAAATAACCTATTCCCTAAAATTATTAACTAAACATCATTGCTTACCCTGCATGTCACTAATCACTGTTTTTTAATAATTGTTCAAAATGAAGTCCTCCTCTTTCTAGGCATAGACGTGCACGTTTAAATAAATTGTCATTTAGTTTGTTTAGAATACTAATGTTACTTTTCTAAACTTTAGGTCATCTAGGTTTTGGGCCTCCTCTACATAAACCCGGCGTTTCACTTCTCCCCAAAGAGCATTCGAGGTACGCTCTCCGTTGCATACATTCTGCGAGCTGCTCGTAAACTTTCACCACTAATAAATACACTCGCACCATCTCATAAAACTCGCGGTTCCTAAAGTCCGACATCGTGACCGGTAACTCACACGCGGCACGGGGGTTGCGAGCAAAAGCGGTTGGACGCGAGATCACGATAGCGCATGTGATGAGCAGACTGTCGGAACTCGGGCGCCCGCCACCCTGCCCGGGTTTTACCCCTATGCAACACCGCCACGTGCGCGCCATCCGGCGCGTGCGCCCATTGTTTTTATTACGAATAGACAGTATGTAGACAGTGTCCATATTTTGCTGATTTAAAGTCGGATAAAAAAAAAATAAATTAAAAAAAAAAAGTTTTGAACTAATAATGGAAATGTGTTCTATTACTGATACTGAACCTCCAAAATTTTTTTGCGCACCTTAAAAAATATTCCTGTATAAGATGTACCTGGTTGCAGCCGCGTCCCGAACGATAAGTCTCATCTTTCGTGGCACGGTCTGTATCACACTGAAAGTTTTTAGAAGAGGCCATTAAGGACGCTGTTACAAATAGTTAGTCAAATCAATACTTTTTTGGACAAAAGTATGTTTGTTAAATAAAATGCTTTACATTCTTAAAATGTTTTTGGGCCAAACGGTCGATAGATGTGCATGGTACGATTCTAAACTATAAATATAATTTTAGATAGGTACAGTTTCTCAATTATTGTACCGGAGTGAGAATTTTATATATAAGATATAATAGGTCTTTACCTATGAAATTGCCGTTTTGTATGAAAAAATTTAAACGAATTTTTTTCATGCATTTTTTATTTGTATTAATCGAAGTAATCACCCATGCAATCAATGCATCTTTGCCAACGCAGTGGCAGTTTATTGATGCCCTTCTTAAAGAAATCAGCTGGACGGGAGGCAACAAATTCTTCAAAAGCATTTTGTACCTACTGCCTCTCGGGTATTGAACTTTTTCCCGCCAAGAAGTTATCCAAATTCTGGAAAAAGTAGTAGTCTGTAGGCGCAAGGTCTGGTGAGTAGGGCGGATGACGGAGAGCTTCCAACCCCAGTTCTTGCAACTTGGAGACCGTCTGCTGTGCAGTATGAGGTCGCGCGTTGTCGTGCAGGAGCAGCGGAGACGAGCGATTGACCAATGCTGGTTGGAGATGTGCCAGCTTCTCCATCATTGTGTTCAGTTCTTCACAGTACACCTCTGAAGTAATGCTCACCCCGTTTGGTAAGAAGCTGTGATGAATCACACCGGCGCTAGACCACCAAACAGTGACCATCACTTTTCTAGGGGTAAGTTTTCGTTTAGGGCATTGTTTAGGTGCTGAACCAGGATCCAACCAACTTGCTGAGCGCTTGCGGTTATCAAACAGAATCCATTTTTCATCGCAGGTAACAATGCGGTTCAAAATTCCTTCATTTGTGTGTCTGTTGAGCAGTGCAAGGCACGTCTCGACGCGTACTTCGCGCTGGCGATCATTGAGTTCGTGGGGCACCCATTTGTCAAGCTTTTTTACCTTGCCAATTTGACGCAAATGGACCAATATTGTTTTGACGCTAACGTCGAAAGCTGCTGCTAATTCAGCCGTAGATTGTGTATCATCAGCTTCCACAATCGCCTTTAATTCGTCATTGTCGACCAAAGTCTTCGGACGACCGCGAGGTTCATTTTTCAGGTCGAAATTTCCAGAACGGAAGCGAGCAAACCAATAACAAGTGGTGCGTTGGTTTGTAGTGTTAGCTCCGTAAACGTCGTTGATGTTGCGTGCCGCTTGTGCCGCGTTGCTGCCACGACGGTACTCATATTCCATAATTACTTACTCGAATTTTTAACGTATCCATGATGACGAAAAAGATTGAAATGCGATGAAAATGTAACACTAATCAATAAACAAATGACTACTTTTGGAAAAAAAATCCATGTTTTTAAAATAAAATTAATTTGAAATTAGAAGGTCAATAGTTTATTTTTGTAAGTACTACGGCGAGACTGCAACGACGACGTCATAATACGCGACGCGACGCGCTAGTTGCGTTGCGCCGCTGCGCTGCGCCGGCCGCCGCCCGCCCACCGCAGCCGTGGCCGGCCGGCGCTCGCGCCTGCCGCATTCTCCCAGCCCCCAGTCTCCCACTCTCCTCCAACATGCCTCGGGGCCGGGGGTCTCGCTCGGGCACGGGCTGGACTGACGGGCAGTCGGGCCGGGGCGAGCCAACCGCCAGTGTTTGCAAAGACTTATACATAAACTCAACTCAAGCCTCAAGTGTCAGTTTCAAGTTATGTGCGCGCTGTACTAACCAGTAACGTCTCCAGGGTGTTGATGTTTTGGTTGAAAATATGGTGCTGCGCAAAATAAAATTTGTTTATGTGCATTCACAGTGACAGTGACACAGTATATTTAAAGTGTGTGCCTTGTATTTACATTTTCTGGATATGCGTGGTTTGTCTAGATTCCTGCCGACTGTTGAAATTATAATGCGATTTTGCCGCGTACTGCACAACAATATCAAGGTACTAGTAAACCTTTTATTTGATTATATAAACATAACCTAAAAATAACAAAAATATATCCTAACATAAAACTAAAACTATTCACAAACTAAAACAAGGCGTCGATAAATGCATCCGCATCGCTGTCGACTGGTAAAGTACCCAAAAGACTGGCGGCATTGCCACGTTGTATGGCAATGTTTAGCCTCTGGCCAAGGTAAAAGCCAGCCCTTGGGTCACGGGAAGTGTCGACCAGACGTTACTCGGGTTACTCGTGGGCACTCGGACCCCACGGCCCGAGGGTTTCAACCCCAAACGGCTCGAAAATATAGTTACCAATAAGGTTATTATATTTTCGCCGCTTGTGGTTTTCCGCAGCCACAACAGCGGAGCTAGCACAGCACGCCGAGCCAGGAAGATGAGATGTGTGGCATGCATCCCACACTAAAGGCCTACCCACCTTCCATGGAAATAAAGACATGCCGTCCGGTCTCTTGCCATCGTCGCGTGCCAAGCCATTGGGTTCTAATACAGCTGGAACGCCGACGGTAACAAGAGCTCGTCGAATGATGTCATTAATGTTCGCATGCCGCGGTAAGCGACCCGCTCTTTGGCTGTAAGACAGGCCGTGGTGTCCGAGGCTGGTGACAACTTCGTCTCAGTGACAGCGATGAGGAGAACAACATGGAGCTCCAAGTCGTAAGGAAGCAGCGAGGTAGGTACTAGTTGATTAATATTCACAGGCGTGAGAAATAGATGTTTTCCCGTCGTTGTGATTATCTTTTTGTACATAACCTGGGAATCAATAGGTAGAGAAATTGACGTCATAATCTCAATTTTATTGCTTTTTTTTCGAATTCTGCGATAATCGTCATCGTACTACGGGCTTGACTTTAGTATCCGTGGGCACGAAGTGAGTGGTGACAGTGGTTGAAGGTGGTAGGGGTTGGGTCCCTGATTATAACGTTATCACTCTCATTAAAAGATGCATATTTTGTGAGAAATTTATAAAAATTGTTTCTAACCTCAAATCAGATAAATAACGAAACTTTAAAAAACTTTTTTACAAAAAAATACAACCGACTTCCAAAAACAACACTACAAAGTGAAAAATAACTTTAATTTCGGAAGTCGGTGTCTGATTATATGTATTTTCGTTTTTGCCACCGACTTCCGAAATTAAAGTTATTTTTCACTTTGTAGTGTTGTTTTTGGAAGTCGGTTGTATTTTTTTGTAAAAAAGTTTTTATTTTTCACTTTTTAGTGATTCACATGTGCTTACCCCTTCACAGCGTACTGGCGTGATGTTATGTTATGAACTGGTGTGAACAACAAACAGACATGAGATTTCAGCAATCCCAGTCCATTTGCTATCATTTATTGAGGAGTTCCGTTGCCTATCTCAGAAGTTCTTCATCAGGTCTTCACCAAATTGAAATGGGACCACTCCAAGAAAGTACTCTTCCAAAAACTATCCAAATCGCTTCAAGTGTGCCTATAAAATTGGAAGAGTTTTCTCTATTTCTCCAGGATCCCATCATCAGATCCTGACTTGATGATCATGGGACCACCTGGGAAGTATACCCTTTCAAACAAAAAAAAAATAATCCAAATCGGTCCAGCCATCTTCGAGTAATCGGGGAACATACATAAAAAAAAAATAAAAAAAAACAGGTTCCGACGAATTGATAACCTCCTCCTTTTTGAAGTCGGTTAAAAATGGGCGATTGACAACCAAATCTGTAACACAAAATGTGTAAAATCGATGAAACGGAACATAAAAAAGAACTGTGTCAGTGTAATTTGTTTTCGTTCCTGTCTTATCCTTTCTTTTCCTCCTTTCTTCCCGAAATTCTGTTCCGAAGGAAGTTAGTGTACCCCCACTTTTATGGTTAAAATAGGTCGAATCTGTCTCAAAACCGAAACGGGACACCCCGACTCAACGTAGTCTTTTGGCTGCTATCCCTAGAGTGTATTTAAAAATCCGAAGGTGCGGAGGGAGGGCAGCCCCCGCCCGCTGTACATGGGTGCCTATCCTTTGTTACGTAAGAGCGAAGGAGCTACACTTCCCGCAGCGCCGGAGACGTGCAGAGGCAACATTGTTTTGACAACAAGTGTTTTGAGGTTAACTTGACCTCAAAACACTTGTTTTTCTCGAGAATGGTGCGTCCTCTAGTAGTCTTAACCTATTTACTATATTTCATATACATTAAAATGCTTATAATATAATATATAAAACATCTATCTAGATCCAGTACAAAATTATTATTTTTATTTTTTATATCTTTATTGTACTTAATTATATTTTGATTACTAGTTTATTTATTTATAAGTATATAAATTATCAATTAGGTATGTTGAAACTGTTTGTACTCCCCGTCACTTGTCTCTACAGGTTCATTAGAAAACCAGCGTCAGGCAGCATCTGTCTGGCATTAATGCTGAAATGAACCTTTTTGGCGCAGCCGTGAGGCACACACTTTTGTTTTAAAACATTATTTTAATTTTTTTTTTCTTTTGTTTTTGTGTTTCACGAAGTGTGTCCAAATAAACGTTTTTCTTTCTTTCTTTCTTTCCTCTTTTCATGGGAGTGGTACCAGGGGGGGGGGGGGGGGCACCCTTTCCCCCTCCTCCACCCCGTCCTCGTTTTCGTGCCCCCGGATTCTAAAGTTTTACCTCGGAACTGTCAATTTGTTTTTGAAAAAATAATCAGTTTCAGAAAAGGGGAATGGGCAGAATTGTCCAATGAGTGGCCAGGAATGGTACATGTTTACTTTGATGTACTTACATTAAATATGCCGTTTAATTTTGCAGAATTTTTATGAAAAAAATATTGCAAGATTTTATGATTTTTTTTAAATTTTATTTTGCAGTTTTGTTGATAGCGCTGATACAACTGCAACGTAGCCATTTTACAGTCAGCAACAGAAGTCAGTTAACACTACTACTTACTTTTTGACATCATCTAAATTAACACAAAATGATTCGATAAACTGCTTTTTTTCGTTTAACTGTTAATAGTTAATGTTCTTAAAATATTTTAAGTACTTCTGTTCCGATTTAATTTAAATATTTCGCTTTATAATTAAGATTAAAAAACTGCATGTGTTAATCGACTTTTGTTGCTGACTGTACCGTCGCATCACCGCATGCGTCAGTCGGTCGTAAAAATCACATCACGTTTTAGCACAAATGAGGTACTTTAATTTATTCATTTCTTTGTGCCTTTCATTGTTTTGCCCCTTTATCGACACCCCGACCCAACCTGTATTATTTATGATACTAGGCATATTAATTGTTACTTATTACAACCAAGTAGCTATTATAATTATTTGAAAGTACCTGCTTATCTGCATAGCTGCAGTCTTTGTTTTATGCTGTTCTATGACAGAAGTATGTGAATAGGCTATCTCTTTGCACGTGCGTGCGTGTGACAAGGACGCATATAGTCGCCGGCACGTAACTTGGCAAGAATAGTTAGATGCGCATTTGATTTCTTTAACTTTCTTCTAAGCTGATATGTTTAAAAATAAATTATATCAATAATTATACAAGCAATAAAAGTTTTAAAAAAAAATGTAACACTAGGCCCCCGTACCCACGGGCGTAATAAAATCGCGGCGGGATTTTATCGCGCACTAGATTTTCAACTCTCGTTGTTGAGCCGAGCGTTGAGAAACCAACTTAACAATAGGAGAGTACATTCTAGCGCGTCGAAAAAACACACTGTTGGAATTTGCACTCTCGGCGCTAAGCAGAGCGTTGAAAATCCAGTGCGCTATAAAATCCCGCCGCGTTATTTTTACATCCGTGCGTACGTCGCCTATGCCCCCGTTCCCACGGACGTAATAAAATCGCGGTGGAATAAAAACGCCTAGTGCGATTTTTTCCTACCTTCCTACCAGTTGTCCAACGAGCGTTAAAAAAACCACTTCGAATTGATTCTTCGTGCAGTGCGGACGTACGATTTGTTCCGTAAAATTATTAGCGGTAGCCCTTTGTGAGGGCAGGAGACAACAAAAGAAACAAAGAAAATTTTGAATGCATCCCTTTAATAATTAACTTGAATATTATTAATTATTTAAAAGGCCAATTTTTGACGCCGTACAATTATTAAAGGAAATATCCAGAATAATTATAATATTAATAATTAAATCGCATGTTTATTATACTTATTGCATTTTCTCAAATGAAACCCGTTTAATGTTTACTTACTTAGTTTAAGTATAATAAACTCCACCTACCTCTACCTACCTATGCTGAAACTATTTTAGTACCTATATATCATTATTATAGGAGGAGCTCGTGGCTAAGTAATAACATCCGCACGGGTCGATCCATCAGGTTAAGCTACGCTTGCCGGGGTCGCTCCGTGGATGGGTGACCATCCTTACATACCGAGACTCCTCCGTGCCTCGGAAAGCACGTTAAAGCCGTTGGTTCCGACTGTCATTCATGGATCTTTGACAGTCGTTACGGGTCGTCAGAAGCCCGAAAGCCAACACACAGCCACAACAACAGAACCAGCCATACCAAGGGGTATCGTATTACCCAGTTAATGGGTTGTGGAGGTCAGATAGGCAGTCGCTCCATGTAAAATTCTGGTATCCAGCTGCATCTGGTTAGACTGGAAACCGACCCCAACATAATTGGGAAAAGGCTAGGCAGATTGATATCATTATTATAGGTAGTAGGCCTAATATTCGCATACCTACATTATCATGACGTCCGATAATTAATTCCAAATAAATTACTTATTATTCCAAAGTTTTACTTACCTACGCGTTCTTCGGCTTGGCATCGCCGTGCATGCCGCCTTAAGCATGCGGCACGTCTGCACTCTATGAGCCGGCGCGCCGTACTGACCAGACCAACAGTATAGAATGTACTCTGTGCTGACCAACGCGCGCGATATTTTCGCGTCCATGGGAACACAAGTACAGAACTTCGTATGTCGTATTCATTCAACGTTCAACGCCGAGCGTTGAAAATCGAACACTGCGCGATTAAAAATCGCACTGGGCAAAAATCTTATTACGTCCGTGGGAACGGGGGCTTAGACCCCGTTCCCACGGACGTATTAAAATCGCGGTGGAATAAAAACGTCTAGCGCATTTTTTTCCCACCTTCAAAAATGTTCGAACGAGCGTTAAACATCCACTTCGAACTGATTCTTCGTACAGTGCGGACGTACGATGGGTTCCGTAAAATTATTAGCGGCAGCTGTTTGTGAGGCTAGGAGAAATAAAATTTGGGATGCATCCCTTGAATTTTTATATAGGTACTTAAGTGTAAATGTATCTCGGAAGGGAGTCATAGAAATTTAAACTACAAGTAAACCAACGCAATAACAATATTTATTTAAAAATTATTCACCATAGTTCAGTACTTTCACAATATTTTACTAACCTTACAACTCCGGTGCCTCGTTCAAGATAGCCTGAATCATGTCGACAACTCATGACAACTTATTAAACTGACAATTCACTTCAATGTCAAACTCAAATGACTTGACAATTGACACTGACTTTTAAAGCTTTCAAAATGGTACAAACGTAACTCGACTATAACAAGACTTGTACATGGACTGTTCACTATAATGTTACTAATATAAATCTACCATCAAATAGATAAGTTTTGTTACAGTCGGCCATCCTTCAAGAACGAGTCCCTTCGTTCCTTAATATTACGAGCTGTGTTATAGTTTTGGTGTACAATACAATAGAAACAACAACAACAACAACAATAGACAACAACAATACAATAGAGTATCTTCTATCTATCAAACAAAAATATTTTATTACATTTACAAAATAACCTGTACATAATAAGGTTAGGTATTATTTAACAAAAATAATAATATAATTAATCAGTTTGCCTGACTTCTTACAAAATAAAAATATTCCAGATAAATCATGTTTTCGCTTATTTTATAGCTTGAGCGATGTGAAAGCTACTTCCTTCACTCTCACACTGCTTCAGCCGCAATGTCTTGAACCACTCATGGGCGGCGAGTTCATACGCCAATCCTGCCCGGTTCAAACATTCACTTAATCTATTGCCGTGCGGAGTGAGGCTACTTCCTTCACCGTCACTCCGTCATCGGCAGCGATACTTAAAGCCACTCATGGGCGGCGAATCCCATCGCCAATCCTGCCCGACTCAAAGCACCCTCACTCATCTTACTCAATCTATTGCCGTGCGAAGTGAGGCTACTTCCTTCACCGTCACTCCGTCATCGACAGCGATACTTTAAGCCACTCATGGGCGGCGAATCCCATCGCCAATCCTGCCCGACTCAAAGCACCCTCACTAATATCACTCAATCTATTGCCGTGCGAAGTGAGGCTACTTCCTTCACCGTCACTCCGTCATCGACAGCGATACTTTAAGCCACTCATGGGCGGCGAATCTCATCGCCAATCCTGCCCGACTCAAAGCACCCTCACTCATCTTACTCAATCTATTGCCGTGCGAAGTGAGGCTACTTCCTTCACCGTCACTCCGTCATCGGCAGCAGTACTTTAAGCCACTCATGGGCGGCGAATCCCATCGCCAATCCTGCCCGACTCAAAGTACCCTCACTCATCTCACTCAATCTATTGCCGCGCGAAGTGAGGCTACTTCCTTCACCGTCACTCCGTCATCGGCAGCGATACTTTAAGCCACTCATGGGCGGCGAATCCCATCGCCAATCCTGCCCGACTCAAAGCACCCTCACTTATTTCTAAAGGACTGGCAAGTTCATAATTATGCTAGACACCATGTATTACATCGCAATCATGCGGTATCATAAACTAAAGGTCAGATCAGATTACATATTGAGTTATAAGTCAAATAATTCGTAAAAATTACTAACATTTAAGTAGCATTCGATTTAATTGTTATCACTCTCATTGTCTACGCTGGACGAGCAAGCAGGGGCATTAAAACTCAATCATGGTATTGTCAAAAGCAACAATTGGTTCGTACTGTGCCCCTTTTCTAGTCAAAGGTGTGTCTAGTTGTCTACAACGAAGAATCGACGTTTGGTAAAACTTTGTTTATCATGATTGTATAGACCCTGGTTCTTCGCTACTAACTTTTTGGATTAACCCGGCGCTGATACTAAGTACTGCCCTCGCATCCTAACCAGCCCTCCTTATAATTCGTGGCCTTTTCCCTATATTTGTCATACCGATTCTTATTTGATTTCTTTGAATTCGCTCTCTCGCTTCAGACCTAATTTCTTCTAAAGTTTGATTAGCTACTACCTTGTTCTATATTATCAATTACGTTATCCCGGGTTCACCACCATTCTGCATAGATATTTCCGGTTCAAGTAACCTTTGACCTTAAAGGCACAGATGCCTTCTCATAAATATCCACTATAACTTCACAAGTTATATGGAGATGTAATTCTACCAGCACAAACTCAAACTCAAACTCAAAGCATTTATTTCAAATAAACCAATTACAGGCACTTTTGAATTGTCAGTGGGTCGGTCAGTCAGAAAGATGAAGCTAGTTGCCCATTCCAAAGCGTAGTAGATCCCTATGGAGAAGAACAAGCAAGAAACTCCACGGACACTCTTTTAAATCATAATATTTTTACAAAATATTGGTTACATCGTTCATGTTGAAAATATACATGTGAGAACAATGTAGAAAGACGTGCATGTTAAAAAGCGTCCGTAATAAAAAGATAAAAACTAAAACAACTAAATTAAATATTAAAATTAAAAATAAGCCATGGCAGCTAAGAGACGACCAGTCCCAACTGACAAATATTACATACGTTGGAGATTCAATAATCTAAACCATAAGTGTAGGTTTTTCAGTAAGACTATGTCCAAGCAACACGTCATAATTAACTAAATGGTCATCTACAATAAATATCTCGACATCCCTTTCTGAAGTACTCTGCAAATCTATATTCACTAAAGTACGATCTAGTGATACATTCCCTCTTAATTTTAGGCCATTAACTCTTCCCCAGTTAAATTATAATCTTGAACCATCATCATCATTCATCATCATTCTCCTGCTCTTATCCCAATGTATTTTGGGGTTGTCGCAACATGTTTTTTTTTCTTCCATACTTTTATATTAGTCGTCATCTCGGTAGTCACTCCCTTTCTAGCCATATCATCTTCACCCAGTCCATCCATAGTTTTTTTTGTTTTTGTTTTTTGTCTTCCCCTACTCGTATAGCCATCCACATTCATACTCAAAACTTCCCTGACGACATCTTTCCCATTCCTCCGCATCACATGCACATACCATGATAGCCGTTTTCAACACAACTTTTCAGTACTGGTGTCACTTTCAGACTTTCTCTTATATACTCAATTTCTTATTATATCCATTCGCATAACAACACTCACATCACAACAACAAACATCCCTCTTAGTATTCTCATCTCAGCTGCATACAAATGCCTATCATACATTCCCTTTATGGCCCGACAATCAGATCCATGCACAGACAGCAGTTCTAACCATTGTTTTATAAATCTTCCCCCAAGTTTAAGGGAATGCGGGAGTCGCAGATTGTTCACGTGAAATGCCGCCATTTCATCCATCCAGTGTGCTTAATAGTTCGATCTACTTCGCCATCGCTTTGTATAAGTGAACCGAGATATCGAAAGCTGGAGCAGACCGGGAGAATCGCGCCATCAAGCGCTATGGCCCCAGAACTGGAGTGACCATCAAAATCGCATAATATCGCATCGCATTTTCTTAATTAGTACAAAAAAAAATGGGGCTCTATCCGTACCCGTTACTGATCATATTTGTGTAGCCAAAAGTCAAAAATAATTTAATCCCAAAATTGTCCACGAAAATTTGTCATGATTGGTAAATTCATAATAAAATCAATTATTCATAACAATTGCTACCAGAAAATACTACGCGCAGTGCTTTTCCATGATTAATTAATACTACTATGTAGTCTGTACAATATTTCCATAAACTGAGTAACATTTTGGGATATAAACAAACGCTAATAACTTAGCTGTTTATGAATATTATTTATTGAGACTTTACATATCACTATAATAAAAAGACCTTCTCTAATAAGCCCTTTAAGTATTTGTACCAATTAAAATCAGCGGTGTATATTCTGTTTTGATTCTCTGCTCCATCATTTTTAAGAAATAACGTTGCCGCACTACCTAAATCCAATTGGCAAGATGTGAAGATTTCGTTAGTATTTATCATAACTTTGTACTTGTCGTTACTAGTTTTATAAACCCTAAGTCATCAATTCAGATAATTTTAGTAAACAAAGAAATGTCACTGTCAAAATGACAGGACAGTGCTGCAAAACAATTTATCAAAAACAAGGAAATACAAAAACAAGGAAATATAACAACTAACAACAAAATGAAACACTTAACACGATGATAACAAAGCACAATTAACAAACACGCAGCGAATAATATGATCGGAGAAAAGAACACGAACGTATTGAAAAGACGCGAGTTTGCAAATTATGTCAAATGAAATTTGAGAATGTTGGGAACTTCTGTAGTGTTACCAGTATCATAATATTTTTTATACCACAAAATTTTCTTTTTTTAATAACTTTGTTTAAAACCGAAAACTTATAAAAATTAACACGGTATGATAATTGTTTAATTATTATTTCTAAAATAAGTACATAAAAGCCAATATAGCCTTGTTTTCCGCCATTTTATGTGAATTACCATTATGACGATATTTTTTTGATCTGTTATCACCTTTGTTTACATAAATTATCTGAATTGATGACTTAGGGTATAGGAGACCATTACGGCGTTAGCACACTGACGCTCACCGCTGCGGTATCGCTACGAAGCTCGGTAGTTTTTCATACAATTTGATTAGTTTTCGCGATGATTTTGCTTATCGCAGCGCCAGCATGTAAACAGCGTTAGGACTCTTTATTGTTTGCATGATTCATTTAATCCTTTAATCTAGGAAAGTGGGCATGATCGTGTCCCATAAAATTACAATTAGTTCACTTAACGATCGGTTTAGGGCACTTATAGCTGGGGTGACTGACACCCTGACAGTTAAAGCACTTAAATGACTTCCCCACGTCACTATTTTTATTTGACGACGTATTATCTGTATTCTTTGCCAAGTTATTAATTACCGTTGTACTGCTAGGACGTTTATCCTTATTAAAATCTTTGATAAAGTTCGACTGATTTCTATTATGAAACTTAATGGTTTTAAAGAATTCAAGTACATCTTCAGGTTTGTCAAATTTCGCTGCTTGAGCACCTACACGGACTCGCCTGTCTTCGACCCCATAAAGTAAACAATCCACTGCTTGCTTTCCAAATATCTTATATTCAGTAAATTAATTTTCCCAAAATAATTAAGTTCATAAGATTCTCCAAAGCGTACCCGTCTATTAAGCATATCTGTTAAAAGTTCCTCATAATTTTTGGTTGGAGGAAATGATTCCTTAAGCATCGACTTCCATTCAAGCCAAGTATGCTTAATAGTGGGTAGACCCTGGAACCATGTCTTAGCCAGTCCGGTGAGTTTCGGCAGGGCATAGTGAACCGTTTGTTTATCGTTCCAATCATAAATTTCGGAACATTCATAGACTTTATCGAGCCAGATATTAATAATCTGTTCTTTCGACATGGGGTAGAAGTCTGGAATAACGTTATTCAAAGTTGAACTCGAAAACGATTCACAATCCCCTGCTTTACACTTAAAAGTTTTATAAAGAAATCCTCAAATAGGTCCGTAGTCATGAATTTAGTTTTCTTGTTTTCATGTGCTTCATGTGTTTCATCACAGGGCGTGCGTCTCGCGGGATTAATAGCTTTTATTGCCCGCGTTTATCCGCCCACGATTACTCAGGTCAGGCTCAGACGTCTCGAAACGCCTACGTGATCTGTTCCCTTCCGTTAATCTTTCCCGATCATTACGTACCTGGTTTTTAAGGGTTTTTAACCTTTCCCTCTCTCTGGACAGCTCACATTCCTGCTCGAGTAGCGTTCGCGTGCTGCTTGTGCTTCGGCTTCTCAGCTCATGACACGTTGCGCTGCTGTGCCGACGATCACGAGCTGGACTACGCCCCGAGCTACTTCACCACCATCACCACGGCCCACAATGGATGTGCGGCCACTGTGACTGCAGCTACGACTGCGCCTCTCGATTTCCCCTAGGTCTGGCTTTCGACTACGACGGGATGAATCACTATATTTCCTCCGTCTTTCGTAGTTGCAGGAAGGGTTGCTGGTGCGTCGATAATCCGGATTGGGTTCTTTGTCGCTCATTTTCCTGGAACTCAGAACATTTTTTTTTGTATTAAGTATGTAAAAATCTTGCAAAACAAAGTCTTTGCATACACTTAAGTCTACAAGTCTCCGTGTCTTCTGTCTCTGTATATTTTAACGATGGTATTTTAACATCATTTTATAATTATTATCAGTCTAGCATTATTCATATTTTTAATCTGTATGCATCACAACAATGGCGACACATTTTAGGTTTATTTATTTATTTCTAGTTATTAAGTTCACTATATTTCACTTTTAAACTTGTATTTCTACTCGTATTATCATTGATGTATAAATTGGGAAGCTAAGGTTCACGCTCCTCAATGTGGACCGCATACATTGTGTAAACGTACACAATTGACCTTAGGCACAATCAAACTGGCGCTTGTGTAGCACGTTAAGTAAAATTACCGTAATCGTCTAAATAAGCAGCAACATTGCCTTCATGTGTTTTCAAAATGTGCACAAATAGTGCAAAAACCAAAAACAAGTTCCACGGGATTACTTTTCACTCGTTAGTACAGGCAAAATGTTAATTTGTTGAAAATTATTATAATATTTAATGTTTGCTTCGCCATGTTTGTAAGAGCGAGATAGACATGCAATGTCATTCATAATCGTAAGCATTCGGCGGCTAAAGCGACCGGCGGCCGGCGGCCGGCTCCTACCTCTGTCCTTGATAGACAAGGCAACCGTAGGTCCGCAACTGTGATCACAGACGTGCGAGTTTCGGTGCACGACTACATGTGCGCCAGGTCCAGGTTTAGTGATTGCGATGTTAGCGCGTGACATATCTGCCTCTAATATATCAATGCCTATTATACTACCTCCAACGAGGAACACAAAATTGTTAATTACATGAAAGGAAAATAGCTAGCCACTTGTTATTCATCACGAGAATGTTGATAATTCCATAAAAAAATTGTTATACCTTGACGTTAATTACACTCGATTGCCATTTTAAACTAATATTTCAACTATCAATTCCAAAGCAACTACTCATCATAACCACTAACAATAAATATTTTTCGAAAAGAACACGTGGATCGCATGCAAATCGGGCTTCACAATAATAACATGTAATGTTAAATCACACATATTTTATTTTTCTTGTAATTGCGTTGATTTTCCGTTTTTTAAAATAATATCGTTTGCTTACGGCGGTCGAGCTCGTGGGGTGGTTCACCACAAAACAAAATGTCTCGCGAATCCCACTTCTGAGATGTAAATATATCTCAGAAGGGAGTCATAGAAATTTAAACTACAAGTAAACCAACGCAATAACAATATTTATTTAAAAATTATTCACCATAGTTCAGTACTTTCACAATATTTTACTAACCTTACAACTCCGGTGCCTCGTTCAAGATAGCCTGAATCATGTCGACAACTCATGACAACTTATTAAACTGACAATTCACTTCAATGTCAAACTCAAATGACTTGACAATTGACACTGACTTTTAAAGCTTTCAAAATGGTACAAACGTAACTCGACTATAACAAGACTTGTACATGGACTGTTCACTATAATGTTACTAATATAAATCTACCATCAAATAGATAAGTTTTGTTACATAAGTATTTAAAAAATAATAAAACAAAAACAACGGGCAAAAAATATCCATATTTGTAAAATAAAGTGAGCGCGTATACTGCGTACCTACCTACGCTAATTTAACCGATATCGTCCAATGAAGTCCGATAACTAACCAAATAAATTACTTTCATTACGTCGGTAAAGGAATAATCAGTCATGTGGTTTATTTACTGCGTTCTTCGTCTCAGCATCGCTGTGCGCCCAGTGAACGGAAATAAACATGGAAGCATTTCTTCAACGAAACTAGGCGCGAATCTTGACACAAAAGCCGAACAAACTCACACAACGAAACCCCGTCGCTGATTAGTCAAACCATATAAAGAATATTTATTACCACTTAGGATGCACAGTCAAAAATGGACCTTACTTCCTGACTATTTGGGTTTAAATTAGCTTGTAACGTATAGGCCGCTAACGACATTTCTACGACGCCACGTCGTCTGGCGGGATGTTTTATGTAATATTGTGCAACGCAAATAATTAAATCGTGTTATTGATGGTGTTATTGTACGTATTATAATAAAGAATTATGTTAAAAAATATGTTTCATGAACCCTAAGGCAACAGTTGTTCTAAGGACTGTAAATAGAGCAGTGTTTAGGGAATAATAGATTTAAGTACTTATGCTAAAAATGTGGTAGGTAAATAAAAAAAAATGTGTGGTATATTTTTAATTTATTAGATATCACAATTTAGGTGCATTTTTTGAGCGAGCCTTTTATCACTTTGGGCAAATTTGGAGCGAAGAGCTCTAAAAGCTTCCTCAGTAAAGCCAGGGTTTGCATCAATCGCCTGATACCATTTGGATAATGTTGAGGGATGAGGCAAGCATAATTTAAATTGTCTACGGACGTAGTTGTAACCAGACGGTGAATAATAGTTAAGGGTCAGGGCAAATTTTTTGACCGCTTGGGTAAATTTAAGTACAGTTCTCTTTCCCTTTGCATTCTGCTTTTTTTTCAGCATCGAAAAAATATCACCCGAAATTTCAGAAAGTGAGGTTTCAGAATTCATGTCTACAAACTTATTCTTCTTTAGAGCTGTGGTTACGTCTTTTAGTGATATGCATTTTTTTAATAGTCTTTTATTTTGTCGCTTTAGGTTTCTTATTTTAGACAACCTTTTTTCAGAAAGTAATGTCTTTCTCTGAATCAAATTTTTCAGCCTATGCGATTTTGGCGTATTTAGAGCCGATTCAATGTCAGAAGACAAAATGTTTAAAGGAGTACCGCATCTTGTATCAAGAACTTTTGAATCGGTTGATGACGATAACTGTTTTTGTCTCCCAAGATCTTCTGCAGCAGCATCAATTAGTACACCGAACTCACACCCACAGCTTGGACAGGCCACCTAAAAGATAAAAATACCAACTGAACGATCAGATTTTTACAATTTTTTTATTATAAATTTAAGTTTATAATTAAAAAGAGTTAAGATCTCTAGATGTCTATTAATTATACCTACCAAGTGACGTTTTCCTGATTTGGAGGATATTTGAGGATTGGGTATTTCAATAACATTTTCTCTCACAGTTATCAGTTGCTTAACATTAACATTTTCGGGTGTTAGAATCGACTGCAACGTTTCTGGCGGAGTCGATTGAACTGGTTTTTTAATCGAAAAGACCATCTGAAATCATATGTAGGTTTTTAGTATGAAACCTTTAAAACACGAGGTGTAATATTTTTACAAATACTATAGCCTTATAGAAATATCATTATCAAAGAATCCGTCTTACCGTACAAATTGGAATAGCGTTTGTTTTAAGCTTCGTGTATCCTTTTTTTGTCTCATAAAAATCGTCATTTCTAAAATGAACTGAGCATATCCTTGTCTTTTTACTTGGGCTCCATTCACTCTGCTGTCTTTCTAAACGAACAGCTTTCGTCCATAGTTCTCTTTGAGATGGATCTTGCGGAAATCTAAAAGAAAATATAATGAATTAAAGTAGCATAAAAAAACGTGTGTGGTCGGGGGACCATCGTCAGGAACGATGTTCCTTATCACGTGTGATTTAAAACAAAAACAAAATTTTCGCTGCCGCCATCTTGGATTTTAAAACATCAAAAACGATACCCATGACTTTAAAAATTTTGACAGCCGCCATTTTTTTTTATGTCAACTTTATACCTACAATAACTTAGTATATTTTGCATAATGCTGTCCCCACAAAAAATGGTGTGTGTTGGATCTTAGATTGTAATCAAAATCATAAAAAAAATCATTCTTGTCAGGTAGAAAAGTGAATTGCTTGGTTAGCATAACGTCATCCCCATAGATTTTGTGGTATAATTCATTTTTAATAGAAATATAATATATAGCGATGTACTTACACGTGAAAACTAATCCCAGCATTCTTTTTATGCACGTGTGATTTATTGATACACCACTTTACTACACAAGAAGGCATTTTAAAATATTTGTCACGCAAAAACCGATAAATAAATATTCGACCGCCGCTGTTGCCGGCTGCAGACGAACTAATAGCGTGCGCGGCGCAATCGGTAAGCCCCGCCTACCTGGGCGCAATCTGCGTTGGGTTATTTTTTAGAGCTAGGAATGCTTCCATGTTTATTTCCGTTCACTGTGTGCGCCACGGCCTTGAGCATGTAGTCCGTCCACACCACAGAACATATATACTCCTAGCGGAGGTCCGCACTCTACGAGCCGGCGCTATATATGTAGTCTATGGCCGCCGCGCCGTACTGAGCAACGCGCACGATTATTTCGCGTCCGTGGGAACACAAATACAGAAATTCGTATGTCGCATTCATTCAACGCTCAACGCCGAGCGTTGAAAATCGAACACACTCGCACACACACACTCGACACTGTGTACAGGCGCGAATTTACTCCCACTTCGCCAAAACCTTGCCAAGTTACGTGCCGGTAAAAAGCCGACGTTCGCACGGACGTAAAAATATCGCGGCGGGATTTTGTCGCGCACTGGATTTTCAACTCTCGTTGTTGAGCCGAGCATTGAGAATCCAACTTAAGACAACAGAGGTCATTCTAAAGCGTGGAAAAACCCACTGTTGGATTTTCAGCTCTCGGCGCTAAGCAGAGCGTTCAAAATCCAGTGCGCACAGACTTAAAAATATCTCGGCGTTTTTATTTCGCGCACTGGATTTCCAACGCTCTGCTTAGCGCCGAGAGTTGAAAATTGTTTATTTTATTTTGTTGTCCTTTGCGTCATGTTTACCGCAAATAAACCTATTTTCTTTCTTTCTTTCTAAAATAAAACAGTGTGTTTTGTCGACGCGCTAGAATGCACAATATTGTTGTTAAATTGGATTCTCAATGCTCGGTTTAACAGCGAGAGTTGAAAATCCAGTGCGCGATAAAATCCCACCGCAATATTTTTACGTCCGCTCGAACGTCGGCTTAACCCCCGTTCGGACGGGCGTAATAAAATCGCGGCGGGATTTTATAGCGCACTGGATTTTCAACTCTCGTTGTTGAGCCGAGCGTTGAGAATCCAACTTAACAATAACAGAGTACATTCTAGCGTGTCGAAAAAACACACTGTTGGAATTTGCACTCTCGGCGCTAAGCAGAGCGTTGAAAATCCAGTGCGCTATAAAATCCCGCCGCGATTTTATTACGCCCGTGCGTACGGGGGTTTAGTGTATTCTGGCAACGCACCTTCGCTCTCCCCCGGCTACCGCAATCAAGCGCAGACGCATTTACCGCACCCCGCACGTCCCGGCTGTCACTCATTGACCTCAGTCCTTGCCAAAGACTACTATAGTATACTGGCTAAGTCCTTGCTGTGCCCTGTGCTGTTTCTTGTCCGCACGATTTGCTTTCTTGCATCGACTCGGCTTGTTTAGTGGAACTGTGTAATTAATTTACATATAAGACACTAACTTGGACTTCGATTTATCGTGATTTGGACTTGTCAATTTTATAATGTTACTAGCTTTAGCCCACGGCTTCGCTCGCGTTAATTTAGAATTTGACAATCAATTCGGGTTGTCCGAAAGACACGGGCGCCATCTATTATCATAAGAATGTTATTGTTGTTTTCCGCGGTAACAGTTAAGGACGCTGCGCTGTTACAAATGGGTAGTCAAATCATTACTTTTTTACACAAAAGTATGTTTATTAAATAAAATGCTTTGCATTATTAGAATGTTTTTGTCCGAATTGTTGATAGATGTGCATGGTATGATTCTGAACGATAAATATAATTTTAGATAGGTACAGTTCCTCAATAAATGTACCGAAGTAAAAATGTTCAGTTCGGTACATTTATTGACAAACTGTACCTATCAAAAATTATCAACAATTCGGCCAAAAAATATTTTAAGAATGCAAAGCGTTTTATTTAATAAACATACTTTTGTGTAAAAAAGTAATGATTTGACTACCCATTTGTAACAGCGTCCATAAACTACTTTTTTTCGAGATGAAAGGTACCCTATGTGTGTTTCTGTACACCTGACAACGTATATGCAAAATTGAATGATGATCAGTTCAGTGGTTGCGTGAATAGGTAACAAACAAACATACTTTCGCATTTATATTATTAGTTAGGATTACCAGTGGCAGGCGTATTTTGTTTAATGTGCCATTGCCCATTGCTCAGTTTTAAGGAGAAGCCGTGTGACTATAATATCACGTGCGTTATTGCAACGGGGGATTACGTCTTTCCCTAGCCTCTGATCGGGTAAGAATATTTATTTATTATTTTAGTTTGTTCAAAATTTTTTGTTTTGGCTAGCCCAAAAAAGAATTCCCTACACTTCAGATATAATCATAATAATAAATACATATTCTCAATATAATTAAATAAATATTAAAAACCATAATTGTACAAATTGATAAAAATACTTGAAAGAACGATATAAGACATTCAGCATTGACAAAATACTATCTGAACACGGTACACTGCGATTACCCTCATACCACCCCGATTTACAGATATTCTATTTCACGAAGTCCGTTCGGCTTTGATTGTAGTAGTGACGTATCCCGACAAGCGCGCTTGTGTGTGTAAAAGTGGGTAACGATAGCAAAGAAATCTGAGGGCCAATTCTCGTAATTAAAAACGTTCAAATTCAAGTCGCAATGTCAGCCAGCGACACTCAAATGTCAAAAATGTAGGCAAACTCTATACAATTTTGACAGATTGAGACTGAGATGAGATTGCGAACGTTGTTATAAAAATACGGGAATTGCCCCTCTGATATACAGGGTGTCCCGTAAATAATGGATCAAACGTAACGGGTAGGTAGCTTACCTAATTTCCAACAACTAATTTGAATATTAAAAAAAAAACCGTTACAGTAACCAGGATATTAATTTCTTTTCGAATTTTACGATTTTGTCTTCCAGAATTAAGCTTTTTTAATGCTGTCGCTGCAAATGATGACATTTTTAGGTATGATTTTTATTTAACATTTCTGAATAGCTTACTAATGTTATAAGATACCATTTTTTTTGAATACCGTTTTATTTGCCTTAGAAAAAAAATCTTGAGTTGAAAAGTTTTTTCTTTACGATGTTAGGACCAAAATTGAAAAAATTCTCCTGTAAAAAAAATGTATGACACCGAAGACCACCATTATTTTAAAAACTTGTACATTTAATAAGGTTTGCAAATTGGTATAAAACTTACGTCTAGTCCTTATCGTTACAAAGATATTGCTATGAATGTGATGAAGAAGACAGAAAATAAATTAAATTGGTACTATTCCATTTTTTCCTTTTCGTAATGGCTTATGCTTGAATGCTTGTAATCGAAGCAGGTAGTTAAGCGGCTAGCATATTCCGACCCGATGACGTCATCTGTCCGGAATTTGGGACCGCTACCTGTGGCGGAGTTGCACCTCAGTCAGTGTGAAAGGGATAGATAGCGCCGCTTTTTGGTAAATCGGTTAAATCGGTATGAAGTTGCGCAGGTTCTTTTGTTCTTTCCTGCGCCCTTCACTCGTACAGGCTTCATTGTTGCTTGATTTTATTAGTTTAGTTGTAACTAGTCTCTCTTCGAGTTGCTACGTCAGACAACTTTCGCTCCCGGTCAGTGGCTCGGTGTTTTCTTCTGTAAAATTTGACTTGTGCTGTGTTTTTGGACTTTGCTTTGCCTATCGATTTGGAACTCTTTGCGTATTGGACAAACGACTTGGCGATCCTACGGACTCCGAAAACATTCGTTTGTGTGTGCTTGTACGTGTGTGCAGTAGCGCTGAAACCTTATTCAGCCCAATGCCTCGTTATGAGTACACGCCACGGCAGTACGCCGAAATGCATTTTATCTACGGAGAAGCAAGAGGTTATGCCAGGGCGGCTGCAAGATTGTACCGTGAAAGATACCCGAACCTGGTTCGTTATCCCGATTATCGCGTCTTTATTAGAGTGCATAACGCGCTTCTTGAGGGAAGAATTCTTGGCACCGGAGTTGGTGGTACCCGTGAAGGACGACCGCGACAAGTTAATGACGAAGTCATTCTTCGAGAAATCGAGGAAGATCCGTCAGTCTCCGTTCGCGTCATAGCGCGACGCGTAGGAATTTCTAGATCGACGGTGCATCGAGTGCTACAACGGTGCCGATTGCACCCATATCACGTGCAACGTGTTCAAACGCTGACGTCGCGTGATTACCAGCCAAGAATAGAATTTTGCCAAAGGATGCTTAGAATGATTCGGGCGGACCCGCAGTTTTTTAACAAGATTTTATGGAGTGACGAGTCTTCATGCCGCCGAGATGGATATTTAAATTTGCATAATTTGCACAGTTGGCAGCTGATAAACCCATATTTGATGCGAGAGGACAGGAGCCAACATCAATTTAAAATAAATTTATGGGCGGGAATAATCAATGGCAAATAATAGGGCCCTTTGAACTACCAGCTACTCTAAACGCCGAATATTATCTCCATTTTTTAAGGAATGAGTTGCCAAGGTTATTAGAAAACGTTCCAGAAGACGTACGGCAAGCAATGTGGTTGCAAAATGATGGGTGCCCCGCTCACTATGCGACGGCAGTAAGGGCGCACCTTGATGAAAGTTATCCGGACAGATGGATCGGCCGATTAGGACCAATTTTGTGGCCTCCGCGATCTCCGGATTTAAATCCCCTAGATTTTTTTTACTGGGGATGTTTAAAAGACAGGGTCTACAAGAATCCAATAACGTCGGAAGAAGAATTACGACAGCGCATCCAATCTGCTGCATCAGAAATAAACCAAAGCCGTTTTGTCCGTCGGATAAGAGCTTCCTTTATTAGGAGATGCAGACTTTGCATTCTTGTAGAGGGAAGGCAATTCGAACATTTATTGTAAAAACCAAATAAAACGATTTATTTGAACTAACTGTTTTTTTTAGTACGGCCTCCTAATTCTTTTCATACGCCTCAATAATTCAATGAACATTGCCTCTGAAATACTACAGTTACACATTTTAAAGAAAAAGTTTAAATGTACACACTTTTTTATTTTTTTTATTAACGTTGATTTGGAGCACCTCTCAGATTCATAGCAATTATCTTTGTAACGACAAGGACTAGAATGTACAACTTCATACCAATTTACCAAAAATACAAAAGCGGCGCTATCTATCCCCTTCACGCTGACTGAGGTGCAACTCCGCCACAGGTAGCGGTCCCAAATTCCGGACAGATGACGTCATCGGGTCGGAATATGCTAGCCGCTTAACTACCTGCTTCGATTACAAGCATTCAAGCATAAGCCATTACGAAAATGAAAAAATGGAATAGTACCAATTTAATTTATTTTCTGTCTTCATCACATTCATAGCAATATCTTTGTAACGATAAAGACTAGACGTAAGTTTTACACCAATTTGCAAACCTTATTAAATGTACAAGTTTTTAAAATAATGGTGGTTTTCGGTGTCATACATTTTTTTTACAGGAGAATTTTTTCAATTTTGGTCCTAACATCGTAAAGAAAAAACTTTTCAACTCAAGATTTTTTTTCTAAGGCAAATAAAACGGTATTCAAAAAAATGGTGTCTTATAACATTAGTAAGCTATTCAGAAATGTTAAATAAAAATCATACCTAAAAATGTCATCATTTGCAGCGACAACATTAAAAAAGCTTAATTCTGGAAGACAAAATCGTAAAATTCGAAAAAAAATTAATATCCTGGTTACTGTAACGGTTTTTTTTTTAATATTCAAATTAGTTGTTGGAAATTAGGTAAGCTACCTACCCGTTACGTTTGATCCATTATTTACGGGACACCCTGTATATATTCAACTCGAGATTTAATCATCGAAATAAAATTTTGGTTTTAAAAGAATATACTTTTTGTAAATAAATTAGATTAGGTTGCAATAAATACAAAAATATTAAGAAGATGTAGGCATTTAATTAAGCATTGGTATTACAGAATGGAAACGAAACAAGTAGGACTGTTCAGAATTTTCAATCACTATCAGATAAATTTTCGATTTCCGATTACGTTTTGCTTCATCTTGTACATTGATTATCAATTAAAAATCGAGATCAAAATATTTCAAGTAGTCTTTTTCAATTTTTTCAACATGATCACAAGTTTTCTGCCACGTTTCACTGCTAACTTCGCCCAAACTTTCATTGATCAGTATTTCCGTATTCTTCATGTTTTGCTCGATATTTTTAGATGCGACGTAATTTTTAACGATCCCCAAATATTTTCAATCGCATTTAATTCTGGGTGATAGGGGGGAAGGCGTAAGACATCAAAACCATTGCTCTTTATAAAATCGTCAATCTTGTAGATTACGTGTTGGGCTTTGTAGTTCTTTATTATATCGTACAATTCCAATTTAAGAAGAGATTCATCAAATGCTACCCTTATCCCTGAGCCATTGCTGCATATCGGCTTTCTTTGTAGATTGCGTCGGTAGTCGTTCAGCCCGTGTGTTGTGATAAGATGCATTGTCTAAGACAATGACAGAGCGCGGAGGTAAATTGGGTAGCAATTTTTCATTTAGCCACTTTACATAGTTATCATAGCTCATATTTGAATGATAATCACCAGCTGTTGATTTGGACTTAAGTATAAACCAAAGAAGCATTTTTAACCGACTTCAAAAAGGAGGAAGTTCTCAATTCGTCGGAACCTTTTTTTTTTTATTTTTTTTTTTTTATGTCTGTTCCCCGATTACTCGAAGATGGCTGGACCGATTTGGATTATTTTTTTTGTATGAAAGGGTATACTTCCCAGGTGGTCCCATGATCATCAAGTCAGGATCTGATGATGGGATCCTGGAGAAATAGAGAGAACTCTTCCAATTTTATAGGCACACTTGAAGCGATTTGGATAGTTTTTGGAAGAGTACTTTCTTGGAGTGGTCCCATTTCAATTTGGTGAAGATCTGATGAAGAACTTCTGAGATAGGCAAGGGAACTCCTCAATAAATGATAGCAAATGGACTGGGATTGCTGAAATCTCATGTCTGTTTGTTGTTCACACCAGTTCATAACATAACATCACACCAGTACGCTGTGAAGGGGTAAGCACATGTGAACCACTAAAAAGTGAAAAATAAAAACTTTTTTACAAAAAAATACAACCGACTTCCAAAAACAACACTACAAAGTGAAAAATAACTTTAATTTCGGAAGTCGGTGGCAAAAACGAAAATACATTTAATCAGACACCGACTTCCGAAATTAAAGTTATTTTTCACTTTGTAGTGTTGTTTTTGGAAGTCGGTTGTATTTTTTTGTAAAAAAGTTTTTTATATGGATGATGTTCTAGTTTGTTTTGCAGGTAGTGGTATATGAATTTGTGTGGGGTAGGTGCACAACTAAAAAGTGAAAAATAAAAACTATTTTACAAAAAAATACAACCGACTTCCAAAAACAACACTACAAAGTGAAAAAAACGAAAATACATTTAACTAGACACTGACTTCCGAAATTAAAGTTATTTTTCACTTTGTAGTGTTGTTTTTGGAAGTCGGTTGTATTTTTTTGTAAAAAAGTTTTTCAATAAAACCATCCTTGGTTCCCGCTTGCAGTAAAATAAAGCGAGTGCCTGTGCTATTTTTTTTTAAAAACGGAGTGCTTTCCTTTTTTTTTGCCCAGGTGTTGTTTCGCACGTGTATCGAAAGGACGTAGCTCTCATCGGTGTAGACAATGGGCCGACTTTGAGAGTGGTACTCTGTTATCTTTTTTAAATATTTTAAACGCCACATTTGTATATCATGACGAAAGTCTGACAATCAGTCTTACCAAGGGGTATCGTATTACCCAGTTAATGGGTTGTGGAGGTCAGATAGGCAGTCGCTCCATGTAAAATAGTGGTATTCAGCTGCATCCGGTTAGACTGGAAGCCGACCCCAACATAGTTGGGAAAAGGCTAGGCAGATTGATTGATTTGTATATCATGACGCTCCGTCAAGACTTTAAGGTTGTTCTCTGTTTTGCGCCACTTGTAACCTAATTTCAATAGTAACTTGCGAACAGTTTCTAAACAACCTTCAAATCCGATTTTTTCATTCAATGCTGTTCTTAACTTAGCTAATGTTGGAATTTCTTTATGGACAATATGGAAATCTTGTACAGTACTGCGAACCACATCGGCTGTAAAATTATCTATATCCACTTTATTATCTCGCTTTCTCCTTTTCTTCATAGGTGAAGTGAATTTTGATGAAGTGGATGGCAATTCCTTCTCTTCTTTTAATATTCTTTGAACTGTTTTTTGGCAAACACCCGTAGCTTCAGCTGTACGCCGTGTAATGTCTCGTAAATGAGACAAATCACAGTTGGGTTCCATGAATGATTTTGTAAATTCATATTCTTCTCGCAGAAAATGATAAACACTAGCTATAATGTTTCGATTCTAAAACAAAATGTAATCAAAATAATTAAGAAATATAAACATTTTATAACACATATAATTATATTAAATAACTTTGTATAAAATTTTAATTGAAAACGTATAAATAAATATTACCTCACTATGGACAACTCTTCTTCGTTTTGTTGCCATGCTGACCTTACTCCGTGAAACAATTTGGCGCGAACTAAAAACACTACTGATCCGGACCGTATCCCCATAGATAATACACTATCTAAAGTATTATAGATGGGCCACTGAGGTTTTCGTTTTGTAAAAAGTGAGTACTCAATCCTAGAGATAGCGCTGCATGTCCTAATGTCTCCTTACCTAGCTCACTAGATGGCGCTTTTAGGAGTTTTTGTTTCTAGTATTAAATCCCTAAACATTGTATTGAAGAATGAATGTTATTTTATTTGTGGAATAAATTAATTTTTATGTGTAATAAGACTATGACAAATTCATATTCTAGAGGAAATGTAGAATTCGAAACATACACATAAGAATTTACTTATTTCACAATATAAATAACATAAACATTTTTCAAAATCTTAGACTATAAATGCCATCATCAAGGGACATACCAATAAATGAAACGGAATAAAATGGTAGATAGAAATTAAATAATATTTATTTAGGAAAACAAGCACAGTCCTAAGTTGTAAAAGAGCACAAAACAGATCACCAGAACACACGAACACACGACACAGAAACAACGAACGAAACTGTACATTAATTTATGAAGTGTATTAACAAAAATAATAATGACGATTTGGAATCAAAATGAAATGGAATAAATAATAATTCCTAAAATATTGTTCAGGAATATGAAATTTGAACGAAACAGAAGAAATGTTTACAAAAGTCAACAACGGTACTGACTGTTCCTGTCTATCATCATTTACGTTTAGTTTCAATTGTGAAAAAGGTTTTATTTATTTTGCTACTATATTTAGTAAATTTATTTCTAATGCAATAGTAAAATAATCAATAATGCTTATTTATTATTATTTATTTTGTATAGTAGCTATACTTTTGTTGTAGATACTAAGGTAGGTAAAAGTAGCTCTATCTATCTGCTAAAATGTTCCGCTAATGTGTGTTGTTGTAAAAGTTTCCGTTCCTTTTCCTTCAGACGGCAGCATTGTCTATGAATATTTTGTTCGAAGTCAATGTATGGAAGTTTCACCCCCCTGCGTATCCCGATCGACACTGAGCGCTCTCGAGGTTACGCACACAAAAACAATGTGCATGTGCACGCTTGACAACATTCATAGCCAAACGGACTTCGTGACATAGAACATCTGTAAATCGAATCGAAATCTTGGGCTTCAAAAAAGGTTAAGTGAGTAGTGAGAATGTGCAATGGAACCTCAAACGTGTGAAAGACAGTAACAGAAAAGGCAAACCAAATGGGACCAAATGAATGGAAATATCTGTGATAAAACAAAAAAAAAAATGGCAGACGTAGAAAGTGATCACATAATTGACAATTTGACGGATACGAAGATAATTATCAGACTAGGAGAAGATACGTCAGACAGCGACTCAGGGGACTCAGGTAGTTCCTCATCGTCATCTGACGTAAACGATGATCTGTCAACTCCTGGAAAAAGTGGTGTATTTTTTAGAGTTAACTAGCTGACCCGGCAAACGTTGTTTTGCCATTTAAATAATTTTTAAGTTCACTAAGGGGTATAAAAAATAGATGTTAGCCGATTCTCAGACCTACTCAATATGCTCACAAAATTTCATGAGAATCGGTCAAGCCGTTTCGGAGGAGTACGGGAACGAACATTGTGACACGAGAATTTTATATATAAGATGTACCTGGTTGCAGCTGCGTCCCGAACGATAAGTCTCATCTTTCGTGGCACGGTCTGTATCACACTGAAAGTTTTTAGAAGAGGCCATTAAGGACGCTGTTACAAATAGTTAGTCAAATCAATACTTTTTTGGACATACTGTTTGTTAAATAAAATGCTTTACATTCTTAAAATGTTTTTGGGCCAAACGGTCGATAGATGTGCATGGTACGATTCTAAACTTTAAATATAATTTTAGATAGGTACAGTTTCTCAATTATTGTACCGGAGTGAAAAGTTTTACTCGGTACATTTATTGAGAAAATGTACCTATTTAAAATTATATTTATAGTTCAGAATCGTTCCATGCAAATCTATCAACAGTTTGGGCAAAAAAAAAAATAAGAATGTAAAGCATTTTATTTAATAAACATATTAGGTTGGGGAAAACCATTCTTTACATACAGCGACTCCTCCGTGCCTCGGAAAGCACGTTAAGCCGTTGGTCCCGGCTGTCATTCGTGGATCTTTGACAATCGTTACGGGTCGTCAGAAGCCCGAAAGTCTGACAACCAGTCTTACCAAGGGGTATCGTATTACCCAGTAACTGGGTTGTGGAGGTCAGATAGGCAGTCGCTCCATGTAAAATACTGGTATTCAGCTGCATCCGGTTAGACTGGAAGCCGACCCCAACATAGTTGGGAAAAGGCTAGGCAGATGATGATTAGGTTGGGGAAAAAGTCTTTTCGCATTATAGTATGTATGAACTTAAAATAAAATCTCTTTGACTATACTATTTGTATCTGGCTGGTTTTGGTATCATTGAAAGTTTAAATTTTAAAGAACATAATTCCAAATTCAAATTAGGAAAATGTGTGATTTTTATTTGTTTTTCGTACTGTCAAGATGAGTGAATCTAATGAAGAAATTCGATACATTTTAAAATTTTACTACAAAAAAGGTAAGAACGCAATGCAAGCCGCGAAAAAAGTTTGCGATGTTTATGGACCCAGTGCAGTGTCTGTGAGAGTAGCACAAATTTGGTTTAAGCGTTTTCAATCCGGAAATTTTGATGTCAAAGATACACGTCGCTCTGGTCGCCCTATTACGGATAAAATGGATGCCATTTTTGAAAAAGTGGAGCAAGAAGATATCAGTAGTTACAAAGTAGCTGAAGAACTGGGAACTGACTACAAAACAATTTTGGTGCATTTGAAAAAAAATGGGTACACAAAAAAGCTCGTTATTTGGGTACCGCACGAGCTCACTGAAAGAAACCTAATTAACCGTGTACTCATTTGTGATTCTTTATTACGACGTAATGAAACCGAACCATTTTTGAAGAAGCTGATAACTAAAATACAACACACAAATAAAACAATACTAAATTTCAACATTCATACCTGTATTTTAAATGGTGTGCATAATAAAGAGTATTCTATTCTATTCTATTCTATTCTATTCTGATAACTGGTGATGAAAAATGGATCACGTACGACAAGAACGTGCGAAAAAGGTCGTGGTCAAAGGCCGGTCAGGCTTCACAGACTGCGGCGAAACCCGGGTTAACTCGCAACAAGGTGATGCTGTGTGTGTGGTGGGATTGGAAGGGCATTATTCATTATGAGCTGTTACCACCAGGCAGGACCATCGATTCTGAACTCTACTGCGAACAACTGATGAGAGTAAAGCAAAAAGTTGAGAGAAAGCGGCCGGAATTAATCAACAGAAGGGGTGTGGTTTTTCATCATGATAACGCTAGACCTCACACATCTTTAGCCACTCAGCAAAAATTAACAGAGTTTGGCTGGGAGGTGTTAATGCATGCGCCGTATAGTCCTGACCTTGCAACTTCAGATTTTCACCTGTTTCGGTCTCTTCAGTATTATTTCGGCAGTGTCAGGTTAACATCACGAGAGGACTGCCAAAACCACTTGTCGCGGTATTAGATCAGAAGTCCCAAAATTTCTTTAGCAATGGGATCATGTCCCTACCTACAAGATGGCAAAAAGTTATCGAACAAAATTGTACCTACATACTTTAGATAAATGTAAATAATGTATATTAAAAAATGTTTTGAATTTTCTTAAAAAATGCGAAGAAACTTTTTCCCCAACCTATTACTTTTGTGTAAAAAAGTAATGATTTGACTACCCATTTGTAACAGCGTCCTTAAGAAAAGCAGCCGATGAAAAATTTATTTAAACTTCGAATTAAGAACTCTTTGGGAATCTGTAGATGTATAATCTGAGTGTGTAATGAATTTGTGTCATTTGTTTTTACAAATTGGCGGCAATTTAAAAAGTGTCTATCATGCGTCGAAATGGATTTGACTACAGAAAATTTTCATTCAATGATTTATTACTATTATACTTTCGTTGCGGTCTTACCCAACAACGATGTTACGACGATAACTTCGATTAGCATTTCATGATGAAGCTGCATCCCGTGCTACTGTTTACTGAGTTTAATGAGTTTCCATTCGAAGATTTGCCGACAAAAGTAAAAAGATGATGGCCTCATTCTTTGGAAGGACGGGTCATTTCGCAACAATTGTCCTAGAAGATAAAAAAACTGTTACTGCAGATTGGTACGAGTATGTCAGTCATTGTTGCCAGTTGTCTTGGTAAATGTTAGACAGCAGCCCCTAAAAACGACAACGCTCTAGCCCACTCTGCCAGACGGAATATTTGTCTATCGAAAGTGTAGAGTTAGTGAGTCAACCTTCTGACAGTCCTGACCTGGTAACTTGTGACTTCTATTTATTTCCAAAAATAAAAGATAAACTTAGAGGAATTTGTTTTATGAACCCTGAAGATGCCGTGACTGCATTTGACAAAGGCGTGGACGACATCCCTAAAGAAGAGTAGGTACCAATGCTTCAGTCAATGGTTCCATCGTATGCGACGGTGCTTAGAAAGGAACGGAGACTACTTCGAAAAGTAATAAAAATGTTAACAAGCTTCTAAATCATTCCGTTTTTTATTTTCTAAAAACTTTCAGTGTGACCCACGTACAATACTATCAGCTCGTCGCCGATACGGTCTTACTTCGATGTTAATTTACCTCAATAATCCAGACAATATTCACACTACAAAAATTATACATTATGTAGTATGTACAGACGCCAGCACATCAAGCTACTACAATCTGTCAAATTTCTTTAATAGATTTTCATCTATATCTCTGAAGCATTAGGTTCAAGTTTGATTGGGACAGTCGGCTTGACCTGATGGCATCTGTACGTTTATTTCAATTTAATTGCTATTCTTTTGTGTTGCACGGTTCGGAGTTTTTAGTAAATGGTAGACAAGGCCCAGAAAATCACTTCTTCATTTCCTATATGTATAAATACTAAAAATTTAATGTTGTTTCCTAAATGTTAAATATTGAAATTATAAAATACTACGTATTCAAATTATTCTTAGTGTATTATTGAAATTTCTATGTGTACTATTTTTTAGAGTTCTTAGCAAAATACGATTTTCCTAGTATATGGTACGATCCCCTAAAAACGTAGTTGGGATGAATTATTCCAAGAACAAACTTATCACTGTAGTTGAAAAACATGTTCTTCCATACATTCCAACTGTAAATGTAAGATTTTACTCACAATATTGAGAGATTTACCATGTTATTTTAAGACCACAGACTTCTTATAGGTTTTCCTGTAATCTACAGATAAATATCTATTTTCTGTATTTTTTTCAAAATTTTAGGCTTATGTTTCGGAGATAAGGGGGGGGGGGGGGGGAATGGTCAATTTTCGTCTATTTTCTCAAATAACTTTAAAACAATTTATTTTAAAATTAATATATTTGAGACCCTCATAGTAAGTCCTTTCATTTGTTATGTAACACGGTATACCGTGTAACACGTACGTACCACGTGTGTACCGTGTGTACGTGTGTTTCATATGAAATGAACATGAACATGCGCATGTATAAAAAAAAGTTTTGCAAACTATAGTTTGCAAAACTTTTTTTTTTAATTTTCTTATTTACCCCCAAAAGTGACCCCCATATTCAAAATTCATTTATTTACTTTACCTATCCGTGTTTGGGTCACAGAAATTCATATGTATACCAAATTTCAACTTAATCGGTCCATTAGATTCGGAGCAAATTGGCTGTGACAGACGGACAGACAGACAGACAGACACACGAGTGATCCTATAAGGGTTCCGTTTTTTCCTTTTGAGGTACGGAACCCTAAAAACGAAACAGACATGAGGCATATTTACTGGAATAGGTACGCGTAGGTACTAGGTATTTTGGCGGCTGCGAAAATGTTAAAATTTTTCATCATGGGTATCGTTTTCATGGCTTTCGAGGGTCCGATAGTGGTGACACCACACTGCGTGATTAGTAAATTAATACCTTATGATATTTATTTTGTATGTACAGTCACATGACATCTAAGCTAGATTCAGTGATTTTCTCCTAAAGGATTTATAGGCACTTCTCTCTACTATTCTCGAAACCATACTTATGAAATAGGTATTTTCCCCCAAAGTTGCAGTCGTTATTTCACGACTTTGCTTGTGACTGTACAATAAAAATAGAATACCTATAAATACTCACTCGACCGTTTCTTTACAGGCAATCAAATCGGAGAACAAGAATATTATTCCAAAATAAAACAGAGGAATTAACAACAATGGGGACCGGTAAGTTATAAAATAGTTATTTTAAGTTTTAAAATAACTATACTATAAATAACTTTTTGTATTTTTGTATTTGTTTTTTTGTATTAGTTATAAGGACTTGGGGGAGGCCTTTGCCCAGGCCCTTTTTATTTGTTAAGCCTGTACTGTCCTACTGCTGGGCAAAGGCCTCCCCCAAGTCCTTCCAGGAACTCTTTTCCCGCGCAACCTCGAACCAGCCCTCGTTAAAAGTCATAAGAATTTAAAAAGAAAAGAATTGGGCTAAATTGGATACAGCTCGCTAATTTACGTGCAAATCATTCAAATCTAGCACTAATATTTTCTACTAAACTTTGCCCTTACTAAAGATGAGCAATGATCTTGCCATCCAGTAGGTACAGGTAGTCCGTGTTTGGTATTTGGTGAGCCGTACGCCAATGTCTAATATCTTATTCTTAAATTCTGTTCATTTATTTATTGATATGGCACTTCATGGACTTACTAAAACATACACAAACAAAAATCACGTACAGTAGTGCACGGCACTAGCAGAGAAGATTTAGTAGTTAGAATCATGTAACACATATTTAGTAGATTCTACAATAAACTGTAATTACTAAATGCCCTACCTAGACAGATGGTGGCGATAAACTTACCTAAAGGAGACTTTTGTTTTATGCAGAGCGAATCGGCTCAACGAAAACTGTGACGTACATACGCCAACGATTGCATGCCATTCTATTTTTGACCTTGTCTAGACCACAGTGTTATTCATAGTAACACGTTGTCTAGATAGATTTTTGAAAAATACTACACTAAAAAGAAAATACTTAGTGTCGACGACCGTCACTTTCTACATTTAAAGATTTAAATGTATATATGCTAATGTGCTGTCATTTTGATTTCTGTACAAGAACTCATTCTGTATAATCAAGAGTAGTAAAGGAATTAGTTTTCGATTTGATTGCTTTCCAGATGATCCTCAATTATGTTTAAACTGTTTATGCGAAAAATAATTAAATTTGTAATGAAAATAATGCTTATTGGTGCCATGTAAACAGGATGATTAGCAAGTCGTTCTTTTGTTTCAGTTAACGTTCTGAACCAGATGGCGGAGTATGACTTCAATACACCAATTGACGTAGAAATGATATTTGAAGACAGCGATAATGATGACCCATCATTTCAAAATGCACTGAGTGAAAGAGATAATATAAACGATAATAACAACAACAAACAAGATAAAATAAGTTCTGAAAATCATATCAACGATAGATGTTTAAATAAATCCATGCTAAGTTTGAACAAAAATAACGGAAATTTGAATAAAAATCCCATTAAAAAAATAAGTGGGAATAATTTAAAAAATATTGGTGATGGCACAGTAATTAATAACGAAGAGAGTTTACCTAGTCCACGTCAAAGAAATGATCACCATGAGCCAGTTATTACGTTTATTGAAGATTTAAACAAGTTATCCGAACATATAGTTCTTATAATGCAATTGTTTTACTTCTATGGGGTAAATAAAACTAATGGAGACAATAAAGATGGAAAAGAGATATTTCATTTTCTAAAATCCCGTATTTTTGAACTATCATATACCACGGTCGAGTTAATATTTTTGTCACAAGAACAAACTGAAAGTTTTATTAATAAATTTTTAGATAGTACTGTCCTACTCGCCAATAGCAAATCTTTGCAGTGGAAATATCACAAATTTCACGTGCTACCATTTTTTAAAGAATTACTAACTTGGACAAAACAAAAAAGAAAATATCAACCTATTGAAAATAATCGCATTCCGTGTCATTCTAATGAAAATATAATGTTAATCGAACAAATGATCAGAGCGCTGCCACCATTGAATTTTCCACCATCTGAAATCGTTGCAAACAGTAACATTGCAACTCAAAAAACACAAAATAATGTATGTATATTTTCTTCTGGAACTCCTGGGAACGAAATTAATATAAATATCGATGCAGATACATTAAGACAAATTAACAAAAGACAGCAGTGTATGACAATCGAAACACAGCAGTGTATCACAGCGGAACGGAATATAAATTATAATAATGTTGCCCTAAGTTGCAAAGCTACTAGAAGAAAGACACCAGTTGCAAGACCAACATACGGAAATCGTGTCAAAGATATCCAAAAGAAGAACACACAATATGATCGACCTCCACCACCATATTATAATGTGAACCATAAAATCTTACCTTTTATACCACAGCGGTACAATCAAAGAAATGTGAATACGAATCAGACATATTATAATAACATGAGACAACCTCACCAAAATCATCAGAACATAGGACAACCAATTCCCAGCTATCCAGCTCAAGTGCATTATATTAACACCAATCAAACATCGCCATCCGACAATAATAATGTAAACTATATGTTTTATGATAACTCAAATAATACTCGTAATATTCCTGTGGTAAGATTTTGATTTACACCAACAGAATACATCTTTTATTTTATTATTGTGATAGAGACTCATTTAGTAATTAATAATGATGATTGCAGCGTGGTACGCAGATGGAAAATCAAGTTACTTCTAGTCCAGTAATAACGAATGTGTCTTCACTGAATCTGAAATCACGTATCCTAAATGGTCGTTGTTATATGTGTGGCAAGAGCACTTCAACGCTCCGAACGCCGTATGACCCCTATAATCCCCGCCGTCCACCATATTACTGCAGTTATCTCTGCCAGGTAATTATTATACACCTATAGGTAACAATGTTTCCTGTATATCCTAGAACCCAAAATTCGTGGATGTCATAGGTCTTCGAATTTTGGGTTCTCGCCCGCACCCGGCCAGCCCGCGTGGTAGATTATGGACCACTCACTCACAGAATCCTATGAGTGAGTAGTCCATCCGGTGCCGTGTCCCAGTCCCAGCAGTGGGAAAATTGCTTTATTAGAATGTTTGTACAGATTCAAATTGAAATCATTGCACGTGAATGTAAACAACTTTTACTTTTTATTGTAGGAGTAGGTCTTATAGTAAAGGTATGAAATTTTGATAGAAATCTTGCTTGTCCAATCAAAAGAATTTTTTTTTTTTTTTTTCGCTATGAGATAGTTGACTGATCCCATAGTAAAGAAACCCTCTGGGAAATTACCAACGAGTTCAAAGTCTGTCACTGGAATCTTTTATTCAAGCAAGGAATCCGAAAGATTCTTTAATAATTTTAAAGTGAAATTGATTATGTGACGACGTCATGTTGTATTTACCAATGATATCTTGATGGATGATAAAATAGTTGTGTAATTTGAATAGGATAGGTAGCTGCAGTGGCGGACTAAGCATGTCGGGGGCCCGGGGCGGCAAAACTAAATGTGGCCCCTCGCCCAGGAAGGAACGTCGAAATATTTTGCACTCGCTCGCTGCCTTGAAGAGGTTAGGTTTCCTTTGGACTATTGATATAGAAGTAGGAGATACTTTGTCGACAACAGAAAAGCTAGAGCATCAGACAGACGAATAGAGGATGGCATTGAAAATGTTTGCACCCCTCTTTAGTTTAAATTTTCTTTTGAACATCTCTAAACAGAAATAGAAAATACTTCAACCTATAGGTACAGAAAAGTTTGATAATGTCCTACAATAAAAGACAGAGTACATTTTGAAAGAAATCTTGCTGGTCCAATCAAAAGAATGAAACAAATTTCTTTTTTTTTTTTCGCTATGAGAGAGTTGATCCCATACTAAAGAAACCCTCTGGAGAATTGCCAACGAGTTCAATGTCAGCCACGGGTTTATTGGCAAGGAATCTGAAAGATTCTTTAATAATTTAAAAAAGTCAGATCGTTTATGGGACGACGTCTTGCTATTTTTACAATTTTTACCCACGGACTAGAAAAAAGAAGGACTCCACGCCACGCGTATCGATAGTGAAGCACCTTATATCTATGTGTGCGTGATTTGACAAAGTCACCGTCATGTCACGTAATGGCGGCCGCCTGGCTGGTCGGCATACTATGATGTAAATGTGTGCGTGAGGCGCATGTTTGTACAAACGGTCCCGGCATACTTATTGTGCTTCACTTTCGATATGCGTGGCGCGGAGTCCTTCTTTTTTTTCTAGTCCGTGTTTTTACCATTTGATTTCCTGACGGATTATTGTGATAAAATAGTTGTGTAGTGTGAATAGAATAGTTATCTGAATCTAAAAATAGATGTTATTCAGTCATTGTTCAGCGGTCTAAAGGCTCGCGCACATTTGGGTGGGCCGCGCCGCATCGCAACGCATTGCAAAAATCCTTCTGCATCACTTTAATACATTTTGTATGAACCATCGCACACTACAGGCGGACAATATGATCTAGGAGGATTTTTGCAATGCGTTGCGTTGCGGCACGGCCTGGCCCGCCCAAAACTGTGCGAGCTTCATTGTACTGGAGTGGAAAGTTCAAATACAAATTCGAAATTTGAATCTGTCCGAAACAGTTACTGCGTTGCGGTGCTAACCGCCGCGCCACGACTTCTATTTGGCGCATTTTTGCACTGCGGCTCGCTCCGGAACATCTAATCTTCTAAATAAATAAAAAGAAAATTGACTGACTGATGCCCAGCCCAAACCCTTGGACCTAGCAAGCTGAAATTTTGCGCAGATATTCCCTTTATATCGTACACGAGAAATAAGGAAGGATCTTTCGAAATACAGTGGTGCGGTGAGGGGTTGAGAGGGGAGGGTATAGGGGAAGGGGTGGATTAACACTTAGGGGTACCTTTGATCCCGATAGTACGTACCCGTGGGATATTTTCCGACATCCACGCGGGCGAAGCCGCGGGCAAAAGCATAGTCTTTAATAAAGATCCAACATTTACTGCTGTCATGTAATTATTTTCTATTGATCGGCTGAAATTACTTTATTCTTAATATTTAATAAACTTTCTAATTCCAGGAATTGGACAGCCAGTTCCAACCAGCAGCATGGGGTGATACCTAGGAACCGACGGTACAAAAAAATTACTTCAAAAAAAAGTAAAAACCGACTTCAAAAACGAATAAAATAACTTTCAGAAAAAACTTAACAGCTTCTGAACTCGTTGCCAAGCTAAGGTGCATTGAAGAATTGAAGATACCGACTTAGAAGCTGTTAAGTTTTTTATGAAAGTTATTTTGTTTTTGGTTTTTGAAGTCGGTTTTTACTTTTTTAAAGTAAATTTATTTTCCATTTTTAGTTGAATTTACAATTACATAGGTAACCCTAAGACGAACGAAAAGAAGAATCAACAAAATCGGCTTAGAAATGCTGGAGATACAGTACCTACATTTATGCATATAACTTCGTACATAAGAATAATTACATAATTTATTATACACTAAAACCTTCCTGAAAGTATGTAGATCAGAATCATCAAAATTGGTTCATTCGTTTATGAGAAAATCGCGGACATACAAACATACATACATACATATTATAGTATATAGGGTGACTGGTAATTTGTGACCGATGCTTAAACACATGATTGTGCTCATGATAACAAACAACTTTTACTATGGGACCAAACCTGAAATCGCGAAAAAAATCAGCTGCTCCCTACATTTACATAAATACATACATTTTACATAAATGTATGGGACAGCTGATTTTTTTTCGCGATTCCAGGTTTGGTCCCATAGTAAAAGTTGTTTGTTGTTATGAGTATAATCATGTGTTTTAGTATCGGTCACTAATTACCAGTCACCCTTTTTAGGGTTCCGTAGCCAAATGGCAAAAAACGGAACCCTTATGGTTTCGTCATGTCTGTCTGTCTGTCTGTCCGTATGTCACAGCCACTTTTTTCCGAAACTATAAGATAAACTATACTGTTGTAAGTACTGTTGTAGTATATTCTGTGAACCGCATTAAGATTTTCACACAAAAATAGAAAAAAACAATAAATTTTGGGGGTTCCCCATACTTAGAACTGATACTCAAGTTTTTTTTTCATCAAACCCATAAGTGTGGGGTATCTACAACAACAACAACAACAATGATATTGAAGTTTCTAATATCATTTTTTTCTATACTGAATAGTTTGCGCGAGAGACTTCCAAAGTGATAAAATGTGTGACCCCTCCCCCCCCTGAAACTTCTAAAATAAGAGAATGATAAAACTAAAAAAATATATGATTTACATTACCATGTAGTTCCACCGAAAATTAGTTTGAACGAAATCTAGTAAGTAGTTTTATTTTAATAAATCTTAAACCGCAATTTACCTTTCATTCAATCAACTCGATTATTAAAACATCGATCAAAGTTACAACGAACTACAAGAACTTTTATATTAGGTTGGGGAAAAAGTCTTTCCGCAGTATAGTATGTATGAACTTAAAATAAAATCTCTTTGGCTATACTATTTGTATCTGGCTGGTTTTGGTATCATTGAAAGTTTAAATTTTAAAGAACATAATTCCAAATTCAAATTAGGAAAATGTGTGATTTTCATTTGTTTTTCGTACTGTCAAGATGAGTGAATCTAATGCAGAAATTCGATACATTTTAAAATTTTACTACAAAAAAGGTAAAAATGCAACGCAAGCCGCGAAAAAAATTTGCGATGTTTATGGACCCAGTGCAGTATCTGTGAGAGTAGCACAAATTTGGTTTAAGCGTTTTCAATCCGGAAATTTTGATGTCAAAGATGCACGTCGCTCTGGTCGCCCTATTACGGATAAAATGGATGCCATTTTTGAAAAAGTTGAGCAAGACAAGAAGTCAGTAGTTAAGACGTAGCTGAAGAACTGGGAATTGACCACAAAACAGTTTTGGCGCATTTGAAAAAAAACTGGGTACACAAAAAAGCTCGATATTTGGGTACCTCACGAGCTCACTGAAAGAAAGGTTTCTTTCAGAAAGAAAGAAAGAAACCAAGAAAGAAGAAAGAATCACAAATGAGTACACGGTTCATTAGGTAATGAACCGTGTACTCATTTGTGATTCTTTATTACGACGTAATGAAACCGAACCATTTTTGAAGAAGCTGATAACTGGTAATGAAAAGTGGATCACGTACGACAAGAACGTGCGAAAAATCATTGCGGGCCAGCCATTTCGGTAGGAATCAAGTTCATCCATTCACCATCGTCTTGGTCTGCCGCGATTGGCATGAACCAAAAAAATTATCATCCCGTGCAAGAATATTATGTGGAATAAAATTAAAGAACTTCTTGCCAATCGACGATATCGAGCAGTGACAGCTCAGTGAGACGTGGTAGCCTAGTGAGCCCTAGGCGCCCAGTGCCAACGACCCCGACTTGCGAATGTAAGTCGTGGGTTTCAAAGGTTCAAACCTAGGTACGCATTTCAGTTTCTGCAAATTATTTCATCACCACGCTCAAACTCAAAACATTTATTTCAAATAAACCAATTACAGGCACTTTTTAATTGTGAAGGGGTCGGTAAGTCAGAAAGATGAAGCTAGACGCCCATGCCCATTCCAGAGCGACCTTTGCCTTGGGCGACACGGAGGTCATTAACCATCACGGTAGCCGCAGGAGAATTTCACACACAGTGAAAACACTGAGTAACACTTGCGCGTTATTAGTCTGATATCCAGAGACTGGGGGGAGGAGAGAGCTGTTAAACAACGGTGGATGCAGCCCTAGGAGTGGGGTGAAAGACCGGAGCGGCCACTGGGGCTGTGGGAGCAGCTGATGGCTCTGGGATGGCAGTAGTCATCAGCGCTGAGGTACAATTTGTTTGGGAGGGCAAAACAGAGGCTGCAGAAACTCTGCAGTGGTAAGGGTATTGTCGATAAGGGGGGTGGGGGGCTCAGTAGCCGTGGCTTGGTCACCCACGGTAAAGCGAAGAGGAACCCGAGGAGGGGGCCGCTCGTCAGGGCTTTTGCCGATAAGCCGACGACGATAGCGGCCAACAAGTAGGTTGCGGTGCTGCTTGAGCGACATCACAACTGAGGTGGGCCGCGATGTTGTATGGGAGGTATCGCGGCTGAGGGTTGGAGGCTTGGATGCCGCGTGCGGGAGAGAAGTGCCGGTTTTGCGGTGCGCCGCTCGTCCTACCTTCCGCGGGCTTGACGGGGCGTCACCATATATGATGGCGGGCCTGGTGGGGGCGCAAGAGATGGGCAGTGTCAGTATGGCGTTGGCCGCTGTCCCTATCCTCTGCGGCTGAAAAGTGGTAGGCGGAGGGGCCATTGACCTGACCCGTCGCAGGGTGACGGGGTGCCCAGACCCGGGGTCGCCTGGCGCCCATGTGCTGGTAACTGGTTTGATCCCTGGGGCGGTCACGGCGTGCAATGTGTTCAGGTGCGCTGGTGATAGGGGGTACTCCCCGGAAGAGGGTCTGGTGATGGACAGCAGCGGGTTTGCGTATGAGTGCTAACGCGTGCCCGTGTTCCCGCCATAAAGCGGCAGAGGAGGACACCGTGGGGGTTCAGTAGGTTGGAGTCCCACATAACTGCACTATCTCCCCGTGGTAGTGCACAATGCATGAGCATTTCTCCACGCAAAAAAAAAGAATAGGGAGGGCCTTGTATAAAAGTAATCTGACAATCGGACACAAATATAGTTCCATAACATAATAATTATTTGGTACGCACGGCTACAGATCAAGCTATACATTTCCAGTATAAGCTGATCTCGCATCGTATAGGATTTCCTCACGATGAGAGTGTAAACTGTAAATGTATAGCTTGATGTGTAGCCGTGTGTACCCAAGATACAGGCTAGCTTTTTTGGGCCCAGAGTAAAATCTTATAATATTTTGGCAATATTGTCTTTATTTAATTAATCATATTTTTTGCCAAATATGAAAATGATTTAATCTGACTCAGACTCAGACTACCATGGGCCGTACTATGACGTCAAAAAAGGTCATGGATAAAAAAGGATGGTGCTATGTCATACTCAGAATAAGAGGCCATATTCATATATAGCTCCGTCTCTCTCTCACATTGGAACCGTTCAACTTCTGCCCTATAACCACCCACGCGCCCATTGCCCGAAACGTGCCAAGTCGGGTGGAGAAAACTTGAAATGACCCGTTGTACCTACGAAACGTCAAAAATGGGCGGGGCCTTTTTTTTCAGTATCTTTTTATTATTTCAGCATTCCGCGTCTTATTATTTATAATTTTGAATTTGAACGCAACCTTTGTCTTGTCAAATACCGCTGTCAAAAAAATGAAGTGTCACTGCCAAAGTCAAACTTATTTTACTGTCGTACGTTAACTAATTATTTCTTACTGTTTCGTCGAGTTCCCAATGAATGTAAACGCGAAACATCCAAATCGAACAAAATAGTTGTTTATCCTAATTAATACTAAAAGCAAAGTATACCAAAAACATTAAATCAAATTAGATTTCAGTCAGGATACATTTTATTTACGATGTCTTCAGAGAAAGTGTTGCATTCTACACTGCATTCTTATGCCTGAAAATGTTATTATTTTTCGATTTATTTCCGCATGGTTGTAATCGGTTTCGCAAGTTGAGTATTAATTACAAGTATAAAATGTGGTATGCTGCTTTAGTGCGATTCATACGAAGAAGATTAGTGTTGGGAATAATATTTGCATCTTCGTTAACTTATTGTATTGTCAGTTTTCTAAGAGAGGTTAGTAATACAAGCATTAGGTAATTTATGTACTTCTTTAAAACTTTTTGGTTGGCCAAAGTGAGCTAGATTGTGTCATAGCCTATGTAGGTAATATTCCTAGGAGGTAGGTAATATTCATAGGTAATGTTCCTAGGAGTAAGAAAACAAAGTACCTATAGATTAGCAGCTGCTCCTGTAACAACAACTAATGTAAGAGACAATTAACATTATTGAATACTACTAACAAAAGCAATGAATTGGAATATTGTTTCAAAACAAAATTGTATTTCATATAGCTACTCACCAGTCATGACTTTTTACTTATTTTACTAAGTTGTGAAGTTATTGAAACAAAAAATTTGGGTAGCTTTTATAGATTCCTAGCTGTGGCCCGGGACTTTGTCTGCAATCCAGTATAAAAAGTAGCCTGAGCTTCTCCAGGTCATGGTTTCCCATGTGCCAAATGTCATCCATACCTGGTCAGGCATTTTAGTGTGAAAGCGTAACAAACTAATAAACTCACTTTTGCAATAGTATTAGTTAGGATATCAAATAAACATGTGACTGAAAGCCTTTGAACATTTAGATGCCTTGCAGTGCCTTTGAGACAGTTCATGATCCATTCATGAGTCATCAAAATATTGATACAATATTGAAGTACCTTAATTCACACTAATGAAACAAAACATACTTAATTCAAATAATAATCAATAAAAATAAAAATTAAATGCTGTGCCATTGGTAAGCGCATCACTTGAAACCATCTGGACCAAATAGGCTATTTTTAGTTTTAAAATGTTCATAATATTATGTAGTCTGAATTATTTTTTATCAAAATTTTATAAAATAATTGGAAACGTTTTCTGGAATGTTTTCAAATTTGGAAAAACAAAAGTTTTTTATGGGATTTTTGCATGAACTCGAGACCATATTGAAATTAGGACAGGACAATGTCAGGTCTGTTAGTAATATAAATAACATCAATTTTCCAGGGCAGCAGCAGAGGAATGATTTATCAAGATGTTTCATTTGATAGGAAGCCATTTGTTTGGAGAACACTACAAGAACACAATGATACTATTGAGCACATGATATGCAGAAACTCTGTGCAAGGAAAACAATTACTTGTTGATGATAGAGGTAATATTTTCATACATAACACCTGTATTATAATTGTTCATTATAATTAGATTACTTGAGTATAAAGTTGATAATAGGTCTTTACCCATAGGTAAGTAATAGTAGGTAATTTCATAAAATTGCAGTTTTGTATGAAAAAATTTAAACAAATTTTTTTCATGCATTTTTTATTTGTATTAATCGAAGTAATCACCCATGCAATCAATGCATCTTTGCCAACGCAGTGGCAGTTTATTGATGCCCTTCTTAAAGAAATCAGCTGGACGGGAGGCAACAAATTCTTCAAAGGCATTTTGTACTGCCTCTCGGGTATTGAATTGTTTTCCCGCCAAGAAGTTATCCAAATTCTGGAAAAAGTAGTAGTCTGTAGGCGCAAGGTCTGGTGAGTAGGGCGGATGACGGAGAGCTTCCAACCCCAGTTCTTGCAACTTGGAGACCGTCTGCTGTGCAGTATGAGGTCGCGCGTTGTCGTGCAGGAGCAGCGGAGACGAGCGATTGACCAATGCTGGTTGGAGATGTGCCAGCTTCTCCATCATTGTGTTCAGTTCTTCACAGTACACATCTGAAGTAATGCTCACCCCGTTTGGTAAGAAGCTGTGATGAATCACACCGGCGCTAGACCACCAAACAGTGACCATCACTTTTCTAGGGGTAAGTTTTCGTTTAGGGCATTGTTTAGGTGCTGAACCAGGATCCAACCAACTTGCTGAGCGCTTGCGGTTATCAAACAGAATCCATTTTTCATCGCAGGTAACAATGCGGTTCAAAATTCCTTCATTTGTGTGTCTGTTGAGCAATGCAAGGCACGTCTCGACGCGTACTTCGCGCTGGCGATCATTGAGTTCGTGGGGCACCCATTTGTCAAGCTTTTTTACCTTGCCAATTTGACGCAAATGGACCAATATTGTTTTGACGCTAACATCGAAAGCTGCTGCTAATTCAGCCGTAGATTGTGTATCATCAGCTTCCACAATCGCCTTTAATTCGTCATTGTCGACCAAAGTTTTCGGACGACCGCGAGGTTCACTTTTCAGGTCGAAATTTCCAGAACGGAAGCGAGCAAACCAATAACAAGTGGTGCGTTGGTTTGTAGTGTTAGCTCCGTAAACGTCGTTGATGTTGCGTGCCGCTTGTGCCGCGTTGCTGCCACGACGGTACTCATATTCCATAATTACTCGAATTTTTAACGTATCCATGATGACGAAAAAGATTGAAATGCGATGAAAATGTAACACTAATCAATAAACAAATGACTACTATTGGAAAAAAAATCCATGTTTTTAAAATAAAATTAATTTGAAATTAGAATTCTTAGCCAAACAAAAATTATTTTGATTTGAAATGTCCAGTACTGCAGAACGGCAATTTCATAGGTAAAGACCTAATATTTGTAAAAATTGCAATTTTATGTATTTATTTCATATTGTTGGCCTGAGTTTATAGCTGTACTTTGAGTAACAAACATAATTTGTGTTTCAGGTTATGTGTGTCACAGAAGTGATGTGACAAAGAATGGCTGTTGTGACACCGATGCTGAGTCCGCAGATAGATACAGCTGCGAGACGTGTACAGAAAATAATTGCTGTATAATATATGAATATTGTGTGTCATGTTGTTTGGATCCCAGTAAGGTATTGACATTCTTATCCATTCAATAAATGAATTTGTTTTATCCTGGCAATTGTGAAATTAATCTTCCTGAAAACCATCTGAGGGGTGTTTGTAGGGGAGATTGATATTAATCCCTGTTGAAAACCTTATTAATAGAATAATATGTTAACAGTCAACTGGCATAACAATAATTCTCAAAATTTCGAAAAAATTATTCTAACTTTCATTTGTTTTCAGAGGGACATGCTAGAAGTAGTGTTATCCAAACTCTCGACGGAGAAGAATGTGCTCTTCCGTTCACTGAGTGACGATTATGAACTATGTTTGACAAAATGTCGCACCAGCTCTCATAGTGTTCTCCATGAGAACTCTTATAAGGACCCTATTAATAAGCATTGTTTTGGCGATGAGTTGCCAAGATCCAGAACACCGGATTAGTGAAAACTATTATAATTCATTAATTAATACTTAGCTTAAGTTAGTATTTTTTTACATTTATATTCATTTCCAATGTGGTTAGAATATGATAAGTTTGTCTAAATTATATTTTTGTGCACATTCAGTTTATGAAAAATTGTACTGAAGCAAATGAAATCATCAGAATAATTCTAAATCTGGAAAAGATTTCAATTTTCATCAGAATTTGTGTTACAAAAACTCATTTTACAATGAAGATAAAGATGTTCGTCTTTTTAATAAAATGTATCATTCAACACCATGTAACAAAAGATTTCAAGAGTAATAATAATTACTAAGCAATGCATCGTAATCTGTACATCTGAAAAAGCTATTATAGGAAAGGTCTTTTTAGCAAACAATAAATATAATAATGAAGACCCTTTAAAATTATCTATGAAAACCTTTCCTATAATGGCTCTTTCAGATGTACAGATTATGATGCATTGCTTAGTAATTATTATTACTCTTATTATTAATTATTTGCTCTGTCTATGTGTTATGCCCATGGTCAACATAGATAGAGCAGAAAAATGCTAGAGCATGTTCTTTGTTGTCATCTTGTAAGTGAAAATAGGCTCGAACACACGCCGCAGACGATCTCTTGCACACTATTTTGAACTCTATTGCAGTTGTGATTTAGTTCATTAACAATTTATGAATTAATTACTGCTAGAGCATTTTGCTGTTCTGTGTGTGCTGCGCTGACCTTTAATGTGTAATTTAATGAAATCAATATTTTATTACCAAATGTCATCAGTTCATAATGAATGTGACTGGTCCCTTTATGCAATCCGGTTATCAAAAACAATTCAGTCTGAAACGAACTTCCTTGCTATTATTTGCCAAATATTAGAGACTAACAAAATTGTTAAGATTTTAAGAAAACAAATTATTTATATTGTTATTTCACAGGAAGTGATATAAGATCCGATGTAATAAAATTATCAAACGTTATTTACGATTACTGGTATTGATTTTGTGCAACAACTAAATAAAAGGCTTATTACCAGAGGATAGGATTTTAGCACGGATAGGCGATTATGGATAGGAGATAAAAATTGACTAGTGTTAAAACTGTATGATACTCAAAATAAAATAAAATCTTTATTGCTAAATACAGTACATGTACCTACAATGTGCCGCTGCTATCACGACATTAATCTGACACGCGTATACGGTTCCGCGTTTTCGTTTTATGAAGATATTTTGATTTCACTAAACGTTATTATTTATTGATTTATTTACAATTTTCTAAAATGGCATCATGAAGCAACCTGTAGCGCAGAGATGATATTAAAACGAACGAGAAAAAAAAACAGGCCACTTGAGTTAATTTCTGGGAGTTACAAAACATTCATTTATGAAGCTACTCATAGTTGGGACAGAACACTAGACAAACGATGAACAAAAAAAAAGGTGTTGCTCAAAGACCTTTTACCAGGTGACATAGAACAATAGCTTCATGAATGAGTCCTTTGCATAGTGATCCTAATTTTGGTTAGGATTAAAAAAATTCACCAAAATTATTTCACAAAAATGAAACCAAAATTAGGATTAAATTTTTTTTTTATTCAACGTATTAGAATTATTATGATTACTGGCCACTAGCCCTACCGGTGTCTTTAATTAATGTCGCTATTGCAGTAGCACATTGTATGTAAAAACGATGCAAGATGTTGAGTGAATGCGCAGTTCACTATGTTTACCAATTAAGGCATGCTAAATTGTAAATTCAAAATTATTAGGACTGAATGTTAATGTCAAAAATTGATACATGTCAAGTTAATACAAAATTAAAGAAAAAAGCAGAAAGCTTTCATCTAAATGTCAAACAGTAGGTAATTAATAATACATAGTTATAAAATCATATATTTCTAAAGCGAGAATCGCCTCGCTATAGAAAATTGGAAGCGTGAGTGTACCTACATAAAGAATAAAATCTTTACTTAAGAGTTTTCGAATCAGTTCGAGAAAATACCAGTCTCGTATAAAATTGTCGTACCTAGTCGATTTTTTGTTCCTGACTTGAGAGCCAACACACGAGTTATAGATAGTGCAATCCATGAAGACGCGCCCCACTATTCCTCCTAACCGTTTATAGTATATGTGTGCAGCTTCCGCCAATGTTTGAGTGTTATCGGTACACACAATAGTTAGTAGGTACACGGTAATTAGTGTGTACCATGTGTGTACCGATAACACTCAAACATTGGCGGAAGCTGCACACATCTATAAACGGTTAGTAGGAATAGTGGGGCGCGTCTTCATGGATTGCACTATCTGTAGTGCGAAAATCGTTTGGCGAGACTCGCATGAATATTCTATTATCTTGAAGGGCGAGAAATTCCAATTGCAAATCGTGTGTTGCAAATGAACCTTTAGTCTCGTTAGAGGTCCCGTCTTTTTAATTTAGTTGGTGCATAATTAAATCAGTGCCACATAAATGTTTATTATGGAAACATCCATAATTTATATGTTTTGCATGTATAACATTCGAATATGACCATCATTATGGGGCAGGTTATGAAACACCATGCCTCCTCTAGATAAATATGACGTCATATTCATTAGTCACCAGATTCATCAATGTTTAAAATATTGTATGGAAGCTATCCTGAACAACAGATATTTTTTACACGTTTGTATGTTTTATTTAGAATCTTATTTGACATCAACAAATATAATTAAGTATCATCACAAAACAGAAAAACTGATATCAACTGCAAAAGATCAGTAAAAAAAATGGCGTCTGACTCGCATGCTAGCTCGCTCACACTTATAGCTCCGTTAATATTCACGAACTAACCACGGGACCGACTGCAAAAAAACCAGTTTATCCTGCCTTTGTCTCATAACATAACATCACGCTTGTAATCCTCGATGGGTTAGGCAGAGGTGTACCTATTAGTACGCACACATTTCGCCAGTTATGTCCCATGTAACTGGGGGCGAGCCTATTGCCATCAACCGGGCGCAAATCCAGACTCGAGGCTGCTTTTGAGATACTCCAGAAGAACCCAATAACACTGTTCGACCTAGGAATCGAACCCAGGACGTAATACTCAGCAGTAGCGCTTGCGACTACTAGACCAACGAAGCAGTCATAACAATAACAGATTTTGCATACTGCACCCGAAAAATGAAGTTGCAGTTTTTATGGTTTCACTGGCTACTTAGTCTCCCCAAAGTTAAAAAATTCACCCTGTATAATTTCTAGTTGTAGCTAGACTCACTGCATAACCACCCATGCGCCCAACGCCCGAAAGTCACCAGTAGCGTAAACCGTAAGACGTCCGAACGCCCGAGAATTACCAGATAAATAAGGGGTGGGGCGAGCGCATTCCGCGTCTTAGTTTTTTATTTTTTGGAATTTTGTGTGTGGACCCACCCTTTGCGTTCCAGGTTCTTTGGAAAGGTGGTTAGGTGTATTATATTTTTGCCAAAAGCCGTGAAGTTGTATCGGCATTGCGAACAAAGTTAGTCTGTGGTTGAAAAAAGTTTGCGGGGCTGTCTAGTTTGACGCGTGAGATAGAAGACTCACGCACAGAGTACCTACTTTTTTATATAGGTAGGACCATAGAGTATAGTTATAGATTGGGAATAGAGAACCCACTCCGGATTTTTTCTGCAACCTTCTAAAAGTCATTTGAAGCGCCACCTGGTATCGTCCTCCTAAGTTAATCGGCATATAGGTATATATATTTATATATACATACTCAGATATTCTATTTATACTTACGGCCGGTTTCTTGATCCGTAGTTAGCTCAACCAATAGTTATTTTTAACTATTGGTTGAGTTAACTACGGATCAAAAAACCGGTCATTAGTGTTTGTTCATGCTTACAAAGTACTTTACAAAATGTACACTTGTTATTGATCTGTAACAAATAATTATTTATCATTGCGTAGGTAGTACAATGTAAGTAGGAAATAAAGATAGACATGCTACGGAACAATATTATGTACATTTGGAAACTACAGCAGTAAGCAGCCTGGAATGAAATAAAAATCACACATACTTATTTGTGTTTATGTTTATTAAAACATATTTGCGCTGAAAGTTTAATTTCATCATCCTCACCACGGTATTGGATTTTACCAGATAAAATCCGATTAATTGATCGGCACCAACTGTATACCCAGTGTCGGCACAACTGTATATTGTTGTGTTTTCAAAAACATTTTTCAACTCTTTCTTGTGGATCTTGCATGTGAAAGGATAATCCACAACTAAATCCAAAAACATTTTAATTTTTTCTTTTATTTTATTTTTTGGTACATTATTGTTCAAAATTTCCAGCGTAATATTTTAGTAATAATTAATAATTTAAGTATTGTTGTCATACGAGTAACATATGTTGTCATTGTTGTCTATTGTCATTTTGCATCATTATTGCCATACAAAAATATAATTATAGAACACTAAAACATTTCTGATCATTGAATTATATTATTTATTTACATTATTAATTGTTGATACTCATCATCCAAAATAAAACTAATTAAATATTTTTTAAATTCCCATTTAAAGTGATATTTGATCGAAATTACTTTTTGGATGAAAGCACTATCTATTGTAAATTAAACGTACTAAATAGTTTGCGCAGACGCTAGCGGATGGCGCTTTTCTCCAAATTTTTACTGAAATCTTGTCTACTATGGAAGTGACCAGCCCCTGACTCACGCGTACCGGCATTTAAACGCGCTTCGTTTAAATGTAGATTTATGACAAGATACTATACATAATTAATTTTTAGCTTAGTAAGTTCTTAACATATTTAAATACCTTCGATATAAAGCAAATTTTACTGCACAATAAGGAACTGTTTACGTATAATCCTATAAAATAGGAAAAATAGACGGTGCTACTTTGGATTTTTTTTCTATCGAAAAAATGTCAAGTACATAATCATGTTTTGGTTTTAGTACAGCAGTAGACAATATAGTCAAATAGCTATAGCACATATGGAAAATCCAAATGATTTAACATTTGGTTTTAGAGGAATTTTAAAAACAAAATCGCTGATCCCGCAAAATGAGGATTCCAGAGCCACCTTAACCTTCCATTTCACAGAACTCGGCCAAGACGAAATCGAGATGGCTCCTAAACAGCTCAAGGTTAAACATGGAAAAGCCCCTGGTGAGGACGGGATTACGACCGAGCTTCTGAAAGCAGGAGGAAGTCTTGTACTGAAAGAGCTTCTGAAGCTCTTCAACTCTGTCCTGTCCTCCGGGAGAACTCTAGAAGCGTGGCGAAGGAGCGTGGTCGTTCTCTTCTTTAAAAAGGAAGATAAGACCTTTTTAAAGAGTTACATACCCATTTCGCTCCTAAGCCACGTGTCCCGTACACAGACTTCAATGCATAATCGACCCAAATGTATGGAACAGCTGATTATTTTTTCTCGTTACGATGTTGGTCCTATGATGTGGTTCAGTTTGATGGTCTGTACCACACCCTTAAATTTGATAATACCTTTCTGATACACCCTGTTCTGATGAGTTGTTTTCAAGAGTCGTCATCGTCACGACGAATCCTTAGTGCGAAGACTCGACGAGTTTCAGCCACCGGTCCAGGCCACCATAGACCACACACACCCACACAGTGCGTCAAATTATAGGTACAGAAGTCCCAAGAGTATAATCGACCGTCTTGCGTTCGTGGACTATGAGAAGGCTTTTGACTCTATCGTGACGTCTGCTTTGGAGTCGCTGCAGCGATGCCAAGTGACTGGCGATACCTCCAAGAGCCTCAGCTCTTGGAGGTATCGCCAGTCACTAAAAAAAAAAAATCGCGCATCGCGCGTCGCGTTATCATAAAGATATCTCAATATCTTTATGATAACGCGACGATGACCGTAAAAACTCAGGATCAGAGAACTGAACATAATATCCCCCTGCGTCAAGGGATGAGAAGGGGACGTAATTTCTCCGAAACTGCCGACCGGCACCAGAATCGACCGATTCTGCAAAAATCTCACCGTGAAAACTTAGGTGAAGTGAGTTTGTTTTTGCTAGGAATTGACACTATTGACAGCTCACTCCACGCTCACTTCACCTAAGTATTCACGGTGAGATGGTTATACAGAATCGCACTGCTGCTCTCTAACCCATTGGAGGATGTGTAGGACGATGTTACAAATGGGTAGTCAAATAATTACTTTTTTACACAAAAGTATGTTTATTAAATAAAATGCTTTGCATTCTTAAACTGTTTTTAGCGGAATTGTTGATAGATGTGCATGATACGATTCTGAACTACAAATATAATTTTAGATAGGTACATTTTCTCAATAAATGTAACGAAGTAAACTTGTGTAAAAAAGTAATGATTTGACTACCCATTTGTAACCGCGTCCTTCTGAACTGGGAAGGACGGTACCTATGGTACTTTGAACCCCGGTAGTGCCTACGTTCCCGTGGGATGTTTTCCGACATACACGCGGGCAAAAGCTAGTCCTCTATAAAGGCTGACCACAATTAATCGGATATTCAAATGCGTCCATCAATTTTAAACTCGGTCTTTTAAATGCCAACTTTTCCCACAATTTCATGTGATATTAAATGATTTAAGTAATCGAAACACGAGTTTACCTTTATTTAATTACCTAAACCGATGGAGATGGGATTGGTACAACTCTTGAGAAGCTTATTTAAAATAATTTGCACATAATTTTGTGTGGAGATATAAGTAAGTTTATAACAAAGATCAGCGGAGTAATTCCGTAACACATAAAATGGCAATCGATCGCAATGCCTTTCATTTTGACAGTTCAGTCACATTCATTGCATTATTTGCATTTTATAGCACACAAATTTTCATACCTATGAAACAATGGATTAGGAATTTCCTTCAAACCTTCGGATTGTGATTGAAACTGGTAATTAGGGTGCAGCTTCACATATTATTATCATTATATTAGGTTTTCAGCAAAAAAGAAATACTTACTTACTAGAATACCTAGTAGGTTTTCCTTGTTTGTTGAAGACCTGCGTCCTTATTTTCTTCCGTGTTTACAAACTTGCGGCGCGCGCCCTGATGACGTAATCTGATGCGACGCTGCTGGACGGGTTTTTTTTTTCGACGGCGCTCGTTGTTTCGCGTGAGCGGTTAGGTAAGGCATTGCAATAAAAAATAGAATGATGCATCGAGTTAACAACTCTTGGCAATAATCCTAATTTATATACTTTATAACAATGAAAATAAAATGAGTTAAATTGCAATTAATTACTAATGGTATTACCTACGTAAAAAAATATATCGTGAATTATAGGTACTTATAATATAATTTTTATTTCAGAAAAAAAAAAAACATTTACGATTCACAAAAACAATTTTCCAAGTAAAAATAGAATAGGTATTCCAGAAAGAAGTGTATCGTTGGTGTATGTACTAATGAAAAAAATCATTGTATCACAAACACAAAAAAAAAATAAAAAAAAAGTAAAAAAAAAAATAAAGTAAAATAAAAATAAAATAAACACCAGCGCCTTCCAAACTAGGTTACATTAAAAACAAAAAACTGTCAAACGTGCTACAGGGTGAACTTGTTAGAAAAAAAAAAAATAATAATAAATATAAAAAGATACCACCAAAAGAATGCCACCGAACAGTCGAAATAACGGTATCTACGTGAAAGTCAAATCATTTATTATTTAAGAAAGTTTGCGAGAGTAAAATACCCGTTCCTTACATACTTATATAATAATACCTATATTAAATAACATAGGTAGGTAATGTCAATATTACCTATGTTACACTGATTCTTGTGAAGTCACTTAGGTAAAAGGGGTGAATTTTTGAGATTCATAATCGGATTATTTCGTATGCGAAACATGCACATAAATAAAAACAAAGTGACGTCCTCGACTCGAAAATCAGAAACCAAATTACGTAGGAAAGATTATAGGTAGGTATCTACATAAGTAAAGTGCCTATATATTTTAAAAAGAAAGACTGGACTATTTTTCGTTCCCTAAAGTTGGATAAAAATTAGGTTTCTGTTAGAATTCAGTGCAGAGAGCACTACTAGAGTAGGTACTTACCTAAGTCTAACAGAGAAACCCAATTTGATCAACTCTTTGTAACTTTATTTATTTAAAATTACGTAACTAACAACAACAACTTGGGACTCTCATCTCTGCCCATCGTTTTATAAAACACAGGCGTGAAGTTGACCATTCATTAAGTTAATCCGACGTGCCGATATTTATCAGAACATTACCTACCTGCCTAAATCTGCCTGCAAATGTGTCTATTATCTTCCTAGATCATTGATTTTATCTTCTGTAAGATATGATAACTACATTAAGGTGTAAGATCGTCAATTCATGATCCTACGCAATAGGAAAGCGAACGATCGACCTTAAACCATTCAAACAATTCTTTGCCTCCTGCGCTCGCGCAGTTTGTGAGTGACTTCGATCACGGACTGTCGTCAGCATCAATCATGTGGTGAGAAACATCGACGTTTATTTAAATAACATTACTTTTATCAGTGAAATAATTTATTCTAATGGTTTTTATATTTGTTTTACAAAATAGTGCACTAAGTGTACCTATAGGTTATTTCGCAGCGTAGAAATACCAGTTTGCAACTAATTTCGGATCGTGTTTTTGGTTTCTATTATTTGCCATCAGTATGGTTTCTGGTATGTGATGATACCTACCTACCTGAACTAAAACCTATCAAATCGATTGAGCCGTCTTCAAGTAATCGGGGAACGTACTAACTTTAAAAAATATATATAAAAGTTTCCGACGAACTGAGAACCGCCTCCTTTTTTTGAAGTCGGTTAAAAACCATAAACGCAATGTAGCGACTATAATTAAAATCGTGTTAATTTGGGCAGGTGCTTATTTAAATAACTACCTCTCATTAATTAAAATTCGACAAAAATTTATTAGGTAATGTTTACATTTCATGTAGTTGATCAGGTATTGTGGAGTTTTATTCTTCTGTAGAATATTGGTTTTCGATATTTTTGATTAGCTACTAGGAACAATAATGTTAGATATCTACCTAATCTTAACACCTTGGAAGTACTTAGGTATTTTATTTTATTATATATATTTTGAGACACAATCAAATTTCTATTGTTACCGGTTCTAAGTAGTCTACACATTAATCCTAACTAATATTATAAATGCAAAAGTAAGTTTGTTTGTAACGCTTTCACGCTAAAACAGCTGAACGGATTTGGTAGCCTATGTCCTTTTTCAGGTCATCGTCTGATGACCGAGGCTCGAGAGAAAGGACATAATATGCTACTTTTATCGATATACCACGCGGGCGGAAGCTTGTACATCATATTCAGAGAATAAATACCTACATGAATGATAGATAACTGACACATAATAAATTATATATATAATAACTACAAATATTGTAAAAAACATAAGAAAGTATTTAAATATTTAGTTACTAGCTTCTGCCCGAGACTTCGTACGCGTGAAACTTGTTCCCCCGACCTACCCCGTCGCATCGCATCGCCTGCCCGCGCTACGACTGTTTTCGCTTGGCGTTTTTTCTGACATTTTTCAAAAGAAAAAAAAAATCTATTCGATTTCAATTTTTCGAGAAAAATCTCGAGCCGAGAAGCTAAGGGTCCTAGCGTGATGTTGAATAGCCTATAGTCTTCCTCAAGAATTGGGCTATCAAATGCAAAAAAAAAATCATATCCGACTGGTACTTGTTCCAGAGATTAGCGAGTTCAAACATACAAACAAACTCTTCAGCTTTATTATTAGTAGGTACCTACTAGCTACTGCCTGCGACTTCGTCCGCGTGAAAGTTCTTGTGGCCCCGACCCACCCCTGCCCGCGCTATTACCCACTTCGTTTTTGCTAAGCAATCTTTCTGAGATTTTTCTTTTTGCTCGGCTCCTAAGCGTCATAGCGTGATGTTAAATAGTCCCTTCCCCAAGCCTACCCCAAGCCTTCCTCAAGAATTGGGCTATCAAATGCAAAGAGAATTTTTCAAATCCGACTGGGAGTTCCAGAGGGTTCTCTATTGTGTGTTCCCTAACTTCTTATCCATAATCTAAAGTGCCATTTTTTTGTCCTAATCATCATTTGTCCGAATGATAACTTGCCGAGCGTAATGTCAAAAAATACAAATGCCATAAAATTGAAATCCCTAAATTTGTTTGTCATAAATATTACAATCTATATTATACAAAAGACCTAACTAAGCATGCAGCATGCAAGCAAGCATGCAGCAGGCATGGTTTCTGTTACGGCTCCGGCGTGGCGGACCCACGCGAGCTAATCGTCGCAGACGGCTTTCGCTCACCACCGCGGCTTCGGCTTGCGGCGGCTCGCTCGCAGCCTCCTGCTGTTCAGCCCGTGGGCCGCCTCGCCCCTACGCGATGTTATGCAGAAATGAGTAAAAAACGGTAGTACGTATTATTAAGTCTTCGATAATTACTGAAAATCTTACAAAAAATGTAGCGATTTTTCTAATTGTAAAAATTTGCTGAGCTCAACTTCGTTGTAGTAACTTGTTAACTATTTATCTGATTAAAATATGTTTCCGACAAAAAATGCAGGAAATTTTATGCAAACTATTTGTTACCTCGGTGACGTTGAAGAGATGATATTCTGGTAAAACTGGTTTTGGTACCATTTTCCCTATATGGCGGCGCGAGGGGCGGTGGTTGGAGGTCGCAAATTCGGAATATTAAATTAGGACACCAAACAGTAACACTCAGCCAAGTAGCGAAAGCCCCCTTTTATGTCTTCGTGACTGGACTAAGGAGGCTGATCGACAGTTGAGAGGGTAAAAAAATACCGACTGAAAATGCGACCGTGTCCTTCTTGGGTCTAACATGCAGCAAAGCACCTCACAAGACCCAAGGTAATTGCTACGCCTGATCAACCATTGAAATGCGTTACGGTTTCAGCGTGGTTAGTTGAAAACATTCATGTTTTTTAACCGACTTCAAAAAGGAGGAGGTTCTCAATTCTGTATGTTCCCCGATTACTCGAAGATGGCTGGACCGATTTGGTTTTTTTTTTTTGTTTTATTCGAGAGGGTATACATCACAGTTGGTCCCATATAAAATTGATTAACTTTGCTTGGGTAGTTTTTGAGTTAGTTTCAATAATACGTATTTTTTCCCCACTTTTATATGGATGATGTTCAGTTTGTTTTGCAGATCGTGGTATTAGAATTTGTGTGGGGTAGGTACACAACTAAAAAGTGAAAAATAAAAACTTTTTTACAAAAAAAATACAACCGACTTCCAAAAACAACACTACAAAGTGAAAAATAACTTTAATTTCGGAAGTCGGTGGCAAAAAACGAAAATACATTTGACTAGACACCGACTTCCGAAATTAAAGTTATTTTTCACTTTGTAGTGTTGTTTTTGGAAGTTGGTTGTATTTTTTTGTATTTAAGTTTTTATTTTTTCGAATTAGTAAACAATTGGATTGGATCTTGCCTACCTACCGGCGGCGTACTGCCTTTGCTTAGTATTCGTACAATGTAAAAGAAATCTTTTTTTTAGCCGGCTTTCTATGGCTTTTTCCGATTACAGATTTTAAGTTTTTTTAACCTAAATTAGGATAAAGCCATGGAGGTTTCCATGTCTTTACCCTAATTTAGGTATTTGGGATCGCCACAGTTTCTGTACCCGAAGGGTGCCGAACCTTACTAAGCCACCTTTGTCCGTCTGTCTGTCAGCGGGCTGTATCTCGTGAACCGTAACAGGTAGACCGTTGTTTTCACAGATTGTGTATTTCTATTGTCGCTTTATAAACAAATCTTCTAAATAAAAGTATAAAAGAAGAAACTGACTGACATATTAACGCACAGCCCAAACCGCTGGGTGTAGAGATTCCGATGTTCGAATGTCATATTTTTCATATTCGCGAATACGAATTTTCGGAATGCGAATGTGCGAACGCACATTTACACATTTACGTTTGGTTTCACGCGAATATTCGTAACATCCCTAGTACATACCATGACCTGGGTTGGGAATTTAGGACACAGGATACTTTTTATCCCGGTATATCTGTTCTGTGGTACCTACGTTGACGTGGCATAATTTACGACATTCCTGCGGGCCTAAGGCATTAATCGATGTAATTTATTCCAATCTCTGACTGGCGAGGGGCATTCATTATGAATTAATTCAGCAGGTTCTTTCCCAGCGCCTATAAAGGAAATACTTGAAACTTAGTAGGTACCTAGTATTCAAAATTGCCTAATGATGAAGGTGAACGACATCTCAAGATGAGTTGGTAAAGTTGTTTTTGTAAGGATTTCTACTTTTTTCATACACACATAATCCGTTTCGAATTCATCGACACATGGTACCTGAGTAGATACCATACCTACTTACCTACTCGTACCTAATAGACCGTAGAACATTGAGGTTTCAGTCAGTGAGAGTTCGACAAAATTCTCTGTTCTCTCCCTGGGGAAGAGATTCCAGAGTATCTTTCACAAACATTTTCGATTTATCATATTTAGTGCCCAGGGGGCAAGGTGTCTTGGGTGCTAAAGATATTCAATGGAACGCACCGGTGTCCTTTTTGAGCTACCGACTCAACCTTTTTGTTACCTACCCCCACGCATCTGAGCAATCAATAGGTACCAATACAGACAGATAATTACCTACGTCACAATTATTATTAGGATAAAGGCTCCTTCAAACAGACGCGACACGCGACATAATCGCGCGCGACACAAAGGCAAAGGCACCGCGTATCGCGCGACGAGCGGTGCATTTGTGTGGCGCGCGATTGTATCGCGTTTGTGAGGAGCCATATATTACGTACACTCCTACCAACTTATCTGTGAAATGGCAAAAATTGGAACTACGACCGTCATGTTGAAATGTCTTCGATTGTGCCGACGCATGTCATTCGATTGTGTCGACGCATCGACGGTGGCGTCCTCATTCAGTTCACAGATAAGTTGGTAGGACTGTACCCGAAAGCTAGGTCATACTTATTACTTATTGTATTTAAACAAGTAGGAACTTAAAATGCTACTGCGCAAATACTTAACTAGGTAGGTACCACAGAAACCATTATTTAGATTTCTGTGGTAGGTACCTACAGGTATCTTAGTTAGTTATGTAAGTAGGTACGGTCAGCAACATAAGTCGATTAAAACTGCTACTTTTACACAACATATAAATTGATACAAAATTATTTGATTATCCCCTTTTTTCATATAATACCTATACATATATAAGAGTCTAGTACTTAAATCTTTAAATTTTATTTCTGTTCCGATTTTAATTAAATGTGATGCTCAATAATTATGATTTAAAAAACTGAAGTGTTAATCCACTTCCACACAATCCAATCCACACATACACACACATTAACACTTCAGTTTTTTAAATCTTAAAATACCTATTGACAAAATAAACTGTAGTACAGTCGTTCCACAGTTTATTTTGTCAATATTTTTAAACCTAACGTAGCTCTACGAATACCTAAGCTACAAATATTTCAATATTGACGAACGAACGTGTGAACGATGTTTATGAAAATATTAAAATACCTAAGTATGTAGTTATTTTAAGAATGCACAAAGAGGTACCTACCTATTGGATGGGTCATCCACGAATAAGCAGCAAGTACCGAATTACCAATTATTTACTTGTAACCTACTCAATTGGTGCCAAGACATTGGCGGCCTGTTTTTCGTTTACATCTACCTATATAATCAATTTAATGTGACGGGATATACCCTGAACTAACATTTATAATTATTGTTACATGACTCGTAACATCGCGGGGTAGAAATGCAGCCCAAACCGAAAAAAGTCATATTTAAAAATGCCAATTTTATTATTCTCGTATATATAATCCCCTTATTCATAAACAAAACTAAAACGCTTTAAAAACCTATTTTAGTTATAAAGTGTTTTGTGAATTAACTATGATTTGAGTTTGAAAGAAGAAGACAAAACACTTCTGTAACTAAAGTAGGTTTATGTCATCATCACTTTCCAGCACCCCTCCTCATGTCACGGGCCGCCCCACCCCTCCACGCCTACGCGGGCTTGTATTACACTCTAGGGTAGGGCAGACAAGTCTGCGTGACGTCGGTTTTGCAGCGATTCGTTTCTGTCACTACATGTAGCACAACATAGTGACTTTTTATGACACTATTTTATATTGAAAATGCTACCAAGTAACCGGCTATGTATATTTGTGACCAAATAATATTCCGTAAAATGTTGTTTCGGTGTGGTGAAAATATGGCAAATGAAAAAGTTCATGAGAGGCTTCGGCCAATAGCAAAATAGTACATTTTGATACAAGTGGAGAATTTTTGTTATTGCATTCGAGGCGGAATTGACACCCGAGCCGTAGGCGAGGTTGTTTTTGAGCCGAGAACTGCAATAACAAATGTCCACGTGTATCAAACGACGTTTTTGAATACACTTTTGAAGAAATAAAATAAAATAACGAAAAATATTTTTGTCATGAATTATTAGGAAACTATGATTTAAATTTTTTTTTTTTTTCGCGCTTTGCTTTCGCCAGGTTGAAGGAGAAATAAAATAAACACAAAGCAAAGGCAAAAGGTGGCAAATGTATGAAGCCAATAAGCAACCTAATATGAAAATTCAATTATTTTTGAGTTAGAACACAAATAAATGTTAATTTGTTCATAATCGTTTTTTTTATTGTAATAATCATGGTTTTTGATGATATTCTATTTATAAACATTATTTAAATATTCAAAAAATATTAACGCCGTGAAGACGCTTAACTCTTTGCCGAGATTATAAAGAAACATTCAACTCCGAATAGAGACGGTGTGAATAGAGGCATTGAACCAATTTGGACTAAGTATAGGTATAAGTTATCTGTGGCAATTTTTATTCCCGCACACGTGTTGGAAAATGAAAAATCGCACGCGTGTGAAGAAATATATTGCATTGTGAACCTAATCGTAGTGCGATATGAACCAGTTTTCGAGGAAGTGTATTGAAAATTTTTTTTTTTCGGCTGGGATTAAAATCTACCCCACGATGTCAATTAAGGGTTAAATAAACAATAATGTAGGAAAATGCTGCTAATAAAAATAAATAAGTACCGGCTACTTATACCTAGGTACAGTCAACAAAAGAGATATCTAGGCAGGGTATACTAACATATTTACATGTATGTGAATTGCTTCATGTTCAATTTCGTGACAATATATAATTTTGTGTTGGTGTGTTACAATGTAGGAGTATTGCAAAAACAAAGTAATATATATAAAATTGAACATAAACCAATTCATATACAAATATGTTACTCTACCCTGCCTAGATATCTCTTTTGTTGACTGTACATCCTGCACGCACCTCGAATAACATTCCCTTCTAGTTTCTATAGGCTTCTTTCCCATTGTTCGACTTATAAATAATAATTACCATAGTTATGGCATTACAGCAGCGTCATGGTCGCGTGTTATAATCTACTTAATTGCCCTGATAATACAGTTGATAATCGTCAGCAAAAAAAGGAAACAGAACAAAAGAAAGCTGAGAATCTCAACAGCTGGGAAACTTGTACCAGTACATTTATCAGGAACAATGATCAAATGCGTATTTAAAAAATCTTACGTCCCACAGGTTCTGACAATACCAGCGATAAAGTTACATGCTCTGTGACCAGTAGCGACAAATTGGCTGTCAAAACTTGAGATTTTGAAGTCACCTGCGATTATTGTAAAGTCACTGAGTGTGTAGGTGTGGTGTAGGTCCCTACCTACCTAGCATAAAGAAAAACCAAGAGGTTTTCCTCTGATGACGAAATAATTTAACCGTTATGATTCTTATGATATACGTACTCGTGAATATGTAGGTACCTACGACGGGGTTTTCCTAAGGAAATTTCTACGAGCATTACTTGTAACGCTCGGGCTGGAGCGCTGATCCATCGGCTGTCTACTTATATGTGTTCTGTGGGCGCGAACACAAAGGCAAAGGCGTGCAAACCAAGTCAATATCGTGTCTTGTAGAAACCCTCTTTAGGCGGTTCCGTTCATTGCGTCGTCGTAGAGAAATGTTATGAGCTGAATCATGTCGTGATTAGCACAAGGAATTGACGTGGTTTTGATAATAGTGATTTAGGGCCCCGCAACAAGTTTCACGTTGAGTTTGTACGCCATGCTTTCCACACTATTCGCATTACTTACATTACACAATGTAAAGTCCTCAATATTAAAAACAACATTGTTCAATATGTTATATTACCTACCTTACCTAAGTGAATTATTTAAGAGAGTAAAGTTATCTCAAAGTAGAGGAAGACAAAGTAGGAGGATTCCTATTTATATTTATTTTATATTTTATCCATACTCAATAAGAAACCTCCTATTTCGCCTTTACCTCTACTTTGAGATAACTTTACCTACTCTCATAGATAATTCACTTAGGTAAGTACATGAGACTATTAATAGTTAACTAAAAAAAAACTTTTTTACAAAAAAATACAACCGACTTCCAAAAACAACACTACAAAGTGAAAAATAACTTTAATTTCGGAAGTCGGTGTCGGTGTCGGTGTTAAATGTATTTTCGTTTTTTGCCACCGACTTCCGAAATTAAAGTTATTTTTCACTTTGTAGTGTTGTTATTGGAAGTCGGTTGTATTTTTTTGTAAAAAAGTTTTTATTTTACACTTTTTAGTTGTGTACCTACCCCACACAAATTCTAATACCACTATCTGCAAAACAACTAGAACATCATCCATATAAAAGTGGGGAAAAAATACGTATTATTGAAGCTAACTCAAAAACTACCGAAGCAAAGTTAATCAATTTTATATGGGACCAACTGTGATGTATACCCTCTCGAATAAAACAAAAAAAACCAAATCGGTCCAGCCATCTTCGAGTAATCGACGAATTGAGAACCTCCTCCTTTTTGAAGTCGGTTAACAATTGTCAATATTTTTGAGCGTATTACAAAAACAAGACATTATTTGTACAATTACATACCTACTTTCAATTCGGTAACTGAAGATTCTGGATTCTGCTTGTTAAGCTTGATATTGACTATTAAGTTTTAACTCTTCTACTTGTTTACTTTCTTCTGCTTCTACTTGTTGATTGTTGATTGATTGATTGACTTGTTTACCTACACCATTTTAAGATCAAGTTTTCCTATAATTAGCCAGGTCAAAAACCTTATACATTCTTCAAAGGAGATGATTAATTTTGGTCTTGCAGTCTTGTTACACCCTATAAATTAGGCGCTGCTACATCGGTGATCGGACCGGTTATGATCGGCTGTCGGAGCAGAGTAGGTACCTACCTATTCGGAGAAACGACCTTGAAATTAAAATATTTGAAGTCATTTTGATAACCATAATTATCTACATAAATTCTTTTCATGATACAGTATTAGGTACTGATTACTGATATTATTAAAATGCAACGTCACATTTATCTTTGTCTAACAAGATAATTAATTTAATCATAATATAAAAATACGTATGTACCCATGTTATCAAATTATCATAGACTAGTGCTGAAACTGATATGTCATTGTGTTAATGCAGTCTCAAGAAGTTGATGAAGGTATTTACTATTAAATAATAATAATAACCACCCTGTCTTAATCTTGGATGGACTTGAGTGATGTTTAGCTAACTTATGCCGCGTTCCTACGGCCCGTCGAGGCCCCACGGCCCGTCGAGGCCCGTCGCTGCCCGTACCTGCCGAGGCCTGGTAGTGGCCCGTGCCGAGCATTCCACGGACGGTCATCCCATACATTTGATCGGACGGGCGACGACAAGCCGCCGCAGGCCGACTGTTACCACTGCCTGTCGGCCTGGTTAGGCGCGGTCTCGCCTATGAGAAAGCGGGCCGCGGGACCACGGCATTCGGCAGCCCGTATTACAGAACCTCACTTGATTGGATGAAACTTCTTTTTGGTTGTCATTTTTATTTATTTTGACAAATCTTAAATACAACATACAAGCTAACACTGAAATTTAAACAACGTGTCGTTTTGCATCCTCGTCAAATTTCAGGGTGTGGTACAGAACATCAAACCGAATAACTTTCTCCATGGGACCAACATCGTATTCGCGATAAAAATTTCAACTGTCCCATAGAAAACTTCAATACCTACTCGAGTCAAATGTATGGGACGCATAAACATATAACTTTCTTATATCTATGATGGGACCGCTCCTTAGCCACGTATATAGGGTGTCAGGGTGTAATCGCGAAAAAATTATCAGCTGTACAATACTTCAATGCCTGCTCGACCCAAATGTATGGAACAGCTGATAATTTTTTCGCAATTACGATGTTCGTGCCATGGAAAAAGTTGTTCGGTTTGATGGTCTATACCACACCCTTAAATTTGACGAGGATTCAAAACGACACGTTGTATATGTATATAAACGAATCAAAAAAAGAGAAGAGCTCATGGGATATCAACTAATTTGTACGCATCGCTGTCAATTGGAAAAGTGCCCAATAGTCTGGCAGCATTGCCACGTTGGATGGCGATGCTGATTCTTTGACTAAAACATGCCAGCCCCAGTTTTAGGTAAGTAATGCTCAAGCATTACTTAAAACTGGGGCTGGCCATTTTTTTCTTGACTGAGATTGTGTAATACGGACCTAACTCTCTTAAACACTCTCATAAAGATACCAAGCAGTTTAAATTAGTTGAAACTATGTAGTTATAAGTACTAATTCTTAAGTTTAGAGCGATGTTCGGTAACACGGGCCTAATGCTCTCAAACACACTCATAAAGATACCAGTTTGATTACTTATCTTTATTAGACATGACTTAGGTAGTCACGGTAGTCTTGCTACGTTAAACTGAATCAATGACACGTCGGGGACTGAAAAAGGAGCCAGTAGATAATATGCCTGTAGAAAGTTTCCTCTGCCTATGTTTTAAAATTTTCCCTGCTGGGCAATAAGTAAAAGTGTAATTTTGTCAAAACGGACGTGATTGAATCGGAGGCACGAAAGCAAACCTACAGCTTTTTAAAGTGTAACTTGCATGGCAGTAAGAGTTGAGAATATTAGATTTTTTGTTTATCGTGTTTTAAAGTACAACTTGCATGGCAGTAAGAGTTGAGAATATTAGATTTTTTGTTTATCGTGTTTTAAAGTATAACTTGCATGGCAGTAAGAGTTGAGAATATTAGATTTTTTTGTTTATCGTGTTTTAAAGTATAACTTGCATGGCAGTAAGAGTTGAGAATATTAGATTTTTTGTTTATCGTGTTTTAAAGTATAACTTCCATGGCAGTAAGAGTTGAGAATATTAGATTTTTTGTTTATCGTGTTTTAAAGTATAACTTGCATGGCAGTAAGAGTTGAGAATATTAGATTTTTTGTTTATCGTGTTTTAAAGTATAACTTGCATGGCAGTAAGAGTTGAGAATATTAGATTTTTTGTTTATCGTGTTTTAAAGTATAACTTGCATGGCAGTAAGAGTTGAGAATATTAGATTTTTTGTTTATCGTGTTTTAAAGTATAACTTGCATGGCAGTAAGAGTTGAGAATATTAGATTTTTTGTTTATCGTGTTTTAAAGTATAACTTGCATGGCAGTAAGAGTTGAGAATATTAGATTTTTTTGTTTATCGTGTTTTAAAGTATAACTTGCATGGCAGTAAGAGTTGAGAATATTAGATTTTTTGTTTATCGTATTTAAAGTATAACTTGCATGGCAGTAAGAGTTGAGAATATTAGATTTTTTGTTTATCGTGTTTTAAAGTATAACTTGCATGGCAGTAAGAGTTGAGAATATTAGATTTTTTTGTTTATCGTGTTTTAAAGTATAACTTGCATGGCAGTAAGAGTTGAGAATATTAGATTTTTTGTTTATCGTGTTTTAAAGTATAACTTGCATGGCAGTAAGAGTTGAGAATATTAGATTTTTTGTTTATCGTGTTTTAAAGTATAACTTGCATGGCAGTAAGAGTTGAGAATATTAGATTTTTTGTTTATCGTGTTTTGTTTAATTATCGATACCCATTACTTACGTCTGAGAAGTTTACAAAAATAAAACAGATTTTTCAAGTCGTTGACCCTAAAAAGAATTTCATAAAAATGTTTTTGTTTTGTTTTCATCATGTTTAGGTATCGATATAGATATCTACCACGTCTGCGGAGTTTCACTAACTAATTTTTGACCCTTTTTTTGTGGTTGGGAAATCATCAAATGACTTCTCCCGCTCTGGAACACAACGCGCCGTCGACCCGGGCCTGGGGCGTACTATGATGTGTAAAAAGATCATGGATCCATCATGGGTCCGTTGAGAAAAACGGATGGGGCTATAGGTCGTATATAGCTCCATCTCTCTCTCACACTGGAACCATGATGGATCCATAATCTTTGTTCACGTCATAGTACGGCCCCTGGTCCTTACCGGACGGCGAGCTACCCACGAAACAGATTTATCTTTTCTGTGGAGCTACCCATTGCTCGCCTTCCGCAAGCCCGCGCCTACGGTGGCCGGGAATCGGCTATAGATTCCCGCCGCCCAGGGCGTCTCCTGCGGCGACTAAGGGCGTGAGGTTGCCTCTCCCTCACGCGTTCCGCCTCCTCCTTCGCGAACATTACTGCTTCGCAGAAGGAGGTGACGGCCTCCCATGCACTCTCGCTCCGTACCATGGCCTGGACCAGGCTCGGACGCGAGAGATCGCCGCCGCCGATCGCCTCCGCGTGAACACGGGGGTGCTCCACCCAAACATTTTTGACCCTGTATTTGAATATGCAGGAAATCTATCCCCAGATCGCGATTGCAACATTGTCACTGAAACAAGGAATCGGAAGAAAATTAGGCATTGTATAACATTTTGCAATCAGTAATCTACTTAATAATCATTATAATACAAGCGAAGTTATAATGGTTAATCCCCAATTAATAGATTAGTAGACATCATTTATGTCACGGCATCAGCTTACTCATGTACTTAACTAAATCCAACAATCAACCAATGTCATAAACTCATAAGCCTCACAGTTTTTTTTTTTTTTTTTTTGTAAAACAATCAACAATCATCTGGACAACCATAAGCCGTGGGGTGCTCGACTGCTCGGCTCACGCCAGCGGGAGCGCCGCTTAAAAAACTAGTCGATTGTACCAACCACCCGCTGACATCATTCGGCCAGTTACGCGCGTTTGATTACAAACTGCGATAGCGGCACAGTTTCTAGGAATTTTGTAGCACGTTTTCATTTCTTGGAAAGCTATTTTGTAAATTCAAACGAAACATGCACTATAATAGAGCTCTCTCTATTATAGTGCATGTTTCGTTTGAATTTGTTATTGTTTACATTTCTAGAAAAAGACGAACAAAGACAATTTAGCTTCGGATTTCAAAGAAATGGCTCTAGTAAGAAAAAACAAGCGATGACCTATATGTTTTAAGGTTTAAAATGCATGGTGTGTTAATTCTTAACATGAAACATAAATAAACCCACTTACCACAGTACAATTAAACTATTAACTGAGTAAAACACTTTCACACTCGACCGACCGAACAATGACATGACAGAGAAAAAGATATTTTTTAATGTCATAGACGAGTCTCAGTCAGTGTTGACGTATCTTAAATCGATCGGAAATAGATAACGCATCAAATTAAATGCATAGAATTCGATATTAGTACTTAATAGTGATGGAACAACGTTAACAATAAAAAAATATTTTCTTGGTATAGAACTGACACCACGTACAATATGATTATGATGAAATGATTCCACGGACCCGATCCACACCCCGCTCGCGTGAGCGGTTGCAGTATCTTCTAGCTATAATAGTCTTACAAACGCAGGCTTACGAGCACTTATAATACCTACGTCGCATTCCTCATTACTAATTAATCAATAATTACAATAATCTCTTCCAAAATATTGACAACTTCCCTGCTCCAACTAGTTGAATCATCTCATCATCATTCTCTTATCCTTATCCCAATTTATTTGAGGTTGGCGCAACATGTCTTTTTCTTCAAACTTCTGTGGTAGTCACTACCTTTCTAGCCATATCATCTTTCACTCAGTCCATCCACCGTTTCTTTGGTTTTTCCCTACTCGCATAGCCTCATTCAAACTCAAAACTTTCCTGACGACATTTTCCTCATTCCTCCGCATCACATGCATGGGCATTGGGCATGTGATGCGGAGGAATGAGAAAAATGTATGTGTCATGATCATGATGCAGGACAACCGATTTCCACACAACTGGTTGAATATTGCTCCGAAATATTTTTAACTCTTAGATCGCGTCCTAATAAAAAGCAATCGTCGCGTTTATGTCACTTTTTGTTCGGAAAACTGGAATGTGCCCTAAATGTCCGCATTTCGGTCCACCGAACAAGAAGTGACATTATGAACGCGACGATCGCATATTCGCGCGACGACTATTAGGACGCGGGGTTAGACTGTATTTTTAAAATTTCTTGTTTTTCTTTTTTTTTTTAATGCCTGTTTAGTTTCATCATTAACATAATACGTAATTTTATTGTACCTATCAAATTGTAAGCGCACATCGCATTAAGGCTCCTACAAATAGGCGCGACACGCGATATAATCGCGATATAATAATAAAATAAAATAAATAAGAATTGCCGCATTTATGTTTAGAATATTAGATTAAAGGGACACACAAAATCTAGACCTAATTTCCCCTCACGTGCTGAAAAATACAAAACAGACAAAGAACAATAGATGCATAGATAGCCGAAATACAATGCTCTAATTGTGTACCAAGTACCTAATTATGACGTTACTTAGAGGTTCAGTAGTTCACGATGGATAACCTTGTCCAAATATTTTCGTGCATGCATAATTGAATTAAAGGTGACCGCCCTTGAGTCTGATTGAATTGTCTTGGACGAAAAGCATCATATTCCGCCGTCAAGTAGCAGGAGATGTATGAGCATGGGTTCAAAGGTTCCATCGTTTACTTTTGGAAAAACCGAACTTTGCCGAATTAAATGTGACTGGGTGGTGCAATAAGGGAGAGCCGGAATGAGGCGTCAATCTGGTGGGAATATAATTCAATTTCTGTTGGTCATTAGTGACATTTTATTCGCTATATTTCGGTTTCCCCGAAGATAAACGTTGAAACCTTTATACGTTGTCGTACTGTACCGTCTCGTCTGTACAACGGGAGATACTACAGCTGTCTCTAGGATAGCAACAGCTGCAATGCCTCTGGTAGGTATTGCAGATGTCCATAGGTAACGGTGACCACAGGTACACACGGCTACATAACAAGCAATATATTTCCAGTATAAGCTGATCTAGCATTGTATAGGATTTCCGTATAATGAGAGGTCAGCTTATACTGGATCTTTATATCTTGATATGTAGCCGCGTGTACCATCAGGTGAGCCCACAAAAGTTCACAGAACAGATACTGATTCTGTGGGTGAGCCCGTTTAGAAACAACCTCTTGTATTGCACCTTGCACATAAGTATTTCTGTTTTTTCCCTAGATAAATGTACAGGGTTAGTTTTCAATGACCAGCCAAATTTTCACAGGGTGTTCTACCCATGATTATGAACAACTCACTATGGGACCAACTTTGAAATCACGAAAAAAAATCTGCTGTTTCATACATTTTGGTCGAGTAGCTATTGAACTTTTGTATGAAACAGCTGTTTTTTTTTTCGTGATTCTAAAGTTGGTCCCACAGTAAAAGTTGTTCATATTCACGGGTAGAACACCCTGTGAAAATTCGGCTGGTCATTGAAAGCTAACCCTGTTTATCGTCTGCACGTCTGCGGAATTTCGCTACCTAATTTAATTTGACCCTGCATGCTTTTAATAGCCAAGTGCGGTTTGGATCAATATTGCAATGAGGCAGAACAACAAAACATTATACCTCTCCTACGCCATTTTGGGTTCCAACGCACAGGCATCTAAATAGGCCATTGCCGCTTGAAAAACTTAGGTAATTAAGTAATTAGATTAATGCTGACATAGTTCAGATTTTCACTATCCATACGTAATGAGTGTATTTAATTTTATTGTCTGCATAGTTAGAATAACTTTGTGGTTGTGGTAATAATGAATCCTACTGCCCCCTTTCCATGAACATTGCGGTGTCTTACTTCATTATTAGTCTTCTGCCCTTATCCCAATTTATTTTGGGTCAATGGAACCTACAGTGCCCTCCAAAAGTAACAAAATATTTTTATTTCTCTACTATAAACAAATACTACCAACTAACAAACTTAATTAAAATAAATACAAGCTAACATTAAATTATTTATATATACTTTGTGCACAAGTAAATACCTAATAATAAAAAAAGGGGAAGAGCTCATAGGGCATCAAAAAATTCGTCCGCATGACTGTTAGTTGTCATTTTTCCACTTCAGCTGCAATGCCACATTATGATACCACAACTGAAACACGGTTATAAAAAAAAACCGCCCAAGTGCGTGTCGGACCACGCACACTGAAGCTTAACATTACATCATCGATAATCGATACACAGTCAATTCTATAACTGCATAAACGCAAAAAAAAATGTATGTGATAAAACTTCAAATTAAGGATTTTCGACTTCTTCCTTTACTTGTACTTTGAGACTTGCTTCTTGCCAAATTTTATGGTTCTAGGTCAACGGGAAGTAGTTTTGATTTATTTGCGAGTATCAAAATATGTTTCATAAATAGCCGTACCTACCTACTTTTTTATTGCATTGATTTAGAAGCTTGATTTTTTTTAGAGCTCCATGGGACCGTAGAATTTGATATTAATTTCAACTTGATACCTCCACGCGTTCCTGAGAAAAAGGATCTTGATAGACTGACATACAGACGGACAACAAAGTGATCCTATAAGGGTTCCGTTTTTCTTTTTGAGGTACGGAACCCTACAAATCAGGTAATCTCTTAACAAAGGTAGGTAGTTGAATTACGGCTCCCGCAGACAGGCGCGACACGACTCTGTTAGAAAAATTTCCATGAAGTTTTCATAGAAATTGTTCTATTAGCCAAATTATCTAGTCCAAACATTTAAAACTAGAATTTTAACTCATAATGTGAGATTCGGTACAGCTGAAGTGGAATAATGTCAACTAACTTTTGAAGAACACTTTATTTCTTCTTCTTCCATACACCTCTAACAGCTGTCATCACAGCATTGATCCCTTTTACATCCATATCATCTTTCACACAATGTTTCCATTGTGACTTGGGGTTTCCCCTCTCTTATCTATAATAGGTAATATGGGCTCGTATCCGCAACTCCACGTCAATGCGCGTATTTTGCGTATGGGTGGGAAAATCGATTATTCGATCCACCCCAGCTCCTCAAAGAAGGCCAGCAGCGCCTTGATGTTACTGACAACCTCACGGAGGGTACCTGGGTTACCGAAGTACTTTGTCCTGTATGCGACGACCATGCACCGGGCAGTTTAGAAGCACATGAGCTGTTGTATCGTCGTCTTCTGAGCAGGCCCTGCACGGCGGACTGTCTGTGACTCCTATGACAAAGAGATGTTTATTAAATGACCCGTGGCCAGTTATAGCAGCTGTAACTTTACGCAGCTGTGGTTTAGTTAGTCGGAGAACCTGCTTCGTGAGGCGGCCATCAATTGTAGGGAGTGCTTCCATAGCCTGCCTACACTCACCTTGGTCCGAACATAGTTTGTGATGTTGGTCCCTGGTACGTTTCCTTATCAGAGTGCGCAAGTACCCGAGGGTGAGCGGCACTATGGGTTCTGGATCCACTGGTGCCATGCTCGACCTCCTTATGGCAAGATCGTCGGCTGCATCGTTTGACTACTTAGCGCTTGCAGGACAGCCATTCTGTCTGAGAGTATGCGGATCGAGTGGTCCTTAACTTCCTTGGCCATGATGGCTGGAGCACCTTGAGAAATGCCCATGCATTCGGCCTGGTACACTGTTATGGACCCCCAATGGTGTGGCTATGTGTACGAGTATGTTGAAGTCCTCCAAAAAGATCCCAGCACCTATGCCACTACCTATTTTGAATTATCCGTGAAGAGACGCAGCTCTGCGGGCACAACTATCGGCGATCCTCGTGAAGTTGGATTTTGTATTATTTATCAAAGATGTTTGAGTACCCGTTCATTTATGGCTTTCGTAAGGGGAACTCCTTGTTTAGTTCCTCAAACAGCGCGGTGTGTGGTGTGTTACTCTTACTCCAGAGGTGTGTACCGTCGCCAACGTTGCTTCCTGCTGTTTGAACAGGTAGAGCGGTGGTACACACTTACCTATATTTAACCATCCATATTAATACCTACTCAAAACTTACCTCACGACGCGACGTGACTCTCATTCCTCCGCATCATATCCATACTTCCACTAAACTTCTCAGTCTACGGCACCACTTTCAGACTTCCCATTACAAAATTGCATAGGTAGGTACTCATTTCTAATGCTATCCATTTTAACTTGCCCTCACATTCATGGTGTGCCTCATTGCGTATATGCTAGTCTCAGCTGCATGCATTTGCCTTGTCTATCTATCAGATAGACACTAGATTCTGGTGACTATCATGTCTAATCTGAACACGAGACATTAATAAAGTACCTGTTGTATTCATTTATACGACGCTACAACCACTTAAGTTGCTCTCGAAGCGTTCAAGTGCTAGGTATAAAGATGAAGACAGACTAGATCGATTCGACAATAGATTGATGATCGATGAGATTGCTTCAATAGACAAAATGAGCTTAGTACTATACCTACCAACTACACAGTATTTATTCAATTTAAATTATCAAAGTATTCTGTCGCTAATTTAATAGGTATTCCATGTCATGTCGGTGTATTGTACTTCGTGGAGCACTTCCGACGTTTGGCTCCCAGACTGGAGCGGGCTGGGGCTGCCTTGAAGCGGCTCCTGCCCAATCTGGGGGGTCCAAACGCCTCCTGCCGGAGGCTTTACACGGGGGTCGTGCGGTCCATGGCCCTTTACGGAGCGCCGGTGTGGGCGCGTTCCCTGAGGCTGCGACCGGCCCGCCGGTTGAACGCGTCCCAGAGGGTCATGGCCATCCGGCTAGTCCGGGGATACCGCACTGTCTCCTGTGAGGCGGCGAGCCTCCTTGCCGGATTGCCGCCATGGGATCTGGAGGCAAAAGTCCTCGCGCACGTGTGGGAGTGGCGCGAGGAGACGAAACGCCGGGGCGTTACTCCGCTGCCGCGAGAAATCACGGTACAGCGGACAGAGCTCCGGCGGGATCTCATGGCGGCATGGAGAGTGCGATTGTCGCAACCCAGCGCTGGGCACGCCACAATTGCGGCGATAAGTCCCCTCTTTGAGGAGTGGTTGGAGAGGCGCCACGGCGTCCTCACCTTCCGCCTGACGCAGGTCCTCACCGGACACGGTTGTTTCGGGAGGTTCCTATTTCGGATAAGGCGGGAGGAAACGCCCGGGTGTCACCATTGTGTGGATCGCCCGGAGGACACGGTGGAGCATACAGTGGAGGTCTGCCCGGCTTGGGCGGAGCACCGCCGTGTTCTCACGGAGGCGATCGGCGGCGGCGATCTCTCGCGTCCAAACCTGGTCCAGGCCATGGTGCGGAGCGAGAGTGCATGGGAGGCCGTCACCTCCTTCTGCGAAGCAGTAATGCTCGCGAAGGGGGAAGCGGAACGCGTGAGGGAGAGGCAACAGCCGCGCCCTCGCGCCCCTAGCCGCCGTAGGAGACGCCCTGGGCGGCGGGAATCGATCGCCGATTCCCGGCCACCGTAGGCGCGGGCTTGCGGACGACGAGTAATGGGCAGCTCGCCGTTCGGTAAGGACCAGGCCCGGGTCGACGGCGCGTTGTGTTCCACGCGCGCCTCAAAGAGATGTCAGCAGTGAGATACCGTGGCTCTGGCACGGGCAACTGAAGGAACATGGGTGGGTTTTAGTCAGTAAAAGTCGCCCTCCCGCTCCGCCCAGAGCGGGAGAAGTCATTTGATGATTTCCCATCCACAAAAAAAAAAAAAAAAAAAAAAATGTCGGTGTATTGTATGTACAGGTCTACTACTACTTACTACTACAAATAAAGATAAAATAGATCAACCATTTTTCAGATTATCTAAAGTATACATCTTTTAAGGGGTACTGTGTTAAATGTTACAACAAAATACCTTGTGATATATTGCAATTTAAATGAAAGAAAATTCAAAACTCGTATTAAAAGTACGCTTTGTAAACAAAGCATAATTATTACAAATTAGAGGCATATATCCAAGATAAGAATGCTTGGAAACATACTGATCCTACTCCTTAAGACAATCTAATCTAGAGTCGAGACGAAATCAAACTGTTAACTGTTAATTTATTTGTATGACATTATTATTTTAAGACATTGATTTTATATTCTGTGATTACTTTAACTCACACACTGGCTTGGTTCCATGGAATTACTATTATAGGTATAAATATAAACCTTGGTCCTTGTTTAAATTTTAAGAAAATCGTATACTTACCTACTTTTACAATGTTTGTAAATATGTGAACACCATGTACAAATCTGTAACATAATAAATTGATTGCTTAATTTTTAATTATTTTTACCTACTATGGTATAGTAATTTTTATTCTAGGTGCATCGTCATCACTTAAAATTATTTTTTTGTACACAAAATATTGTAAAACTGTCTTAAAAGAGTAACGGTGGAGTTTCTAGCCCATTCATCTCCATACGAAACCACCTTTTGAAAGGGGCGACTAGAATCAATTTTTTTTTTTGTATATTTTGACATTCAAAAGTGCCTTTTATGTGCCTATTTGAAATAAATTATTTGAATTATTTAATTTTTGATTAGGAGTCACGAGCATAAATATATCACAATGACAGCTCGGCAATAATATCTATAATTTCATTATTCATCAATTAATCTAAGACGGCAAATATATGAGATAATTTGTGGAAGGCATATTATATGTGGCAACACAAATAAGTGATATAGAAGGAACACCGAAACTGTCTGGCGAGAAAAGCGACGCCAAAATATAGGATGATGCATCGGCTTCAAAAATATGTACACATACACTGTGTATAGCGGGAACATTATTTTATTTTATTTTATTTGGGAAAACAAACAATCGTACATTGTATATTATATCTAGATACACAGTACGCTATAAGTAAATGTACAATCCACTACGTTTCCACATGTTACTAGTTTAAAAAAAAAAGATACAGTGTTGGGAAAATTAAGCAAAATTAAGCAGTAATTAATTAGCTATTACATGTCTAAATAAAAGGTACATAATAATTAAAATTTATGAGCAAGGCGCCTAATAATTTGTTCTCTAAATGTATATTTAGATAGGGCAAAAACATCAATATCATTAAAGTTATTATTGTAAGCCTGAACCAATCTCTGGAGCGGCGCTCTCTCCCCTGCATTTGTGCGGCAGGGAGTTGTAGCAAACAGTGGATAAGAGCGCGCCTCACGTCTCAACACTGTTCTAGGTACAATATAGCATATTTTACTGATTAATTCAGAGCAATCAAACCTATTATGTACAAGTCCATTATAGGCTGATTATGTGTATGATACACATAATCATGTGTCTATGATGTTCCCGCTGCTGGGTCAAAGTGCTCCTCTCTATGAGAGGGAGTGGGCTATAATCCACCACGCGGGCCCAGTGCGGGTTGGTAGATGTCACATGACTTTGAATTTTTAGTTTAGGACATGCTTCCTGACGATGTTTTCCTTCACCGTTTTAATGAAATTATTTACACAAAGTAAATCGGCTGGGTTCGAACCCACTTGTAAGTCGGGGCCGTTACCACTGGCCCACCACTGCTCTCTTCTGTTAGCCAGTTATAGAGCAGTGGCGGCCCAAAAATATGTGTCAATGTAAGTCGGGGCCGTTACCACTGGCCCACCACTGCTCTCTTCTGTTAGTCAGATAAAGAACAGTGACGGCCCAAAAATATGTGTCAATGTAAGTCGGGGCCGTTACCACTGGCCCACCACTGCTCTCTTCTGTTAGTCAGATAAAGAGCAGTGACGGCCCAAAAATATGTGTCAATGTAAGTCGGGGCCGTTACCACTGGCCCACCACTGCTCTCTTCTGTTAGTCAGATAAAGAGCAGTGACGGCCCAAAAATATGTGTCAATGTAAGTCGGGGCCGTTACCACTGGCCCACCACTGCTCTCTTCTGTTAGTCAGATAAAGAGCAGTGACGGCCCAAAAATATGTGTCAATGTAAGTCGGGGCCGTTACCACTGGCCCACCACTGCTCTCTTCTGTTAGTCAGATAAAGAGCAGTGACGGCCCAAAAATATGTGTCAATGTAAGTCGGGGCCGTTACCACTGGCCCACCACTGCTCTCTTCTGTTAGTCAGATAAAGAGCAGTGACGGCCCAAAAATATGTGTCAATGTAAGTCGGGGCCGTTACCACTGGCCCACCACTGCTCTCTTCTGTTAGTCAGATAAAGAGCAGTGACGGCCCAAAAATATGTGTCAATGTAAGTCGGGGCCGTTACCACTGGCCCACCACTGCTCTCTTCTGTTAGTCAGATAAAGAGCAGTGGCGGCCCAAAAATATGTGTCAATGCATTAATATCGGACATGTCCTGTGTCATAAATATATCTGCCTACCTACTCAGCAGAATGTGATACCTACTTCGTTGTGATCGAAAATATCTGACATCACATTGGCAGCATAAAAACCTCTGCTGCCACTTGTATGCCTTCCACAAAATACCACATTATTTGCCGTCATATATAAATCATGCAATCAGATATTATTGCCGAGCTGTCCGTCCATAGTATTTATAGTTAAATTAAAAATAAGTAACTGAAGTGTTATTCCGTGTTAAACGACTTTTGTCGCTGCCTGTACAACCGCGGACATATTTTGCGGTGAACCATTACGTTAGTAATAACTAATAAGGTAAGGTAAATGTCCGCGATGGTACCTACTACCTTGAACACCGCTACCTTGAACGAATATCTGTACGAAACGTGTTTACTCAAAAACCCTTTACGAAGAAAAATAAGGGAAATCAGACAGACATACTAATAAAACTAAGGTTTTCCATATCGTGCTGCTAAGCAATTACCTGTTGGTGGGCAGGTTTCTTATGTACGTACAGTGGACTGCATCAATTGGGTACCCCAGTTGTATTAAAATTTTAATACTACGTACTCACGTACTATGTACTTAGTAAAACAATCATCCGTCAAAAGCATCCGTACCGTACACTAAATATATTTAAATTATTTATTTCGTGGCCTTCTACGACGATTACACAGATAGGTACGTTTTTTATGACACTGCATATAAAATAAATCCGTCCTATATTTACTAGAAGACGAATGTAGAGAGATACAGTACGAAGCAAATATTTTGTAAACATGACTTTTTAACAGAACATTAATATTAATGTTTTAATTATAATATTATTGAATTTGGCGTTTGATAATGGTATTTTCTTTCTGACTGTATAATTATGATGTCACACCATTACAACATCATCGGTATCTATTGCCGGATTCCGTACATTGCTTCTGCCTTGGCTGGCCACATAGGGTCCGATCACACCTACCTACCACACACAACCACACCACAAGGACCACGTGGACGGGCGTTAATTTGTATGAAAATAAATAGTCTATTCACACGGACCACATTTGGCCGTCAAAATCAACCGTGAGCGACCTCATCAAGACGACGGCGACGTCGCAGCCACAACGTTGCGTCGACGGAAAGATGCTGTCACTGTCACAAAAACAGATGCTGTAAAACCAAAATGACCTATAAATTATTGCTTGTAAAATATAACCTCATGTCCCTACAATCCCGTCGCACCCTTCTTGAAATGATGACTCTGTTTAGTATATGCTGCAATAAATTTGATTGTACTGATCTTGTGAACAGTCTGTGCTACCTGATCCCTCGTACTGTAATCGGTCGTGAGGTTCGTTCAAGACGCCTATTTGCTACTTCATTTTGTCGAACTAACTCAGGCGTTCGCTCGCCGTTACATCGTTTGGTTGACACCTATAATAAACAGTTTGGCTCTACTGACATTATGTTTCTCAGCCAAGCTGTATTTAGGGCTATGATTTCTTAAAATAGTCATTAAGTTAGTTAGTTATTAAGTAATATAAGTGCTTTTTTAACTTGCTCTGCTAACAGCTAGCTATTCTGTATGGTAATCTGTGGATAACGTCTTGAGTAGTGTATTTGTTACTTTTATTGCAAGTTATATTTTGTATGCCTACTGTGTAATATACTGCTGTTTGTTATTCCTATCAAATAAAATAAAAATAAAATAAAATAAAAACCCGGAGTCAATCTGTCTACAAACACTATATAGCCACAAAGCAACCACATCGCAACTACTAGCGACAACACAACCACATCGGCAGTTGCCACACACGCAACGCAACTGCCAGAAGACACTATTCACACATAACCACTGCTTGCCCACATTATGTCGCTGCGATGTGATGTGGTGTGGGTGTGGTGCGTGTGTTAGGGCCCATAAACTAATAATAATGATGTATTTTTTGACAGCACGCAGTAGCGCTATCTTGGCACGTTTTTCATACAAGAAATATTTTAAGAGTAGGTATTAATAATATGTAGGAATAGATAGTAGACCTTAGGTATATAATCGATTATTTAATTCAAACAATGGACGCATATAAACAAATTCCCATATGAAGCTGATAATTAACTTACCGTTATCACCCTTAAGTATTGTGTTGTAATTTGCACAAGGCGTGCTTAAAACTAGTGCTTGGCGTTTCCATAAGAAACAGGATACGTTTTCCAAAAGAGCTCATTATCTAGATAGACAGATAGGTAGGTTAAGTTCCTATACTAGTGGTCATTATGTAAATCAAAATTGACTTTTTCTTAGTAATTTTTTAAACAAAAATAATTGCATTCCACGGAATATAAGAAAGAGGTGACGCATTCTGTGTTGAAACTCTTTGGTTCATGACTGCAAAAAAAAATAAAACATCTTGACACAGCTGACATTTTGTGGAGATCTTCAAGTTATGTTGTATTAGTCAAAAAAAGCTTTGCAATACTTACAGTACACTCATAATAATTATTAGAAGTCCAAAATTATTAATGTTCAAAGATTGTGAGGATGCAAATTTTCAAATGTTTATAAATAAAACTATAATAGTTGGTACCCTATAAGGTAACGAATGATTGTTTACTTCACGTAGACCGTACCGCAGTACTTCTAAATTCTAAACTGTAGTTTTGCAACAGTTGCAACTCGACCTCTGCTAGGTTCTGTTCCGCAGGAAGATATTTACCCTATTATTTTTTAATTTTTATGTTACGGGTCGTCAGAAGCCCGAAAGTCTGACAACCAGTCTTACCAAGGGGTATCATATTACCCAATTACTGGCTTGTGGAGGTCAGATAGGCAGTCGCTCCATGTAAAATACTGGTATTCAGCTGCATCCGGTTAGACTGGAAGCCGACCCCAACATAGTTGGGAAAAGGCTAGGCAGATTGATTCTTTATTTTTTTATTTGCCTACAAGAAACTTCAATAACAATTTCACATTCTTTCTTACCCATAAGGGTGCTTTTCCACCAGAGATGTTCTATGCAACGTTGCTATGGATGCGTTTGATATCCACCAATCATATTCATTGGTCCTAAAGCATAGCAGTGGTGGAAAGTGATCCAACTAAGCTAGTTTTTTATATGGAAGGATGCGTGCTATGGATGCGTGCTATGGATGGTCGCGAGTGGTGCCTTGCTCCCCGTGCCTTCCCTATTGTCGATACGTCGCATAGCTCGAGCTCCTCTTCCTCGCACAGCTACCCTGCGGCGTCACATTTTCATAGCACATCTTACTCGCTCCGCTACACAGCTTAGCATCAGTGGAAACGGTCACATAGTTTCGTAGCTTAGCTTTTACATGGAACAGCACCCTAAATCTAGTGAGATGATCTAGTGGTTGTTCCACATACCGATAAAGGAGAATGGGCAATTTTGTATGGAGCGTGGGCGGTCCGCGGCCAAGGATGATTTTGTTGTTTATTGATGTGGTTTAGTCCTAAAATTACCGTGTAGAAGTTTTATCACTGTGGTGTACTTCTAAACCGGCTAAAATACATTTTTATTTCCGAACACTTTATACAACGTGTAACGTTAAATGCGCAAAACCTCTTAAGGGGTCATTGTACTCATCATTATGAACAACTTTTACTATGGGACCAAAGCTGAAATCGCGAAAAAAAAATCAGTTGTTTCCTACATTTATGTTCGAGTAACTCGTCAAAATGTACTAAACAGCTGATTTTTTTTGCGATTTCAAGATTGGTACCATAGTAAAAGTTGTTCATAATGATGAGTACAATGACCCCTTAAGAGGTTTTGCGCATTTAACGTTACACTTTGTATAGCTTATGCTTATGCTTAGGCTTATGTACAATGCAAAAATAGAAAAGGAAAGTGATTTCTGAAAACAAAACTATTCTAGATAGGCTCAAAGATATTTAATATATAATTATCTATATATTACATTGTTAGTATGAACAATTACCATACTACGTATTACATGTTACATACGATGTAATTACTATAAGTTAGTTAGTTTTACAATACTAAACCACCGATTAATCTGATATTCCATAGCTATAATAATAGTGCCTACTCATCATGCTCTATAATCGCACTTAATTCCGCTGCTGGTAACCGGATATCCTCGGTTTGATTTCTTGCCCAGCCTAAATACCACACCACACACATAACATGTGCGCAGCATCCTATCGTGCGCCTTCCACTCAGACATGAACAATAGTAATGAGCGATAGCTTCCCGGCCGTTCATTTGTCGGTCAATAACAATATATGAATAATAAATCCTAGACCTTACATGTCTAGACTGTATTCTGACACGTAATAACCAAACGTCTTGCTCTGCAATGTAATCGCTAAGACCCCTTATTTGCTGCTCTCGGTACACTTCAATATTATACAAGCCCTGTACTAGGTGCTCAGCATAATAACTGCGGGCTAACTTGACTTGGTACGTACCGAGAGCAAACAGAATAAGATCATCCTCTGTAAGATTTGGGAAATCGTCAAAAACAGGCTGATCACCGGTGATGCTTTGGAACGTTGCTCTTTGTCTGTTTATATTATTACGAACAACATAGTCCGCCAGGTGATTTGGTCGATTCAAGCGGTCGTTTATAATATCCACAAATGTGGCTGCATGTACGCTATCATGTATGGGCTCCTGAAAAGCGTTAATTAGTGCAGCTGCTATTTTAAAGTCTTCAAACATATGGTTTAAAGCCCGATTAAAATAGTCTTGGCGAAACAATTTGAAGTCACGCTTGAATCGACCATTTATTACTTCTACCACCCAGCGGCAAATGGTGACCAATCTAGACCTATTCGCTTGTTCGGTTGTGAGCTGATCTGCACCGCGGTCTTTACTTTCAGGCATATAAGCAGAGTAATGAAATTGTGACAAATCAGGAAGGGCGTCTCTAAACCCACGATCTAGTATAAATATATCGTTACGACGAAAGAACCAATGAAATGTACCTTCCTCGTCATATAACATTCTTTGTAATATAGTTGCGTCTGAATCAGTAGCTGCGTAGGGTCCACAAACATCTAAAATATAACCATCGCAGCTTACTATAATGAATGGTTTTAAAAGGTTGGAAAACTTGTGTAAACTATACGTATTTCTTTGGAAAGAATAATTGGAACTCTTCTGAATGTAGATGTATGTTCCGTCCATTATCGCTATTGCATGTCTGTCGTCTAATGTTGAATCAGGGTTTCCAAACAAAGCATTCGGTACGTAGAGATTGCGTTCAACGAGCATTCTTCTGTCGACGTGATTGAAACCCAGGTGCCTAGGCACAAACTCGGCAAATAAACAATCTCTTGCGGTTTTCAAATGTCTTTCAAGAGTTCTCCTACTCATTTGAAAGAGCGTGGCAAGTCTTTCGTTGCATTCACCAGTCCGCAACTTCATCAAATAAATGGCTAGAGCAGTTTTGGAATGTGAACTAGACAAGGAAGGCGTTTGTTCCAAAATATCGTAGAATTGTTCTCGACTAAGACCCAAGCGCATATGTACTTCATTGGTGTCCATATTTTCAATATTTTCAAAATCTAGAACAGAGCTTCTTGACACAGCTTCTTTCATAAGACCCATCATGTGTAAGAAATGAGTACTATTAAAATCATGTCTTAGAATTGGACTATCAATGATCTCGTCCCAGTCATTGGACCTTAGATGTGTTTCACATACTCTTGTTTCTTTTGGTATATATAAGTTGGCATCCATAAGAAGTGATATCCGTATATTTTGAGGAATCCGATGACGTGTAGTATTTCTACATCTCTCAAACATACAGACCGCTGCATTGTTAGGCACTCTAGAATACTCATCAATCTGTAGTACACATTCGTGCGAGGCCGGGTTTGGATTAGGCTGGACAGCACGTTGAGCTCGTTGCCAGCATGGTCGACAAACGTATTCCAGACCGTTATATTCAATCTGGAAAAATCATATTAACTTATAAGTAAACTACATACCTAGTGATGTGTAACATTAATAAAAAAATCGTCTGAAGTGTTTTACAGGTAAAATAAAACAAAAGAAATGACTCATGCAAGTCAGCAGGTAGCAAACTGTCGATGTTTCGCAAGTCGTTAGCACATTCCTATTGTTACTGACATTTATTACAGGACGACTCTACTCACTAGAACTCAAAGGTCATGTTTCGCTGTGACAACTGTAGTAATATGTTATTTACTGTTATGTTCGTCCAAGACTATTATTATTAACATTAAAAAAACTTACTTGATGTGGGGCAATAGCTTCAATAATATATTGAGCATTTGCGGCATTTTCCTCAAAAAATGCATGGGTTATCTCGAATGATCTTCTGTTAACCACTGACCGATTGCACAAAACACACACTGGTCGATTTTCCGCCATATTCAACTAAACCCGGTTTGTAAGTAGAATCGAGTCCAAAAACGTATGCCAAGTGATCAATTTAGGATAGGAGTAAACAAAGTCCAGTATGCAAGCAGAGGTCGAAAGGTTTATAGAAGCACAAGGTAAATCGATGAACAATCGCACAGTACACAACGACACAAGCGTAACCGAAGGACTGCGCGGAAGAAGCGCGCGCGCACCGCTTGCCAGTTGCTTTGTTCTTGCTCGAAGCTGATTGGTCCTCCGCTTTAACAGGGTTGCTTTGTTCTTGCAAGAAGCTAATTAGTCTTCCGCGTTAACAGGGTTGCTTTGTTCTTGCTCGAAGCTGATTGGTCCTCCGCGTGAGCAGGTAGTTGAGTCAAACCGGTGGGTTTTGTTGTGTTGATGATAATAAGTGAAAATAACACGTGTCACGACACGTTTTGAAGTAATATTAAAGCATTACACACACTTATAATATAATAATTATGCAAAAATGCTCTATACAATAACATTGTACTGATATTTAAATATCTCTTTTTCTAAATGAAACACAACGTAACGCCCATAGTAAAAGTTATTCCTAACTAACAGTACTTTCATTTGACACTAATTTGAAAACTGGCCGCCGACCGCCCAAAATGCCCATTCTCCTTTTCCTCTAACCCAAATTATTGCCTTCACATGCACTGCGTGACGCCGCGCGACTGCTGCGAAAAAGGGAACAGCAAATAGTCTTCCAATAGCTTTATTACCTATTAAGTTGTGTCTTACTACAGGGCAAAGGCCACACTTCTATCTTCCCATTTTTCTCGGTCTGTTGCAGTCATCCCATTCCTTCACGTAGGAGTTTTAACTCGTCTTGCCATTACCTTCTAAGCCTACCGCCTCGTCGATACGTCGTCGACGACGCGGCGCAGCAGTTCGGGCCCCACTCTGTCTGACATGGGCCACGCGCTATGGTTCACATGAAGGACTAAGTGCGGAAACCAAATCCTCTAACATAGATGGCTTATCCACCCAGTTCCACTTTATTTGGCAGCGCTCTGTGATGTCAACGTTTGCAATTAGTGATTTGGATCGAAGCTTACTGTTCATAAGTCACTTACCTTAGCTGTATTTTTAAATTTTGACTCCGGAAATACATCATTTCGTTCCATTGCTTGCAGGGCCACCCTGATTGCTGACTCTTTATACATAATGGGGTGGCGTAAAATAGTGGTCCAACGTTAAGGGGTCGATACACCGTATATTCTGCTATCACATAACACAATTTGAACCATTTTTTTCCAGTCTCAGAATAAAATATTTTTATTTTATTATTTGAAAAATTGACACCTTGTTTTATTAATTTGGCTGTATTTTCTATAAATGACATTATTTTTAAATTTTGTTTTTTATTTATAACTGTGCAATGTATGTGCTATGCAAATGTAAAAAAAATGTTCTAAAGCAAATTGTCACTATTGATCACTATTTTCGCCACATCCTGTATGTATAATCCTCCTTATTGATTTCGATAACGGCGACTCTTAGAGAAATCAATTCCTTGCACACCACACACCCTTTAGAGCCATCCCATCGCCCCGAGCCATCGCTAGACTGAATTTAGTTTTGAACACCCGGTCGTAACTAGAATATCGTACTAAAGTTGACCTGGAGTGTTGTATGTATAAGTGTATTTGGCGCTTCTCTATAATAGCTTCATGTCACTTTTCTTCGAAAGATTTGATATTTTTGTGAATAGTAAAGCGCCAAGACGACCTCTGTGTAAAGCGAGCCTCTCCCAAACTTTATGATCAATAGCGCAAGCCTTGAGATGTCTCTTAAGGACATCCTTACAGCGGAAACGTTGACCTTCATGCTTCCGTTTACCTTCTGCCATCTCAGAGTAAAATACAAATTTGGGTAAACAGTGGTTCTTCATGCGAAGGACGTGTCCAGTCCACACCCCTGAGTTGACTCTGCATAAGTAAGGCTTTCACGCCATACATGAACGGTGTAGGACCCCTCCGTATTAGGAACATGGTCCATCGATCTGACACACCGCAGAAGAAACGTGTCCAGCTTCTTAATGTCTGGTTTGTAGAGGCATCGTGTTTCAATGGTCTCCCATCTAGATTTAAAGGTGCTATTACATTTCGATCGTGATTTTTGTGTTTTGAATGGCCAACTTTGGCGTTCTTATTCTGAGAAACTGAAAGACTTCGCTTACCTATAGTACATAGCGGCCTCGCTTTTCACAATCTTTTCTTATCAATTTCAATAAAGTCAAAATTCCGAAGCTAGTTTTTCATAAAATGCGCGACTGCATTTTTTTGAGCTCGTGGATTGAACTACTTACTGAAAATGAAATGAAAAATATATTAAAAAAAAAAAGAAAATAAAAATATATGTTCTAAATAATGGTTTAGTCCATAGCGGCCTCAGAGTTTTGAAATATGCCTATCTCTAAAAAAAATCCTAAGTACTTATTTAAAACAATAAAACTACTAAAAACGCTCAGAATTAATTGTAAATTTCTCCTTACTACATTAAAATTATTACGTAAAATTTATACCAGAATAAACTTTAGTTCATAACAAATTTAAAATATCATACCTTAAACAAAAAAAAAAAAAATTAAAAGACTCAAAATAAACGTAATTACACCTGCCAATTGCTACATAATGTGATGCGTCGCCGTGCTTCAATACATCTAAACTGTCAGAACGTAATTTTATAGGGCTCTTTTATCGGAGTGGTTATTTGAGGACTTGCGTCTTGGAAGCACTGATAACTAATCCAAATCGTTGACAGGGTTGACGTAGTGCATCACCTTAGCTGTGGAGATGCGCCATGCTGTCGGATATGAGACACACATCACCAGCGTAAATTATCTCCAGAATGGAGAAAAAATCTTTTGCATATTCGATTTTGTTCTAAATCTAGATATATTAAACAATATAAATGGGAAAGAGTGTGGGTGCAGCCATGACGCAACCTTGTTTTACTCCACTTGTAATCTGGATCTCCTCAGAAAGTTCGTTTTCATGTTGGACCTGCACTTTCATGCCATCATGAAATGTCGTATAAACCCGACGAACATCTTTGGTTATTCAGAGTTTTGTGAGAACAAGCCAAAGCCTCACGTGGAACTCTATCAAATGCTTTCTCTACGCTTCGTTTGGCACGATGGCGCTCTATATTGATCAGGGTGGGCCTTTATAAATGTGTTTGTTTTGAATTGTGTTGGTCAGGACTTGCAAGTCACGGCGGTGGTGTTTGGTGGGCAGCGTGTTGGCGGCGCTGGTTGCGGGCGCGCTGGTGGCCGTGCTGGTTCTGCAGCCGTGGGCCGGCCCCAACCATCCGCGCTACCCGCGCGCTGCCGTCGCCGCCAATGGCCACGAATGTGCTTCTATTGGAACGTATGCACCAAAAAATCTTCTGCTAAGTCAACTCAGATTTCCGTCAACTTAGTATCCCTCATAATAATTTTCAATACCTACTCACTACTAATTTTATCTGAAATTCCTATTTAATTAATTGTGGATTGAACTGAAATTTTATCGCGTTTCGACTTTGTCGGATATCGATAAATTTAATTATTAAAACGATAGCCAAATCTATTTAAATGTCTCATATTTACATATCTTGAGTTATGACTTGAGTCCGACGACTTATCTGATTATTATCTTCCCAAAGCAATATTTTGATGATCTGGTTTTCCTTACCATAGAAATAAAAGTTAATTATGAACATTTTAGTAAAATCCTGGAAAAAAATGGCTCAGCTGTGGATGCAGCTATTGCGACATTATTCTGTGAGGGTATAGCGTGCGCGCAATGCATGGGCCTCGGCGGCGGGTTCCTGGCCACGGTTTACGACGCGTCGACGGGTCAGGTGCGAGTGATCAACGCGCGCGAGAGGGCTCCGGCCGCAGCCCACGAAGATATGTACATCAACGCATCATCGACCGTGGGAGGGCTCGCCATCGCCGTGCCCGGAGAGCTGCTGGGCTACGGCGCTCTCCATCAGGCGTACGGACGCCTGCAGTGGCGCGAGCTCGTGGAGCCCACGGCCGAACTCTGCCGCCGCGGACATCTCGTCAATGGCTACATGGCTCGGGTGCTCAGGTCTTACAGCGACAGAATCAAAGCGGAGCCTTCTATGCGGTAAGGACACATTCCTCTATGTTTAAATTCCTTTAGTATTCTTAACTCTTTTTACACGACTGCCCAAAAAGAAGAGTAATGTGTTCATGGTTCATGTATGTATGTGAGTTTCTTTATAAGCACCACAACTTTTTTAACTATCATTAATAACAAGTCCGCGACCAATTTTTTCACACGTACGCACGGCTACAGACCAAGCTACAGATCATTTCCAGGCAGGCTACAGATCATTTCCAGTATAAGCTGATCTCACATTGTATAGGATTTCCTTACAATGAGAGGTCAGTGTAAACTGGTTTATAGCTTGATGTGTAGCCGTGTGTACACTATTGACCATTTGGTTTTTTGGAATACTTTTAAACTGTGAATTAACATAATTTTCTATAAGGGAGGTTTACGTGAATCCGGCGACTGGGGAGGTATGGAAAGAAGGCGACTATATAACCGAACCAACACTGGCCAAAACATTGGAAATCATCGCGGAGGAGGGCCCACGGGCGATACACAACGGCTCTTTGACGGCGCGGCTCGTTCAAGATATCCAGAGCTTCGGTGGCATCATTACAGAAGAAGACCTCAAGAGTTACAAGTGAGTATATTTAAAGACTAGAAAATTTCAAAATATTCTGCTAGCCATTGCCCTTCAGAGGTGTAAAAGTGAAGCCTCCAACTCACTATTTCGAAAAAGTCGTTTGAAATAATAGTCTTATAAAATTTTAGGGTAGAATGGCAAGATCCAATCGAGGTGCCGTTAACGGAGGAGTACACGCTTTATTCCGTTCCTCTGCCGGGGTCAGGATCCGTTCTAGCCTTCATGTTGAACATGCTGCGCGACTGGGTCGGAGATGGCACAACCGCTCCGACAGGCTCGAACCTGTACTGGCACCGCGTCGTCGAGACCTTCAAGTACGCGTACGCAAAACGAACCGGCCTCGGCGACCCTTCACGCTCTAACTTACCCTATGACATTCGTGATGTAAGTATTTGTACCGGTTTTGTTAGTTCACCTATAGGAGATCATTAATTTTGGCCAAATTATGAGTGTCTGACATTAACTTTCACATTTAGCCCAAAAATGTATGGACAGTGAAAGATCTGCTCCTTTACACTTTCGCGCTTTCTTCCACTTGAATAGACCATTGAAGAAAAGATTATTTTTCAACCTTCTGGCTACTTTTGGGGTAGTCACACTAATCAATCACACAGGCCTCCTACCTTATTATTATTTCTGGTGTAGTCAAGGTTTACATACGGACTTACCTACTTTTGCTCCTCTTTGATTTCAAGTAAGAGCCCTGGTGAAAATACAGGAAAAGTTCCAGTGTAAAAAAAAAACTTAGACCAGTATGTATTTTAATTACATTCTCAGGTGAAGATATATCTCCGATTTATCTCATAAAATAAATCTATCCACTTTGCTTTATAAAATTAATATTCTGTAACATCATAATATATAAGTACCTACCTATTAATATTGACACAAAGCAAATAACAGCTGCTGCGCCCGAGTAGTTTGTGTCAATAAACTTTATAGCATATATAAATAATGCTCCATGAAGTATTATGCCAGCTGTTAATATTGTTATGGAACATTTTGATTTTATAATAACGGAAACAGTAACGGAACGGTTATGCATACCGGCACCCTAATTGCGTAACTAACTAACGATAGGAGTTTGAATCATTCTGAAACAAAATGCTAATCCATTGCTTCATATGTTCGAAAAATTTGTCTGCTCGACAACGAAAATAACGCAATGAATGTTGTTGAACTTTCAAAATGAAACTAAATGCGATTGATAATGTGTTACGCAATTAGGGTGCTGGCATCAGTTCCCAGTAGTGAATGTCAGGACGTAATAACACCTCACTTGACACCTTGTTTCTAACACCTTGTTTTTATTATTTAGTTAAAATAGCCATGTCACCGATTCCACACACCACCACCACCACCCATCTCTCCACCTTCCATCTCTTTCGACACCTTTTTATAACACCTTAGAAACAGGCGCGACACGCGATTTATAATCGCGCGCAACACAAAGGCACCGCGTGTCGCACGACGAACGTTGCCTTTGTGTCGCGCGAAGGACCTATAAAACTAACCTCGTGGGAAAATCCAGAAATATGCCTCATTGTTTAGCTATGCCTTTGTGTACAAAATATGTAGGTACCAATAATTCTTAAGCTATTCCGTCTGCATTGCTTTCTTATACTTACCTATGACACCTCCCAATTATTGTAATAATTGTACTTACTTAATCAAAGTTTTTTTTAAACTAAATCACTGCCATTCATATTTGACTAGGTACTTACTTCAATGTTAGAGTAAGAAATAGATGAATCAGAGAAGGAAATTGATACGTCTTCTCCTCAATACAGGTAGATTAGGTACTGTGAGGGCTCGACCCTCACAGTAGGAGATTTACTGAACTACTAAATAATACGAGAGGGACTCTAGTTATATGGGGCTGATGTCCTCTGTATTTTAAGCTTCAGATCAAATATAATACACACTCCTTTTAAATTAGTTCTACGCGGAGCCCTCACCATTTTCTATCTGTCATCCTCTCAAGAAAACGAGAATCGCTTTCTTTATAGAAGATATTCCATATTTGAATGATTGAATGTCAGCCAGTATTATATTAACGAGGCTTGATCAAAGCATCAATCCTTTACAGTAGGTACTTATGTTTGTTCACAATAAATTAAGATAACCGTAATAAACGAGAGATTGAGGAAACTCTGTAATTGCCAGTTATTTGCATAGGAAGTTGATATTAGAAAAAATACTATTTACATCGTCGAAACTAGGGTTGCCATGCGTCCGGGTTTCCCCGATTTGTCCTAGTTTGGAGGGCGTCCAGGGATTTCCCGGACGCCCTCTAAACTAGGACAAATCAAGGGGTTTCATTTGTAGTCCAGGTTTTAGGCTGATGACACTATATCTACCGAAAATACATGACTGAAAGTAAACTAAGCTAAGTTTGTTAAAACTTTAAGAAGATTCGGTTTAGTTTATTTAAAAGCCAATTCAGTTTAAAATGGTTTCTAAATAAATAAAAGATGTTTTAAGTATAAAAATTAAAACTATTTCATTTTTGTTTATCAGAGTAACTTTAAAAAAACATTGTTGATATGTCCGGGTTTAAAGAGGAGCTTTCAAATCACACTTCTTGTCCAGCACCCTAATTGCGTAACACATTATCAATCGGAGTTGGTTTCATTTTGACAGTTCAACAACATTCATTGCGTTATTTCCGTTGTCGAGCAGACAAATTTTTCGAACATATGAAGCAATGGATTAGTAATTTGTTTCAAAATGAAACCAACTCCGATCGATATGTGTTACGCAATTAGGGTGCTGGTTAGCAGATTTTAGAGATGGCAACCCTAGTCGAAACCAATGACATCGTAATAAACTGTGTTTAGGTAATGCTTTTATAATATGGCAACACGCACACGTTAGGCCCTTCGCTCTTCAGAAATAGAGAGCGAAGGTCATTCCCCAGAATCAGCTACATGGGCACTGACATCACGTCATTTTATTTCAGTTGGAGCGTAATCTCTCAAACGCCGATTGGGCGCAATCATTCCGGGAGCTAGTCAACGACTCAAGAACTTACAATGACTGGCAACACTATGGCGCGCTGTTTGAAGGCGCAGAAGACCACGGCACCGCCCACATCGTCGTTGTCGCCCCTGATGGCAGTGTCGTCTCGGCCACCAGCACCATTAATTATATGTACCTAAACTATGCTTATTTTAAAACAACGGCGACTGAACATGGACCAGTTCCGAAACTCGTACAATCCTTGGTGATCGCGGAGTGTGCTGGCTCAGACCAAATAAAAAACCAAGACATAAGTAGCGCTGCGAACAATACAGTGAAGCATGCGCAAAACTACACCTCGCTCTCTAAATACCACGCACACATTTACACGAAACTACAACTGAAATAAACCACATGTTTACGAAACCGGCCTCACGTCTGTTGACAGCGCTATGCCTTGGTTTTTTATTGGTCTGAGAGTGTGTGTCACGTATGTTTATATTGGCACAGCGGAGAAATGCTGCTGGCCAAGTAACATGTACCATTTGTCGACTTTTATGACATCCAGAGGGAGATAAAAACAGCTTAAATCACATGACCAATAATATTGATTTAATTATTTAGGTACTGAAAATATTTTTCTTTTAGGACAAAAATGAGACAAAGCGATAAATTTGACATTCAGTCTATCTTTTGTAAGCGAAAATAAATCTCAAACGGAACCAATGTGTAAACAAAACGAACAAAACACTCATTGTTTTCGATGGATATTTTGATTTCACCCAAAATCTTTTAAAACCATTCGCCTGGTCATTTTGAGGATACATTGCCCTGATTAATACATTGTCCTTGAAAAATTCTTTAGAATTTTCCTTCCCCGTATTAGCGTTTCAACTGCACTCCTAAACAAATCTTAGATCAAAATGTTACTTTGTGATATGATCGAAACCATTCACAAAATGAACGACATTTAATTTTTACAGTTGGGGCTCTCAAAGGCGGTCAAAGAGCCTGGGTTTCATGCTGAACAACGAGATGGATGACTTTGCGATCCCGCACTTAGAGTCAGCATACGGTCTGCCGCCTTCTCCTGCGAACATGTTGGCCCCTAACCTGCAGCCACTCAGCTCAATGGTCCCCAGTATTGTGATGAACAAGAATAGAAGAGTGGACTTGGTCCTAGGAGCCGCCGGCGGTACTAAGATTACCACGCAAGTCGCTTTGGTAAGCTTTCATTGCTCATATATTGCTGCTCAAAGACTTTATTTTCTCCAAAACGGGCATGACACTTGAGATTGTGTTATTGATACGCAACTCTGCCATAAATCTGGATAGAATGGTTGTGATTGCTACCAGTTTTAGCACCTCATAATAATTATTCATGTCGATGAGTTCAAGTTGACATCAAATTGCTCTTCTGTTTCAGATGGCACGGCATACAATATTAGAAGGTAGTGACCTTCCGGATGCTGTCCAGAGACCACGTCTCCATCATCAGCTACTACCTATGGAAGTGCAGCATGAGGCGGATTTTAACCCTGTAAGATAGTTTTGTATATGCCTTCCAGACTCCACTAGGTCGATTATCAACAGGTCTCATCGTCTTGACACAGACATGTGAGACCTCAATGAGGTCGCTTTACCCGTCTCTGAAAAAGTCGTCAATTTTCCAGAAAATAATAGTATAGCAAAGAACATAACGATGCATGTCAGTGGATGCAATTGGTCGAATCGAAATATTGTTATGTCAATCGAAACGGCCTTGACTATAATAGATGGGTCATACATAACAGTTAAATATACGTCGATATACTTAATGATAAATTATTTCTGAATTTTTATGTTTTAAATAATGATACGTTCGAATAAAATTATGAGGATGAAACCAAAATGATAGCAGTAATCAGTAATCTCTTTTAAATTAAGAGTCATACGTGCTATGCGTGCTGCTGTGTAGATAGTAATTTATGCCGCATAACCACTCACGGGAAGTCAAATCGTTAGTGTTGAATAGGTACCTGGGACGTTCTTCTTTTTCATCGACAAAGTCATGTCCCTTCCGAAAATAAAATCGCTTTTCTTCTTAATATTTAGTACTTATCACAATATTTTTTTTTTAATTTTGACAATGCAACCATTATTAAAATAATCTTAAACACATCCATTTCTATTATTATTACTGCTTTTTACAAAATAATTGTGACATAATATTCATAAGTCTGTACGGAGGTGTTGTCGGTAGAAAAGAAGAACGACCCAAATCAAATCAAAACAAAATATTTTACTTCACATAAACCTACATGGGCACAAAAAAAAGCAAAGCTGAAACTGAAGCTTTATAGGTGCAAAGTAGGGACCGAAACCGGTACGATCATTACCGGTATTTTTCGGTTACAACCTTTATTTTTTTTACAGGTATTTTCAAAGGTTACCTTAATTCTTAAATACTGAATACAACCTGTATTAATACCGGTTACCGAAATAAAAATTACCTCTATCTTAGGTACACGTGCCGTCGGCATACCGAGTTAATTTCTATGATGAGGGAAAAAGATAAACAAATGGTATTTTACCAATTTACAATGTAGGTACTTAATATTATCTTACTTACCATTGTTCATTTCCTTTTTTTTACTTCAAGCTTCAACTCAAATACCTACTCCGCAAAAAGGCGCACTAAAAACACGTAAACAGTACTGGTAGGTACAGCACGCATGACGGTCTCCCTGCTAATGTATTTTCTAATGCTAACAAATTGCCGGCATTGCGATATTCTGTTTCTTTCTCGTAATCAAGGTCATTTTTAGGTAACCGGTATTAAAACGGTAACATAAATAAAGGTAACTTAAGTAAAGGTAACATGTTTCTTCTTCTTGGGTTACCCAGATAGCGGTTACCTTAACCGTAGAGGTAACCAAAATTCTTCGATACCTGTACCGTAATTCATAAAGGTTTTCGGTCCCTGGTGCAAAGAGCCGGCAAGAAACTCCACGGTACATCCCACCTACCTATAAGTTAATACCTATTATTTGTTCTGTGGTTAATACCAGCACTTTCATGTGGTACAGCTACCTTCTTCTTTGCCTGCAAAATCAACGTTCCCACTGCAAGACTCTCTGTGAGAGGGAGTGGGCTGTTATCCAGGACCCTTTAATATCTGTACTTACTCCCAACCGTAGACATTTAATTGACAAATACGATGGCCTAAATCGTATATAAGGACAAGCCGATAGTTTACTGACATTGGTGCCGATTCTGTTGTACACCGAACTAAACTAACTAAACTATCACTAAAATTCCTTACTTTTTGCTATGAGAATCTTAGAGCTATTCTGCAAAAAAAAAACCTCTTTTAATAACAATTTTGACACAACTAAAATCGAGTTTGACAATCGTGACTCCGCGTGGTATAGTGCCTGTAGACCCGGTGGCCTTAATTGGAACTAACGAAATCACTATGAAGTGACAGGCTTTTCATATTTTGTTCACCGACATCGCTGTCATTACCGGGTCAAATATCTTTTAGAGCTGGAGGGGCGCAGGGAGGGGGCAGCTTCAACGTGTTTTATATTGAATGTAGGTACCTTTTTTTTTGGTACCTTTTTTTTGGTACCTTTTTTTTTTGATACCTACATGTTGAGTGATAGGGGTTTATGGGCTGTATAAAGGGGGGCCAAATTTTCATTATTTTTGCGATAGGACTCACCGTTTTCGAGATATATGCAAAAGAAAAGAAAAAAATACACTACTGTTTTCGCATCGGAAGTCAAGGTCTCGGTGTGAATTTTAGTTCATGTCAACTAATTTTGTTCCACACCTTTTTAATCGCGATTAAACATAGTCTGATTTAGTTTGACAATTAAAATTTTAGGTGAAAACAGTCAAATTCAGAATAGCAAAATTGCCATTTTCACTAAACTAATAACTCCGTACAATCTTAGTCCTGTCAAACTAAAATATAGTTAAGTTGTGTCACTTTAGTCAATTTCAGAATGGGAAACCGTCGTTTGACAGGAATAAACTAAATTTTAGTGATTTTTAGTCTAGTTTAGAGGCATTTGTGACAAGAGAATCGGCACCATTGTGCTAGAAGTTATTCCCTTTAGCTGCAGTTCTACACAATCTTACTCAAACGATTTGCATAACTTGTTCCGCGCTGATTCATCCATTAGGTGTTAGATACTTACCTACGTTGTAACTTTTAACTCTAGTGTCTACTTTATTTCTCGTATGTACGGTCAGCAACAGAAGTTGGTTAACACTGCTACTTTTTGACATAATCTAAATTAACACAAAATGATTGATAAACTGCCGTTTCTTAAAATTTTAAGTACTTCTGTTCCGATTTGAATTAAATATTTCGCTTGATAATTAAGATTAAAAAACAGCAAGTGTTAAGCGACTTTTGTTGCTGACTGTACAAATAGAATATTTATTTCATTAAAGCCAGTCTGCTATATTACGCAATATACCATGACCGACATGTGTTTAGTACGGTGGACAATAAATGTACAGCCTATGCATTGTTCACGAACAATAAATAGTTGATGTATTCAAATGGAAAAGTAACACAGGCGTTATATTCCTTCAATGGCAGCGTGAAAAGATTTTTTAATATTCAGAGAATTTGTTTGTAAAATAAACTTAAAGCTAAATAAATTTAAATTTATTTATAGTTATACATTCAGGTTCCTCTTGGCTAAGCAATAACAGCCGTACGTGTCGATCGAAGGTTAAGCTACGCTTGCCGAGGTCGGACGTGGATGGGTGACCATCCATTAGGTAGGTACATATCGAGACTCCTCCGTGCAAAGAGTATAGTCATTGTCTCCGTGCCTCGGAAAGCACGTTACACGCTGACATTTGTACGTAGATCTTTGCTGTTAAAGATCTACGTACAAATGTCAGCGTGTAACGTGTACATTGTTACGGGTAGTTAGAAGCCCGAAAGTCTGACAACCAGTCTTACCACGGGGTATCTTGTTCCCCAGTTAGTGGGTTGGTGAGGTCAGATAGGTATTCGCCCCATGTAAAATACTGGTATTTAGCTGCATCCGGTTAGAATGGTTGGGCAGATGATGCTAATTATGGCGGGAGACTAAGATTCTTTGGTTTTGTTCCTGTTTTTCTAAAAATTAACTTTTTAATCGACAGAACGTGTTTTGTGACTTAAAAGCACTTTATGTTCAATACGTGTTCGAAGCGCCTCTCCGTTTTCCTTGATTGCACCATAAAAACGGTGAGCCACACCGTACCTGTATATTCAATGTCATTTCTCAACATTTTATCAAAGCGAACCCAGATATAATAGGTTTGTGAGTCATCTCATGTGACGGGAACTCTCTTTAATTTAATGACAGCTAGCTTCTGCCCGCGGCTTCGCCCCCGTGGAAGTCTAAAATTATCCGAATATTTTCAAAGATTCATCGAAATCCGTTCAGCCGTTTTTGCGTGATTGAGTAACAAGCATCCAAAGACACTAACTTTCATATTTATAATAATTTAAGTAGTATATAGAAGTACCTACCTAAGGTTCATTTATAGATACGAGTAGGTGTGATATAGTGATGACATCTTACAGATAGATACCTAGAGGGTACACAGGAAACCAACAAGGAACATAACGATGCCTTAGTTCACAATTGCACTAACTACAGAATTGTCAATTTTGAGGAGAGAGTTTTAATGTTTTTTTTTTTTTTTTTTTGCCTAAATAAAATAATAAAACAATACGGTAGAATGCTACGGTACTTTGATGACATCTTTCGACTTATGAAAAAAAATATAGGTACTATGGACAAAACTTAAGCATGCTCACTTAAGAAAATATTCCTGTGAGAGCGCAGCAGCTAGTAACAAACGAACATTGTGCGATCGAGTCGTGAGCCGTGCTATGCGATTATTGCCTTTGAGGTGATCATGCGTAACTTTGGCCCATAGTACCTAAGTATAGATTTTTGGTTAAGATAGGTACCTTAAAAATACCCAGTAACCGGTAGACCAACAAAACCTTATTCACACACCGAATAAAATTAGTTTTTCGTAAGTCGGAAGTTGTTAGTGCTAGTTATGAGCACTGGTTTATTATTAATTGTCTGTTGAATGCAATATACCCATACATATTATTATCGTTCTTCTTGTACGGTAGAATGGGGTTACTTTGATACCCCGTGGTGCTCATATTTTTAGCACTGCTATAACGATATTAAAAGTGTTTATTACGTTTGTGTTTTAAAATTTTCTGCAGTTGAGTAACTTAAAATCAGTTAAAAGTTAAAGTATAACTTGTTTGGAATTACAAAAATAAAGGTCATTAATACAATATATCATTAATGGAACTTTCATAATTACTGTGAACTACATTTTTGGTAGAAAGAGACGGATCACGGATTAAAATGGTATTTCAATACCATAGCTGTTTTTTTATATTTCTATGGCTCAAACGAAAGAGACATTTAGTGTACCTGGCACTAAAAAAGTGAAAATTTTGTAATTAGTACAATCAAATTGTGAAATAGGGCATCGATATTAAAGATGGGTAAGGTAAAAAACAGAGTTAGGCTACCTGTCCATTTGAGCAAAGAGGATCGGAGAGTTTCGGAGATTTCTGCCTTCCCTTTCGGGGAATACAGGCAGGCGTGACGTTATATAATTTTCGTTAAACAATTGGTGTTTTGGTAATTTAATTATTTACTTTCTGTCATCAGGCAATCATCGCATCTCTTCAAGAAAAGGGTCATGCAACCACCGAGCTGGGACCGACCGCTGGATTTGCAGCCATGGTGGCTGCGGCTAGAGACTCCTACGGCTACTTAATACCACAGACTGACCACAGACGAGTCGGCAGCGTCGATGGATTCTAAATTGAAATAGTTTTTAATCATCGACTGATAATAGTATTACACTTCGCAGAGAGGTGTTATAAAACGTAGGACCTATTTGCTTCATTGTTACATAATGTCGGCTAAATAGCGATACTTTGTTATTGTAAATTGTATCTTCTGATTGCGAAGTTACTATTTGATTTAATTCGTTAAACGTTGAATTAAATCCGAGTGAAATCGACTCAAAATTTACTAGTTTATAAAAATCGATTTAACTATTTACAGTGTTCGTGATGGGGTCACATTGAAAACCATAGTTTGTAGGTCCTTTATACCTCTACTATAACTCTACTAAAAAAAAAATAGCAAATATCCTCTATATAGAACTATTATAATATTATGTACTACTTAAGATTTTTTTCTCATCGAAAACTTACTTGTTACATTATTTAGTTACCTAGTTGATTGGATTGAATCCAAGTGAAAATCGATTGTGATATTATATTTTATAAAGGTGAATATTTCTGGATGTAAGTATTATTTTGTTATAGAATTGTAACTAAGTTGCTGTGGTATTTAATGTGTGTGGTGTTATTCGTGAAATAAATGGTTTTGATGGTACACAAGAGAATTTGTTTTCTTAGTTTCCAAAAAACAGCCGTAACCAGTCCAGAACATGGAACTACTACGGCACAGATAATATAATACTACGGTAGAATCCCGGAAACCTGCAACTGCAATGGCTACTTTGTTCAGTCCGTGTAGGTATTAAAAGGCAAATTTCAGTAAGTAGTACACTTCCGCGATGGCCGCGATGGCCAGGGGGCTACGGCTAGGTTTACAGGGGGCTGTAGTGGACCTGTATTTCAATTCTGCTATAAAACAGCCTTGGCCTTGGCTACCATCTACTGCCGACCGAATCACTACCTTGCGCCTCCCACTGCTCGCCTTGACGGAGCCTTGGCGAGCGCTGCGAGATCCAAGGCGCCTCCAACTCCAATCTGCTATCCTGCGGCACGTGGCCGCTACCGTCCACTGCCGCCCGCATCACTACCTGGCGCCTGAGACTGCGTGCACCACCTACGGAATTCCCTAACGGACTAAGCCGGGCAGTACCCTATTTTCAACTTACGACCAGTGAATGACCTTATAGACTCTTAAGAACCCCTTAGATTATGTGCCCATGCTCTAACCTAATAATGGGGGAATAATGGGATGGGATTAATGGGATCCAGTCACCTTAATTTCCCTGCTTAAGTGCTTACTACCTACAAAAGCACTACATCACAGTGGCGTCTATCATAAAAGAGAGTTGAGTGTAATAACACCTTTTGGTATTATATTCGGTTTTGGCGCAAAATTTTGCAGATAAGCCTTTAGAAACCCTGCTGCTAAAAGTTATATAGTGGTTCTATATAACCTTTAGTAGAAGCGTGTAAGAGGTGTTATAAGATCGTCAATTTTTCGCTTGAAACTTTATTGCAGCTTTGTAATGAAGTTTATTGAAACCTTGAGTTATATAAAATACTCGTATCTATAACGGTGTCAGATAGAACTTAGACTGGTATTTTGATACCTTATAACTCCTTTGTAGCATTTTAAGTGTCAAAAATAAACAGTAAAAGCTTTAAAATCGTATTATATTAATTTATCGATTATTACTGCTTAGCGCCGAGAGTGCAAAATCCAACAGTGTGTTTTTTCGACGCGCTAGAATGTACTCTGTTATTGTTAAGTTGGATTCTCAACGCTCGGCTCAACAACGAGAGTTGAAAATCCAGTGCGCTATAAAATCCCGCCGCGATTTTATTACGCCCGTGCGAACGGGGGTTAAGTAGAGATAACTGAGTGTGTCGAGTCATCGGGTGCAATTATAAGTGTCCTGCCCGGCGGACGGTCCAAATCTAATTAAACGATGTGTCATGTTGTCAGTCATTAAATAAAAAGACGTGTGGATTATAAGTACCTAATATTTTATTGTAGGGGTATTGTAGGGTACTTACCTACTTAAACAATAATAAAATAATAGTCATCAAATCATCTTCATCATACATTACAAAATTCAACAGTTCAACTGACACTCGCGCATCGCGCTAACCGCTTCTCTTCACCTAGCGGACTCACTTCGGCGCGGGTGGTTGATAAGGCTACTAAAATCGGGTGAAGTGATAAGATCATTTTCATTAAAGTGTGGAAAAACTCACCAATGACGCAATGACTACACTTGATTGTCATAGAAACGCTAAAAATGTGAGATCACTCTTTTCAGTATGGACACTTTTTCTTGTGACCAAGTTCGGTGAGGGCACACACTTGACACACCTCACACACCCCACACACATCACACACTTCGCACACCTAACACAACCATATCAATGTATTCATTCACGAGCGAGCGAGCATGCTTGAAGTTATAAATATAATACTGTACGTAAATGATAATAAAGCATGAAACACGCGCTCGAAAAAAAGATGTAATCTAAGCAAAAAATTAAATTAAATTATTTTTGTAATATGTAAGTTGTACAAACAGCCAAAGCTGTGGAAGAGCGGAGTCTCCTAACACAGGCGTTATTACCTATGCTTAAAAGGAGGCTCCAATCATAAACTAATATGTAAACTATGTAGGTAGTTGGTACAGTAATAAATATTTTATTTATTTATTTAAATCTATCTTTGGGCAGTGGAGCTTGACTGTCAAATATTGGTAAAACTGACAGATTTTCATGGCGCACTGTAGGCTGAAACTTTCATAGACCTAGAATACTTTTTTCCCAAATGTCCACTTTTGTAACTTGAAGTTACTTTGGAAGACTAAATACATGCCTAAAAATATCAACATTATGGAATAGCATTGCAAACAACGCACACAGAATTTTTTCTTTAAAAATTAGTATGGAGCTGGCATGAAAAAGTCAATTATCTCCGCTATGGAATGTTTCGCCATAATTCTTTTTCTGGTAATTAATAGTTCAATAGAAATGGCCAGAGGCTCGATGTTTTTTTTAAAAATCGCTAAAGTTATAATATTAAAGATTTAAGATTTAATACAGCAACATCAGCTGACATGATGGAGTTTGGAATTTCTTCACTTCATGCGCGTATTAATAATATGATGGAATGACTTTTACACTTATCTTATCTATTTTTCTTTAAAAATTACTATGGAGCTGACATGAAAAAGTCTTATATCTCCGCTATGGAATGATTGGCCCTAATTCTTTTTCAGGTAATTAATCCTTCAATTATTCACAATTTTTTGACATACTCCTCGAAATGGCCAGAAGCTCGATGTTTTTTTTTTTTAAATCGGTAAAGATTTAATATTTAAGATTTAATACAGCAACATCAGGTGACATGATGGAGTTTGGAATTTCTTCACTTCATGCTCGTATTAATAATATGATGGAATGCCTTTTACACATATCTTATCTATTTTTTCTTTAAAATTAGTATGGAGCTGACATGAAAAAGTCTTATATCTCCACTATGGAATTATTGGCCCTAATTCTTTTTCAGGTGATTAATTAAAAAAGAATTAGGGCCAAACATTCCATAGCGGAGATATAAGACTTTTTCATGCCAGCTCCATAGCAATTTTTAAAGAAAAATTTCTGTGTGCGTTGTTTGCAATGCTATCCATAATGTTGATATTTTTAGGCATGTATTTAGTCTTCCAAAGTAACTTCAAGTCACAAAAGTGAACATTTGGGAAAAAGTATTATATGTCTATGAAAGTCCATTTTCAGCCTACAGTGTGGCGGCCGTTATAATAATACGACGGAACCGTTTTCCTAGGAAACCAAAGCTTTAGGAATAGTTAGGCAGTTTTCACTCACTGGCCAGTGAAAAAACGCCCATTGAATAGGATAATATATTTTCGATCGTTTTATTTTGGGAATACTAAATTTCATAGACAGTCACCAATCAATCTGCCTAGCCTTTTCCCAACTATGTTGGCGTCGGCTTCCAGTCTAACCGGATGCAGCTGAATACCTGTATTTTATTTCATAGACAATCAACTGAATCACCGAATCTGTCAAAGTGTCAGCTGTCAATACAATCAATCAGTGTCACTGTCAGATTACTCAGATTTTCGCGCCTCGGCAAAAATACCGATCAGGCAGGCGTTCGTTGTATTTTTATTTCTATAAATTGTAATAAATACAGTATTGTTACCACGAATCTCTGGTTCTGCTCGCAGCAGAATTGTTAAATTAGCTAAAACACGAGTGGGAACGTAATTTTCTTCCAAAATGAGCCACAAACTATCTGAAGGCTCTATTGAGGTAAGTTTTTGCATTTCAACTATTTGAAACACAATTATTTGTTGCTTGTTAACTACAAGCTGATCATAACTTTTACACTGTGATAATCATTAATCAGGCATTCGTTCAAAATATTAATTATGCACAAAGATACAAAGAATATCAGATAATCAGAGCATCGTTGTTTTCGGACAGGTTGTAACTTGTACATACTTAATCGTACGTACCTACTGATAATTTATTTGAAATCGTGTCCTACTTACGTTAAACATAACAGATTGTTATTGCAAATCAAATTGTCAAGTATCAACCATGTTGCATTGCCAGTTAAGATGGATACCTAAATGCTCAAAACTGCATGCTTATGCATAGTCTTCAACAAATAATATGTAAGCACTTATGTATCTAAGACACTGGATTAGGCTGTTGGATGCAATTTCTTTAAATCTCATGTAATATTTATTTAATTTGTACACAACCCTAATGATTTCATCTATAAGACTTTATATTACAGTATGTACATAAAACACCTGAATTTTAATATTTTACTTAGTAGATATTCAATTTTTATACTAGTTCAGTAATCTAGTAAATAAAATGTTAAGAGGCCGCATATGAAATATTGCTGATTTATGAGAATTTACAGAAATGATTTTACAGTTAAAGAGTTAGTGGCTAAGTATTAACAGCCACATGGGTCGATCCATCAGGTTAAGCTAGGCTTGCCGGGGTTGGTCTGGATGGGTGACCATCTTGCCATGGTCAGCGGGTTGTCTTCATCTTTACATACCGAGACTCCTCCATGCCTCTGAAAGCACGTTTAGCCATTGGCCCTGGCTGTCATTTGTGGATATTTGACACTTGTTACGGGTCGTCAGAAGCCCGTAAGTCTGACAACTAGTCTTTCTGGAAGCTGGCCCCAAAATGGTTTGAAAAGGCTAGGCAGATTGATTGATTTTACAGTTAAAACTGTATTTCTATAAGTTTTAATGCACAACATGAAAGATTATTTCAATTATAATCTAACTAATGTATGAGCTACTTTTTATTTTTATTATTTGCTTTTGATTAATCAACCTAAAACTGGTGACTGTTTTGTGATTTTTTTGCTGTAAGATGTTTAGAATATCATATATTTACAAATTGTTTTGATGTCTGATGAAAAAATTACAATTTATTCTTGTGAAAGTCATCTGTACAATTTATGAATTACTTTTTACCACTTTCCTTCAAAAAAATTTTACTCATATTTTAGAGACAACAGAAATAAACACTCATTCATAAAATTAAAACAATTCCTGCAAAAAATTAAATCAATTGGCAAAAAAAATCCTTTAAAACAACCTAAATTTTGCATTATAAACTACACAAAATAAAAAAGTAGCTCATTCATTAGATCATAATTTAAATGATCTTTCATGTTGTGCATTAAAACATATAGAAATACAGTATTTTAATTGTAAAATCACATACTTAAATCAGCAAAACCAGCAAAATTTTGTGTACAGCCTCTTATAATGCAAGTTACGTGGACATCCGTCTAGCAATATTACTACAACTACAATATCATCCCTGCTGTCTGAGTTTTACTTTTGAACTCAACAGAGTTTTAAGTTTTTGAATGGTTAATTTTCCTCATTTACACACAATAATCTATATTTACAGGTGATAATGAATGGTGGAGTATATGATAAACCCATAATGCAAGTTTTGGGCAGCAAAAAGATCCAGGGCAGTGGTGCCAATGAGAGGTTTCGTCTGCTTATGTCAGATGGCAAGCATTCCCACAGTTTTGCCATGCTCGCTACACAACTTAATGACAAATTGATATCAGGAGAACTGTCCGATTACTCTGTTGTGCAGGTTGACCGTTTTGTCACATCACTGCTGAAAAATACTGGCAAACGAGAGAAGTATGTATGATGTATATTACTTACAGCACGGCCGATTTATCTTGGCAATTCCGAACTTCACGATGCACAGTAACATTTTTTAGGAACCAAAATTAAATGGTGACATGAGGCGAGTGTGAGTGAGAGACCATGCGTGAAAGTTCACAGTGCCTGTGTTCAGACTTGCCAAGATATATCGGCCGTACTGTAAGTACATTCCTACATATTATAAAACAAAGTCCCTCGCCGCATCTGTCTGTCTGTATGTTCGCGATTATCTCTAAAACTACTGAACAAATTTTCATATGACTTTCATCAATGGATGGAGTGATTCATGAGAAAGGTTTAGGCGTATAATTCATTAAAGTTTTCTGAAATAATATGACGATGATTGTTGAAGATGTCGGAAAAAAACATGCCGATTGGGAGCGTCACTAGCGTGCGCGTTACGATTACGTTTCCGTGGGATTATTTCCGACCTCCACGTGGGTGAAGCCGCGGACAAATCTAGTAATATCATAAAATCAGCATTTTTTTAGCTATGATTTTATAAATCTTTGTTCTTGATATACAACTATGATTTGAATCTGATTTATGGAAATAATGGATTTGAATTTTGAATCTGCCATTGTTTTTATTGTAGGTACATATTATCATAACTTCACTCGGCTTTAACTGTACCTCTCTACCCAGTGTTTGCACTAAGCTTTACATCATTTGTGTTCTACAGGCGTGTCATGATCATCTTGGATATTACAATCGTATCTCCAGGCAGCGAGGTGGGCCAGAAGCTGGGCAACCCTCAGACATGGACTGAGGACTCAGCAGGAGCGTCGGCGGCACCTGCGCAGGCTGCGGCGTCACCCGCGCCCCGCCCAAAAATGGCTCCAGCACCCATGTCGTTAGCACCTACTACATCTGCAAACCTTGATTCCAGCATACTCTCTTCACAGATGACCCATCCCATTGCTAGTCTCAGTCCATATCAGAACAAGTAAGTTCCATTTTTATATTCAAATTCTTTTTACCCACGACAGCCATGGAGAAGGTACAGACGCCAGCAGGTCAAGCCACCCGAAACAGTAAAATTTTCCTAATCAACCTTGGACCTAATGCTTTACCGATAAAGATGAAAATCTATTAAAGTAATTTGACAGATTGTAGTAGCTTGATGTGCTGGCGTCTGTACATGCGTTTGAGGTAAGAGGTGTTTCTGGAGTCTGTTTTTGAAATGGTTTTTTACCTATTGCTAGAGAAAAGTTGATGGTGACCTCTAGTTGCTGCTAAATACTCTTTATCACACAATTTCATAAATGGTTTTGATTTCGTCAGGTGGGTGATCAAAGCTCGCGTGATGTCCAAGTCAGATATACGTACTTGGAACAACGCCAGAGGAGAAGGCAAACTGTTCAGTATGGACCTCTGTGATGACAGCGGAGAAATCAGAGCTACTGCTTTTAAAAATGAATGTGACAAGTTTTATGATATGATACAGGTGAGACATACTTGATTTAGTTAGTTTTCTAAAGTTTTGAAGTCATTAGCATGGTTGCTAAGCAAGAGATTCTGGTGAAGTAAGTCTCACCATCAGAGTAAGAAGTCAGTACAACAGTAATATTGTAATCGTATTTCTGGACGCTTCGAAATGAATGATGAAAATGAAGAACTGCTAGACCCTGGTTCTTAAGTAATACCATCATAAGATAGAGATAACACTTTGACAACGATCCTTTAGGTAATAGGTAATACGGGCTGGTATCCGCAACTCCACGTCAATGCGCGTATTTTGTGTATATGGGTGGGAAAATCGATTATTCGATCCACCCCAGTAACTCAAAGAAGGCCAGCAGCGCCTTGATATTACTGACAACCTCACGGAGGGTACCTGGGTTACTGAAGTACTTTGCCCTGTATGCGGTGACCACCGGGCAGTTTAGAAGCACATGAGCTGTTGTCGCATCGTCCTCCATGCAGGCCCTGCACGGCGGACTGTGTGACTCCTATGACAAAGAGGTGTTTATTAAATTACCCGTGGCCAGTTATAGCAGCTGTAACTGAACGCAGCTGTTGTTTAGTTAGCCGGAGAACCTGTTTCGTGAGGCGGCCATCAATTGTAGGGAGTGCTTCCTTGTCCTGCCTACACTCACCTTGGTCCGACCATAGTTTGTGATGCTGGTCCCTGGTACGTTGCCTTACCAGAGCGCGCAAGTACCCGAAGGGGAGCGGCACTATGGGTTCCAGTCCCACTGGTGCTCCTGTATATTTATTACTATTTTTCAGGTGGACAAAGTATACTATATAAGCCGTTGTCAACTTAAAACAGCTAACAAGCAGTTCACCAGTATAAAGAATGACTATGAGATGACATTCACAGCTAACACAGTGGTTGCTGAATGTATGGAAGACTCTTCCAGTGTGCCTAGCATTAAGTTCGAGTTTGTGCCTATTAATGAGATTGCTGCGAAAAATGTGGATACTTTATTGGGTAAGACTAGTAACTTACTAGAATTTATTAAAAATACCAAACATTCCTTTTGCTGTCTAAAATGTTTTCATTTTTAATTTTGCTTATCAGGAACTAACTAACATAGATTTTTTCATTTACAGATGTGGTAGGTGTGTGCAAGTCGGCCGCAGACCTTCAAGAGCTTACTGCTAGAAGTACCGGAAAGTTGCTGAAAAAGAGAGAACTTACCCTTGTGGACAACTCGGGTGGCGCGGTTAGTAATATTTGATTGATGACGGTCGTAATTCACTAGAAAATTCGATAGGGGAAATATTGTTGTAAAGCAAATATTTTAATGTGTTATCAAATTTACAGGTAGTCTTAACAATGTGGGGAAAGGAAGCTGAAAACTTTGATAGCAACACAAACCCGGTCATAGCTGTAAAAGTAAGTACTATGTTAAAATCAATAAAAATGCATGCATTGCAATGCATTCTCTCATTGAACCCATTTCGAGAATGTATACAACTTCTATGTACGGTCAGCAACAGAAGTCGGTTAACACTGCTACTTTTTGACATCATCTAAATTAACACAAAATTATACGATAACCTGCTTTTTAGCATTTCATTTATTAGATAAGAGTTAATTTTCTTTAAAATTTACATCTGCTCCGATTTTAATGAAGTATTTTTCTCAATAATTAAGATTTTGAAAACTCAAGTGTTAATCGACTTTTATTGCTGACTGTACATCCAAATAAAAGAGTTGGTTACATAATAATCATGACATAATGTTATAGGGAGCCCGTTTGTCCGAATACAACGGCAGCAAATCCTTGTCTTGTTTGGCGAGCTCTATGATCCGACTGAACCCAGACGTACCCGAAGCACACAAGCTGAGAGGGTGGTACGACAACGGCGGAGCTGACATGGAAATTGTTAATATTTCTGCCAGGTAAACAGGCATTCAATATATTTTGAGTAGGATGCAGCATTCAATATTGGATAAGATCTTGAAAGAGCCTTCCTCTGCTCTATTCTACATGCTGTAAAAACAGGTACGTAAGACTTATCAGTAAACGAGCCTAACGCTGTAGAAGTGGCAGAATTCTGGTCGAAGCTTTTAAAATATAGGTATAAATTGAAAAATATCATAGACACAACACAAATAAATTAAGTAAGTAAAGTTTTAACTACCCAAAAAGTGACAGGCAGTTGTGTAGCGTAATTACAGCTAGATAATTCCTTCAGTTTTGAGATGAGTTGGTCCAGCAGCGATTCGAAGCTTTATGAATGCGAAACTATTGTATTTTTTCAAATTTTCAGAGTTGGAGGTTACTCGGGCGGTAGTAACGAATGGATTACATTCTCGGATGCGGAGGCCCGTCAGCTCGGCTCTGGCGACAAGGGCGACTTCTTCAGTCTCCTCGGAGTACTAACATTCACCTTCACCGATAACGCAGTATACAAGGCCTGCCCACAAGAACAGTGCAACAAGAAACTCGTCGATCAAGAAAATGGGCTTTATAGATGCGAAAAGTGCAACAGAGAATACCCTAATTATAAATATAGGCTTTTATTGGCGGTAAGTTGTATTTCGTGTTATTTTGGCAAAGAACTTTACAAGGAAAGTCGGGATTCTAGTGGCTTGACTTTAATTCGGCTGACATTACTATGTCAACCTAACTTCAGTGGATCAAATGTGAATAAAATTAAGATATGTAAATTTAAAAGTATATGTACTTATCATATATCAGAACTTGAAGAAATGCTCCAAGATCTGAACACAGCAAGTCTTGAGGTTGGACTTTCAATGAACAGATCCAAAACACAGGTCATGACCAACAGCATAAAACGTAGGGTCGAAGTGGACGGACATGTGTTGCAATATGTCGATGAGTACACATACTTGGGCCAGATAGTGTCTTTCAACAATAGACAAGACCAGGAAGTCGAAAGACGAATCCAAAATGCTTGGAAGACCTACTGGGCCCTTAAAGAACACATGAAAGGTAGTCTTCCTATAACACTTAAAAGGAAACTCATTGGCATGTGCATCCTGCCTGTTCTAACCTATGGTGCACAAAGTTGGTCACTTACTGAACAACAAAAGTCCAAACTCAAGATTTGCCAACGGGCAATGGAGTGCAGCATAATGGGCGTCAAGCGTACAGACCGAGTTAGAAACACCATCCTGCGCTCCGTAACTCAAGTAGCAGATGTTGGAGAAAAAACAGCCAGGCTGAAGTGGGAGTGGGCCGGACACGTCGCGCGAATGCACCCGGAGAGATGGGCAAAGATCGTCACCTACTGGACGCCTGAGGGAGGACATCGCCGTCGAGGCAGGCCACGGCGAAGGTGGTGTGACGATCTGATAAGGTTTGCAGGGCCAACATGGCCAGAGATCGCACAAGACAGGGGGGTGTGGAAGGAAAAAGGAAAGGCCTTTGCCCAGCAGTGGGACACAATGTAAACTAATAAAAATAAAAAAAAATGTATCATATGAAAATATGCCTATGCCTTTGAACTAAGGTCCATAATTCTTTAACGACCACATAGTACTGAATAGCGAATCTGACAATGCTACGGAATCTTCTACGTCTTTCAATCAATCTCTTCTATTACAGGCAAATGTGTCAGATGCGACCGGAGACCAGCGCATAACGGCTTTCAACGAAGCCGCGGAGGCGATGCTCGGTGTAAATGTCGCTGAAGTTGGCCGTTTGTTCGAGTACGACAAGACGGCGTACACGCAGTTGTTCGAAGAAGTCAAGTTCAGGACTTTCGTCTTCAAGTTCCGCACTAAAATGGAGACTTACAACGTAACTATATTGATATAATTTTGCATTTTGTTAATTAATTTTTACAATTACATAAAACGCTTATTACATTTGCGGTGAACCACTTTTGAACCTTATTAACTTAGTAATAAGGTTGAAAGTGGTTCACCGCAAAAGTCCATAGTTTGTTGTACATAGTTACATAGGTTGTACATAGTTCCCCACATTGCAGCAGTCACGCTTGCGCATGCGGAATATGTACGTAGTACAGAAGCTGTACTATATTTTATTTGCAATATTAATTGGAATGTTCTTTATAGGATGAAGCCCGCTTAAAAACAACAGTGATGAACGTACAACCAGTCGACTATAAGGACGCTAACAAAAAATTAATCGCAAGCATAAAGGCAATCTCTGGCGTCGAAGTCTAGTTTAACACTTTAATTTTAGTCTTAAAAACCAAACTACCACATGCCTGCCCCAGCGGGCATAAATATATCGCGGCGGGATTTTATCACGCACTGGATTTTCAACTTCGGTGTTGAGCCGAGCATTCAGAAAGCAACAGAGCGCATCCCAGAGCGTCAAAAACACACAGTTGAAATTTCAACTCTCCTCGCTAAGCAGTACGTTGAAAATCCAGTGCGCGAAAAAAAATCGCCGCGGAAAAAACACCGCGGTTTTATCCCGCGGATCATTATCATATTATATGTATAATTCCAATAATCCACCTTGAAAAGTGACTAATAAAATATTGATATCATGTAATTCGTAATAAGATTTAATTTTATAGTAATGTAATGTAAAATTATGCTAGTATGGAACACAATATTCTTAGTGGTATTTTTTTTCAATAAATCTTAAGTTTTCTAAAATGTTGTGTTTATTTCAACAAGTTGTCCATACTACAAGGTCAAATTAAATTAGCTAGCGAAACTTCAAATTTATTGTAGACATCGTCTGTGAAATTTACGCAAGAAAATAATAATTTAGAATATAGGGGGCAAGTAAGAAAATTAAAAAAAAAGAATACAGTTCTTACATAAACAGGGTGACTTGTAATTTGACGTAGCACGCTTAGCATGATTGCCATAGAAAAGCGTTTTGTCGACGGAAGAATAGTCAAAATGGCATATAGTAGAAATATTTCTACGCATCTAAGCAAGGCAATGTCTCATTTTGTCTATTCTTCCGTCGACAAAACCCGTTTCTATGGCGGTCATGCTAAGCGTGCATGACGTGGTAGTGTGACCCATTTGCAACAATTAAGCACCCCATAAAGCCTACACGAAAATTCATGTGATTCGAGAAAACCCAATTTTTATGTTTTTAAATTTTCCAGAATTCGTTACTAAATACCACTTTTCTCTAAACTCTTAAATTGAATGGCCTTCAATTGCTATTCCATTGGGTACTTACTACTTTAACAAACCTTTCGATATAATCAAAATTTCTAAAACATCAAATAGTTGTCAAAGCAATAAAAGTGTATTAACCATTTTTAAAGATCATCTGGGCTTTATGGGGTGTTTAATTGTTGCAAATGGATTGCAGTACCACGTCCTGGAAGGAATACGTCAAATTGCAAGTCACCCTGTAGATTACAGGAACATTTATAAGAAGTCTATGGTAAATCTCTCAATATTATGCTGATATGAATCATGAATTCATGACCTGGCTTACATCAGCGTTTGGGCTAAGTCATTTGGTTTGCAAATTAATCCAACTAAATCTCCGGCCTCTCATAGTCAGCAGATTCGTTCGCAGTGCGGCTGATGTTACATCTCTGATGCCTGTATATATCGATGGTGTTCGCATTGACTATACCGAAACCGGCAAAGATCTGGGTGTACCTAATTATTGACTCCACCCCTCACACGAGTTCGGTGTGAAGTAATTTTACCTAATATTGTACGTAGTATGAGTTCTATACCAAGAAAATATTTTTTTATTATTAACGTTCTCATACTACGTACATACATACAATGTATACATACATACATACATACAAACTCATACTACGTACAATATTAGGTAAAATTACTCGGACCCGATTCACCCGATTCACACCGAAACCGTGTGAGGGGCAATCTTTCGTGGTGTGCTCAGATCAATGAGGTCAGTCGATTTCTCCTTCCATTCGCTGAAAACCCTTCAGTCTCCTGCCTTTGAAGACTAAAATTTATTTGGCGCAAACGCTTAACCCCCGTTCGCACGGATTCAACGCTCTGCTTAGCGCCGAGAGTGTAAAATCCAACAGTGTTTTTTCGACGCGCTAGAATGTACTCTGTTATTGTTAAGTTGGATTCTCAACGCTCGGCTCAACAACGAGAGTTGAAAATCCAGTGCGCTGTAAAATCCCGCCGCGATTTCATTACGCCCGTGCGAACGGGGGTTTATTCAGCTGATTATAGATAGATTATGCCGACGCATGGTACCTGGATGCTATTGAGGAGCTATTAAAGAGCGCTTGCAAAAATTGTGCATTCGCTTTGTTTTCGTTCTTCGAAAGTAAGCATGACCATGTTTCTCAACTGCGCAAGGAACTCGAGTGGCTCCCAATCCGCATCCCCAGGAACACTCGGATTTTAAGTCTCCTCTTCAACATCTTGAGCCTGTGTGAGCGTTTTTCTTACGCTCGCCCCAGCGACGTACCGTGTAGATCACACCTTAGATCCCTCCTTAAATGTCATCCTCATAAAACTAGCTACTATCCTTCCATCTCTTCCTTGTTCATTTCTTCTCTGTCCATGCTGTAAGATTGTGGAACTCACTTCCGCCAGGCCAGGCGCACTCCGCATTTTAGGTATGAAGCTACAAATACGCGACGGGCTCGACTTGTCGACGATAATTCAGTGTGGGCTGCCGCGCACCGGCCGGCTCGCGCGCGGTTCGTTACTCGCTCACGAGCCGCGTCGTAAAAGAAGACAACCCTAACGAGTCGGAAGGTATAAGGGTCGTGGGTTTTTCGAAAGAGATACCGTGGCCCTGGCACGGGCAACTGAAGGAACACGGGTGGGTTTTAGTCAGTAAAAGTCTGACACGCCCTCCCGCTACGCCCAGACCGGGAGAAGTCATTTGATGATTTCCCATCCACAAAAATAAAAAGGTATAAGAGCTACGCGATAGAAAGAGAGGCAACTTCTAGGTGAATATACAGGTATATTCCTTTACGTTATTATAAACGGAAACTAGTGGCCACTAGTTTCCGTTTTAACGATTATAATAAAACAACAATATAAAGCTACTATTTGTAATAATAATAACGTATAGTCTTATTTTCTGCATTTTCATTTTCTAAAATAAAAGAAATAAACGATGAGGGCGCCACTGCGCGATCGGTAGCCTCCACGAAATTCAAATTTTCTTGTGTTTTTTGAAATTTGAAAGGTAACTATCAGGTTGTATGTTGATAAAAATACGATACCTACGAGACTATAAAAAATATGTATTTACATAATTTTAACCATAAAAGTCATCAATACTAAGTTAGATTTGTTCCAAAATGTCATGATTTCCGAAATCAAACTTAGAGAGAACAAATCTAACTTAGAGATGATGATTCTTATTGTTTAAATTATGTAGTAATACCTACAAATTATATAAAAATAACACATTTTTTATAGTCGCGTATCATATTTTAACAACAGAGAACTTGATGGTGACCTGCAAATTGCAAAAACCGTAAGAAAATTTGAATTTCGCGGCTACTACCTACTGCGAATCCCCTTGAGCTGTTGGTCCCGGCTGTCGTTCTTAGATCTATAATGACAGATTACAGGTAGTCAGAAGCCCGGAAGTCTGAAAAGACCAACCAGTCTTACCAACAGTCAAAAAGGCAGTCGCTCTATGTAAATATTCAGCTGCATCCGGTTTGACCGGAAGCCGACCCCAACATAGTTGGGTAAAGGCTAGGCAGAATGATTTTTTCCGTCTGCTTGTAGAGCAGGCGGGTGGATCTATTTTTATAGCTAAGAGCCTATTACCACGGTAAATATATGGACAGTATGGAAACTATGTACAAACGGCATTGAGTTATAAATCATCACCTACTTACCTATATAAAAATTAAGACTAACTATAAGTAAGATGACGTCATTTTTTGCGAGCTTATGCGTCTGGCGGAAAAAACCGCCGACGGGAAGTGTCTGACAGCATTGATTATTAATTACTAGCTTTTGCCCGCGGCTTCGCCCGCGTGGATGTCGGGAAATATCCCACGGGAACGTCCTACCAGGAATTCCTTTCTTATTCCTTGTCTACTTGTTAAAATTTCAGCTTTCTAGGTCCAAGGGCTAGGGCTAGGCGTTGATGAGTCAGTCAATCAGTCAGTCAGTCAGAACTTCTCTTTTTATTTATAGATAAATAGCTTCTGCCAAAATTATGAAATTCCTTGCTGCTGATGCATTTGCCTGCCCACGCTATTATTTTGTTTTTGCTTAGCGTTCTTTCTAACTTTTTTCTTTTTGCTCGGCACCTAAGAGTCCTAGAGTGATATTAAATATACCTATAGCCTTCCTTAAGAATTGGGCTATCAAATGCAAAAATAATTATTAAAGTCCGCCTGGTGTTCCAGAGATAAGCGCGTTCAAACAAACAAAAAAAGTGTGTGTGTCAGCTCCGACGCAGACTCGAGTTTACTCCTGTTTTTTGTGCTGACTTTCTATTTTTCGGTCATTTCTGTCGGGCAGGGTTTCTTCAATGCATCAATGCTATACAAAAAGCAACTTTAAGGTATAAAGGCACTCGTCATCCCCTCCCGTCTCCCTCTCATCCCTCCTCCTCTCCCTCTAATTCTCCTCTCACCCTTCCCTTCCCTCCCCTTTCACCCTCCTCTATTATCCCTCTCACCGCCGCCCCCTCTTACCCCCTCACCCACCCATCCCCTCTGCCTCTCACCTCCTCACCACATCCCCTTCCCGCTAACCTCCCCCTCCCCCTTTTACCCCCTCTCGCCCCTTGTCCTCTCCCTTTATTCCTCCTCTCACTCCCTCCCCTTCCCTCCCCTCTCACCCTCCTCTATCATCCCCCTCACCACCCTTTCTCACCCCCTCATCCACCCCATCTTCTCTCCCTCTCACCACACATCCCCTTCCCACTAACCTACCCCTCCCCCTTTTATCCCACACCCCTCTCTCTCACACCCCCTTCACCGCTTTCCCCTCCCTCTACCCTCGCCAACTCCGCCTCCTCACCCCCTCCCCATACCCTCCCCACTCACTACACCCTCCTATCCCTCTCCAACTCTTCCCGCTCTCCAATTAATCAGTCAAAGTCTCAACTCAATCTCTCTTCAATGAATCAGTGCTATACAAAAAGCAACTTTCAGGTGTAAAGGCACTCGTCGCCCCGCACCCCTCACTCCACCTCTCACCCCTCACTCCACCTCTCACCCCTCCCCCTCTCTCTCTAACCCCCCTCTCACCCTACCTCCTTTCCCTCTAACCCCCTCTCACCCATCTCTCCTTCCCACCTCTCACCACCCCCTCACCCTCGCCATCCCCCTCTCCCTCTTACCCCCCTCACCACATCCCCTTCACGCTAACCTCCCCCTTCACCGGTTTCTCCTCTCCCTCTACCCTCAACAACTCCTCTTCTCTCCCCTCTCCACCTCCTTCCTCCTCACACCCTCTTATCCCTCTTCCCCCTCTCCACCTCCTTCCCCCTCACACCCTCCTATCCCTCTCCCCCTCCCTTGAACATCCTCCCCTTCTCCCTCCTCAATACCCCCTCCCCTTCCTCCTTTCCCTCCTCAACACCCCCTCCCCTGCTCCCTTCACCCTCTACCCTTCCATCTGGAGGAAAAACCATAATAAGGTATTTCATATCAACCATATTCCCTGTTTTCACCCACACGGGTGGAATTAAAAAAAAACCGCTTGGGATATTGCCTTGGGATATTGCCGTAACTTGACTGAAAGATTATTACCACCAATTATCGAGTTAATCAAGCCCCACAGTAAAACTTGCCCTGTAAAACTGACTCTTCACCCCCTTAGGGATTAGATTTTCGAAAAACCCTGATACACATTATTCTTCATTTTTGATCCCAAGTTTATATACTGAATTTCGAATTAATCGGAGCGCACGTTAAAATTACTCCATACAAACTTTGAAACCCCCTATATCCCTTTTTAGGGGGTAGTTTAGGAAAACTAAAAATGACAAACTTTATAATTCAATTAGATAAATATTCGTGCTATTAGATTTTTCATACAAACTTTGGACCCCCATTTCACCCCCTTAGAGGGTGAATTATGAAAAATCCTTTCTTAGTGCACCCCTAGACATAAAGAACATACGTGCCAAATTTGGAATCTCTAGACCCAGCGGTTTGAGCTGTGCGTTGATATGTCAGTCAGTCAGTTTCTTCTTTTATATATTTAGATAAGAGAGCTATATTATTTTATATATTATAGAGGAGCTCGTGGCTCAGTAATAACAGCCGCACTGGACGATTCTTCAGGTTAAGCTACGCTTGCCGAGGTTGGTCCGTGGTTACCCAGTAACTGGGTAATCCCAGTTACTGGGTTGTGGAGGGCAGATAGGCAGTAGCTCCATGTAAAATACTGGTATTCAGCTAGGCTGTATCCAGTTAGACTTTCCAGTCTAACCCAACATAGTTGGGAAAAGGCTAGGCAGATTGAAAATTGATGTGAATAGCGTTGCATTCTTTATCACTCAGAACACCACATCAATTAGTCCACACCTATTAACTTACTTTATCACTCAGAACACCACATCAATTAGTACCACACCTATTAACTTACTTTATCACTCAGAACACCACATCAATTAGTACCACACCTATTAACTTACTTTATCACTCAGAACACCACATCAATTAGTCCACACCTATTAACTTACTTTATCACTCAGAACACCACATCAATTAGTCCACACCTATTAACTTACTTTATCACTCAGAACACCACATCAATTAGTACCACACCTATTAACTTACTTTATCACTCAGAACACCACATCAATTAGTCCACACCTATTAACTTACTTTATCACTCAGAACACCACATCAATTAGTCCACACCTATTAACTTACTTTATCACTCAGAACACCACATCAATTAGTCCACACCTATTAACTTACTTTATCACTCAGAACACCACATCAATTAGTCCACACCTATTAACTTACTTTATCACTCAGAACACCACATCAATTAGTCCACACCTATTAACTTACTTTATCACTCAGAACACCACATCAATTAGTACCACACCTATTAACTTACTTTATCACTCAGAACACCACATCAATTAGTCCACACCTATTAACTTACTTTATCACTCAGAACACCACATCAATTAGTACCACACCTATTAACTTACTTTATCACTCAGAACACCACATCAATTAGTCCACACCTATTAACTTACTTTATCACTCAGAACACCACATCAATTAGTCCACACCTATTAACTTACTTTATCACTCAGAACACCACATCAATTAGTACTACACCTATTAACTTACTTTATCACTCAGAACACCACATCAATTAGTCCACACCTATTAACTTACTTTATCACTCAGAACACCACATCAATTAGTACCACACCTATTAACTTACTTTATCACTCAGAACACCACATCAATTAGTCCACACCTATTAACTTACTTTATCACTCAGAACACCACATCAATTAGTACCACACCTATTAACTTACTTTATCACTCAGAACACCACATCAATTAGTCCACACCTATTAACTTACTTTATCACTCAGAACACCACATCAATTAGTCCACACCTATTAACTTACTTTATCACTCAGAACACCACATCAATTAGTACCACACCTATTAACTTACTTTATCACTCAGAACACCACATCAATTAGTCCACACCTATTAACTTACTTTATCACTCAGAACACCACATCAATTAGTCCACACCTATTAACTTACTTTATCACTCAGAACACCACATCAATTAGTCCACACCTATTAACTTACTTTATCACTCAGAACACCACATCAATTAGTCCACACCTATTAACTTACTTTATCACTCAGAACACCACATCAATTAGTACCACACCTATTAACTTACTTTATCACTCAGAACACCACATCAATTAGTCCACACCTATTAACTTACTTTATCACTCAGAACACCACATCAATTAGTCCACACCTATTAACTTACTTTATCACTCAGAACACCACATCAATTAGTCCACACCTATTAACTTACTTTATCACTCAGAACACCACATCAATTAGTACCACACCTATTAACTTACTTTATCACTCAGAACACCACATCAATTAGTCCACACCTATTAACTTACTTTATCACTCAGAACACCACATCAATTAGTCCACACCTATTAACTTACTTTATCACTCAGAACACCACATCAATTAGTACCACACCTATTAACTTACTTTATCACTCAGAACACCACATCAATTAGTCCACACCTATTAACTTACTTTATCACTCAGAACACCACATCAATTAGTCCACACCTATTAACTTACTTTATCACTCAGAACACCACATCAATTAGTACCACACCTATTAACTTACTTTATCACTCAGAACACCACATCAATTAGTCCACACCTATTAACTTACTTTATCACTCAGAACACCACATCAATTAGTCCACACCTATTAACTTACTTTATCACTCAGAACACCACATCAATTAGTACCACACCTATTAACTTACTTTATCACTCAGAACACCACATCAATTAGTCCACACCTATTAACTTACTTTATCACTCAGAACACCACATCAATTAGTCCACACCTATTAACTTACTTTATCACTCATAACACCACATCAATTAGTCCACACCTATTAACTTACTTTATCACTCAGAACACCACATCAATTAGTCCACACCTATTAACTTACTTTATCACTCAGAACACCACATCAATTAGTCCACACCTATTAACTTACTTTATCACTCAGAACACCACATCAATTAGTCCACACCTATTAACTTACTTTATCACTCAGAACACCACATCAATTAGTCCACACCTATTAACTTACTTTATCACTCAGAACACCACATCAATTAGTCCACACCTATTAACTTACTTTATCACTCAGAACACCACATCAATTAGTCCACACCTATTAACTTACTTTATCACTCAGAACACCACATCAATTAGTCCACACCTATTAACTTACTTTATCACTCAGAACACCACATCAATTAGTACCACACCTATTAACTTACTTTATCACTCAGAACACCACATCAATTAGTCCACACCTATTAACTTACTTTATTACCACTTTTTATTTGAAATTCCTTTAGCGCCACTAATCAACCACCAGTGGAAAGCGATTTTTATAACATAATCTAATTTTGAAATAACACAGACGTGTTAATAAATTATTAAGGAGTAACAGTGGCGATCCCCTCTAATTGTATTACTATAATTTTATTTTTACAAGTTACATCTAATAAAGGCAATTAGTGCGCGAGCGCATTTGCTTGAGTGTACTTGTGTGTATGGGGGTACATGGGTGACTGTGCATGTGTGATATGTGTACGTGTATGTGTATGTGTGTGTGTTAATAGATGTCGTTACGTGTATGAACTTTAGCTATACACCGTAATGAAATGTTTTTCTTGAACACTTTAAATTCATATAAATTATCTTTTCTTAGATCGAAGCGATTGCGATGAAACTTTTATTATAAAATTTAACCATATTGGTTTTGTACTTTTTACGTGATACTGTTACAATAAAACCTCTCATAGACAAAAAGACAAAAATAACAAAAATGGCAGAAATGGCATCTGCCGGTCGATTCTGTAAAAATCTCACCGTGAAAACTTAGGTGAAGTGAGTTTGTTTTTGCCAGGAATTGACACTATTGACAGCTCACTCCACGCTCACTTCACCTAAGTATTCACGGTGAGATGGTTATACAGAATCGCACTGCTGCTTCTTAACACCCCAACAATTTTTTTTTTTTTTTATATTTGCAATGTATAGAAACGCCTCGTCTACAGATTTATTATATGTACTACTACTACATGATCACGCTCGACTCAAGGCTACAATGGGGTCCTTATTTAACATCACTTGCAGGTCGGCTAAGTTCAGCAGCATAAGCTGTCAGAAAAATCCGTCAATTTACTGATGTAGATACCGCGCGGCTAGTCTATTTTAGTTACTTTCATAGTATCATGTCTTACGGTATTTTACTTTGGGGACGGCTGCAGACATCGAGTCAATTTTTATTCTGCAGAAAAGAGCCATTAGAGCCATATATAATCTCCGCAAGCGCGATTCTCTAAGGGAACTGTTTAAGGAAATTAACATCATGACGGTACCTTGTCAATATATATACGAAAATATCATGTATGTAAGGAAAAATTTACATCTTTTTAGTAAAAGAGGTGAAAGGCATAATTATAGTACTAGAAAAAGGGACCTATTAGCTCAACCAGGTTTCAGACTAGCTAAAGTAGACTCGTCGTTCATGGGGTACTGTTTAAAATGTTACAATAAAATACCTCCACACCATAGATATATGAAAGATGTTTTTTATATTTCTATGCTCCACGCATACTTCAACTCAATGAGACTAAATTCAAAACTTGTATAAAACGCACACTATGCAGGCAGGCATATTATAAGTTTGGGGATTACATAACTGATAAAAATGCTTGGCTCAATGCTGGTCCTGCTCCACAACCACAACTAATTAATTAACATTTGAAGATACTGTTGGAGCTGCTGAAGATTGTAAGACTATCATTGCATTGTATAGACTCAATCTCCTTTGTATTATATAATTGCATAGCACATGTGTGAGTACTATGTACATACTCCTAAAGCTACCATTTACTGGGTACGTCTTTGTTTGACTTGAATGTGCCCTGGCGGCTGAGAGTATGTGACGCTCACTCTAATGTCTCGCTGATGGTGGCGCGTGTTGGATCATTTAGCTAATCCATGCGTCAGGTTCGTGAACAAGCGCTGTCAGTGAAGGCTGGGCATACTAAGGTATGTGTGTATGTGTGTGTGTGTGTGTATTTAATTTAAATATTTGAATTGTTTTTTTTTTTTAAGGACGCTTTTAACGTTCTGCATCGTTCTCACATGTAAAGTTTCAACATGAATGATGTAACCATTATTTTGTAACCATATCTTGATTTAAAAGAGTGTCCGTGGAGTTTCTTGCCCGTTCTTCTCCATAGGTACCTACTATGCTTTGGAATGGGCGCTTAGCTTCATCTTTCTAACTGACCGACCCCTTGACAATTCAAAAGTGCCTGTAATTGGTTTAATTGAAATAAATGCTTTGAATTTTGAGTTTTTTTTTTTTTACAGATTTATTAGATATAGATTAAAAAGTGAGTAATATTTTTACGTAACTTGGTACCTGTTTTGAGTTTAACTTTATTTTAAATAAACTGATACTTACATACAAAAAACAGGAGTTTTGACGAGGGTATTCCTCACCACTGCTGTCGCGCGCAAAGAACCTATTGTTTATTTGATTATATTGGTCTAATAGTTTACAGAAATGAAAGAAAATCAACAACCCAATTAATAGCGTTGAACGTCTTGAGAAAACCTTTTAAATAATCACTAAATAATTGTCATAGAATGACAACGTGCTTTTGTTTACCTATTATAATTAATTAACAAAGATCAAAACAATTTGTAACTTTCTTTCAACAGAGTCAAATAACCGATAGCCATTGATATAAAATAAGTCAATGTCGATTGCTTATCGCAAAGGTTCCAGAGGTTAATGTCCAGATAGAAACCGTTCAAGTGCGATTCGGACTCGCGGACGGGTTCCGTATTACCAAAATACAATACTGGCAAATCAACAAACGTCTAATTTTTCATATCGCATATTTTCCTTATTTCCCGAGCCAAGTCTCAGAAAGCACGAAAAACAAAATAAAACCTTTGGAAAATTATAGCTGTTACTGAATCTTCAGTCGATTTGCCCTGTCTAAATCCATACTGCGCATCAGATAATAATATTCAATATTTAAGGAAGTCTAATAATCTTTTTAGAGAAACTAGACAATAAACATTTATTTTTGGGCCCGTTCTTGTATGCACAGGCATAATTTTAGTTTTTTTTAAAAAGCTTAAGAAAGATACCTTTACTAAAGCACAAGTTCGCTAGGTGCACATTAATTGGGAGAACTTCGTGCTTAGCTAATTTGGAAAATCTTATTGAGATGTTGTCACAGCCAGGAGCGCTACTTGATCTTAAATTCATAAATAAATAATGTACTTCGTCTAAATCAGTATCCAAGAGAACCATTATAGTTTAGGTACCTTATCATATACTACGCTCGACAGACTGCTCAATAATTGTATCCGGTTCATATTCAACCTCAGCAAAAACGACCATGTGTCAAGGTATAGATCTGAGCTCAAATGGATGTCCATTCGTCAAAGAAGAACTTTACGCGCTTTGACCACGCTTTTCTCCATTCCCTTGTCAACTCTCCCACTCCTCCTTCTTATCTTGTGTCCCACTTCCAATATCTATGTTCTTCACACGCTAAGAATCTGCGTTCTTCTAACAATCTTCTCCTAGGTCCTTCTCATACTTCTTTGTTCATTCTTCCTTTCATATTCAGTCCGTTTTTCTTTGGAATGCGGTTCCTCTTGATATCAGGACGGCCACCAGTCGGTATGCATTTAAGCGGAAACTGCAGAGTTATTTCAGCACCTTTCTTTTGAATTTTTATGTAATATGTATTGTATACAATATAGTATAGGTAAGGTATATATTATAGTAAATATGTATATATGTATGCGTACCACGTATACGTAGCGTGCGTGTATACGTAGTTTATAACCTAGTTATGTACTTGTGTACATTAGTCTATTTATAATTAAGTAGGTACTTAAGATATATTTTTAGTGTTCTTCTTATAATCATTCCTCCCAAACTGAGCACCTGCCATCAATCTTCACCACCCTTGGTTGACTGGTAGAGAATCAATAAGGCATCAAGTCCGCCATTGTACCTTTTTCAGTGCGAAAAGTCTATATAAATAAATAAATACCTACTATGCTATGACAAAAGCACTAGTTAACTAATACGGTTAAGACTGAAACTGGGGGCAAAACGAACGGACCCCAGTGTTCACCTTTTGGAAACGGAACTCTAAAAATGATAACATTAAATGACTCAGAAGACTGCGGCGGATACAATCAATCCAACTGTCAACTGTGTAGTTCTGTATTGTGCACGGCGTAGAGCAATACGGACCATCGCGCTGCGTGCTAATTAAGATATTCATTAGAAATGCATATCACATTTGTAATCTTCTGTTTGTTTTCGAGTTGTTTTGCGTGGCTCCTACCTGAAAGATGTGAACAAGGAAGGACATCCCGAGTACGAAGAACTCTTATTGCTGCTGCTACAAAAAATGCCGGTATGGATCCCAGCATCGAGGACATAGCTGCCCAACAACATGCGCTTTTGAAGAAAACCTATAGAGATCACCAATTCTATGGCATCCCGATAAGGAGTGAGTGCGATTCTACGGGCTCTCATTTGTCCATATACGCCCCGTATAATTGTACGTTTCATACCTACATTCCTCGATTGTTATCTTCCGTGGCTTGTCTTAACACCACCGCCTGCAAATTAACGCACACCGTGTCTACAGTGGATACTTATTCATCGGCCGAAAGTTACAATTGGGGCGTAAAGATTTCCACAAAAGCCTCGTTTCTCAAGATATTCGAAGTGGGCGGAGAAGTTTCAACAGGTGGAACCTACACTTGCAGTTACACTAAAGGAAGAACAACGACAGACGCTGTAGAATGCTCCGTGTCTTCCGGCAAAGGGGGACATCTTCAACTTTACAATGTTAAATCTGATATGGAATGTGATTTTGGCAGAATTACATTGGATATCATCAAGTCTGGTACCATAGGCAATAAGGGTTATTTCACAGAAAGGGAACTAACAGAGATTGTAGACAGCGCAGCGACTCGTTTCGAGCCCTACTGCTACCCATATATGATTGATGCAAATAAAATTTCAAATAGTTTGTTACAAAAAATAATGAAGGAAGCCCCGCATTTCAATCCTTATACAGATCTCGTTCATGTAGGAGTATATGTAGGTGTTAGGAGACTTCTGGTATGGTATATAAAGGAAACCGAGTTTATTCAAGAATATAGAAAAATTATCCCGTTTACCACCGAAGGCGGAGATGCTGTATTCCAATATGCTTGTATGTTGACTCCATTTTAACGCGTTGGCCAATTAAAAAATAAATAGAGTAGGTGCCTACTGTGAGGGCTCGAACCTCACAGTAGGAGATTTACTAAATAAATAATAAAACTAGAGGGACTCTATTTAAATGGGGCCCTCTATATTTTAAGCTTCATAAAAATCAATTCACACTCCTACTAAATTAGTTCTACGCGGAGCCCTCACCAGATTCTATGTCGCCATCCCCGGCGAATAAAATGGTAATATGCTATTACGATAGTTTAACTTTATTGCATATTCGATATTAAGAGGTCCGATTACACTTTGTCACTTTGTCAATTTTTTTTAGACATTTCCTACGGTTATTTCAGAAATTACGAGATTTTTATGTGTATTGTATTAATGAATTTAACCATATTATTTACAAGTAGGTTATTAGTAGACTTTTTGCGACGAATAAAATTGTTAGAGACTATTACAATACTTTTGATACGTTACATTTCCAGTAAGATGCTCTTATCATTATATTCGCGGGAAAAAGATTCAACATAATTTGCGTAAAGCGTAATACAATTTTATTCCGGTAACAGACAATTTTGTTTAAAATCTATAAAAAAATTACCAATCAACAATTTTCGGACTTTTTCCTGTAGGTACCTACCTACTTATTGTGCCGTGAGACCTTGGCTTCTTGCCAAATTTCATGATTCTAGGTCTTTTTTTGGATGGGAAATCATCAATGACTTCTCCCGCTCTGGGCGGAGCGGCAGGGCATGTCAGACTTTTACTGATTAAAACCCACCCGTGTTCCTTCAGTTGCCTGTGCCAGGGCCACGGTATCTCTTTCGAACAACCCGCGACCCCGGCGGCATCGGCCCTATCGGACCTCATCACTGCTGACGTCTCTTTGAGGCGCGCGTGGAACACAACGCGCCGTCGACCCGGGCCTGGTTCTTACAGGACGGCGAGCTAGCCATTGCTCGCCGTCCGCAAGCCCGCGCCTATGGTGGCCGGGAATCGGCTACTGATTCCCGCTGCCCAGGGCGTCTCCTGCGGCGACTAGGGGCGTGAGGGCGCAAAGGTTGCCTCTCCCAACCATAGATAATACACTATAATTATAAAGTAATACACTATATAAAGTAATATAGATGGGCCACTGAGGTTTTTGTTTTGTAAAAAGTGAGTACTCAAGCCTAGAGATAGCGCTGCATGACCTAATGTCTCCTTCCCTAGCTCACTAGATGGCGCTTTTAGGAGTTTTTGTTTCTAGTATTAAATCCCTAAAAATTGTATTGAAGAATGAATGTTATTTTATTTGTGGAATAAATTAATTCTTATATGTAATAAGACTATGACAAATTCATATTCTAGAGGAAATTAATGTAGAATTATTTATTTATTTTTTTCAAGCCAACCAACAATTGCTTATACTGTTACATGTTAAAATAAACATTCTTATATCAAGGGTTAGTATAACAATCTCTTATAGGTTAGCACCGCATGCCCCATAAAGTAATAGATGTTCAAAATTAATACTAAATCAAAATTAAATACAAAATCAAATTATAAATTGAAATGTCATAAAAGCAAATTCATAATAAAAATAACACGAAACCAAAATGACATAAAAATACAAATCAAATTACAGCCAATGTCAAAAAGAAATTATTATTATTATAATATTATAAGAAATTATTATTAATTAATTAATTATTACACACTATTAAATGTTATTCTGTGGAACTTGCCAAACGAGTCGAAATGCACGGCAATAAGATCGCTGTATTCGTTTAGCTGTTTACAAAGTCGAGGGACAATAGAACTTGTGCCGAGAACTGTTCTGCGCGGAATGGGGTACAAGGGAGTAATGGGGGTACGAGGCAGTCTAGCAGGAGCACGAAATCGGAACTGCTTAGCAAGTGGGGACAGTCAATTTTGTTCCGGAGAATTTTATAAAGAAAAATGGAATCCGCGATTCTTCTGCGCTTCTCCAATGACACCATCTTAAAATGTGCAAGTCTGGCTCCATACAATCGTTTCCTTCTGGCGATTCCGCTGGCATAAGCTAGATGCCACATAAATCGTTTCTGTATCCGCTCTAACCTTAGATTGTGCGTAGCGTAGTGAGGTATCCAGATAGTGCTGCAGTATTCCAAGATACTTCGTACAACGCTGTTGTACAGCAAAATCATGGTACCACTACGCCTGAAACTAGCAACATTCCTAACAACGAACCCCAGCATTCTAGAAGCCTTTTTGATAATAATTTCTACATGAGGTACGAAGGTCATCGCATTATCAAAAATAACACCCAAGTCCCTTATTTCATTCACCTTCTGGATAATATTAGAGCCGACACGATATACACTAGCTGTTAATTTCTTTTTCCGAGTGTATTTCACATTTTTTGACATTTAATATCATTTCATTATCGTTACACCATTGAAGTAACGAGTCGACATCGCTCTGAAGTAGCTGAGTATCGTCGATATACTCAATTATTCTAGCGAATTTGATATCGTCTGCGTACATGTAACATTCTGAGGATTTGAGGCAATGTGGAATATCGTTAGCGAACATGTTAAAGAGAATCGGACCGACATGCGAACCTTGAGGTACCCCTGAGGTGGTGCCATTCGAAATAATCAATTCGAAACATACACATAAGAATTTACTTATTTCACAAAATAAATAACATAAACTTTCTTCAAAATCTTAAACTATAAATGCCATCATCAAGGGACATACCAATAAATGAAACGGAATAAAATGGTAGATAGAAATGAAATAATATTTATTTAAGAAAACAAGCACAGAAATGAAATAATATTTATTTAAGAAAACAAGCACAGTCCTAAGTTGTAAAAGGTTGTAAAAGAGCACAAAACAGATCACCAAAATACACGAACACACGACACAGAAACAACGAACGAAACTGTACATTAATTTATAAAGTGTATTAACAAAAATAATAATGACGATTTGGAATCAAAATGAAATGAAATAAATAATAATTCCTAAAATATTGTTCAGGAATATCAAATTTGAACGAAACAGAAGAAATATTTTCAAAAGTCAACGGTACTGACTGTTTCTGTCTATCAACATTTACGTTTAGTTTCAATTGTGAAAAAGGTTTTATTTATTTTGCTACTATATTTAATAAATTTATTTCTAATGCAATAGTAAAATAATCAATAATGCTTATTATAATTATTTTGTATAGTAGCTATACTTTTGTTGTAGATACTAAGGTAGGTAAAACTAGCTCTATCTATCTGCTAAAATGTAAAACTATGGCCAAAGTTTCCGTTCCTTTTCCTTCAGATGGCAGCATTGTCTATGAATATTTTGTTTGAAGCCAACGTATGGAAGTTTCACCCCCCGCTCCCAACCTACTCCTTCCTTCGCAAGCATTATTTATTTTATTCTTAACAAAATACATTTGTGTCGAATACAGAGTAGCACAATAATAATAATCAATAAAAGTTCTAATCAATAATATGTATAGATAAAATGTCTAAAATAAAATAAATCTCAACAACATAATTAGAATTAAAAACAAAAACACAATTAGCCTAGTCAGAAAATAAAACAAACATTCAAATCAAACAATAACATGTCAAGAATTAGACTTAAACTTAAACAAATAAACAAGTTACACTGTGGCTTTATTTTTGTCACTAAAAAAACTCTTCTATACTATAGTAGCACTTCGTTAATAGGAATGAGTTTAATTTGAATTTAAATATTCTTGGACTATTAATCATTTTTAGTTCTAATGGCAATTTGTTAAAAAGTCTTACAGACTGTACTTTAGAGCTATGTTTGACAACATTTAATTTTGGCTGCAAATAATTAGGTAGATCTTTCCTGCGCGTTTCCACCCTAGTTTCCCTTTCTTCCTTTGTCTCGTATTTGTCTAGGTTTTTTAGAAAACTACTTAGTAAAACCAAAATATAAAGACAAGGTACAGGTAGAATTTTCAATTTCACAAAATGCTCTCTACAAGATTCAGTCTGGTCTATGCGAAGTATAGTTCTAAGGGCTCTTTTTTGCATAACAAAGGCTGCATCCATATTGTATTTATAACTGTTCCCCCATAGTTTAATACTGTACCTCAGCTTGGACTCAACTAAGGCAAAATAAACATTTCGTAATTGAGCAATCGTTAGTTCGTCCCTTAAACTTCTCAAGGCATAGCATGCACTGCTGAGAGAATTTGTGATTGCTTCCAGTTCTTGTTTCCAGCTTAAGAGCGCATCAATTTGTATCCCTAAAAATCTTAAGTTTTGTACAATTTCCACTTTATTTCCCAATGAAGCTATTTTAATACTATCATTATTTCTCACGGTTGATTTGAATAGCATACATTTCGTTTTCTCCACATTGAGTTTTAAATTGTTAGTGGAAAACCAATGTTCAAAAGCAGACAGTGCATGATTCACTTTATTTTCTAAGTCCCTTACAGAGATATCGTTCATAACGGCACTTGTGTCATCAGCAAAAATAACCATTTTGATGTCTGGTACTATCTTATACATATAGTTTGTCAAGTCATTAAGAAATATTATAAAAAATATTGGACCCAACACTGAGCCCTGTGGTACCCCCTTTTGTATTCTAACAAGCTTAGATTTGTTAATTTTTTCATGTCCGCTTTCAACTGACTTAATTTCAACGTACTGTGATCTGTTCTGTAAATAAGAACTGAAAAGCTTAAAGACTCTATCTCTTATCCCATAATGTTCTAGTTTGTCTAAAAGGATTTTATGTTCAACAGTATCGAAGGCAGAGCTTAGATCTAGGAATAGTCCTGCCACTTTTCTTTTATTATTCAGATTGCTAACCACATCATCCACTAGTGAGTCTATTGCATCAATGGTTCCTATGCTTCTTTGATACCCGAACTGTTGATAGCTAATGATATTGTGTTTAATCAAATGTTTGACAAGCCTATCTTTCATTACCTTTTCAAATATTTTAGAGAATACTGGTAATAGTGAAATGGGTCTATAGTTTTTCGCATCTAGTTTAGAGCCTTTCTTGAATATGGGCAAAACACGAGCAATTTTATATTGATCAGGGAAAAAACATTGCTCAATACATTTGTTTAAAAAGTCAGCTATTGGCTCAGCTAATATGTCAATGTTATCCTTGATGATACTTATGGGTATTTCGTCATGACCGTGAGAATTTTTATTGCACATATTGTTAACCATTTTGAATATTTCTACCGGGGTTACTTGATCAAACAACATGTTATCATCTACTCTAGCCATATTGTCGGTTAAGTATTTTTTAGCTAAGCTATGATCAAAAGACTGTAACGTAATTTTGTTGTCAAATTGGTCAGATAAAATGTTGGCTACGTCTATAGGGCTGTCATATATCTTATTATCTTGTTTAATTATTATAATATCAGTGCTTTGTTTTTTATTAGAATTACGTCTACTATTCACTATTTTCCACATAGCTTTACTTGATTGAGGTGCTCGATCAATCTTTTTTCTAGTGTCGAGCTTTTTTGCACATCTTACTACCTTTCTAAATATCCTTAAGTAATTTTCGCGATATTTTAAAATTGATTTATCACATCTTTTTTTATCAATAAGGCACAAAATGCGCTTGACTTTGCTGGATACTTTAACTCCTTTGCTAAACCAATAACTTTTTCCAGACTTGTTAAGATCAATTTTAATTTGCTTTTTTTTAAATGAATTGTCATGTACTTCATTAAATTTTCTTATAAATGTATTTATGCCGAGATTCCAATCTATTTTTGCTAACTTATTCCTAAATTCCGCTTTATTTTTTTTATTATATATTCGTTTTTTAATATACTTAAAATTACTTATTTTAATTTCTTCTGTTACTTTTTCTACATTTATTGTGCAAAAAAGACCGGCATGTCCATCTGATAATCCGTTGTGGTCAATATGGATATCGTTAATATTAGTATCTATTAGATTTGTCAATATATTGTCAATACATGACTCTGCGCCATTACGTATGAATGTTATAGTGTCAAACAAGCATCTAAAATTGTAGCATGTGAGCAATGATAAAAATGATTTTCGGTATTTGTCATCTTTCATAAGATTAATATTGAAGTCGCCACAAATCAAACATTGTTTTTTGAAGAAGTGCTTCAATAGTTGTTCCAGCCTTTCAAGAAAACTATCAAAATTATTATTCACAGGAGTTCTATAGCAACAGACAATATTTATATTAAATTCCAAATCTTTTATTCCACACACCTCAAAATAATCTTGTTTATAGAGCTTTTTACAAATTTCTATGTCCTCTATTTGTCTATCATTGCTTATCAGCACTAATGTACCACCTCTTGTTTTGTTTACTCTTGTGTTGTAGGAACCAAGTTTATAACTAGTCATCTGTAATTGTGATATTTGGATTTCATTTAAAAAGTGTTCACTTAAACAAATACAATTTACTTTTGATTTTAAGTCATTCAAATAAATGTCTAGGTCGTCTTTCTTGTTGTTAAGTCCACATAAATTTTGATGGTAGATAGTATATAAAACAGAGTTTTTGTTTGTGTTGATATTCGTTAAATGAGGTAAGATAAAATCACTTCGACGACTGCTATTAAAGTCATTTAAACTACAGTCCTTTAAACTGTTACTTACGAAAAAAGTCACAAGTTTGTTGCGTTGCACTCAATTCATTCGGATCAGTTAAAGTCACCGTGTCGTTTGTGGTAGGTAGTTGGTCTTCACTTCCACCATTTTGGTTTGTCAAATTGTCTTGAGAGCTGAATACTTCATAGTCATAAATTATGTTGGACCTTATTTGTTCAAAGATGTTTTTCCATCCGTGTTTGTTTATCTTCCCAGTATTGATGGAAAACATTTCAAGTGACAGGGTGCGATTAGTATCGTAGAAATATGCATATCTGTTATTTTTAATGTCCGAATAGAGGAGATTGTTAAAGAGTTCGACTTTGTAATTATATATTAATGCACCACATATGAACGTCGTAGCACACACAACGACATTGGTATGGGTATTCGTTTTCAGATACTTTCTTAAGTTATCGAGAATTCCTATATAGTCGTCATTCTTCAAATCGTTTTCTCCAATAAAAATTAAGCAATAGTCGTTAATAGAGAAGGCTTTTAATTTGTGTTCAATAGTGCTCAATACGTCTTCTGTGATGACGTTTGGCAGCAAATAATGACAATACTCAAAATTATCTGAGAAAATCTCTTCAATTAACGGCAGAGTTCCTTTTGTGCAACCGCTGCTTATTATAGCCAGTTTGTTTTTTTGTTTTGGAAGTGCGCCTGATGTTTTTTCAATAGCAACATTGCTCAAGTGAGACATTAAAGTCCGGTTTTTATTCTGCGTTAATGTGTTGTCACAAGTCTGATGGGAAGTTTGAGTTTCTTTATTGAGCATAATAACTTTATTTTCTGCGTTACAATAATTTTCTTTTTGTTTGGGGTTTTCTAACCTTTCTTTTGCCTTTACTATCCTCTCAAGATTTTGAATTTGATCCTTAAGGTTTATTATTTCATTTCCGGCTTGTTTTAACTGGTCCTCCAGATCTGCGATATCCTTTTGCAGGTTCGAGCTATTGCAACAAAGTTGTGTTTTCGTGTTAGTTTTACTGATAGCCGCATATCTAGGTGGAGTGGAGAAGGCTAGCATATCTGAGTGCAAGAAGGAGTATGTATGCGCATTTCTTGTAATTTCTGAATCCACACTGCTATTTTCTCTCTGTGGGGGTAGGCTTAGGAATCCTTTTAAAGTTGCATTATCCTTGAGTAATTTGTCATTCCGTTTACGAAGTTCGTTGTTTTCAAGTATGATATTTTCAAGTTCATTTTGAGAACTACTGAGTTGTGTCTGGAGTAGTTCAATCGTATCCTTAAATTCTTGAGCATTGATATAGTCAATTTCTGTGTAGTCCATACTTCTTGATAATGTTTTATCGGTGAACGCAACCTCATCTGATGTGTGATCTATTGTTAGGTTATGAGAGTCGCATATTTCAGAGGTAGTGCTTTTTGGAGTAGCCCAGGGTGTAGTCTCCTCAGGGGCGTTAGAAATAGTAGCTATGGATGACTTAGGGGACGAGTGCTTTTTCCTCTCTGTGACATTGGATACCACAAAGCGGGTTGTTTTCTGCTGTTTTACCTTGTTAGTGCATGTTTTGCATTCCCATCTGAATTTTTTCCTCTCTTCGGAATTTTTTAGGCGGTACACTTTTTCAGGATAACCAGCACAATCAAATTCATAGTGGTTTTTACATATGGTGCATAACAAGGTACTTCTATGTTCAACTTGATTTTTACATCTGTGGCAAGTAACCAGTAATCGCTCCTTAAGGCCACTATTATTATTAGTTTTAATTTTCGGAGACATTTTTCACTTTTTGAGATGGTTTCGAAATTCAGTAAAATGACTACCAACTACTAATTATTTTATAGGTATGGTCACACTTTAATTAGGCAAAAAGGCCAAAAGGCTGGTATCCAAGTCTCAACACTAAAAACGACTATCATATCATTCGTTCTTTAGTAATTTTATTTTTGTCGCATCACTAAAATGAATTGAGTTTTTGTCTTTGGAATGAATTAAGTTTTTGTCTTTGGTTTGAAAAGAATTTAAAATTTGAAGTTACAACTGATTTATTTTGTTGTTTTTGTGATTATATCAATCATTAAGCACTGATTTTAAGTTAATATTGCAGTTATGCTAGTCCACAATTTGGTTTTGTTTCTTTGATCTGTAAAGGTCACTCTCACTAACACTAATATTGTTTTTTATACGATATTGTCATTGACAAGTTTTCCAGGATTTATTACACTTGGGTCCACTGTAGCACTCTGCAAACATTTATTAGTGTTTATGTTCACCATACACACATCTTATTTACTTTACTAGTTACAATTTTAATCGATTTCTATTTTTTAGATATTTTAATACGCGGACTTTGTTTACGACAGCACTGACAGCTGAGCCATTACTGCTTCGCAGAAGGTAGAACGGCCTCCCATGCACTCTCGCTCCGCACATGGCCTGGACCAGGTTCGGACGCGAGAGATCGCGGCCGCCGATCGCCTCCGTGAGGACACGGCGGTGCTCCGCCCAAGCCGGGTAGACCTCCACTGTATGCTCCACCGTGTCCTCCGGGCGATCCACACAATGGTGACACCCGGGATCTTCATATCCTTAGCACTCACATTTCGTAGTACTCGCATACCGCGGGAAGTTGCGGAAGGCTTCGCCATTTTGCCGTGCCTTTGACTATGATTTAAACGACAAATTCTACCTACCTATATTTTCTGCCCCTAAGGGTGCAACGATGGTTTTTGATCGTGTATTATTTCGACGATCTAGCTTACTATTGCCCATCGGCTGTCGTGCCATTGAAGAGCTGTGGGAAGCAAAGCAAGGCAAGGTAAGATTAACCACAAGACTGAAAGAGTAGGAAGAAAATAATATACACACAATTTTTACTAGTTACTTTATTCAATCTCATTTGATATGACTCATAATTTGGCTAAGGAAATAGACATTGTATAACTGATGTACTTGGACAACTGCAACTATTTTTGCGTTGTAAGAAGATTTCACTTTTAGGTTAATGTTAATAGGACAAAATTGATTCAATCGTGAAAAAAATATCATAGATGACTGTATTGAAAATTCCATTTACATGAAGATTTGTAACGTTAATTTATTTGAGGAAAAACAGTGTGTCCAAGTACTAGTCGAGGTGCATAAAATTAAGTAGCTAATTTCATTCAATATCAATTACAAAGGGGTTATCATTTCTATGTAAAATGTACACTTACATTAGGAAATTCAATAATTTAATGTTATTCATTAAGACTACAGTAAAATTAATATGACTTACAAAGAAAATGTAAGTTTATAGATACATGGCAGTGTGATTTATTCCTATTTAACGGACTAACGATGATAGCAACAAATTGCTTAAACTTAATTTATAATTTTAGCCTTGTACTTAAATTAAAATCTGATTTAATTCTAAAGTAAAGCTTAGTATTTAAGATTAAACGAATTTTAATGCAATAAAAATGCCAAAAGTTAGGGCGTTTTAGAGTAACTCATACTATTATAAATGTAGATATTATTTCCATGTTCTTAACTTATAAAGTAGTGACTAAGGGCGAATGAACGGGCTTCGCGAATGGAAGGTTCAGAAACAGTATGATAATGTTGCAGTAGTTTATCTTCATAGAGAACGGCCGAAATAACATGCAACGAAATCTCAGTATATACCAGAAGACAACAATTCTAGTGTGCGGCAGTGTCATAGCAACAAAACTCTTTACAACAAATCAAGTAGCATGCTCGCAGAGAACGGGTTCAGAACTCTGAACCCGTTCTCTGCGAGCATGCTACTTGCGCGGCTGAGCCCTTCACGCAAGCAACTGCTTGCGTGAAGGGCTCTCAGCCGCGCCTCACAACGTGTTACACTCGGACGGACGCATATTAATCTACCGAGCGGCCGTATGTAATTAATTCAAGGGCACTGCCCAGATAAACTACTGTACCTTTATTATTCTGTGATTCAGATGAGCTACTTATCTTATTGAAAATTTGGGGAGTTAATTATTATATTTTACTATTAAAAATCATGCTTCATCGACAAGTGTACGTGAAAATACAAATTGAAATCTTTGTCAACAGCGCACAATTAAGCTTCTGCGCCCACTATATGAAAATATTCAGAATTATGCAAAGCCTCTCACATTAACATTACAAATAGCTGCTTTTTATCACAAACAATATTATAACTAAATCAGTTGCTGAGGCCGGATCGTACGACGAGCCTATTCATTATGCTTTCTAGTAATTAGTCATGTTCGAAGATTTTTAAATATGGTTCTAGTTTAACCTGCACAAATAAATAGATTTATGCGTTGACACATGAAAAAATTAAAGCCATGACCAAGAACATTCGACAATAAATACAAAGTTTTAATTTCGCAGTGTCAGACAAACACATAATTTCGCAGCGTCAGACAAACACATAATGGCATACCACTATAACAATGTCCACAAATATTACACTTACACATATTACCGCTAGTTAATCATTACGAAGTTATTCATCAATTAATTGTTCCATTACGTTTACATTAAATATTAAGAAAATATAATTTTTAAATAATTTTCAATTCCAAACACTATGAGAATTACAAAATAGTATAATCAGGTGATTCTAGACATCACTAATACAATGGAAATTAATCTCAATTAATTATATGAATCTGTGTACATAGACAGACATGATTCCTATGTATACATATAATCGTTAATAAAATAGTTTTTCAATAATATGAAGTATATCATACTAAAGGGTAACTTTAATTAAAACATATATTTAATTCCTTTAAATATCTCAGTAGTCATAGTCCGACAATCTCATGTATAACTGGTACATCGGAACGCGGTCGACGTCGTCGCTCCTCTTGGCGAGGAAACTCACAGTCACTTGTCTTACAATGTATTACACTAGTCGTGCACTAACACTAAAATACGAGTTCGCATTACAAAAGACGCAAGTAGTACGCGATACGGATATATTTGAGCGAGCGGTAGCAGTCCGAGTGGGTCGCCTGCCCGGGCGGAAGCCGCTGCGCCTGCACTCTGCGTGCCACTCCGACCACACACACCTGCACGCCGCCCCAGGTGCAACAGAAGCCGCACGACATCACACAAAACTATATTTACACACAACTAAGGACGAATCAATAAATTAAAGCGAATAAATAAAAGTAACGCTCTTTGGAACGGATTACATTCGAGGTACGACAGTACACTCAGATATCTGAATGTGTTCCGCCCATCGCGGGAGCGAGATGCGCCGAGGATCGACAACCGGCTGCCAAAAATATAAATCTACTCTTAACAATAAAAAAAATAAAAAATCACAAAATATATCCTTAAAAAAGGCGATTCTCACTTAATACGTACATTCAAATTAATGTCACATTTTCAGATCTTTTTGTTTTATAATTTCATCGCTCTAACCGATACAAAATAAAAATAAATGCTAATCAACACAATGCCACAAAATAATTAATAATCAACTGAGGTAAGTCCTATAGAAACTACGGAGTGAAATAAACATAAAACAAGCTGGGTGTCTACAAAAGAATCATAGCACTTACACTGGAAGTAGCCAAACACAAGTACAATTTATGCTATTATCTCTGCACAATAATATATTTAATATTACAGTAAGAATTCAGTACGACTCGCAGCCAACGCGATACAATAATTATAATTTTGATCAGCCCAAGTACTATGATATTTTCGAACAACAAAATTAACGGGACCGTCGCTACTGTTGCGATAGGTCCAAAAACTGCATCGATAGGTCGCTCCCCGTCGCCGAGTGACGCGACCGCGCGCGGTGACGGACCTGGCGCGGTCGGAACTCGCCAAACCCGAAGGACGCCCGAACCAGCGGCTCAAGCAACAAGTTTATAGCTCAAACGTGTGTATGGTGAAGGCCGATTACAGACAAAATGTCCTGAAGAACGGTTCTTTCCCACGAGGGAGAGATCCGTTCATCAAGGGAATAAAATCATCTTCAATAACAGAGTCCACGTTTGTCTATAAACTTTTTGGTCGTAGCCGATTTTATTTTGGCGGGGCGGCGGGGACCGGCTTCGTGCGCGGCGGCGACGGCTACAGGTCTATAGCCGCGACGTCAGGCGTGTGGGCGGGGCGCGCGCGCATCAGATCCAGCGCGCGCGCACGGCTCGCGGGGAGTGCGGGCGCGGGCGCGGGGCGCTAGCAAGCGCGCGCGCCTCACGGCACCAGGTCGGGCAGGCGCCCGCGGCCCTAGGGGCGCGCCCCGCCTTCCGCGCTCACCACCTGGGGACGCAGACACGAGTTAATACACAGATGAAAGAACACATTCATTAAACCCATTCATATAATTCTTTACAAAAGACTCGTCTCGTGTCGTGATAGCACAGAGGTTAAGAGGCCTATCACATTTTATCACCTCTCTCACTCACATGGGACCAAATTTTAAAGAATGTTAAATGAAAAAATGCTTTTCTGAAAAATGATATCTAAGTATTATTTTCTTTATTTCATTAATGTATACCATGAACGAATTAACCACTGGACTCGACATATAAGCGGACGTACCTTTACCGGTCTTGTCAGTAACCAGGAAATTCTAGCCTTGGTCGTTTATTTTTGCGTCAGTCTCAAGCTTATTAAAACAACAACTTGTGACCAAAAAATCTCCCAAAAATTACTAAATGTTCAGTTAAATGGTGTAAAAACTATAGCGGCGGAAGCAGCACTTTTTTTTCACTTGTAAGTACATTATTTTATTACATTTATTGTTATTTATCACAAAATTTAATCAAATGTAAAATAAAATTTCGTATTATCCAAATATGTTAAAAATAGTCGGTATTTCTATGTATTGTTGACATCTGACAACCATGATAAAATGGCTGGATTATACCATTCAGAACGAATGACAAAACTGTCAAGTGAGTCAATTTGACATCGACTAGTGCTTGACAATGTCGAAAAATATATCGATATTTGACGTTATGACTGAATGAACGATGATGTTATTTGTACAATACAATAACACTTAAAATACTTACGAGGGGGGATCAAAAAGTAGCGAGAACGACATACTCCTTGGTAAGAAAAAAAAAATACTGGCAGGCATAGCTCAGATACATATTTGTAATATTAATAAAGAAAAAAATCTTCGATTCTCTTTTGTTTTTTTCTGAATGTAGTCATTTGTTTGCTTCGTGTCGGAACGTGTTCTCGAAAATGGAGAAAAACGAAGTGCGAGCCGTTATTAAATACCTCTGTTTAAAAAAGTTAACGACGCAAGAGATTCATTGCGATTTGGAGGCAACATTAGGAGTCTGCTCCGCCTTATTACACTGTCGCAAGGTGGGCTTCTCAATTTCGAGTAGAGAGAACGAGCACGGAAGACGAACATCGTTGCGGCCGTCCATCGACGTCAGTCACCCAAGAAAATTAGAGTTACCATCCGATACTTAATTCAAGAAACGGGCATTTCATATGGAAGTATTCAATCCATATTGAAACAATCTTTGAATATGACAAAAGTCTCCGCAAGATGGGTGCCGAGAATGTTAACCGACAGTCAGAAACAAAATCGACTTGACATTTCGAAGATATTGTTGGACAAGTTTCAAGAAGTTTCTGAAAACTTTTTGTCTCGTTTCGTAATAATGGACGAAACATGGGTCCATCATTTTGATCCCGAGACAAAACAGCAATCTTCGCAATGGAAACGGCCATCATCACCGACCCCGAAGAAGTTTCGTGCCGTGGCATCGGCTGGCAAGGTTATGGCCTCAATATTTTGGGACTCAAAAGGGATATTGTTGATTGATTACCTGGAGCGTGGAACCAGTATTACAGGCCAATATTATGCAACTTTAATTCCTAAGTTGAGGAATGCCATCAAAGAGAAAAGGAGAGGGAATCTTCGAAGGGGCGTGCTGTTTCATCACAACAACGCACCCGCGCACAGGTCGGCAGTTGCGATGGCTGCCATTCAGCAAGCTGGCTACGAATTGGTTGACCACCCCCCTTATTCACCAGATCTGGCGCCTAGCGGATTTTTATCTGTTCCCCAAATTGAAAGAATACTTAAGGGGAAACAGGTACGAAGACGATAACGAGGTGATGGATGCCGTGGAGAGCTTTTTGCAGGACCAAGAAAAAACTTTTTTTGTTGTAAGGGATTGAAGTCTTTGAAAAGCGCTGGACTCGGTGTGTAGAGAGACTAGGAGACTATGTTGAAAAATAAATTATTAAGTTATCAATAGTCATTATAATCTATCTCATTCTCACTACTTTTTGATCCCCCCTCGTATATCACAGTATCCTACAATCTGATGACATTAAATGTATAATAATATTTTTTATAATTCAATAAAAATATTATAAATGCAAAAATTATAATTAGTATGAGTAATTAAAATATTTTGTTTTATTTTATACAAAACTAGCTGCTGCCCGCGACTTCGTCTGCGTGAAATTTCTTGTTCCCCCGACCCACCCCGTCGCATCGCATTGCCTGCCCGCGCTATTACTTCGTTTTCGCTTAGCGTTCTTTGTGCCTTTTTTTCTTTTAGCTCACCACGTCCTAGAGTGATGTTAAATATGCCTATAGCCTTCCTTTAGTTAGATTTGGGCTATAAAATGCAGAATAATTTTTTAAAGTCCGACTGGTAGTTCCAGAGATTAGCACGTTCGTTCACCGCATCCTCTTCCCGCTAACCTCTCCCTCCCCCTCTCACCCACTCTCACACCCTCTTCACCACATCCCCTTCCCGCTCTCTCCCTCACCACCCCCTCCCCTTCACCTTTCCTTCCTCACCTCCCCCTCCCTTGCCCCTCTTCCCTTCACTCGGGGGGGAAAAAATAATAATGACAAACTTTACTACTTGCTTCGGCAAGTATTTGTGCCAAGTTTCAAGTTAATTAACCAAATGAATAAGATTTTTCTTAACTGTATTTAACTGTATTCCCTGTTTTCATGCCCACAGGAGTGGAATTTTAAAAAATCGTTTCGGATGTTTCCATAACTTGACTAAAAGATTATTTTTACCAATTTTCGAGTTAATCAAGCCCCGCAGTAAAATCCTACCCTGAAAAATTTATTACCCCTTTTCACCCCATTATGGGTAGATTTTCGAAAAACCCTGATACACGTTATTCTTCATTTTTGGTCTCAAGAATGAAAATACTGAGTTTCGAGCTAATCGCGGCGCAGCAGCGCGTCGTCGAACGGAACGCGTATGGCATTTTTATAATCGTGATAACTTCGAAATTAAATGTCCGATTTGAATGAATTACAAAGTATTTTACTGCTACATAAATACCCTTGATGATAAAACTATTTATTTGAATAAGAATTAATACTACGATACGAATGTAACCAACTTTTCGGTGCAAAATCAAACAATAATGTCAAAAATTTCATGCATTCGTTCATCGATATATTATATCGAATACGTTCAAGCACTAGAAATTAGTGAATGTTTATGAAAGAACAATGGGTAATTTTGTATGGAACCCGTACCCACCTTTGTAGCATTTTAGACTAGGTGTCATTTAGAAGAGGCTTAAATGACTAACTCAAAAATAAATGAACGAATGAATGAATGAATGGGAAACCGAAGTTATGATAACTTCTTTATTACATTTTTAATTGCAAAGTGTTACAGCAATCGCACCTTTTTCTGTTCTGTAGACCAAATAATTAACCAGTTTTTTTTTGTGCCTAAAGAGAGACAGACTTAGCTTCCTACCATTCGTTTTTGGTATGGAAAAAACATTAAATAAAAACCATAAACCTTAAAAAGCACAGTTTTATTACAAGACCAACACAAACATCATTTTTAAATTGTGTTGTTACTCTCAATGATTATATCATCCCAGGCACTTGCCGGACCTATGAAGTTATCTAGGTGCCTGCCAACACCTAAGTACCATATTATGCTAACAGTGTGAGCACAGGCACCTAGAGTTCTCATACCCGTCATGCAGGAGCAATAATAGGCTTCGATGGCTTCTCTGCCTTGGACATTCACTTTGATCAAAATATATGTGTAATATATTTTATTCGATACGTGCCTCGATAATATGCGGCCTCTAAGTAACGAGCAGTTTTCGGTCACTAGCCCATGCTGCGACATATTAGGGCTACGGCTAGAAGATACCTCAATATTATATATACCATCTCCACCTCGCAAATGCTCGGCAACATATGATCTAGCGAGCTTTAAGTGGTATGTTCCCAAACTGAATAGAATGACGTCTTCTTCTGTCAATTGTGGAAATGGTATTGATGTAGCCGTCAAAGTAGTGAACACCGCCCGTTGTCTATTCATATTTTTTGCGACTACATAATTGCCCAGTCTATTAGGTTCGGTAATTCTTTGAGCTATTATATCGATAAAGGCGTGGGCATGCTCATTGTCCGTCAGACGCTGCCTAAATGCATTTATAAGGGCTCCCGCAATGCGAAAGTCTTCAAATACGTGAGGGAGTGTTTTGTTAATAAGTGTATGCCTAAATATCTTGTAGTCCCTTTTGAACCATCCGTTAATGACTTCAATGACCCATCGCACTATTGTGATTTGCCGAGATTTATTTGCTTGAATATCTGTGAGCTGTGTGGCATGCCTATGTTTGCTTGGCGGCATATGGGCAACATAACCAGCACTTTCTATATCTGGTATAGAGTCTCTAAAACCTCGATCTAATATGAAAACGTCATCTGTTTGTAATATTGTATGCACTGGGGACGTTTGATCATTCATAATCTCACTCATGATTTGGGCATCTGTTGTTGTTGCAGCGTATGGTCCACATATATCTATAATATAGCCGTCTGGGCAAGTAATTACAAAAGGTTTTAACAAGTTTTTATACTTGTGTAAGCTGTAAGTCCTTTTTTGAAATAAAAAGTTTTTGCTTTTCTGTACATATATGTACGAACCATCACAAATAGCTATAGCCACTGGGTTTGTAGGGTTGGAATATATTGATGATGGCACTGCAAGGCTGTGAGCTATAATTTCATCACGGCTTATATGATTGAATCCCAAATGGCGAACAACAAAGTCTCGGGTCAAGCAGTTTCTTGCAGTTTTAAGTAAAATACCAATCGTTTTACGTGATACACCTATTTGGGAGGCTATACGTGTATTTGGTTCACTAGACCTTTGTTTTAATAAATAGACTCCTAGCGCAGTTTTTGGTCTTCTACATTGATCTAAAAGAGACGGTGTTTCATTCAAAACGATCTCGAATTGTTGGTGTGTTAATCCAGTTAGGTAATATAGATCCTCAGGTGAAATGTTGTTTACATTGTCAAAATCTATATTAGTCTTGTGTTTATATGCATCTCGTAACGTATCAATCATATCTTTGAGATGGTCTGGTGTGAATATTGTCTCTCCATTATCATACAGCGAGCTCCAATCATCTGTGTTGATGTGATGTGTACAAACGCGTGCATTTTCAGGAACGTACACGCTATGATTAACCAACAAAAATACTTTTATAAACCTGGACACTCTATGAAGTTCTTGATTGATGCACCCGCGGAATAAACAGTGACGCGCCGTATTCGCAATCCTCCTATAAGTTGGAACAGATGTTGGTTGCAACTGCTCTGGATTTGCGAGTTCCTGGTTATGTTCTTGTTCGAACCTGGCTTGCTGTCGTCTTCCAGCTACCCAACAACGATGACACATATACTGAAGTTGATTGAGGGCCATCTAAAAGAAAAAAAAATCCTCAAGTTACGTATTAAAAACAATAAATAACTTAATACTTAAAAAACAAAAATACACGACAGATGTGTGAGTGAACACAGACACCGTGAACACGATGAACAAAAGTTATGTTTATACTAACCTCATTTATGTTAATCCGTTCCATCACATACTCTGTGAATCCTGGATTGTCTTCCAAATAGGCTCGCGTCAGTATATGCCGGTTTCGGTCACGAAGTGCTGATCTTGTACACGTAACACATAATACACGGCGTTCACCTTCCATTTCGTTGAAGCAGGTGAATAATATTTAATCCAATCGTTAAGAATACACTAAAGTCCGTTGTGAAGGCTGAGGTTGTAGATATAAGTACGAATAAAATAAACTAAAATGACAGAAATGCGCGCGCTCAAAGACAGTTCCAAACAGGTACTAACGATTAAGAACAAAAGATCGAGGCGGCGCGGCGTCGCCGACTATACGCTATCTGTTTCACTCGCACTTATGTGTACGTCGGCTCTGCTGTACTACTCACTCACCGATTATGGCTATACGGTTGCATACTGAATGCCAATTTTTACGACACACCGACGCTTGTGCATAATAGTTCGAAGTACGTATCGGATAAAATAAAATCGCAAATACGTCGAATGTGCATGGGTCGCTTTTCGGCATTTTCAACGTCGAATATCTTTTTTCCCCCGCAAGCTACAAAGTTGCCCCCCTACAATAAATATATATATTTTCAAAGACCTTTCTAATGGTACCAATTTCAATTTGCTACATGGGTGGGTACGTTTTGTTCCATGTTCTTTGTATCTGTGTTTCTAATAATGTAATAAAATCTTTGTGTGCGTTATGCTCCAATTGGTTGAACGAGTTTTCATACATTTGTATTTTATGTCTAGTCCAGTGGTTAATTCGTTCATGATATATACACATAAATTACATTTTTAAATGTTAAAATATAAAAAAACCGGCCAAGTGCGCGTGGGACTACGCACAATGAAGGGTTCCGTAGTTGGGATGAATTATTCCAAGAACAAACTTAACATTGTAGTTGAAAAACATGTTCTTCCATACATTCCAACCGTAAATGTAAGTTTGTTCAATTCAATTCAATTTATTCAATGTTTACAATTATTTCATGATAATAACTATGAATACTAAATCATAATCTAGGTCAATAATGTTCTCACAATATTGAGAGATTTACTATATTATTTTAAGACCACAGACTTCTTATAGGTTTTCCTGTAATCTACAGATAAAGATCTATTTCTTTTTCAAAATTTTAGGCTCAGTAGTTTCGGAGATAAGGGGGGTGATGGTCAATTTTCGTCTATGTTCTTAAATAACTTTAAAACAATTTATTTTAAAATTATAAAAAAAAAACATATATTTGAGACCCTAAGTAAGCCCTTTTATTTGATATGTAAGACGGTATAGTTTGCAAAATTATTTTTTTTAAATTTTCTTACTTGTCCCCCAAAAGTAATCCCCATATTCAAAATTAATTTATTTACTTTACCTGTCCGTGTTTGGGTCACAGAAATTCGTATGTGTACCAAACAACTTAATCGGTCCATTAGATTCGGAGCAAATTGGCTGTGACAGGCAGACAGACAGACAGATAAGACACACGAGTGATCCTATAAGGGTTCCGTTTTTTCCTTTTGAGGTACGGAACCCTAAAAAGAGCCCACCGGTATCGGGAACAGGATCCAAGCTACCGGTGATCTGGGCTGCTGAGAGAGGGACCTCCTAACGATACGTGCCGTGTCCAGAAGTACCGCTTTTTGGATCGAGCGATCTTTAAGTCTTATCTTCTATATTTCATTAATCACACTAATATTATAAAGGCGAAAGTTTGTGAGTGTGTGTTTGTATGTTTTGTTACTTCTTCACGCTCAAACGGCTGGACCGATTTGGATGAAATTTGGTATGTAGGATAGCTTATACCCTGGATTAACACATACACTACTTTTTATCCCGATCTACGCGGGTGAAACCGCGGGACGCAGCTAGTATACATACAAATTACATTTTTAAATATTAAAATATAAAACAATAGTAGTCCACCGGTATCGGGAACAAGGTCCAAGCTACCGGCGATCAGGGCTCCAGAGGGAGGAACCTCCTAGCAATGCACGCCATGTCCAGAAGTACCGCTTTCTGTATCAGGCCCTTAATCCAGCTGCCCAACGAGAGCCTCCTTAGGTGTTGGTCGAGGCTCTTGGCATTAAGCCATTGGCTGATACGACTATCGGCACAATGATCGCAGAGTCCACATCCCACATGTCGACAACCTCGCGAGCTAAGTCTTAATTTGTTTATTTTTCTCGGCTTTCACAAGGTTCCCGTCATGCGGGACCGTTGTCAATAATCATTGTGCGCCGCTCTATTCGATCCACCACCACTATATCAGGCTTATTGGCAAGAATAGTCCTGTCAGTGATGATGGATCGAACCCAGTACAATGTGATATTTCCATTTTCGAGGACTGGATCGGGCACATACCTGTAGTACGGCACTTCCGATTCCACAAGGCCGCATTTCATAGCAAGTTGCTGATGGATAACCCTGGCTGCAAGGTTGTGTCTATGCAAGTACTCTTCGTTAGCTAGACGAGAACACCCGGAGATAATAAATGTCGGATTGATTCTCCTGGACGGTGACATGCCCGACAAATGTCAACAGTGCTGTCCTTCACAATAAATCTTCGGTAATTGATCGTCATGATAACTTTGTCCATAATTGCACTGACAATCCCTTCGGTTTCCCCAAAGAGGTCACCGGAACGCAACCAGGCTACGGAAGCTAGCAAATCTACATCGGGTCCATGTAGGGCCCGGAAAAAGCGTCCGTGAAGCTCCTTGCTCTGCCTGTGATCATTAGTGTCTAGTACTATATAGGCTTACGCCAGTTCTCTTTAGCTAAGGAGAGCGGAGTGAGGCCCTTGTCCACTGCGACCACATCTCGTTGCATCCCCACGTCGGCTTCTAGGAGATATTCCCTGAGACTGCATATCTAGCGTTTGGGAGAGTCTTAGCGTTTAAAGAGCCTCGGCCTCCACACTTTCGTAGGATATACAGTCTCATTACCGATGACCGTGGCTGATGCATTCAGTAATTATTAAAAACACATTTCTATTGTGTTATCTCATAATCTCAAGTATATGACCTGTTTTTGAGCTAAGTTTATTAGATAACACAATAAAAACGTATTTTTAATAATCTCCTGTTAAATTACTTAATATTAGGGGTTAAAGTATGAAATTGCCGATTTGTACTGAAAAATTGAAATTAGTTTTTTTTTTTAATTTAACATATTTATTTAATCAAAATAATTACCATTGTTATCTATACATTGATGCCATCTAATAGGAAGGTCATATAAGCCTTTGCGATAGAACTCTCGTGATCTAGATTCGACAAACTGTGTGAAAGCATTTTGTACTGCCTCCTGAGAAGAAAACTTTTTATCACGTAGAAAATTGTCCAAATCACGAAAAAAATGGTAGTCCGTTGGAACAAGGTCTGGCGAATACGGAGGGTGACGAATGGTTTCTAATTGCAGTTCCTGTAGAATTAAAACGGTTTCTCGTGCTGGATGAGGTCTCGCGTTATCATGGAGCAATAATTGTGAACATCGATTCATGAGTCGGGGCTGTTTCACTGCTAGTTTTGCTATCATTGTTCGAGGTTCGGCACAGTAGACATCTGCCGTTATTGCTTGACCAGATCGGAGAAAGCTATAATGAATAACACCATGCTGAGACCACCAAACAGTTACCATTACCTTTTGATTGGTAAGCTTTGTTTATAGGACACTGTTGCGGCGTTTGACCTGGGGTCAGACATTGCATTTTTCGCTTACGGTTATCGTAAAGAATCCACTTTTCATCACATGTCACAATCCGATCCAATATTCCTTCATTTCTGTATCGATTCAACAAGGCAACACAAGTTTCAACACGCGTTTCTTTCTGCAAATCAGTTAAATCATGAGGCACCCATTTCTCATATTTTTTTATTTTATTGATTTGAGGCAAATGAGTCAATATTGTTGGTAAGGTAACGTTAAACCATGCCACTAATTCCTGGATAGTTTGGCTCAGATCGGCTTCCACCATCTCTTTCAATTCATTGTTATTCACCTGTGTGGGCGGTCTTCCACGTGGTTCGTTCTTCAAATCAGTTTCCATCACGAAAGCGTTTAAACCAAAATCGCACGGTGCGTTCATTAACAGTCCCCTCTCCAAACGCAACATTGATATTGCGAGCTGTTTCTGCCGCGTTACTTCCGCGTCGGAACTCGTATTCAAAAATAACTCGATTTTTTTAAGTATCCATCTTTCTTGTGTACGCTGAATAAAAAAAGCAACTGAAAGTCGATAATCGAATGTTGCACATTTTTTAAAAGAAGAACTTCATAGGTACCATGTGAAAAAAGTTTCACTCAAAAATCTCAAACCATGAAGTTTCTATGTCAATTCGAAGTTCCTAGTACAATAAACGGCAATTTCATACTTTAACCCCTATTATTATTTACTATCTACACACATCAACACGGTCTAGGGATATTTCATACTCAATTAAATAACTCGAAAAGTACTGGCCGCATTGGAATCTTTTATTGGTATTTTATATGGTTGGGGAAAAAGTTTCTTCGCATTTTTTAAGAAAATTCAAAACATTTTTTAATATACATTATTCACATTTATCTAAAGTATGTAGGTACCATTTTGTTCGATAACTTTTTGCTATCTTGTAGGTAGGGACATGATCCCATTGCTATAGAAATTTTGGGACTTCTGATCAAAATACCGCGACAAGTATTTTTGGCAGTCCTCTCGTGATGTTAACCTGACACTGCCTAAAGAATTCTGAAGAGACCGAAACAGGTGGAAATATGAAGGTGCAAGGTCAGGACTATACGGCGGATGCATTAACACCTCCCAGCCAAACTCTCTTAATTTTTGCTGAGTGGCTAAAGATGTGTGAGGTCTAGCGTTATCATGATGAAAAACCACACCCCTTCTGTTGATTAATTCCGGCCGCTTTCTCTCAACATCTTGCTTTAATCTCATCAGTTGTTCGCAGTATAGTTCAGAATCGATGGCCCTGCCTGGTGGTAACAGCTTATGATGAATAATGCCCTTCCAATCCCACCACACACAGCATCACCTTGTTGCGAGTTAACCCGGGTTTCGCCACAGTCTGTGAAGCCTGACCGGCCTTTGACCACGACCTTTTTCGCACGTTCTTGTCGTACGTGATCCACTTTCCATCACCAGTTATCAGCTTCTTCAAAAATGGTTCGGTTTTATTACGCCATAATAAAGAATCACAAATGAGTACACGGTTCATTAGGTTTCTTTCAGTGAGCTCGTGAGGTACCCAAATATCGAGCTTTTTTGTGTACCCAGTTTTTTTCAAATGCGCCAAAACTGTTTTGTGGTCATTTCCTAGTTCTTCAGCTACGTCGTAACTACTGATATGCCGATCTTGCTCCACTTTTTCAAAAATGGCATTAATTTTATCCGTAATAGGGCGACCAGAGCGACGTGCATCTTTAACATCAAAATTTCCGGATTGAAAACGCTTAAACCAAATTTGTGCTACTCTCCGAGACACTGCACTGGGTCTATAAACATCGCAAATTTTTTTCGCGGCTTGCGTTGCATTTTTACCTTTTTTGTAGTAAAATTTTAAAATGTATCGAATTTCTTCATTAGATTCACTCATCTTGACAGTACGAAAAACAAATGAAAATCACAAATTTTCCTAATTTGAATTTGGAATTATGTTCTTTAAAATTTAAACTTTCAATGATACCAAAACCAGCCAGATACAAATAGTATAGCCAAAGAGATTTTATTTTAAGTTCATACATACTATAATGCGAAAAGACTTTTTCCCCAACCTAATACACCGATTTGTTTGTAATTTATCTCAGACTAATTCCAAATTCAAATTTTTGAAAATTCTATTGTTTCGGTGGCATAAAAATGTCTTGATGTGTAGGAGAGGGAATTTTCATTCGTGCGAAATTTAGAAAACAATACGAATTACGTTTAGTTACAGTTTTTTTTTTTCATTTTTAAACGAAAGATAAAGTTAAAATTGAGGTATTGTAGCCATGCAACGCCGACATTTGACGAGGGCGGAGATGTTACGAGCTGTGGGAATGCTGGAAGCTGGGTCTGTTCAGCGTAATGTTGCTGAGGCCATAGGGACCCACCAAAATGTAATTTCAAGATTGTGGACACGCTATCGTGCCACAGGTGAAGTAGCGGAGAGGCACCGGGGGCCAAGTCGCATCACTACCCCCAGACAAGACCGATTTTTGCAAATTACTGCGCGAGCTCAACCAAATGCAACGGCGACTCAATTGGTCCAAAGGCTGCGAGTGGAACACCCAAGTGCTTGTGAGTGACCAAACTGTAAGAAGGCGACTGCATGAAAGCAATCTACGCTCTCGTAGACCACTCCGGGTCCCACCTTTACGGAGAGGCAATCGTGGACGACGATTAGAATGGGTTCGGAACCACGTGGACTGGGGCCGTGAGCAATGGTCCAATGTGCTGTTCACGGATGAATCCAGGTTCGGCTTCCATCCAGATTCACGAAGGACGCATGTTTGGCGAGTTCCTGGACGATGAAGCCGTCTCCAGAACCTTCAGGAAGTGCACCCATACCAAGGAGGAACAATTATGGTTTGAGCAGGAATTCGTCTTGGAGGACGGACTGATCTCGTTTGGGTGCGGGGCAATATGACGGCAGAACGATACGTCCAACAGGTGCTGGGGCCCGTAATCTTGCCCCACAGAACACAAATGGGGCAAGATTTCCTGCTCATGCACGACAATGCCCAGGCACACACGGCGAGAACGGTAGCAGCTTGGTTACATACACACAATGTTAGGGCCTTAGACTGGCCTGCTCAATCGCCAGATCTAAATCCCATTGAGCATGCGTGGGATATGCTGCAAAGAAGAGCTCTGAAGGAAGTTCCTGAAAATCTGGCTACAGAAGATCAACTTTTTGCGCACCTCAGAAGCACATGGGACAATATTCCGCAGCAAGACATTGACAACCTTGTTCTGAGCATGCCGAATCGTTGCCGATGTGTTACGAACATCATGGGCGCTTTCTCAGACTACTCAAGTTTATAAACACAAATTAAATGATTTTTCTATTTTTTTCAGTTTTTACTCACAAATTAAAAGTTAATTCATATACGGTTTCCGTCTATGCTTCATTTTTTTTTTTTTTCATAAAATCCTGAAATTTTAATCGAAGTACCTTAACCATTATTAAAAAATGGTAGAATATTAAATAACGTATCTTTTAAATATATACATGTCATATAAATAATTAACACATTGATAGTAATTCGCTTTTTTTAAAATATCCCTAGACCGTGTTGATGTGTGTATTATAGATTACATTTCTCAAAAAATCATCTTTGCATACAACATTCTTAAAAATTTGGTCCCGTGTGAGAGAGAGGTGATAACGTAAAAGGCCTCTTAAGGCCTCTCTTGTAGAGGTTCTGGGTTTAAATCCGGGCAAGTACTAATGTGACTATGTTCTATGTTAGATGATTTGGTTTCCACACTTAGTTCTTCATGTGAACCATTGTGCGTGGGCCATGGCGGCCGTTGGGGGTTATTCCAACCAGCCCACCTCCCTCCAGAAGTTGATCAAGTCTCCTGGTCTGTTAAGAACATCTGCGAGAGATCTGGGTGTTCCGAGGGTTTCTGTTCTAATCTGGGTGACGCTTGTGCTTTTACAATTCATATGTACTTTCTGAGTTTATCTTAGACATTACTGATATTGGTGAAGGAAAACATCGAGAGAAAACCTGGACTTACTGTGGGGCCCTGCAGTGGGACAGCAATAGGTTGGTATTATTTTACAAAAGACTTTGTTGCACTACAAAGACTTGCCAAGCTAAATTAAACTCAAAACGCTTGTACTTAGAAGTTACTTACTTTTCGCTCCTTGTAGTAGAGCTCCTCGCTCTCCTTGTCACACAGCAATAGCACAACAGCTCCGAACAGAAAGATGGCGGCGCCCCAGCCCACGCCGTACGCCCACCCGAACTCCCACACCGACCTGTTACCTGTACACACGCATATCACTGAATTAGTTGATCCTTCCGATTGATTGATTTCTGGAAGTGTCTTTTATGTGATTTCTAAGCTTCGACACCTAATTTACCACGGATGAGCATTGATTTCCAGGTTTTTACCTAGTTTGGAATTCAGGAGTTCATATACTTAGATGTAGAAGTCTACTTACATTAATTATCTGTATCCTAGTTCTTAGTAATATCAGGCTCAGGATATTGAGTCAATTATACGTTAATATTTTACTGAAGTCACCATCCGCGTCAAGATGGTTGCTATGGAAATGTACTCACTTACTCATACTGTTATGCAATCAATTTATAAGAAGATATTAGGTGTAGCAGTTCCTAGCTGAACTATTAAAAAAATATATATTTTGTTGGTCAGAAAAAGATAGGGGTTACTGGGTAGGAAAGAAAAATTAAGAAGATCAGAAAGTATAATATTTTTTACTTACCCAGATTTAACTCCGCAGCGAAGCAGACTGGGTAGATTACTAATGCTATTAAAATGCACATTACTGAAAATAAAAAAATTAAATGTGTTTATTAAATTAAATTAAAACAATTACATTATTTTTCTTGATCCAAAAACCTTATATCCATAAATGGATCTCTATGGATTATTTATGCCGAAATATAAATAATTAAATTAAATAAATCCAGGCCTGCGACTATTTCGAACCGCGCAACGAATACTCGAGTACTTCTTCAATCAAGTCAGAATAAGGCTTAATTTACATTGCCGCGGAACGGAATGGAAGCGATTTTTTTTTGTACTAAGAATAATGAACTTTGTGTCAATAAATAGTTCGTACAAACTAGATACGAGCCACATCGCGCGCATCGGTCGCGCGTTATCTGGAGAATTCTCGGTAATTCCCGCAGTTACAAACTCGTACAGTTGTTTTATCTCACGAAAGCGGGTGACCCATACTTGTGTGTGTAAGTGTACATGCACACTGTGTTTGCGTGCGTAAGCTCAGGAGCGCCCAGTCGTGGCCGAGTCGCCGGCCGAGTCAGTAGTGCTTTTTGGTTCGCGCCAAAATTATTTATCAAATACCGTCAGCATGGAAAGTACGAAGAAACGGAGAAAAGTTGTTCGCAGTGAGGTAAGGCAAATTAAATGTTCATGTTTGGTGTGTATTTATGTTGTGTGTTTTTTAAATACTTAATGTATTAGTTAGTTTAATAAGAACATGTTAAACGAGATTTTAATAATGTATTGGTGCCGATTCTCTTGTGAACGCACTAAACTAAAATTAGAGAATCGCTATCTTTTACTAACAGGCAGCGCGAGAAAAGGACGGCTATAGCTATGAACTAAGTTGGAGATGTCAAACTAGTTCACGCCTTGCGCTTCACCGTGTTTTTTAGTCGACATGTTTTTACGTGTCGTCTAAATGTCTATGGAAAAATTAGTTCTAATTAATTTGACAGCTCTAATTTACTTCCGTCCCTTTCTTGTCAAAATAGAGAGAAAAAGTTAGCAATAGCCTAAATTAAGTTTAGTTTGTGCACAACAGAATTGGCACCATTGTTTCTTTTGACGACAAATGTCTACCCGAGCCGAGGCGCAGCCGAAGGCGAGGGTTGACAGTCGGAACAAGTTGCAATGACGGTTCCGTACGTGTACTGAACGACTATTTTTAATACAGTTGCGAAAAAATGAAGCAATTTAATAAAATAATAAAAACACAATAAACTCAACTGACTAATCATTTAATTCTTATAAAAGTTATAATTGACATATACATTGACATTGGTACAGTTTTTTATACTAACTGGGGAAGTTTTAGGTTGCATATTTACTGTTTGAGACAAACTATTATTAATTTCGTATGATTGTTCATGTATATTTGTCATACAATGGCGTTTGCTAGTTGATGGAATTGGATCTGATGAATTATCATTGTCAACGAAGGTAGATGGACGAACGTTCTCTTCAACATGTGAGAAAGACGGACTGGACCTTAAATTAATGGATTATGTGATTTTTTTCCCAGTTTCTAGTTTGTTGTTTAATGAATCACCAATACCTATAGCTTACTGCAACTTTGTCTGATTTCCAACCTCCTAGTCGCTTTAAGGACGTCAAATTTGCTCCTGAATCTGCCAATAATGTAGCAGAGGTCCTCCTGAAGCTGTGCCCAGTATAATACTCAGCATCCGGCAGACCGAGAAACGTAGCTATTTCTTTTGGCATATTACCAAATTTGTTTATCCCGATTGTTTGAGCTGTACACTTCCCTTTTTGGTAATTTTGAAAAAAACAATCGGTTTTTCCTTTTTGGGACCGCTGATTCATATATTTTTGCACTATTCTAAGAAAATCTCCTTCAACAACAAAGCTTCTCGGTATCTTATTTTTTGTGTTCGGAATCTTGATTAGTAGCATTTTTCCATGGGCTTCAATATCTTTTAAAGTAATATTGGCTAACTCCTCTCTGCGGCAAGCTCCAACAACGCCAAAAATCAGAGCAACTTACAAAAAAAGGGATTTGATTTAAAAGAAAGAAAAAGAAAGAAAGAAAAATATTTTATTTGGGACACGCACAGGAAATACAGTTAAAAAAAAGAGCATATAAAAGTAACAAAATAAACATTAAAAAGCAAAAAAACAAAAAAAAAAGAAATCAGACTAAAAAAAAAAAAGAGACCTGTGCGAGGCCAAAAAGGCTCCCATCTCAGCATAAAGCTAATAATAATAATATAATATAATTTATATATATATATATTATATTTATATATATTATTATTTTTTTTATATTATATTTATATATATATATATATATTATATATATATATATATATATATAATTTAATATTTGTTTTAAATAATGTATTGACTGTATTTTGCGATTTCGTAAACTGAATAAAGAAATATATAAGTACTTATTAATAAATTACCTTTGTGGCTAAATAACGATCATCGGGAGCTTCGTTCAAAAACCTTTCCACTTCATTCGATGTTAATATTTTTGACTTTTTACTTGTAAAATCGTCTGATTGTCGTTTTAAGAAAGCATTTAATTTTGGGTATTCACTTATATCCACGTTGCTCCTTATTTTCAGCATACTTTTTATCATCGAAAACCTCGACCATAACGTAGAAGGTTTTAATTTTGCTGAGAGTTCGGAGAAGTATGCCAACATAACATTTTCTGAAAAACTATTTGCTTTTTTCTTTTCTCTCCACGCAATAAATTCGTCATATGTAGATATGTAGCGACTTTTTGACTTTTCCGGTAAAATGTTCTCCGAAGCATTTTGTGCAATTATACTGAGTTCCGGTGGTGTTAATTCAAAAAAATTAAGGTCGAAATTACTCATTTTGTGCAACAAACAACTAAACTCGCAAAGAAAATTTCTAGAAAATGGCGCCAACCGTAGAATATAAGAAGAGATTATTTTTTTTCTTCACCTATTCTGGTAGGCAAAGGGAACTATGCCCATACAGCCAAGTCTTCAGTAGAATTTTTTTATTGATATGAAATGAAAATTAAATTTAATGAGATGAAATGAAATGAAACCTAACTCATTCAATCAAATCATTAAATCCGATATAGAAACAAATTAGTAGCTTCTTTTTAGAAATATACGTATTTGCATGAATCACAAAAACTTCTATATTTTTTTTTTAGTAAAAACGTCATGGTTGGTTTTTCTTTTTAATAGACATTATTTTGACAGTTGGTGTTAATTTTTTATATCAAAATAAGATACTGGTAACGCCATCTGTTATTTATTTGTTGTACTATATATTTTGAATGTATAGTTATATAGTTCCTAATAAATATTCATTTGTTCTGTCTCAGAAAAACTAGTTTGATTTATAGGTTATGGGCCCAGGACTCTCACGTTTCTTTTAATAAATAAAATAAAAGTAGTTTCGTGGATGCAATAAAGATTTGCAAGAATGGCTTCGAACTATTTAGTAAATGTTCCGAAGCTGAAGGGGCGAGAAAACTATAGTGAGTGGGTCTTCGCTGCGGAGAATTTTCTAGTCCTAGAGGATATGATTCACTGCATCAAGCCAGATACTGGGAAGAAACTAGAAGCCGCAGATGACGCGAAAACCAAGGCAAAACTTATTATGACTATAGATAGTGCGTTGTACGTACATATAAAAAATGTGACAACCACGTTGGAGCTATGGAACAAGTTAAAGGCATTATTTGACGATTCAGGATTTACACGAAGAATATCCCTATTACGTAAGCTAATCTCAATTCGCCTGGAAAATTGTGTTTCAATGCAGTCGTACGTAACGCAAATAGTCGAGTTGGGTCAAAAATTAAGTGGGACAGGATTTTGTATCAGTGACGAATGGATCGGTTGCTTATTACTCGCAGGATTGACAGAAAAGTTCATGCCGATGATCATGGCTATTGAGCATTCCGGTATACAAATTACAACGGATGTCATAAGAACAAAACTCATGGACATCGAAAAAGAAGTGAGTGGAAGTCAATCGAGTGAAGTTAGCAGTGCATTCGCGAGTGGTGCGCAGAAATGGCAGTCTAAAAAAAATATTAAATTATCTATGGCCAGTGCACAGAGAAATGAAGCAAAGCAGAATGTCAATGTCAACGCTAAAAGTCATATCAAATGTTACCGGTGTCACCAATATGGACATTACAAGACTCAGTGTCCAAATGGAGAAAACAATAATAATAAAAAAGAATCGCAAAATAAACAAACTAATGCATTTAGTGCGGTGTTTTTAAGCGGTCAGTTTAACAAATACGACTGGTATATTGACTCGGGCGCGAGTATGCATTTGACGGCTAACGAACAGTGGATCGTGAATACTACGTATTACAAAATGAAAGAAATCTGTGTTGCTAATAGCGAGAGACTACAGGTATTATGTTCTGGCGATGTGAACATAGTAACAAAAACTGATCAATGTGAATTTGAAGTTACAGTAAAGGATGTTTTATGTGCTCCAGGATTGACAACTAACCTATTGTCCGTGAGCCAGTTAATAAAATCCGGTAACAGAGTTCAGTTCATGAAAGAAGGCTGTGAAGTATTCAATAGAAATAATGAATTAGTGGCTACAGCTGTGCTGATCAATGGATTATACAAGTTGAGAGTACCTGACAGTGTAGTGGCGAATTTGACTGTATCAGGCGATATTTGGCATCGTCGATTGGGTCACGTTAATAGCAGCAGTGTGATGGTCCATGTGGCTAAAAAGAAACGCCAGAAATGGGATAAAAAATCTGAGAAGCAGATACTTGTGGGATATCCAGATGACATCAAAGGCTACCGAATATATAACCCAAGAACAGAACGAGTGACAACAAGCAGAGATGATATTGTCATGGAAGATGAGAAGAACACAGAGGTCAGTATACCAATTACTGAAAGTGGAGAAAACTCATGTTCAGTGGGGGACTTATCTGACAAGGGTTCACCAAGTCCAGCAAGTCCAGAAGCAGAAACCGGAGATGAGGATACACTAATTGACAAAATATTGGATGGGTCAGATGACTCATATATTCCCAGTGAGTATGAAGATGCTCATGATTCACCTAAGCAGCGTGTTAGAAGCAGCAGCAGAATCAGAAAGAAGCCAGAACGATATGGGATGTTAAATGTGTGTGTTCCTGAGGAAGTATTTGATGATGCTAGTGGAATATCTCTAAAAGAAGCATTAAAGGGATCAGAGAAAGAACAGTGGTTATCAGCAGTGAAAGAAGAACTTCAGTGTTTTAAGGAAAATAATGCATGGGAGCTAGTAGATATGCCAACAGATGACAAGACCATAGTGAAGTGTAAGTGGGTGCTACGTAAAAAGCAGAACAGTGATAATAGTGTTCGTTATCGTGCTCGTTTGGTAGCCAAGGGCTACATGCAGAAGTTAAATGTGGACTATACAGAAACTTTTTCACCTGTGGTTAGGCATTCAACTTTAAGGTTATTGTTTGCATTATCTGTTAAACTTGGTTTGGATGTTACACATCTTGATGTTGTTACAGCATTCTTGAATGGGGATCTTGAGGAGACAATTTATATGGAAATACCAGAATGCTTGTTAGATTCTCAATGTCACAATAATAATAATAAAGTACTTAAATTAAATAGAGCAATTTATGGGCTAAAGCAATCCTCAAGAGCCTGGTACAAGAAGGTAGATGAATGTCTAGTTGGCAATGGTTATAAACGCTCCAGATTAGAATCATGTTTGTACACTAAAAACAAGGCTGGTAGAATGACCATAATAGCTTTATATGTCGATGATTTTTTTGTGTTTTCAAACGATGATGTTGAATGTAATAATTTGAAAGAAGTATTGTCTTTAAATTTCAAAATAAAAGATCTAGGACAAGTTAAGAATTGTTTAGGAATGGCAGTTAATATTGATAAAGTTAATGGCACAGTTACATTAAGCCAAGAGAAATATGTTAACCAGTTGTTGGATAGGTTTAACATGGCAGATTGTAAAGTAACTGATACACCTTTAGAGACCAAATTGAATATTAACTTTGTAAACAAAAAATGTGAAAATGACTTACCTTATCAGCAGCTCATAGGCGGACTTATGTATTTAGCAGTGCTAACTAGGCCTGACATAGCTTATTCAGTAAGTTTCCTTAGTCAATTTAATAATTGCTATAATCATGAAACTTGGGCATATGCTAAACGAATTTTGAAATATCTTAAGAAAACTAAACATTTTGGGTTGAAATATACTAGAAGTGGTAATTCGGAATTAGTAGGGTTTGTTGATGCAGATTGGGGGAGTAATGTCGTAGACAGGAGGTCTTACACGGGTCTATGTTTTATGTTAGCTGGAAGTGTTGTTTCATGGGAGGCAAAAAAGCAAAAGACAGTAGCGCTCTCAAGCACAGAGGCTGAGTACATGGGTTTAGCTGAAGCCTGTAGGGAAGCTGTATACTTGATACATTTGGTAAAGGAAATGACTAATGAGACATACACCATAACTTTGTATAATGACAACCAGGGTGCACTTAAGCTGTCTTCAAATGATAATTTTAATAAAAGAACTAAACACATAGATATACGCTACCATTTTTGTAAAGAATGTGTTGTTAATGGTATTGTTGATTTAAAATATTTGGAAACGGCTCAAATGCCAGCAGACCTGTTTACGAAAGGTTTGGGTAGTGTCAAGCATTATCATTTTATGCAGTTGTTAGGTGTGCAGGAGATTAAAATTTAGTTTATGTTATTTGAGTGAATTGGTGAGTAGGTATCTAGATTATTTTGATAAGTGGGGATGTTAATTTTTTATATCAAAATAAGATACTGGTAACGCCATCTGTTATTTATTTGTTGTACTATATATTTTGAATGTATAGTTATATAGTTCCTAATAAATATTCATTTGTTCTGTCTCAGAAAAACTAGTTTGATTTATAGTTGGGAAAGAGAACGCACGAGTTCGGGAAAGGTAAACAAAAAGCACGAGTATGTCCCACATCCCGAACGCTATACGTCCCTGCAATACGCCACTTTTTGAGCAACTGTATTAAAAAATTGGTTTTGATGGATGTCTCGCAACGCTACGTAAGTTATTTGCCAGATCGTTCCGTAATAGTACTATATAATGCATCGTACCATAATACGCGTGCTGAGAAATTGCCGACGACAGCCTCAACAAAATCTGAGATGCAAGAATGGCTCACTTCTAAGGGCACATTTCGACACAAATTTGCGCAAAGTTGAGTTATATGATATAATAAAAAACCATAAAAGTGATTTTATCACTTACAAAATCGATGACTACATAAAAAGTAAAGGATTTGAAGTATTACGCCTCCCTCCTTACCACCCTGAGCTGAATGCCATAGAGAACATCGGGGGCGTCCTTAAAAACTACATTGCTCTAAGAAACGTCGAGCAAAATATGACCAACACAGAAAAACTTATTGAAGAGAGTATTACAAAAATAACAAGTGAGACATGGCGTAATACTTGTAATAGTGTCATTAAAAAAGAAACTGATTATATGAAATATTTTGACACTGATTTTGAATTAATAATAAATTTACAAGATGACAGTGAAGAAGAAACTGACTCTGAAGTTACGATTCTACTTGAAACATTAATTTAAATAAAATATAAATTGTATTCAAAATATTGCTAAAATTAAATGTTTCTTGAATATAAGTTTCTATTTTATTGTACAATGGCGCCGATTCTCTTGTCACAAATGCCTCTAAATTAGACTAAAAATCACTAAAATTTAGTTTATTCCTGTCAAACGACGATTTCCCATTCTGAAATTGACTAAAGTGACACAACTTAACTATATTTTAGTTTGACAGGACTAAGATTGTACGGAGTTATTAGTTTAGTGAAAATGGCAATTTTGCTATTCTGAATTTGACTGTTTTCACCTAAAATTTTAATTGTCAAACTAAATCAGACTATATTTAATCGCGATTAAAAAGGTGTGGAATAAAATTAGTTGACATGAACTAAAATTCACACCGAGACCTTGACTTCGGATGGAAAAACAGTAGTGTATTTTTTCTTTTCTTTTGCATATATCTCGAAAACGGTGAGTCCTATCGCAAAAATAATGAAAATTTGGCCCCCCTTTATAAAGCCCGTAAACCCCTATCACTCAACATGTTGGTACCAAAAAAAAAAAGGTGCAAAAAAAAAGGTGCCAAAAAAAAGGTACCAAAAAAAAAAAAGGTACCAAAAAAAAGGTACCTACATTCCATATAAAACACGTTTAAGCTGCCCCCTCCCTGCGCCCCTCCAGCTCTAAAAGATATTTGAACCGGTAACGACAGCGATGTCGGTGAACAAAATATGACAAGCCCGTCACTTCATAGTGATTTCGTTAGTTCCAATTAAAGCCACCGGGTCAAATATACTGCAGGCACTATACCACGCGGAGTCACGATTGTCAAACTCGATTTTAGTTGTGTCAAAATTGTTATTAAATTTAGAGGTTTTTTTTTGCAGAATAGCTCTAAGATTCTCATAGCAAAAAGTAAGGAATTTTAGTGATAGTTTAGTTAGTTTAGTTCGGTGTACAACAGAATCGGCACCAATGTCTTATTATTTTGTTCATTAGCGATGAGCTTGCTAACGCTATCTGTACTTACGCACACAAGAGCGCGTGTCTATACGCATTACAACTACAAGTATGGCTCACCCGCTTTCGTGAGATAAAACAGCTGTATCTAGTTTGTACGTTCAGTGGCGGACTAAGCCTATCGGGGGCCAGGGGCGGCAACACTAAATGGGGCCCCCCGCGAATGGGCGTCGAAACGCTGCCTCGAAAAAGTTAGGTGTTCTTTTGAAAATTTATACAGAAATAGGAATTACTTTATCAAACTAAACGGAAAAGTTTGAAAATTTTAATACCCCACTCCTGATAGGTATGGTATTCTTTTGACTATTTGTACTATAGGCCTCATCCAATTTCACAAAGCAATAGATTGATGCTTCGGTTGGACTTACGACCTCTCCTCTAAGTTGTTTCTATACTATTGACACGTACACACACTCACTTTGTCTGGAACTCATAGTATCTCATAATTTCAATCAAATTAGTATAAGGCATGCTAACGTGCTCTGGCAGGTGCGATTATGGCGAGCAGTTCGATTCTCACCTGTGGTTTTTATACTTTTTGTTACTTTTTAATAATTACTACTTTAGATTTTGTTTTTTTTATTTTAATACCTAGTAGTAGTTCGATAATTAAAAGGTTCTATTCATTTGTAATAATTATTAGTAGGTAGCAGTTCGATAATCATTAGTTTTTGTCTTGTTCGTCTTGTTCAAATAAATAATAAAGTTAGGTAGACCATTAAGGTGGAACTAGTCGTTATTTTTCCATACAAATTTCGGGAGGATATTACTCCACGGTTTGACATTGTACATCCAAAATTAAACATGATATCGTTTTTCTCATTATTAATTTTGTCTGTACGGAAACAGAATAGTAAAATAAGAAGCTATTTAAAAGTTATAAACCAACAAAGATTAGTTTTTCTTGCAAATTTAACGCAACTTTGGGCGTAAATAAGTAATAAAAGAGGTGTAAAATCTCCAAAACAATGTCGGCACCGACAAAGCTCAATTATCGGAGGGTTCAATAAATTTTATTTGTAATTGATTTATCCACTGGTTCTTTCAAAAAACTCGATCTTCCAAAGGACTTTTCGTAAATTTTTACGCGCTCGTTTCAATATTACTAATTTTACTTTACTACTACAAACTATTTATTATTTTACTAGCGTCTAACTTCTCATCGATGATACTATCTCTGTCGGACACGATGCTAGGTGAGACAGCATGCTTTTTGGCCAACCCCACCAGTGAGTTTGAGCCCGCGACTAGTTCAACCTATTATTTCGATTTCTGTGAGGTAGCCAGATGCAGTTAGTTACGACTGTTCCCTTAATAGAACGTTGTTGGGTCCTGGATACTGTTTGTTAGTGACGAGTGTTTAAATCTACGTTATTATTTCAAAATGCGGTCAAATATAAATATTGAAGCAGGGGCAAATATTATTGCGCTGCGTAATAGTGGTGTTATACAGGGTGTCCAAGAACCTGGCGTCCAACTGGATTCCCACGATGCCCCAAGTTCTAACAGTACTCAGAAAAATATTTGAAAAAATCCACCCCATGTACTTACAGAATTATACTGATTTCAAAAAAAAAGGGGAAATGAGCACCCTGTGACATACTTTTGAATGCTGTGACTGCTAATGCTGATAATTTCGATATTTCTTGGAGGTTTTGTAATCTAGGGTATTGCTGTGTCTAAATAGAATGTAAAAATAATGTACTTATTGTACCATTTTAAAATAAAATATTATTTTAACTAAAGGTGATATGGAAAACTATTGAATTTCGCAACTTTGACCGACTGTAGTGTAAAAAAAATGTACCAAAATAGTATGGCAAGTGACGTCAAATTTTGACGCGTTTATTCCTCTTTTTAAAAAGGTATAATACTTACACATTAATTTGAAAAAAAAAATTTTTGATAATATTTTTAATTGCGAGTGCAAAGTCTTTTACCTCGAGACTATCCGAGCCGAGTCGCGTTTTGTGAAACAATCCTGCAAAAACATCGAGAAGACGAAAACTTTATCGACAAAATTTTGTGGTCAGATGAATCAACATTTAAGAAGGATGGCTACATGAACCTACACAACTTGCACGAGTGGCATGTGGAAAATCCGCACTTGATGCGAGAAGATAGATCCCAGTACCGGTTCAAAGTGAACATGTGGACCGGTATTCTCTGTGGGAATATTATTGGTCCATTTGAGATGCCCGAGAATTTGACTGGCGAATCATATTTAAATTTTCTTCAAAATGATTTGCCAAACTTACTAGAAGAGACCCCACCAGATATGTGGTTCCAACACGACGGCTGTCCAGCACATTTTCGCGTATCCGTTAGAGAGTTTTTGGACGAGCAATACCCGAACAGGTGGATTGGGCGATCAGGAACAATCCCGTGGCCAGCCCGCTCACCTGACTTAAATCCGCTGGATTTTTTTTTCTGGGGAACTATGAAGGAGCTCGTTTATGCGAAGCCCATTAATGACATCGCTGACCTTCGTGAGAAGATAACACAAGCAGTGCAGGTGATACGTCAAAAAAGTTACTCGCGAAACATAAAGCGGTCCTTTTTAAGGAGAGTGAGAGCTTGTATTGCCGCGGGTGGTCAACATTTTGAACATTTATTGTAATAAAATATCTTTAAACTAACATTCTTTGCTTTTATTCTACTGGGAACCCATCTACCTGTGTGTATTTCCTTCTTGCTCACTCTTGGAACCGAAGTAAATAATAGTAGTAACATAACAGTTTCTAAGATAAGAAAGGGTCCGACAGTTACCGTTAGTAGGTAGGCACTTCGTAAAAATTGGGTTGTTGAGTAAAAATATTATCAAATTTTTTTTTTTCAAATTAATGTGTAAGTATTATACCTTTTTAAAAAGAGGAATAAACGCGTCAAAATTTGACGTCACTTGCCATACTATTTTGGTACATTTTTTTTACACTACAGTCGGTCAAAGTTGCGAAATTCAATAGTTTTCCATATCACCTTTAGTTAAAATAATATTTTATTTTAAAATGGTACAATAAGTACTTTATTTTTACATTCTATTTAGACACAGCAATACCCTAGATTACAAAACCTCCAAGAAATATCGAAATTATCAGCATTAGCAGTCACAGCATTCAAAAGTATGTCACAGGGTGCTCATTTCCCCTTTTTTTTTGAAATCAGTATAATTCTGTAAGTACATGGGGTGGATTTTTTAAAATATTTTTCTGAGTACTGTTAGAACTTGGGGCATCGTGGGAATCCAGTTGGACGCCAGGTTCTTGGACACCCTGTATAATACAAATGTCTAATGAAGCCGGATTAAGTGTGAGTGTTCTCATTATCACTTATAATATTTCGTAATTTACTTTGCATAAATATTGTTACGAGCTGGGGTTCGGGATAAATAAATTTATGCCAGTTTACACCAAAAACACACTTTAGTTAATTAATCACAAATACATTAATCAGAAACTTAAGCAGAATCACTTGTAGCTCACTGTTAGTTCACTGTTGTTTACTGTATCGCATTCCTAGCTGAACTGCCATACACCAGTTAGTTAGTTATAAATGGCATCTCGCAGTTGACCACTGGGGGTTGAGACTGCTTAACCGAGCGTTTCCTGTGGGAGCTTTAAGCGAACTTAAAGCCTCCGGCCAGGGCTTACAAACTAAGGTAAAATATTAGGCGACTGAGCGTCGCTAATAATAATCGAGCACCCAGACGGGGCAGGCTGGATCATGATGGGGGGGTTTAGTGCTACAGGCTCAGCTGTGCCCCCAGCAGGCACAGCTTCACTGAGTAGGGGATATGATAGGGGGGGGGGGGGGGGCGGTTACGATTGCGACCTCGGCGGCGAGGTCGGAATGTATTCCTAGGTGGTTTGCGTTTGCAAACCGTACTGGTGGCCTTACTACTCTCCTGAAGGAGGGTTATGGGGTCATCAGGGTCGGTGAGAATATGTCTCGGACGGCGAGTCTTACTAATTTTAGAGGGGGCATAGCGCGCGGCCTCGACAACCACAGGGTTGCGATGCTTCGCGGCTGCATCAAAGAAACGCTTCGAGTTGTGTTTCAAAAATTGATGGATCGTGGGGACTACCATACACCGCTGGCCCTCTATTTATATGTCGAGTGTAAGCTTCTCGAAAGTTCGCGGCCATAATTCGAGAACATTATAGTACTTACAGGAATGATCTAGAATGCTGCAAAACGACACTCAACCATCTAGAACATTCTGGAAGGGTTTATAATGTTCTAGAAAAATCTGTCACGAATCGACATATCGTGTAGTTCTGCTACTAGATAACAGATGGCGTTAGCGTCTACGTAACAATATTAATCAAAGGTATTGTTAATCCTTTTACTCAGACGATTCCCTAATAAATAAAGTTTTAAATTCAATACGAGGTTTCAATAATAGAAAAGAAAAATATGAATAATTTTAAAGATTACCTACTTAATTTTTTTTAGTTTTTTTTTTATTTTCTTTTTTTTTGTGTTTTTTCTACTTTTATTAGTGAATGATGACTTGATGAGTTAATTATGTGTAATAATTTGTTTTTCTTAATTGTTACTAATAAAGTAAACAGTTTTAGTATTTTGCTTATAAGGTGTCTAACAGTATTCCATTCTTTGTTCTAGAGAAATACTGTGTTAAGAGATACGAGGAAAAGGGGCCTTGCTAGTCGAGCGCGAAGTGGAAGGCCGCTTATTAAAGAGGAGCAGCGACGGCACATGGTGAATGAATATGAAATAAATGATTTCATTAACCATTCTCCATGCACTCCTAGCTGAAGGTTTGCATCACCGAAGACCAGCTAAAAAATAAAAAGGCATTCAACATGGTATTTCTCGTATTTCTAGTACATAGGCCAAACATTTTTATATTGTTTTTGTAATGGATATTATTGAAATTGTTTAAATTGAAATTGTTTATTGGGTCTCAAACAGTTACATTTGCAGATGTGATTGAGACAGCCCCAGTAAGTAATTAATAATACTTGTGTTGGGGTTGACTCGCTCTTTCCCTTAATTGTTAGCTATACACTATTGAGACTCTGTAACAATTAAAATAAAACTAATAAAGCTAATTGAACTAATTTAGAAACAAAGAGAACACAATGATATAAAAAAAAAAGTAATAATAATAATAATAACCCCACCGCCGTATCTCTACGTTGACGTCGTGGTGGGGCTTGCGCGCTCCGAACTCTGGGTCTGTGCCGGTGGAGTTTACTTTGCCGAAACAGGTCTAGGGTGAGGAGCCAGACCAAGAGAGATACGTGAACCCGCAGGGCAGCATGTGGCGAGCTGTTGGGCAGTAGCGACCCCACGGACCCTATTTCCCGGGAGAAGTCTTGTTCTTCACCTCTGGCTTGCCTTTATTGGCCGGCTGGAGTGAACACTGACGGGAACAGAGCTCCCACCTCATTCTTGCCTTTATTGGCCGGCTTGAGTGGAGATTCGCAAGAGCAAACGTGCTCGGAGGAAGGAAGTATTCCAGTAAGTGCTTGTAGGGATCTTGACCATTTTCCGGGCTCTGGGATTGTTCTGAGAGCCGTGGAATACCTCTCCACTCCTCAAGCACCTCAGGACATGTTGCCCCCTTGTCGCTACGTCACTATGTGCTAGCGACCGTTTCCGGGGGCCCATTATTGAGTGTGCAAGTCACCCCCTGCCAATTTACTGTGTATATTATATAACATTGGTCAGGCAGGGGACATAGTTCTTCCATAGTTCAAGGTACCCAATCCATGTAGCCACCCAAACCCATAGGCCCAATGTGTTTTGTTTCCATGTTCTGCAATAGTCCTGCACCAACCGGGGGTTGTCCTTGGGTGCACTTGCATAGTGCATACAGGGATAATCGTCGGCTGGTGCCTCCTCGTCATTTAAAATTGTCTAAGGGGCCTCTGCGAGTTGGCTTCGGCCCCTCGTACGCCTTCCAAAGGTCCGGGACCCCAGGGTCCCGAGATAAGCCAAAGACAAAAAATAATAATAATTAGCAGCTCTATGTATTTTGCAATTGTGGGTATGTGTTTGTGTGACTGTAGTTGTGTCTGATCATGGGTTTGTTTGTATGTGTGTGGGTGTGTGTGTGTGTGTGTGTGTGTGTGTGTTTTATGTTTGTGTGTGTGTGTGTGTGTGTGTGTTTTATGTTTGCGTGTGTGTATTAGTGTGTGTTTATATATGAGTTTACGTGTTAGCTGATAGTGCCATTATAAATCGCTATTAAAGGTACAGTTAGGTGATCAAAAAGGTATAAGATTATGAGAGAAGTATGCATGTAAGTCTAACTAGAATATGCTCTGTTTGTTCGTAGCTTAGAGTTTTTAACCACTCAGTTATAACTATTTTGCATTGATGCGAGACCTCATGGTGGAACTTAAGTTTAGCGTTAATTTTATTGTATATGTAGGCTGATTGGCATACATACTGGCGCTTTGCAAAAACCGTACGTACCGGTGTAGTGGAAGCCACAATATCTTTCCTCCTCTTAGCCTGTCTTTCTGAGTTAACTGGAAGGTATTTATGTAAATATAGAATGATGTTTAAAAGGTATAGTTTCCTGACAGATAATAGGCCATCAATTCTATATAGATCGAGTGTGGGATACCTATGTGGCTTAAAATAGATTACTTTTAAAAGTGATCTTTGGGCTCTTTCTAACTCTAAAAACTTAGTTTTATTATTATAAATACTTATCCTGTATATTGCGCATCCGTGATGACCTTTTACTTAAGTACTGAAGATATTTTGGTTTTGTTTGGGATTTGATTATAAGTATTTCTCGAGTTTTGGGAGCCCCCCTGGACCCCGGACCGGGGCGGATCGCACCTGCCGCCACCCTCCTTAGTCCGCCAGTGTGTAGGTCCCACAATTGACATAAAGTTAATTTTGCTATGTACAATATCGTTACAAAAACTCTCTTCCATTCCGTTCCATGGCAATGTAAATTGAGCCTAATGGAACAAGTGACGTAGGGCCAGATTCTCGAACGCAAATTATCGCGAAATTAATGTGACAAATCGCGTAGACTGCTGTGATTGGTTGAATGATTTATCAATAGTCAATCGCAGCAGGTTACGCGCGTTATTAAAAATATTCAAGTTACAGCGGAAACTAAACTTTATGTAAAATAATGTATTTTTTTTTTTCTATATCATATAAATTGTGGATACAGTTCGGGTGAATACGTACGGGCTAGCGACATGGCGAGCACGGCGAACCGATAGTAGCGGAACTTGGTGCGGTGGTCGGCGGAGCGCAGACCGAGCCCGGTCAACAACGCGCCGCATACGTCCGCTGCTAAAGTTGCCACGCACAATCCCGCCGCCGCTCTGAGGGACACATACGGAAATTACTATGACTTCAACAAAACAGTGACGCCGTGACTTTTTGGATCAAAGTCATCATCATCATGAATTGCTTTAAGGGCGAATTTTACCAATTAAACTGAACACGATCAGCACATCTAAACCACTTTCTAAAGCTGTCAGTGTCATCCATAATAATGATGACAGTGATGAAATTCTCCCTGAGAGGTTGTTGATAAAACTGGACAAGGCCAAACACAACGTTTTTTGTGTGGCCTCACTCGATAATATTGTATAATTTTTTGGGTTTAATGTTTTTAAAAGGTGAGAGAGAAAGCTGATGAAATGTAAAACTTTTAACAAAGCATCACTAAAATCATTTTCAGGACTTTATTGATCTGACAACATTGATATTAATTTCAATCATTTCAGTTGATGGTCTACACTATGTACTATGTAAATAAGGTTCTTTTATAAAACCTGCCCACTTGCCCAGTGTTACCTGCCATCACGCCATAAACGACTGGATTAAGAATTCTTTATTTCGTTAGTTAAAAATGTTCGTTCAAATTAATTTTATTGCTTCAGTCTTTATGTCCCAAAAGTAAAATCAATAATTTTAACTGTATTGACAGTCAACACGGCATATTGCTGTGGCCAAATCCAATTTCATTAAATTCATTATTTTATGGACACAATAAAATATTAACATAATTTTAATACTCCGTATTTTGGGAATGCAATACCTTAACAAATATTTCAAACCATTGTTGTCATAATCATTAAACTGCCACTCGATACCAAACTTGGGAGATTAGACATCAAACTAAAATAGGAGGTGTTAGTAAGCGGATTACAAACTTTGAGTAGAGATAGCAGGATACTGAGCAAGATGGATAAAAGCAGTTTTCGAATCGTCTGCACGAATCCTCAGATTAACACTATGGATAACTAAAGATTACCGCTTTGGTAATTCAACATAGGGGTATACCATTAGGGGGTGGCCATTCGCTCTTATACAGGGTGTCCGGTAATGAATGGACAACCTTGAAATAGCATTATTATATTATATTATTGACCTTATTGCCGTTCTGTAAAAAAAATTTCCAAGTAGTACCTAAGGTACGATTTTTTTTAAATACTGTGCAATTTCTAGTCACACTATTTAGTGCCTCTCTTCGGCATAGTCAACGAGTAATATTATAACAACAAATAACCTATAGAATTCATTTATTTGTGGTCGTGGTGAAAACAAATAAAAAAGGTAATAAGGTACAAGAGTTTGTATTTTTTTCTAATAAATCTTAGAATATATAATTTATGAAGTGAAAACTTCTTTAGGCGAGTTGAGTGATTTTTTTTTTGGTCTTACTTACGGGTTCGCTTCAAACAGTCCGCAGCCAATTTTTTTGTATCTTTTTTAGAACGGGCATAAAAAAGCAGGGTAAGTATATGACTTACGCAGTCGTAGAAAGTCGCAGGCCTCCTTTTTGAACCGAATACATAAATCTGACAATGGTATATTGAGGGCCATATACGAGGTAAGTTAACTATTTCTTCGTACATATAATATGGCAATTAATATTCCAGCTAAAATAATAGGTACTTATCTAATAATTTATAATTATTTAACTATTTGTAATTTATAGTTTGGTGTAAATTATAAATTTTATATGGCTGTATTCCTGAAATAAAAACCGGCCAAGTGCGTGACGGACCAGGCACAATGAAGGGTTCCGTAGTTGGGATGAATTTATCCCAAGAACAAACTTAACATTGTAGTTGAAAAACATGTTCTCCCATACATTCCAACTGTAAATGTAAGTTTGTACTCAAAATATTGAGAGATTTAGCATGTTATTTTATAGGTTTTCCTGTAACCTACTAATAGTATAATAATCTATAAAAAAAAAACAGAAAATAGTTCTTTATTAATAGTAAAGAACTATTTTCTGTATTTTTTTTCAAAATTTTAGGCTCCTATTTAAGACTCTCATAGTAGGTTCTGTGCATTATATTCGGAGCAAATTGGCTGAGTCACAGCCAATTTGCTCCGTCTGTCACAGCCTGTGACAGACGGATAGACAGACACAAGAGTGATCCTATAAGGGTTCCGTTTTTCCCTTTTGTGGTACGAAACCCTAAAAATGATTTGATTTTGTTTTGATAATTCCTATTAAATATGCTATTTCAAGGTTATCCATTAATTACTGGACACCCTGTATTACGGATCAATAGGTGTTGGACAAAAACTACCATGCGATTATGTATCATGTGCGCTTCAACTGATCTGTCTTGACCTGCCTTGTACAGGCTGCACATCACCTACCCTACAAATGAGTAAGTATCTCCCGGGCCTCCAACTCACGGTAGTGGAAGGAACCGTGGGGTTTTATTTGGTAGGAGTCCTCCCCAGACGGAGAGTATCCATATGCATTTCCTCACGCAAGCAAAAAAAAAGCTATGATAAGGCCCCTAAAGTATCACTCACTTAATATAAGGCGCGGGTCTTGCAGCGTAGCAGCCGGGCTGTGCAGTGATGTCGAAGGGCAGCGGTGTGGGCGCTTCAGGGTCTATACAGTGCATGAAGAGGCCTTGCCTCCATCCCGCCGCCATCAGCCAGTCTGCCGACGCCAGCCCCAGCACCATCAGAATCACCACCAACAACCCACATATCAGCGCGATCACCTGGAACGAAAATGTGTATGTCTAGTTAGGACGATAATCATTATTATTGAACTACTTCTCTCGTTTCAATGAGTCATTCCCGCTCGTCCACACCCCGTCGTCCACACCCCGTCATCTCACGTCTAGTCTAAGAGTTACCTAATAATGAAAATATGATGATAGTATTTCCTTATATAATAAGTAATCAAAAACCCATGGCTAAAAGAAGTGAGAAATATATTCGTAGAGACGAATAAAATTCATTCAAGAAGCTCAAATTGAATTAACCCACGGTAACATATCGGTTGGACATTTTCTTGAAATCATGCGGTGTTAATCTGTGTGCGTGTGTACTAACTTAACGATTATTAAATGTGATTCTAATTACTCGTAAGTTTTTTAAGGTTTGTAAAATTCTACTATTACTGACAAAAATTGTAAATAGTTATGTTGTAAAAATGGTTACGTTTAAATTATTGTAAATTAAGTTGATCTGTGATACAAATTACTCTGTTGTTGCTTTTAATTATTGTAAAATAAGATGATCTCTGATGAAAAATAACATATAACATATTATGTTGTTATTATATACTTTAAAAATGTTTATATAATACCAAAAAAATATTAGTTAAAATATTGCCTTTTAACTATTGTAAATTATGTTGATCTGTGATAAAAACTAGAATTGTTGTTAATTATTTTAACATTTGATGATTTTAAATAAAACAAAACTTAATAGTTATGTTGTTTTTAAATTAATTAAACCGTTAAATCATTTATTTAATTTAAAAATTCTTTACACTAACTCTTAAACTAGACATGAAACGAGGTGCGGACGACTGGGAATGTTGCGTTCTGTTCGTCTACACTGTGAACGAACAGAACGCATCTTTCCCAGTCGTCCGCAGTGTGGACGACGGGGTGTGGACGAACGGGAACAACCCGTTTCAATCAGCACGAAATATTCAGATTGCAGCGGTAGGTATCACGGCGTCCTCACCTTCCGCCTGACGCAGGTCCTCACCGGACACGGTTGTTTCGGGAGGTTCCTGTTTCGGATAAGGCGGGAGGAAACGCCCGGGTGTCACCATTGTGTGGATCACCCGGAGGACACGGTGGAGCACACAGTGGAGGTCTGCCCGGCTTGGGCGGAGCACCGCCGTGTTCTCACGGAGGCGATCGGCGGCGGCGATCTCTCGCGTCCAAACCTGGTCCAGGCCATGGTGCGGAGCGAGAGTGTATGGGAAGCCGTCACCTCCTTCTGCGAAGCAGTAATGCTCGCGAAGGAGGAAGCGGAACGCGTGAGGGAGAGGCAACAGCCGCGCCCTCGCGCCCCTAGCCGCCGGCGCCGTAGGAGACGCCCTGGGCGGCGGGAATCGATTGCTGATTCCCGGCCACCGTAGGCGCGGGGTTGCGGACGACGAGTAATGGGCAGCTCGCCGTCCGGTAAGGAACAGGCCCGGGTCGACGGCGCGTTGTGCTCCACGCGCGCCTCAAAGAGATGTCAGCAGTGACGGGGTCAATTGGGCCGATGCCGCCGGGGTCGCGGGTAGTTCGAAAGAGATACCGTGGCCCTGGCACGGGCAGTTGAAGGAGCATGGGTGGGTTTTAGTCAGTAAAAGTCTGACACGCCCTCCCGCTCTGCCCAGAGCGGGAGAAGTCATTTGATGATTTCCCATCCACAAAAAAAAAAAAAAAAAAAAAAGGTATTGCTCATGCCGTCTATTGCCGACGCATAACATACTCCTTTTGATACTCTTTGATTCTACTATTTTTTACCGACGAGGAGGTTCTATGTTCGATGCTTCAATGTACTTTTTTTGTACTATGGGCTAAAGTTCCGCATGATCACCTCAAAGGCGATAAGCGCATGCACGGCTCACGACTCGATCGCACAATGTTCGTTTGTCACTAACTGCGCTCTCACAGGAATATTTTCTTAAGTGAGCATGCTTAAGTTTTGTCCATAGTACTTATGATTACCGATTTCTCCGTCAATTGTGGACCGATTTTGAAAATCTTTTTGTTAGAAAGGGTATGCTCTCGAGGTGGTTCCATTGTCACCAAGTCAGATTCTGATCAGGGGATACCATGGAAATCGAGGGAAATCCTCAAATATAATATATGCACACCTATATTTGTTTTTTTTTCATAGTAACTCGTGCATTTGCTCTCGGAAAGCACCATTTGGTGAAGTGGAACTGATGATGTAGACCACAGATGGCCACCAGAAATACTCAATCTAAAATACTATAATAATAAAATAATGTGTGTGTAAGTGCAGGAGTTCTCGGTACCGTCCGAAACAATTGCGAAGGCGGAAGTGTGGGTGTGTGTGTATGTGCTACTGTGTGTGTGTTATGTGCTGACGCTACTCGTCTTGAGTGTATGCATACATTCACAGCGTATTTGTACATTTGGAAACCACATATAAAGCGCGTGTCGCTTCGTAAGATAAAAATACTGAACTTATGGTGAAGTGAAGTTGATGGTGACTTTACCATCAGCTCCAGTTCTTCTGGTTCTTATCAGGAGAATAACTCAACAATTAACGTTTCCCTGCATCGGGAAAAGCAATATTTTGTATTATAACTTGATAAATGGATGGAAATCGGTTTTTTTTTTTTTTGCAAAAAAAAGGTTTATATTTTATTGTCATGGACAACTGTATGGTTCTTCATGTTTTTTGTATGTCTGTCATAAAAACTTGGAAAAATACGAGCCTTTTATTTTGGTAGTTCCTGGCAATTTTACAATCCACATCTACTGGCGGACTAAGCTTGCCAGGGGCCGGGGCGGCATATAAAAATGAGGCATGCATTTCCATCTCTACATTAAGCTATTCACGGTCGTAGCTTTTTTTATATGGGGGATCATCGAAAAGCAAGAAAGTAGGTTGCAAGAGTGAGTCGAGCTCGCATTTTTTTGTCTCGAAGTTCTAGGTTAGGTTTAATTTGAACATTCATACGAAAATAGGTGTTGCTTGGTCGACTTATACTGAATCATAGGTAAACAGAAGTTACTTTGTCGACTTACCCAAAAACTTTGAGTAGGATGCAACAGCGAGCGAAGTGAGCTGGAAAATTTTATCACACCACATTCTGTACATTAATAGGAATTACTTTGTCGACTTATGCTGAATAGTTTGACAGTTAAAAGAGCGTTAACTATAGCATGAATGGGCCTGCTCTTGGATTATTTTTGCAAAAAAGTTTGAGTAAAAGAGAGTAAGATGTAAATGCGAGCGAAGTGAGCTCGAAAATTTCTGCTATAAGTAAATGCTTCTTTACTTCCTACATATTTTGGGCATTTTTTGGATTTTTTTAAAAGTACTTTTCTAGATTTCCTACGATCGGGGGCCCGGGGCGGACCGCTCGCCCCTCCTCCTCCTAGTCCAACTTTTTAAATGCATCAATTTTATTAAACTAATCACCCAGCAAACATACACATAACATAAACATATCTCACACACACACACACACATCACACATCTACACCATACACATCTCTACATACATACCTACACACATATCACACACACACATAACATACACACACATATCTGCTATTATTTTTTCAAGAGTGTAATAGTGTGCTGAATATCCTGGCTGCAGCATCAGACCAATAATTCCATAATCTTGCATAGTCATATAGCATACATGGGTGTTTCTTTTAGGTCACACAAATGTAGGAAAGTACAGTAAATACCCGTTATGCGTTTAAGATCCCTACCGCAGCTAACAAAAGAGCTGATGACCTTGCAACGGCTGAACCGATTTTGATAAAACATGTCTAAGAACCACCGCTAGAAAACCTGCTTTCAAATAAAAAAAAAACCGCATCCAAATCGGTTCACCCGCATGTGTGTGTGTGCGCGTCTAACACCTAATTCGGCCCGTTTTGATTTTGTATACGGCCTCTTAAGAGCTACGGAGCCACAGACAGACACACACAGCCCCGCACACACACATAGCGCAAACACCCCTCTTTTTACGTCGGGGGTTAAAAATAGAAATAGTGTACCTACTGAATTCACACCACTTTTTCTTGGCGATTGATGATTGTTTCTGCTGACCCAGGTGTTAAGTAACAAATAAAAAAATATTTACATTGTTTAGGTGTTAAAATTATTAATGAAGTATTATTATTCTGATTGCAGACTGGGAATAAAATGTAACTAAAAATAAAAATAATTGTTTCTTTCGGACTACCTCATAGAGTATTAAAATTATTAATGAAGTATTATTATTCTGATTGCAGACTGGGAATAAAATGTAACTAAAAATAAAAATAATTGTTTCTTTCGGACTACCTCATAGAGTATTAAAATTATTAATGAAGTATTATTATTCTGATTGCAGACTGGGAATAAAATGTAACTAAAAATAAAAATAATTGTTTCTTTCGGACTACCTCATAGAGTATACACACACAAACACCATAAAATTAATTTGTATGTATGCATGTAGGAATGAATATTAAAATAAATGAAATCTTTTAGAAACTAGCCATGATATCTCCTCAACTGCTCATAATATGCGAGATTATATGCCATAGAATTGATACAGCATACTTAAGTACCTACATTTTCTACAAGTTAAAATAAAAATAGAGATGTGGAAGACTACCTGCATGCATTTTACATAACGTTTTAATGAATTACTGATAGAGCGTGACTCGTGAGTGGTGAAATAATAGGTTGGGGAAAAAGTTTCTTCGCATTTTTTAAGAAAATTCAAAACATTTTTTAATATACATTATTTACATTTATCTAAAGTATGTAGGTACCATTTTGTTCGATAACTTTTTGCCATCTTGTAGGTAGGGACATGATCCCATTGCTATAGAAATTTTGGGACTTCTGATCAAAATACCGCGACAAGTGGTTTTGGCAGTCCTCTCGTGATGTTAACCTGACACTGCCTAAAGAATTCTGAAGAGACCAAAACAGGTGGAAATCTGAAGGTGCAAGGTCAGGACTATACGGCGGATGCATTAACACCTCCCAGCCAAACTCTCTTAATTTTTGCTGAGTGGCTAAAGATGTGTGAGGTCTAGCGTTATCATGATGAAAAACCATACCCCTTCTGTTGATTAATTCCGGTCGCTTTCTCTCAATTTCTTGCTTTAATCTCATTAGTTGTTCGCATTAGAGTTCAGAATCGATGGTCCTGCCTGGTGGTAACAGCTCATAATTAATAATGCCCTTCCAATCCCACCACACACACAGCATCACCTTGTTGCGAGTTAACCCGGGTTTCGCCACAGTCTGTGAAGCCTGACCGGCCTTTGACCACGACCTTTTTCGCACGTTCTTGTCGTACGTGATCCACTTTTCATCACCAGTTATCAGCTTCTTCAAAAATGGTTCGGTTTCATTACGTCGTAATAAAGAATCACAAATGAGTACACGGTTCATTAGGTTTCTTTCAGTGAGCTCGTGAGGTACCCAAATATCGAGCTTTTTGTGTACCTACCCAGTTTTTTTCAAATGCGCCAAAACTGTTTTGTGGTCAATTCCCAGTTCTTCAGCTACGTCGTAACTACTGATATCTTGCTCCACTTTTTCAAAAATGGCATCCATTTTATCCGTAATAGGGCGACCAGAGCGACGTGCATCTTTGACATCAAAATTTCCGGATTGAAAACGCTTAAACCAAATTTGTGCTACTCTCACAGACACTACACTGGGTCCATAAACATCGCAAATTTTTTTCGCGGCTTGCGTTGCATTTTTACCTTTTTTGTAGTAAAATTTTAAAATGTATCGAATTTCTTCATTAGATTCACTCATCTTGACAGTACGAAAAACAAATGAAAATCACACATTTTCCTAATTTGAATTTGGAATTATGTTCATTAAAATTTAAACTTTCAATGATACCAAAACCAGCCAGATACAAATAGTATAGCCAAAGAGATTTTATTTTAAGTTCATACATACTATAATGCGAAAAGACTTTTTCCCCAACCTAATATATGCAAGTAAGTACCTACATACATTTTACCACTCACGCTCTATCAGTAATTCAGTATTATCTACTTCCTTAATTGTATATTTCCTACCGAACCCTACCCTAGCTGAAGTACCTTTCATTTATATTGCTCATACGTTCTGTTTCTCTTAGGTAGACAAAACTAATGATACGCGACTAAGACTCACATTTTATTTTAGGGAATAAGTAGTTGCATCTTTCCTGAGTTGAGTAGTTAAATAAAAGTCAAAAACAGTATTCCTATTGAGGAACATACAGTGTAAAGAGGAACTATTAAATTGGAAAGAAAAATATTAAAGGGTCGGTTTCATTGTTATCCATTATTAAATGAATGTAGATATCATTACCTACTTATTGAGAACTAAGTTACATACAATCCATGGAACGCATGAAAGTTGAGTTGAATAGTTATTTAATAATCTCTACATTAATATTCCAGAACAACAAACGAAGCTGAGTAATAAAACTAATATAACATACTATTAGTCATAACAAAAATATTACCGCAGCAATTATTCACGAAGAAAAATAATAATATATCATCCATCACGAGTGGCTCAAATGAGACGCAATAAATAGAAGTCACAATACGCAGCATGGTGGGTGTGCGTCAAAGTAGGTACCTTTATTCGAAAGAAAGAAAAGCGGGAAAGTGAGACGCACCCGTCGGACGGTGTCTAGAGGTGAGGAGGGCGCGCGGGACGCGGTCATCGATCGCAGTCCCCGACGGCGGCGCTTGGGGAGGGCGCGGGGACCGCCATCAGCTGTTAGAGACGGCGACGATCCGCCTCTCGGACTCCCCAAGCACACTTCACGCGTGCTCCTTATAGCTCCTCTATTGCCTTAAGAGTTTTAAAGCTAAGTACGTATTGCATGCGACACCGGCGCACTTTTATACTCCCCTACCTAGCAATCCTAGCATTGTTGTCTACTGTTCTATTGGATAAAGCAAAGTTTTGCTTTAGCTATAGCAAGTAAGTAAGTATTGTTTTGCCTAAAGCTGATTTCATTGCTATTGAGGCTATAGAAAACTCACATGCCTAGAAAAAAGTACCTATTTTACAATAACTAATTCTTCTAGCTAACAATGGTATTCTGTGTCTGTGTGACCACAGAGCAGATAAATTATTTGTTCTGTGTGTGTGACGTTACCCAGGCACTGATCAATTCAACGTATAATACAAACGACCCCGTCTTTGAAAAGTACTCCTACCTTTACAAAATATTTTTAATGAAAAGGGTCAAATATGTCTATTAATCAACTCTTCATCCCAGGCGGAAGCATCTGTCATCAAGAGGGATTTCATTCATTAAATTATAAAGCGAATGAGTTCACATTCGGTCCTTCCGGTCATTTGTAAAGGGGGAAGTACAAAACATAGTTTGAAGATAGTTTCAAAGTATGTTTTGTCCTATATGCATACTTGCATATGCATATTTTCATAGATTAAAGCAGGAATAAAGTATATTTTTATTGATAGAAGACATTAGGTAAGAGAACACTCCAGAATATATTGATAATTAAGTACGGCTTAAGGACGCCAAAACCCTTCTAATTTTAGGCTTCTGTCATATGCATAGGAGGATGATGAAGATTCATCATCCTCTTGTTCTTATCCCAATTCATTGGAGGTCGGCGCTGCATGCTTTCTTTCATTGTCAGTCATCTGCCACACAATCCACCCATTGTTTATTCCGTCTTCCCCTACTCTTATAGCCATTCACATTCATAATCAAAACTTTCCTCATGTCATGTTTTACATTTCGCTTAGATGAACACGAAAAGCCCATTGATTCAAGCCCTGCGCCTGATCTCTCTCCGGTCGTGTCGGATTTCCGTACCATCGGACTATGAGAGTGAGGAAAGAGAGAGTGCACCGTGTTTGAGCACACACTTGTGCACTATAATATATTATCTCCCGCGCCGAGGCTGGTTTCTGTTGAGATTGGTTGCCATGAAATGCCATGGCCGAGATTAATCAATTTAAACTCGTCATCAATATTGCAAACAGACACTACTTTCATCATTATTTATCTATTGCAGAAAACGAGGCAGGTATACATGGCACGAAAAACTCCTTAGATAAAATAAAACAAAGTAGAACACATGAACATACATGTATACATAATGTAGTTAAGAGGGGGGATCGAAAATCCAATTTCCGTTCTCATATGCACTACAATGCAAACCAATCCGGTTCAGTTGCTCCTAATACTCGCCACTTTAATACGCAAGTGGCGTTCAAAGGCATAACAGCGTAATCGTATGAAGTATATCAGCCCAAATTTTGTCCGCAACTTCTGGGTCAGGGTTCAATTAAATCGAAACGGTCGTGTCTTTATGTTAAAGCTTCATTTATTTTTAGCCAGTACTTTTAATACTTAGGTGCAGGTATATTGAACGAAGTGCTTTCGAAGACATCGTCTGAAATTGGCAATTAGGCTCATCAGTTTAATGAGGTTGATACAGAGAGAGGAGAGTACAACAGAGTACCATCCCGGTCCACCCCTAGCACTTTCAATCATCAACCTCACCTATTCGGAATAGGTGAGGTTGAAGATTGAAATGTGGCAGGTTGCGTCGTGAATAGGAATAGGCTATTCCTATTCACGACGCAACCTGCCACAGTCAGGGTTCATTAAAACCACACGGCAACAAAAAATTACAAGTCTACCGAGAACAACTGCACCCTAATTGCGTAACACACTATCAATCGGAATCTGAATCATTTTGAAGCAAATTGCTAATCCATTGCTTCATATTATGTTCGAAAAATTTGTCTGCTCGACAACGTAAATAACGCAATGGATTTTGTTGAACTGTTAAAATGAAACCGATTCCGATTGATAGTGTGTTACGCAATTAGGGTGCTGTAGTGCTATTCTGTAAACATCTCACCGTGATAACTTAGGTGAAGTGAGCGTGAAGTGAGCCGACATTCCACCTGATGCTAGGGGTTGACACTATTGACAGTTCACTTTAAGATCACTTCACCTAAGTTTTCACGGTGAGATTTTTACAGAATAGAACGGCTGGTGTCCACAGGCATTACTTTTTCGATAAATTAATATGTCTAACAATAGTAGGCTGAACTTTTTTTTATGATTCGAACCTGTGCAATTTGGTTGGCAGGCATCTCGTCTTGCTCTGTGGCGAACTGCGGCGGCGGTGGTAAGACTGGCGGCGGGAGGGCGCGCGGGTTTGAGCGGAGCCCGCCCGGGCCTGCGCCCGCGCGCCCCTGCATGCGCTCGCTACCGGCCCGCCACCACAGCACGCGAACCCGTGCACAACTCAACACATCACACCACTACCACTAATGCTCTCAACAGCTTTGACACTAGTCTTCAACTCCACGATTAATCACAACATCAGCCTTCCCTTACTACTTTGTGGGGTTCAATTGTTTTTATATTGTTTTTATTTTCAAAACATCTAGCCAAATGAAACGTTTGCTGTGTGCTGGTAGTACTAATAAGCTGGAAGACAGTGTTCAGAATTATAAAAAAAAATATATAAGAATATACAGAAGGGTACTATCTAAAGCCAAAAAATTAACAATAACTGAAACTATTAACAATTCTTGTAATTTAAGTAAAGAGGTTTGGAAAGTAATAAATAAAAGCACGAATAAAATAAAAGCACCGCATTCTGAAATTCCCTTGCTAAAATTTGAAGGTAAAATTATAGAAAATCCCTTAGATGTTGCAAACGTATTAGTCAACCAATTCAACTACAAATGTATTTTGAGTAATGTTAAGAATTTAGATCCCCATATATTTCTAGAACAAAGCACAAAAAGAGTTCAAAATGACATGGTTATTGCGCCTGTTACTCCAAATGACATAGTGAAAATAGTTAATGGTATGGAGAATAAGAAATCATGTGGCTATGACGACATTCCAATAGCAGTTATTAAAGAAAATTTAGATTTATTAACTGAACCTTTGACTATTTTTTACAATAAATGCATTTCAGAAGGTATCTTTCCGGAACAGTTTAAAATAGCAAAAATTATCCCACTCCATAAGAAGGGCTCTAAAACGGATCCAAAAAACTATAGACCTATCTCTTTGCTCCCTATTCTTTCCAAAATTTTTGAAAAAATTATTAAGAATAGACTTGTAGTTCATCTAAATTTAAACAAGGTTTTGCATTTGAGACAATTCGGATACCAAAAAAATGTCGGAACAGGGGATGCTATATACACATTAGTGGAAGATATTATTAGTAAATTAAATAGGAAAAAGAGGGTAGCTGGCATTTTCCTTGATACAATTCACCACAGCCTTCAGCTCAGCCTTTGATACAATTGACCACAAATTACTCATTGCAAAATTGGAGCATTATGGTGTAAGAGGCAAAACATTGCAACTTTTCTCTTCATATTTAAGAAACAGGAAAATGTATGTGGATATTAGTAATATGCAAGCTAATGGTAACAACAATTGCAATAAATCTTCTATGCAAGATATAGTAGCGGGCGTACCTCAAGGATCAATTTTGGGGCCTATTTTGTTTATATTATTTACAAATGATTTAATTAATTATATTAATAGAATTTTTCCTGATACACAGCTAACAGTTTTTGCGGATGATACTAACGCAATAGTTGAAGCTAGCGACATACAGGAGCTTTCCGCTAAAGTTAATGCAGTGTTATCAGTTTTTAATTCTTGGTTTGAAAGCAACAAACTCATAATCAACACTGCAAAAACCAATGTAATGTTATTTAGTACTACAGCTCGTAATAAAGACAACATGACGATCGCACTTAATGGAGTTAAAATTGACATAGTTAATGAGGTAAAATTTCTAGGGGTTTACATTGACAAATATTTAAATTGGAAAAGGGAATTGCAAGCCATTGATTCGTATATTTCCTCAGCGTGTTATGCTTTGCGCAGTCTTAGGGATGAAATAGACATAAAACACCTTAAAATGGTATACTATGCTTTAGTAGAATCAAGGTTGAGATATAGTGTTCAGTTTTGGGGGAATAGTTTTAAATATAACTGTCAGAGAGCCTTTGTACTCCAAAAGAGAGCCATACGAACCATGGTCCGGATAGCACAAATAGAGAGCTGTCGGCCACACTTTAAAAATTTAAAAATTCTTACTGTGCCCAGCCTCTACGTTTTAGTATTGTTGGTGAATTTTAAAAAATACCTGCATAACTATGAAACGGATGAGGAGAGACAGTTGAGGGAAAGTACGCGCAGGAAAGATTTTAAAAGCAACATAATACCTCAACTTAATATTGTTCAACATAGTCCTCAATATCAAGCAGTGCGGCTTTTTAACAGGTTGCCATTGGAGTTGAAAACTGTAATTTACACGAGTTCATTTAAGTCGAGGCTCAAAGCGTTCCTATTGGAGAAATGTCTTTACTCGATAGATGATGACATATCCACGTTTTAAAGAATTATTGATTTTTTTATTGTATTGAATTTATTAATTTGTAATTTTATAGAATTTTTATTTGTATTTAATTTGTAATGATATTGAATTTTCTACTTTTTGATTTAAGTATGTGTTAGTTTTATAATTTTAATGAATGTTCTTTTTTATTTTTATTTTATTTGTATTTTATGATTTCAAACACAATGTAAATTGTTATTGAATTAAATTGAATTAAATTGAATTGAATTGAATTGAATATCATAGAAAAAAAAATTGAATGTTTATAAATCCGTAATTATAAATAAGATACGTTTTCCAGCTTAGTAAACTCAAAGAATGATAGAACGTAATCAATCAATCACCGCCAATTGTGTTACAGACACAATACAGAAAAATTGTCCCTGTCCCTACGGTTAAGTAAACTACTGATTGAAAGGTGATTGATTGTGTCAACGAAAAGAATTGAAAGTGCCCGATGCGGGCACGAAAGCCCGCCAAGTGCTGATAAATTACTCCAAGCGGCGAACAGGGGGATCCCTTATAGTAATTATGTGGATATGGCGAACGTATTACGAGAAAAACGACTTTATTCACTGCTTTTATAGAATAAAATTGTCATCGTCATTAGCAGCATTCATGATTACGTCCTTCCATATCGGTTCGTCCGTATATAGGTCACAACACCCACTACCCTGCGCTTTGGGGGAAAGAGTGTGGTGAACGGGGTCACCCATAAGCGACAGTGAAGGTGGACACTAACATACATGTTACATGTAGGTACTGTCTTAGAATTTAGGGAAACATACAAATAAGACTTCTACAGAAAAGATTATTATTGTGTTCCTTTTGATCTAAGGGACGAAAACATATTTCTAGTTCAGAAACGTCTTTTGGTATGGTAAATTCTAAAGAATTTCAAGAGAACACATTTAAAATAATCATAGAAATATTTTCTATCTTACACCTATGGGTTCAATATGTTCCTTATTCCTTTCAGTGCAAGTTATGATCATTTCTATCTGTTTTAAATCTTATGGAAGTGGAACCAAAATATTGCCTTCAGCTGGCCAAACTGGAATTCCCATTCATGTATCCAACTGTGAAGCAAACTGTGTCAACTACGAGGACGCAAATCAGTTAAATGTATTGTACTACTCATCGATATCTATGAGAAGCTGGATCACAATTCACAACCCATTTAAAAAATAATAAATAGCAACGACTGTTGTGAATTTGAAAATAAACTAAATAAATGCGGTCAACATTCTGGAGACTCGATAGCAAAAACGTCACCTTGGAACATTGCAACGAATGTCATCATTACGAGCATACTCATCATTCACGGAAGTGAAACCAATACGACTTACGACATAATGGCAATTATAATTTATAATAATATACACCTCTCTATAAGCATACGTGATATGATAAACGAAGAACAAGTGGCTCATCGTCACTATAAATAACATTTATCAAATAAACTCGTATCATAACTACAAAGCCAAAGCAGGTTTATTTGGATTCGTCAAACCAAACAAAGTGAGATTGGTATATATTCATTGTCTTAGAAAAATGTTGGTTTTGTGGGTTACTCCGGAAGCATCGGAAACATAAATAATCTGACGAATACCCATATGAATTGGGAACAGTCGTCTTATTATGTGAGAATGATGACTCACATACCCTGGATTTAAAAATCGAACGTTAAATTGTGAAAGGAGTTCGAAGTTTGGGACAGTTATGTTTGTACGATAAACAATTGATGGTTTCTGAACAGCGTCTATGGCGTCGTATTGGTTAACAAAAAGGAAGCTCGATGTCTTCGTACTCGTCAAGAGTCTAGATCAGTCCTATCCGGAAAAGTTTTCTTTAGCCTAGCGCACTCCTCCGCTAGTTTTGCTAGAGTAATGCTTTTGATCGAAAATCTAACTAAATAGAAATTCAATTCAATTTGCTTTTCAATTCTATCAATTAAGTACCTACAGCTTCTTGTACAAGTCCTTAGTTATAAGTTGCCAGTTATTTCTTGTATTCTCAAGTTCTAAAAGAAGCCTCAATCATTATTATTTTGCACCGGCTTCAATGATCTGAAAATTCGTGGCTGAGGGATTGTCTGTCGTATTAGGTGGTGATACAGCACCAGTCTAAAATTATAGACAACCTAACCTAAATAATAGCGCTTTGATCACAGCTCATCAAATTAATCATTTTATTGAGTATTCCGTCTACTGTAGGTACCTACTTACTTGTGTCTCTGTACTTTTTTTTTTTTTTGGTTGTCTATTTAAAATCATAACTCTTGTACAAAAACAAGTGCTTGGTTTCATTTATTTTTACTTGATTTCAGTTTAAAATGTTTCATTTCTGTTAATTTATTTATGTTGTCTTTAAACCTTTTTATCTTTCTGAACCTATATATCGTTATCTCAATTTGTAAACTAAGCGCTTTAGGTACTCATTCAAAATTCAACAGTGAGTATAATTAAGAATGTTTAATAAATCCTAAATATTGAATAAAATAAATTATCTAAAAGAAATCATTACCTATATCATATTAAATTCTATATCAAATTATTGGTCGTCTTTCAATCCTTATCTAATGGAAACAGTCTTGGAAAATTTGGCTGCGCTAGCAAAATTCGTCCTTTATATAATGGCACTTAAAATTAATTATTAAACATTCGACGATTCGACGGTGCAGGTTTTTTTATTATATTGTATAGAACTCATTAAATACACAAAAACTTAAAACATTTTTTCGTCCTAGTTTTCGGTATCATTCGTGAGGTTTGCGCATTGGGTCGCGCCGGTTTTGTGCCTTCACATAAAACAGCACCTTGTACGTATTTACCACTTTCAGCAGCTAAAAACTTTTCAAATAAATCACAATCAACAACAAATGGGGGTTCGCTTTCGATATAATCGGCTATGTAGGTACGTGGTAGGCTGTAAGGGCGGGATTCGTTATTCGGGCGGTAAGACCGGGCGACGCGGCGCCTAACACGGGACTGCCGCCCGCCCAGCCTTCCCAAACCCCCTTGCATCCACCCGCCCGCCCGTGCGCCAACAAAACACAGATTATGGAAACACATTTATTAGCCAAAAACTCTACTTAAAACTCTATCCTTCTACAAAACGTACACAATTATCGCTTAGCGTTCAATACCATCGTTCGTTTTATGTCAATTGTAATACCTATTGTATGTTTCCGACTGAATTATTTTTGACACACAAAGCACTTAGCGAATTACGCTCACAATCCAGCTACGAGTGTTCGTCATCATCACACCTGCGTGATTTGTAGACGAGGCGGATGTGGCTGACGCCTGGGAGGGCGCCGAGGGCGGTGTCTGCACCACTCGCTGAAAACTCGCAGCCGTCGTGAACACGATGTGCGCGAAGGTAGTTTGCACCAGCTGCGTTTCTTTTCTTCTGCTCCGAAAGTCGTAGTCATTCTGTCCCCAGGTTTAGGCACATGATAAACAATTTTTGGGCTATCCACAGCCTCGGAACCCGGAGCTACCCGATATTTCACTCCTAATATAGCTTTTTTTATTCCATTAAATGCTCGTCGTGCCGAATTTTCATCTTCTTTGATGTCAAAAGTGGTTTCCCTTGGTACAGCAGTTAAACGTCCAGTCGGTGGGCAACTTGCAATGATGGTCTTGTCGGGCTCATCTTGTTGGCGTTTCAGAAGAAGCCTCATCCTGGCGAGAATTGTTGGAGAAGGATCGGTATTCGTTCCAACGGTACACACGCGTGGTCTACAGTGACTGCTGTACTCATGTTCGGCGTTAATTGTTGCTGGGTACATTTGGCAAGGAAGAGTTGCCGCGCGTCTCGGTAATGGCTCATCTTGCAGATATGCGATATGCAGCGTGCTGATGCTTAAGGGTTGCTGCGGAGGAGGCCACAGTTCCCTCGTAGGTAGCACGGGCGATGGTCGCTCACCAAGCATTCGGCGGGCGAACTCGCCCGGCTGCCACAAGTAGCTCGCTGTCAAGTTTCCGTGCGTTTGCATCACGATACCAATCTTCACTAACAGTACACAAACTACGCTCGCTAATCCAATACTAGGCTTTGTGCACTTGTAGGTTTTCGCAGAGATATGTTGGTATAGGTATTTTAAATTGGATCAAGGATGGCAAATATTTAATAAACAAATGGCTGGGAATAATCCACTTTGTTTCTTTCTTTGCAATGTGTGGTGCATGCATTGCGAATTGTTTACTAGTATTTACTAACATACTAATAGCATTTGGTTTATGTTTTGTATCTTTAATAAAATCTCAACTACCATTTTAGATTGTGGATTTTCGCGCGCGTATGCAGTCAAGAGCATTGTTATATTATGCGTTAAAATAATAGGTATTGAAAGAACACACGGCAAAACAGTTAACTATGCCTATCCACGCAAAGTCGCAAACAATGAATGTCTTTAAATGCAATCTCTAAGCAACTGTCTGTGCATAATTATTTTGTTTTCGATACTACTGGGACAAGTTTTATCAAGGCATAGTTCTGCTACGGGTGGCCCCGCCACCCAAACTATGCGGATATCTAAAGGAATAATTGGTTGTCTTTGCAAATTTTAAGGGCCCTGCCCTTAAAAGTACAAGCGCGAGCTCAACACTCAAATTTCTCACCCAAAGGATTTTGAAGAAAATTCCGAATCCATTGCTTCATAATAATGTGTTTGAAAAATCCGTCTACTCAACGACGTAAATAACGCAATGAATGTTGTCGAATTGGTTCATAAAATGGGGAATGAGACGCCCCCGTGATATGAACCAGTAGATTTATTCAGCTTTATATGTTCATTGTTCCCGCGGCTTCGCCCGCGTGGATGTCGGAAAATATCCCACGGGAACAAAAACCAGTCTACATTATAAAGGGAACCTCTGTGAAAAATTTCAGCTTTATATGTCCAAGGGTTTGGGCTGGGCGTTAATGAGTCAGTCAGTACCTAGTTAGGACTTTTTTTATTTTAGATTGAGATAGCTTCTGCCAAAATTCTGAAATTTCTTGCTGCTGATATTTCTTGTTCCCCCGACCCACCCCGTCGCATCGCATTGCCTGCCCACGCTATTATTTCGTTTTTGCTTATCGTTCTTTCTGACTTTTTTTCTTTTTGCTCGGCATCTAAGAGTCCTAGAGTGATGTTAAATATGCCTATAGCCTTTCTTAAGAATTGGGCTATCAAATGCAAAAATAATTATTAAAGTCCGCCTGGTAGTTCCAGAGATTAGCGCGTTCAACCAAACAAAAAAGCTCCGACGCACGACTAGTATTTACCCGTTTTTTGTGCCGTTCCGAGTTTCCGACTTTCTATTTTTGGGTAATTTCTATCGGGCTATATTACATCAACGAATCAATGCTATACAAAAAGCAACTTTAAGGTGTAAAGATACTCGTCGCCTCCCCCTCTCACCCCTGCCCCTCTCCCTCTAACCCCTCCTCCTCTCCCTCTAACCCCCTGCTCTCACCCCCCTCCCCTTCCCACCTCTCTCGCCTCCCCTTCCCACCCCTCTCCCTCCCACCACATCCTTTTCCCGTTAACCTGCCCCTCCCCCTTTCACAACCCCTTCACCGCTTGCCCCTCCCCCTCTACCCTCGCGAACTCCTCTCCTTCCTCTCACCCCCCTCCAACTCTCCCCGCTCTCCAATCAATCAGTCAAAAATCTCAAGTCAATCTCTCTTCAATGAATCAGTGTTATATAAAAAGCAACTTTAAGGTGTAAGGGCAATCGTCTCCCCCCCCTAACACCCCCTCTCACCCTCCCTTCTCCCTCTAACCCCTCTCTCCTTCCCACCCCTCACCACTCCCTCTCGACCCTCTCATCCCCTCACCCTCTTACCCCCCTCACCACATACCCTTCCCGCTAACCTCCCCTCCCCCTCTCACACCCCCCTTCACCGGTTTCCCCTCCCCCTCTACCCTCACCAACCCGTCCCGTCCCCCACTCCCCCCTCTTCACCTCCATCCCCCTCATTACACCCGCCTGTCCCTCTCCCCCTCCCTCCATCATCCTCCCCTTCTCCCTCCTCACCACAACCTCCCCTTCCCTCTTTCCCGCCTCAATACTCCCACCCTTCCCCCTTTCCGTCTTCACCACCCCCACCCCCTCCCCCTCTACCCTTACCTCTGGGGAAAAAACTATTAATGAGAAAACTTTATTACTTGCTTAAGCAAGTATTTGTGCAAGTTTCAAGTTAATTAACCAAATGAATAAGATTTTTCTTAGAAACTACACTTCTGGACACATCTATTGGCCCACCTTAGAGTTTAGGTTTCGATGGCCCCTACCGAAATATGATTGCTAGATTGAACAAAAACTGTTGATGCAGTTTTAAACCTGATACATTTTACCATCTTTTTCGATCGTATTGTTTTAAATTTGAATTCAGAATACCATACGACATGGAGCTACGCCTAACAAGTCGGATATGCGCCTTGTTAAAGGCAATTGATTTTTGAATAAAAAACATGTTTTATCAAATAAAGGTTTAATTTAATAACGCGTGTTGCCTCCATGGGCATCTACCACAGCTCTCATACGATTAGGCATAAAGTTTATCAACCGCTCTATGAAATTTTGAGGGATCATCTCCCATTCCTCTTCTATGGCAGTTTTCAACTCCTGCATCGTCTGGGCAACTGGCTGACGAGCCCTAACACGTCTTTTTAGCTCGTCCCACATGTGCTCAATGGGGTTCATGTCTGGGCTTCTGGCTGGCCAGTCCATAACTGTGATGTTCACATCCCGATGATATTCCCTGACGATGCCGGCCGCATGGGCTCTTGCATTATCATGCATAAAAAGGAAATTTGGGCCCACATAGTCCGCGTATGGTATCACGTGAGGTTCTAAGCACTCACGAATGTACCTTTCAGCATTTAATGTTGGCAGCCGTGGTCCTGTAACAACCTCAAGTTGAGTTTTGCCGCTCGCGGATATACCGCCCCAGACAGTCCATGAGCCACCGCCATAAGCAACCCTCTCTTCAAAGCAGCATTGTGCGAAACGCTCTCCCTTACGTCGGTAGACCTTCTTCCTTCCATAATTGCCATGTAACACAATTTTAGACTCATCAGAAAAGAGTACACGGCTCCAATCTTGCTGTGTCCAATTTAAATGACTGCGTGCGAAATGAAGGCGCGCTGTTCGGTGGGCTCGCGTTAGTTTGGGGCCATTAGCTGGCTTGTGTGGTACCATATCGCGTTCTTTTAACCTTCTCCGAACAGTTCGAGCGCTCACAGATACTCCGTGGAAGTCGCGAAGTTGGTTTTGTATCTCAATGGAGGTAAGGTGACGATTTCTCAAGCTGGTCGTCACGATGAATCGATCCTGCCTTTCAGTTGTGACCCGAGATCGTGGCCTTCCTTGGCGACGAACAAAGCCGCCAGTCTCTAGGTACCTCCGATAAACATTTCGGACCGCAGATCGACTTAAATTAAGTTGAGCACTCACGTTTCTTTGGCTGTGTCCGGCCTGAATAAGTGCCACAGCTTGGGCGGCGACTTCAGGTGAAGTATCCATAGATTATTGATAGAACCTCACCTTAATGTTAAGAATAAGCAATGTTTGTTGCAAAACCAAAGATATCAATCACTTTTTCAAGAATTAAATCCAAGTAAACCAATAAAACCAAGTTTTCTTAGTATTCGATTGTTTGATATCAACAAACAGGCTCCAAATTGTCTTTTGTTTCTTTAAATTCTGTGTTCGAAATTCAAAAAAAGACTATTGAATGAAATTGTGAATGTGCCAGGTTCAAAACTGCATAAAAACTTTTTGCTCGCCCTAATATAAAATTTTAGCTAGGACCAAACGAAACTGAAAATACAAGGTGGGCCAAAAGATGTGTCCAGAAGTGTATATTCCCTGTTTTCACCCCCACAGACCGGTGGAATTAAAAAAACCGTTTGGGATATTTCCGTAACTTGACTGAAAGATTATCTACACCAATTTTCGAGTTAATCAAGCCTCGCAGTAAAACTTGCCCTGTAAAATTGACTACCCCTATTCACCCCCTTAGGGGTTGATTTTCGAAAAACCCTCCCCCCCTCGAAACTTTCGTGGTCGTTCGTGGGATACACGTTATTCTTTATTTCTGGTCTCAAGTATAAATACTGAATTTCGAGTTAATCGGACCGCGCGTTAAAATTACTCCAGACAAACTTTGACCCCCCCCCCCCCCCCCCCAATCCCTCTTTAGGGGGTAGTTTAAGAAAACTAAAAATGAATAACTTTATAATTTACTTACATAAATATTCGTGCCAAGTTTCATGTCTATTAACTCAAGGAATAAGATTTTTCATACAAACTTTGGGCCCCCATTTCACCCCCGTAGAGGGTGAATTTTGAAAAATCCTTTCTTAGTGCACCGCTAGACCTTATAAGGAACCGACGTGCCAAATTTGGAATCTCTAGACCCAGCGGTTTTGGGCTGTGCGTTGATATGTCAGTCAGTTAGTCAATCAGTCAGTTTCTTCTTTTAAATATTTAGATAACACAAGTTAAAACATATTTGTATCAGTTTCAAATAATGCAGTGATTAATTACTTTACTCAACTCGAATTTACGTAACAATCATATTCTGGACAACGGAGAGTGGTAGGTACCGTCATCGGCGTTGGCAACAGAACGATGACTGTTTGGTATGAGTCAGCCATAATAATAAAAAACCTAATAAAACGGGTTCAGAGAACAAATAATTTTAGGGTAAAAACATTGATAAATGGGTAAAAATTATTGATTAGCCCTGAAAATAGTAGTTAGCTACAAAATAAACAATCATCTACTTAATATAAAAGACAAGCATACTGTTTCCATATTATGGTCAACAATAATGTATGTCTGTATGTCAGAACCACAACAATGAAGGCCATATTATTATCATCTACTCACACTTAGCCTATTAACAAGAGGTTTATTTGTTCAACAACATAAATGTTGAGGACTATGGTGAGAGATTTCCCAAGTTTTAGGGTTCCGTACCAAAATGGTAAAAAGGAACCCTTATGGTGTGACTCAGTCTGTCTGTCCATCTGTCATAGCTGGATATCTCAAGAACTACTAATGCTATCAGCTTGAAATTTGGAACAGTTATAGATGACGTTTGCCCAACTATTTTGCAAATAAGATAGAAATAAAAATATATGTCTTTTTTGCAACAGGGACTGAAAGGAGGTCTTAAAAATTCGAAGTGGGGCTACTGGGGCATGTGGGATATCATATGAAAGAACGCTGTTTGCACATTCTTAATAATTTTTTTCTTTTTTTTAGGCCCCATAGTTTTCGACTTTTGATGAAAAATGTAAAAAAAAATACCGTTCCCCCTTATCTCCGAAGTTTGCATAGAGGGAAAAATTTGAAATTATTGTTATGTGATAAAAGTTTATGTAAAGATTACAGGAAAAATAAAACAATGTCTCTAAATAGCATACTTTTTCAGAAATCGGAACGGAACCCTCGGTGCGCAAATCCGATTCACTCTTGACTGGTTCGTAACTTTAAAGGTGAATGGTAACTCGCCTCAAAAAATTAATATTTCCCGCTGTGTATGTGTCTAGTAGAACATAAAGCTTTTTGTTACTTTTCCTTCTTTTGCTACATACATAAATTCAATAAAATCTTACCTTTAGTGGTCTTGTTATAGTGACAGTCTCAATCACTGTAGTTGATGCCATTATGAATTATATTCTTTCCTGCAAAAGGAATTTCATTTTAATAAGGAGAACAAACATTTGTAGAACTTTGATAGTCATTATGGTTGTTAGAAGCCCGAAAGTCCGACAACCAGTCTTACCAAGGATGTATTACCCAGTACAGTCAGATAAGCAGTTGCTTCATGTAAAAATATGGTATTCAGATGCATCGGTAAGACTGGTAGGTAAGGAGTTCGTGGCTAAGTAATAACAGCCGCACGGGTCGATCCATCAGGTTAAGCTACGCTTGCCGGGGTTGGTCCATGGATGGGTGACCATCTTTACATACCGAGACTCCTCTGTGCCTCGGAAAGCACGTTAAGCCGTTGGTCCCAGCTGTTATTAGTGGATCTTTGACAGTTGTTACGGGTAGTCAGAAGCCCAAAAGCCTGACAACCAGTCTTAGCAAGTGGTATTGTATTACCCGGTTACTGGGTTGTGGAGGTCAGATAGGCAGTCGCTCCATGTAAAATACTGGTATTCAGCTGCATCCGGTGAGACTGGAAGACTTTTTGCAACTATGTTGGGGTCAACATAGTTGGGAAAAGGCTAGGCAGATTGATTTTGGTAAGACTGGTAGCTGACCCCAAAATAGTTGGGAAACGGCTAGGCAGATAATGAAGGAGGGCAAACATTCCATATGGCATAGCCAATGATAGAGAAGAATGGAAGTCTTAGGGAAGGCCTTTTGTTCAACAGTGGGATAATGAAGTGGGCCAGTATTATTTTTTTTTTTTTTACTTGTTTGTGTAACGTTAGCCATAGAATAATTATGTTGATTAATAAATTAGTATTTATACCATGCAAGATTTAATAACTAAATATGTTTTCTAGTTTTCTATTCTTTCCAACCTTGGATGACCCACACAAATATTCATAACATATATGTTGTATTTACAGTTGGCATAAGTACAAACTATTATCCATTGTCTTCTTTAGACTAATATCTGCCGTCTCAACTTGACACTGGCAGAATAGTCAACACCGGCTCAATTGCCAAGAAAAAAAACACAATATTGACACCTTCAATGGAGATTATAAAGTAAACAATGTTATTGAAAATATAAATTGCATTGCAATGTTTATGATAAAAGTACAAACATGTACTCAAGCATGCTGTGTGCTAAATAGCAATAAGATCAATATTAAAATAATCTTATGAGAGGTACTCAAAAGATTAAACAGAGGCCAGACTAATAATAAGACTGAAAATATAATATAAACAGATAAAGCAACAAATCAATTGATTAACCATATGGTGTCATACATTTATACTTTCAAGATCATTTCAATGCTGCTATTAAAACTGTATAAAATACTAAACTGGACATCAGTCTTTAGCCTTGACCAAGACACAGATTTATAGTTAGTGATGATTCACAAGCATGAAAAAAATTTTTTTTTTTTTTTTTTTTTATTAATTATATACGTAATATGGTAAAAGAAACCAGTGTTTTTTGTTTTATTTGTGATGGATTTCTGTGAAACTAGCAAAATATGTTAGCACTTTACCAAGTTTATTTTGTTTAAGTCCTTACTACGATTAAGTAAAAAACATTAGAGTTGTAGACGGACTATTGAAAATTACTGTGGACAATTAAACAAATAATTCGTCAATTTAACACTTACATTAACGAATTTTATGAAAAAATAAAACAATGCAGTGATGTGTGTTCACGATTTCTCCTACCAGCAATATCTTTATGGGAAGTTATATCAAATGTTAAAATGATCAGTATTCCACTATTTATTAGGAAAGTATACTGTTTATTTCACAAAATATACAATTTTAATTCACTTGACAAACAAAAATGCAAACAATGGTCAATGCAATGAAATGCACAGAACATATATACCATGAAATGAATGACAGAAGTAGAGAAGAGCCTCATCAAGGAAGACGGGAGGCGGAAAGCGGTAGTAGAGTTTTACCTGTCGTTTTTTTACCTTACAAAAATCGATATTCATTCGACATATTTTTTTTTTGATTATTCAATGCAATTATGAATAACATTTAAAACATTACAATTTATTCTGTAAATTGTATACTAAGTCCCGCAGAGATAAAATACATAAATATTGATTTTATGACTGGTCATGCCGTCCGGATTACTCCGGATAAGCTCCAAAGTTTAATGCTGTATTGCTGTTACATGCCACCATATGGTTCAAACGGGTATCTTTGAGGTTTTACGGTTATATCTCGTAAAGAACTCTCAATATCGAATTCAGGGTCTCATTAAAAGTTGTAGGGCAATAAATTCAGCATTAAACCAGATACATATTTTTTGGACTACTTCTATTCTTATAAATCTACCTTAGAGAGATGTACGGATGATTTTTATGATTAAAATTATATAAAATGTAATTTTATTGCCGCGTATCATATTTTAATCAACATACAACCGGACACTGACCTACAAATTGCAAAAAACGTAAGAAAATTTGAATTTCAAATCTAACGATTTCATGAAATCATGAGGTTTGAGGTCAATTCTAACTTATGGAGTTGTATTGCTGATTCTAATGAATATAATTCTGTAAAACCATATTAGCTACGGCCGCGTCTCATATTTTAATCAACATAAAAATCATCAATACATCTTTCCAATATATAAATGCATATGTTTTATTCCCGCGTATCATATTTTGATCAAGATACAACCTGACATGGACCTGCAAACTGCAAAAAACCCAAAAAAAAATGAATTTCGCGGGCTACCACAGCGCATTCCCTGGCAGAGGTAGAAAGTGTTGTCACTAATTCGTTATCCCGCGTATCAAGCCAATACATAGTTTCCGCAATACATAGTTATTGTGGAAGCCAATAGCATATTTAAGATATTATGCCAATACATAGTTATTGAAACTATTTATGGTTATACCACCCATCTCTAATTGTACGATGCTCTGTGGGTTGCTCGTTGCTCTACCGTGCGTACAGTGCCTATAGTTATCTGTAAAGTTTTATGCTCTGTGGTTGCCGAATGCCGATGCCGATCCTAACCTGTCAACGACTGTGATTGAAATTGAAATATTCTTGATTGCCGTTTGCCGCTTGGTGTTGGTGTTGGGTGATATCTGCACTTGGCGCGAAATATACTACGTTACATTACACCGCAAGTGTCTCCTCATTATGGCGGTGGTTAAATCGTTAATGATACGGGGCATTCGTAGTTTTGGGCCTGATGATTCCGACGAGCAAGGGATTACTTTTGAAAGTCCTTTAACTCTGATACTGGGACAAAATGGATGTGGTAAAACAACTATCATTGAAGCTGTGCGTTATGCCATCACGTCTCAAATGCCGCCGGGAATGGGTCATGGTGAAAGTTTCATACATGACCCTAAAGTAAATAGAACGACTGAAGTTCTGGCACAAATAAAACTGAAGGTACGTCTTACAGAAATCCTTTGCTAAATAAGAAAAAAACAACGATAATGAGAGTGCAGTCTCCAGGAGCAGCAGCTAGGGAAGAAAATCGATAAACCAACAACAACATATTATTATAACACTCATTGTGCTTTTTCTGGAAGCTACTTCCTGAGGTCGATTTTGCTATAAACGCGTTGTTCAGATTCTTATCGTTTATATTGAAGAATATCCTACAATATAAACGCAAATAAATTATTATGTAGCTATATGACTTCTCAAAGGACAGTCATTAAACATATCACTACTAAAGCTTGAGTAATAATGGATACTTATGTTCATATTTTAGCTTGCAAATGCAAAAGACAAAAACATGGAGGTAACAAGATCTATGAAGGTTGTGTTACAAAAAAAGAAAGCATCCTTCCGTACTCTAGATTCTCTACTATCAGTCACTGATGAATCTGGGAAAACAAAGGATATATCTAAAAGGTGTGCTGATCTAGATGCAGTTCTATATGATGAGCTTGGTAAGTTATTTCATCTGTGCCTGATTCAGTAGAAAATAAGTAGCTTTCTTTGTAACATTCATTCCATCATACAGCATGTATCAGAAAGGTGTGGTACAGACCATCAAATTGAACAACTTTCTCTACCACTCACTATCTATCTAAAGAATATTCTTAGGATTACCTAAAAAGAAAATAATAAAAAAAATATTAAATATATATATTTATTTATTATCTATTTTTAAAATGGTAAACTGACTGGGTGATATATCAACAGACAACCCAAACTGCTGGGTCTAGAGATTCCAAATTTGGCATGTAGGTTCCTTATGAGGTCTAAGGGTGCACTAAGAAAGGATTTTTCAAAATTCTCCCCCTAAAGGGGTGAAACGGGGGTCCAAAGTTGTATGAAAAATCTTATTCCTTGAGTTAATAAACTTGAAACTTGGCATGAATATTTATCTAAGTAAATTATAAAATTTTTCATTTTTAGTTTTCATAAACTACCCCCTCAGGAGGTATTGGAAGGTCAAAGTTTGAATGAAGGAATTTTAACACGCGGTCCGATTAACTCGAAACTCAGTATTTATACTTGAGACCAAAAATTAAGAATAACGTGTGTCAGAGTTTTTGGAAAATATACTCCTAAAGGGGTGAAAAGGGGTAGTCAATTTTACAGGGCAGGTTTTACTGCGGGGCTTGATTAACTCGAAAATTTGTGTAAATAATCTTTCACGCAAGTTACGGAAATATCCCAAATGATTTTTTTAAATTTCATCCCTGTGGGGGTGTAAACAGGGAATATAGTTTATATGAAAAATCTTATTTATTTAGTTAATTAACTTGAAACTTGGCACAAATACTTGCCTAAGCAAGTAATAAAGTTTGTCATTAATTGTTTTCCCCCAGAGGGAAGGGGAGGGGTGGTGAGGAGGGAAAGGAGGACGGGGAGCGGGTGGTGAGGAGGGAAATGGGAAGGGGAGGGTGTGGTGAGAGAGAGGGGAGGGATGATAGGAGGGAGAGGGGAAAGCGGTGAAGGGCATGTGAGAGGGGTGGGAAGTGGAGGGGGGTGAGAGGGGTTTAGAGGGAAAGGTGGGGTAAGAGGGAGGGGTACGAGTGCCTTTACACCTTAAAGTTGCTTTTTGTATAGCACTGATTCATTGAAGAAACCCAGCCCGGCAGAAATGATTGAAAAATAGAAAGTCGGAAACTCCGAACGGCACAAATAACAGGAGTAAACTCCAGTCGTGCGTCGGAGCTAACACACACTTTTTTGTGTTTGTTTGAAGTTTTGAACGCGCTAAACTCTGGAACCACCAGTCGGACTTTAATTTTTATTTTTCATTTGATAGCCCAATTCTTAAGGAAACCTATAGGCATATTTAACACTCTAGGAATCTTAGGTGCCGAGCAAAAAGAAAAAAAAAGTCTGAAAGAACGCTAAGCTAAAACGAATAGCGCGGGCAGGCAATGCAACGCGATGCGACGGGGTGGATCGGGGCCACAAGAAATTTCACGCGGACGAAGACGCGGGCAGGAGCTATCTCAATATTTTTGTTCCTGTGGCTTATTTTCCGACATCCACGCGGACGAAGCCGCGGGCAAAAGCTAGTTTTATTGAATATTCTTAGGGTTATTATATTCTTTGGTAAGACGGGCTGGTGTCTGTAACTCCACGTCAATGCGCGTAGTTTGCGTAATTAAATCGAAAATTCGATCCACCCCAGCTCCTCAAGGAAGGCCAGCAATGCCCAAGGCATCACTGACAATCTCACAGAGGGTACCTGGGTTACCAAAGTCCTTTCCCCTGTATTTGGCGACCACCAGGCAGTTAAGAAGCACATGAACTACTGTCTCGTCATACTCCATGCAGGCCCTGCACAGCGGACTGTCTGTGACAAAGAGATGTTTTTAAATGGCTTGTGGCCAGTTATAGCTGCTGTAACTGTACACAGCTGTTGTTTAATTAGTCAGAGAAACTGTTTTGTGAGGGGTCCGTCAATTGTAGGGACTGCTTCCTTAGCCAGCCTACACTCACCCTGGTCCAACTATAGTTTGTGGTATTGATCCCTGGTACGTTTCCTTACCAGAGTGCGTAAGTACCTGAAGGGGGGAGGCGCGATGGGTTCAGGTTCCACTGGTGATGGCACAACGCTCTTCTGGCAAGTTCGTCGGCTGCGTTGTTGCCTAGCAAACCACTATCCTGTAATCCATTGAATAGTTATGTTATTCAGGCTACCCACTTGGTTGAGGCGCTTATATTAGCAGTCGCCAAGAATCGACTGTGTAACTGTTTTACTGGCAGGACAGCCATGCTGTCTCAGAGTATGCGGATAAGAGGTCCTTAACTTCCCTGGCCATCAGCCATCGCTGAAGTGGCTAAAGCAATACCTATGTATTGGGCTTGGAACATTGTGTTATGGACACCCAATGATGTGGCTATGTCACTATGTACCTATATGTTGAAGTTTCCGAGAAGATTCCAGCACCTGTTACCACTACATGTTTTGAATCCATCCGTGAATATGCGCAACCTCTCGCATCGGCGATCCTCGTGAAGTTGTATTTTGTGTCGAAGATAAATTGTTTGTGGACCCGGTCATTTATGGGTTTCGTAATGGGGAACTGCTTTTTGAGTCCCTCAAACAGTGCGGCGTGTGGCGTTTCTCTTACCCCAGATATTTAGTGCATTTAGATGTACCGCCGCCATCGCTTCCTGCTACATGAACAGGTGGAACCTTGGTAGTCCCAGCATGGCTTTCTGACTGCTGCAGTTGGAATAGTCCTCATGCCATGCAGCCCGTAGTTGCCATGCAGACTAGTCTTTGCATGGGTTGTAGTTTGTTGGAGGCTGTAATTAGTTTGGTTCGGGGCCACCACACCATAGCCACGTAAGTGATCATGGGGCAGATCACTGCATTGTACAGCCATACTATAATTTTGGGGGATAGGCCCCACTTCTTACCTATCATTCTCCTGCAATGCCAGAAGGTGACGCAAGCCCTGTTCACATAATCTTAATATGTATATTAGTCCACTCAACAAAGGAGTTGTAGAGTGCGTGAGCTGCTGAGCGATTTCTTTAGAAAGTTTTTCGGGGTGCTTAGGGAGTAACACAGATGAAGTAGTATTGGGAGTAAACATACTAAAAGTCCCCGCGTCTAGGAGGTGAGCCGGAATGGGTGGGGGGGGGAATAAAAATTCGCACTTTTGACTTTGACTTTTTCGCTAATATCTTTAAAACGGTGCGTCGTCGTAGAGAAAAAATATCTTTTAGGTAATGAAAGCTCATAAAAATTTTTACAACTTTTATTTTATGTAATTTTTCGAATTCCTACCCATTTTCGAACTGTAGGTACGTTCCGGAAAAGTGAAAATTATCAAAAAAACTACTTTTATCAAACACTAGCTGTTGCCTGTTACTTCGTTCGCGTTATGTCGGGATAAACAAGTAACCTATATGTTAATCCAGGTCCTCATCTATCTACCTACCAAATTTCATCCAAATCCGTTCAGCCGTTGAGTTATCGAAACTTTTATCTATGTTATATTGCCCGCGTGGATGTCGGAAATTATCCCACGGGAATCTACTACCGGGATAAAAGTATCCTAAGTTAATCCAGGTTATAAACTATCTGTGTGCCAAATTTCATCCAAATCCGTACAGCCGTTTTTGCATGATTTGGTATTCAGGCTAAGCAAAAAAACTTTAAAATGTTTAAAAAATTAAGAGCCTATACTACCTCAAATGGCTTACCATGATCTAAAAAATTAAGAGCCTATACCTACCTCAAATGGCTTAGCATGATCCTACGTTATGTCGAAAATACTGCAGCATTCATTTTGAAATAAATATACTTATCGTAAAGTTGAGGATTAATGTTAAGTACTATGTTTGACGAAAATACGATTCCATAAAATTTTCTCGATAGAAGAAAATCCAAAGTTACCTCCAAACCGAACAGTAAACCGCTGGTATTCAAAAAATGCTTCAAATTAGATCATGAAACTTTGCATACTAACTGAACTAACTTTGAACCAGGTCTTATGTTTTTATTATTTTCAAATTACCATTACTTTCACCATAAAAAGCAATTACCTAAACTATCGACGCCCAGCAACGCACTCAGTCTCGCTCACACTGAGTCCGCGAGCAGTATTGTGCAAGCAAGATAAAAATCTGAGGTAGTATGGGCTCAAAGAAAAGAGAATATTGTTTCTATTAATACCAATACTTCTTAACCCTACTACCCTATTACTTGATAATTTCCAGGTGTATCAAAGGCGATCTTAAATGCCGTGATATTTTGTCACCAAGAAGAAGCGAGCTGGCCTCTAGATGAAGGCAAAAAGGTTAAAGAGCGCTTTGATGAAATATTTGATTCAGAAAAATATGGTAAATGTTTCGAACATATCAAGAAAATTAGAAAAGGTTATGCTACAGACATCAAAATTCTTGGTGAGTCTAAAACTAAAAATAGTTAATATAATTATTCTGATTTGAAAGAAGCCGTAATCAGTACCTAGTCCTTATTTTGTTCATGTTAATATCCAAAATTTTGTACTTTATAGCTGATAGAGTTGACGTTCTGCAAGAACAGAAAAAGGAACTGGATAAAAAGAAACTAGAAGTCATCAATACAGAAACTAGAATCTCTGAAACTGAATTAAAGCTTTGTGAAATGAAAAAAGATCTAAAGCCCCTTGAAGAAAAATTGAACACTATCAAAACACTGGAATCTACACTGAATACCTATGATTCTAAACTAGGGAAATTAAAAGTGAAGTATGTCATTTGTATCCACACCAAATACAAAATTCTAAGAAAACAACCACGCAACCACTAATGGCAACCTTATGATTGAGCTGCAGCTTACATTGGATGCTTTTTCTGCATGTTGTAGTTACTTTTGACAAGATCAATTCAGAAACATTTTCATAATATTACTGATATAACAACTGTAATAATGTTTTCAATCGTCTTTTATTATGGATCAATTAAAATTCCAGACTGGATAACTGTCATAAACGTGAGCAGGAGCTCAAGAAGGATATCAAAAATGTATTTGAGGGGTCAATAACGGAATTGAAAGAGAAAATTAGTAAGATATAATATTTTTGCATTTTAATATAAAATATTATATGCAACAATAAATTGTGATAAGTAATATGAATATAATCTTATTTTTAGGCAACTATGAAGCTACTGTGAAAGCCAATCAAAAGGAACTTAAAGAATCTTACTCAAAAATTACTAATTTCAATAATGAGGAAGAAAGGGTAGCAAATGAAAAGGATGCAAATAAGATAAGACTTGAAAAATTAATTTTGTTGGACAGTCAAAACGATAAGAAAGTTGTTGAGCGAAATGAAATGATTGTAAAAGTTGCACAATTGGCTGGTAAGCCCACAATAACATAATATAATTCTTCAAGAAGAATTTTATTCTTGTTTAATATTCTGTTACTAAGTATACATGTAATGCATGTCTTAATCTATCTACAGGAGTTGAGGAAATTGTAAAGGTTGAAACTGGTGAGGAAGCAGAACAAGGAATGACTAAACTTATGCAAAAAATCAAAAGTCTGAAACAGGAACTAAACGAATTAAAGTCAGAGGCTGACAAACAGGAGAAGGAAAAACAGTCATTAGTGGATGAAAGTCGTGTTGTTCTTGTGAGTATATTTTTTCTTGTGTAGCATATATAGGCACAAGTAAAGTAAATACTCCACTCACTCTACTACTCATAAAAACGAAAAATAAGTTTATTTGTCACAGAAACACATGCATACAAAAAGATTAATTAACTCGAGAAATACAAACAGAAAAATAAAACAAAATAGATATAATCACGAGCACAAACAAAAATAGTCGGCAGCTGCTGGCACGTCATAACTGTGACAAGAAGGGTTCCACTCAGCATGATGCTGTAATATGGGGCACCCACAGCCTTCAGCGGCTCTTCTATTTCTTACTAATATACCAGAATAGTATGCTTACTTCGTATACTTTCAACCTGCCTAGCCTTTCCTACAAAATAGTTGTACTTGACATGTCTTTTAAGTAGTGTATTTTCAAACATTTTGTTTTTTAGTCTCGTCACAACCAACAAATATCCAGCAAAGAAAAAGATATCGAGAAGAACAAAAAGGAGGTAACAAAATTGACAAAAGAGATTGTAGCTGCTACTGAATCTAAAGTACGCCTGGAGGCTGCAGAAAACAAATTCAAAATTGCCGAAGAGTAAGCATGTATTCAGAAACATATTATTTAATTATTAGCCTGTGTTCAGATAAATATTATTTAATAACTAGCCTGTGTTTAGACAGTTTCTAATGCCATATAATTCTGACTGCTTACAGAAATTATGAAAGAGTAGAGAAAGAGTTAAACACAGAGGAACATCAACATCAAATCAACGAGGATGAAAAGGAATTAGAAAAACATGATGAAGAACTTGATGTTATTGATAAGAAGGTAAGAAATTGCACTAATATGATTTATTAATTACGAGGTTTCCGCCATAAGACCTAACGATTTATTTTTGCATCTCCAGATTGCAAAATTACAAAAACAAAGTGCCAAACTGAAAGAACGCGAGGTGAAAGAAGATTTGCTAAAGCAGAAGGATAAACAGTTAACTGTGCTTAAAAACAAGCATAGAACATCTTTAACAGAAGTATTAGGCAGCATGCCAGAGAAAGACTTTGCAATGTCATTGAAAAAGCTAGAATCCAGCTTGAATTCTCAGGTCAATACATTGAAGAAGAGCTTGAACGTAAAGAATACTCAAGTAAGTAATGTTTAAGAATGTTTTACTACTACATATTTGCAAGTAAGCGATAAAAATGTCTTTGAAAATCATTAATTATTTTTGAGAAAAGCATGTTTTTTATTACCTCATTGTTTATTCCATTCTATTGTGACGTTAAAATATTCACATGTGATATTTACTTTCTTAAGCCTTCAAGTGTCACACGGCATCAAGCTATTACCTTCCCAGTATAAGCTGATCTCGCATTGCATAGGATTTCTGTACATTGAGATGCCAGCTTATATTGGAAATGTAGGTATAGCTTGATAATGTAGATGTGTGTACACTATACAGTATAAAGGACGAAATTATCCTTGCTCGTGTAAATGGTAAGAGATATCCAGTATAGGAAGTTATCTTCGGGGTTACTCAAGATTGCATACTTGGTCCATTTACAGATGAGACTCGCGACACTTACAACATAACTAAACTAATTGATGATCTTGAGCTAAATGTTTATTATAATGTTTTCTTTGAATTAGATAACTAAGCTTGAGGAAGAACGGAAACATGTCCGTGGCACATTGATGGAAAAGTCCAAAAAACAAGTAGAAGCTGAAGAGCAAATGTACAAAGTTTGCGGCACATCAACATATGAAAATACTCTGAATAAAGTTATTGCTAATGTGGAAAAGCTGCAGGTTTGTAATTTTATTCAATTATGCAATTTGTTGATTATATAAATCAACTCTCCTGAAATTCAGTGCAGCTCTTTCGTTCCAACTAAGAGTAGACTAGCATTGGTATCTTAGTCAAACTTTGTTGAACTTTAATATTACCGTCAGTTATGGTGACGGTAGTATTAAAGTTCAACAAAGTTTGACCTAAGATACCATTGCTATTCTTAGTTGGAAAGTGATTTTTTGCAATCTTATAAATACATTTTACGTTCTATGCAGTATTAAATTATTAGCAGTCAATCCATTATTCAAATTAAAGTTTTCTGTCAATTAAAAAATCGGTCCTTAGAAAAAAAAAACAATAATTTAAAAATCTAAATGTTATCATCGGCCTTTAACTCTCGTTATTATTCCAGGATGATCGCAATGTTCTCGAGTCTTCGATGTTTGTCATCACTAAATACGAATCGCAACTGAAAGCCAACAGTTGTTGCCCTCTATGTAACCGTGGATTTGACTCGGAAACTGAGGTATATAAAATGATCAAATCAAATAATATATTTTTTTTTCTTTTTTTATAAATTATATTTAACTAGATATATTGTACTATTCTTTAATTATTTCAGGTGTCAGACTTAATAAGCCAACTGAATACTAAGGTTTTAAATGTACCAGACCAACTTAAAAAGGTAGCAGAGGAGCTCCAAAAAGAATCGGCTAAGAAAGATGAACTGTTGAGTATGAAATCTTTGAACGAAAAGATTAAATCGTTCAAAGAGAAGGACAAACCACAGCTAGAGCAACGTATTGCTGATGTTGAAACAGTAAGCAACAAATAAAATGTGTAAATACCAAAAAATGGGCACATCAAACAAAGCAGCTTGATAATGTTTCTTACTTTACAGAAAATAAACAAACTTACGGAAGAGGTGGATGGCTTATCCATGTCTCTCGTAGAGCCCGAACAAAAACTACAGACTGTAAAGCAAATGCAGGGAGATATGCCATTGTTAGATCGATACAACCAAGAAGTCAAAACATTCACCAAGGAGGTGAGATAGTTTTTCTACTTGATAAAATCCAGAAAGGATTTAAACATTTAAAAAAAACTTTTAAAACACTTTGTATTCTTACAGTTTGAAGCTATAAACGCACAATGTTCGGAAGTTGAATCAGACATGACTTTGGAAGAAGCTACTGCTAAACAAGCGGAACTAAAACAAAAGATTGCCAGTTTGAAGGCAAAACTCAAGGATGCTCAGAAGAAACTTAATGCGCACAATAAAAAAATGCACGATTTGCGCGATAAGAAAAACAAAATTAAAGAAGAATGCCTTAATTTGCAGAAGAAGGTAAGTCTAGCAAATGACATACTTCACATATAGTAGAATTGTGTTTAATATACACATTAATCTTTTTCTATAGCACCCATATTTGCCTGCCACATAGTATGTGTGCTCTTCTAACGTTTAGCTCTTTCTCACCCTAAGCGCATCTCTTTTATCTATTGTCAACAGGTTCAGGAGATATACAACCTTCAAGAAACAAAAAAGCAACTAGAGTCGGATAGGGAGAAGTTCATAGAGGAACTGGCTGAGTTGAAAGAAGGTGTAGAACCTCTGAAAGAAGCACTCAAGGAGAAGGAACAAGCTAAATCTGAAGTTGTAAAGCAGAACAGGTTAAATTGAATAAAAAGATCTTAAAAAAAAAACATCCATATTTTTGGCTCCACTCTAAATCAATTGTGTATTTTACAGGGCTACCATAGAGACTAAAAACAATGAGATAATGAAAGTATCCATAGCATTCGACAAAGTGAAGTCTATAGATATTGATATTAGACAACATAAAGAAAGAAATATTCCACTTGAAAAGCAAAAGAAAGAGGAAGCGATAAAGAAACTGGAGGACAAACTGAAACAGATACAGAGTGATAGACAGACTACTACTAAGAGGATCGAGTGTTTAAAGGATGAAATCGCTAAGGAAGAGGTAGGAATAGAATACGTATACGGTGCCGATTCTGTTGTACACCGAACTAAACTAACTAAACTATCACTAAAATTCCTTACTTTTTGCTATGAGAATCTTAGAGCTATTCTGACAAAAAAAACCTCTAAATTTAATAACAATTTTGACACAACTAAAATCGAGTTTGACAATCGTGACTCCGCGTGGTATAGTGCCTGTAGTATATTTGACCCGGTGGCTTTAAATGGAACTATCGAAATCACTATGAAGTGACAGGCTTGTCATATTTTGTTCACCGACATCGCTGTCGTTACCGGGTCAAATATCTTTTAGAGCTGGAGGGGCGCAGGGAGGGGGCAGCTTCAACGTGTTTTATATGGAATGTAGGTACCTTTTTTTTGGTACCTTTTTTTTGGTACTTTTTTTTTTGGTGCCTACATGTTGAGTCATAGGGGTTTATGGGTTTTATAAAGGGGGGCCAAATTTTCATTATTTTTGCGATAGGACTCACCGTTTTCGAGATATATGCAAAAGAAAAGAAAAAAATACACTACTGTTTTTGCATCCGAAGTCAAAGTCTCGGTGTGAATTTGTTCATATCAACTAATTTTATTCCACACCTTTTTAATCGCGATTAAACATAGTCTGATTTAGTTTGACAATTAAAATTTTAGGTGAAAACCATGTGAAAACAGTCAAATTCAGAATAGCAAAATTGCCATTTTCACTAAACTAATAACTCCGTACAATCTTAGTCCTGTCAAACTAAAATATAGTTAAGTTGTGTCACTTTAGTCAATTTCAGAATGGGAAATCGTCGTTTGACAGGAGTAAACTAAATTTTAGTGATTTTTAGTCTAGTTTAGTGGCATTTGTGACAAGAGAATCGGCACCAATATCTATCTATATAACTATATTAATAAGCAAGTGTACGTTTGAACGTGCTAATATCTAGTTCTAGAACTACCCGCCGGATTTGTAAATCTTTTTGCATTCGATAGCCCATTTCTTGAGGAAAACTAGGCTATTTGGTAGCAGGACACTTGCGCGAAAGACACTTGTGCGAAAAGACATTTCCGCGACTAGACTTTTGTACAAATGGACTTTTGCGCGCATGGACATTTGCGCGAAAGACACTTGCGCGAAGGTCACTTGCGCGAATCCAATTCCACGAAAGACACTTGCGCGAAAAAGTTGCGGAAATGAGATTTCTTCAACATCACGACTGTTTTCTTTTAATGGATTGGTCAGGGATGAATAGTACTTTTTTTTTTGGAGTTTACTATTGTTTTCGTCGGGTATGAATGAAAACGACGAGGGACGAAAGCAAAAGGACTTACGGTCCTTTGTTTGGGCAGATGGAAACAAAGGGTCGTACCGACCGTACCGCCCTGCAGGAACGAAAACGACGTCTTTGTCAGACAGGACCGCCCATTTTCAAAAAAGAAAGCAGAATAACAAAGGATATTTTAGGGTCCTTTGTTTTTGTCTCTCGTTGTCGTCGTCGTCGGACAGGACGGGCGGTTTTCTAAAACAAAAGAGCAAAATAAAAAACCTACGGTTCTGTTTACATCCCTCGTCGTTTTCGTCCCTGCCCGACGAAAACAAGAGTAAGGCTCGGCACAAACGGGCCACTGACCACAGCCACCGGTGGCCAGCGACACACTTTTTCATATATTTTGCTGCTGTAGCGAGTGGCCGCCACCGGCCACACGTGTGCGGTGCGTCTATACAAAAAAATATGAAAAAGTGTGTCGAGTCGCTGTCGCTGGCCACCGGTGGCTGTGGTCGGTGGCCCGTTTTATCCGAGCCTAAACTCCAGAAAACAAAGTACTATACATCCCCGCCCAACCCTTTGAAAGAAAACAGTCGTGATATTATGAAGAAATTTAATTTCAGCAACTGTTTTTTCGTGCAATTGGTTTCGCGCAAGAGTCTTTCGCGCAAAAGTCCGCTCGCGCAAGCCTAGGCTATTTAAAATTACGCGACGACCTTTCGGAGCCGAGCAAAAAGAAAAAAAGTGAGCAAGAACGCTAAGCGAAAACGAAGTAATAGAGCGTGGGCAGGCGATGCAATGCGAAAGAATGGGTCTTGGAAACAAGAAATTTCACGCGGACGAAGTCGCGGGCAGAAGCTAGTAAACTATATTTCTCATTTTCCAGACAATTTCTAACATATACCATTCCAATCTTTTTCCAGTTTTTTTTTTTTTTTTTTTTTTTTTTTTTTTCATATAAAATAATGATACGCAACGTTTTTCAGATTTATAAACGTGAATTGGACGACAATTTGAAACTCAGAGACCTTCAAAAGGAAACTACAGAATGTGAGAAAGAGGAGGCTGAGATCAAAGAAAAGTTGAGCTCAATCAACAGAGATGTTTTGAAAGAAAAGGATTCTTTGGCAGTGCAATACAGGAAGCTTTCCAGTGAAAAGTTTAAAACTGATGGTATTCTAGATGAACTACAGGTAAGAGTCACATAGACGCCTCCTGCACGTGTAGCAAGACCAATTAGAAAGGGATTTTGTCGAAGGAAGAATTGACAAAATGTTGTTTCCGTGTTGACAGTAAGACGGCAACAAAGTAGAAAGAGTCAACTGCACTTTTTACGAAATTCACTTTTTTATATAATTCGATTCAGAGTTCTTTATTTTACCAGAAGATTTTTTTTCTGTTTGGTTCTCAATTTTTACTAATATTAAGTCACGTATATAAAGACAACTACAAAGTGACAAACAACCGTATTTTGGAAAAAAACAAAATATATTACAGTAATATTGGCCTTAATTATTTTCTTGGTAATGCACTATTAACTTAGTAAGTTTGTAAAATAGAACAAGCTAACTTTGTTCTTCTATTAATTATCAAAACTTTGTGTTCAAACTATCTCCTGTAAAATCATGATTTTGTATATACTTTGCGGCCATCAAGTAGAATTTTTTTTACTGTGCATGGCGATTACAAAGTCAAATTGTCTTCACTACCCTACCCCCTCCTACCCTAGAGAGTTGTCAGTGTGATTTTGACAGTTTGAATAGAAAACTTTCTTCCGAAATAGTCTACATAAAAAAGGACCGAGACAAAGATCGTTAGAAACGAAAGGCAAAATGACAGATTGTGGAAGGAGATTCTACGGTGCAATGTCAAAAATGGAGAATCGAAATGTCACTTTATATGGAAAGAGATGTCTATTCTTCGTAGAGATAGAAGTGGTCATGCTACGCGTGCTGTTACTACTTGCTTCAGAGAGAACATAAAGCAAACCTGAAATAATTAATAAAAAAAATCAATCTGCCTAGCCTTTTCCCAACTATGTTGGGGTCGGCTTCCAGTCTAACCGGTTGCAGCTGAATACCAGTATTTTACATGGAGCGACTGCCAATCTGACCTCCACAACCCAGTAACTGGGTAATACGATACCCCTTGGTAAGACTGGTGTCAGACTTTCGGGCTTCTGACGACCCGTAACGACTATCAAAGATCCACAAATGACAGCTGAGATCAACGGCTTTACGTGCTTTCCGAGGCACGGAGGAGTCTCGGTATGTAAAGATGGTCACCCATCCACGGACCGACCCCGGCAAGCGTAGCTTAACCTGATGGATCGACCCGTGCGGCTGTTATTACTTAGCCACGAGCCCCACTCTGAAATAATGAATCATTATTAATTACATATTAATTTTAACTGTATTACAGATTACACTTAAGAAAAACAAATCAGACCTCAAAACTGCTTTATCTAAAGATACAGAAAAGAAATACAGAGAGAAATATTTTGAATTGGAAGTGACAAAAATGTTGGACAAGGATGTCAAGGACTATTTGGTCAATCTAGAAAAGTGTCTCTTGGAGTTCCACAAAAAGAAAATGGAGAGCATTAATCTTATAATAAAGTAAGTTTAAATTAAACAAACACATAAAATTACAAGCCGTGTTCGCTTCGTCATTTTTGTCTATTGTTCTATAGAGGCATGAGGAACAGGGTGTAAAGTTCACTCATCCTCTATTGAAATGTCCGTATGTGGCGATGTAGAGGCCGCCACAGTTCCATTCTAACTTTCATCCCGCATTTTAGCGGATGAATCTTCAAAAATCCTCCCTTTGGTTTAATTATATGGAACTCTTGTGCAAAGAGTCATGCTTCTATACCCAGTGGTTTAGGCTGTGCGTTGTTTGTCAGTGAATGAATGAATGAATTAATTCAAAACTTTTATTAATTAGGTACTTAGATTAAAAAAAAAAAATTAAAAGATGAGAAACAGCTGTCATCATTTGGACGATTTTTAAATGCTACAATGTACATTTGTGTTTTTGGGTTTGCTTCGATATCGATAAGAGCGTCTTTTTGCACTCGGTTGTTTAATTCTTCAACTTCTGCATTTACAGAGAACTTTGGAGTAAAATCTATAGTGGTAACGATATAGATTACATAGCAATCAAAGCTGAAGGTGGTTTGGCGATGGATTCTGAACGTAGTAAATACGAATACAGGTGAGAGTTCATCCTTTTCATTTATTTTATTTTTTACCGACGAAAAAAAAGTAGGAGGTTCTCAGATCGACATGTATATTTTTTTTATGTATGACCACGCATAACCTTTTACAGAGTAGTCCGATTTGAAAGATTTTTGAGAAATTGGTCCCATGTAAAATTTATTAACTTTGTTTTGTTATAATAATTTTCTGTTACTAATTTACACAGCAGGTAGTGGTATTCGAATTTGTGTGGGGTAGGTCACAGAGTACATTTGTATATAGGAGGATAGAGACGTCACTCGAACATTTCATAGCGCCCTCTAGCAATAAGTAAAAACAACAATCCAAGAAGCCTACTAGGTTTAGTATAGCTAGCTTCAAATCTATTCTGCAGACCTGCAGTAGGCCCTGTCCTATTTTCCTATTAATAAAACATTAGATACACTGCCAAACACTTTAATTCATCTTTATTTACATTAAATGAAGACCAACTCCTGAATTTTGTATTCTACATCATAATCTTTACGTAATCAACATAATAATTTATTTGTATCTTTACACCGATTATATATGAATAAATTAATTGCTCGCGTTCATGTTTATAAACAACACAACACAATAGGTATCACTGCGTTTCACAAACAAGTAAACAGTCCAGATTTTCGTGTAAGGGTCAATCACATAAAGTGATGTCGTCGGTATCCAATACTTTTCCGTCAATGTTTAGAAGCAGAATCCAAGTCAAGAAAAATCCACGAAATACATAATATAACGAAGCGCATCCATTCACTCGAAAAGAGAAAAACTGGGTCAACGGAATAATTTTTTTAACAACAAATTTGACATTTACGCGAGTTGCGATCCTTTTTTTTCACTTCATTGAAAACAGTTTCAAAAATTAGCGTTGCGTTACTGGATGATTTTATACATATAAAAAAACGTTTTAAGTTAACACAATTAATTAAAAAGATGTCTCAACTCCTTAATTTTTTTATTTGTAAATATAAATTGTTGTTATTTTAATACAATCTGAGTAAAATGGATCATAATGTTTAAACTAAACCCATGAACAATTTGAGAACAGCGCCATCTATCAATTAGTAAGTTTAACTTTTGATATTATTATACGAGTAAATTAAAAATCTATTGAATTGAGTAGTGTACCTCCAAAAGCAGAAGCCTACCTAAACTGGCCGGTTATGTTACCCTTACTTTTGTTCTAAGCTATGGCACCGTGGGGTAGGTACCACAACTAAAAAGTGAAAAATAAAAAGTTTTTACAAAAAAAACAACCAACTTCCAGAAAAGACTACAAAGTGAAAAATAATAAAACCAAAGACACCAACTTCCTAAATTCAAGTTAATTTTCACTTTGCGAAATTAGTTTTTTTTTTTTTTGGAAGTTGCTTATTTTTTTTTTCTAAGAAGTTTTTATTTACATATTTAGGATCTCCATCAAAAGATATACACAATTATGAAACATAAATAAAGGCCAACATCAGGTATTGAAAAATAAAAAGTTTTTTACAAAAAAAAAAACAACCAATTTCCAAAAAAGACTACAAAGTGAAAAATAATAAAACCAAAGACACCAACTTCCTAAATTCAAGTTAATTTTCACTTTGCGAAATTCAAGTGTTTTTTTTTTTCTAAGAAGTTTTTATTATTTATTTACATATTTAGGATCTCCAACAAAAGATATACACAATTATGAAACATAAATAAAGGGGGCAACATCAGGTATTAAGTAGGTGTATTTCGGCTGACTTTGAAATCATTCATTCACCACTTGCTATGGGACCAACCTTGCAGCATAATAAAATAATATCTGTTATTCCTTACAAAAATGCCTATCCAATCAAAATGTATGAAACCGGAGACGCCTAGAAACGGCGATTCTGTGCTCGAGTATGAAACGGATTTGTTTTTTTTTTTTACTTTATTCATAGCGAAAGTTGTTCAAATTCATATGCACCTTCACCCCAGTAATGACTTAAAAGTCTATATTTATAAGGATTGTTTTTCGTTTGAAGACATTTCAGTGACCAATAAATTCCATTTCAGGGTGGTCCAATGTAAGAACGGTGTTGAAATCGACATGCGAAACAGGTGTAGTGCTGGTCAGAAGGTTTTGGCTTGCCTTATCATAAGACTGGCTCTCGCTGAAACATTCAGTTCTAGGTAAGTGCTAATGAGCTGTACCTATCTGACAGTTATTTAAGAATAACATCTCGCCTGTTTTCCCGAAGGGCTAGGCAGAGCCGCAGAGGTGTACCTAGGACATTCTTCTTTTCTACCGACAGTCCTCCGTCACACTATCGTTCTTTTCTACCGACAACACCTCCGTCACACTTTTTTAATAGTATGTCTTGATTATTTTGTAAAAAAAACAGTAATAATAAAAACGGTAGTATTTAAGATTATTTTAATGGTCGTGTTGTTAAAAAAATGTTTGTGAAAAAAAAATATTGAGAAACTGAATATTTCGGAAGAGACATTATATTGTCGATGAAAAAAAACTTCCCACCTATATTAATTTCACCCATATTTCGCCACTTTGTTAAGTCCCAAGTAATAGAGGGCGAGCCTTTTGCCATCAACCGAGCTGCTACTGAGTAATTCCTGATGGAAAACCCCAATAACACTGCCTAACCTGGGAATCGAACCCAGGACCTCATGACATGACATGACCTCATTCTCGAGTCTAGTGGCCACAAGCACTATTGCTAAGAAAGAAAGAAAGAAAGAAAATACGTTTATTTGCGGTAAACATGACGCAAAGTACAACAAAATAAAAGAAACAAAGTAAAAAGCAAGTTTTGGGGAAAATATGCGTCACATCTACGCAAAACGGCTACCGCTCAGCATAATGCCGCGACCCCATGCGAAACGGAGCCCCAGCGCTGGTTTTCAGCGATAGCCGGCGTTGACGCGATGACGTCGACCGGTGCAGCATGTGATAAATAATATGCAATTAAAAAATAAATAAAATATAAAGTTAATTCTATAGGTATAGATAAAATATACAGAAAATGACAATATTCCCGCATTCTGCTCCGCGACAGCACCGACTCCCACGCCTAAGCATGAGGTCCTGGGTTCGATTCCCAGGTTAGGCAGTGTTACTGGAGTTTTCCATCAGGAATTACTCATTAGCAGCTCGGAGTCTGGATTTGTGCTCGGTTGATGGCAAAAGGCTCGCCCTCTATTACTTGGAACTTAAACAAAGTGGCGAAATATGGGTGAAATTAATATAGGTGGGTAGTTTTTTTTTCATCGACAATTTAATGTCTCTTCCGAAATATTCAGTTTCTCAATATTTTTTTACATACATTTTTAGCCCCAAACATCCAGCTCCTTTCTCTACTTAGTCGTGGTCAACCGTTTTTTAGATAAGGTGGTTTAACGTCGGCGGACTAGAAATTGTGTTATAATAATTGTAGTTTTTGATTAAATCTCATTAATATCATAATTTTCAGATTCGGAGTTCTAGCCCTAGATGAGCCCACAACAAATTTAGATCAAGATAATATTAAAAGCCTTTGCATGGCTCTCGGAGACATTGTACAAGACCGAATGATTCAAAAGAACTTCATGTTCATCATCATCACACACGACCGGGAGTTCATCGAGTCTTTAGGACAAATTGATAAGGTTACACACTTCTATGAGGTGTCCAGAAATGATGAAGGAAAATCTAGAATTAAAAGAGTTAAGTTTACATAATATTCTTGAATTAAATAAGAAAAGTTTTGTAATCATTCCTATTTTTCGCTAGTTTTTAAGAGGCCGTGCCTTAATTTCTTTTATACAATTACTCACTAATTTTTTTTATAAGGAGATTAAAAGTCCTTTTCTTAAATACTTGTTTGTTTTATTTTTTCAAATTATAATTTATATTATGACTTATTGCCTGGTTTCTGAAGAATTATTAAACGGAGTTTAAACTCTTAATAGCTATTGATTCGATAAAATTATCTATTTAAACGAATTCCTTTCTTATGCTCGGTTTTTCAGGACCTCAGATCAACGCTCGATAGTAATTCACTCGAGTTTTAAGCTAAGTATGTGTTCGGAAGCATATTGAACCAATAATCACTATCGAATGGATAAACTTCGTTTAAAACCTCAGAAGCTGGGCATTAAACATTTTATATTGCAATATTTGCATTTACATTCTAATTGTTATAAACAATTTAATTAACCGCCACTCCTGTTATACAATTCAAGGGTTCACACACACCATTTTGGTCAACATGCAGAATATTGCTCTCTTGTAAGACAGTCAAAGTGACGCCTAGTAGTTCTGCTACTTGTGTGGAAGGAAACGATTGTGCCAGACATTTGGCTATGTACGGCACCAAGTCTTCACTGAAGCATACACATAAAGAAATAAAGTTCTGTTTCTCAGTATCAGTGAAGCTTTGCTGCTCTCTGTAGTAGAAAGCTAACAAAACCTGAACAGCTTTGTTGAAAGATTCCCTGAACGCATTGTATACTTCCTTCACAATATTCAATGGTGCTGTAACTCTCATGGAGTTCAAAACCGTTAACATCCCATTGCAATATTCAGCTAGAGGATAGTAATCAAGTAAGTTTTCTGGTGGTCCTGTTGATATACTCTCGTTTATTGGCCGAGGTACATTCTTTAAGCTCGGTACTTTATATGACCGCATCTGATTCTCAAATTGACTGTCTGCCTTGTCTAGCCCACTATGAAACTGCTTAAGAATATTGTTGCGGAACAACGGTGTTAAAACACATCTCATATCTGCTCCAACTCTTCCAAATGATAAGCAGAGATACATGCATTGATTTAGAAGGGACTCGAAACTGGCTTCATCTTCCTTTGGTAAATCTTGGTTTAATATTTGTGCCAATATTTCCACCTAAAAAGCATAGAATAATAATTATAACACTGAGGTAAACATTGTGAATACAGTCTTATAATAGTAAGAATTATGAAAATACTTTGAAATGGTTTCTCACCTTTAATTTCAACCAACAGGATAAGGCACTAGTGCCACTCAATTCATCATCTTTTATTTTCGATTCTTGAGAATCAGATAAAAATATAGACTTGTGCTGGGTCAAAACATTGAAAAGATGGATTCTGTGCAGTTCTACTATTCTTCGCAATAATCTCTCTGGTGCTGAAATATAAAAAGAAGCAGAATGAATAAGCTAGGTCTTATTTTATATTGAGCTTTTGGCTAAGTAATAAAAGCTGCACTGGTCGATCCATCAGGTTAAGCTACGCTTGCCGGGGTCGATCCGTGAATGGGTGACCATCTTTACATACCAATACTCCTCCGTGCCTCGGAAAGCACGTTGAGCCGTTGGTCCCGGCTGTGATTCGTGGATCTTTTACAGTCGTTAAGGGTCGTCAGAAGCCCGAAAGTCTGACAACCACTCTTACCCTAGTAACTAGGTTGTGGAGGTCAGCTAAGCAGTCGCTCCATGTAAAATACTGGTATTCAGCTGCATCCGGTTAGACTGGAAGCCGACACCAACATAGTTGGAAAAAACGCTAGGCAGACGATAAACAACAGTCTAACTTACAGCATGCGTGATTGGAGATCGAGCTCCAGATGCAATGCAAACGACAACGGCAGCGACACAAAACTTTGTAAATACGACAAAGATTGCTACAATTGCCCAATTTTTGCGCCATTACGTGTTTCCACTCATAATAAGCTACCCTGATTTTACAGTAAGCCACAAGACATACCCTCCATATTCTTGGCATCTTCCAATGCTTTTTCAAACCAAGCATTTCTGGCTTTTAGAAAATGCACATGTAGACCATCAGAAGTAGCTGTATTATTTGATTTGATGCTACCAGCATAGATACTGCTCTCATCTTCATCCGTGGATCTATAAACAGTATTGGCTCTGCGAAGATAGCCGAGAATCTATAACAAAATTTAATTTAAATTTGTTTGTTTAAAAATGTTAATTGTTACTTAGGTATTTTTTTGTTACTCACTTGCAAACATTGAGGAAGTGGTAAATCATATCGCAGTTGATTGAAAAGGTGGTAGAGAGTTTCAAACCACAGCGTCATTATTTCTGATGTAGTGTTCTGAAAATCAATAAATTCAATAGAACACACTGTGTACACATAGGCAATTAATTTTACTATTAGGGGTAAAAGTATGAAATTGGCGATTTGTACTGAAAAATTTAAATTCGTTTTTTTTTTTAATTTATCATATTTGAGGCATATAGAATCAAAGGCAGCTAAGCGCCACACTTTCAAAAAATTAACTAAGTATGGAGCCATCTAGTGAATTTTTGGTTGCAACACTTTATTTTATTATTGTAAGAAACAAATACAGCTAAAGTCCTTTAAATTTCGTTCAAAAATAGATTTTGGGATCAAATACAGCTAAGTCACCTTAGGTCACAATCAAAGACAGCTAGATGATGAAACAACCAATCACAACGCTTGAATTCTCGAAAACAAAATGGCGATTTCTATACAACCGCGTTACCCACACCTAAATTTTTTTATTGTATTTTTAGTGTTTTTAGTGAGTTCTCGTGCTAAATTTGTTGTGAAACGATTATTATGGAGGTCCCTGTAGAACCGGCAAGTACTGGCAGAGGTCGAAAACGCACACGAAACCAAGAAAACTGGAAGGCAATCATTGCTAAGAGAGAAAGGTTAGTGATGTGCCTCGCGTCTACACTCCACACAATGTATAGATAAAGATAAATAATTGCTATCGAATTAAATTAATTTTTCGCAATATTTATTTTGGCATGTATTGCTATGTACCATAACGCTAATACTACCTAACTGTAACTAAAATTGGGCTAAGATAGAGCAGTTTGAGTGTTGAAAATATTTATTTTTGTTTTTAGCGCTGAATGGGAAACCAATGCAGAATGTCAGTTTTATGTAAATATTCTAAGATCGCCAGTTATTCAAGAGGGGGAAGACGAAGATAATAATGAAAACTATTGTGAAAGTAGGGATGATACGGTGGATTTAAGAATTTAACTTTTGTGCTTGTTGAAAAAGAAGAAACAGCTGATTTAGTAATAAGAAAAGTTTTAAGTTCATAAGAATAGAATAATGTTCCTAAAAAAAAAAGTCTGATTAAAAAGAGAAAAAGTGTTTTAATTTTGTTACGATTTTGATTACTATTTTAAGTTTTATAAAAATTTTAAATATCTATATGAAAACGTGTTTTAATTACTGGTCCCTGATATCGACCTCTGTTGGGAACATCACTAACATTGTGATGTCAATATGGCGCCAGTCACTATCAAAGACAGCTAAGTTCACTTGAGTAAAAATCAAACACAGCTAAGTGAAGCTGTTAGTATCAAAGATAGCTAAGTGGTTTGATTTTTTATTTTTTTTCGGCTTATTATTTAGTACTCATAGATAAAGGTGGCTAAAACCAATATAAAGTCACATACTCTAAAATGAAAACTCAGAGAGTATGAAAACCCCTGACTCTTAAATTAGAAAAACGTTTTTTTCAGTTCCTGAAAATTTGACATAGAGGCACTTAGCTACCTTTGATTCTATATGCCTCATTTATTTAATCAAAATAATTACCATTATTATCGATACATTGCTGCCATCTAATAGGAAGGTCTTAAAAGCCTTTGCGATAGAACTCTCGTCATCTAGATTCGACAAACTGTGTGAAAGCATTTTGTGCTGCCTCCTGAGAAGAAAACTTTTTATCACATAGAAAATTGTCCAAATCACGAAAAAAATGGTAGTCCGTTGGAGCAAGGTCTGGCGAATACGGAGGGTGACGAATGGTTTCTAATTGCAGTTCCTGTAGAGTTAAAACGGTTTCTCGTGCTGGATGAGGTCTCGCGTTATCATGGAGCAATAATGGTGAAGATCGATTCATGAGTCGGGGCTGTTTCACTGCTAGTTTTGCTATCATTGTTCGGAGTTCGGCACAGTAGACATCTGCCGTTATTGCTTGACCAGATCAGAGAAAGCTATAGTGAAGAACACCATTCTGAGACCACCAAACAGTCACCATTACCTTTTTATTGGTAAGCTTTGCTTTAGGACACTGTTGCGGCGTTTGACCTGGGGTCAGACATTGCATTTTTCGCTTACGGTTATCGTAAAGAATCCACTTTTCATCACGTCACAATTCAATCCAATATTCCTTCATTTCTGTATCGATTCAACAAGGCAACACAAGTTTTAATACGCGTTTCTTTCTGCAGATCAGTCAAATCATGAGGCACCCATTTCTCATATTTTTTTATTTTATTGATTTGAAACAAATGAGTCAATATTGTTGGTAAGGTAACGTTAAACCATGCCGCTAATTCCTGGGTAGTTTGGCTCAGATCGGCTTCCACCATCTCTCAATTCATTGTTATTCACCTGTGTGGGTGGTCTTCCACGTGGTTCGTTCTTCAAATCAAAGTTTCCATCACGAAAGCGTTTAAACCAAAATCGCACGGTGCGTTCATTAGCAGTCCCCTCTCCAAACGCAACATTGATATTGCGAGCTGTTTTTGCCGCGTTAGTTCCGCGTCGGAACTCGTATTCAAAAATAACTAGAAAATTCGAAGTATCCATCTTTCTTGTTTAAAGCTGAATAAAAAAAAACAATTGAAGGTCGATAATCGAATGTTGCACATTTTTTAAAGAAGAACTTCGTAGGTACCATGAGAAAAAAGTTTCACTCAAAAATCTCAAACCATGAAGGTTCTATGTCAATACGAAGTTCCTAATACAATAAACGGCAATTTCATACTTTAACCCCTATTATAAATAGTAAAACGGTTACATACCTGCACAATAGGTATTTCAGAATATCTTTTAGACAGGTTACGGACAAATGTGAAGATGTCCAGAGCACTCTCATAGTCCTCAGCATTGAGTGCCTCTCGCATTAGAGATGGCAGCTCCAGCAACTCTAGTAGCTTATCACTTTGGTTACGGATAGTACTATAACGACTGTAAATCATATCAATAATAGTTATAAATTAATTATCATACTAAAATATGGGTGGCATGTTTGATCAGATGGTTCATGTGCCTACCCACTTACTTAAAAAAAATTATTGACATATCTCGGGACCCTGGGGTTCTGGACCTTTGGCAGGCTGGGCTTGAAGGGCTGAAGTTAACTTGCAGAGGCCGCTTAAACAATTTAATTGATGAGGAGGCACCAACCAATGATTATTGTATACACTCTGCAAGTGCACCCAAGGACAACTCCCGGTTGGTACAGGACTATTGCAAAACATGGAAACAAAACATATTGGGCCATGGGTTTGTAAAAAAGATTTACTGTTACAATTTAACTAACAAGTTTTACCTTTTTTCCTTGACAATATTCCCAGCAATTTGTGAGAATTTATCACATTCTAGTAAGAAAACTGGTGTATTATCCAGGAAGGAAGAAAGTGAATCTTTGGACTTTGCTAAATCATTTATGATTGTATGCGAAATCTCTGCAGTCTCAACAAATGTCTTGTAATTAGCGAATGCCAGCTCTTGTGTTTGTTCGGTCAGCTGTTTCATCTCCTCGGTCAGTCTCTCAGGTTCTTTCCGAATATGCTCCCAATTCTGGGATCCCAGTTTTTTTATGTAGTCAGTTATATCACTAAAGTATTCTGCATTTTCTGTAAATCAAAAAGATTGAATTAATAATATTTCCATAATTAGGTAATTTTAGTAGACTGTAAATATATATATATAATTTATGATAGTTGCCCGCAGCTTCATTCACGTGGATGTCAATACTTCCCTATTCAAATTGGATTTTGTTCACAATTTCATGGGTTTTATTTTTGTTGGAACCCTAATTCTTTTTCTAAAACAAAAGTAGCCTAAGTTACTTGTTATAATATCAGTTATCTGCCAGTGAAAGTTACGTCAAAATGAGTCCAGCTGTTTCGGACATTAGCCAAAACAAACAGACAAAATTAAAAAAAAAAAAAAAATTTAAAAGAACCATAATATTGTATACCTACTTTCACATAATTATGCATTTGGTAAAAACCTGCTATTTTGACATTAAAAACACTTCAATTTTATTTATTTATAGCAGATGAATAAAAATGAAATGAAAAAAAATCAGAGGAAAAATTTAAAGCATAAGATTAACAGCGTCTTCAAAACATACCAAAAAGAGCCAACAATGTAAAGAGTTTTAAAAGTGCAAAACTGAAAGGTTTATATCATGGCTTTATATTTATTTCTAAGGAATACAAACAAGAAATATCGAAGTTATATAGAAATTTCAGGAGATATAGAGTCAAGAGGAAGAAACTTAAATATTGGAATAACTGTAATTGTTTTCTTGCGTAAAACAAAATACAAAAGACGAGTCTTGATATGTTTTGATATAAAGTGACTAATATTTAATTATGTGCTTAAAAAGGGCCGGTTTACCTTCAGTGGAGTCTGGAAATAGAAGCTGACAAAGTTCTTTTAATTCCTGAGCCATTTTTCACCACATCAACCTTTATTTATGAAAGAAATTCAATTCTTGTGTACCAATTTGTAAATTTGTCACAGGTATATTAGCACTAGCATATATTAGGATGTTAGGAACATATAGGTACACTATTTTAGGAATTTGTACACGAAATCAGTGTTACAGGCCCGCTGTCATTTCTGTCAACAAAAATAGTGTCAACTGGCAAGTTGGCAACTTGACTAACATTCGTTGCTCGTTCTGAAACTTTACTATTTAATTTATGGATCCTATGGTATTGACGGTATTGAGCAGCTCGTGGCTAAGTAATAGAAATAATAGAATAACAGCCGCACTTAAGCTATGCTTCTCAGGGTCGGTCCGTTGATGGGTGACCATCTTAACATACCTAGACTCCTCCGTGCCTCGGAAAGCACGTTGAGCCATTGGTCCCGGCTGTCATTCGTGGATCTTTGGGGTCGTCAGAAGCCCGAAAGTCTGACAACCAGCCTTACCAAGGGGTTACCCAGTTAATGGGTTGTGGAGGTCAGATAGGCAGTCGCTCCATGTAAAATACTGGTAGGTATTCAGCTGCATCTGGTTAGACTGGAAGCCGACCCCCAACATAATTGGGAAAAGGCTAGGCAGATTGGTATTGACCGTATTGACCAAGTCCGAAACTCGAAACATATCACTGAAGTTGAGATTAAACTCTGAGGATTAAACATGAGATTAAATAACATTGACAAATGCAAATGTCATCATTACTACCTACTATTATATACTATACCTACTATTATTATATTATAGATATATTATATTATTAGGTCCATTCCATGCTACCTACAGTCCTAGCAACTTATCTGTGAACTGAAAGAGGACGCCACCGTCGATGCTTCGACACAATCGAATGACATGCGTCGGCACAATCGAAGACATTTCAACATGACGGCCATAGTTCCAATTTTCGGCATTAAACAGGTAAGTTGGTAGGAGTGTACCTACTCTTACCTACGTACTACTATACAGGTTGATTGGAAGATGGGTGCAAAGCTTTAAGGCGAAGATAGTACAGACAATTTAGAACCATTTAAGCCATGGTTGTCTCAGATGAAGTCTTACCAATTTTTTTTAACCTAAGTTTTAAGTTTTTTTCGGAAATTCCCAAAATTTTATGTAAACTGCATAATTATGGCCAAATTGAATGATAAATTAATTCATTTTTTATTTATTTAATTAAAGTAATGAGTAAGCAATCAAGTAAACCATGTTTTAGACTTCTGTGTCATTAGATATTTTTTTTACAGACATTTAAAGTTAAAAAAATAAATAAATTTGTATCAATACGTTTTTTAAACCTTAATTTAAAAATAAACGGAGGGAGTTTTTTTTGTTCAAACCTTTTTGAAGACATGCTTGATAATCTTTCTTTCTTTTGAGGTATCATTTAAGCGGATATCTTACATATTATTGAAATTAGGATCTACAAACCAATTTTGGTTGGTGTAATTGCTATAGGGCGTTCCAGTTGGAGGATAAATAAATAAATAAATAACTCGGCAAATTTGAGGGAAAAATTTAAAATTTTAGGCAGACTAATTAAAACAACATTTGAATTAAAATGATTTATTTTTCATGTTCAAAATGACGCCCGTGATTCCTAATACAAGCACGGCCCCGTCTTCTAACTTCTGTAATAGTTATTTTCAACATCATCTCCTGCTTCATTGTTTCAAACGCTGAATTAATTCTGTCTATCAATTCTTCTCTAGTGTTTATTTCTTCATTATTATACACCATTTCCTTGGCCCGGCCCCATACGAAAAAGTCCAACGGGGTCAGATCTGGGGAGCGAGCTGGCCAAGGGATGGGTCCATCCCTGCCGATCCAGCTGTCAGGAAAACAATTGTTAAGATGTTCCCTTACATTTAACGTCCAATGCGCTGGACAGCCGTCTAGCTGAAAGATGACTGTTCGGTCTCTTTCGAAGATTGGGACACCTGATTCCTCTTGCAGCAGTGGTAAATCGATTTGCAGAAATTGCAAATAATTTTCGCCATTCAAAGGATCCGGCAAAAAGTGGGGCCCAATCAATGTCCTGCCAATTACTCAAGCCCATACAGTCACAGAGAATTTCATCTGAAACGACACCTGCTTCTTAAAATGTGGATTGTTTTCTGCGTCGGCCCATTCATTGATGTTGTGAAAGTTTGAAATACCCTCCCTTGAAAATTTGCTTTCATTCGTCCACAAGATTGATTTCAGGAACCACGCATCTTCGATGTCTTTGTTGAGGAGGAAACGGCAGAACTGTATTCTTCTTTGGGGATCTTGCTCTACTAGACCTTGCACGCTCCTGCCATGGAACGGATACTTATCATTTTGGTGCATTGTATGCCACACCTTCCATTGAGAAATGTTTAAATTTTGAGCTACTGCTATAGTACTGGTAGTAGGATCCGCTTGAAATGCTGCCAAAATGTCTTCTTCGACGGCAGTTTCATGTCTACCCGGGTTGACTCCAGGTTCCACGCGGTGAAACCCATCTTGGTCAAGTCGACGAAACGTGTTGTAAAATACTCGGACATTCGGTAACCTGCGATTCGGATAGCGCTCTTGATACATCCGTCGCGCCAAAGATTCATTGCCGTCTGCTCTGCCGTACATAAATACGATATCCACATATTCTTGATTGGAAAAAGTAGCCATAGTCACTTAACAATTAAGAAAAACGGCGTAGGAGCGCACTAAATGTCAACTCAACACAATTAAGTCAAAAATCAACACGTGCAGGAGCGTGAGGCTACGACTGGATACGGTGAAACAAAAATGTTCAAAACTAACGCAAACAACACGTGCAGGAACGCAAAGGGCTACAACTAAACACGGTAAATTGTGAATCAACACGACAACGTCCACTCACAAGGGCAGTAGTTTGACTAATAAGTAAAAGATGTAACGGCTTCAACACAGACCGACTGACCCTGACTAAAGAAACACGACTTTGTTACCTCAGTAACTAAGACCATTTTGCTTTAAAAACCAACTCTTATCGCTTTTTGCTATTCATTCGGCGTTTTACCTAGAAATGCCGTCGCACCGCGCGCGGTGGCCATTGTTTAGAGAATCCCCTCAATTGGTTCCTGCATGTGCAAAAAATTCTTAGAATTGAACTAAGTTATCACTTCGAACACATTAAGTATTCTTTTAAACAAAAATTTGGTTTTTGCTTTACTGCCTAAAATTTAAAATTTCTCCCTCGAATTGGTTTGTAGGTCCTAATTTCAATAATTTGTAAGATATCCGTGTAAATGATACCTCAAAAGAAAGAGCGATTATCAAATGTCTTCAAAAAAGTTTGAACAAAAAAAACTCCCTCCGTTTATTTTTAAATTAAGGTTTAAAAAACGTATTGATACAAATTTTAATTTTTTTTTTTAACTTTAACTGTCTGTAAAAAAAATGCCTAATGACACAGAAACCTAAAACATGGTTTACTTGATTGCTTACACATTACTTTAATTAAATAAATAAAAAAATAATTCATTTATCATTCAATTTGGCCATAATTATGCAATTTACATAAAATTTTGGGAATTTCCAAAAAAAAATTTAAAACTTAGGTTAAAAAAAATTGGTAAGACTTCGTCTGAGACAACCATGCCTTAAATGGTTCTAAATTGTCTGTACTATCTTCGCCTTAAAGCTTTGCACCCATCTTCCAATCACCCTGTATATTTAGTTCCATGCTTACGTGATAATGTTGAAATTAAAAAATGCACTTCATGGTGCCTCTTCGTAATCGGCGATCATAATCTTTCATTCTCTTTAGAATTATTTTTGAGACTAAAAGTAGCCTATGCCCTTGCCGAGGATGCCATCTACAGAGTACCGGCTACACATCAATCTATACATTTCCAGTTTACACTGACCTCTCATTGTAAGGAAATCCTATACAATGCGAGATCAGCTTATACTGCATAGGTTGATCAGCCGTGCGTCCGTGCGTACAATGCCATTTAATCTTCATGTCTTTTATCGAAATCTGTTCAGTGGTTTAGTTTAGTTTTTCACGCAATCGTCTATGATCGTCGATTGTGAATGTCAAGAGACGCCATTACATTGCACGGCAGCCTACTTTGCAATCAAGCAAGTCATAGGTCTTAGCATAGGGTCTTAGACGATCAATCTGGCATGTTTATAGTGCAAAATCAAAATGTATGGAATTTTATTGCTTCAAATCCAGCATTATCATCTGCGTGGGCCAACGCCAACATAGTTGGGAAAACCCAACTATGTTGGCGTTGGTTTCTAGTCAAACCAGATGCCGCTGAATACCAGTATTTTACATGGAGCGAACCACAGGAGCACAGAACATATATACTCCTCACAGGAGCGACCTTAGAGGAAGCAACTGCCTATTTCACTGATCAGTAGTTAGTTCACAATCGAATAATGCCAATGTTACATTACCCTTGTGATACAGCCCCCTGTATTTTTTAATTTAAACAAGGTCAATTAAATGTTACTTTTAATCATTGTGTCGAGACGAAATACACAAAATAATGTAATTGTGGTATTTTGGGCATTCTATTTGCTCAAAAACTTTTTACAGATTGTTGGATGGATTGGATTAGAGCATGGTTTAGAGCTACCTATATAAAAAAAAAAGTACTCTGTGATTAGAGCGTTTGGTCTGTGCGTTTGCGTTAGTTTGTCTTTGTCTATGGTGTGGTTGGAATGGAAATGGAAGATAGCCATTTGTCTGATAACCAAACATTACAAAATATTGGCTTTATGAGTGCAATTTTTAGCTTAAAACGGTCAATCTATAAATATTAAACAATATCCAGGTATGTTATTTTCAAAAAAATGTAATGACTTTGGTTATATTATTGTTTTCATCGATGATGAACTATCGATAAGTTTTATGATTGCGTCACGTAAACGTATAGATATGTAAAACAGCTATGATTATCGTATTGAACGTGATGTTTCTCGCTATGCGAGTGTTCTATTTCACCATTTCAATATGTAATTAGAGGTATAATGTTTATTGTAACTAACCTTCTACTTTGACAGGATAACCTAACCGTTTTTTTTTTTACATCTACTCCCAAGTTGACACCATTTTTGTTTCGGCTTTCAGTCTTTATTATTAGAATGACTTCTACAGTAATGAATATTTTATTACCAACGAATGGTCTTTTTGTATAATACTTGATTCATAACTATTTAAAATGTAGCTAGATTATAAGGTTATGTTGATGTTTTGATTCAAGGATGTTTTATGGTGTATCTAGAAATAATGACAGGAATGTAATCAGTATGTTCCCTTTATCAATTCAACCATGTAGTTTTATGAGATTATATTCTTTTTGCGGGCAGGCATTGCATAATTATTCAGTTTGATACATTTTAATTAATCTTATAACATGAAACTATAAGGAAGAAGAAATTTGCAAGTATCCATGTAAGTCCATAGTAAAACAGTGGGACAAAAGACTTCAAGATTGTTGTACAAATATTCAATTTACCAACTGCCTCAATAACTTCAGTTGACTTATTAAAACAACATATTCATCTAAAATTTTAGGTACCCCCTGGCTCCACCAAGCTATCAATGGAATGAAAACAGGAACTTATTATGGATGGGGAAGCCGAAGACTTCAACCTCCAGTGGGAGGAAGAAGTTGAAGTGAAGGTAAAGAAAAGGAGGTTTTACTGTAGTTTGCCTCGTTATTGCTTTATGACTTTTGACAACAATTTCCTGGAATATGAAACTTAAAGGTAGAAACTATGTAACTGTCACATTAGCTTTGAAAGTCGTCTTATAATCATAAGACGACCCACTGACCGATTACCTTGTTGTTTTATGACATGGAAGTGACATTTAACATTAGGGTGGTGAAGCAATTACGGGATTGAATACAACTGGCTACCCTCGAACTAAAGTGGTCTATACCATATAAATGTTTATCATCAATATAACATATATTCTTAAGCACACAGTGACTTCAAACACATTTTGTTTGTTATCTCAAAATGTTTATTTTGTATCATAGACCATTTTAGTTCCAGGATAGAAAACTTCTGTCATACTTCTTAAAAATACTATCTTTCCACTTTTTACTTGTGTTGATCTCAACCCTATTTTTCTTATCAGGGTTGATTGATTTAAACCAAACTTGATTTTTTTCATAACAATTCATGAATTACTCAGAATAATTATAATAATCAAATCAGTAACATAAAAGAAAAATACTTGGCTCCACTGTACTTTAGCACCCGCGCGTCCGAAACTTGACAATTTTAAAGTGTGTTAATGACTTTGAGTGAAAGTGCAAAATATTACACTGCGCAAACAACTATTTTTTTAGAAAAAAATTCTAAAGTTTCAGAAAATCAAACTTAGTTACACAATAAAATTGAACACACGCGCGTCCGAAACTTCACAATTTTAAAGCGTGTTGATGTCTTGGCTAAGTAATAACAGCCGCATGGGTCGATCTATCTTATTTTAATTTAATTTAAATATTTGAATTGTTTTTTTTTTTAAGGACGCTTTTAACGTTCTGCATCGTTCTCACATGTGAAATTTCAACATGAATGATGTAACCATTATTTTGTAACCATATCTTGATTTAAAAGAGTGTCCGTGGAGTTTCTTGCCCGTTCTTCTCCATAGGTACCTACTATGCTTTGGAATGGGCGCCTAGCTTCATCTTTTTGACTGACCGACCCCTTGACAATTCAAAAGTGCCTGTAATTGGTTTAATTGAAATAAATGCTTTGAGTTTGAGTTTATCAGGTTAACTACGCTTGCTGGGGTTGGTCCGTGGATGGGTGACCATCTTTACATTCCGAGACTCCTCCGTACCTCGGAAAGCACGTTAAGCCGTTGGTCCCGGCTGTCATTCGTGGATCTTTGACAGTCGTTACGGGTTGTCAGAAACCCGAAAGTCTGACAATCAGTCTTACCAAGGGGTATTGTATTACCCAGTTAATGGGTTGTGGAGGTCAGATAGGCAGTCGCTCCATGTAAAATACTGGTAGGTATTCAGCTGCATCTGGTTAGACTGGAAGCCGACCCCCAACATAATTGGGAAAAGGCAAGGCAGATTGATTGATTTTGTTGATGTCTTTGAGCAAAACACTTTCGAAAAACATTACACTCCACAAACTACTAGTTTTTGAGAAAAAAATTCTAAAGTTTATGTCAACCTATTACACAGTAGGTACAGTACACACTAAATACTTAAGATGCAAGAGCGAGTGAAGCGAGTTCGGGACTTGGGGCACCCCGACTCGGACAGGTTAGGTTCGAAGTTATTACAAGTCATTACACCCCCTACGTGGTTATTTTTTTTTAAACCATCCAGAAATAGGTCTCTGTCGACCACGCCTTACTACAAAAATTTTATATTTATTTGATATTGACCTTCGAGACGTTTGACAATGGCTTAAAAAAAAAATGTTCTCATCAATTTTTTTTTGCGCACTTTGGGGTTTTCAAAAATATATTAAAAAGGGTCTATTCTACCCAAACATAAAAATAGGTACTATACAAAAGCGACGCGTGCTAAAGTACCTACAGTGGTTCCAAATACTTAAGCAAATGCACAGTTTTCAAATATTAAGGTGGATGCGCAAAGATAGTCCGTAAAATTCAAATTTTGTTAAGTTTTTTGCAATTTGCAGGTTAGTGTCTAGTGTATCTTGATCAAAATTTGATTTGCTTCCATAACAAATATGTATTTACATAATTTTATTATAATCATTAGAATCTCACATCTCACATCTCTCTAAGTTAGAATTGGTCTCAAATGTCATGAATTCATGAAAAAGTCATTCAATAGGATAATTTGAATTTAGAGAGTTTTATTAATGACTATAGTATAGTTAAAATCTCGCTGCAGACTTGGTCATAAATCATAATCGGAGTAGAGATGTGCGCTAGTTGCGCGCGCTCATGGCCATTATCGATAACAGAATCATTAAGGTTATCACGTAAACATACTGCTTTCATTAAGTATGCAGGGTAAATAAAATAAAAAATGAAGTTCCAACGAAAAACAAAACCTTCAAGATAGCTGATGTCGAGAAGTTAGTTGATGAAACCATTTCCAATGTCTCCATTGAAAATTGGCAAAAATGTGTGGAACATGCAGAATTGCTGCAAGACGAAGACTAAAGAAAAGCACATTTATGCGAAGAGTTCATCATTCATGTGGATGATGATGACGATGACTCAGACGAAGAATTTTAATTTTCTATTTTTAGTTTTATATATACGTTCTTTTGTTTATATATTTAATATGCTTTGTAGTAAATTTGGTAATAAAATAAAAAAAAATGTGTATTTATTTCTATCACCCATTTATAAATAAATAAAACTATCAATATCACTCATCGACTGCAGTAATGCACAGGACTACGTGTGACCGTGGCCTGCCCATAAGGCCCGTGAGTGGGAAAGAGACCGAAACACTCGAATGATTTATGACCAAGTCTGCAGCGAGATTTTAACTATACTATAGCTGCCTGCCCCAGCTTCACACAGGTGTACTAATGATGAAATCTTCCCTTTACAGTACAATCATGTAAAGAAATAAAATGACAATTAAATAATTTCACAACAACAACACAGTTCTATAAACTACTATTGCTGGTCCTTTTAAAATTAGCAGGTATAATATAATATTTTCTTCTTTTTTTTTTTTTGTGGATTGTATCAGATAAAACATTGTAAGAAATTCAAGAACTAAATGTCAATCTATCAATATTTTAGAAGATCTATACTGTCTGTCTTCTGTCTCACTCATTTCTTCATATGGTGATTTTTTCATTCACTTTTTATATGAAGATTTTCAGACTAAAATTTTCATTTTTCCCTACAATTTTTCAAACAATTTCTTTCAAACAAAACTTGTACTTACAATTACAAACACAAAAAAAGAGAATTAGGTACAACTGTTCTGAGGGGCAATTCCCGTAACAACGTTCGTAATCTCATTTCAGTCTCAATCTGTCAAAAATTGTATAGTTATGTTACATTACCTACATTTGTTGTTTACCTACATTTTTGACATTTGATTGTCGCTGGCATGAGATTGCGATTTGAATTTGAAAGATTTTAGAAACGAGTATTATCCTTCTGAAGTGATGAGCTTACATACATTCGGCAATTGATTATTATTTATATAGATTCTAATGATTTCTTATTTCTGAAAGTCTGACAACTATTATTACCCAGTAACTGGGTTGTGGAGGTTAGATAGGCAGTCGCTCCATGTAAAATACTGGTATTCAGCTGCATCCGGTTAGACTAGAAGCCGACTCCAACTTACTTGGGAAAAAGCTAGGCAGATTGATATTGATTCTAATGATTATAATTCTGTAAATGCATATTTGTCAAGTTTTTAAAGTCAAAATCTACCATTTACGGTGAAAATTAAGATGTTTTTTTTTTTGAAACCATGATTTATATCGACCCAGCTTCATATGCAACAACAACAACATTGATTATTTATATTACACTTCTCTTATTACAAAAGTAGTTTGTCATTATCTTATTTTCTTCTTACAATTTCTTTATATTTTCTTCTACACTGAAGAAAATGTTTGCTTTCCAGCACAGTCCAGGTGTTGTTGAGACAGAGGAAGAGATAACAGGCCTAGATAACGTGGAGCACACAGGATATTCCAACATGGTGAGACTAATTACTTTGGGAATTGATTTTTTACCAAAAGCCATTAATACGATTTTTCTTTGTGTGAATAACAGTATTTCAGTCTTTATTCTTTTTAATAAACCTGCTAAAGCTCCTTTGAAAAGACCTTTTTGACCTCTGTGCCGTAACATGCAGCAGTTATTCACAGCTGATGCACAGAGTGGTGTGAATTGCACAATTTATAAATAATAATTATATGTGTGTGTGTGTGTGTGTGTGTGTGTGTGTGTGTGTGTGTGTGTGTATGTGAGTTGAATGAAATGATTTCTTCATTGAATATAGTGTCTAAATTTTTTTTTATTCATCATATTCAGTTGAAGGTTGAGAATCAATTGTACACACAGACAGCCGAAGAGATGATGAGCACGGACCAAATGGCTGCAGAGAACTTAATGTTTTTATCTCAAGACGTCGTGAGCTATACAGAGACAGCCGAGCTGGCCGACGACCCTAGCGTGGAGTGTGTCACCGAAGAGGTCATCACAGACGATTGGGTGATTCCTGGTGGGCAGGAAAGGTACCAGTAAGATCTCTCAGATTTTTGTTTATTTACATTTAGTTTTTGAAATTATTATTGCAACTTAGTGACACAATTGTACCTTCTAAGATGAAAATCTATTAACAATGTCGTGACCTAATTACTGTTTCTCTTATGTTTTCCATGACTTTTAATCTTCTTGTGTATAAAAATCAATTGCTGTCCTTTAGTCTCGCTAAAACTCAAAAACAGCTTGACTGACTGGCATATATATTTTTTTTTGTTTTATTCTCCTCCTTTTTCTTTACTGGGCTAGTTTAAAAGAAAGAAAACAATAGGAAATGAAAAGAAACTGAAATTTTGACAGGACAGCTTCTGGTGGGTTAGCTTATAGTACTTAATTATAATAATTTTACTTTCAAGACACAAGCTTATTGTAAAAGACACTTTATTTTAGTGTAAGAATAAACAATATTTCTTCTTTACATAATAGGATTGTTATAACTGCATAATATATTATTTTTATTTTAGAGTTGAAGTTCCTATGGATCATCTGAATAACGCTGATGTGGTTCTGAAAGAAGAAAATGACCTTGATGTTCCTTTACCAACAGATCAAGTAAGTTGAATACATTGATGTTCAATAAAGCAAAAGAAATTGTTCATCTGTTTTATTTTACGCCAGTAAAGCTACAGGAGTTGTTTCAATGCTATCTAACCTAACATACAAATAAAGTGCTTCAAACAAAATGGCTGCATAGCATAGGTATTGGCTGTTTGATTGAGAGTGAGGAAAAAGTTTTTGGTTCACTCCTCGCTGCGAGTTTGTGAACACATTGATACGTCTTGCTCGCATACTAAGCCATAGTTGGTGTATTTTAGTTAACAGCAGGATTTGTGTCCGACCGAAACACGATTTTCAGCCGAAACCGAAACGGTATCCGAATACTCAGCTCATCGTTTAGTTTCGGCTGAAACCGAAACAGATCTTCGGTCGGACACTAAGCAGGACTATATGAAACTTAGGTGCATTACACACTTTATCGTTTTCCCAGGACGAATACACAGCGATGCGTCCTTGGCCCTGCGACTTTTGCTCGCGGCGGTTCCGTAAGAAGGCCGCTCTCATGAACCATATGGTCGCCCATCAGAACGACCGGCCGCACGCATGCAATCTGTGCGGTGTGCGATACGTGCGCAAGTGTGACCTCATGAACCATCTCAAGGTTCACGCCTTTGTGCCTGACAACCCCGATTCTATAGATTATGGTAAGTGTACTTTGAAAAAGGTTAATCAATAAATTCAGCGTTTTGCAGTCCACTGCATTTCCAAGACACAGGACTTTTCCAAGTTACGCTACAATTCCGGCTTCTCTGCATTCCGCATCATGGCAGACTCAGCCGTCTTTTTAAGGTCCAATTACACTCGCGAGCAATTAAATCGTCCCAACCCTATACAACCCATGCATACAAAGTAGTTTTTTTTTTTTTTTTTTTTACCAAAAAGTCTTATCCCGTTTATGAAAAAGTTATTTTTTTAAAGCCTGACGTTTCAGCTTTAAGATCGTACCATAAGTATTTAAATTGTTTTCGAGTAATTTCTATTCGAGTCGAAATGTATGATTAGGAGTTGAGTTATTTGATTGCTTGCAAGTGTAGTTGAAAAACATTTGAAAAGATTGGAAAACTTAAAAGTAATTCTAGAAAGTTTCTCTTAGCTGTGGCCTTCAAATAAAAATTGATGTTTGATTGTTGCAGAGGATGTTTTAGACAATAACCAAATTGTAAAACCAAAGAAGAAAAGAGGTAGACGGAAAAAAAATCCCGAGCCGATCGAGGAGGTATGTACTTAGTGTGTTAAATATTATTTTCGACCCACCAAAATTAGCTTGTTTTTTTGTACTTTGTAGATCTATCTATACTTAATAGGTTGGGGAAAAAGTTTCTTCGCATTTTTTAAGAAAATTCAAAACATTTTTTAATATACATTATTTACATTTATCCAAAGTATGTAGGTACCATTTTGTTCGATAACTTTTTGCCATCTTGTAATTAGGGACATGATCCCATTGCTATAGAAATTTTGAGACTTCTGATCAAAATACCGCGACAAGTGGTTTTGGCAGTCCTCTCGTGATGTTAACCTGACACTGCCTAAAGAATTCTGAAGAGACCGAAACAGGTGGAAATCTGAAGGTACAAGGTCAGGACTATACGGCGGATGCATTAACACCTCCCAGCCAAACTCTCTTAATTTTTGCTGAGTGGCTAAAGATGTGTGAGGTCTAGCGTTATCATGATAAAAAACCACACCCCTTCTGTTGATTAATTCCGACCTATTTCTCTCAACTTCTTGCTTTAATCTCATCAGTTGTTCGCAGTAGAGTTCAGAATCGATGGTCCTGCCTGGTGGTAACAGCTCATAATGAATAATGCCCTTCCAATCCCACCACACACACAGCATCACCTTGTTGCGATTTAACCCGGGTTTCGCCACAGTCTGTGAAGCCTGACCGGCCTTTGGCCACGACCTTTTTCGCACGTTCTTGTCGTACGTGATCCACTTTTCATCACCAGTTATCAGCTTCTTCAAAAATGGTTCGGTTTCATTACGTCGTAATAAAGAATCACAAATGAGTACACGGTTCATTAGGTTTCTTTCAGTGAGCTCGTGAGGTATCCAAATATCGAGCTTTTTTGTATACCCAGTTTTTTTTCAAATGCGCCAAAACTGTTTTGTGGTCAATTCCCAGTTACGTTGCTACGTTGTAACTACTGATATGCCGATCTTGCTCCACTTTTCAAAAATGGCATCCATTTTATCCGTAATAGGGCGACCAGAGCGACGTGCATCTTTGACATCAAAATTTCCGGATTGAAAACGCTTAAACCATATTTGTGCTACTCTCACAGACACCGCACTGGGTCCATAAACATCGCAAATTTTTTTCGCGGCTTGCTTTGCATTTTTACCTTTTTGTAGTATAATTTTAAAATGTATCGAATTTCTTCATTAGATTCACTCATCTTGACAGTACGAAAAACAAATGAAAATCACACATTTTCCTAATTTGAATTTGGAATTATGTTCTTTAAAATTTAAACTTTCAATGATACCAAAACCAGCCAGATACAGATATAGCAAAAGAGATTTTATTTTAAGTTCATACATACTATAATGCGAAAAGACTTTTTCCCCAACCTAATATTATAAATTAAAGTCGCAATTTGTGCCTGTCCGTGTGATCGCGTTATTCTTCTAAATTACACAACGGATTTTGATGCGGTTTTCACCATCATTTAGAGAATTTATTCGGGAAGGTTTATGTGTATAAGTAATCCATTTATATAAAATTACTATTTAATATAGAAATATAGATTTTTTGTTGGGGAGTAAATATCAAAACTTGCCTAGTAGTGGCATTTATGTAATACAATTTGTTATTGTCTAACTCTAAATGTTTGTTCTCAGAACGGCATGTGGGAAAACATGACGTCAGCGCGCACACAGCAGTGGTCGCGACGCGCGCGCTCGCCGGCGAGGCCCCCACCCACGCCGCCGTCGCCCCCTCCCGCGCCCCCCGCGCCCTCGCCCCCGCCGCCGCCCAGTGACCCCTCGCGCCCCTTCGTCTGCAGGCACTGCGGCGTCGGCTTCGCTAGGGAGAAGGCTTTGCAGTCACATGCCAGGGTTAGTGCTTATTTTGGATGACTACTTTTGTTATTCAGCGGTATTGAGATGAAGTAAAAATAATAATAAAATGACATTTATTCTCTCTTAACGGGGGGTTATCCGAATTTTCCTGTTTTAGAATCAAATTTAAATGGTCAAATTAGTGTATTAAGGTCCTGAAAAAAATATATGCCATAGATACATCCTTGCTTTAGGGAAATTAACGGTTCAAAACACGATAAGTTGTAAATTCCTCGATGAAAAAAAAATCCGAATCATGGTCGATTTCAATACCATTTTTGGTTTCATTTTCTAATTACAGCATAAAATTATATGAAAATTGCATGTACCATAAGGTAATCGTATTTCAGAGGGAATTTAACGGTTGGATTTTTGAGTTTAATAGATTATTTTTTAAATAAACTCAAAATTAGTAAATCGGGCTAAAACGGCTCGCGCTTAGTCCTGCGGGACATCGAGGTTGGACCTGTGTCAAAATTTTTAAAAATTCGCTCTCCCTGCAGTTGTTAAAAAAAAATCAAATAAAAGAAGAACACATTAGAAATGGAATAACGACAGCTCGAGTGAGTCGGAATCGGGTGCCGCATAGTTCACGGTGAGTCGGAACTGTCTGCGGTGATACCCCAGTGAGTCGGGGTGGCGCTGCCAACCAAAAACCAAAATAAGGACAATGGTAAATAATTTATAAATCAAAAAACCTGACTGTAAAAAAGTCAACTTATTAATCAATGCACTAAAAATACCGAAACAAGATTGGAATAGAAAACAAAATTAAAACTAAAAAGAAAGGCAAACTCTATTTCGGTTTAACATATTTATTATGAGCTGAAAGCCTAAATTACAAATTAAAATACCCGCATTAAGTTTGGTAGCAGGTGGCACCCATTTGCAAATTATTTATAAACCGAAAGAAAATTAATGGTTAATTAATGGCCTTTGTTTTTAGTTTATTTTAATTTTGTTTTCTATTCTCATAAGTTATCGCTCTATTGTATATAAGTTGACTTTTTTGCAGTCGTGTTTTTAATTTTTAAATTATTTATTTTATTTTCGACTTTATAGTGTCGTGGCACACTCATATATGAACGAAAACTGTGTAAATTTCTAATATTTTTAGTAAAAATGCGTAACACAAAGTCCCGACACACACTTAGCCGATTTTTATGCTATCAAACCATACTAATAGGTCTTTACCTATGACATTGCCGTTTTGTATGAAAAAATTTAAACGAATTTTTTTCATGCATTTTTTATTTGTATTAATCGAAGTAATCACCCATGCAATCAATGCATCTTTGCCAACGCAGTGGCAGTTTATTGATGCCCTTCTTAAAGAAATCAGCTGGACGGGAGGCAACAAATTCTTCAAAGGCATTTTGTACTGCCTCTCGGGTATTGAATTTTTTTCCCGCCAAGAAGTTATCCAAATTCTGGAAAAAGTAGTAGTCTGTAGGCGCAAGGTCTGGTGAGTAGGGCGGATGACGGAGAGCTTCCAACCCCAGTTCTTGCAACTTGGAGACCGTCTGCTGTGCAGTATGAGGTCGCGCGTTGTCGTGCAGGAGCAGCGGAGACGAGCGATTGACCAATGCTGGTTGGAGATGTGCCAGCTTCTCCATCATTGTGTTCAGTTCTTCACAGTACACATCTGAAGTAATGCTCACCCCGTTTGGTAAGAAGCTGTGATGAATCACACCGGCGCTAGACCACCAAACAGTGACCATCACTTTTCTAGGGGTAAGTTTTCGTTTAGGGCATTGTTTAGGTGCTGAACCAGGATCCAACCAACTTGCTGAGCGCTTGCGGTTATCAAACAGAATCCATTTTTCATCGCAGGTAACAATGCGGTTCAAAATTCCTTCATTTGTGTGTCTGTTGAGCAGTGCAAGGCACGTCTCGACGCGTACTTCGCGCTGGCGATCATTGAGTTCGTGGGGCACCCATTTGTCAAGCTTTTTTACCTTGCCAATTTGACGCAAATGGACCAATATTGTTTTGTCGCTAACGTCGAAAGCTGCTGCTAATTCAGCCGTAGATTGTGTATCATCAGCTGCCACAATCGCCTTTAATTCGTCATTGTCGACCAAAGTCTTCGGAGGACCGCGAGGTTCATTTTTCAGGTCGAAATTTCCAGAACGGAAGCGAGCAAACCAATAACAAGTGGTGCGTTGGTTTGTAGTGTTAGCTCCGTAAACGTCGTTGATGTTGCGTGCCGCTTGTGCCGCGTTGCTGCCACGACGGTACTCATATTCCATAATTACTCGATTTTTTAACGTATCCATGATGACGAAAAAGATTGAAATGCGATGAAAATGTAACACTAATCAATAAACAAATGACTACTTTTGGAAAAAAAAACCATGTTTTTAAAATAAAATTAATTTGAAATTAGAATTCTTAGCCAAACAAAAATTATTTTGATTTGAAATGGCCAGTACTGCAGAACGGCAATTTCATAGGTAAAGACCTAATATACTATACAACCATTTGAATGCATAGATTGCCAATTTATTATTACTAAATTAAATTTAAACATGACATATTTTTTAATCTCCTTCATTTTGATACCCTACTCGATTTGGTTAATGTTTTTTACTAACGACATTTTTTTTGACACCCATATAATAACACCTGGGTTTTTGAAACCAATGTAACGATACCTACTACGATAACTGTCGAAATCCATCCAGCCAAATGTAAATTTCTTTATTACCTTACGAGTTAATAAAGAAATTTACATACATACATACATACAAGATACGCGCGAAAAACAACCCTTCCTTGGCAGTCGGGTAAAAAAATAATAAGAAAAACGCATTAGATGCAAGAACAAAAATCTGCTTACGAAAGTACACTAAAAATGTTGGTTACCCAATGCATAAACACATCCATGTCTTTGTTATCTCATATTCTCATAATTCTGATACTACAAATGTGCAGGCGCACGTCACCGCCCGCGCCCGCCGCTTTTTTTAAAATTATTTTAGGTCAAAGTAAAATCACTTTATTCAGTGTTTTTTTTTTTCTTGGATATCTTTGGTTAGCCGTACTGATCACTGTGTCAAAATTTGTCCATCTATTTTAATGGGACCTTATATAAAGTATAAACAAACTTAAAAGTATGTTAGTAGCACTTCACTTTGCACTAGCTTGTCGTGTCCGTGGAACTTGTCCGCGGAATCGCTTCCGCACACAGTTTGGTACTCGTATTACGATCGCCTTGAAGATTTCGTTGCGGCGCGACTCCAGTAACTGCACCCTTGGCATGTATCTCGTCTTTTGGCGCAAGAACTTCACGATGTCCTCCGCCTTAGTGTAAAGTAGTGCAGGCGGGAGATGTACCATCGCGGACATTTGCGGTGTACCTTTCGACTGCTAAGGTAATAAGGTTGAAAACCGCAAATGTCCGCGATGGTACACCGGTTACTTCGCACTCAATCACAACTTATGAGTTACAACTTCACTTATAACTGTCGGTGTATGTGACAGGTGCACGGCGGCGACTCGCCAGTGGAGTGCGGCTCGTGCGGCGAGCTGTGCTGGTCGCGCGAGGCGCTGGCGGCGCACACGGCCTCGCGCCACCCGCACCTGCCGCCACGCGACCAGCCGCCTGACCCGCCCTACGAAGACTCCGACTCAGGTACACATAATACCAGCCTGTTATTATCCCACTGCAGGGCAAAGGCCTCTTCTCATACAGAGAAGGCACGAGAATGCTCAAGACGGGTTGGTGATTTCACATTTATATTAACTACTAGCTGTTGCCCGCTCCGCCCGCGTGGATGTCAATACTTCCCTATTTGAATCGGATTTTGTTCACAATTTCATTCTTTTGCGCGGAACCCTAATTCTTTTTCTAAAATAAAATTATAGACGAAGTTAATCCTTATAATATCAGCTATCTGCCAGTGAAAGTCCCGTCAAAATCGGTCCAGCCGTTTCAGAGATTAGCTGGAACAAACAAACAGACAGACAGATAAAAATAAACATTGTTTTTTATTATACAGGCTGAAATTTAAAACGTGCACCAAATCGAAATGGGAGATTGTACTCATCATTATGAACAACTTTTACTATGGGAACAAATCTCAAATCGCGACAAAAAAATCGGCTGTTCCCTTACATTTTGACGAGTTTGATGTAGATGGAGTATATTGTATTATCTATAGTTATAACTGTGACCAAATGCGCGCGAGCCGAGCGAGCGAAGCGCGCGGTGCTGTGGCAACACCGGCGAGCGCTACGTCGAAATTGGTCGCAGTAACAAAATTAGAGGACTCCGACAGTTATGAACAGCGTTCATGTATCTATATTACAGTATATAGCTATTTCCCTAGGGATATAACTATATCATGGCTGAAACCATCTTATTACGACATATTTTCCAAGTAAAATTGAGTGAAACGTGGTTGTCGTATTAATTTATTAGAATTTTGTGGAACTATGTCTTATTAATGTAAATATAACTTTGAGTGCTGATTTTGAAAATATTGTTCGATTCAAGGAGACGACATGGAGTTCCGTTTATCCCCGCTGTCACACGGGGCGTCTGATCGCGCGGTATACGATACGATGCGCGGGCCCGAGCTGTTCTGTCAGGACTGCGGCGTCGCCTTCCAGCGAGCCGACCTGCTGCGGAGACACGTGGCTGCAGCACACAGGTACGTGATAAATAGTTCCGTCTACTGCATGACGCTAGTGAACGCGCATTATCTTAGCTGCCATCTTGGATTTTAATTTTCAGTATCAGCGCCCTCAAAAAGTATGAAAATGGGATCCATGAGGAAAATTTTCATAGTCTCGAAACTATCTAGGATTTAATTTACTTAACTACTTGGTTTGTGTTTACACGCGTGCGACAACTTTTTATTACTAGCAAATAATGTTTAGACGTTATCGACAACATTAAACGCGATGACTGACTGTACGATTATCTAGACGGTGCTTCTTACACGTCGTCGGTAAATCATATTTATTTTTTAATTTACCTATTTCATTTATTTAACTTGGTAAGACGGGCAGGTGTCCGCAACACTACGTCAAAGCGCGTTTTTTTTTTTGTTTTTTTTTTTTACTGGTACATCTGCATTTTGTTAGACTAAGCCGACCCCAACATAGTTGGGAAAAGGCTAGGCAGATTGGCACAAGTATGAAATAGTATGAAATTCTAACTAGCAGAAAACTTAGAATATAATTCTGTTTGTTATGTAAACATATGAATTACATAATACCTTTAGATATAAAACAGACGGATTTAATAGCGGGTCCCAAGCTGTACACAGTCTGTATCTTGGTGACCCAGACCCTACACAAAGTTAATAATTGAATGTGCTCTATTAGATTGTAATTCATAAGGTCATAACAAAAATTAACATTTGCAAAAATGTGAGTAAAAAGAAGCTAATTAACATTGTTGTTTTGCGTGACAGTTACAAGCGGCACGACAGTTCGAGCAGCACGTGGGCGGAACACACGTGCGACGTGTGCGGCGAGGGCTTCACGGACGCGCTGCAGCTGCTCGCGCACGCCGAGGGGCACGCCGAGCGACACCGTGCGCCGCACGCGCAGCCCAGGTAACACGACATGCTCTAATAAAAACTCATTTTCACATCACATGCTCGGTAATTTCAAATAATGTCATGCAAACCTCGCCTCAAGTAAGTCATAACAACCCTGGGGTCTCTAGCCGGGTAACAATATTGTACTGAATTTCATTATATAATATAATACACTGGTCAATAACGTGATTTGAATTTGGAACGTCAACTAAAATTCTCATGAAAACTTAAAATATAAAAAAATCTAATTGCTTTTTATTACCTCGCAAAAGGTGTATAAAGTTGAGATTCGCCTCGGGGATAAAGATGTCTTCGTCTATATAGCGCCCATGAAATTAGACACTGCTTTATCCCCTTAGTAAATTAATAATCTACTATTATTCAAATTACGCTGAGAGTCAGCTCTTTTTGAACGTCAAAATAATATAAGATAGTCCCCCAAAACGCTCGTTTTGACCACTTTCTAGTGCTTTAGCTGCATAATTACAACAGACACAAGTCAACCGTACGTCAGTCGTAACACTGGAATTACGAGGCTGGTTGTGTGCTTAACTAAATACCAGTCCTGAGATAAAGCTTCCCTATGTTTAACCTTTTGAATGCCGTAATTACATAACAATTAAAAAGCCTTTGTGTCTGAACCGGTGGGTTTCATACGACATTTGAGAAGATAATAGCATACACAAAATTTATTTCTCTGTTGCAGGTTAAAAAGAATGGCTAGAGGTCGAAATAATGCGTCATCATCGAATAATTCACGGCAATTCCCTTGTCGAGTATGTGGTGAGTACCTTGAGTGGCTTTGACACCTGCAATACTTCGAAGGTCATAATCAGCTAGGATTGTGCTGTTCGTGCCATTTCCCTGAAATAATTATAATGTACAGGGATCACACTGAATGCTTTTAGAACACGTCAGTAAGAAAAGCAGCCGATGAAAAATTTATTTAAAGACGCTGTTACAAATGGGTAGTCAAATCATTACTTTTTTAATAAAAGTATGTTTATTAAATAAAATGCTTCGCATTCTTAAAATGTTTTTTGGCCGAATTGTTGATAGATGGGCAAGGTACGATTCTGAACTGTAAATATAATTTTGGATATGTACATTTTCTCAATAAATGTACCAAAGTAAAAATTTTCACTTCGGTACTTACATTTATTGAGAAATTGTTTCATAAAAAAATTACATTTATAGTTCAGAATCGTACAGACGCCAGCACATCAAGCTACTACAACCTGTCAATTTTATTTAATCGATTTTCAACTTTAACGCTGAAGCATTAGGTTCAAGGTTGATTGAGAAATTTTGACAGTTTCGGGTGGCTTGACCTGCTGGCGTCTGTACCTTGCACATCTATCAACAATTCGGCCAAAAACATTTTAAATTAAATTCATTTATTTCAGACTAAATTAATGTCCATATGTTATGTTAGTTACAAAGAGCTCGTGGCTAAGTAATAACAGCCGCACGGGTCGATCCATCAGGTTAAGCTACACTTGCCGGGGTTGGTCCGTGGATGGGTGACCATCTTTACATATCGAGACTCCTCCGTGCCTCGGAAAGCACGTTAAGCCGTTGGTCCCGGCTGTCATTCGTGGATCTTTGACAGTCGTTACGGGTCGTCAGAAGCCCGAAAGTCTGACAATCAGTCTTATCAAGGGGTATCGTATTACCCAGTTAATGGGTTATGGAGGTCAGATAGGCAGTCGCTCCATGTAAAATAATGGTATTCAGCTGCATCCGGTTAGACTGGAAGCCGACCCCAACATAGTTGGGAAAAGGCTAGGCAGATTGATTTGACTTTTGTGTTTAAAAAAGTAATGATTTGACTACCCATTTGTAACAGCGTCCTTAAGTTTCGAATCAGGAACTCTTTGGGAATCTGTAGATGTGTAATGAATTCATGTCATTTGTTTTTACAAATTGGCGGCAATTTAAAAAGTGTCTGTGTGCATCGAAATGGATTGACTAGAGAAAATTTTCGTTCAATGATTTATTATGACTTTCGTTGCGATCTTATTCAACGTCAATGGTACTATGGACAAAACTTAAGCATGCTCACTTAAGAAAATATTCCTGTGAGAGCGCAGCTAGTGACACACGAACATTGTGCGATCGAGTCGTGAGCCGTGCATGCGATTATCGCTTTAGGTGATCATGCGGAACTTTGGCCCATAGTACGATAGACTTCGATGAGCATTTCGTGACGAAGCCCCTTCCCGTGCCACCGATTACAACTGGTTTAATGAGTTTAAACGTGGTCGAAGCAAACTCACTGATGATTCGCGAGGACGTCCTTCTACGGCGACTACTGAAGATAACGTGAGTGCTGTGCAGCTGATGATAGAAGCTGATAGAAGGGTGACATATCAACAGATTCGGGTAGTTTTAGGCATTGGTATGAGTCAAGTACAAAAAGTCTTACATGAACATTTAGGCGTCAGAAAGCTTTGGACTAGATGGATACCTCATAATTTGACGGAAGATCAAAAACGCCGTCGTTTGGATTGATGCCGCTCAATGTTTGAAAAGTATGGCGGAGGTAACTCAAATGCTGTATATGACATTGTCATAGATGATGAAAGCTGGACATATTGTTAAGATTCCGAAACCAAAAGACAAACTTAGAGGAATTCGTTTTATGAACCCTGAAGATACCGTGGCTGCGTCTGAAAAAGGCGTAGAAGAAATCCCTAAAGAAGAGTGGGCCCACTGCTTCAGTAAATGGTTCCATCGCATGCGATGGTGCTTAGAAAGGAACGGAGACTACTTCGAAAATCAATAAAAATATTAACAGGCTTCTACATCATTACGTTTTTATTTTACTAAAAACTTTCAGTTTGACCCATGTAGACTGTACTAATAAAATGGCACCAGTACCACAACTAGTCGGCTCTCTATTCACATTTCTATGCGTTTACGCATACATATACAAACTGTATCACCTTATTTTTAAATAAAGTGATTGCAATGAAATTGTAACCTTTATTGTAAGTTATATATAATATTATATTTAATTTTACAATCAGGCTTACTTACAGTTTGTAATCTAATCTATCGCTCGCGCACAAATGTAATGCAAATATATTGCCGTCGCGCTCGCAGTTTAGAAGACCTTCTAATACATTTGTATGCGAGCGATACAGATAAGTAATGAGGGGTCATTGTACGAAATTCTTTCTGCTTATTTAACTTAAATCAAGGAAAATAGTATAATTTTCACAAAAACAAATTATATTTTAACGTACTTAATGTTTTGTTTATTTTAAAATCACAGTTTCGGTTTTGCACCCCGATCTCGACCAACCAAACACCAAAGGCTTAGCCGACTAGTTGGTGGCCATAGTCATAATTAGCTCATCTCGAACCCGTACCATTTCAACCGAAATATTGTTATCTTTTCATAGAATTTTGTGATCCTTTTTCATGAGGACTTTGCACCCCCCTTGAGTTTCCTTTCTGTAAGATTTTGTATAATATGCCCATAGGCAAGGTGTTTGGTTCGCGGAGCTCGCAACAGATTCACATCCGTATCCACACTGGAGAGCGGCCTTACGCGTGTCGTTTCTGCTGGAAAGCGTTCGCAGACGGCGGCACGCTACGGAAACATGAAAGAATACATACAGGTAAGTAATCTACACCGTGTCGTTTTGCATCCTCGTCAAATTTAAGGATGTGGTATAGACAATCAAACCGAACAACTTTTTTCATGACACCAATATCGTAATCGCGAAAAAATAATCAGCCATCTCCCACATGCGAGCGTGCGTGCGTCGAGTAAGTTTTCTATGGGACAGTTGAAAATTTTTTCGCGATTACTATGTTGGCCCCATGGAGAAAGTTGTTCGGTTTGATGTTCTGTATCACACCCTGAAAAGGACGAAGATGCAAAACGATGTCCAAGGATGTCCAACTGCAGGGCAAAGCCCTCTTCTCATACAGTAAAAGGCACGAGCTACGATCACCACGCTTGCTCAGTCACTTGTCAGAAAATGTTCTATAAATCAAACATGAATGCGGTGAGGTGGTGGTGGTGATTATGTATGTTTTAAACAAGCTTTTAACTAATGATCATATTGAACTAAAAAGGACTAAATTTAAAAAATCTATTCATAGGAATAGATTGGCCATAGGGCCATCTCCTAACTCCACGATCAGACCCTGGATTCCACCTAGTGCTTTAGTACTCGTCAAAACAAATCTAACGAGCCCAAACACGACGGAGCTATCTTGTTTAGTTGAGGAGTTCCTGTAGCCACCTTCCGGCTCCACCATCATACTCTGGACTCGATCTTGGGGTGTGGTACTTGTTGAAACAAATCTAACGAGACCAAACATGAGGGGGCTACCTTCTGGTTCCACCATCCTTCTGGCTCAACTAGGGCTATTAGTACTTGTCAAGACGTTTAATCCAACGAGCTCAGTCACAACAGGGCTATCTTGCATAATTTAGGAATTCCTATGACCACCTTCCAGCTCCATCATCAGACCCTGGACTCCACCTTGGGCTATATAGTATTTGTCGAAACAAATCCAAAGAGAACAAACGCGACGGGGTACTTGTCAACACAATTAATCCAACAAGCCTAGTCACAATGGGGCTATCTTGCATAATTTAGGAATTCCTATGACCACCTTCCAGCTCCATCATCAGACCCTGGACTCCACCTTGGGCTATATAGTATTTGTCGAGACAAATCCAAAGAGAACAAACGCGACGGGGTACTTGTCAACACAATTAATCCAACAAGCCCAGTCACAATGGGGCTATCGTGCACATTATTATTATTTGGCTAAACACACTAGCAGCTAACTAGCTGATGCGTGTGTGTCAAATAGCTTGGAGATATTTAATCTGTCCAGTCGATTCTTGAAGCAGTTCAGTGAGGGAGTCGTCACAACATTTTCCGGGAGCCTATTCCATGCAGTTACAACTCGGTTAGACAAGAATTGCTTTTTCTTTAGCTTTTTCTTTGATGAATTTTCCCATAACTTTAGGGAATGCCCACGCAAATGTTTGTTGGCATTCATGGTGTAAAGGTTTTGAAGGCTGGGTACTTCGTAGTGTTTTGTATGTCTCAATGAGCCTACCCCTTTGTCTACCGCCACTGAAATCTAAATAATAAGGCACTAGAAGTCTTATAAGCGCGTGACCTTGTCGCCGCACAGGTGACTCGTAAATCACCAGTGCGCGTGGAGCGTTTGTTTCGGTCACCAGTGTTGTTTCGGACGCAGAGAGGTAAAAATGGTGTTTTGCAGCAGAACCAACTGCGGAAATTCTTCCACAACATGTAATTTTTCAAATAAATGGATAACATTTCATAGGTAAGTACATAATTTTTGAAATAATGTTGTTTTTTAATGTAATATACTCAAACAAAATTATTCACCACTAGTACTACGATTGTCGCAGAAAATCGAATTCTTTTCTCATTTCAATAACCATTGATGCTTAAGCTTATTCATGTCTACTATAACAACTACTAAAAGCAGCAATGGAATTATAGGCATGCGCAATAAACAATTTCGCCACGTACGTAAATTTCCAGGAACACAGCCGCATGAGTTGAGCGCCAAGTAGTGACGTGCCAGTCGTGCCACTACTATTTTTTATCGATAATTTATTGTTTGGCTTACCTAGTTTTACCGAAATGGGAACGAAATGTTATTGTTTTTTAAATATTTATTTTTCTTTCTCTCTAAATAGTTAAACTAAGAAAAAATATAAAAATATGTTACCCGTACCTGCTTATATTTATTTTTTTGTATATTTGTATAATATTGTATTCATGTTATTTATGCATCTGTTTACTTTTACGAGTTCGAGCCACCGACGTGCCACCTTAAATATTTGTATTTGTATGAATCTGTTACTTTTATTTTTATTAATTAAAAACTTTTAAACTTACGCTTAACGTTTTATTCTGTTCCCTTTTCTTATTAATAAAACGTCTAAAAGCGCGTCGACTAATGAGACACTTTTAATTAATTAGTTATCTATTGTTGCGAGAGTCCTGGGCGATCAACGACGCTCAACGGAAAGTTATCGATACGAGCGTTGCACTGCACTATTCGTATGAGAGTGCGCAGGATTGGTCCGAGTGGCCACGCCTCCTGAGATTTTGCGTTTTTATAAAATATACTTTAAACGCCATAGCATAAAGTTCAATTTTCGTTGCATCAAAGCTAGTGACGTGTAGGCGTAATTGTGTATTTATTGTATGTCTCTGTGTTGGTAGCAGCGAACTGGCGACAGGCGTCCCGGTATTAAAAGACAGTAGATAGCATTTCTAGTGCCTTATCATTTAGATTTCTGTGGTCTACGCTGTTCCAGTGTGACAAGGCCAAGGTCTTTGAGGCGCTGTTCGTAAGGTAGATTACGCATGGTGCGAACCATCTTGGTTGCCCTTCTTTGTACATTATCAAGTAGAGTGATGTCTTTTTTGAAATATGCATAGTTGAGGAATTCCTATAGCCACCTTCCAGCTTTATCAGACCCTGGAACAAATCCAAGGGGAACAAACACGACGACGCCCCGTCGTCGTGTTCGGATCAAAGATTTTTATTTACTTACGCCCGAAATTAATAATGTAGGTATCTCAATCCTAATCTTGATCCCGAAATGGTCTGCTGCTTATAACAATATTAGAATCTAGTTTACATATAATGATTGTCACTTTAGTTTCTGAATAACTATTCTATTCTGAATTCCAGTTATTTATTCTTTTTGCGAAAAAAATATTTTGACTGGCCCGCAAGCATGACCTTAATTTTGTAAAAGGCCCTGTAGAGAATCCAGTTTGACACCCCTGGTCTAGGGACTCCCTTAAGACTTTGGGACCGAATTCGGTCGTAAAGTGATCGATCGTGTTTTTTTTTATTTATTTATTTTAGTACATGTTTATTTGTTTTTTATTGTTTGCTTATTGGACAAATTTACCAAATTATCAGTAAACATACAGTATATATCATTGTATATTATCAATACATTTTGGTAATTGGACATTTCGGGTATTGGTCATTTTGAAACCGTTTGACATTTTGGGAATTCGACATTCTGATCCTGAACCTTCTGTACTTATAGATTACAGGAGAAGTCTGTGGTTTTAAAATAACATGGTAAATCTCTCAATATTGTGCGTATTTGCAGTTGGAATGTTTCACCTACAATCTTAAGTTTCTTTATTTACGGAATTGTATTGAAAAAACAAAATGGCGGTGTTAGTTCCGAGAACGAGAGCTTTAAGTAACGTCATGTTTCAGGCGAGAAACCGTACGCATGCGCGGTGTGTCCGCGCGCGTTCAACCAGCGCGTGGTTCTACGTGAGCATGTTCGCTCGCACCACTCTGCTCCCGACCGGCGCGCTAACGGTATTTGTAATTTAATTTCATGTTTTTTGTTTCTTTGTTTTGTTCATGTTAATACTTTGCATACTATTGTATAAAATCAAGTTCTTCTAACTGAACAGATAGCTGTGCTGCTGGGCAGTTTGTTGCGCCACATCTTTTTCCCAGCTAAAGAACTAGGAACTGGTGAAGGGCGGGCGTTTTGGAGGACTGTCTTGTCATTTTGACGTTCAAAAAGTGCTGATTCTCAGTCTAATGCGAATAAATTACTTTTGTTATACTGAACAATGTTCCCTGCCCACTGTCACGTAGGTTTGGCAAACCTTCGGGCTGTGCTGGTAACCATAGTTTCATTAAGTCTCCTTGTTTTTACCACACCATGCACTATGGAGATCCTTCTCTATTTGTACCACACCATGCACTATGGAGATCCTTCTCTATTTGTACCACACCATGCACCATGGAGATCCTTCTCTATTTGTACCACACCATGCACCATGGAGATCCTTCTCTATTCCAAATTTTACAGGGTCAAATAAATTAGCAAGAGAAACTCCACAGACGTGACGGGTCGATATCTAAATATGACAAAACGAAAAAAAAAATGATTCGATGATTTTTGTAGGTAAACGACCGCAGGAATTGCAGATATGGAAATAAGTTCTTGGAAAATAGATAGCTCAGATATCGATACTCATCATGTCTGCGGAGTTTCGCTAGCTAATTTAATTTTATCCTGTATTTGTATTTTGTTGTTGCTAGGTGGCCCCGCCTACTGCTGTGTAGTGTGTGGGCGCACGCTGCACTCGAGCGCGGAACTGGTGCAGCACCTCATACAGCACTGCGACGCCAACACGGCGCTCAAGAGACAACCTCAGGTGAGGACTGCAACTAAGGTGAATGATTTTGTTGGGAACCTCCACCATTATGGTGACTTTCAGACCTTAGGGCAAACGGGATGTACTGCGTAAACATAACTGTTTATGCAATAATATAATATGCTTCCAGACGGGGCCGCGAAAGTACAAGAGACGACGAAAACTGAAGACAGAGCAGTCTCCGGCGACGCCGCGCGAGTGGGAGCGCACCTCCCCCTCCCCCCCGCCTGCCTCCCGCTCACCTTCGCCCGCCTCTCGCGCTTCCGACACGCCGCACTTGTCGCCCGCCTCGCCGCCCTCGCCCGCGTCGCCCGCCTCGCCCGTGAGGCGCCGCCGCCGCCGCGCGCACTCACCCGCGCCGCGCCCGCTCATGATCCACACGGAGCAGGCGCGGCGCAGCCCGGCCGGGCCGGGCGCTCGCCGGCGCCGCGCCCCGCCGCCCTCGCCCCCGCCCGCGCGGTCATCCCGGCGCCGGCCGCGCGCCTTGCAGCCGCCCGAGCCCGCGCCGGACGCGGCCGGGCCCTACAAGTGCGAGATGTGCGCGCTGGAGTTCCCGCGGCGCGACGCGCTGCTGCTGCACGTGCCGGTGCACATCTGACGGCCGCGCGCGCCGCCCGCCCGCATGCACAGCCACAGCGACTGAGTGCGATGTATCGGTGCACTAGTAGAGTTGTGCGGCTTTGCAAATCCCCGGGTCGACCTGAGCCAATCGTCGTGCGATGAATCTCCACTGTAAACGTTGATCCGACGGTAGGGAGCGGGCGCTTGCCAGGTAACAGGCCGGACGTTCACGTGCACCGATGTCGCACTCGAGGCAAGCTGGTGACTTACTTTCACGTAGTCTGGGACTCGAAATAGAAAGACTGTAACCAGAAAATCATTGAACATCATATTGTATTAAAATAAATCTTAGTTTATTATAATTATTATTATGGAATACTTTAAATGTTGTATAAAATATTAATGTTAATGTGAAGCCACTATTTGATGTTTATTATAATATAGCTGTCTGGTGTGATAGTTAACAATTTTGTATGATGGCCAATCGTTATTCCTTCTATACTATTATGTTTTAATGATCACCAAATAAATTCAAGTTAATGGATTAACTTAATTTACTTAACGCCTAGGAAATATTACAATTAAAAACCAGTCAAGAGCGACAGACAGACTGAGTCACACCATAAGGGTTCCCTTTTACCATTTTGGTACGGAACCCTAAAAAGAACTTTCAGAAAACTGTTTTTCGAGGCTAAATAAATTATAATTTGGATATTGGTTGCCAGTTGCTCATATTATTATTTTCACTCGTATCAACATTGTGTAATTTAACAGGAATAATACGAAGGATTCAAATGTGGAAATAACACAGTTAAGATGCATATATTTGTATTTTACAATAAACTTTTATTTATAACAATAATTTGTTGGTCGTGCATTGTTTCATGTCACCTTGCGACATTTACACATCGAATCCTGCGCATACTTCGTCATGGGCGTACCCAGCTTTTGGGCCAGGGGGGGCTAATCAGAAATTTCTTAAGCCGGGTCCCCCATGTTTTTTTTTCGCCTCATCAGTCTGCTCAATATACTCGGCAAAATCTATGGGAATATATGAGAGACTTATTTATAAGCACCTCAGAGATTATGCCGAGACAAAAGGGCCTAATTCCTAACGAGCAGTTTGGTTTTCGAACCCAACACGTACAAAAGGTCCACCACATCAGCGACCACATAAGCGTTGGTTTCCAACGTGGTTCGAAGACGGGTGCTGTTTTCTTCGATACAGCGAAAGCATTTGACAAAGTCTGGCACAACCGTTTATTATATAAGCTTTACAAACTCAGTGTGCCAGACCGTCTTGTGCTCATCTTACGAGACTTTTTGTCCTGCCGCACTTTTTGCTATCGTATCGAAGGAGCGCTATCCTCTCCCTACCCCATTCGCGCAGGTGTCCCTCAGGGCTCTGTGCTTTCTCTACTAATTTCCACGTTATTTACCAGCGATATCCTGAAAAGTAAAAAGACACAGTTGGCTCTGTTCGCAGACGATACGACCATTTACTATTCCGGCCAATGCCAAGACCCAATATCTCACACTCTCCAAACCACAGTCGATAAAGTCGGCGCGTGGGTTCGAAAGTGGAGAATCGATGTCAATCCTGACAAAAGTCAAGCGGTTCTCTTTTTGAAACCGCGTCTCAATCGAGATCCCCCCACCGACCGATCACCATGTTTGGTAAGCCGATCCCTTGGGAGAAGCGAGCCAAATATCTAGGTGTGACCCTCGATCAGCACCTCTAAGCACATAAGCAGGCTCGTTGTGAATGCACGTAACAAATTGTAACTTAAATGCAATTTGCGCATCTATACAGCATGTATTCTCCCAATCATGACCTATGCGGGTTCAGTATTTTGCACTACTCAGTCTCGAAGCATCCATAGGAAGCAGACCTTACAAAATAGTTTCCTCCTAACTACGGGCTCTGGGATCTCCTTGGTTCGTTCGGAATGAAATCCTCCACTTAGACCTTATTAAAATCCCAACTATCCGTCGAAATTCCAAGCGTTTCTTTGATACCCCCGCGAAACATCGCAAGGGTTCTGGTTGTAGAATCCGCTAGTTATATCCCTTCTAAAATCAGAAAAGTCTGCCGTTCAAGGCATGTTCTCACCGACCCCGATGACCCCTTATCACTCCTCCAGGAGAAAAGTAGGGCCACCAGTACAGTTTACAAACACAAATCTACATTCCGACATCGCCGCCGAGGTCCCTTGTAACGACGACTCCCACGTAATTTCCCCCGACCCTTAATCGGTGAAGGAGTGCCAGCTGGTGGCGTAGCTGAGCCTGTAGCAGATAATAATTATCCAGATATGATCCAGCCTGTCCCTCCTTGCTGTACTCCCCCCAGCGACGCCCTAAGCCGAGGTTCGTACACCACAGGGGGTGCCTTTAGCATGCAGTCGTTTAATTCATAGCCTAATAAAGCCAGGTTTAAGGCCGCGCAGCGCGATTTTTATTAAATTAATGCATAATGTAGTGTACTTAATTTTAAAGTAAGTACACGACGACAACGTGACGTGACTAACAACAACATAACAGTGGTAACATAACTTTTTTAGACAACAATACTCAGTCATACAAAATCCAGGGGGGGGCAGCGGCCCCCCCCTGCCCTCCCTGGGTACGCCCATGTACTTCGTCTTTATGTTGACTAGATATTGACTGCAGGTTTGACTGTTTTGTTACATTATCAAGGTGTGTTGGGTATCGAGTGTATTGTTGTATTATAATATTTGACTGATTTATTGATTAGTTCAATGTAAATTTATTATATGCTAATGTAAAATTATGTACATAAAATATGTATGTAGTTAACATTTGTGACAGTCTTAAAGTTTTCATTGTTTAGTACAAATACTGTATGTTTTGGGGTTTTTACGGTTTTTATCAATTTTATTGTGATATAGACATAAACACGTTAATGTAGAATTGTGCCATGTGATGGTTATGAAATGTTTTCATGCCTTGTCCCGTTAAAGACAAGAGATACCCGCTGATCTGGTTTAGAAAATTCTTGTTATACTTACCTACTTATCCTATCATATCCAAATTTTTATTTTCTTTTAAGGATGCTGTTACAAATGAGTAGTCAAATCATTACTAAATACACAAAAGTATGTTTATTAAATTAAATGCTTTGCATTCTTAAAATGTTTTTTGGCCAAATTGTTGATAGATGTGCATGATACTATTCTGAACTAAATTTATTTTTAGATAGGTACAGTCTCGAAAAATGTACCGAAGTGAAAATTTTTACTTCGGTACATTTATTGAGAAAATGTACTTTTCTAAAATTATATTTATAGTTCTCAATCGTACCATGCACATCTATCAACAATTCCGCTAAAAACAGTTTAAGAATGCAAAGCATTTTATTTAATAAACATACTTTTGTGTAAAAAAGTAATGATTTGACTACCCATTTGTAACAGCGTCCTTAACATCTAAGCTAGTATTAAATACATTGTGCAATACATTCCCCAAAATGCATGGTAGTATGTATGTGTAAGCCTTTAAATTTCATGTACGAAATCTGTTCTTTGTTTTAACATGAGGATCAATAAATAATTTGTACATATACTGGAATAAAAAGTTTATGTACGATACGACGTTAATTTTGTCTTTATTTCTTTACCTTTATTTAACCCATGCAGTATTCACGAGAATAATCGATCGCAACGATGATTACCATTACGCTGGAATGATTATTTCAAATTGGATGAAGCATCCAAAGTGAATCTGAATTAATTTCATTTTCTGCACATTTCCATCAGCTTTCGATGAGGTAAGCCGTTTATGAGGTTACCTTTATCATGCGATAAGTCCTTGAATGCGTTCTATACTTGAAACCCAGTGAAAGGGTTACCCCCTTCATTAAGATAACCTTGTATAAGGGTCTTGTTCGGATTACCTTAATAGCTATTTGCAATGTATCGTCATCCATAATCAAGAGATTTTTAACCGACTTCAAAAAGGAGAAGGTTCTCAATTCGTCGGAACCTTTTTTTTATTATTATTTTTTTTTTATGTATGTTCCCCGATTACTCGAAGATGGCTGGACCGATTTGGATTTTTTTTGTTTCGTTCGAGAGGGTATACATCACAGTTGGTCCCATATAAAATTGATTAACTTTGCTTTGGTAGTTTTTGAATTAGCTTCAATAATACGTATTTTTTCCCCACTTTTATATGGATGATGTTCTAGTTTGTTTTGCAGATAGTGGCATTAGAATTTGTGTGGGGTAGGTACACAACTAAAAAGTGAAAAATACAAACTTTTTTACAAAAAAATACAACCGACTTCCAAAAACAACACTACAAAGTGAAAAATAACTTTAATTTCGGAAGTCGGTGGCAAAAAACGAAAATACATTTAACTAAACACCGTCTTCCGAAATTAACGTTATTTTTAACCGACTTCAAAAAGGAGGAGGTTATCAATTCGTCGGAACCTTTTTTTTTTTTATTTTTTTTTTTTTATGTATGTTCCCCGATTACTCGAAGATGGCTGGACCGATTTCGATTATTTTTTTTTTGTTTGAAAGGGTATACTTCCCAGGTGGTCCCATGATCATCAAGTCAGGATCTGATGATGGGATCCTGGAGAAATAGAGAGAACTCTTCCAATTTTATAGGCACACTTGAAGCGATTTGGATAGTTTTTGGAAGAGTACTTTCTTGGAGTGGTCCCATTTCAATTTGGTGAAGATCTGATGAAGAACTTCTGAGATAGGCAACGGAACTCCTCAATAAATGATAGCAAATGGACTGGGATTGCTGAAATCTCATGTATGTTTATTGTTCACACCAGTTCATAACATAACATCACGCCAGTATGCTGTGAAGGGGTAAGCACATGTGAACCACTAAAAAGTGAAAAATAAAAACTTTTTTACAAAAAAATACAACCGACTTCCAAAAACAACACTACAAAGTGAAAAATAACTTTAATTTCGGAAGGCGGTGGCAAAAACGAAAATACATTTAATCAGACACCGACTTCCGAAATTAAAGTTATTTTTCACTTTGTAGTGTTGTTTTTGGAAGTCGGTTGTATTTTTTTGTAAAAAAGTTTTTATTCACTTTGTAGTGTTGTTTTTGGAAGTCGGTTGTATTTTTTTGTAAAAAAGTTTTTATATTACATTGCTCCGAGTCGGAATGTTACGCTGTTATCGCTCCCTCAAAGGCCAACTGCACCCCGTGTGTGCATAAGCAAAAACCCTTTACATAATAGGTATATAAGCTTATATTATATATACATATATTAGGGGGTATCAAAGTTAGTAAGGAAAATTTTAACGCGCTGTCGGATTAACTCGAAACTCGGTACTAATATAGTCTGGCAGTTTGAGTACTTTATGCGGCCTACCCAAATGTTCTTTCTTTGATATCGAGCAAGTCGAGTCATTGAGCTCCTTAGGTACTGAATTGAGCTATTCGTTTACTGAGTCTGAAATTGCTTGCACTGACTGGAGGGGTCCACTCAAATCTGTGTGATTCTTTTCTCAAAAGACTATTTTAGACGCTAATCTACATGTGCCTCACATGATCTGACCAAGATCATCTGGACTTTAAAAGAGACTTTCTCAGGGGGAGTTTGTTTCGCCATTTCTTCTCAGGGATAGTCAGATAGGAATTATGTCGACTCCATCTACCTAGCTTATTTTTTTTTGTTTAATATGGCGTTCAAAAGTGATTCCGGAAATACTGTTTATAGGAGGATATAAGGAGGATGGAACGGCTCGGAATAAGAGGAATCCAACTCAAACTTTTTGAGGATTATCTGAGTGGGCGCACCCAGTGCGTCAAAATAGGAGAGAGTGTCAGTGACGAGTGCCAGGTTAATTACGGTGTGCCTCAAGGCAGCGTACTCGGTCCGACACTCTTTCTCATATATATAAACGAGCTGGGTATGCTCACTCTCCCAAAAGGCAAAATCATAACTTTCGCGGATGATACAGCTCTCTTATTCACTGCAGACACGTGGAGTGAGGTCTTTGTGTGCGCCCAGTCTGGATTCAATATTGTATCGAACTGGCTGCGTGACAATGTTCTCACCCTAAATGCGGAGAAAACTAATTACATCACCTTCTCTATGAGACAGCATACACTGTCTCCATCCACGACGCCGAACACTATCCTAGCCCACACGTGTGCATTTCCCCACTCCACAGCATGCACGTGTATTCAAATCAACAAAGCCGATTGTATTAAATATCTGGGTTTAACCGTAGACAGCACACTCAAATTTCACGAACACATCAACACCTTAAGTAACCGACTGAGAAAACTGATATAAGTACCTATGTTTTTAAGACCCTAAGAAACGTGACTGACGATAAAATAAAAAAAATGGTAAGTATACTATGCTCTTGCTCAGTCTTTAATAACATACTGCATTACCTCTTGGGGTGGTGCTCCAAAAAGTACTCTCCTGGTGATGGAAAGAGCTCAGAGAGCCATTCTGAAGGTTTCTTTGTCCCTACCTTATCGTTACTCAACAGCTCTGCTATACCAAAAAGCAAAAGTATTGACGGTGCGTCAAGTGTTTATACAACAAACCATCCTCAAACAACATAGACTACTAACCTACAATCCTTCATTGCCTCGAGCTAAGAGAAGATTTAATCCTGTTGTCAACTACCATACTTCGCCTTCAACATCTTTTTCATAACGTTTCTTTTATCACCTCGGTCGGTATCTCTACAATAAAGTAAATAGGATCATACCTATTTATGAACTCAATAAGACAAAGTGTAAAATGAAACTATATAGTTGGCTTCAAGAACTCAATTACGATGACACTGAAAATTTATTAACAGTCTTGATATAAACATCATTATGCAAATATACTACGACCAAAGCAAAAATACTCACAGTCACCGCATGCACCGGCTCGCCGCGACGAGTCACCGGCCACATCATGTCGTAATCAGCAAATTCGATTTTATCTATCCAACCCATAGAAATATAAAAAACAGCTTCATATATCTATGATCCAACCGAAATAACCTGCTACCCATTCATTTTGTATTGAAACACATTGTTACGGACAAAAATTGGTAGTTTAAGTACATTGTTATATTATTTCCTGTAAACAATTTACTGAAATAAGTCTGAAAACATGCATAATTTTATGGATGCCATATTTCAGAGGTGATAACAGAAGCCGACATGTGCGGAGACTTTGCTCCACCTGAAGTGTCTTCGGAGCAAAAGAAGGGAATAAGAAAACCCGTTCATACGGTACAAGAAGCGTCACAAGAAAGATACAAAAAGACATGTCCGATTTGTGAAGAAGAGCATTTCGCAATAGAATGCAAGAAGTTCAAAGAAGCTAACCTAGATGAAAAATGGGACATGATCAAGAAAGCGAAGATATGTTTTAAGTGCCTCCGATTCAAGCACTCAAGAATCAACTGTAAAGCTCCAGTGTGCAAGCAGTGTAGTAGATGGCATCATACTATCCTACACTCTGACAAACCACCAGTGCCAGTAGAGAACGAAAAGGACAAGGAAGACAAGGGAAACTCGTCAGAAGAAAAGGTCGCCTCAATCCACAACACTAAAGGGGAAGAGAAGGCATACCTGAAAATCATCCCAGTGGACCTTTATGGACCAAAGGGCCGAGTTCGTGTGCTAGCATTATTGGATGAAGGGTCAACGGTCACACGGTCTTAGACGCATCAATAGCTGAGAAGATTGGAGCCGAAGGGAATCAAGAAAAACTCACAATTGAAACAGTCGGTGGGAAGATGATAAGAAAGGATAGTTCTCAGAAGATTGAGTTAAAGATAAAAGGGGCTCATAGAAGAGACAAGAAGACTATCGTAGCAAGAACCATCGACGACCTGAAGCTGTCTGAACAAAGCATAAATAAGGACACCGTAAAGAATTGTCAGCATCTAAAGGCAATTGAAGGACAACTTCTCTACGTCACGGAGAGACCCAAATTGTTGATAGGCCAAGACAACTGGGGACTCATAGTAACAAGAAGACTGAAGAAAGGCAAGCCATCTGATCCTGTAGCATCCCTCACCAACCTAGGGTGGGTGTTACACGGATGTGAAACAGGAGCGAATGCGTTAGTGAACTTCACTCACTACAACAGATCCACATCCGATGAAGAAAGCATAGAAGAAATCGTCCGAGAACATTTCCAGTTAGAGTCTCTTGGGATTCAAAATCGGTCACCAACTAATGACAGCGACAGAAGAGCATTGGAAATCCTCGAGAAGACTACGAAGAAATTGTCAAGTGGTCAATTTGAAACAGGACTCTTGTGGAAAAAAGAAAACGAGACCCTACCCAACAACTACAATCAAGCAATCCGACGCCTGATCAATATTGAAAAGAAATTGGACCAAGACAAAGAAGCCAAAGAGCACTATGAGAAGCAGATTCAGAGTCTATTTGAAAAAGGATATGCAGAGAAGGCTCCAGAAACCTCGAACAAGGGAAGAATATTTTACCTACCCCACTTTGCTATTGTGCATCCGGTTAAGAAGAAGATGAGGATAGTTTTCGACGCAGCTGCCAAGTACGAAGGGAAAAGCCTCAACGACGCCTTGCTATCAGGCCCAGACTTATTGAAGTCACTATTCGGCGTACTGCTACGCTTCAGGGAAGGGCCAGTGGCTGTCATGGCTGACATCCAAGATATGTTCCTTCGGATCCAAATTAGAGAAGATGACCGAGACAGTCTCAGGTTCTTGTGGCGTGGAAGCCGAAGAACGGGCAAGCCTGAAGAGTATAGGATGTCGTCAATCATCTTTGGAGCAGCATCATCACCGGCAACAGCAATATATGTGATGAACAAGAATGCAGAAGATTTCAAGAAGACTCATCCCGAAGCAGTGAAAGCAATAAACAGAAACCATTACATGGATGATTATCTACAGAGCTTTGCATCTACAGCTGAAGCAAAGAAGATATCAAAAGATGTAAAAGAGATTCACGCAAGAGCAAACTTCCATCTGAAGGGTTGGGCCAGTAACAATTCGGGGGTACTATCAGAAGTAGATGACACCAATCAAGAAGATTCTTTGCAACTAACAAAAGAAGAAAAGACTCTGGAGCTAAGATGGCGGGTAAAAGAAGACGCGCTAGCCTTCAATATTGGACTGCGCAATACATCAAAGGACTTGCTAGATGGCAGAAGAACTCCAACGAAGAGAGAAGTTACAAGCGCCGTAATGTCTACCTTTAATCCAATGGGTTTTGCAACACCAGTCTTAATTCAAGGAAAGAAATTAATTCAAGATATTTGGCGAACAAAAATAGACTGGGACGAAGTAATCAATGAACCACAAAGAGAAGCTTGGATGAAATACTTGGAAGAAGTGTCGGCGTTAACAAGACTAAAGATTCCAAGATGCGTCTCACCCTGCGGCAGAAAGGGACAGCTGCATACGTTCACCGACGCAAGTGAAGAGGCCTACGCAGCGGTAGTCTACTGGAGAATGGTCGAGCCCGGAGGAAGAGTTCACGTCTCCATGATCGCTGGCAAAGCAAGAGTAACGCCAACGAAACCAGTATCAATTCCAAGGTTAGAACTACAAGCGGCCCTACTCGGCAGCAGACTAGCAGCCACAGTTGAAGAAGAGACGGAGCTTGAAATATCAAATAAGACCTACTGGACAGACTCTAGCACAGTTCTGCAGTGGATAAAGGCGGAACCAAGAAAGTTCAAAACCTTCGTGGCTAATCTACTGGCAGAAATTGAAGAGAAGTCCAAGCCAGAAGACTGGAGATGGGTACCGACTAAAGAAAACCCAGCAGATGACGCCACGAGGGGAACCCCAATTGAATTTGACCACAACGCCAGATGGTTCAAAGGTCCGACATTTCTTCATAAACCAGAAGAAGAGTGGCCATTTCAAGACTTCAAACCAGAGAGTATCATATTGGAAGAGAAGAGCAAGCAAAAAGTAATGGCAATGAAGGCTGCGGAAGAAGACCTTGTTGATCTGGAGAGGTTTTCGAGCTGGGAGCGACTATTGCGCACTACGGCCAGAGTGGTTGCCTTTACACGCCTCTTGTTGAAGAAGACCCGTAAAGTAGCCATCGCCACCACGTGCCAGGGGGACGAGCCCTGGAAACCCCAAAGAAGAGCCCAGAAGAAGAAAACACGAATCTCAAACGAATTAGCCAACAAAAATGAAAAGAAGCGGTGGTACCTACCCCTGGAAGAAGAACACTTTAAGAAGGCTGAAGAAATATTAATGAAGATGAGTCAGAAAGATAGTTTCACGACAGACATAAAGAACTTAAAGGCAGAAAAACCATTGGAAAACGCAAGTCGGCTTAAGAAGATCGATGTCTACATAGGAGACGACGGAATTGTCAAGTTAAGAAGCAGAACAATGAAGTTCCACGACGAAGGCGAAAGGAAGATGAATCCTATCATTCTAGATGGAAAACAGAAGATTACGCGTCTCATTATACGACATTATCATAAGAAGTTCCTTCACGGAAATACTGCTACAGTAATGAACGAGATTCGCCAAAAATATTGGATCCTGGGCTTAAGAGTAGCTTTAAAGGCGGTCGCACACAGCTGTCAATGGTGCAAGACCAAGAAGAGCTTGCCAGAGATACCCCCGATGGGTGACCTTCCAAGCGAGAGACTACAGCATCATCAGTTCCCGTTCTCTTGCACAGCTGTGGATTACTTTGGACCAATGCAAGTCACTATTGGGAGAAGAGTTGAGAAGCGCTGGGGGGCATTATTCACTTGTCTCACAACCAGAGCCGTACATCTAGAGTTGACAACCTCTCTTAGTACCAGCTCAATGATTATGGCACTTCGACGGATGGCAGCCAGAAGGGGAACCCCAAAAACTCTATTTAGCGATAACGGAACCAACTTTGTCGGAGCCAAAAAGGAATTGGAAGAGGCCGCACAAGAGAAGGGTATTACGTGGAAGTTTATTCCTCCAGGAACTCCAAATATGGGAGGCGCTTGGGAGAGACTTGTGCGAACAGTCAAGACGGCGTTGGCAGTGGTACTCAAGGAAAGAAGCCCACCCGAAGAAGTACTCCATACATTAATGACTGAGGTTGAACACATAGTTAATTCTAGACCTCTTACTTCAGTTAGCATGGACCCAGAAGACGAAGAGAGTTTGACGCCAAACCACTTTCTACTGGGGAGATCGTGTGGAGCAATGGCACCGGGAGAATTCGACGACAGAGAGTTGATCGGGAAGGCAAACTGGAGAACCACGCAAAGGCTTGCAGACCACTTCTGGAGAAGATGGATCAAAGAGTACCTACCTCTCCTAATGCCAAGGAAACTCCAAGGGAGAGAAACCAACGACCCAAGGGAAGGAGATATCGTGCTAATAGTGGACGCTACGCTACCACGAAATGCATGGCCTCGCGGAGAAGTCATTAAGACATATCCTGGACCAGATGGAAGAACCAGAGTGCTGGACGTGCGGACATCGGGAGGAAAACTTCACCGTCCAACTCGACGGATCGTCGTGCTCGTCCCTGCGGCATCGTCGCATCCAGAGAACGACGTGCTGCGCACCGTGGGGGAGAATGTTAGCGACGATACGTAATCCTATTTAATTAGTTAATTTTAGATTTTCATTTTACGCATTAAATAAGATAGAAAATCATAGGTAAAATATTGTTCTGCGGTAAAAACAAGATATTAAATTGTTTCACATTCTTAACACTTGGCGGCGCCACCTGTACCAAATGATACCGAGAGCTTAAGAGCCAAGGAACTTTACCTTAAAGAGAACCGTTTTGGATTTTTGTAATTTTTAAGGCTTAGATTAAGTTTTTTTGATACAGTTTTTTGTATATAGCTAAAATAAGTCCATTTCTATGTTTAAAAATTAAGGCAAACATTGTAAGGGATGTTTTATCACAGAAAACAGCCAAAGTTAGTTTCCCATACCAAAGTCACTTTAGTGCCGTGTGCACCATTGAAGCGCTCTGATTGGTCGAGAGAAAAATTATTAGTGCCGTGTGCAAAATTGAAGTGTTCTGATTGGTCGGCGCTTTCTATAAAAAGGGGCAAGTTTCTGTGGTCAGGCAATTCGCGGACGTGTGACTCCACCCCGGACTGGACTTCCGAGTGAGTCGCTCTCAGCTTACACGCGGCTCACTTGTGACAATAGACTCCACACATAACATACATCTGTTGCGTGATGCGTGCTAGGATAATTTAGGCGTGTCGCGCAGCAAACAGTAGACATTCACCATTCACCATTCATTCACCATTTACAGGCGCATAAATACACACGTGAAGACGCAGCGCGGGCGCGCGATTCACGTAGACACCGGGTGACGTCACACAACACAATGTCACCCACACACCCACTACACGGTCTCCCTAACCCGTGCCAGGCTCGGCTAGCTCTGAAAGTGGGGCGGGCGGGAGCCACTCACCCCTTCTGTAGGAACGTCGAGTCCGTATCTCTGTCGCAGGTCGCCTTCTGCTGGGCTTCCCCCATGTAGGTGGGGGTTCCTCCTGGTAGGGGTTGACCGCCGGGATACGGTGAAGAAAGCGGCGCTGATTAGCAGCGTCGTGGCGTGCCTACAGACACAGAAATAGCAACCATTCACAGGGACGCGTATTATTCGCGTCCCATCATCTTTTAGGCCGCAGCAGGCCAACAGAATGAGGGGCCCGTATTGACGGGCCAACGAGCGCTACCGCGGAGAGGGGGCCACGCCCCGGCACCGCCAGTCGCACCCCCTGACGGGGTGTAGCGATGTCCAACTAGTGGTCAGGCAATTCGACGCTTGGCTGCCGTTGCGAGCGGTTGTGTGCTGCCGCTCCCTCCCGCTGCCCCGGCTCGCTGAGTCACCGCTCCCCACCCATCGCTGCGCTGCGCTCTCCGCGACGCGCCTCGTAGTCGCCCGACTACGTCCGATCTTTCGGCGAATTAATTATTTATTTAATTAATTCCTCGACTTACCTTACCAAAGAGTCTTTTTCAAGACTACTATTTCTCTATAGTTATTGTCAAAACGTGTGTAGCTGCACTTTTGGCCCCTTACGGGTAAAATCCACAGTTTCGTGGTCCTCGGTGGAAACCTTACGGTGCCAACGTAGCCGAGTGGGGTGTTGACCCAACACACCCGCCGAACCCCTTCCGGGGGAGGCAGACAGTTGGACGGGTCCCAGTGTTAACCGGCCTTGGGGGATCTCCTAGTCGGCACTGGTGTACTGTTTTCCTTCCACAGCTTGCACCTAGTGTCTTTAGGGTGTGTCTACACCCTTCGCGCTAGTGGTAGTTAGGGCCCCGTCGCACAATAAGACTGGCGACGGGTTCTCAAGCTAGGGCTCGCCTGTAGGGTCAGGCCTCCCTGTCGTCACCGGCAGAGAGGGTTAGGCACCCCCGGGCTGTCCCGCCCGGGGTGTTAGGTGTTAGGATTTGGTTAGGATTAGGTTTCTTTTGCCATGGCAGCAATGGCGAGGTCAGCTGCGTCAATAAAGAGGTCCGTCCTTGAGGATATCCTTAAGGACCCGGACACCTTTATTAGCGCACTCCTTTCCGTGCCCGACTTCCGAGCCAAAATCGGAGCAAAACTCGCTGCGTCACAGCGGAACCCCCTCCCCCCCTCTCCCCCTGCCCCCGTCTCAGACATCGCTACTTTTAGCGATGCTCTCGAGCCCACCCCGCGTCTCCCCGTAGTCCACTATGTGGAGGAATGCCCTTCCGAATCCGAGTCCATGGACGCGGAGGACATTCCCCCACAAATTTTATCCGATATAGAGTCTGAGCATTCTGCTCAGGACGCTCCCGCCTCCCCTTCTTCTTCTTCCGAGGATGACGGCTTTCAGCCGGTCCTAGGACAGAAGAAGAAGAGGAAGGCGAAGCACTCAGCCGCCTCCAAGGCAAAGAAGGGGAAGAATCTTTCTTCCCCCCCTACTTCCCCTTCTTCTCCTCCTACCCTTACCCCCCCCCCCCCATGACCTCCTCTGCCCCCCCCGTATCCAACCCGTCCTCCTCGCAGGAGGCGAAATCTGCCCCCAAAAAGTCGGCCCCCCCGCCCCCTGTTTACCTTCAGGACAAGGCGAAGTGAGCCGACGTGTCGAGGTGGTGCACCGATCATAAGATCGCGTACACCAACGCCCGTTCTACCCAACAGGGTATTAAAATCTCTGTCCCTACATCTAATGATTTTAGGGAATTAACTAAGCTTCTCAGGGCGAGAGGTGTGTCCTTTCACACCTACTCCCTACCTGAGGAGCGTCAGACTAGGGTCGTGATCCGTAGGATCCCCAAAGAAATCCCGGTAGAGGATATTAAAGCCGACCTTCAGTCGCAAAATATCCCCGTTGACGAGGTCCACCGGATGCATCGCTCCAGAGGGAAGGAGGCTTACGACATGGTCCTCGTGGTCTGTTCTCCCTTTGAGGGGTACCACCCCATATTTAAGGTTAGGACCATCTGTGGTCTCGTGGGTTTCGAGATAGAGAAGCCCAGAAAGAATGGCACCGTTGGTCAATGCCACCGGTGCCAACTCTATGGGCATTCGCAGCGGAACTGCTATGCGAGGCCCAGGTGCGTCAAGTGCCTGGGTGATCATGGCACTTCCGACTGTTCTCGGGATCGCACTGTATCTTCAGAGCCACCCAGCTGTGTGCTGTGTGGTGAGGCTGGTCACCCAGCCAACTATCGGGGCTGTCCTAAAGCCCCAAAAAATTCATCCGGAAAGCTGAACAAGCGTGCGGACGCTCGTCAGCAGAGGGAATGCCCATCCGGTTTTAAAATCCCCTCGTCCGATTTGCCTACGCGGCTAAGTCCCCAGAGACCCAACCCGTGGTTTTCAGGTCTCCATCAGCAGGCTTTTCCTGCGTTGGTACCCACGCAACCACCCCCGGCTCCCATGGGACTTAGCATCCCTAAACCCCCCCTTGCCCCCCCCCCCTAAACCTGCGCAGGCTCCTAAGGCAGCCGTCAATATCGCCGCTAAGGCTACCCCGCCTCTAGCCCCTATCACCACCCCGGTGGCCGGTCCCAGTCAGGTTGACTCGTTCAACATTATCACTGGGACCTTCCTTACTTTTTGCACCCCCCGTGCTATCCAGATGGCTAATGAGCTGACCGCCGCCACTAGCGCCGGCGATCTGCTCAGGATCCGAAACATTTATAATGCGTACCCGGAGATTACGCAAGCCCTTGTCTCCCTCTCCACTAAATCCAACCCGTAATGGATAGAGGAGTTATTGCTAGAATTAAGCCCCGATCCCTTAAATTAGGGTTTTTTAACGCCAATGGCCTGAAAGGCCAACGCGATGAGGTCTCCGCTTTCCTCCGCGACCACGATTTAGATGCTCCTCGTACAGGAAACCTTTTTAAAACCTAGCCACCGTAATCCGTCAATTGCGAATTATCGCGTAATTCGCAATGATAGGACTCGGTGTCACAAGGGCGGTACCTTGATTTATTATAAATCTACTCTCTATTGCATCCCTTTGGATCCCCCCCCTCTCTCACGTTTGGAAGTGTCTGTCTGCCGCCTTGGCATGACAGGTCACCAGCCGATCACCTTGGTATCGGCTTACCTTCCCCCCATTTCCACTACAGAAAATTTTGAAATACTTAACGTTGACCTCGCGATCCTACTTGGCTTGAGTGACTCCGTAATTATTGCGGGTGATCTCAACGCCAAGCATTCCGCTTGGAATAGCAGTGCAACTAACACCAGAGGCAAACGCTTATTTGACCTTTGTTCCCTCTTAAATTTCGACGTCATTGCCCCAATGACTCCGACTCATTTCCCCGGTAACCTTGACCACCGCCCTGATGTACTTGATGTAGCGCTTCTAAAGAATGTCAATCTTCGATTGGACTCTATAGAAGCGATACATGAATTAAACTCTGACCACCGACCAGTCGTCGTTAAGCTGGTCTCTCGCCTTGGTCACTTTGACCCCACCCAACCTTTACCTACTAAAAAAGTGACGGATTGGAGGAAAGTAAGCGAGTGCCTGAAATCCTCCTCTTCCCCCCACTTAGATTCCATCCCCGACCAGTTTGACTCTATCGCTGACACGACGGCCGCGATCGACTCATTTACGGAACACGTACAATCTGTCCTGAACGATTGTTCAAGGGAAGTTCCTGTGATGGAAGACCATCGCGGGAAGTTGCCGGACGATGTACGTGAGCTGTTAAATGAGAAGAACGCGGCTGTCCGTGCCTACAGCAGCTTTCCTTGTCGTGCGAACAAAGTCCACATGCGTTATTTACAGAAATCTGTAATGACTCGTATGGAGGATCTGCGTTCCGCTAGCTGGGATAAGATGTTGAGCGAATTAGAGCCAAACCATCTTGCCTTCTGGCAGCTCCAGAAGAAACTCACGTCCCGAGGATTTACCTCTATGCCCCCCCTAGTCCGCCCCGATAACACCATCGCGTTTGACGATGCCGACAAGGCAGAATGCCTTGCAGACAGTCTCGAGGCGCAATGCACACCGAGCGCTCTACCGGTTGACCAAGCTCACCTCTCTGAGGTCGACGCGGAAGTCGAACGTAGAGCTTCCCTTCCTCCCGTTGAGGACCCTGATTGTCCCCTGCCCCCCGTCACGCCGGACGAGGTTCAGGAGATAATCAAGGGTCTAAAACCCCGAAAAGCCCCTGGTTCAGATGGACTCACCAATAGGGTGTTCCAACTGTTCCCAGCAAATTTAATTATGCTAATGACCATCATCTTCAATGGTGCCATGAGCAATAATATTTTCCCCCAAGCCTGGAAACAGGCCACCGTTATCGGTATCCCTAAGCCTGGCAAGCCTAAGAGCGAGCCCACTAGTTACCGCCCCATTAGCTTGCTCAATGTTCTCGGCAAGATCTATGAGAGACTTATTTATAAGCGACTCAGAGATTATGCCGAGACAAAGGGCCTCATCCCGAACAGTATGGGTTCCGAACCCAGCACTCCTGTGTGCAACAGGTTCACCGTATCGTCGAACATATAAGCGCTAATTTTCAGCGCAGTTTGATGACGGGCGCGGTCTTTTTCGATATAGCGAAAGCGTTTGACAAAGTTTGGCACAACGGCTTAATTTATAAGCTGTACAAACTCGGAGTGCCTGACCGTCTCGTGCTCATCCTACGAGACTTTTTGTCGAACCGTACGTTTCGTTACCGTATTGAAGGGGCACTTTCTGCCCCCCACCCGATTCGCGCGGGAGTCCCACAGGGCTCCGTAATTTCTCCTCTTATTTTTACACTATTTACTAGCGACATCCCGAAAAGTAAAAAGGCTCAGTTGGCTCTGTTTGCAGACGATACGGCCATATACTGTTCGGGACGTGACCAAAACGTGATAGCTCGTAACCTCCAAACAGCAGTCGATACCCTCGGCTGCTGGTTCCGTCGGTGGAGAATCGAGGTCAATCCTGACAAGAGTCAAGCGGTTCTCTTTTTGAAACCGTATTTCTCACGTTCCATTCCCCGACCAATCACCATGTTTGGTAAGCCGATCCCTTGGGAGAAGCAAGCCAAATATCTGGGGGTGACTCTCGATCAACGCCTCTCCTTTGCGGAGCACATTAAGCTGGTACGTTCACGGGCCGCTTTTGCCCTCGGTAGATTACATTACGTTTTAAATGCACGCAGCAAACTATCTCTTAAGTGCAAATTGCGCATTTACACTGCGTGCATTCGTCCCATCATGACGTATGCGGGTTCGGTATTTGCACACGCCAAACCCCGCTATCTGCATCGGATGCAGACATTACAAAACCGTTTCCTCCGAAGGATAACGGGCGCCCCTTGGTTCGTTCGGAACGCGGACCTCCACCTTGACCTCAGGATCCCCACGATCCATCAATTTTTGAAGCGCGGCTCGAAGCGTTTCTTTGATGCCGCCGTGAAGCATCGCAACCCTTTGGTTGTCGAGGCCGCGCGCTATGCCCCCTCTAAAATTAGTAAGACTCGCCGTCCGCGACACATTCTAACCGACCCTGATGACCCCATAACCCTCCTTCAGGAGAGTAGCAAGGCCACCAGTACGGTTTACAAACGTAGACCACCCCGGAATACATTCCGACCTCGCCGCCGAGGTCGCAATCGTAACCGCCCCCCCCTATCCCCTACTCGGTGAAGCTGTGCCAGCTGGGGGCACAGCTGAGCCTGTAGCACTTGTCCCCCCCGTCATGATCCAGCCTGCCCCGTCTGGCTGTCATATTATTATTAGCGACGCTCAGTCGACTAATAATTTACTCTAGTTTTAAGCCTGGCCGGGGGCTTTAAGTTCGCTTAAAGAACCCACAGGAAACGCCCGGTTGAGCAGTCTCGACCCTCAGTGGTCAACTGCGAGATGCCATACTAAACTAACTAACTAACTAGTGGTCAGGCATTCCGAATCCAGCAGTATTACAAGCAACAAGAAAGGAAAATAAAGAAGAAACTCTCTGAAGAAGTAGTGTTTTATTCACTCTGAACAAGTGTTATTTTATTCGCTGCGCCTACATACATCTCTACGCACCTCCTCATGAACATCCCGCCAGCGAGCCCGCTCCATAATAGTCAACATCATTAACAACTTACTTTCGCTCCGTACACAAGATGTGCGTGCTGTACCTACCTACATAACTTACTTTCGCTCCTATAGATACCATAGACAATTTGGCGTGATTCGTTGTGCGTGAGATTATCTATTTAAGTAACGATGTGTCTGCCAATGCAACTGCACTCCTCAGCATATTTTGGAGCTAATAGAGTTGTTCTTCTGCATTTATTTGCTTCAAATGGTACAAATGTAAAGAATGCCAAAAACGCCAACTTCTACAAAGCTAGTTTGATTACAAATACAAATACAAAATCTTTATTGCAACAACAAGTATTTACATTTCATGTGCAAGCCCTGTTTCCCAAACTAGCGTGAGCTGTATGTTGGGAATCAGTTCCTTCCAGATAAATATGTCGAGCTAAAGTGTTACAATCATAACTTATAATAATTTATCTACTAATTAAGTTTATAACCAAAAGTTTACAATCTGCGAACTAAAAATAGTGTGTGTGTGTGTGTGTGTGTTGTGTGTGTTGTGTGTGTGTGTGTGTGGGTGAGTGTATGTGTGCATGTGCATGTTTGTGGGTGTGAGAGTGCGTGTGTGTATGTGGCAATGTGAGAGTGGGTTGTGTTTTACTGCTTGAAAAAAATTATGCTTTTAAAATTATTTTTTAATAACGACAAGGCTTTAAACCAAACTAGGCTAACTAGGCTTTTCTATTAAACTGGGCAGCGGAACATTTCTCAATAGCCCAGTTGGCACCAGTTGGTATTTGGCAAATGGAAACATGTAATTTTCCCCATAGACTAAGACTAAGCCCCCGTTCCCACGGGCGCGGGCGTAATAAAATCGCGGCGGGATTTTATCGCGCACTGGATTTTCAACTCTCGTTGTTGAGCCGAGTACATTCTAGCGCGTCGAAAAAACACACTGTTGGATTTTGCACTCTCGGCGCTAAGCAGAGCGTTGAAAATCCAGTGCACGAAAAAAAATCGCCGCGATATTATTACGTCCGTACGAACGTCGACTTAATATTGGTAGTTATTGACATGTATAAATTTTATTGTTTTAAATTTTGATCTTTTAGGAATGTAAATAATATTATTTTAGTGTGTTATATTAGTTAAGTGATGAGATTATTTTGAGCTAATTTAATTCTTTGTTTTGACTTGTTATTATTTTAATTATTTGCGTAGGTATATTTGTTAAACATTCAGAAACAATATAAATTGTTATTGAATAAATGAATTGAAACCCCCGTTCCCACGGGCGTAATAAAATCGCGGCGGGATTTTATAGCGCACTGGATTTTCAACTCTCGTTGTTGAGCCGAGCGAAGAGAATCCAACTTAACAATAACAGAGTACATTCTAGCGCGTCAAAAAAACACACTGTTGAATTTTGCACTCTCGGCGCTAAGCAGAGCGTTGAAAATCCAGTGCGCTATAAAATCCCGCCGCGATTTTATTACGCCCGTGGGAACGGGCAAATGGTCTATGGAGCACCAACGAGCTTAAAAATTGAACTCAGTATATATTCTAAAATACGACTCGACTAAATCTGTGACTTGGCGAAAATTGCGAGTAATTAGCGACAAAATTAGGGAGAAAATAAGATCTTCTCTAGGTGCCCTAGCTTTTGAGATTCAAAAACTAAAAAAGGAAAAAAAAAAGCAGGGGAGATGCTCCCCAGATCGGCCACCTATAAACCCTTACAACTTTTGAACCACAAGTGACCGACAAATTATGATATTTGGAGACAAAATTAAAATCCCTGATCCATGCCAGTGTCAGTCAAACACACCAACTTTTTGTATTCATCTTCACTTCAGAAAAGAAAGCAACTAAACGCAATTATGATGATTTGTCAACTGTCACTGTCACCTTCTGCCGGAGTGCCAGCTAGTTTTGCAATACTTGTTTTGTACGTTAATTCTCGTATCTCGTTAGAAAGAGGAAATTATTGTGGTATTTCGCTTCAATTATCATCATTAATTCATTGTTGCGTCAGTAATATCTTTCTGATTTGATCCGTAAGCGAAGAATACCTTTCTAACATACTGTCCAAAATATTATTTGTAGTATTGCATACAAATTACATAGCATTGTTTTGCAATATTTTAATAGAAGTGAATTATAAATATTCATCAAAACGGCGGGACGAAACAGTATGCGTCGAGCGCGGGAGGGGTATCAATATCAGCCAGTGCCAAGAGTGGCAACAGAAGATGCACTGGAATTTGACAACAACCGGATGGCAGAAGAGCTCAGTGGGAAAATATCTTCACTGAAAGACATATCCATCGAGCTAGGCAACGAAGTACGGTATCAGGAGAAAATGCTGCGTGGTCTTGATGATGATGCCGACAGAAGTTCAGGCTTCCTAGGCAAGACGATGGGCCGTGTTTTGAGACTGGGCAAAGGAAATCATAACTACTATATATTTTACTTATTTCTCTTTGCTATTTTCGTATTCTTTTTACTTTATATTGTATTAAAATTTAGATGATGTGACTTTATCATTGTAATATCCATAACAATTCATTCCTGTGTATTTATGTAAAATGTTATTCCCTTGTAAATAAAGATCTTGATACAAGTTCACTGTTTTATTGCTGTTTTGGGACTAATATAAATGAATATCCAATATTTTTCTGTAATAATCTTAATAAACTATTAATTGTAATGGGACATGGTAAGGTTACTTAACAATAAATATTATACACAGTGCAATCTCAGATTAAACAAAAAACTCGGACATAGTGCTGCAAACAAAACATTGAAGCATGTGCAAAATTACAAATCTCTTTGTGCATACCTCACACGCTCACATTTACACCAAACTATACCTCATTACGTGCACACATGTTAATTCAAACAAAACTACCAAAATGTGAGGTCTCACGTCACTGCTTAGTCCGAGTGTGCAATCGAAACATTTAAGCACAATAACAAAAGTTGGTTTCATAAACAATAAAATTCCTTTAAAATGTTACAATAGTCTTCACCTACAATCATTCTAGGAACTGATATAAATAGTCTGCAAGTTCCTTTTAACAATTTAGAACAACATCTTGAGGAATCTCGAAGTAGAGCAACAACACCACATGCATTTTGTAAATTATTTTTATTACAGTATGCACTTAAATCATCCAAGATTATTGTGGAAGGAATACTTTGCCAATCTTGTAATGCAGAAATGCTTCCTACTAATGAATCCAAACTATTAACATACATAAATGTAATCATTTTCATGTAATGCTTGTTTAGTGAGCTTAAGTCTTGAGATAATTCTGGCAGTTCATTTAATTCTTCAGATAATATGTATAAAACTTTTCCATTTTTAGCATGTAGTAAAGCTTCTTCAAAAAGTTTTTTGCGATTTGTACTTGCATCTTCAAAGTAAAAAGTGCAACTATCTTTTTCCATTGTAATCTACAGAAAGTTTGATTTATTACTTCATTACTTCCAATGTTATAGTACTTTGACAGTAAAGCACTTTATAATAAATAAGTCAAGTAACATAATTAAAAATATTTAAATGGCACTTTGTGTAATAACTTTTGGAGCCAAAATCAGCCAAATAGAGTATCATTCACAAAGAGTATCCTATCAAACAAAGTTTGACAGTTTTGACACATGTATTATACAATTTTTTTTTTTTTTTTTTTTTCGGCTTCTCACGATTTGTGCATTTCTCCTTCTGAGGTGCATTTAGCCAATGTCAAGTTTAGATTATACAATTTATACATACTGGTCTGTAGTCTTTCGTTTGACAACAATTTTACAAAACGAGGAATTACAGTCCTACCAACTTAAGATAAGATAAGTTAAGAAGAAGAGAGAAGTTAGTCAGATAAGTTGGTAGGACTGTACATTATTATTTATTACCGTTTATTACATTTGTACAAATGTCAGTCAATCAAAACCTCAAATATATAGCCTGAGAAAATAGCTAATGAACGTCAATGTTGCCAGAAAAACCAAGTTTATTCTCTATTCTCTCGGTCGCAGATCCACAATCTCTTTCTAAAAAATATGATAACTTTTTTCTCCAGGAATATGGAGAAAAAAGGTATATCATAGTTATATAAAATGGCAATGCACGCAACTACTATACGGCTAAACCAATTTTGATGAATACTATGTCGTTAGATTTGTATTTATTGCGCGTGTCACTGGAAATAAAAAATCTAAGATTTTTGGCGCCAAAATGTGTTGTGGAATAAACATGAGGCTACCGAGCGCGCAGTGGCGCCCTCGTGGTTTGTTTCTTTTATTTTAGAACGAAAATGCAGAAAATAAGCCGGAATAGTTGTGCTCCACAACACTATACGTTATTATTATTACAAATCGTGTTTTGCAATTTGCAGGTCAGTGTCAGGTTGTATGTTGATTAAAATATGATTCGCGGCCGTAACTAATATGGCTTTTATTTATTTATTATTAGGCTTTACAGAAATAATAATTAGAATCAGCAATATACAACTCCCATAAGTTGGAATTGACCTCAAACCTCATGATTTCATGGAATCGCTAGATATGAGGTCAATTCTAACTTATGGAGTTGTATTGATGATTGCAATACTTATAATTCTGTAAAGCCATATTAGTTACGGCCGCGAAACATATTTTATTCAACATACAACCTGACACAGACCTGCAAATTGCAAAAACTTGCTTATAAAATTAGTTCGGGTAAAACAATAAAACACAAAGTAGACTGCACTATTTAATCATAATTATACCATTATATTACAAAAATAAAATAACGAAGAGGATTTCTCTAGTGAACATTATATCCCCTAAATACAAAACGTGGTTTATCGAGTCTTGGTTTTACTCTTATTGTTCGAGACCGCGAGCGAATTTCAGCAATGGAACAGAACACGACCAGCACATCTAAACCACGTTCAAGCGCTGTCACTACCATTATTGTTACGGAATTTTGACACTGACAAGTCTTGAACGGAGTTTAGATGTGCTGATCGCGTTCAGTTTCATTGGTGAAAACGGCAATAAACCATCAATAATCGTTAAATCGCGTTTTGTAACAAAGTGAAATGAGTTTGTTGTCGTGCGCTTTGATTTTATGTAGTGGGTATTTACAATGAATTTGTAAAATAAAATCTAAAATTTCTTATAGCAGATAAAATATATACAAGAAAATGTTTATGTTCAATGAGAGAATATGAATGAGATAAGAATCTCAACAAAATAATGTAATCATACTCATAGGTCACAGTGAAACTAGCTTTTACAGAATGGCCATAATCTATAATTTTCTGCATTATGCTACGGCCAAACCTACGCGTTAAATAGCGGGACGCGAACCGGGAGAGTCTACAACGCGAAACTTTTACGTGCACACCTGCGCGACTACAGCACGAACCGCGAACCTAATTTATAGTGAATAGTCACTGAAGCCGCACCTCTATATCTTAGTTTAATACTGTTGTGATATGTCAGTCTCATATTTCGTCTCAATCGTTTCAATTGCGAGACATGAAGTCTCTAACATGCATCAAACTATTTTGTGTCAAATTTAAAATACCGTCTTATGAATGAATTTTTGTACTAAGTACACACAACTAAGATTTTGTGTTCTAAACAACTTCATAAAATTCTCGCTTTGATCAGAGCAGACAAGCTCTACACACGTCTGACCACAAAACGCGTGCGTCCGATTGCGTCCCGTTTTGCAAACGCGGTCGCGCAGGTGTGCAAGGCGCCATAAGATAACACGGGCACGGGCAGCGACCGCCACGCGACTGAAGCTCCCGCTTCGCAGTTGCTTTGGTCGCTCAGGTGTGGCCGAAGCTTTATAATCTTTCCAACCATTTATTTTACTTTAGCGTCCATGATCTATGAAATTTTTTCTCTATGGTTGCATGTCAATAAATAAGGAACTTAGGCGTGCTTGTGTCATAGTAAAATAAATGGTTGGAAAGAGTATAAGCCTCAAGCCTTGGGAAAACAATATTGTGTTACGTCCCAGTGCGGATCAGACAAATACGTTTAGAAGGCTAAAACCCGTTGTTAACTAAAAACATTTATTCTGGGTGGGCAGAGTTTTGGTTAACATTTGAGCCATATTAACTAAATCATTGTTCATTATACATAAACACATAACATAAACTCAGACCTTCTTCCCATCGGGGTAGGCAGAAACTACAGGACGCCACCACCATTCATTATCTCTTTTGAAACAACATGTTTCATCTAAGATGAAATACATAGTGTTTATTATATTGTTACATTTATCAATTTGTATTATATGAATAATGATGAGCCATGGATATGAAGAGATATTAAATCAAAACTACAGATAACAAGAATAAAGCCTTCCCGCTATTTTAATGAACAGTTAAACAGACATTAATGCTATGCTATGCATTATGCTAAAATAATTATGTTTATAATAAATAATTTAAGATACCTTTTTTTAAAAAGCTATTTCTGTAATATAGGTCAATATTAGTGCTTAGTTTAAAAAAATTGCGGCTAAGCCATGTGGCATGAAGTCATCTACAAATAAGCTATATACAATACAGGAATCTATAGCTATTGTAATTCAAAGTTCACGATAAAGGCAATATTTTCTAAATTTATATTTTTGCAAATAATTATGTCGAAAGACAGCAAGTAAAAATTTACTGTTTGCCTTTTCTACAGCTACTTCTAAAAAAAGTTTTATTATAAAACCTTTTGACTTGGACATATTATTCTTTTCAAGAAAGTCCTGAACAAACATACTGTAGTTATAATATTTACAGTGGCAGTCAGTCTTGTTTTGGGCTAAGATATCTCACAACAGCCAGTGGCATTAGTTCCACCACAATGCAAGGCCATCTTAAAATGTCCATTCAACATACTGTCCATAATCTATCCAACATATCCATAAAATGTATGCATTCAAATTTTTACATAAAATAAATGTATTGTTGCAAATCACATTCTATGTGGTACACACATGTCTGTATTTCACGATGCCACTCAACATGCTTGTATTACATTTTACGATTACCCATATCATTAAGTATAAACTAAAATTTTAATGAACCTAAAAGAAAATTGAACAAATTATTGTTTTGAGGAATTCAGAATTGCATAAAATTATTTCATGTTAAAATATTGGAAGCTATGACTACATTGATCCATATCTCATTGATTTATTTCAAAACATGAGTCATCAAGTCATCCCATGTTAAATTCGACAAAAAGCTTTATTCCTGTGCTTTGCTGGCTTCCGTTATTGATTCATACTGCTCCTTGTCAAGTTCAGTCATTGTCAAGCTGCCATCTGGCAACATAAGTACAACTCTTCGCGTACCGCCTGTAACAATAACATCATAATTAATTTGTGACTTCTATGTACTGGTAAAGAACTTGTTATAGCCATCGACATCGAAACATACTACATTATTTTCTATCTTCCCAAATCATCCAACCAGACTGAGTCCGAAAGTCCTCTTTTTAGACGTATGCCAACTCCTCCTAATCATTTCTCCATTTAATTCTACATGGTGATCAAAGCTCGTGCCTTTAGAAGAGGCATTTAACCTGCAGTGGGACAATAATAGGCGTGTATTGTTATTACTCTAGTTATACTGACCGGGTGAGGGTAGGTCTGCCTGCAACAACTGCGCGATGACCTGCGTGGCGTCCTCGCCGGGCTCGCCCTCCACCTGCACGGCCACCTGCTGCAGCGCCGGCGCCGTCTCGCCACCCGGCATCAGCTGCGCCAGTTGCGAAGGATCGATCGCCAGGACCTGCGGGAAATATTACTTGAGGCAACCGAAAGGCTAGAAAGCTACATGAAAATAGGGACCAGTGTTATAAATTAATGTAACACATTTACAACCGACTGGGCGTGTTCGTTTATACATAAAATGAATGTATACATAATATTGTAAAACATTTTTAGAGAGTAACTATCGAGTTTCTTGGCCATTCTTTTCCATACGAAACAACCTTTTGGATGGAAGAAGCAACTAGAATCAATTCTATTTTCTTGTAAATTTTAACTGTCAAAAGTGCCTAATTAAAATAAATGATTTTACTTTGGCTTTGTGGACATGGCACATAACCAGGGACATCTATACTAGAGATGAAACGGATAGCAGTTTAGTCAGATACCGGATATTCGGCCAACCTTGTAGCTGGATAGCCGGATATTCGGCCGCCGAATATCCGGCGGAACGTTGCCGTTTGGTGCATCGCACGAAGCACGCTTGCGTAGGCGGCGCGCGAACGATCGGGTGGACTCGGTCCAATTCGGGTCTCTTCGTTGATAAGCGAAGTTAACAATTGTTTCTTCTTGGTGGGCAGCTAATGATAAACAATACCCAAAATCTTTCAGCACCCTGTAGCAGTGTGTACAGCGAAAGACTTTTTTCTGAAGCTGGCCTTATTTACGTAGACAAGCGGAACCGCTTGCTACCTCTTAATGCAGAGAAATTAGTATCCATTCACCATAATTTGCCCTTAGTGCAGTATGTGAGTACTAATTCATTTTCTAAGTTGTAGAATTATCTTTTACTTTTGATTTTTTTGATTACTGATTGTAATATCTAAATAAAGCAATTAATACCCAAAAAAAAATTTTTTAATCCGTTATTTGACCAGATAGACACGTTATCCGGTATTCGGCCGCCGGATAGGCCGGATACTGGATATCCGTTTCATCTCGTAATCTATGCTCACAAAAATACAAGATTAAAATCAGGGTTGAGATGATTTTAATCAGCGATTTAAATCAAATGATTTTTTTTAAATAAATTGTTGATTTAAATCAGTACCTTACTTAATGCAACAAAATCGACCAAAAAGTGTCAAGGGACTTCTCCGACATATACTACGGCACACCGTACCAATCAATGCTATGCTTATCTCGGGTATTCCCCGAAATGTAAACAAGCGGCGTGTGTGTTTTCGCTCGGTCTTTCGTGATTGATTAATGATTAGTGAAAGCGTGAATACAACAAAATGGCTGGAAGAAAAAACGATGCTGTATGGGTTATTTTTGATGAAAAAAAATCACCTACTTTCAAATTAAAAAAAAGATTAGAATATGTAAATAAATAATAAACTGATTTAAATCAAATAAATCCGTTTTTTTTATTAAAAAAAAAATCATGATTTTTATCAACTCTGATTAAAATACCGAACAAGTTCCTTAAAAAAGATTTTTCTGAAGTAAATTTGCTTAGAAACTACAAAGGCAGCATGGTACGAGACATGCCCGGTTTGTGGAACGAAAATCAACACGAGAATTAGCGTGTGTAAACTGCTGTAATTGGTTGAATGATTTTTAAACAGCCAATCGCATCACGAGAGGCTCGCCGTGGCTTAGTAATAACAGCCGCACGGATCGATCCATTAGGTTAAGAGGATACATCGAAGCGTGGTTTAGTTCGGTGTGTAAGTGCAATGGCGTTATGGCTGTCTAGTTTGACGCGCGAGAAAACGACTCTCACACGCACCGGAACTAAACGCGCTTAGTTTAAATGTAAATTTATGACAAAATGCTATATCTATACTTAAATCAATGTTTAGCTTAGTAAGTTCTTAACGTATTTAAATACCTTCGATTTAAAGCAAATTTTACTGCATAATATGGAACCGTTTACGTATAATCATATAAAACAGAAAATAGACGGTGCCTACTTTGGATTTTTTTTCCTCATGTCATGTCATGTTTCAGTTTTAGTACCTACAGCAGTAGCCAATATAATCAAATAACACATATGGAAAATCCAAATGATTTAACAATAAACGTTTGGTTTTATAGGAATTTTAAAAACACAAGATTTATCTATGCCCACCATAATATCCCCATAGGTCCCTTAAGCTACGCTTGCCGCAGTTGGTCCATGGATGGGTGACCATCTTTACATACCGAGAGCTCTCCATACCTTGTAAAACACGTTAAGCCGTGGTCCCAGCTCTCATTCGTGGATCTTTGACAGTTGTTACGGGTCGTCAGTAACCCGAAAGTGTCAGGCTTTCGGGTTACTAATCTTGCAAGGGGTATCATATTACCCAGTAACTGGGTTGTGGAGGTCAGATAGGCCGTCGCTCCATGTCATGTATTTGACATGGAGCGACGTATTCACCTGCATCCGGTTAGACTGGAAGCCGATCCCAACACAGTTGGGAAAACCGAAAAGGCTAGAAAGATCCATGCACTTGACTTGCGTTTAAATTTGACGCGCCGATAATTGTCATTCCAGAAACTGGGACATTAATAGTTCTGTTTTTGATAAAATCAGCATGTTGAACATTCTGACCTGTCCATCCTCCCTGGTGACGTACATGACGTCACCGTCGCCCTCCACAGCACCTTCTACGCCCTCAACAGCGCCCTCGACTCCTTCCGCCGCTACCAGTAGCGTTTGACCCGCTTCATTCTCGCCCGCGACCTATTGGAAATAATAATATATTTGTTAGCATAAAAATATTATAGGTATTAACTGTGAGGCGTCTGACTTGGACATACAATCCCAAGGCTGAAAATAAAAAGACAGCCTCAGATCATACAACAAAACACATTCTTGACATAGATCAAAAAAAAAAAAAGCAAATAACCAGTATGATACATAAACTCATGAGTCATGAGGGTAGGCAAAAACAAGAGACCTGTTCTTGCTTCGTTCAGGAGTTTAATGGTAAGCACCTAATTGAATTTTGTTGTTAGTCAAGTCTTATAGTTAATATTTGTATGAAATCGCCAACCCGTCTTGAGCAAGCGTGGTGATCAATGCTTGTACCTTCTCTGTATGAGAAGAGGCCTTTGCCCTGCAGTGGGAGAGTAAAAGGCTGGTATTATTTATACCTGATACAGCACTCCATCTTCTCCTCGGATCATGATGGGCGTATGTCCAGCGTGTAGTAGTCCGACCTCCTCGCCATCGTCGTCGACGCCTCCTTCTAACAACTGTTTCACTGCACTGGCTTCCACTTTCACTTCCGTCTGTAACAAGACATTATTTGTAATGATGGTCTTCGTGGCTAAGCAATAACAGCCACACTGGTCGAAAATAAGGTTAAGCCATGCTTGCCGCGGTCGGTCCGTGGATGGGTGACCATCTTTACATACAGAGACCCCTCCGTGCCTCGGTAAGCACGGAAAGCTCGTTAAGCCCTTGATCCTGACTGTCATTCTTGGATTTTTGACAGTGGTTACGGGTCGTCAGAAGCCCGCAAGTCTGACAACCAGACTTACCAAGGGGTATCGTGTTACCCAGCAACTGGGTTGTGGAGGTCAGATAGGCAATTGCTCCATGTAAAATATTAGTATTCAGCTGCATCCGGTTAGACTGGCTAAGCAGATACAGGGGTCTTGTATCCTAAATTACCAGGTTTTTTAAAGAAAAATGTATAGGAATAATGTACTGGACTGGCGACTGATAAGAAATTATAGCCTTACAACTTCTTAACAAACATTTTCAAGGTTTGTTAACGTCTGCCCGGTGGCGTAAATAGGCCTAGCAAGGATAATAAATATTGACTTTACTTACACCATCTTCGTCTGTGAGCACGGGGAGTGAGGGTTGAGCGCCATCTCCTTGTACCAGCATACCTGTTGTTCCGCCTGGGGACATTTCCACCTACAAACAATAAGTTCAATATTGTAAAAAGCAAATAGAATTAGTGCATATCTTTGCATGATGTGTTAGAGGATTCTTTCCACATTGAAAAGAGTCCCTGCTTCAATGAGCATGTTAAAACAAAAGACCAAGTTAAAATACAAAATAAAATTTTCGGTCAGGAATCAAAAAAGAGGAAAGGCAGTTCCTTTTGCAAAATACTGATGTCAAGCGGGTGGTAATTTTGAATTGGTCTATTGTAGTTTAATAAAGTTTTCCATTGATGCTGCTTTTTTATTTGGACACCCCAATAAGCATGTTAGCTGAACACTTCCACATCATCGGCAGTACATGTTTACCATACACATTAGCTTATTTGTTCAACTCAGGAAGTGAAATGCATGTTCATGTTAATTTTCCTGGTGATGGTTTTGTTTAATTTGGTTAAAAAGTTTTATTTGTATTCTTAAGTATTTGAGAACTCCTGTCCAGGAAGTCTCTCTGAAATTGTGAACACATAAAAAAATCAATTAAACGTACGGGATTAACTTATGCCCGTTTTCACCAACCCTAAGTAACACTTAAATGAATCCCTAAATATTATTGCACTGTTGGGTTTTAAACTCACGGCGCTGTTACAAATGGGTAGTCAAATCATTACTTTTTTACACAAAAGTATGTTTATTAAATAAAATGCTTTGCATTCTTAAAATGTTTTTTGGCCAAATTGTTAATAGATGTGCATGGTACGATTCTGAACTTTAAATATAATTTTAAATAGGTACATTTTCTCAATAAATGTACCGAAGTAAAAATATTCATTTCGGTACATTTATTGAGAAACTGTACTTATTATATTTATAGTTCAGAATCGTACCATGGACATCTATCAACAATTCGGGCAAAAAATATTTTAAGAATGCAAAGCATTTTATTCAATAAACATACTTTTGTGTAAAAAAGTAATGATTCGACTACCCATTTGTAACAGCGTCCTTAAGCCCAGCGTTGAAAATCCAACAGTGCACTTTTGTTTAAGGATTCATTTAAGTGTCACTTAGGGTTGGTGAAAACGGGCATTAGGCTACCAAAAAGGTCACACGCAGTTTCATGAACGAAAATTATTCCAAAATGTATGTGACGTTCAAGTGCGCGTAAACTGCTTCGATTGGTTAAATAATTTATCAACAGCCAATCACTAAATTTTGCGATAATTTTCGTTCCAGAAACTGGCCCTTTGTCAATCCCATACTTTCATTGATTTCTCTACGTGTAGTGAGCTGGGTACCTTCATGAGCATGGTGCCAGAGAGCGCGTCGGGCGCAGGAGGCGGCGTGGGCGGCGGGGAGGGCGTGGGCGGTGGCGTGGGCTCGCCCTCGGCGCGCGCCAGACGCCGGCCCGACTGTGGGCACAGCGTGAGGTCACGCGGCGGGCTGGGCGGCGGTAGAGGGCCCAGGATGCGCGGGAACGGGTCTTCGATGCCGTCCGACGTGTCCGACGACGCGTCCGACTGCAAACACGCACTTCCAGTTTTGGCCCATCGATATGAACACCATTCACCACAACCAATAAAATTAGCGTGTGCTAGATATCCATTAGTTAGTTTTTTAGCGCAAGTCGACTTCTGTAGGCAAGTCAACTTCCTGCGTCATGACATTTTTAGTTGACAAAACTTTCTATCAACTTAAAATGTTATGACCACTTGCTAATGAACCTATGTTATGGGTCTGTTTCACCACGTACGATTAAGTTCCTATTAACTTACTTGGCAGATAATTTCAAGAAAGTAATGGCTACTTGGACACCGTGAAATAGGCCTGCTAAAATAATTATGGCAATGGAATATCAAACTATGAGGCAATGACTTTAGCTTAAACTGTATTCTCTGCGCGATTATACGTGGTGCTCGTGGACGGACACATGCTTCATTCGTCATTATGAAGAGCAGCATGTCATTATTAACATTCTTTACAGTGGCATGATATTTCTCTGCCCTCTACAATCGTTATGTTTTTGCCATAAGGCGTTTCCTTTCTCCCATGCAGCACATTTCTCGTTGCAGGCACTTTCGTTTGTACAATGCAAATAAAACCATTCAAGCTACTTCTGAACAACATAATGAATCCTGAAAAACAAAATTTGAGCAAGATTCACTCACAGTAGATAATATTATTCATAAAGCATCACCATCATCCAATAACGTGTCGGCTGCTCCGGAAACTTAAATGGTGTCCACACAGAAAATATTCTAACCTGTTCAAAGTCTAAGGCCACGGGAACCTTGTCTCGGATGCGTACGATGTTACCGCCAGCCGTCGCGACAGAGTATCCTCCGCGTCCGCGCCCCCGACCCGACCCGCCGCGCCGCAGTAAACTGTCGCCCTGTGCAGTCAATCTGTTCGTTATTTACTAACCATTTGTTTTGTTATTGCTAGTAAAAAGCTCTATTTAAACTAATTGGTTATTTTTTTGTGGTTTGAAAAAACGCAAGCATTTGTTTATGTTTTTAACCGCGACTATTCCTGGTTGACTGGAGAAGGCAACAAATAGAGGGCATTTGAGACACATTTAATGTGAATACAACATCAATATAAAATTACAAGTTAAAATTCTACAACAACCAAATATTCGCTTATGAAACTACTTATGTTATGTGTTCTTACCTGAGCTAGTTTCTTGTTGAGTATGGTAACAGGTGACTTTCCTTCTCCCTGACCTGATGGTCTCTGTATTGTGCGTTGAATGATCTTTTGTCCTGATGGAGTTATTATAGTTTTCTCTGTCACCTGCTGTCCTCCCGAGCCATAAGTTTTCTTTATCTATTTAAAATCATTTTGTGTACCAAAAACATTAGTATTATAGAAAAGAAAAAAAAACCTTTTAATTGTCCGAAAACAATGAAGTTCTAATGTTACCTGTGAAGTCATAGGCGTGCGGACTGGGGACGTCTTTTTAGTTTCCTCTAACTTTTTCTGAAATAAACATACGTTACTTAAAAAACCTCGCACTTTTATGTAAGAAAATAGTTTTACACAATATTGAAACATGTAATACCTGTTTAGCCGCTAATATCTGTTTCCGAATCACGTCCTGATCTATGTTTAGACCGGGTCCTAATTTGCCAGGCGAATCAATCTTCATAATTCCTGAACTCTTCGACATTATATAAACACCTGGTAAAAAGAAGTATATTATAGTACAAAGGGTCATTATTAGCAGCAAAGCCAGCACATACATCGCTGTCACAAACATAGCATGTCATTCCAAACAATCAAATACCTGTAGTAAGGTTAGGCATATGTTTAGGGTCAACTTTAATGACGCCCTTAATGTTCGGCATGCCCTTCCCAGCGAGGCCGAGTGATTTCACCAGCTCAGGGTCCAGAGTGGACTTGGGCGATGATTGACCATTCAGCACTCTCTTGTCAGCTGAAATGTTTACTATATTTATTATTATTAGTACTGGGCCTTGCTATTTGAGTAAAATATGTAATAAAAGAAGCACCTAGGCTTCCCAGAGTTTTACCCCATCCATAGTTAAGCATTGAAAAACAAAATACTACTTTAACAATGAGTGTGCTAGCTGTTTATTGTCAAAAGCCCCTACCTTTGGTGGAGTCAGGGTCGGAGTAGTCCTCGTCTTCGCTGGAGAGTTCCTTTTTCACTTTCTTGGCGGCAGGCTCGCCGTCCTCCACGCCGCACCACGCCTTCACTTGGTCTAGAGCGCGGACCTTGCTGGTGCGCTGAAGACGACTACACAAACAAACAAACTGCGTTATACATGCTCTTTTATATGGAAATTCAGGATCGAAATTGAAACTATGACAAATGGAGGAACATGGGAAGAAAAAACGAAAGGGGAAGTTAGAAAATTCAAAATCCCAATATTTGAAAACATTTTTATTACTCTTACCCAGATGGTGTAACAGCAGGACTCTCGGATTTCTTGACCACTTGTTTGACAACCTGAGGCAATGGTGTGCTTATCTGTTTCACCTAGAAGAAAATATAAAATTTATTAAAAAAATATATTTATTTAATAGTCTTTCTGACTTGAAAAGGAATAATAGAGTTATTGCATTTCACAACCGCGTCAATAATTGTAATTTAAACCTTAATAATATGTCCATGAGTCACACAACGCGCGATTATCCTTTTATAGGGCGATTATTATATAAATGATTACCTGTACTGGATGTTGTTGCTGCTGCTGCTGTGCACGCAGAGCCTTCAGTTCCTTCTGCCGCGCCAGTTGTCTCTCAAATGCTTCCAAAAGATGTTTACAAGTCTCCATGTTTTCAACAGGCTCCCATGTATTCTGTTCACTGTAAAATTAAATGTATTAGGTTGGGGAAAAAGTCTTTTCGCATTATAGTATGTATGAACTTAAAATAAAATCTCTTTGGCTATACTATTTGTATCTGGCTGGTTTTGGTATCATTGAAAGTTTAAATTTTAAAGAACACAATTCCAAATTCAAATTAGGAAAATGTGTGATTATCATTTGTTTTTCGTACTGTCAAGATGAGTGAATGTAATGAAGAAATTCGATAGATTTTAAAATTTTACTACAAAAAGATAAAAATGCAACGCAAGCCGCGAAAATTTGCAATGTTTATGGACCCAGTGCAGTGTCTGTGAGAGTAGCACAAATTTGGTTTAACCGTTTTCAATCCGGAAATTTTGATGTCAAAGATGCACGTCGCTCTGGTCGCCCTATTACGAATAAAATGGATGCCATTTTTGAAAAAGTGGAGCAAGATCGGCATATCAGTAGTTACAACGTAGCTGAAGAACTGGGAATTGACCACAAAACAGTTTTGGCGCATTTGAAAAAAACTGGGTACACAAAAAGCTCGATATTCGGGTACCTCACGAGCTCATTGAAAGAAACCTAATGAACCGTGTACTCATTTGTGATTCTTTATTACGACGTAATGAAACCGAACCATTTTTGAAGAAGCTGATAACTGGTGATGAAAAGTGGATCACGTACAGTACAGTACATGGCATATGGAAACAGTAGGTTGTACTACCAAGTTTAAAATTATAGTCAGCTTTCCGTGCTCCTAAACTAGGTACGCAGACCTGTATCTTAGGAACGACAAGAACGTGCGAAAAAGGTCGTGGTCAAAGGCCGGTCAGGCTTCAAAGACTGTGGCGAAACCCAACCCGGGTTTCTCGCAACAAGGTGATGCTGTGTGTGTGTGGTGGGATTGGAAGGGCATTATTCATTATGAGCTTTTACCACCAGGCAGGACCATCGATTCTGAACTCTACTGCGAACAACTGATGAGATTAAAGCAAGAAGTTGAGAGAAAGCGGCTGGAATTAATCAACAGAAGGGGTGTGGTTTTTCATCATGATAACGCTAGACCTCACACATCTTTAGCCACTCAGCAAAAATTAAGAGAGTTTGGTGGGAGGGGCATCCGCCGTATAGTCCTGACCTTGCACCTTCACATTTCCACCTGTTTCGGTCTCTTCAGAATTCTTTAGGCAGTGTCAGGTTAACATCACAAGAGGACTGCCAAAACCACTTGTCGCGGTATTTTGATCAGAAGTCCCAAAATTTCTATAGCAATGTCATCTACCTACAAGATGGCAAAAAGTTGTCGAACAAAATGGTACCTACATACTTTAGATAAATGTAAATAATGTATATTAAAAAATGTTTTGAATTTTCTTAAAAAATGCAAAGAAACTTTTTCGCCAACCTATTATTTTAAATCTAGAATAAGAACATCCTTCCTAATGCTGCACACGCGTCGCTGTTACATAAACTCAACGTAAACCATTCATGAGAATGATTCCAGGAGAAATTACTGACTATACACATGACTAAAAAGTGAAGACAATAATTTTTTTTTTGATAAAAAAGACTAATTTCTTAGTAAAAAAAAATAGCACACAACTTACTGGGGATATCCTTCCCACTTGAGCAAGTACTCGTATTGTTTCCTTCGTGGGTTGAACCTCTTGGCTAAGATCTTCTCTACAACGTACTCGCCGGCTTCAGTAGGGTCACCCTGTCGCTCGGTACGACGAGCGATGCGTTCTTCAGGTGGCACACGCTCTTGAGCGTTACGAACTGATTCGTTCAACTCCTAGCAAAAAAAGGAAGATGTTAAAATGATATAAAGTTATAGTGATTGTTTATTGTTAATTAATATGGTAACACCAATTACATTAATTAACATAATTTCAAACAGATAAACAAAAAAAAAAAACTAACATATAATAGGGGACATTCTAGCATACTTTCTCTCACAAAACATCAGACATACAGTGATAACAACACCAAGAGTGGGCATACAAAGTAGGGAAGCAGTGAGATGTGTGCATGTTGATTACGAGGTGCATTCAATAAGTACCTAGCCTCATCGCCAGAGGGCGCTGTAGTTTCAAAAGAGTTTTACCACAGTGTAGCACATTCTTTTTTAATTCTTTTTTCAAATTTTCATTCCAATCCCTTCATTTGTTTTAATTTGACAACTTATGGAAGCGAACGTGTCGATCGGTTTTACAAAAATGGAAAAAGAGCAATATCGTTTGGTGATTCGATTCCTATTTTTGGAAGGGAAAACGCGCATCGAAATCAAAGAGCGCTTGGATGCTGTGTACGGTGACTCTTCTCCATCGATGGCCACCGTCCAGAATTGGTTCAACGAGTTTGCACGTGGCCGTACGTCGGTTTTTGATGAAACACGTCCAGGTGCACCGAAAACAGCTGCTACGGAGGAAAACATTAAAAAAATCCATGATCTCGTATTGGCAGATCGCCGATTGAAGGTTCGGGAGTTAGCTGAGACTGTAGGCATTTCAGAAGGAACAGTGCATCATATTCTTCACGAGGAACTCGGCATGACAAAGCTGTCGGCGCGATGGGTGCCGCGTTTACTCACACCAGAAAACAAGCGCAACCGTGAGACCACATCGGAGACGTGTTTGGCGCTGTTTAAGCGGAATCCAGCGGAGTTTTTGCGTCGTTTTGTGACCGTCGATGAAACCTGGATCCACTGGTACACACCAGAGACCAAGGAGCAATCAAAACAATGGATCCAGACCGGGGAACGTGCTCCAAAGAAGGCGAAAACTGTAAAATCGGCCGGAAAAGTTATGGCCACCGTTTTCTGGGATTCACAAGGTGTGATCTACATCGATTACCTCGAGAAGGGTAAAACAATTACAGGGCTTTACTATGCCGATTTATTGGGCCGATTCGACGCCGAATTAAAGAAAAAACGACCCCATCTGGCGAAGAAAAAAGTGCTGTTTCACCACGACAACGCACCGGTTCACACGTCTGCCGTTGCCATGGCCAAATTGGTCGAATTACGCTACGAATTGCTGCCCCATCCACCGTATTCTCCAGATTTGGTCCCTTGTGACTTCTTTCTGTTTCCTAATCTGAAAAAATCACTCGCCGGGAATAGATATGGATCGAATGAGGAGGTCATCGCCGCCACGGAGGCCTATTTTGCAGAGTTTGACAAAAACTATTTTTCGGACGGGTTAAAAAAGTTGGAGCATCGCTGGGCTAAGTGTATCGAACTAAAAGGAGACTATGTTGAAAAATAAATTGCCACTTTTCCAAAATTTTCGTTTACTTTTTGTAGGCTAAGTATTTATTGAATGACCCTCGTATGTCATTAGAAAAGCAACTGTATTTATTTTTAGTTTGAAGCACTAAGTTTACAATTGATTTTGAGTTGCAAAACCAAGTTTTAAGGCTACAACATTGTCTACAAAAACATAAATAATCATCCAAATAAATGTAAAAAAATAAAGTACCTTAGTTTTGTTAATACTTTGTGGTATTGGTACTTTTTGGACATTCTTGAGTCCAGGGCTAGCCTTAACAATATCATCACTTTCCTCCCCAGAGGGCTGTGTTTCAGAGTCCTCCTGCAAGAGTGAGTTAGCAATGAGTGTTAGGAATAATGATGTGAACAAGGGGATATGTGGCTGTGGTGAAAACATACCGGCTTGGCCAACTTCCTTGGTCTGCCTCGTCTCTTCACTTCTTGCTGAACTGGTGTTTGAACAGGTACCAGTTGATCTTCAGTCTTTAGTTCCATCTGTGTAGTTTAATTATATAAACAATAGTTTCCTGTATGCCCCACAAACTGTATTAGGTATGCTGATAATGGTAGCCATGATAGAAAAATAAGAATAGAATAACTTACAACTTTAGCATGTGCAAACTTGGACAGGGCCTGGACATTTGATCCTGCTGTGATCCAGGCAGTCCGCTGTGCCTCTGCCATGCGACACCACTGCTGGTAAAGCTTCCAGCTGTTGTCTGTGTTCACTGTAGACCCATCACGAACTGATGAGCATTTCCATAGTAAGAAAGCCCAGACTTGTGCTTTACTTTCATTCTGTGCATGAAAATAATAAACAATAAATACTTGGATGATAATTTGCTTCATGGTAACAAAATGATTATAACAGAGGAAGCCTCATAGACCACATAATAACACAACATTTATCTGATTTCCTTCATCACAAATGTAACATACACAACTACATTTTTTTTAAATTAACTTATGTATACTTACACTATCTCTTACAGGAGATTTCCCTGTGCAGTTGTTGGCATCTTTATGCTCCTTGAACTCTTCAACAAAATGGAATGCTGAGTGGCACAGGCCACACACCAGAACATCTAGGGTTGCCATTTGCTCATGAGCCTCTGAATAAAAAAACAGTGACATTATTTACAAACAGATAGATAATAAATTCATCATCTTTATTTTGGCTGAAAAACATCCACAGCTCAACATAGGCCTTCTCCTTGAATTGCCACAACTACTGTTCTGCACTGTATACATCCACTGGATTCCCAAAACCTTTGCTGGGATATAACTACTTTGCTGGTACGGTCAGCAACAGAAGTTGGTTAACACTACTACTTTTTGATATCATCTAAATTAACACAAAATGATTCGATAAACTGCTTTTTTTTTCGTTTAAGTGTTAAGAGTTAATGTTCTAAAAATTTTAAGAACTTCTGTTCCAATGGTATTGGAACAGTCAGGCTTACGATATTGATCAGCACACATGCAGTGAGTAGGAAGATAGTTGTTTTTATATTGAGATATTAGCCATTTAGTACCATTGTTCAATGTTGAAATGTTGATATACTTGATACTATGCCGATAGTGTGATACTGATGTATCCATAAACATTACCTAGTTGCTTGTCAGGCTATAACATTGTGGCCTAGCCTTGGGGATTGGGAAGACAAGCCACATACATTTTTATTATGAGGACTCGCTGTTCATAATTTAAAAAATATTTACCTTTCAAAGCCGTCGGGTTTTTGGCCAACTCTTCTGGATTTCCCGCCGGCACCTCCTCCGGTGGCGTCTCGCCTTCCTCTACTGAAGTCATTGTTGCTTTTCAGATGAACCTACAAATTATACGCGACTTACATTTTTCAGCTACATTATAACGGATCAAAGGTATTCACATCTGGTGTCCAAAATACATTCTCATATAACCTATTTTACACCGGCAGATTCCCGCCAACTCACGTTAGACAAATAATAAACAAGTAATAGTTATTACGTATAGCATTATTTTATAAAAAACACTTTAAACTAACAGTTTCTTTAAATAAAACTAATAAATAGTTTTATTTTAACAAAGAAAACAAAACATTTTGTAATCCCACGACACAAATCAACGATTCAACGCTCATTGAATTACACTGCCATCGTAGCGATAAAATTAGACGCTTCTGTCGTAATAATTAAGTAAACATGCAATAATCAGATAACTTAATTCAATTCACTTAGATTTTAAATAAATTACACGAACAAAACAACGTCACTTACAAAAAACTAGGTATATTTTTTTCTAAAATAATGAAACTTTTCAGAGAATACAACGCGAAACGGAACAAATCACATCAACAATCGAATGTTTAATGAGGTTAAAAAACGTTTCGCCGACACGCTTTAGCTGCCACCTAGTGATCGCCGACATTTTCTTGTTTTCATTGTCACATTTCAAAATACCAGCCAATCCCAATGCAGAAAGTGTCATTTCCGCATGCATTACCGCTTTCGTCTTGCTGTAACATACCTGCTGTTTCATGGACGCCACTCCTTTTGGCCGACATTTGTGTTTCGCCACCACTGTTCACCGACATCCCTCTGATTCCGTTTATTAATTCTCTCTTTACTGCCTTACAGTCAATTACTTATGATAAGTACCCCAAAAAAGCACATACCTACTAGGTAATGCTTCAAATAAATATTTATAAAATGAACCAAGTCTTTTAATTTAGTAAGTGAGTAAGTAAATAGGTTCTTGATTCACATTGTTGATTGAACGCAAAGAGATTAAAATTATATTGAACGATTGAACAAATGCCACAAATAACTTTAGATCAAGACAAGATCTAGAAATGTCTTATGTACCTAGGTACTAGAATTTGCTTCCAAAGTAAGTACCTACCTCAATCTGCCTAGCCTTTTACCAACTATGTTGGGGGTCGGCTTCCAGTCTAACCAGATGCAGCTGAATAAGTACCTACCTACCAGTATTTTATATGGAGCGACTGCCTATCTGACCTCTACAACCCAGTACTTAACTGAGTAATACGATACCCCTTAGTAAGACTGGTTGTCAGACTTTCGGGCTTCTAACGACCCGTAACGACTGTCAAAGATCCACGAATGACAGCCGGGACCAACGGCTTAACGTGCTTTCCGAGGCACGGAGGAGTCTTGGTATGTAAAGATGGTCACACATCCACTGACGAACCCAACCCCGGCAAGCGTAGCTTACCTGATGGATCGACCCGTGCGGCTTTTATTACTTAGCCACGAGCTCCTTTGCCTCCAAAGTAGGTACCCAGATCTTTTATAAAATTTTTGTCTGCTGAAAAAAACGAATATTTTTAAAATTGATAGGTACAATAATTATTATTGTACCTATCAATTTTTATGCTACGTTCACGTTCTGTCATCAAAGGCAGAGTATTAAGACGAGTGTTCTCTTTCTTTTATGTAGGATAGCACCTACCTAGGTACATTTTGGTAGGTGCTTACATCATTACCTATACCTACTACCTATATAGCATAGTAGGTACAGTACAGCTTAGACGTATAGGCACATAGAAATATAAAAAAACAGCTTCTTTCATATATCTATGTATAGGCACCTAGTTGCACCGATATGTACACACGGCTACACATCGAGCTAAATTTTCCAGTTTATACTGACCTCTCATTGTAAGGAAATCCTATACAATGCGGGACCAGCCTATACTGGAAATGTATAGCTTGATCTGTAGCCGTGCGTACCTGCTCACATCAGATTTCTTGGCGCAATCAATGATGAATCTTACGTCATTGGGCGCAGTGACGAAAGAATTGTACCTACCTACCTTTTAGAGTTCAATGCTGATTACTGAACTACCTAACCTATATTACCTATCTATCTGCCTAGCCTTTTTACATGGAGCGACTGCCTATCTGACCTCCACAACCCAGTAACTGAGTAATACGATACCCCTTAGTAAGACTGGTTGTCAGACTTTCGGGCTTCTGACGACCCGTAACGACTGTCAAAGATCCACGAATGACAGCCGGGACCAACGACTTAACGTGCTTTCCGAGGCACGGAGGAGTCTCGGTATGTAAAGATGGTCACACATCCACTGACGAACCCAAGCAAGGCAAGCGTAGCTTAACCTGATGGATCGACCCGTGCGGCTGTTATTACTTAGCCAGGAGCTCCTCCTAATCGGGACCCCCTTTAATTTTGAATTTAATTTTTTATTAACCGACTTTAAAAAAAGGAGGTTTCTCAATTCGACCGTGTATATTTTATTTATTTTTTTATGTGTGTTCGTGGATAACTTCGTCGTTTATGAACCGATTTTGATGATTCTTTTTTTGTTGGAAAGGAGATATCCCAAGGGTGGTATCATGATAAGGAAACCAGGATCTGATGATGGCATCCCAGAAAAATTGAAGGGAACCTTCAAATTTTATAGGCACACCTATAGCGATTTGGGTATTTTTTATAGTAACTCGTGCATTTTCTTCCGGAAAGCACCATTTAGTGAAGTGGAACTGATGAGGAAGACCACAGATGGCCATCGGAACTTATACTCAATAATACGTATTTCACGGGTTGCGATTCGATTATTGCTAAGCAATTTATGCTCGTCACAATACATATATTGTATGAAATAAATATTTGTATGACCTACAAGTATTTGTTCCGAGTCTGGGTGTTTTTCTATCTATAATATGTATGTATTTACAAAAAAAAAAAAATGTATATAAGTAGTTTATCAGCCATCTCGTTACCATAACACAAGCATTAGGTTGCTTAGCTTGGGGCTAGATGGCGTTGTGTGATATGTCCAAACATATTTATTTATTTATTTATATTGAAGTGGAGCAGATGGTGACTTCACCATCAGTTCCAGTTCTCCTGGTTCCTTACTGGGAGAACTCCTCAACCATTAACGTCCTTGTATCGGGAAAAGCAATATTTTGTAAAAGGTGATGAGCAGTTGACAGTAGCTATTGTAACTTAGATAAATTACAGACTGACCCACTATTTTTACAAAAAAAAACAACCGACTTCCAAAAAAATACTACGAAGTGAAAAATAACTTTAATTTCGGAAGTCGGTGGCAAAAAGCTAAAATACAGATCCAAAGACACCGACTTCCGAAATTAAAGTTATTTTTCACTTTGTAGTAAGTATTTTTTTGGAAGTCGGTTAAATTGTATTTTTTTTGCAAAAAAGTTTTTATTGTTGTTATGTATAGCCGGAATAGAAATACACAATCTGTGAAAATTTCAAATGTCTACCTATTACTGTTCATGAGACACAGCCCTGTGACAGACAGACGGACAGACGGACGATCGGACGGACCGACGGACGGACAGAATGACGGAAAGACGGACGGACGGATGGACGGACAGCGGAGGCTTAGTAATAGGGTTCTGTGTGGTACCCGTCGCGTACGGAACCCTAAAAATACCACTCCCCGTACCCCCTTATCTTCACAGTTTGCAAAGTGAAAAATAGCAAATAAAATAAATCTAGTCGATGAAGTTTTATGTGAGTACTAGCTGTGCCCGCGACTTCGTTCGCGTGTATGTCGGAAAACAATAATTGTGTCGCTTTGTCTATGGCGTAAGGTATTCTTTAAAACTCCCCCCTCTCTTCTCTCTCTCTTTTTTTTTAAATGAAGAATCTTCCGATCTTGCCTGGTGGGAAGTAGTGCTTCCCACCAGGCAAGATCGGAACATTCTTCATTCCTGAGGTTCTCCACAGCCCTTTCGAATGTAGTCACTGCGGTTTATAAATGTCAAAACGACGAAGTATCACTTTGATTTTTGAAAATAAATAAATATCAAGGTAGGTACTCTGCTCATTAGCTATGCACCTGCCGTAGGTACATACTCAATAAATCGACAGCCCGTCTGGCGGAGTGTGCTGAAGTGTTATCATGGTGAAGAAAGATCACGCTAGAACGCTGTTAAAAATTTCCCAAGAAAACACGAAATATCATCACACTAATATTATAAAGGCGAACGTTTGTGAGTGTGTGTGTGTATGTTTGTTACTTCTTCACGCTCAAACGGATGGATCGATTGAGACTTTTTATTCCGGTCTAAGCGGGCAAAATCGCGGGGCACAGCTAGTCAATATAATATTATTGTGATTTCTATTATACGAGTATGTGTAACCTTTGTTGGATATCCAAATAAATACTTAGGTACAGACGCCAGCACATCAATCCACCCGAAACTGTTAAATTTTCCCAATCAACCTTGGACCTAATGCTTTAGCAATAGATGAAAATCTACTAAAGAAATTTGACATATTGTAGCTAGCTTGATGTGCTGGCTGGCGTCTGTACATAAATTTCTTAAAAACTTGCTTTAATTAAGAAAATGCTTCTCTGTAAACGATGTTAGAGCTACAGTTGCCCGTGTGAAAACTGAAAAGCAACCAATTTACTGAGATCCACCTCTGGTTCTGGCCGCCATTTTGGATGTTAATTTCTTGATTTTAGGCCCAGCGCCCGCGAAAATTATGAAGATGACACCCCCTTATCGAACATTTTGCACACCATTTTGATTTAGACCTCTTTCTACTCCCGAAATCCATAAAAACCGGCCAAGTGCGAGTCGGACTTACGCACGAAGGGTTCCGTACCATTATCTATAAAAACGGCAAAAAAATCATGTTTGTTGTAAGGAAGCCCCCCTTAAATCTTCGTTTTATTTTAATTTAATCATTTATTTTTAAAGTGAAATAACTAAATATTCTGTGAATATTTCAAGCGTCTACCTGTTGCCGATATCAATATCGAGCATAAAAGAGCAAAAAAATCACGTTTGTTGTATGGCCCCCTTAAATATTTTTTTTTTCTGTTTTTTAGTATTTGTTGTTATAGGGGCAATAGAAATAATAGGTTGGGGAAAAAGTTTCTTCGCATTTTTTAAGAAAATTCAAAACATTTGTTAATATAGGTACATTATTTACGTTTATCTAAAGTATGTAGGTACCATTTTGTTCGATAACTTTTTGCCATCTTGTAGGTAGGGACATGATCTCATTGCTATAGAAATTTTGGGACTTCTGATCAAAATACCGCGACAAGTGGTTTTGGCAGTCCTCTCGTGATGTTAACCTGACACTGCCTAAAGAATTCTGAAGAGACCGAAACAGGTGGAAATCTAAAGGTGCAAGGTCAGGACTATACGGCGGATGCATTAACACCTCCCAGCCAAACTCTCTTAATTTTTGCTGAGTGGCTAAAGATGTGTGAGGTCTAGCGTTACAGCGTTATCATGATGAAAAACCACACCCCTTCTGTTGATTAATTCCGGCCGCTTTCTCTCAACTTCTTACTTTAGTCTCATCAGTTGTTTCAAATGCGCCAAAACTGTTTTGTGGTCAATTCCCAGTTCTTCAGCTACGTCGTAACTACTGATATGCCGATCTTGCTCCACTTTTTCAAAAATGGCATCCATTTTATCCGTAATAGGGCGACCAGAGCGACGTGCATCTTTGAAATCAAAATTTCCGGATTGAAAACGCTTAAACCAAATTTGTGCTACTCTCACAGACACCGCACTGGGTCCATAAACATCGCAAATTTTTTTCGCGGCTTGCGTTGCATTTTTACCTTTTTTGTAGTAAAATTATAAAATGTATCGAATTTCTTCATTAGATTCACTCATCTTGACAGTACGAAAAACAAATGAAAATCACACATTTTCCTAATTTGAATTTGGAATTATGTTCTTTAAAATTTAAACTTTCAATGATACCAAAACCAGCCAGATACAAATAGTATAGCCAAAGAGATTTTATTTTAAGTTCATACATACTATAATGCGAAAAGACTTTTTCCCCAACCTAATACTTACATCTTCTGTGAAAATTTCAACTGTCTAACATCTATAACTATACTCTATGTGTCTAACTATCACGGGTCATGAGACAGACACCTGACAGACGTCTGCCTGGTGACAGACAGACGGACAGCGGAGTCTTAGTAATAGGGTCCCGTTTTACCCTTTGGGTACGGAACCCTAAAAATTAGACCCCTGCTTTAAAATTAATACAGCATTTTATTTATGTGCCCATCGTTAAAAAAACTTTTAAGAAAAACAATAACACCGACTTCAAATAAAAACACTACAAAGTGCAAAATACTTTTTGTGTTTTTTTTCATGGAAGTCGGTGCTATTCAATCTGCCTAGGGAAAAGGCTAGGTAGTTTGAATAACACCGACTTCCATAAAAAACAGTACAAAGTGCAAAATAACTTTAGTCTGGGAAGTAGTTAGCAAGAAATTACCGAAACTGTAACTGTGTGTGTGTGTGTAATAATTATACGTCTTTTGCATTGTGGTACAATACGCCCGTGCCACTAAAGATGAGACTTGACACACCACGTGGTTTGCCTTGCGCAGTAGACGATATAAAGGTCTCTTTAGTGGTATGAGGTAAAGACGGGAAGGGACCGGGCGTCATCGCTCAGCGCGGGAGGCGCGTACGGCGATCGTCAAGTGATCAAGTCTCATCTTTCGTGGCGCGTATTACTTTACCTAACACTACCTAATTCGTGTACCTACTTTTTTTCACATACCGTACGATAACCCATATTCACAATAGGTAGGTATCGGTACCTACTGTTCGTCATTGAGGAGTTCCGTGTCAGTTTGGTTTCTTCGCAGTCCATGATCAGTTGACCATGACCACTGTTAGATAATCATCTTCCGTACGATTACCCATTCACAATAATTTGTACTGCTCGACGATGAGGAGTTCCATGGGGTATGGGGGTGGTCACCATAATAAAGGTGGACCATCTCGGGTGAAAACTCTTTCAAACATTGGGTGTGGGTGTGAAATACGAATGAACAGGACGAAATGATAAGAGTACCCTTTCTATATGCCATTTGGCTACAGACCCAGACGGACAGACAGACGAATTGAGAATTTCTTCCTTTTTGAAGTCGATTTTAAAAGATGCCTCAAAGAATCTTGACCTATAAAGAGAAATCCATCCAGAACCAAATATTCCTAGACCCAGGGTCTAGACACGACAGAGGTCAGAGCTCCAGCCGGAACAGCAACAACATGCCATGATCTACACGAAACAGAAATTATTTTACAATAATATATCTTTTATTTCAATTACAAACATGACCGAAAGAGTGTCACTCTTCTTCGGAAAATCTTAACACCGCGATTCAGAAAATCACGACATTCCGCAGAGCACTTTATAATAGTGGTATTGAGTGCCATCTCAAGGGATTTTTATGCCAATCTCACAATCTGTCATGAGTAGCGCCATCTGGATTTTGTGTTCCTTACTTATGTAACCATACTGTGCATAGGTACCACCTTCCCTTCATTTTCATTTGGTTGCATTTGCAAATATTTCCCAGTTAAAGATTGATTTTTATGTAAAACCATGTTTGGTAGCCATGTTTGGTATTAATCAATCTATAAGCATGGAAAATATGCACATTTATTCTCATAAATATTTTGTAAAGGTTGATTTAGTTAAAGAAAAAAGCTTGTTGAATACTCAATACATAGATTTATTTGTAAATTGTAAAAACACTTAATAATATGTAGCGTCCAATACCGCAACACTTAACTAATAGCGTCCAAAATCCAAATATCGCAAACAAACACCGAATTCAGTCGGCTTTCGCCACGCGGATACACTCAACGCAAGGACGGACTGACGAATCTGATGATTGACTCTTCAAGCCTTTACGGCCGGCGGAGCAGAGCTTCGACTCAACGTATTAGTAGCAAAGAAAACAGCACAACACAACAACAATTCAGCGCACACACAAATTGCAAAACATATCAGCCATTTTCTTTTGACAATTTTGAATTTTGACATATTTTGTGATTTTTGACAATCGATAAATTAAATTGATAAACGAAAATCAAATATTTGCCCCTAATTTAAGTCTTTAAAATGAAAATCAAATAACGAAAATAAACTGCTTACAATAAACTTACAAATTGAAACCCAGTTTGATTTAAAAAAAGTTGTTTTGATTATATTGCATATTGATAATATTGCATTTATCACTCAGAACACCACATCAGTTAGTAATTAACCTATTATCTTACATAGCTTCTGCCCGCGGCTTTGCCCGCGTGGTATGTCGATAAAAAGTCCTTTTCCAGGTCATGGTCTACCCGTGTGCCAAATTTTATCCAAATCCGTTCAGCCGTTTTAGCGTGAAAACGTTACAAACAAACTTACTTTCACGCGATAATCCTTATGTTGCTGCGGAGTTATTTTAAAACAGTTATATTATCTCCTAAGATATTCATTGAAATGAAATGATGTAAAGGCAACTTGGTTCAAAATTAAGTACTTGTGAAGAATAACGTATTTATTTGGATAAGGATTAATTTATCATATAGCCTTCTTCGATAAATGGGCTATCCAATACTAAAATATTTTTTCGATTCGAACCTGAGATTAGCGCGTTCAACCAAACAAACAAACTTTTCAGCTTTATAATATTAATTAATAATAAATAAATATAAGATGCTATAAAAATATCTGCCACGGCTGCAATGGGAGACAGTATTGTGTACATAGATTACAATAGTGAAGTTATATTATTGATCTTATGACATAAATTTTTTCACACAAAAAATGTGCTTATAAATTTTAATTGATTTATTTGTATGAAACCGTGCCGTTGTAGTTAGTCTTAATTCACAGAACAGTTAGGAAGGGGTAGCAATTGTTTTCATTGACGAAGCGACACATGGCACGTAGTTTGTGAACCACGTTATGCAGAATAAAGTAAATGTTTATTTAATTACATTATTTTCTCAAATTGGGCACGAAATTTTTTCACTATTGTACTCGTAATCTCTATACGCAATACTATCTCCCATTGAAGCCGTGGCATATATTTTTATAGCACCTTTTATAGTCTAAATATATAGATCATTTTTATGATTACTGGACTGGCCGCTAGCCTTACCTGTGTCTTTAATTGTCGCTATTGAGGAGCTCGTGGCTAAGTAATAAGAGCCGCACGGGTCGATCCATCAGGTTAAGCTACGCTTGCTACGGTTGGTCCGTGGATGGGTGACCATATTTACATACCGAGACTCCTCCGTGCCTCGGAAAGCGGCTGTCATTCGTGGATCTTTGACAGTCGTTACGGGTCGTCAGAAGCCCGAAAGTCTGACAACCAGTCTTGTCTTACCAAGTGGTATCGTATTTACCCAGTGACTGGGTTGTGGAGGTTAGATAGTCAGTCGCTCTATGTAAAATATTGGTATTCAGCTGCATCCGGTTAGACTGGAAGCTGGCCCCAGCATAATTGGGAAAAGGCTAGGCAGATTTTTTTGTTTTTTGCGGCGACACGTTGTATTTACCCGACTGTTTATAAAGAGAAACTGACTGACTGACTGACATAAGAACGCACAGCCGAAACTAATTAGTCTAGGAACGTGAAATTTTTCACACGGCTTCCATTTATTAACCGACTTCAAAAAGGAGGAGGTTCTCAATTCGTTGGAACCTTTTTTTTTAATTTTTTATTTTTTTTATGTATGTTCCCCGATTACTCGAAGATGGCTGGACCGATTTGGATTTTTTTTTTGTTTTATTCGAGAGGGTATACATCACAGTTGGTCCCATATAAAATTGATTAACTTTGCTTCGGTAGTTAATGAGTTAGCTTCAATAATACGTATTTTTTCCCCACTTTTATATGGATGATGTTCTAGTTTGTTTTGCAGGTAGTGGTATTAGAATTTGTGTGGGGTAGGTACCACAACTAAAAAGTGAAAAATAAAAACTTTTTTACAAAAAAATACAACCGACTTCCAAAAACAACAGTACAAAGTGAAAAATAACTTTAATTTCGGAAGTCGGTGTCTAGTTAAATGTATTTTCGTTTTTTGCCACCGACTTCCGAAATTAAAGTTATTTTTCACTTTGTAGTGTTGTTTTTGGAAGTCGGTTGTATTTTTTTGTAAAAAAGTTTTTATAATGTAGGGGAGCACTAATCATGTTTCGGATTTTATTACCAATAATCAGACTAGAATGTTCCCACTGCTGGGACACAGGTCTCCTCTCTGTGAGAGGGAGTGGGACGTACCTAATATAGCACGCTGGCCCAGTGCGGGTTGGTAGATGGATGTCACATGTCTTCGAATTTTTGGTTCTAGGACAGTTTCCTCACGATGTTTTCCACATAGAAATAATTTACACAAAGTAAAGCGCCTGTCTGGGCTCGAACCTGCGACCTACAACTCGTAAGTCGCGGCCGTTACCACTGGGCCACCACTGCTCTTAAAAAGAAACTCATGTTTCGGTTTAGTACTTAGGTAGGTACAGCAGTAACCATTAAAGTCAAATCCAAATGATTTAACCATAATTATACAACGTGCCGCTGCTAAAGACACAGGTAGTGCTAGACGCCAGTAGGTAATCATAAAAATTATAATAAGATAAAATAATTAATAAATTGAAAAAAATAAATTAAACAAACTAAATAATAAAAAAATAATAACCAAAATTAGGATCACTCTATGCAAAGGACTCATTCATGAAGCTACTGTTCTATGTCAGCTGGTACAGTCCTACCAACTTCTGTGAAATGGCGAAAATTGGAACTACGGCCGTCATGTTGAAATGTCATTCGATTGTCAGTGTCTACTACATTCGGGTTCTCTGGTTGTTTTGTCGTGATATTGCTGAATTTATACTTTATATCTTTGACGTATAAGCCCCTAAGTGTCTTTGACTTTGTCCCTCTTGTTTGTTCATCATTTGTCTATTGTTCTGAGCCAGCTGTGAGTAGCTCCATGAATGTTTTTTTTGCACAATCCCCAGAAAAAAACTCGAGTGGCGTGACCATTTTTTTCTCGTTCGATTTAATTTCATCTCTGCGCTACAGGTTGCTCCAAGATGCTATTTTCGAAAATTATAAATAAATTCAAAAACAATAACGTTTAATAAAATTAAAATATCTTTACAAAACGAAAACGCGGAACCGTATAATGCGCGTGTCAAGTTAATGTCGTCAAAGCAGCGGCACGTTGTATATGTAGGTATATTTGGTTTTATAGGAATTTTAAAAACAAAAAAATTATCAATGTATCCCCTTAACATGTATTCCACAGTTATAAACAAATAAAAAATAATGTCATTAGAAATTACAGCCAAATTATTACTAATTTACAGCAAGTTGTCAATTTTACAAAAGTAAATAACAATATTTATTGATCCACTGTTACAAAATAAATTTAACAAATAATATTATTGTGTGCTTACTGTATAACTAGAATAATTAACATATTTATTTGAACAGCGGACCCCAAACTTGGCAGCGTCTGTATCTTGGGGGCCTGAGTTGCGTTATCTATTATCTAAAAAAAAAAAAAAAAAAAATAGAAAAAAATACTTTATTCTATAATTGTTTTGTTTATTCTATTCTTTATTCTCTTTATTTTCCTTTTTTCTTCTTTTTAGGGTTCCGTACCTCAAGAGGAAAAAACGGAACCCTTATAGGATCACTTCGTTGTCCGTCTGTCTGTCTGCCTGTCTGTCAGTCTGTCAAGACCCTTTTTCTCAGAAACGCGTAGAGGTATCAAGTTGAAATTAATATCAAATACGTAAGTCGATGGTCTCGGAGTCCTAAAAAACTCAAGCTTCTAAGTTAACGCAATAAAAACCTACGGCCATTTATGCGACATTATTTTGATACTCGCAAGTAAATCAAAACCTATATGGTACTTCCCGTTGTCCTAGAATCATGAAATTTGGCAATAAACAAGCTTTCACACCACAAATAAAGGAAAAAGTCCGAAAATTGTTAATTTGTAAATTTAACATATAAAAAAAAATTAACTCTGTCAGTCTGTCATGACCCTCTTCCTCAGAGACGCCTGGAGATATCAAGTTGAACTTAATATCAAATACGTAAGTCTGTGGTCCCTTATAGTTCTAAAAAAATCATGCTTCTAAGTCAACGCAATAAAAAAATACGGCCATTTTGCGACAAGTTTTGATATTCGCAACTGTCGCAAGTAAATCAAAATCTACAGGGTACTTCCCGTTGACCTAGAATAATGAAATTTGGCAAGTAGCATTAAGGTCTCACAGCACAAGTAAAAAAAAAGTCTGAAAAATGTTAATTTGTAATTCTATCGCATAAAAAAAAATTCAAGTTTATCAGTCTGTCAAGACCCTTTTTCTCAAGGACGCGTGGAGATAGCAAGTTGAAATTGATATCAAATACGGAAATCTATGGTATCTTAGAGTTCTAAAAATTTCAAGCTTCTAAGTCAACGCAATAAAAAAATACGGCCATTTTGCGACACATTTTGAAACCTCGCAACCGTCGCAAGTAAATCAAAACCTATAGGGTATTTACCGTTGTCCTAGAATCATGAAATTTGGCAAGAAGCAAGGTCTTAAAGCACAAATAAAGGAAAAAGTCCGAAAATTGTTAATTTGTAATTCTATCACATAAAAAAATATTTTCAAGATTGTTAGCCTGTCAAGACCCTTTTTCTCAGGAATTCGTGGAGGTATCAAGTTGAAATTAATATCAAATACGTTGATCTATTATGGGTCCTTTAGAGTTCTAAAAAAATCAATCTTCTAAGTCAACGTAAATACAACCATTTATGCGATACTCGCAAGTAAATCAAAACCTATGGGGTACCTACTTCCCGTTGACCTAGAATAATGAAATTTGCCAAGAAGTAAGGTCTCCCAGCACAAATAGAGGAAAACGTCAGAAAGTTGTTAATTTGTAATTTTATCCCATAAAAAAACTTTTTTTGGGATTAGGCCGTATATACCTACTATATTTTGCCGATTTAGCTATTTAAGTACGTGATTTTACAGACGTAATTTTACGGTTCAAATACTATATTTCTATAAGTTTTAATGCACAACATGAAAGATCATTTCAGTTAGGATCTAATGAATGAGCAACTTTTTGATTTTGCGTTGAGTTTATAAATGCGAGAATTAGGTTGTTTTAAAAGATTTTTTAATGATGTTTTTAATATTTTGCTTTTTTTTAAGAAATGGATTGATTTTGAACTGAAGTTTATTTCTGTTGTTTTAATTATACGAACGAGAGTTCTAAATAGCCGAAATCAAAAGCAATTCTTTGCCCATTTTCTTTATATTTTGACTCAGTTAAATATTTTTTTACTCAAAAGTTTTATATGAAAGTAGTAAAAAGTGATTCACACATTGTATAAATAACTTTCACACAAATATATTGTAATTCTTCCATACCCATTAGAAGTCAAAACAATTCGTAAATATGTGATATTCTAAACCTCTTACAGCAAAAATTCACAATACAGTCGCCGGTTTAAGTCGCTCTGCTAATGCTCATTCATTAAAACTTATAGAAATACAGTATTATACCTGTAAAATCACGTAAATCAGCGAAACCGACAAAATTTCGTGTACGGCCTCGTTTGTTTTTGGGATAAATTCTTTTCAACTACGGAACCCTTCATTGTGCGTGGTCCGAGACGCACTTGGCCGGTTTTTTTTTTATTATTATTTCCTTTATTTAAGTTACAAACATATTATTTACCTACATTTTTAAATATTTTTATAAAAACTTATAATAAAAAAACATTTAAAAATATAAAAAATAGTAGCCCACCGGTATCGGGAACAGGGTCCAAGCTACCGGTGGTCAGGGCTCTAGAGGGAGGAACCTCCTCATTATGCGTGCCGTGTCCAGGAGTACTTTTTGAATCAAGCCCTTGACCCAGCCGCGTAATGAGAGCCTCCTGAAGTGTTGATCGAGGCTCTCCGCTATTAGGCCATTAACCGTGACGATTATCGGTACAATGATTGCAGAGTCCACGTCCCACATGTCGACAACCTCGTGTACTAAGTCAAGATACTTGATTTTTTTTATCTTTCTCAGCTTTCACGAGATTCTCGTCATGAGGGACAGCGATATTAACAATCGCTGCACGGCTCTCTCGTCGATCTATCACCACAATATCTTATTGTTAGATTTCGTGCAGATTCGTCGAACGAACAAAATCACGAAATCTAACTTAGAGAGACGTATTGATGATTTTTATGGTTAAAAATATGTAAATACCTACATATGTTTTATTGCCGCGTATCATATTTTGATCAAGATATAACCTGACACGGACCTGCAAAATGCATAAAACGCAAGAAAATTTGAATTTCGCGGGCTACCACAGCGCATCCTCCTTAAGAAAATAGACGAAAATTTACCTTTCCCCCTTATCTCCGAAACTACTAAGCCTACACTTAAAAAAAAAATACAGAAAATAGTTCTATACATAAAGATTACAGGAAAACCTATAAGAAGTCTATGGTCTTTTAATATTGTTCGTACAAACTTGCATTTGCAGCTGGAATGTATGGGAGAACATGTTTTTCAACTACAATGTTAAGTTTGTTCTTGGAATAAATTCGTCCCATCTACGGGACCATTTATTGCGCGTGGACTGGTCCGACACGCATTTGGGCGTTTTTTTTTTTTCAATTTCATTGGAGTAGTTATAGAGTAGTGGCAACCACCGCTACGCTACATTGAATATTTAGTCGATTAATTTTAAAATCATCATGTTCTACTAGCCTTTTCCCAACTATGTTGGGGTTGGCTTCCAGCCTAACCGGAAGCAGCTAAATACCAATATTTTACATGGAGTGACTGCCTATCTGGCCTCCACAACCCAGTTACTGGGTATCACCCCACCCCTTGGTAAGACTGGTTGTCCTTGTCAGAATTTCGGGCTTCCGACGACCCGTAACGGCTGTCAAAGATCCACGAATGATAACCGGGAGCCCGGGACCAACGGCCTAACATGTTTTCCGAGGCACGTATAGAGGTCTTGGAGTTGTTAGGTAAAGATGGTCACCCACCACGGACCTTGATCGACCAATGTGGCTGTTATTACTTATTATTATGAAATGGATACGTCCAATAAAATTGTTTTTCATTTTTGTTTTCTTCAACAAAATAATTAGAGTTATAGATTAAAATCAGAGAATTAGATTTTTTTCATATTTAATTTCCATACATATAATTTACATTTTTAAATATTTTTATAAAAAATAAAAATAACAAACATTTAAAAATATAAAAAATAGTAGCCCACCGGTATCGGGAAGGGTCCAAGAAGGGTCCAAGCTACCGGCGCGGCGGTCAGGGCTCCAGAAAGAGGAACCTCCTAACAATGCGCGCCGTGTCCAGAAGTACCGCTTTCTGAATCAGGCCCTTAATCCAGCTGCCCAACGAGAGCCTCCTTAAGTGTTGGTCGAGGCTCTTGGCAATTAAGTCATTAGCTGATACGACGACATAAGACAATAGTTGTCTTATTACAAAAGATTAAAACGTCATGTTAAACGCTTGTCATACGTTTTTTATTTATGGAATTTATTTATTTATCTATTTATTTACGGAAATGTTACCTACAACTACCCATAGAGCAACACGGCCCCCGCCGCCGCCGGGGGGCCGTGTTGCTCTATGACAACTACCATTACAAATCTGCGATAATTGTTTTTTTTATTAGTTTTAAAATTGCCAAAGTTAGTCGAATCGAATACTAAAATTAGTAATAAATTGAAGTTTAGGAGCGTCATTTTGACCTCTAATTTTTAGTATGTTATTTTATCTGTGAATTAATCACTTCGTGGGACGCTTCGCGCCGTATAATTTATTTTTCATATTATTTCTTAGTATTTTTCACTGAAAGACGAAGATATTTCGTGACTGTGTTTCAAGAATCCGAGGCAATCGCTTTTCGACTATTCTTGTGTTTTAGTTTTTGGAAATGTCGGGAATAGCAAGTGCACGTTTAGCTGAAGAAAGAAAAGCCTGGCGCAAGGACCATCCCTTTGTAAGCGACATGATTTTTGTTATGCATTGTCCACTGTTTGTTTAGTATAAAGTACGTGATCGAGAGCATTTTCTGTTTCAGGGCTTTGTTGCCAGGCCTATGAAAAATCCAGATGGATCTCTAAATCTCATGACATGGGAATGTGCGATTCCTGGAAAAAAGGGGGTTAGTATTTCTAGAACTTTTCGAATCTACATTATAACATTAGTGCCTTTCGCAAATTACACGCTTTGCCGTGTAGAGTTGCAGACACCAGCCCGTATTGACTATATTCTATAATAGTGCTAGTACTGTTCCATTGTGCTCAGTCTGTAATGCATAGCATTACAACAAACAGCAATTTGATTTGAATTTGAGTTGAATTTGTACAACAGTCAGTAATTTAACACAGCTACCTACGAACAAGAAAGTTTCCTAACAAATTACTTTTGCTCTTGCAGACACCATGGGAGGGAGGTCTTTATAAGCTGCGCATGATTTTTAAAGACGACTATCCTTCTAGTCCACCTAAGTGCAAATTTGAACCTCCACTTTTCCATCCTAATGTGTATCCGTCAGGCACTGTCTGTCTTTCACTATTAGATGAGGAAAAAGATTGGCGTCCCGCAATCACAATCAAACAGATCCTCCTAGGTATTCAGGATCTACTCAATGAACCTAATGTTAAAGACCCTGCACAGGCTGAAGCTTACACAATTTACTGGTTAGTAAACACTCTGAAATATATTGTTAACTTTGAATTATTCAATATCAACTTATGTTGTTTTAATAAACTCTATTGTAACTTTAAGTATTTTATTTCTTTTACAGTCAAAATCGGTTAGAATATGACAAAAGAGTTCGAGCACAAGCACGTGCCATGGCAGCGACAGAGTGATGCTGCTTACGTCAAAATATCAATACACTCAAATGGGCTACTTACCATCACCGTGCTTTGTTGCAGAAAGCTATTCATAAATATAATGTTAATCCTTTTGCAGCAATTTGTATCAAAGTAGAAGTTGAATTAGGAATGAGCAATCAAAGAAATTCTTTGGTGGCAATATGGTTTGGATCATCTTACTATGTAAAAATATGCATCAGCTTTCTGCCACAAATCCAGGCAAGATAGTTAGTTCATGTTGGTGAGATTGTTGAAATGTTCATTGACTCAAGTATTATCTATGAATAATTCAACAGAACATCTGATTATATTAATATAGAGATTCCAATAAACATAAAACCAATTGTTCTAATTGCTATTCACATTCTAGAATTAATGGTTATTCTTAAGGCTCATTTTATTTTATTTATTATTGTAAAGTATCTGCATTGATTTTAAACACTGAATATATTGGTTAGTAATGCTTGTGAGTGTCGGCCATCTTGTATGAAAATCTCATGACTTGATTTGCACATAGAAGTTATTGTGATGATCTACACTATTATTTAAAACTATTTTTGTATTTTTATGTTAGTGAAACCCAGTAATAAATTTCTCAAAAGTATCTATAAATAAAAGACTTGTCAATTAACTACCATGTGAAATGCTTGAAATCTTTGACAGGTGTACAGTTGAGTTTACCGTCAAGTCTTTAAATAAAATTTGTAGATGAAATACTTCTCAATTTTGTAAACATTCCTGTGAGCACTAGTTATTGTTAATATTCAGTCATTGTATTTCAGTTGTGTATGTATTGGATCAATGGAATGCAGATTGTTGCACATTCGTATTTACTAGAACAGGTATTACGGTTAAGCATAGGATTAACACTGGATGGATGAAATGGCGGCAGGTCACGGGGACAATCTGCGACTCCCGCATTCCCCTTAAACGTAAGGGGAAGATATATAAAACAATGGTTAGACCTGCTGTCTTGTATGGATCAGAATGTTGGGCCACAAAAGGGATAAATGAAAAGCAGTTGCATGCAGCTGAGATGAGAATGCTAAGAGGGAAGAGTGTGGTGTTACACGAATGGATAGAATAAGAAATGAGTACATAAGAGGAAGTCTAAAAGTGGCACCGGTGACTGAAAAGTTGTATGGAAATCGGCTGTCATGGTATGGGCATGTGATGCGGAGGAGTGAGGAAAATGTTGTGAGGAAAGTTTTGAGTATGAATGTCGATGGCTATAAGAGTAGGGGAAGACCAAAGAAACGATGGATGGATTGTGTGAAAGATAACATGGCTAGAAAGGGGGTGACTACCGAGATGACGAATAATAGAGAAGTATGGAAAAAAAGGACATGTTGCGCCGACCCCAAATAGATTGGGATAAGGGTAGGAGAATGATGATGTATGCGCACTAGGTATTTTTCTGGACTAGGGCCGCAGTACGTCGCGTAAATTACGAAGTACATCGAATATTTTCTATCAAAACGAGAATTTTTATCAATAGTGATTTATGGTGTTAATAGCGCTTTACATAAAAACTACCCCGATTTAATATTTCTCCGATACGGTACGCGATACGTCGCACAGTGGATCGTCCCCATACAAGAGGTCGGACATAGAATTAAAAATTGAAAAAGTATTTAATTGAAAAAAATGAAATATGCAGTTGCATTACTCTATTAAGGAACTACAAAAAATGTTACTACAATTTTTTTATTTGACCAGTACTTTATGAGCAATTCGATGAAAAGTGTTATTTTTCTATGGAAATGGTCACAAAAATGTCTGTATCTCATGATTCCCTCCTTGTTTCGATTTGCGGTTTTCACTACTGTTATCTACCCATTTTATGCCACATTTTCTTCAAGGACACATGGTGCCCCCAGCGACCCCCTTCCGAGATATTTTGCTTTTAGTAACTTTACTTTTTATTGTATAACTGATGATATGGAGGTACATTAAGTATATTCATTACTGAGAATAAGTCATCCCTAAGTAGTTCCTTAAATAACAGGTGCATTTACGATTACTTTAATGACTTATGAACGCTTCTGTTGCCATACAACAAACGCGTTAATGAGTCCTTAAGTGAAGATTCCCAGTACTTGCTTAATCTAATTAGTTATTGTAATTACTATGTTAACAGCCCTTAATCTCTGCATTGTGATTGTCTAATGTCATCATTAGCTTAGTAATGACTGAGTCGCATTTACAATAACACATCGAAAAGAAATAGAGTTTTATGATCAATAAGAAAATATGTAGGTATAAATATATTTTTTATTTATATAATATAACACTGTAAAAATAATTTAAAAATAAAATAACTATGTACCCTAAAACAAACTAAAAAAATAAACAACTACTAAAAACTAAATTATAATAGGAAATTAATTAATTAACACGACCATGTAGTTACTAACAACAATAGAAAAGAAAGAAAAAAACCATTTATTGGCTGATGGGTGGCATAACACAAAACAAAAAAAGAATAAAATTAAAAAAAAATCACAAAAACTAGAATAGAAAAAAAGAATAGAATAAAAAAAATACACAAAAACTAGAAATTAACAAAGAAACTGCTTGTAAAATAATAATATTAGGTACTATAAGACTTAAACTATATTTTCTTCATCTTCATCAATAACGACATCATGATCATTATCATCGTCATCATCTTCTTCAACGTCACTACATGCAGCAAGTGTATCAGTTGAAACGTCCGCGTCAATGAACTCCAATTCACTCTGATCACGTATGAGTAAATCGTCTAGTTCTCTAAATGAAGACTTTTTGGCTTTATTTGTCATCTTCGGTCGTAAGCTGGCGAGAAGAGGATCGGAAGATAATAGCAGATTATGAAGAATGTCTTCATTAGTGGCGATGCTACTATGCTTTCGTGTATGACATTCTCTAAATTTGCGAAAGTCCTTGTTTCTTGCTTCAGATGCTTCTTCAGACAAAAAACCTATAGGCACTACTGATAAGTGGTCCACTATCTGTGATCCATGAATCAGCAATTTGTGTAAACTTGCTGGCATGTTATACCATGGATATAATTCCACGAATAAATTTGCTGTTTCATCACAATATGATTTGAATTTTTGGACTTGAATTTTTTCGCCTGAGGAAATGCATTGCAAAATAACGGCGAGTCTTCTAATTAAATTAACATCTAATTTAGTAATTTCGGCAGTCGTTTCAGGGTTTGCAAAAAATCTTCTTGCAGCATTTCCAGTGTTTGTGTTGCCACTACCCTGCTTAACAACGTCTAGAAGTAAGCCTGTTCTTCTTCGGAAAGCTTCTTGAATGGCTTCTTTCTTATCTTTAACTTTTTTTTTATTTTCGTCACCTTTTGCTTGCCATGATTTTATGTCCATTCTGTAAGAAATGTGTAATAAACATTCCATGGACCGAATCCAAGCATGCAATGAACTAAATCCATGCTTGTATAAATCTGTATTCACGGGTTTAGCTCTCACTTCTTCCAAGTTATTCATTTCGCTTGGGCGAGCTTTGCACAAATCACACACTGCTGCCGATGTACCAGATATGATTGAATGTACCTTACCATCAATCATGGTTAGCCATAGATTGTGAGTAACAGTAGCATTGCCGCAATCAGTCGGGTTCCGTTCACGAATCTCGGTCTCAAATATTTCCATTTCAGCCTTAACATTCGCTTCCGTTTCTTTCATAAATGTAAATGAAATCGGGCGACAATATGTGGTTGACGATGGCCGATCATTCTGCCACACTATACTTCCACTAGAAGTCACTAACTTAAGTGGTACAAGACTTGCCATAAATACACTGGATAAGTCTTGTTCACTTGTTGTTGTCGTTTGATGGTAAATGCTTTGACTTGAAGCTCCATCAAAACCCCATTTACTGTGAAGCACAAGTTGTTCACCAGCATCAAAATTTGATTCAAGTGAATCGATCAGCCTCCTAACGGTGAGATCAAGGAGGGCTTGGATACGTATCTTTGCGGAAGTTTCAGTCACAGTTATGTCTTCTTTTGCCGGGTAGCATTTAAGCTTTTCTTTAACTAACAAGTAGTAGCTTGGGTATTTCGCATGACCTTCTTTTAAACTAAAGTCCCGAAGTGTGATGTAACGCCACTTGGATAACTGCAAGTAAACGTAAAGAGCAAGTGCTTTGTGAGTAGGAACTTCACGAAGCGGAGGATTCTGCTTAGTTTCCAGGACATTTATAACTGTTGAGACGTGTTCAGGATTTTCCAGCAAATTTTTCATTATTCTGGCTATATCATTTTTTCCGGCAGACTTAAGTATACTTTCAACAGTATGCAAAAGCTCATCCGGACGACTGCAACTAGTAACATTTTCATTAACACGTCTTCTTTTGTGTCTAGTTGATAAATCTTCAAAGCGTTTGCGAGGAGATGTATATGTTGAAGTAGATGCATCTGATTTTGATGGACTGACTACCTCTTCTGCCTCATTTTCATTTGCTTCTTCAGTGTCAACAACATTTTCTTTAAAGCAATCTGGCCAAACGATATCGGAATTTAACCACTCTTCGTTCTTGTTAATGAACCTGTCAACTGTCCTTCTTGATTGCACCCATTTGGTGTAAACCCTATAGCAAAATCGTCGACACCAGTTCTTGAGATCCGTCACATCACTTTCACTTAACTGGACGTTAGTATTCGACTTCAATGTGTTAAATAAATGGTCATAGTCACAAAGATCTTTATGATTACGAAGAGCAACGTAAAGATCTAGGTAAGTAGAAAACCCACGGAAAGCCATAATGACAACACTTGGTAGAAGTTATAATTACAACTGAATTACATTTGCTAAACACACTCAAATATATAGGGCAGCAAGTAGGCAACTAGCAATGAATTTGATAAGCTAATGATGACATTAGACAATAACAATGCAGAGATTAAGGGCTGTTAACATAGTAATTACAATAACTAATTAGATTAAGCAAGTACTGGGAATCTTCACTTAAGGACTCATTAACGCGTTTGTTGTATGGCAACAGAAGCGTTCATAAGTCATTAAAGTAATCGTAAATGCACCTGTTATTTAAGGAACTACTTAGGGATGACTTATTCTCAGTAATGAATATACTTAATGTACCTCCATATCATCAGTTATACAATAAAAAGTAAAGTTACTAAAAGCAAAATATCTCGGAAGGGGGTCGCTGGGGGCACCATGTGTCCTTGAAGAAAATGTGGCATAAAATGGGTAGATAACAGTAGTGAAAACCGCAAATCGAAACAAGGAGGGAATCATGAGATACAGACATTTTTGTGACCATTTCCATAGAAAAATAACACTTTTCATCGAATTGCTCATAAAGTACTGGTCAAATAAAAAAATTGTAGTAACATTTTTTGTAGTTCCTTAATAGAGTAATGCAACTGCATATTTCATTTTTTTCAATTAAATACTTTTTCAATTTTTAATTCTATGTCCGACCTCTTGTATGGGGACGATCCACTGTGCGTCGAGTCCGTATTGAAGTATTTGGCGAAGTATGTTCATAGCGTCCGGCTAGCGAGTATCCACCCATTCCAGTCAGTCTATTCATATTATGCCAAAATAGGGTCGTTCAACGACTGGGAATGTTTTGTTCTACTCGTTAAGTCGACGTCCGCACGGACGTAAAAATATCGCGGCGATTTTATTTATCGCACTGGATTTCCAACGCTCGGCCTAGAGCCGAGAGTTGAAAATCCAACACTTAGCCGACGTTCGCACGGACGTAAAAATATCGCGGCGATTTTTTTTCGCGCACTGGATTTTCAACGCTCTGCTTAGCACCGAGAGTTCAAAATCCAACAGTGTTTTTTCGACGCGCTGGGATACATCCCAGCGCGTCCAGCTGGATTGTTGAAGTTGTGGAAGTTGGATTCTCAACGCTCGGCTCAACAACGAGAGTTGAAATCCAGTGCGCGAAATAAAATCGCCGCAATATTTTTACGTCCGTGCGAACGTCGACTTACAGTGTTAAAGAAAGCGATATTTTTTTCCCAATCGTTCACCCCTCGTTCCGCGTCTAGTTCAAGAGTCGGGTTAAAGAAAAGTGAAATGAAACAAAAGATATACTTGGGGCTGATTGTTCAATAGTCAGATAATTTTTATCAGAGGAATAAATATGGCGGTTTGACAGCAAAAAAAATCAATCTGCCTAGCCTTTTCCCAACTATGTTGGGGTCGGCTTCCAGACTAACCGGACGCAGCTGAATACCAGTATTTTACATGGAGCGACTGCCTATCTGACCTCCACAACCCAGTAACTGGGTAATACGATACCCCTTTGTAAAGACTGTTTGTCAGATTTTCGGGCAATTGTATGGAAACTGTCACATTTATTCTTCAGGTAAAAGTTATCAACCTATTGAACAATCAGCCCTAAGTTATACAGGGTGTTTGGTGCATCGTTTGCCAAATTGAATTGGCCGAAAGAAGAGGTCATTTGCTATCGCTTCAGGCTCAAGTACTCATTTTTGGCCACACCGGTTTTTTTATTACAACTTTCTAATTTTTATTTTGAAAAAATCCAAAACTCAGCATTAAAGCTTAAATTAAAAAAAAGTTTTAAGTGTAGTCGTCAAATTTCATTTTTATTTACATATGTACTGTTGTATGGCTCTATCAAATTTAAAATTACTTGCCAGTTACATCTAGTTTTTTTTTTAATAAATCACAAAGTTTTTGGAAAAATAAAAAATGAACTTAAAACTCAACTTTAAATAGCTATAAAAAAAAAACTAAAAGCGATCGGGATCTTCGAATTATTTTAAAAAGTTCTCTAGTCTATCCCCTTTCCAACGGTATGCAATGTGTTAAAAAACTCTTTTAATATCTTTAATAATTAGCTAAATGTGTAGTCGAGACACATCAGGCTGATATTGGATATTACGTTTAAAACACTAGTTTTCGCATAAATTACATGCTATTAGTAGATAGATACTGTTATCTCACGTCTTACGTAGTCTCTTATCTCGTTCTTACATAGGGAACTTTCCTCGAAATTGAAAAAAAAATACATTATTACAAAAATAATCATTTATTAATAAGTAATTTAATTACATACTAATCTTACAAGTCTTGTTCAAACTGTCTACCACTATTGCGTATGCACGCGCGACATCTTCGTCTTATCTCAACTGTAGTGGTGCGTAAACGCATTTCTGCTTTGATCGTCATGAAAGCCGCCTCAATGCGTTGGACTAAATCATCTCTTGTCTCAAATTCCGTGGCGTAGACGAGTTCTTTGGCCCGTCCCCAGACGTAAAAATCCAACGGAGTTAAGTCTGGAGAACGTGGAGGCCAAGGAATAGGGCCATCCCTCCCAATCCATGAGTCCGGGAATGCATCATTCAAGTACTCCCTGACGGTTATTCTCCAATGAGCGGGACAACCGTCATGTTGGAAAACAAAAGACCTGTCTTCACTGAAAATTGGCAAATCAGCTAATAATAAGGGCAACTCTGTTTGCAGAAATTCTAATTCTTGTAAGATTAGTATGTAATTAAATTACTTATTAATAAATGATTATTTTTGTAATAATGTATTTTTTTTTCAATTTCGAGGAAAGTTCCCTATGTAAGAACGAGATAAGAGACTACGTAAGACGTGAGATAACAGTATCTATCTACTAATAGCATGTAATTTATGCGAAAACTAGTGTTTTAAACGTAATATCCAATATCAGCCTGATGTGTCTCGACTACACATTTAGCTAATTATTAAAGATATTAAAAGAGTTTTTTAACACATTACATACCGTTGGAAAGGGGATAGACTAGAGAACTTTTTAAAATAATTCGAAGATCCCGATCGCTTTTAGTTTTTTTTTTATAGCTATTTAAAGTTGAGTTTTAAGTTCATTTTTTATTTTTCCAAAAACTTTGTGATTTATTAAAAAAAAACTAGATGTAACTGGCAAGTAATTTTAAATTTGATAGAGCCATACAACAGTACATATGTAAATAAAAATGAAATTTGACGACTACACTTAAAACTTTTTTTTAATTTAAGCTTTAATGCTGAGTTTTGGATTTTTTCAAAATAAAAATTAGAAAGTTGTAATCAAAAAACCGGTGTGGCCAAAAATGAGTACTTGAGCCTGAAGCGATAGCAAATGACCTCTTCTTTCGGCCAATTCAATTTGGCAAACGATGCACCAAACACCCTGTATAACGGTTATTGAGGCACCAAATTAATAACGATTTCGTTGTTTGTTGTTAGTTTACATTTGAAATTGTTGAACAAGCTATTTAAGCATTTATTTATCTTTTCGTTGTTCATTTTGTGCATTCAAAAGTCGTAGGTAGAGTACAAAAGAGATCCAGACGGGGAACGATTGAACATGAACAGGGGGTGAACGTATAATTATGTGAATTGCTTCATGTTCAATTTCGTGAAAATATACAATTTTGTGTTGGTGTGTTGTAACACAAAGGAGGCACAATGTAGGAGTATTGCAAAAACAAAGTAATATATATATAAAATTGAACATGAAGCAATTCACGTTATAAAAATAAAATTCAATTCAAATATGTTAGTCATCATCCATTTTAAATGTGGCCTTGGACGATCGAGCGTGGCTTCAAGCCACACTACCCATCCGTTCTGGTGGCCTCGGCGTCCGCAAAATTAACAGTATTAGCTTACCGTTCCTGTCCTCTGTCCACAGCACTGAAAAGTTGACCGGGAAAATTTTAGCCCCCTGCCTGGTTGACTCTGAAGTGCCGTGCTTGACCGATGCGGTGAACGCCTGGAAAGCGGCTAGCCCGGATACAGATCGGCCCGTAAACCCATCTTCCCAGAGACAGTGGGATGAGCCGCTCTGCAGGTTGGTACCGAATAATCTTATCAATACGTCCACCAATACTGCTGAGCGTGCCCGCTTACTGGCTGTGGGTGAGTGGGAGTCGGGCCTCTGGCTTCAAGCACTACCGTCACCCAACATAGGTACTATGATGGGTGACACCACTTTCCGGCTCGCTACTTGTCTGCGTCTGGGCGTTCCTTGCGGGGCTCCGCATCGCTGTCAGTGCGGTGAAGCTGTCGACTGCCTCGGACACCATGGCCTATCTTGCAGTAAGAGTGCAGGCCGGATAGCACGGCACGCTAGCATTAATGACATCATCCGTCGTGCTCTTGTCACCGCCAGGGTGCCAGCTGTTTTAGAACCCAAGGCTTGGCACGCGACGATGGAAAGAGACCTGACGGAATGACCATAATGCCTTGGATGTAAGGTCGGCCTTTGGTATGGGATGCAACATGTTTTTGATACCCTTACGCCATCCCGCCTTCCTAGAACAGTGGGCTGTGCTGGTGCGGAAAACCTCAAACGGCAAAAATATTCCAATATTTTTGGGAGTTATATTTTCGAGCCGTTTGGGGTTGAAACACGGGCCATGGGGTCCGAGTGCCCAGACATCGCTAAACGGTTGGTCGACTCCTCACGTGACCAGAGGGCTGGCCTATTTTTTGGCCAAAGAATCAGCATTGCCATACAACGTGGCAATACTGCCAGCCTTTTGGGCACTTTTCCTGTGGACAGCGATGCGGACGAATTTTTTGATGCCCTATGATCCTTTCCCCTCCTTTTTTATATACCATGTACATATTATTATTTTAAATCTGATAGTTTATTTAATAAATAAAAATAAACACAACGTTAAAAACAAAATATATATGTTCAAAATGTAAATTGGCCTTTACCTAAACGAAATTAGAACCCCAAAATAATTTAAATAAAAAGTAAGTTCAAAAACTAAAACCCGACTACTGAAAATCACGCTCTAAAAAGTATGAAACAAATTACGCGTGACTCGGGATTTTTAATTTGTCTGTCTTTTTCTAATTTCAGATGAGAATATTTTCCTGTTTCATACTTTTTAAAGCGTGATTTTTCAGTAGTCTGGTTTTAGTTATTAAACTTAGGTACTTTTTTAAAATGAATGGTAGCTTCTTGGCAAACATTTATGTAAGTAAAATTAATATTGACGATTGATCCTGGACTTGTGAAGTTGTTAAGGGATCGATAAATTCTGTGTTTTTAAAATTCCTCTAAAACCAAATGTATTTGGATTTTCCATATGTGCTATAGCTATTTGACTATATTGTCTACTGCTGTACTAAAACTAAAACGTGATTATGTACTTTACATGACATTTTTTCTATAGAAAAAAAATCCAAAGTAGCACCGTCTATTTTCTGTTTTATACGATTATACGTAAAGAGTTCCTTATTGTGCAGTAAAATTTTCTTTAAATCGAAGGTATTTAAATATGTTAAGAACTTACTAAGCTGAAAATTGATTTAAGTATAGCGTTTTGACATAAATCAACATTTAGCGTTTAGTTGCGGTGCTCGTGAGCTTCTTCTATCTCGCGCGTCAAACTAGACAGCCGTAACCAGGGACCGTACAATCCCGGTTAAGAGTTAAGTCTTTCAAAGGGGTAAGCCGTTTCTTTATCACGTGTAACTCCTTGAATGGGTTTTAGCCTTGAAACCCAGTAAAAGGGTTATCCCTTCTCTGCCCGGCTTGGGCGGAGCACCGCCGTGTTCTCACAGAGGCGATTGGCGGCGGCGATCTCTCGCGTCCAAACCTGGTCCAGGCCATGGTGCGGAGCGAGAGTGTATGGGAAGCCGTCACCTCCTTCTGCGAAGCAGTAATGCTCGCGAATGATATCCCATCCACAAAAAAAAAAAAAAAAAAAAAAAGGGTTATCCCTTCAATATGGATAACCCATTGAATGGGTTCTATACTTCAAACCCAGTGAAAGGGTTACCCCTTCATTAAGATAACCTATATAATATAAGGGTTTTGTACGGGTAACCATATTAGCAATTTGCAATGTATGCTCATCATCGAGAGATCATATTACATAGCACCGAGTCGGAATGTTACGCTGTTATCGTTTTAAAGAGAGTTGAAGCTTAACCCTTTTGAACGGGTTAATTTAAGCCGTTTAAAAGGGTTACCCACATCGTATGGGTTTTTGTTTAACTGCTTAGAAAAACCCTATTGAAATACCTTTGAATGGGTAACCAAAATGGTCCCTGACCATAACGCCATTTCACTTACACACCGAGCTAAACCACGCTTAGATGTATCCTCTTAAGTTCACAAAATCTTCGTCGTGTGTAGTAGGCACGGCCACAGATCAAGCTATACATTTCCAGTATAAGCTGATCTCGCATTGTATAGGATTTCCTTACAATGAGAGGTCAGTGTAAACTGGACATGTATAGCTTGATGTGTAGCCATGTGTACAAACATTTTAAGTTCATTATACTCCATTTAAAATAAGATTTGAAATTTAAACAAACCTTTTTTACAGTCCGTTCAACCGATTTTGACGTCTATTGCGTTGGTAGCATGACAAATGGCAGCTGCAGTAAACAGTTTGTATTGTAACCACTTTTTTTTGTCTTTAATGCCATCTGTAAGCCTACGGAATAGAAGTCAAAATCGGTGGAACGGACTGTAAAAAAGGTTTGTTTAAATGTCTAATCTTATTGTAAATGGAGTAGGTATAGAAGGTTTAGTTTAACACAAAATCATTTGGTGCATTAGAGAGACTGCCTCGCAATCGATACGCGGTGGGAAGGACCATACGATGATACGATATAGGTAGATACAGAAGAAAGGACCATAGGATACGCAACGTTCCCGTATCTGGATTTGAGTAAATACTTCATAAATACCTACTCGGAATAGGTATTTGGACTTATTTTTCGATACCCATACAAGGTTGTCCTAGTACGAGAATTACCTAGTACGGCACACCTCTATCTGTGCCTGTAGTATCCCCACTACTCCCACGACTCGAGCGTGAAGGCTTTTGTGTTTTTTTGCAACGCGTCCTCATTGTAACAGCTCGCGGTCGCGTGACTAATTACAATGAGCCCGCCTTCCGCAGTTGCTTCCGAGATTTACGAAGAAGAGATCGTGCTTTAGCAGTAATAAGCAGCTCTGCGCAAATAAGAAATAAGTAAACTGTTTTTAATTGTCTTGCATAATGACTTAGAAGATCTTCATCACATTGCGCTTAGCTCACTTAAAGAATTGTAGCTATCTTCATCAGGGCATAATTCCTTTTGTTTTTATCTTTATAAAAACAATTCCCGGCAGTCCCGTAACACTGGGCGCTCCCAATACAAATCATTTAAAAAAGTGTTTGATCGTCAGTCCAATCCATTTTGGCGCGAATAAAAACAACTCGATGTAAGTAGAGGCGACTTAGATAAAGACCGACAACCGACAAACATGGGGTTGTGAATACTACTTCGTCTGTGGGGTTGTGCGAGGCCGGCCGCCGGCCGCGCGGCTCAGCGTACGTCCAAACTCAACGAGGCTCGGCCTCACGGAGCTTCGCGGCCATAGAAATACCTATAAAAACAGACTAGAACCTTTTACGTGCACACACCTGTAGTGCTATTCTGTAAACATCTCACCCATTTTGTAATCTAAGATCTCACCATGTGATAGCACAGTCTATACATCATATAGTCGTCCAACGAGAGCCCGAGCTGCTTACATAGTTCGCCGAACTTCGTAAGCAGCTCGGGCTTTGTCGGACGACTGTATGATGTATAGACTGTGGTGATAACTTAGGTGAAGTGAGCCATCATTCTACCTGACGCTAGGGGTTGACACTATTGACAGCTCACTTTAAGATCATTTTACTTAAGGGGGATGCGCTATGGTAGCCCGCGAAATTCATTTTTTTTTGGGTTTTTGCAATTCGCAGGTCCGTGTCAGGTTGTATCTTGATCAAAATATGACGCGTGGCAATAAAACATGCACTTATTTATATAATTTTAACCATGAAAATCATCAATACATCTCACTAAGTTGTAAAAAACGTTTTTCTTTCTTTCTTTAATGTTAGATTTCGTGCAGATTCGTCGAACGAACGAAATCTAATGACTGCACGAAATCTAACTTAGAGAAATGTATTGATGATTTTTATGGTTAAAATTATGTAAATACATATGTTTTATTGCCGCGTATCATATTTTGATCAACATACAACCTGACACGGACCTGCAAAGTGCATAAAACGCAAGAAAATTTGAATTTCGCGGGCTACCACAGCGCATCCTCCTTAAGAAAATAGACGAAAATTTACCAGTACCCTTATCTCTGAAACTACTAAGCCTACATTTTTGAAAAAAATAAAGAAAATAGTTCTATACATAAAGATTACAGGAAAACCTATAAGAAGGTCAGTGTCAGGTTGTATGTTGATTAAAATATGATACGCGGCCGTAGCTAATATGGTTTTAAAGAATTATAATTATTACAATCAGCAATACAACTCCATAAGTTAGAATTGACCTCAAATCTAGCGATTTCATGAAATCATGAGGTTTGAGGTCAATTCTAACTTGGACAAGTATAAACTTTCACAAGTCTGCGTCATCTGTGTGAGGGCGCTCCGTTGAGCGTTGTGCGGTGTGCCCACAAAATGGCTCAGATTCTGTAAGTGGGCTAATTCACCCCACGAACGATAATTGAATGCACATTTGTGCAAGTACTTTGCGTAAGTGTGGCCTGCATTCTGCCTATGTGACAAAGAATGACAGTTGTGATTTGAGTGTACAGACGCCATTTCAGGTCAAGCCACCCGAAACTGTCAAATTTTCCCAATCAACCTTCACCAGAAAGAGATGGTGGAAACCGATCCGAGCCAAACTACCCAGGAATTAGCGGCATGGTTTAACGTTACCTTGCCAACAATATTGACTCATTTGCGTCAAATCAATAAAATAAAAAAATATGAGAAATGGGTGCCTCATGATTTGACTGATCTGCATAAAGAAACGCGTGTTGAAACGTTGAATCGATACAGAAATGAAGGAATATTGGATCGAATTCTGACATGTGATGAAAAGTGGATTCTTTACGATAACCGTAAGCGAAAAATGCAATGGCTGACCCCAGGTCAAACGCCGCAACAGTGGCCTAAAGCAAAGCTTACCAATAAAAAGGTAATGGTAACTGTTTGGTGTTATTCACTAATAGCTTTCTCCGATCTGGTCAAGCAATAACGGCAGATGTCTACTGTGCAGAACTCCGAACAATGATAGCAAAACTAGCAGTGAAACAGCCCCGACTCATGAATCGATCTTCACCATTATTGCTCCATGATAACGCGTGACCTCATACAGCACGAGAAACCGTTTTAACTCTACAGGAACTGCAATTAGAAACGATTCGTCACCCTCCGTATTCGCCAGACCTTGCTCCAACGGACTACCATTTTTTTCGTGATTTGGACAATTTTCTACGTGATAAAAAGTTTTCTTCTCAGCACCCTAATTGCGAAACACAGTTTGTTTCGGAAATAGATTCCCAATTTAAACAAACTCCTGTCGGTTCTGGCTTTCATATTTGGAATTGTGAAATAAAAAAAAATCCAATCCATTAGAATTGTATAGAGATGTACTAACCAATTGCTCCTAATCTGTAACGTTGAAGCGTTTTGTTTCATCATATTGGAATTATTTGTTTCCGAATTATTGTGCTATAATTTAATTTTGTTTTAATTGCAACTGATGGTCTACTAATGCTTATAAATAAAGATGTTCAATCATTGCCGAAAAATTAAAAAACAATTTTTAAAACACTTTCTACCAAAAGCTACCATATTTGAAATAGGTAACGAAACGTTTTTCTTTTCACATTTTTGTAATCTGTAGCCAATGAAAATATCATAGAAAAGCAGTGTTATCAACTTAGTAGAATTTCCACTAAACCTGGGGGTTTTGGCACCCCTACTGGCGGAGAAATTTTTCTTTTAGTGGCTGGTGGTTTTGTCTAGTGGTTAGTTTAATTCAAATTGTAGAAAACAATACAATCAATTTCCAAAACTTTTAACTCTAAAAAATGTTATATTATCACGATTATGGCATGTTTTATTGTTTGCCTAAAACCAGTGTTAATAATTTTACGATTTTTTCTTTCAAATACCAAAACCTTTGCGGAATTACGCTGATTTGGAAAGACTGTTCAGCATGACAAATATAGGGACGAATGTAGTGTGAATGGGCTCCACCCGAGTGGAGATCCAAAAAAACGTCATTTCGAAAAAATTGCCCCACGGGAACATAATTCCGGGATAAAAAAAAACTAAGCCATTATTGTCTGTCTAACAAAAATCCAAACATCTTCTACTAACTTTTTCATTCATTATTTTGTGATATTATAGTAGGATGATGAAAAAACCATGTTTACTATCATACCTATGTTATGTTTTATTTTCATTTTCAAATCTTCAAATGGACCTCCAAAACAGTGACCGAACGTCGGTAATAGGAAGATAAATAAAATTAAAAAGTTGTCTAGTTTATTTATGATAGTTTGAAGAATCGCCGCTAGCTAGTGGACTAGCGAAAAAGAAGTTGGCAACACTGATAAAGAAGAATCCTCCCAGGACTTTTTGGCGGGAAGTCAAACGAGGCGGTAATTTTGATTTCGCAAAAAGTTTATTAAATATAAAATTATACGGAAATACCACATAAATAACTTCTGACAAGACCTCGAACCACCATGAGTGTCACCAGTGGCGGTGAGGAGCCGCCAGAGCCAGGGGAAAAGAAGAAAAGAAAAATTACCGGTACTCGAAATTCTGACTCTATAAATAAATACAATATTTTTACTAAACCAAACTATAAAAGATTGTTTATAGAAAATACGAGTTCAGAATATATAGTATACGTCGAGTCGACAGAACAGGAGAAGGTAGGGAATAAAAATCCTATCACACTCACCAACCTAATATCAGACAATGTTAAAGGAGTCCTAGGTGTACATAGAGTAAATGCGCATAAAATAGGAGTAACATTTAGAAAAGCGACTGCGGCCAATAATTTTCTAAAAATGGAAGAGTTCCTGTGGAGGAATAAATTTAAAGCATTCATACCATCCTATCTGACAGAAAGGATTGGTGTATTGAGGTTTGTGCCCAAAGAACTTTCCAATGAAGATATATATAAAAATATAGTGTGTGACTCTGAAGTAATATCAATTAAGAGATTCATGCGTAAGGTAGAAGGAAAATTAGTGCCTCTGAATACAGTTGCTGTCACCTTTGCATCAACATCTTTACCGCAATACGCCTACATACAACTATTTAGATACGAGGTGAAAACATACATACCACCACTATTGCAATGTTATAAGTGTCTTAAATTTAACCACTCTGCTAAGACTTGCAGAGGCGAGCAAAACTGCTCTTCTTGTGCTGGTCGTCACTCCTACAAAGAATGCGATGTCGAAGAGATCACATGCATCAACTGCGCAGGTAATCATCTTGCCATTTCACGAGACTGTCCCATTAAAAAACAAAAAATTGAAGAGAAAAAGGCAAAATTTCTGCAGCAATCGTATGCCACTGTTGTGAAACCAACCCCTACATTTAATGAGAAATCTTTCCCTGTTTTACCCAAGGTTACTGATAAGGCTAAAACTAATGAAACTTTAGATATTAAACAAGTAGCAAATAATGATATTATAATTAACGCAATTGTTAAATCGTTGGTTGCATTAGGAAACAAGAGTGACTCTGATGGACCACTCACACATAAGAAAATAAAAGAAATATTTTTATCAAATTTAATTTAAACATGGATAATTATCTAAATATTTTACAGTATAATATACAAAGTTTACAGAGTAAAAGAAGCCTATTACAAAATTTATTAATTGAAAAAAATATAGATATCTGTCTTCTTAATGAGACTTGGTTCAAATCTAATTCTATAATTCCACACTTTCCCACATATAATTTAATCCACAAAAATTCCATAAATTCTCACAATGGAGTAGCCATTTTGGTGAATCATCGTTTAAAGTACAAAGTAGTTAATACACACTTCTCAGAATCGATTCAAAACTTATGTATCACTATAGAAACACAATTTGGAGCAATGGCAATACTTTGTGTGTACAGCCCTCCAAGTATCAGGTTTGACTCGGCAAAGTTAAAGGACATAATCAATAACATACCCAAACCTTGTATAGTTATGGGTGATTTTAACGCTCATAACATAGCCTTTGGATGCCATAGTGATAATAATAGAGGTAGATGTTTATATAATATAATTGATGAATTTGACTTATGTATTTTGAATGATGGATCACCAACAACTGTTCCATATCCTAATAGACAAGCTTCAGCGATAGATCTTGCCCTTGTTAGCTCTTCAATAGCTCATTTATGTAACTGGTATGTTCATGACGATCCCATGGGTAGCTATCATCTTCCAACCTTACTTGAGATCAACATTCAGCCATCTATGTATGACACATCACCTCCTGTGGATCAAGAGAAATATATTTATAGCAAGGCAGATTGGGACGAATATTATAGCCTATCAGAAACTTGTTTTTCCCACTTGGACTTAATAAATGATTCCCCTTGCAATGCATATAACCATTTTATAGAAACATTAAATGATTTAAGGAATAAAACAATTCCAAAACGAAAATTAGGTGCAAACACAGCAATTAAAAAACCAGTACCATGGTGGAATACAAAATGTAGTGACGCTGTCGCAAAATCAAAAGATGCATTAAAGTATTATTTTTCTCAACCCAACATTGAAAACTGGATAAGGTATAAAAAACTAGATGCAAAAAAGAAAATAATTCTGAAGGAAGAAAGTTCTTCTTCTTGGCAAAATTTATGTAGCAGCTTCAATAGGTTAACTCCAGTTTCTAGGATATGGGGATACATTAAAAAATTTAAAAAAATTGGAACAAATCGAAACAAAAACATCAATGATGAGTGGGTTCCAAGTTTTTTAGATAACTTAGCAGATTCTACTGAAATAGATGATAATAGGTGTGAGTATTTGTTCGAAAATGCTACAGAAAATGATGTAAATGTATTTCTCAAGAACAATTTCACTATAGAAGAGTTCAAAACATCTTTAAAGAGTAGGAAAGATACTACACCGGGATTGGATGACATACCTTACATGTTAATAAAAAAATTACATTTAAATGCACAAACAACATTAATTAATATTTATAATAAACTATGGAATGAATTAGTAATACCCGAGTCTTGGAAAACACAGTGTGTCATTCCAATTTTAAAACCTAATAAACCTGTAGGTAGTGCTTCTTCTTATAGACCTATTTCCTTATCATCTTGTCTGGGTAAACTCTTTGAAAATATGTTGAAGTTAAGATTAGATTATTTTGTTGAATCTCAAAACTTAATTCCTCCTATACAGTTTGGCTTCAGAAAAGGTAAAAGTTGCTCTGAAAGCCTTGTATCATTATTATCAGATGCAAAACAGGTTAAATTAAGTCACTCTAATGCAATCTGCGTGTTTTTAGATGTAAAAGGTGCTTTTGACAATGTAAATATAGAAGAACTCATTCAAGTATCTCACGATATTGGTATACCTGGTCATGTTCTAAAATGGCTTTATTCTTTTTTAAACAATAGAACTGTATTTGTTAAATATAATAATAAATTGCATGGACCTAGGACTGTCAACAAAGGCACAATGCAAGGGGCAACTTTGTCACCTTTACTTTATAACTTATACACTTCTGAAATATTAAAATATGTAGATGTCCCAGGTGTAAATATCCTGCAATTTGCAGATGACTTGCTTTTGTACAGCATAAATCAAAACATAGATATAGCAATGTCTAATATCAATAAGGCTTTGTCTCAATTATACAGATATTACCATAGTAAACTTAAATTAGAAATTAGTCCAGAAAAGAGTTCAGTTTTAGTTATCAGTAAAAATGTAAATACTCCTAGCAATATTAAAATTTCATACAATAATGTAGAAATTCCTGTTGTTAAGCAGCACAAATTCCTAGGCGTCATTATTGATGATAAATTAAAGTTTGATGAACATATTAACCATATAAGTAACAAAGCACTGAAAGGTATTAATCTATTGAGACATTTAGCAGGAAGTTTTTGGGGATCTGACCCCAAAGTTATGAGTATGCTGTACAAAAGTATAGTGAGAAGCCATTTTGATTACAGTAGTTTAGCTTACATGAATGCCAATAGCACCTTGTTACGAAAATTGGATGTAATTCAAAATATGGGACTGAGACTTATTTGTGGTGCTATGCGCTCCACACCTATTAATTCTTTAGAAGTTGAGACATGTATACCTCCCCTGACATTACGAAGGTTGTTGTTGGCTGAGAGATTTTTATTAAAAGTCATGGCATCAGATGATAATCCTTTACTAAAGAAACTAACAATACATCCTGAAATCTCACAGTCAATTCCTCCCAATGCCATTTCTGCTTCTTCCTTGGTTGGTGGAACTCTACCTGAAATGCCAACAATATTTGGACATGTAAATAAGAATTCACAAGATATTGTTAAAAACAATATTTGGCCTATATACAAAATTCCTTATAATGGTATTATTAACAGCTTTGCAATCCATTTTGACACGGTGCACAATGAATTTGATTTTTTACAGTTTAAAGACAATAGACCAGAACATTATATTATATACACAGATGGATCTAAAACAGACCATAATGTAAATGCAGCTTTCTATGATCCACAGCTAGACTTCACCAAATGTATCAAATTAAACAGGGTGTGTAGCATTTTCACTGCAGAATGCTATGCAATTTATTGTGCACTGCAGCATGTAAATAGTCTTGTAAATAATGTACATAATATTTTGATAGTTACAGACTCCAGAAGTGTTTTGTCTGCTCTACATAATGTAAATATTTCTTATAAGTTAAATTATATTATTTGTAATATTAGACTTATAATCCAAAAACTACTTGATAACTATATTAAAGTAGAATTTGTATGGGTACCTTCACACAGTGGCATTCGTGGAAATGAGGTAGCTGACACGGCGGCCCGTTCAGATCATGATGAGGATCGATCGGAGTTGCTCAAGGTTCCATTCACTGATTACTACAGCCTTTTTAAAAAACTTAATAGACACTTATGGAAGGAGTATTGGGACATAACCCTGGAAACGAAAGGCAGATGGTATGCTGAAATACAAAATGAATTACCGATTAAACCTTGGTATCATAACTTCAAATACATCACAAGAAGATTTATAACTATTATAGCACGCATGAGATTGGGACATTGCTTAACACCAGCTCACCTGAATAGGATTCGCATAATTAACAATAGTCGATGTCATCATTGTGGAGCAGAGGATGCTGATTTGGATCATATTATCTTACAGTGTTCAAGTTTTAACATTCAACGTTTGATTTTGGTCAGTGAATTGAGTGAATTAAATGACAATGACAATGACATTGAAAGTGAACGTCAACCGTCACAAAGTGTTCCCCGCCGCGTTCAGGATTTGTTAGAAAATAAGGAATATTTTAGTGTGTTGTATAAATATATTTGTAATACTATAGAAAAAATTTAATTAATGTTGTTATTTAAATGTCTAGGTTTGTATGTTTAGTATGAAAATAACGATGTTAACATAATATCACTGAGATGTACCCACGCAACCCGAAAGGGTGGCCAGTTGGTAATAATGAACAAAACTATTGATGTAAAAACTTATTAATATGTTAATGTTATTTACTGAAGTGTAACTCGTACCTTATTACCTTTGTATTGTAATATTACCATTTATGTATGCGACTGAAAGACTTGTATCTATGGTCATGAATAAAAAAAATATTAAAAAAAAAAAAAAGAATCCTCCCAGGACTTTTTGGCGGGAAGTCAAACGAGGCGGTAATTTTGATTTCGCAAAAAGTTTATTAAATATAAAATTATACGGAAATACCACATAAATAACTTCTGACAAGACCTCGAACCACCATGAGTGTCACCAGTGGCGGTGAGGAGCCGCCAGAGCCAGGGGAAAAGAAGAAAAGAAAAATTACCGGTACTCGAAATTCTGACTCTATAAATAAATACAATATTTTTACTAAACCAAACTATAAAAGATTGTTTATAGAAAATACGAGTTCAGAATATATAGTATACGTCGAGTCGACAGAACAGGAGAAGGTAGGGAATAAAAATCCTATCACACTCACCAACCTAATATCAGACAATGTTAAAGGAGTCCTAGGTGTACATAGAGTAAATGCGCATAAAATAGGAGTAACATTTAGAAAAGCGACTGCGGCCAATAATTTTCTAAAAATGGAAGAGTTCCTGTGGAGGAATAAATTTAAAGCATTCATACCATCCTATCTGACAGAAAGGATTGGTGTATTGAGGTTTGTGCCCAAAGAACTTTCCAATGAAGATATATATAAAAATATAGTGTGTGACTCTGAAGTAATATCAATTAAGAGATTCATGCGTAAGGTAGAAGGAAAATTAGTGCCTCTGAATACAGTTGCTGTCACCTTTGCATCAACATCTTTACCGCAATACGCCTACATACAACTATTTAGATACGAGGTGAAAACATACATACCACCACTATTGCAATGTTATAAGTGTCTTAAATTTAACCACTCTGCTAAGACTTGCAGAGGCGAGCAAAACTGCTCTTCTTGTGCTGGTCGTCACTCCTACAAAGAATGCGATGTCGAAGAGATCACATGCATCAACTGCGCAGGTAATCATCTTGCCATTTCACGAGACTGTCCCATTAAAAAACAAAAAATTGAAGAGAAAAAGGCAAAATTTCTGCAGCAATCGTATGCCACTGTTGTGAAACCAACCCCTACATTTAATGAGAAATCTTTCCCTGTTTTACCCAAGGTTACTGATAAGGCTAAAACTAATGAAACTTTAGATATTAAACAAGTAGCAAATAATGATATTATAATTAACGCAATTGTTAAATCGTTGGTTGCATTAGGAAACAAGAGTGACTCTGATGGACCACTCACACATAAGAAAATAAAAGAAATATTTTTATCAAATTTAATTTAAACATGGATAATTATCTAAATATTTTACAGTATAATATACAAAGTTTACAGAGTAAAAGAAGCCTATTACAAAATTTATTAATTGAAAAAAATATAGATATCTGTCTTCTTAATGAGACTTGGTTCAAATCTAATTCTATAATTCCACACTTTCCCACATATAATTTAATCCACAAAAATTCCATAAATTCTCACAATGGAGTAGCCATTTTGGTGAATCATCGTTTAAAGTACAAAGTAGTTAATACACACTTCTCAGAATCGATTCAAAACTTATGTATCACTATAGAAACACAATTTGGAGCAATGGCAATACTTTGTGTGTACAGCCCTCCAAGTATCAGGTTTGACTCGGCAAAGTTAAAGGACATAATCAATAACATACCCAAACCTTGTATAGTTATGGGTGATTTTAACGCTCATAACATAGCCTTTGGATGCCATAGTGATAATAATAGAGGTAGATGTTTATATAATATAATTGATGAATTTGACTTATGTATTTTGAATGATGGATCACCAACAACTGTTCCATATCCTAATAGACAAGCTTCAGCGATAGATCTTGCCCTTGTTAGCTCTTCAATAGCTCATTTATGTAACTGGTATGTTCATGACGATCCCATGGGTAGCTATCATCTTCCAACCTTACTTGAGATCAACATTCAGCCATCTATGTATGACACATCACCTCCTGTGGATCAAGAGAAATATATTTATAGCAAGGCAGATTGGGACGAATATTATAGCCTATCAGAAACTTGTTTTTCCCACTTGGACTTAATAAATGATTCCCCTTGCAATGCATATAACCATTTTATAGAAACATTAAATGATTTAAGGAATAAAACAATTCCAAAACGAAAATTAGGTGCAAACACAGCAATTAAAAAACCAGTACCATGGTGGAATACAAAATGTAGTGACGCTGTCGCAAAATCAAAAGATGCATTAAAGTATTATTTTTCTCAACCCAACATTGAAAACTGGATAAGGTATAAAAAACTAGATGCAAAAAAGAAAATAATTCTGAAGGAAGAAAGTTCTTCTTCTTGGCAAAATTTATGTAGCAGCTTCAATAGGTTAACTCCAGTTTCTAGGATATGGGGATACATTAAAAAATTTAAAAAAATTGGAACAAATCGAAACAAAAACATCAATGATGAGTGGGTTCCAAGTTTTTTAGATAACTTAGCAGATTCTACTGAAATAGATGATAATAGGTGTGAGTATTTGTTCGAAAATGCTACAGAAAATGATGTAAATGTATTTCTCAAGAACAATTTCACTATAGAAGAGTTCAAAACATCTTTAAAGAGTAGGAAAGATACTACACCGGGATTGGATGACATACCTTACATGTTAATAAAAAAATTACATTTAAATGCACAAACAACATTAATTAATATTTATAATAAACTATGGAATGAATTAGTAATACCCGAGTCTTGGAAAACACAGTGTGTCATTCCAATTTTAAAACCTAATAAACCTGTAGGTAGTGCTTCTTCTTATAGACCTATTTCCTTATCATCTTGTCTGGGTAAACTCTTTGAAAATATGTTGAAGTTAAGATTAGATTATTTTGTTGAATCTCAAAACTTAATTCCTCCTATACAGTTTGGCTTCAGAAAAGGTAAAAGTTGCTCTGAAAGCCTTGTATCATTATTATCAGATGCAAAACAGGTTAAATTAAGTCACTCTAATGCAATCTGCGTGTTTTTAGATGTAAAAGGTGCTTTTGACAATGTAAATATAGAAGAACTCATTCAAGTATCTCACAATATTGGTATACCTGGTCATGTTCTAAAATGGCTTTATTCTTTTTTAAACAATAGAACTGTATTTGTTAAATATAATAATAAATTGCATGGACCTAGGACTGTCAACAAAGGCACAATGCAAGGGGCAACTTTGTCACCTTTACTTTATAACTTATACACTTCTGAAATATTAAAATATGTAGATGTCCCAGGTGTAAATATCCTGCAATTTGCAGATGACTTGCTTTTGTACAGCATAAATCAAAACATAGATATAGCAATGTCTAATATCAATAAGGCTTTGTCTCAATTATACAGATATTACCATAGTAAACTTAAATTAGAAATTAGTCCAGAAAAGAGTTCAGTTTTAGTTATCAGTAAAAATGTAAATACTCCTAGCAATATTAAAATTTCATACAATAATGTAGAAATTCCTGTTGTTAAGCAGCACAAATTCCTAGGCGTCATTATTGATGATAAATTAAAGTTTGATGAACATATTAACCATATAAGTAACAAAGCACTGAAAGGTATTAATCTATTGAGACATTTAGCAGGAAGTTTTTGGGGATCTGACCCCAAAGTTATGAGTATGCTGTACAAAAGTATAGTGAGAAGCCATTTTGATTACAGTAGTTTAGCTTACATGAATGCCAATAGCACCTTGTTACGAAAATTGGATGTAATTCAAAATATGGGACTGAGATTTATTTGTGGTGCTATGCGCTCCACACCTATTAATTCTTTAGAAGTTGAGACATGTATACCTCCCCTGACATTACGAAGGTTGTTGTTGGCTGAGAGATTTTTATTAAAAGTCATGGCATCAGATGATAATCCTTTACTAAAGAAACTAACAATACATCCTGAAATCTCACAGTCAATTCCTCCCAATGCCATTTCTGCTTCTTCCTTGGTTGGTGGAACTCTACCTGAAATGCCAACAATATTTGGACATGTAAATAAGAATTCACAAGATATTGTTAAAAACAATATTTGGCCTATATACAAAATTCCTTATAATGGTATTATTAACAGCTTTGCAATCCATTTTGACACGGTGCACAATGAATTTGATTTTTTACAGTTTAAAGACAATAGACCAGAACATTATATTATATACACAGATGGATCTAAAACAGACCATAATGTAAATGCAGCTTTCTATGATCCACAGCTAGACTTCACCAAATGTATCAAATTAAACAGGGTGTGTAGCATTTTCACTGCAGAATGCTATGCAATTTATTGTGCACTGCAGCATGTAAATAGTCTTGTAAATAATGTACATAATATTTTGATAGTTACAGACTCCAGAAGTGTTTTGTCTGCTCTACATAATGTAAATATTTCTTATAAGTTAAATTATATTATTTGTAATATTAGACTTATAATCCAAAAACTACTTGATAACTATATTAAAGTAGAATTTGTATGGGTACCTTCACACAGTGGCATTCGTGGAAATGAGGTAGCTGACACGGCGGCCCGTTCAGATCATGATGAGGATCGATCGGAGTTGCTCAAGGTTCCATTCACTGATTACTACAGCCTTTTTAAAAAACTTAATAGACACTTATGGAAGGAGTATTGGGACATAACCCTGGAAACGAAAGGCAGATGGTATGCTGAAATACAAAATGAATTACCGATTAAACCTTGGTATCATAACTTCAAATACATCACAAGAAGATTTATAACTATTATAGCACGCATGAGATTGGGACATTGCTTAACACCAGCTCACCTGAATAGGATTCGCATAATTAACAATAGTCGATGTCATCATTGTGGAGCAGAGGATGCTGATTTGGATCATATTATCTTACAGTGTTCAAGTTTTAACATTCAACGTTTGATTTTGGTCAGTGAATTGAGTGAATTAAATGACAATGACAATGACATTGAAAGTGAACGTCAACCGTCACAAAGTGTTCCCCGCCGCGTTCAGGATTTGTTAGAAAATAAGGAATATTTTAGTGTGTTGTATAAATATATTTGTAATACTATAGAAAAAATTTAATTAATGTTGTTATTTAAATGTCTAGGTTTGTATGTTTAGTATGAAAATAACGATGTTAACATAATATCACTGAGATGTACCCACGCAACCCGAAAGGGTGGCCAGTTGGTAATAATGAACAAAACTATTGATGTAAAAACTTATTAATATGTTAATGTTATTTACTGAAGTGTAACTCGTACCTTATTACCTTTGTATTGTAATATTACCATTTATGTATGCGACTGAAAGACTTGTATCTATGGTCATGAATAAAAAAATATTAAAAAAAAAAAGAATCCTCCCATTATTATTAATAAAATAATAGTTGTTACATTTTTCAATATACAAATACAAATTATCTCATAAAGAAACATGGGCCTATAATGAATATTGAACTAGTCACCACGTGGAGTTACTCTATCTACCTATAGTGGAGATTTCTCTAGTCAAGAACTAGCGCTCTTTTGATGATAAAATGAGGGCTTTGTACAAGGTGCACTAAGACTAAGGCTGTTTTGCTCAATAGCGAAAGTGCCTATTTCGATATCATCACTACCTACAAGTAAGTAAGCCAGTTTATATAGAAATAACGTGTGTAGATTTGTAGAAGTGTCAAGTGTATTTATGTAGTGTGTGTGTACTTATCTCATTAGATTATTGTAGCTGTAGCATTTTTATAAATCAATGAGCTGTAGGTACATTATTGGTCAATCTACATACGGACAATCATTCCTTTGTTGCGTAGACAAGCAACTTACGTGATGTACTTTTTTATACGTCCATGAGTAAGGTTAACTATTTTTTGATGGTTAATTAATTTATTATACATATGTCTGTCAACCTCACATTCTAACAACTGAAATAATTGTTAGGTAGTTGATATTCCTGTACATAAGTAGATGCTAAAAATTAACCACTAATTGAATAACAATTAACTATGAAACATTGATCATAATATTTTCAGACGGTGCTAAAGCTGAAAATACAAGAATTGAACACTGCCCTACCAACATTATATATAGCGAGGGATTTTCTAACAAAGAAGTTGGTGGCAAGGCATGAACATTATTGAATATGGCTCTTCTATAAAAATCATTGAAGGTACCTAAGCTTTTTGACACATATTTAAGAAACAAGCGTAGCAACTTACTAGGGGAGACAGGACACTTGATCCCTCGGGAGACTTGCTCCCCAGGCCATAACTAAAAAACTAATAATCACATCAGTGAACTTTCTACATAGTCAAATAAAATAGTCACATCATATATTTTATGTATGCCCAACTGTTTTAAAGCTTGTGGCTAAGCAAGCCATACGGGTCGATCTATCAAGTTAAGCTACGCTTGTCGGGGTTGGTCTGTGGATGGGTGACCAATTTTTATATACCGAGATTCCTCCGTGCCTTGGAGAGCATGTTAAGCTGTTGGTCCCGGCTGTCATTTAACCCGTCGCGCGCTAATTAGCAGACACAATTGAAATTCTATTGTTATCTGTACACATGGTGTGCAATCGACATTTTAAGAGTTAAGGATCTTTGGCAGTTGTTATGGGTCGTCAGAAGCCCGAAAGTCTGACAACCAGTCTTACGAAGGGGTATTGCATTACCCAGTAACTGGGTTGTGGAGGTCAGATAGGCAGTCACTCTATGTAAATACTGACATTCATCTGCATCTAGTTAGACTGGAAGCCGACCCCAACATAGTTGAGAAAAGGCTAGGCAGATTTATATCTAACTAATGTTTACTGTACTAATTTAGTGTTACAGTTAAATAAAAATATCTAGAGACTGAAAAATCAGATCCTGAAGAAACTAAACAACCGGCAGCAATGACTAGGCCGGTGGCTTTTGTCCAGCCATGGGCTGATGAAGGCCTAGTTTGCTACATAATGTTTATGTACTTTATTTGAGCAGAAATAATGTGATTTTGTTTTAAAACTGTAGGAGAGTTCCCGGGGTGGTTCACCTATGAAGATATGAAGGCAGCATAAATGATGTCGCCCATTGCTGCTATTTACTTGACATCACTGCACAGCTCCTCTGCAACTACTTCAGTTTCCAAGTACAAAAGTAGAAATGAAGATTTTTCATAAAATATTGTCATCACAACAGCAATATAAAAACATATGATATTGTGTTAATTGATAAGCGTAAACTTTAATAATTATAAAGTGTTTCATTATGAACTATGAAGGTACAAATAAAAATAACTTGTTATGAAGTATTTAAGAATTGAGTACCTAGTACTTACTATGTTTTTTATTAAATAAAGAAGTGATTATTCTAGTGATAATATTTAGAAAATAGTGGTGTTTAGCAAAATTAACTGTCATTCATTACTTTCATTAGGTATAGATAAATAGGTAGAAATAAAATATGGTAAACAAAAAAACTGTTTTATTTATATCATTACAATTACAACCACTGACAAGAGCATTTAGTATTTGGACATGAGGCAAAAAGAAATAGAACAAATATTTATAATGTATGCATTGGTGGAACTTGGTATTCTAATGTCTTCCTGTGGAAGTCATCATGGATTATTTATGTACTGCTTGAATAATGTAGTTGAGCCTGACACCTGCAATATAAAGAAAAGAATTTAAGTAAATCCTTATCCCTTAAACAATTCAATGCACAATCTATTAATTTTATAGAACAACAATATTCTGTTACCTATAAACAACGATTATGTGCCTTGCAAGTCTATTGATGGATGCAGCATACTTGTCTAAAAAGTACCTAAAGAAAGATCTTATAAAACCTCGGCAAGTATTTTTATTAGATAACAGACAAAAAGGTAGATGAACCTATGATATATAGGTACAGGATGTACCAGAAAGGGTAATCAAATTTAAGGGTGTGGTACAGATTATCAAATTGAACAACTTTCTCCAAGGGACCAACAATATAATCGAGAAAAAATGATCAGCTGTCCCGTACAAAACTTCAATACCTACTCAACCCAAGTGTATGGGACGGCTGATTATTTTTTCTCGATTACAATGTTGGTCCTATGGAGAAAGGTGTTCAGTTTTATGGTCTGTACCACATCTTTAAATTTGACCACACTTTTCTGATACATCCTGTATATTGCTAAGTACCTTTCAAGCAAAACCAATTCAATGCAAAAGAGTATTTTGAAGGGCTCCATAATAAACTAACAATCATCTTCCTGCCCTTATCCCATGTTACTTGGGGTTGGCGCAATACGTTTACATAAACTAACAATAAACATTAGAAATAGAAGTAGATAAGTACTATAATATTTAGAAAACCACCTTCAAAGCTACTCTGATTTTGAGGATTCACACAGGACATCATAAAGGTTTATGACAAGATACACGTTTCTAGTAGGTACCTACTTACACAATAAAATATATTGAAAAAATTTAGATAGCGTTTACTTAGCAGGTACTTCAGCTGTACTTGGATATTATTTTCAATACTCAATACTTTTATTGCATTCTACATGTAGGTATTCTTAGGTGGTAAAGTTATAAATAGATCATGTGGACCCTGTCGGGCACAGCAAAATAGTGAGTTAGGAGAGAGGAAGCATTTGTTAACTATTATCTAACACTAGGTACTTAGCAAACTACTATATTATAATAATGATGTGGGTATTTACTGAGATAAGCTAATGGCTTTAATATAAAATATAAACTGGTATCTATTGAGAGATGTAATAACAATTAATAATTAATTTCAGTTGCCTAATACTTTCTTTAGTTTGTTGTTATAACTTGCTAAGTAAATGAATATTCATAAAGGTAGGTAGTAGGTATGTATGGTACCTACGTTTATTGGTGCCTTACCTATATATTTTGTATTCACCAGTAACAAGAAATATGTGGTTTAACATTGTTGCTGTGCTTAACACACATTTTGAAGCTCAGACTAATTACAAAACCAAGACAGTGCTGTCAACAGTGGCGTGAGGCTTACGTTTCAGGTATCGTAAACTTGTGCACTACATAGTAAGGTGTAGTTTTATTGTAGTTTGGTGTAAATATGTGCATGTGAGCGTGTATGTACATAGTGAGGTGTAGTTTTGCACATGCTTTACTGTAATGTTTGCAGTGCTAGGTATAATGTCTTAGTTTTTTATTTAGTTTGAGCCTTGAAGATTCAACTCTTAGATAGAAAATAATATTGATATTACTTTGAACAGACAATGTTTTGGAAATAGATCTATGTATGGTGGTAGGTATGTTTTCTGGATTACCACAAGAAAAGAGAGGCCTACGCCCAGTAGTGGGCGAAGCCGGGCTGTGGATGACAATGATGATGGTGGTATGTATGTTCAACAGTCCTTACATAATATATTGACATAAAATGCTTCAAACTGAGCATTTTTTGTTCTTCCTCTATATATTTACTGCTTTTCCAATGAAGCCCTGAAATAAAATGATGTTATTTCTTTAAGCACATTTTTTCAAGATACATGTTTAAAGCCGGGGTCAGTGGGTCGTCGTATGGGCGGAGTTTGCTTGGACTTTGTAATAACTTGATTTTAACAGTGTCCATGGAGGTTCTTGCCCATATTTCGGTCAGTGGGTCGTCTTAGGGGCGCTCCATTAGGATATAAGTTTTGGAATGGGCAACTAGCTTCAACTTTATGAATAACTGACCAACTCCTTGTCATGTTAAAGTGCCTGATAATCTATAAAAATAAAAAGAGAAGTCCTGACCGACTGATTGACTGACTCATCAACGCCCAGCCCAAACCCTTGGACCTAGAAAGATGAAATTTTGCACAGAGGTTCTCTTTATAATGTAGACGAGGAATAAGGAAGGAATTTCCGGTAGGACGTTCCCGTAGGATATTTTCCGACATCCACGCGGGCGAAGCCGCTGGCAAAAGGTAGTGGTTTAATAAAATTCAAATAATGCTTTGAATTAGCCAACCTATGTTAGAAATGTTACTTTGCCTTTAAGTCTGTGCGTACAGCAGAGTTACGACGTCGTTGCAGAAGTGGAAATACTACTTACCTCACAAAGTCTCAAGAGTTGAGACACTCTTCAAAAGTCTGCGGCTTTTAATAAGCCCGTCTTTGAGGCGTTGCTTTTCCGCGTTAAGCAACAAATAGCCTCGGTACCGTAAAACGGGGTGAATAGAACTGACGGGGGGAATAGAGAAAAATCTTGGAATTAATTCTAACGTTTTTTATGGCAAACTCTGTATCCCCAATAAAAAACCCGCAACTTCAATAATTTGTTGGTGTAATTTTTCTTAGTCTGGCAACTTTTTATTTGTGGCACCTTTGCTAAAACCGTCAAAACTCAATGTCAAAGTTGACAACAAAAAAAGTCGTTAAGTACGAGTGAGTTTGAACCTCCGTATTTTGGTGAATTTTGGTCATAATAGTTTAAAGTTTTCTTCAAATTACGGTCAGTGCAGCTATAAATATATTGTGCTATAATTATTAAGGTAAGAATATGCATTATTATATAAAATTGTTCTTATTTCGTAGTCTTGTTTTCTTTAATTTTTCGAGGTGATTAGATACACGAAAGGGGTGAATAGACACGCCTGAGGGGTTAATAGGCACGCAAATATGGTTAATAGACACAGCAAAGGGGTGATTAGTTACGAAAGAGGGGTGATTAGCCATGATTATGTCAGGGCTGCCACAAAGTTTGTAGTGGTTGTCCACAGTTCAAATTTGATGTTTAAGTTTGTTTAGATGATGTTGCTATGTTCATTTTTAATAATGACTGATTTTGATAGTTGATTATTTATCTTTTTTAATTTTAATATGGAAGAATATTAGAGGCAAAGTGCATTATTTTGTTTTAATTCGAGTTTGAAGTTCAAGTTTAGGATATGTTGATATTAGTAATTATTATAAATAATTGTTGATTTTGAGTGATATTGATTATAATTCCTGACTGATTTAATATAAAGAAAATTATTTTAAAGTCAAGTGCATTTTTTTTTAGTTTTGTTTTCGTGATACTCCCTAAATTTATTACATTTTTATCATTGATGATTTCTATTTGAAATTATAGTTTTGCTTGCCTTTATCCTAAAAAAATATTCAGGGAAACTACTATGAGGCAGCCCTACGAATTTTTTCTAATCACCCCTCAGGTGTGTTTATTGTCCCCTGATGGGTGGTAAATAGAAATCACGTATATTTTGTGTCTTTTTTTATTAACTACAAACATATCCGAATAGAAACAAATATATTTCAATAGTTTGACCTAAGACTCAATAAATACATGCTTTAAAACATGGGTATCAGTTCTGCAACGTTACGAAAATCGATACCAAAGTTCGAAGACCTATCTATTCACCCCGTTTTACGGTATTGAAAATACCAAAAATATTGATTTATCGTTGCAGTCAATTGCGGTTCTACACAAAAACACATTCACAATTTATCAAGAAGCTGTTCACTTACAAAATTTCGTAAAAATTATGGAGATTTTATGAGAAAATCGCAAACAAATTGCTATCAAAAATTATTACGGGCAAGACGTTGCCCTCCGTTTGAAAAACGACTGCTCGTTGATTTCAAACCAACTTCCAGCTGTCAAAATAGTTTCACAATTCGAATATTTGCCTTTTTAGTCGCTTTTCGTTCACTCTTTACTGTCTCCAAACCACGTGACACAGACTGGAGTTGGTTACACACTCTATTGTAGTTTCGCAATTCGAAAGACATAAAATAAAACAAACTGCAGTCAAAGCCAAATCAATTAGACTGACTCGGATGACGAAAATGTTTTTCGCAATTAGGTAGCAGGAGGCAGTACAAAATGCTTTCACACAGTTTGTCGAATCTAGATCACGAGAGTTCTATCGCATAGGCTTATATGACTTTCCTATTAGATGGCAGCAATGTATAGATAATAATGGTAATTATTTTGATTAAATAAAAAAAAAAAGAATTTCAATTTTTCAGTACAATTCGGCAATTTCACACTTTAACCCCATACGTAGTATTCCCTAAGTAGTCTGTGTTAACCCCTAATATTTTATAATGTCTCGAGTACTGAGATAAATTAAATAATTTTCTTAAATATGTCAAACTATCTGACGGTTGCTAAATCAAAGGTTGGTGTCGGTAAAAGTGTAAGTGTGCATCCACACTGCCGGCCTAGCGCGGTGGCGACGACGGGCGTGAAATATCAAACATATGAAACCGCCGTTTGCGTCCATAGTGTAGTGACTAAGGCGGGTGCCTAGCGCTGCGGGCCCAAGCGAGATAGCGCGAGTAGTTTTCAAACGTTCCTATCCGCGCGTTATGGCCACACTACGGGCCTAGTCAGCAAGCGAGCTAATGCGCGGGTGGCGGGCAGTGATGCCAAGTGCTTTCGGTAGTACTAGATCTGATGCATTTTACGACTGCGAAAGTTACGCTCTTTTAGTTTTTGACTAGAAAACTAAAGTAACTTTTTAAAAAGGATTGGAGTAACACCAATGACAACGTGTTGGGAGTTCATTGAGCTCCTTCAGAGCGAGCCAGCAATATGGGTCTGAAAAAATCTCTTATGAATAGAATGGCGGTTACATAATGCAGTGATACACATAAACTGTTAAGTGTTGCTGTGTTATGTATGTGGCACTAATAGTCATCTTCAGCACCATCCATTGTTGCCAAAATCGCATGCAATACTGAGGGCCTAACCAAAGTAACATCCGATTAGCGATGACGCTATCAGAAAACCTAAAAAAATGTATGGAGTTGACGTAAGCTATCGAAATGTCACGTGATCATGAAGCGAAATGGGTTCGCAAATTAGTGCGAATAACATTGCATCGCTGACCGCTCCTTACATGTGAGTGAGTAACCCGTGTTCGTCATGGTTATGGCCCATATTAAAAAAAAAAAAAAATATTTATTGTCATAAAACAGATGGTACACCAGATATGGAATTCTTTGACTCCTGCACTAGTTAAAACTGTGTTGCAGGAGCCAGTGTCCTCCCCTAATAAAAAAGCACACAAGGTTTTATGATACATAATAACGATTCTTATTTCTAATTTATAATTTTGCGCGAGGGTATATTTGTATATTACTGAAAGATAATATCTTTCTGTTCGACGTTGTAAGCTGAGGAGTAGGTAGGTATGGTTTACCCTCCTCCTGGTTTGGTTTGGTTTGTAAGTATGTTGTTATGTACAACATAACCGTAGCAAACCGTACATGCGCATTACCCCGGTCACTCACATGCACGCAAACATCTTATCTGTGAACTGAAAGAGGACGCCACCGTCGATGCGTCGACACAATCGAATCACATGGAAGACATTTCAACATGACGGCCGTAGTTCCAATTTTCGCCATTTCACAGATATGTTGGTAGGAGTGTACATTTCCAGTTTACACTGACCTATACTAAAATCATATACAATGCGAGATTAGCTTATACTGGAATTTTATATCTTGAACTGTAGCCGTGCGTACCACGTAGTACTTTCATGTATTAAATAGTAATTCCATGGATCGCATTGACATGTCCACAGAGTAAATAGAAGTCTTTCAACAGTCTTTGTGATTGTGTCAAAATAAAATGGTATCAAATTGTTGATTTGTTGGTGATGTGATTGTGTCTAGTTAGAGTTTAGCTTGAATAACTAAGAATTATTGAATTGTGTTACCTAACAATTTGTTTGTGTTTGATGCGGTTAGTGAAGAAGTTTGCGTATTATTCATAATGGCTGATGACGATCAGGATTCTAAAGAGTACCGGTGGGAGACAGGTTATGAGAAGACTTGGTGAGTTCGAGAGTTCATTTGAGTTATACTTCAATAATTTTCAAGATTTTTTCTCCCTTTACCATAAATCTTTAACATTCAAAAGGCATTGAAGTATTTGAACTCATATTATCATAGCCACCTTGTATGTTTGTGAACTTGTTGTTACTTGTTCAGGGAGGCCATCAAAGAGGATGAGGATGGGTTGGTGGAAGGCCTGGTGGCGGAGTTTGCACAGAAAGCGGCTCGGAAGGCGGTCGTGGCCCGTCGTGGACCCGTGAGACTGGGCATGATGAGGCATGTACTAGTGGCAGTAGATTGTTCAGAAGCAATGAACTCACAGGATCTAAAGCCATCTAGATTTCTTTGTACGTTAAAGGTAGGTGATTCATTGTTTGTATTCCTGTATTAAATAAAAAAAAAAAACAATTATTTTTATTAATTCTGGTTAAAACATTAAAATTTCAGCTTCTTGAAAAGTTTATAGAGGAGTACTTTGACCAGAACCCTTTAAGTCAACTTGGCTTAGTTTTGATGAAAAACAAAAGAGCAGAGAAACTTACTGAGCTCTCTGGGAATGTCAGAAAACATATCAAGTCTCTACAGGGGTAAGTAAATCTTCAATATGTAACTTTATTACATTTATTTGAAAAACCAAATAATAGGTCTTTACCTATGAAATTGCCGTTTTGTATGAAAACATTTAAACAAATTTTTTTCATGCATTTTTTATTTGTATTAATCGAAGTAATCACCCATGCAATCAATGCATCTTTGCCAACGCAGTGGCAGTTTATGGATGCCCTTCTTAAAGAAATCAGCTGGACGGGAGGCAACAAATTCTTCAAAGGCATTTTGTACTGCCTCTCGGGTATTGAATTTTTTTCCCGCCAAGAAGTTATCCAAATTCTGGAAAAAGTAGTAGTCTGTAGGCGCAAGGTCTGGTGAGTAGGGCGGATGACGGAGAGCTTGCAACCCCAGTTCTTGCACCTTGGAGACCGTCTGCTGTGCAGTATGAGGTTGCGCGTTGTCGTGCAGGAGCAGCGGAGACGAGCGATTGACCAATGCTGGTTGGAGATGTGCCAGCTTCTCCATCATTGTGTTCAGTTCTTCACAGTACACATCTGAAGTAATGCTCACCCCGTTTGGTAAGAAGCTGTGATGAATCACACCGGCGCTAGACCACCAAACAGTGACCATCACTTTTCTAGGGGTAAGTTTTCGTTTAGGGCATTGTTTAGGTGCTGAACCAGGATCCAACCAACTTGCTGAGCGCTTGCGGTTATCAAACAGAATCCATTTTTCATCGCAGGTAACAATGCGGTTCAAAATTCCTTCATTTGTGTGTCTGTTGAGCAGTGCAAGGCACGTCTCGACGCGTACTTAGCGCTGGCGATCATTGAGTTCGTGGGGCACCCATTTGTCAAGCTTTTTTACCTTGCCAATTTGACGCAAATGGACCAATATTGTTTTGACGCTAACGTCAAAAGCTGCTGCTAATTCAGCCGTAGATTGTGTATCATCAGCTTCCACAATCGCCTTTAATTCGTCATTGTCGACCAAAGTCTTCGGACGACCGCGAGGTTCATTTTTCAGGTCGAAATTTCCAGAACGGAAGCGAGCAAACCAATAACAAGTAGTTCGTTGGTTTGTAGTGTTAGCTCCGTAAACGTCGTTGATGTTGCGTGCCGCTTGTGCCGCGTTGCTGCCACGACGGTACTCATATCCCATAATTACTCGAATTTTTAACGTATCCATGATGACGAAAAAGATTGAAATGCGATGAAAATGTAACACTAATCAATAAACAAATGACTACTTTTGGAAAAAAAAATCCATGTTTTTAAAATAAAATTAATTTGAAATTAGAATTCTTAGCCAAACAAAAATTATTTTGATTTGAAATGGCCAGTACTGCAGAACGGCAATTGCATAGGTAAAGACCTAATATATGCTATTGTTATGAGAGTAGAACCTATGAGTGAGCATTGGTAGCCCTATAGTATCAGCCCTGAGTTCAAATACCCTATGGAATTACAGCCCACATTTCTTACAGAATATAGGCCTGTGTCTCTTAGGGGACTATAAAGGTTTAAAATAATAATAAAAAACGTTATTCAGTTCAGAAACACAGTACAATAAAGAAAAAAAAAACTAGTATCAGATTATAATATAGGGCCTAAAAGAAAAAAAAAAGATAAAAAAAATTAAAGAAAAAGAGGAGAAGAGGAGAGGCTTAAAAGATTATGTAATAGATTAATTATAGAAGCTTCATGAGAAACGTTGCTTACCTGTTGGATGGTCTCCATTCCTTTCCATAGGCTAACAGACTTGGTACTAAGTGGGGAGCCGTCATTACAAAATACTCTGGAGTTTGCTGGACGAGTCCTCAAACCTCTCCCCGCCCATGCTTCTAGAGAACTTCTGGTGTTATTCGCATCACTCACTACTTGTGATCCGGGTGACATTAATACTACTATTCAGGTGTGTAAAACTATAATAACAAAAAAAACAGACACACACCCCCACACACCCTTACACACGCACACACACACACCCTTACACACCCTCACAACACTAACACACTAACACTAATTGGCAAAAGCTATTTATTGGTACCTAAACTGTTATTAGAAAAGAATGTGACTTATCTAATGATCTGTGTCTGATAATATATTCTATCTATTTTTAGGCTCTAAAAACAGAAGGAATAAGATGTTCAGTCATTGGTTTGGCAGCAGAAGTAAGAATTTGCAAAAAGTTATGTCAAGATACAGGTGGAGAATATGGTGTAAGTACAGTATTTTTTTTTTGTACTATATTAATAAGAACTGTTCTAATGTTCTTAATAATTAATTAGAATCTAGCTTACTTATTAATTTACGTGATAGATTATGTTATAATAACTAAGAATAGTGTCAATTTTCACTTCATAGTGCAGAGTGTGTGGTGTCTGTGTTGCAAACAATTGCACATCACCCAGCCGTTAAGAGGATTGTGAAGCTGTAAATTTTCAAAAGTGATAATGTTTTCCCCCCATAAACATAGTCTAATTTTCATAATTTTTGGAAATGTTGCAGACATATAATAAATAAATATTGCGTAAAGTTATTAGCATCTAAATTATCTACTCCAATTCTTGCAACTCTCTCTATCACGCCCAGAGGCAGGCAGAACAAGCGGTATGAAACAGATAGCATTTTTGAAAATACTACATACGTCGCGAATCGGCACTTCACAATCTTCTTAATATGGCACATCGAGTCTGAGACCACACAAGTAAGTGACGAGAGACAATGCTATTCATAGCCGAAATGTTTCCGAAATTCGATGTGTTATGTTAACGTCAAAATCAAGAGCCAAATCAGGATTGAGAATCAGCACATAATGAACAAAATTATACAAGACAGTCCCCGAAAACGCCCAGCCCTTCATCAGTTCCTAGTGCTTTAGCTGGAAAGAAGAAGTGGCGCAACGAACTGCCCAGCAGCACAACTGTCTGTCGTCCGCGTATTGTACTCAGTAATCTACAAATAAGATGACTGTTGTTGTTTATACTTTGTCCAGGTCGTACTAGACGATGTTCACTATCGTTCCTTATTGCTGGACTCAACCAGTCCGCCGCCGCGCGCGCGTGCTCTTGACGCGGGACTCGTGAAGATGGGCTTCCCGCATTCTGCGCCGCAGACCAACCAGACGGACGCAGGGACTAATGCTGACCCACCCATCACTGTTTGCATGTGGTCAGTATGATACTTATTTAATGGCTTGGTTTTCAAGACCAAGTTTGGCTTTGCTAGTCATCAGAGAGCTGACGAAAGGAAAGAAAATTAGTCTGGGTTGCTGTCATCAGATACGGTGAAGGGGACTATACATAGGCATACTTATTCAACATAATATTTGTCTTAAATACTACAACTAAGGATCCGCCCCTGCTTGACGAAATATTGTAATTTCTTTACTTTATGTAAGTTTGATATTTTGTATTAGGTACTTAAACACTTATTCCTTGCAGAATAAATTCTCTAAAAAAATATAACAACGCGGTCACACAGACGGAAACGAAAACCGACTTTAATTTATAATTATGTGCAGATGTATAGATTATTTACTATACTCTGCGAATATTACAATTACTCCTTCAAAAGTTCAGGCAGAAATTAATGATCTACTACTGTTTTGTTCGAGTTTCTTTTGTTTATACTAAAATGACATTATTTATGATATGTTTTCAGTCACTTAGAGGACGGCGAAGGTGTTGGCGGAGAAGGACACTTGTGCCCACAGTGTCGCAGCAAGTACTGTTCGCTGCCAGCTCAGTGTCGGACCTGCGGGCTTACACTGGCTTCAGCACCACATCTGGCCCGGTACTTACCATATATATATACTTACCATAGAAAAAACTTTTTTACAAAAAAAAAAAAAACAACCAAGTTCCAAAAAAATACTACAAAGTGAAAAATAACTTTAATTTCGGAAGTCGGTGTCTTTGGATCTGTATTTTAGCTTTTTGTCACCGACTTCCGAAATTAAAGTTATTTTTCACTTTGTATTATTTTTTTGGAAGTCTGTTGTTGTTTTTTTGTAAAAAACTTTTTTATTTTTCACTTTTTAGTGGGTCAGTCTGTAATTTATCTAAGTTACAATAGCCTAATGTCAACTGCTCATCGCCTTTTACAAAATATTGCTTTTCCCGATACAAGGACGTTAATTGTTGAGGAGTTCTCCCAGAAAGGAACCAGGAGAACTGGAACTGATGGTGAAATCACCATCAGCTCCACTTCAACATATGTATTGTGATGAGCATAAATTGCTTAGCAATAACGAATCGCAACCCGTGAAATCCGTATTATTGAGTAGTTCCGATGGCCATCTGTGGTCTTCCTCATCAGTTCCACTTCATCAAATGGTGCTTTCCGGGAGCAAATGCACGAGTTACTATAAAAAATACCCTAAGCGATTAGGATATAGGTGTGCCTATAAAATTTGAAGGTTCCTCTCGATTTCTCTGGGATGCCATCATCAGATCCTGGTTTCCTTATCATGGTACCACCCTTGGGATATCTCCTTTCTAACAAAAAAAGAATCATCAAAATCGGTTGATAAACGACGAAGTTATCCGTGAACACACAAAAAAAATAATAATATATATACGGTCGAATTGAGAAGCCTCCTTTTCTTGAAGTCGGTTAAAAAATGAAATACTACTTCAAATAGTAGCAAAACCTCTGCTCCGAAAACACTCAAATCAGCGCTATAAAGCCATGCGCACATTACAGCTGCAACGGGCCGCATAATCAGCCTATAATGTTCCCACTGTTGGGACACAGGCCTTCTCTCTACGAGGGAGTGGGCTGTAATATACCACTCGGGCCCAGTGCGGGTTGGTAGAGGTCACATGTTTTCGAATTTTTGGTTCTAGTACACGCCGGTTTCCTCACGATGTTTATCCTTCTCCATTTTGGAAGCAGACAGTAGTGATGAAATTATTTACACAAAGTAAAGCGCCTGTCTGGTTTCGAACCCACGACCTACCACTCGGTATGTTGCAGCCGTTACTACTGGGCCACCACTGCTCCCGCAACGGGCCGCACCGCAGCGCATCTTCACACAAGAAAGTACATTGTGTCCCGCCTGTAGTGTATGTTGGTTCATAGAAAATGTATGAAAGTGATGAAGAAGGATTTTGCAATGCGTTGCGTTGCGGCGCGGCCCATCCATATTAGCGCAGTACTCTTCAGATTTGGGGCGCTTCGCTAAAGCGAATACGGAGTTTTTTTTTTTTGTAACTACACATTTAAGTTATTTTTCTCGAATGTTTTATTAACCTGCACTCCATGTGCAATGGGTATTTGATAGGAGATGCAATCCGTCAGCGTAAATAAAAGTAAGTACCCTTATTTCACAGCTTTAATATAATTTCATTATTCTAGGTCATACCACCATCTTTTCCCCGTTGAACCGTATGAAGAAATGCCGAATGAAGGACAAGCACAATACTGTTTTGCATGCTTAAGAACCTTCACAGATCTTGATAAACAGGTGAGTTAATTAATGTTAAATACACTTAAGTACATATAACTTTGCCCGTGGCTTCGTCCGCGTGGATGTCGGAAAATATCCCACGGGTACATACTACCGGGATTAAAAGTACCCTCTGTGTTAATCCAGGTACGGCACGGTTTTTTCCGACATCTTCAACAATCATCGTCATATTTCATCCAATTTACATAAAACCTTAAAAAATCAAATACACCTAAACCTTCCTCATGAATACCGAATGGATTTTCATGAAATCCGATTGGTAGTTCCAGAGATTAGCGTATTCAAACAAACAAACTCTACAGCTTTAGTAATTTGATATAATTTAATTGTGCTTTTGTGTGTTGTGCTATGTCTTTTGTGTGCACTGGATAAATGTTGTATCTATCTATCTACCGAAAATACGATGTTCACAGTATTCTACCTCAAAAAGGTCCCCAGTTGAAACTACTGAAATTCATGACGAGTTTCTTTCTTATCGGTCTCCAAGTTGTCCTGTTTATAAATTAAAGCCCACTCTCTTTTAATTTTCCATAAGTGAAGTCGTACACTAAAACGTGATTGTACAAGCAGTGGTCAAAAGCAGGTCGAACAGCTGGCTCCTGACCTAAGTAAAAAGTTACTTGTATCTCAGGAGCTCATAGAGTCATAAACATTAATTCAATCAATCTGCCTAGCCTTTTCCCAACTATGTTGGGGTCGGCTTCCAATCTAACCATATGCAGCTGAATACCAGTATTTTAAATGGTGCGACTGCCTATCTGACCTCCACAACCCAGTAAATAGGTAATACGATACCCCTTGGTAAGACAGGTTGTTAGACTTTCAGGCTTCTGACGACTGGTAGCGACTGTCAAAGATCCACGAATGACAGCCGGGACCAACGGCATAACGTGTTCTCCGAGACACGGAGGATTCTCGGTATAAAGATGGTCACCCATCCACGGACCAACCCCAGCAAGCATAGATTAACCTGATGGATCGACCCGTGCGGCTGTTATTACTTAGCCACGAGCAGTCATAAACATTTATTATTACAATTTACAACTTAAATACAATCAGATAAAAGTGACTCAGTAATTACATGTAACAGTATTGAGAAAAGTATTCATGAGATGATCGTTAAAATAATTTCTCTAGAGTCGTTTGACAAATTCTGCGAATGGGGTTGTTTTCCCGGAAGCTTCGCCGCGAGAGCGCTGAGTGCTGTGTTTTTGTCACTTGTTACTGTCAGTCATCTTGAAGACAAAGCGACAAATCCGCGGCAAGAGAAAACACAGCGCCATCTCGCGGCAAAGTTTTCAGTAAGGAATTCCATTGACAGATGAATGAAAGTAACAAAGACTTAGCGCCATCTACGCGGAACTAATTTGTCAGTTTTCTTCCCCACGGGTTGGCTTTGCTTTTAGCGAATACTGAAAGCAAAGCTAACTAATTGGTTGCAGAATTGGTTTGTGAAGTACTAATCAATTCATAATTTTCAGGTGTATCGTTGCTCGCGTTGTCACGAGTTCTATTGCTGGGAGTGTGAGAGTGTAGTGTCCACCACCCTTCACGTCTGTCCCGGCTGTTCCTCCCGACCACACCTCTACCAGCGGCTGCCCGACTCGTCATGATCTATCAGCCATGGAGAATGTCTCTACAGCACCTGGCCGTAAAGACACATTGAGGTTGAGAAAGATATTGACTTTATAGAGCGTCCTCTCAGTCACTCATACTTGTGTGACAGGCTATATCTAAAGCTGAATGTGTCAAAAACGCCCGGGCACTACGATGTATTTCTATTCTCGTATGGATATGGTATTTGTGCAAGAAAGCAGCCAGTATGTATGATTTTGTATGTACCTATGTATAGTGTGAAACTGTGATTAAAATAATTTTACGGTTAAAAAAATTGTTTTTGTTATTAAATCGTACTTAGGGAAGCTCATATCCAACTCGATAATTGGTACTCAAATTAAAAACGATATTAATTTAAATGGTTTATTCATATCACAATTTGGAATTTTCTATGTGGCAATAGAAAAATAACTGCTGTTACACAAACAACTTACATGGTTTTTATTCTATCACGTTATTAATTAATATTATTTCGAAGGCATGCTTCGTTTACATTGTACATGTATTAGTATACAATTACTTTGCATAATATAAACGTAAGCAAGCTTACTTGCATAGTTTACATAAAAGTACAGCTTGGCAAAAAGAGTAGATAAAATACGGCGCCACTGTCGCTAACGTATAACGAAGATTTATTTCAAACAAAAACATCTATTAAAAATATCTCCCTGTAGTTCAAACACTTTATCTAGTATGTTTTTAGATAAGAAAATAAAGTACTTAGTTCTGTTTCTACACATTTTGGCCAAACTGTTGCCAAGTTTAAAAACACGCAGATGTGACGTCACTTCCTTGCAAGCTACTCGCGTAGTGAAAACGCGATTCTAGGATACAGTCAACAGTCACAATATTGATTGCAATAGTTTTCTTGCATTAGTCATTTATACATTGAAAACTTGATAGATAGATATTAAATACCTTGTTATACATTGATAAGTACATAAATATTTTATTTCTATTCCTAAATAAATGTCTGCGAGTATATCTCTTAAGCGGTCATTTACATAAATCACAGATTAAAATCTCTCATTGCTATAGTACAATGGTATTTGATACCAACAGCTGTTGTTTTTGGTTTTACATCATATTTATAAAAACTATTATAAAAGGCATCGCCTTGTATACGGAATAACCGTGTTTAGTGAGAATTTCTTATAACTAGTGATTGATTTTATATATTATTGTGTTTATTTATTTGAGATAAGTTAGTTCGTGCCTCTCAGGCAAGTTTCAATTTCTTACTTTAGATTAAAATATCACTTTACACGTTGTTCTACTTTGTAACAGTAGTAGGCGAGGAAACTTACATCTATACGCAGTAAGGTTAGGACTATTCTTGCTTGCAGCGCTAGGCCGCTATAGTAACGCTTACTAAAGCCGTGTATGCACGAACTAACAGAACATTGTGAACACGAACATCGCTCACGGAACATTTGAAGAAACTCAGGACCCTTTTGAACATTTAACGTGTTCGATGTTCGTGTTCAACATGTTTTTGTTCGTTCGTGCGTACACGGCTTAACAATGTGGTCATAGTGTGCACGGGATTTTGTTTTCATATTGGTCAGATGTAGGTTTCCTCGGTAGTACCTATATAACAGTTATTTTAAAGACTTTATTTTCTTTACCCAGTTTCACATGGGTTTTGTTAGAGATATAGTTGTAGCTAATTAATTTATTTGCGGCTCATCAGTTCCGGTTTACTTTCAATGAATGCTAAGGAAATTATTCTTTTATCACAGATTCATACCATTCCATCTAGCTCCATCGAGATCGTGCGACGGCAAATTATTATTGAAAAATATCCTTTTATTTTGAGGTGTCGTGTCGGTCGAGATTTTGACATTTTATCTTATTACACTATTGTAAGTTTAGTATACTTGCATACAGTTTGATCCAACAACCATTCTATGTCGCTAGTGGCAGTCGGACATTTGCTTATGTACAACATTTTATTAAAGTTCCTTCAGACCCTTCTGATTTCTGTGGTCGTCTTCTTGCGGCCAATCCACAATATATTAGGTTTTTGGTAATACTGTTCTATTTGTAGAAGAGACTTGCCCTTCGTCTCTGGTAGTAGGAGGAAAAGAACTACGGTAGCGAGTAGGGATGAGGCACCAAAGAGTCCGAACACTCCAGCGATGCCGATAGCGTTTTTCATGACGGGGTAAAGTTTGGTGAATCCAAATAGGACGGAGTTGAAGAGGCAGAAGATGTAGCCTCCGCAAAGGCCTCGTACTTTGGTGGGTAGTAGTTCTCCGATCATGAGTCCGGGTAGGAGGAAGAAGCCGAGGGTGTTGAAGGCTACGTAGCCGAGGATGAGTGCGGGAGGCGTGACGCCGGAGCCGGGGCCTTGCGACAGGAGCGCTGCGAGCGCCAGCGTGCACACTGCCGTGCCGATGCCCGACACCAGCACGAGCGCGCGCCGCGTGATGCGCAGGAGTAAGATGCACGCTAGCACAGTTACTGCAAGCCGCACAAGCGCACTCGCGTTAGCTGCCATCTGTTAACAATATTGTGTCGTGTTTAGTAAGTTTTAAAGTCCCTTAATAAGCCATAAGTACCTTATTGTTAGATTGATATTAATTACATAAGTAAATTGGCTTTATGTTAAATACCTACTGATACCTACTGATTCAGTCGCAAGTCGCAACAAAAAAAGAAAATTTGGCTGGATGGATAATCCTGGCGAGAATTAAGATTCCATGAACACAAAACATACTCACAGTAGGTTGAAGAGAACCACCGGAGTCCTTGACAATGTCCACAGCATAAAAGATAACGACATAACTGCCAGACAATATCTGCAGTATGTTAAACGCGTTGATGAGCAGCAATGGCTTCAGCACTGGCGCTCGTGTGACAGTTTCTAAGAAGTTTATCTTCTCTTCGCCTCGTGCCTTCTCTTTCTCCCGAGCTGATATCAACTCATGGAGCTCACGTTGAGCCTGGGGACAAACGGCATTTATTTATTAGTAACCAAGTGTGGAAATATGGTCGACAAGTCATCACACGTACCTACTGCATAACTGCGGACGTTAGTTAGATATTTTATTAAATGAGGCTATAGGGTACCTACCAAGTTTATAAATAACTTTAATATTCTAGGCTTCATTAGGTAGGTAGGTACTTAGATTCGGGCGATCAGTGATGCTAGTCTCTTTATTGAAGAGTGAAAGAGAAAAACTAGATAAGTAGGTATGTTCTCAATCAGCAAACTTTTTGAACTGCCACAGGTGAAGTAACATTTATTAACTTCCACAAAATATCATTGAATTTGATTGAACATCATCTTTTCATTAACCTACAACGCCTACAACGCCTGTAGCGTGGCGTTGTAGGCCTTAGCGGACCTACAACGCCTTGCGCGTCCAATACAACAATGCCTTCAGGGTAGTGTTGGGTTTGCCTCAGTTATGAGCAGAGTGAGGGAGGCTTCTAATATTATCTTGAGGACATTGAGTGGTAAAATCGACAGTCCCTTCCTTGGGCATTGGGCATACGCATTTGTGTACACGGTGTCTGTAGGGACGCGGTCGGGGTGAAGTTGTGGCTGGTGGATGAAGTTCTTACCTACATTAGAATTTTATTCATTGGTCATGGTGTTGCCCAATTAACGTTTAATTATAATATGTCATTACTAACATAGTTTTGTAAGTAGGTACCTATATTGTCACTAACCAAAATATGGATATACCTTGTCCGAAATAAATATTTTGAATTGAATTAATATTGTGACGTTACTATTCCGCAATTCTAAATTAGAAACACACCAACAACAGCTTTACAGCTTTTTTATAAAGCGATGCTCCGTTATTGCCTGAATTTGTTTGTGTCGGCACATGTTCGAGAAAATGACAAATCAATTTGTCGTGTGCCTCCTTCCTTGTTGAGCTCATTAAGAGGCCATTTTACAGGCAATCACATGTGCGGCCGTCTTTCGATATTACAATAACAAGATAGCGAGTTACAAGTAAACATGCATGCAATGTAGGTATAGCAAGCTTCAAAACAGCTGTAGCTAGTCATTAATTTAAATGAGTTTGCTTGACGACCGCGGCTGTTCGAGAACTACACGCGTAGCATGACGACGGCGACGTTTTGTCGACGGAAGAATAGACAAAATTACACATTGCCATGCTTAGACGCGTAGAATGCGTAGAAATATTTCTACAATCGTATCATTTTGTCTATTCTTCCGTCGACAAAATCCGTTTCTATGGCGGTCTTGCTAAGCGTAATGAGATAATGTGCTAGCAACAAATTAACTAAACTATTCCAGTGTACCTAGCTGTTCTACACTATTCCTATGTGAGTAGTAGCCAGTAGGTATGGTCTGGAAATTATAAAGGAAATATAATGTTGACGAGGTTGGTCGAAGTGGAATCGCTATCAAAAGTGGGTAAGTTACATAGAAGAAGCCTACGTAACTAACGTTACTATTGTAGTTTGTAGGCACGGCCACAGATCAAGCTAAGTATACATTTCCAGTATAAGCTGATCGCGCATTGTATTCCTTCCAATGAGAGGTCAGTGTAAACTAGGAATGTATAGCTTGATATGTACCTAATTTAAAATGCTAATTATTTGTAGAACTAGTGTTTTGGATTTTGTCGTGTCACCGTCATAACCAGTTATTTATCGAAGTGTATGTAAACATAAACATTCGTTTCACGCGCCGTGATCACGTCATAGTGTCAAGAGCATATAAGTACCTTCTTACGTAGGTACCTACTTATTTTATGATGAATACCTATTATATTCTTTCGACAGTGTATCTTGCATGATCTACCTAGTAACCTAAATTTATTTAAATTAGCACACATTCCTAAAAATAATAATTTATTTATTTATTTATTTAACATCACATCCTATCTTTACAGGCTAGCCTAAATTGATAGAGTGGTACATAACAAAAGAAAACTGAACAAAATATTAAAACTAGGTACATAGTTACTAACTATAACAATACACAGGCAGATCTGGATAACATAGCAGTCTAGAGGTTACTATAGTAAAGTCGTTCAGTGTACAAAAGAATAGAAAAATAAAAAGAATAGAAAAGAGAAAAATTATAAGATGTGCATAAACTCGTTTCGAAATCGTAGCGACTACGCCGGACTACGCCGTCGCGTAGCACTCGTAGCACAGACAGTGCAAGCTCCCTACGCCCGCCGGACGCCCGCGGCCGTAGCTCGGGATTATCGTAGAATTTCCTTTTTTACCCAACTACAGTAAAGTGTAAGACCGGACCGGACTCCGGCTATACGAAAACCTATGTTGGCGTTTTTGTCGTAGTTGGGCTTCAGTTTTTAACTTTCTTATTTTGTAAACTACTTACGCTACATTTACATTTATACTCGTAGTATCTAGGTATTTTTCGCAGATTACAGTTATCAGGACGATTTAGCAAATGCACACAATGTAACTTAACAATCATACACGCCATTCAAGCAAGGATTTACTGCGCTTGTCGAACTCGAAACTAATTGGAGATTATGTTCAATTGTTCTACAGAGGATATTTACGTGTGTAACGGCCTGTATACGAATGCCTCAGCTTATTTAGGAGACAAATAAAAAAAAAACAGACGTCATTATAAATTGAATCTCAACCTTAAAACGTGGGTCATATGGGAACGAGCGAGCGAAGAGCAAAGCGCCTCCCTCTGCTTCAAATCTGGCAAAATTTGCTTTCCTTTGTCAGTTTGTTGCTACTCCTCTACAAGTAGTATTTTACAGCCGATCTGGACGAAACTTGTTATAGAGGTTTTACGATTTTATAGAATTTTTTCATCGTCAGGGATTTTTGATTGGATGGGTACCTACTTCCTCCAAAAAGGGGCAAAAAGGGGGCTACTGGATATCTCCGCCAGAGATCTGATTTCGATGGTTCTTTTTTTATTTGAGTTGGTCTCGTAAAAAAAATTCTGCTGTTTCGTACATTTTGACAACTTATGCGAACATAAATGTAGGCAACAGCCGATTTTTTTACGCGATTTCAAAGTTGGTCCTGTAGGAAAAGTTATTCAGTTCGATGGTCTAAACTAAAGCATCACTCCTTAGAGTTTTTAGAGTAAATTATTTAACACCTTAAATATTATACATATATGCCTACTTACCACTTAGATTCCTTACATTTCGCAACGAACTTATAAGTAAGTACTTATATTAGATTCCATACATTTCGCAACTACCTTAATCCATTATTCCTTAACTTAGTCCTTGCTCAGAATGCTCATCGTTGAGCTGATTAATATGAAAATGTCAGAGAGACCTTGTTTCCTTTTCGTATGTCCTTGTTACGTTATCCTTATGAGGATATCGATCTCCACATTGTCGCTAAAATAATCTTTTCTATTTGTAGGTAGGTACTTATTTGGTTTGAAAACCAATTTGTTATGAATATTGATATTTTTGTGTAGGCGTTCGAAACTAATAAAACAAGCATTCGAAACAGAAATGCTTTTCAATTAAAAATAACTTACCTAGCTAACTAGTGTAGCATCAGACTCATGTTATTTATTACCTTTGACGCGTCATAGGTCCGCGATGGTAGGTACCTACATTTATTACCTTTGACGCGTCATAGGTCCGCGATGGTAGGTACCTACATTTATTACCTTTGACGCGTCATAGGTCCGCGATGGTAGGTACCTACATTTATTACCTTTGACGCGTCATAGGTCCGCGATGGTAGGTACCTACATTTATTACCTTTGACGCGTCATAGGTCCGCGATGGTAGGTACCTACATTTACATTCTAACAACAGCGTCGGTCAAACTAATTACTTATCGGCAATCCCAAATAAATAAATAAACTTATTAACTTGCAGTGAATGGCAGTGATTAAGTTTCTGATAGGTACCTACTTATACAGTGTGAGTGTACCTACGAGTGTTATGAACTCATACATAATGTATGACTTGCATTTTTCAAGTGCATTATTGGCCGATTCCTATAACTTACGGACCGTTAATGGGTAAAATGAAGACTTGTATCTTTACCATTAATGAAGCAAAGACCTCGCAGCTTTGAGCTTTGCATTGTAGACCCTCCCATATGGAAGTAGCTATCACAGGTAAAATTAGTTTACCTACCAATATAATTAGGTATCTTGCGAATATAATATATGTATTACCTACTAATGGTATAAAAAATATACTTACCATTAGTAAAAGAAATGATTCGTTTTGTTTAATTATACGAAACGTGCATATAAGCAGTTAAGCACGTACAGTACGAGCTATGTACGTGTATATTAGGTACAACTATTTTCTTAATGTCCCTCGGCTTTCGTCGCGTGCCTGCGACAATAGCAGCGTTCCACCCATTTTTTAAAATAAATTACTTACGTTAATTTAAAAGAGTATTAACAACTCTAAATACTTCCAAGTCGATTGAGAGCGTCCGCTCTGCAGCAAGTGCAAAGGGGTAACTGATAGAAATCCGACGACTGATGAAACACGAAGTTTGCCGAGGGACATTAAGAAAAATAGTTGTACCTACTATACACGTACATAGCTAATCGCTGCATCGCTAGCTCCACATCTAGCTTTCCAGAATATCAGGTTCTATTATGGGACATGTGCGTAAAATCAATAAGACCAGATTCTGCCACTTTTAGTGCTTAAAAATTGGAAGTTGCTTCGCCCTTAGACAAATATTATGGTAAGTAATCTTTTACTAACTCTCCTAAAATTAATGCTCTTATAAAAAGCATGTGTAGTTGTAAAGGATCCTCAATGCTAATTAAAATGCATTATTTACAACCGCTTTCTACGTTGGAAAGAGAGTCACGCGTCACGTGTGCGAATCGATTAAGGCCGTCTGAGTTTTGATAATGACCTCGCTTCGGTTGATTAATAAGTAAGAGGATACTCACAGTGTCGGGGTCTCCGCGCAGGCGTGCCATGGCGGCCATGGCGTCGTGGAAGCGCCCCCGCCGCGCCAGCCATGTGGGGCTCTCCGGCGACAGGCACAGGGCGATGAAGGCGAGGGCCGGCAGGACAGTGGACAGATGGGCCACTGACCGCCACGACAGCGCACCTCCCAGTGCGTACACATACAACACTCCGAGCGAGTACGCCACGAATGGTGTGCCTATCATCAACCCTCTCAGTCTTGGTTCTGAAATTTCCCCTAAGTACACCTGCAACAAAATAAACAGCTACAGATTTCAATGTACCTACTTTCTTAAGTTGTAAGTACCTACTTTTGTAAAAGACCTCAAAATGTACACTTAGTATGCAAATAAATCTTTGACTTTGACTTTTTGACTCTTTTTTTTTTTGGCAATTGAGCCGATGTCGACTATTCTGCACTTTGTGAGATCTACAGTATTAGTCGCTAAAAAGACGAAACCTAGGGATAGTACCTACTTACTTATAACATAAATAATCTAAATAAACAGCACAAAATAACATACAATACATATTCACATAGTTATTACGCTCCAGTATACCTAACCTAGGTAATAACAAACGTGTCTTTAAACATAATTATGTCTAGAAATGGTATGAGTAAATGTGATTTAGAAGCAATTGCAAAATATCGAGATCTCTATACTTACTTAAATATATTTCTTGTTGAGTAACATACAAAACGTGAGACGGTGAGACTCATTTCAAAAGCAACGAGACGGTAGGTACTATCACTATTAATACTTAAACCAGTGTTAGAAATACCTGTGAAGGTGCTGCCATAATGCCGACGGCGAATCCGCACACGACTCTGCCGAGGAGAAGCAGGGCGTGATGAGAGGCCGTGCCTATAATGATCCAGCCGATGATGAGAGGCAGCGTGCACGTCTGTAGCGTTCGCTTCCGGCCTATAGCCTCCATGATTGGACCCGACAGCATGGACCCGAGTGGCGTTGCTGCCGAGTGGATACTTGCTGTGGACAAAGGAGGTTTATTTTTAGACGTTTTATATGTTTCGGGTTTTTTGCTATTTGCTTATCCATAGATAAATCACACGTTTCTCCACCATTCTTTTGCCTACCCGGATGTATACCCGGTACGGGTCTAATAATCCTTCAATATCCTATGGGCACGGTCTTCCCAACCATTATCGCACCTCCCGGCTACTCCTGGATATGCAATGGTCTATGTATGGTTTATGTATAGCAGTAAACTTATGTATAATATTTGCATGAAGTTTTTTAGTTAAATGCTATGTTGTTGGCTCGCTGCGTGCTTTGGTGTATACTGCAAGTGCAGCAAGCAAATGTTATATAAATAAATAATAAATAAATAAATGTAACCCCATGAAACATGAGGTTCCAGGGGCTAGTGTGAATCTTTGGGTTCATTCGTGTAATCGCGTCTGGTCAAACTACGCTGGGGTCGGTGCATTTCATTATTTCATTCATATTGCTATCTCAACATTCTCAACCTATATCTCAACCACAGAACAGATAAAAGAGGTTTTATCTCTTATAACTGTTCTGTGATCTCAACCTATACTATTAAACGAGCAATATTTGTATACTTAGATATTTATTTATTTATTTATTTATTTACTTAAATCTAACCAACACCTACCATTACAGATCTGCGATCCAATGCGATAGAGTGGCCGACATGCAACATCCTTAAATGCTAAATCCTTAATCTATATCCTATAAAATTACATACTACTTATATCCTAAATCTTAACCTACATCTAAATAACATATAACATATAATGCAGCTTTTGCGAATTCACTCAAACCGCACCACAATACATCAACCCTCTCGTGAACTTCGTTCACCACACGCAGGGCTCTAGTGAGAGGAGTCCTTGCCAGTAAGTTGGTTCTGGCTGCAGGCACAGCAAGCAGGGGCGGGCGTCGCCGCCTCCACACGTACCGGTCCGGCACGCAAAGTTCCAGGTGCCGCAGCACTCCCGGGTTATGCACCCCGCCACGCAGTAGCTTCACTACATACGCTGTGAGTGCAAAGTCCCGTCGCACCTTTAACGCGTTGTACCCCACCATACCCAGTACAAATAGTGTAGGGTACATTAATGGGTAAAATGGATATACCCCATACAGCTTGAAATACAAGTGTCTAGTGAACTTATTTTGGACACGTTCCAACATGACACTATATTTCGCCTCGTGAGGAGCCCATATGACTGCACTATGTTCAAGGTGACTTCTGACTAGCGCGTCATACAATTTATATAACTAATTGTAATCACGTAGGTACTCGAAAACGGCTCTAATGATTTCGATGAAAGTTGCAATATATGGGTCTACGGGGGCAAAAAATCTATCTAGCTAGGTCTAATACCTGGGAAAATTCGTTTTCTCCGTATTTTCACGCAAAAAGATTCGGTTCGTAATTTTAAGCGTGAGGTTGAAAAAGTTAGTTTAGTGTTTATTTTTTTAAATTTTCGAATAAAATAAAACCAATTCCTTAATTTTTTATCACTTTTAATTTACATTAGTCTAAAAAAGCTCCAAAATTGTGTAAAAATGTTTTATAAACATAACAAAACACTAAAGAGTTTATAATACTGTATTTAAAAAACTCATAGCTTTTGTTAATTCTCGATTAGTTTTTTCATGGGCGTCATCTATTTATTGATGTCAAAATAGTAGATACTATAGAGGTTTGATGCTCTAATCAACCTTAGCATGTTACTGGCAGACATTCTATCATTCAAACATGGAATTACTATTGAACCAAGGCGAAGTTTGCTTTTGTTCAATGGTGCAGTCAGATTCATATTCTACTAGGGATTCGTTTAGGCAGTGTGATACTCCTATATACAAATGGTATAAAATGGGTAAATACTCTGTGGTGTGATATTTTTTTAAGTCTGAAATTGAGTATAATTACATTGAGTAAAGTAAGCTAACGGCGTCAGCCTTTCGCCCTCCTGTTTACCTCTTTCATTAGAAAGTAGTTACCAACCCCTTGTGTGGGCCTGTGAGGCTCGGGTCCTCACTCCTCATAGTACCTAGGCTTATACAATTTAGATCTACCTATATCTCATTTCTGAGAAAATTCATTTTCTCTATTTTTACCCGAGCAGTGCTCGGTCAAATATACCTATAATTTAAGAGACGATCGAAAATAAATGAATGGATAGAATTAGTTTAAAGAATAAATGGTTACACTTGGGAATTGGGTAATTATGGATGTCTGAAGGTGCATTAGACGGCCCATGCTAATCAGATATTCGAACAGTCTATACCTGCTCATCTGCTGGGTCATGTGTCCAGTAGTGTTAAGATTTTTGAACTTTGTATTGTGACGCTGCATGCTGGCTGTGATTCCAAAAAATAACGCTAGTCATCACTGGTTTGCAATTACAACTTTTTCTACATGTTTTTGTGAGTAGCGTGTGTAGGATTAAAATTAATCTTTGAACAGGACAAAAAAAAATATTAACACGCACAGGTATGTACCTACCTACCGGTCGATCGGTCGTTGGAGCACGTAATTTTGAACTTTGATCTTTATTTTGCACTTGTAAGATCGATTAGTAACATAACACTTCGCAATTCGCGAGCGACCAACGACCATAATGAGCTTTAAAGGTAGGTGTCTCGAAATTATGGCACTACATGACACGTTATAAAAGCGTGCTGTACAAGGTTACGTAAGTATTAAACAAGTTTTAATAACAGCCGATACTCTTTGGGTTAACCTTTAGGTACAATAGAGGATACGAATATTATTTATGAAGATTAAAATAAGTTCAACGAACAAAATGGAAAAGAGAGCGCATGCAGACATGGAGTGAAATGTCTAGATGAGGAAAGTGACCCTTTTGTGTTATTTAGCGCTTAAATAGGTAGGTAGGTCCATATTTCTATGGTAGGTACAGTACGACATAACTTAGATGTAGCATAAATTTTAAAATTTGCATTCATTCATTTCAATTTTACGAATGCGTTTGCGTAAATATCATTTTAGCGCAGTAGCACAGTACCGCATGCTTCATATTGATTGACATTCATTTATTGCACTCAAATACCTACTCGTAATTTACACTCTACCTCTCTCTCTTTTCTCTCTCTCTCTCTCCTTTTTTATACTTACTCGTATTTTTCGTTTATTTTTTTTTATATGTAGCTGACAGTCTTGCTTTGTCGCGTGGATTGTGCACGAAACCAGTCAAGGGTACGATGGCTGATATTAAATGACATTAAATTGTTTACTCAGGAAATAGGATATCTGAACCCCCTTTACAAGTTATATTACCTAAACAAAAAAAATAAGCAATAAGAAGTCGACATTTCCTATCTGACTATCCCTGAGACGGAATGGCGATACAAACTCAGGGGTTGAAGACTCTTTTAAAGTCCACACATTATCTTGGTCAGATCATGTGAAGACTAGATATGTAGACTATATTAGTGTCTGATTCGGTCTTTTGAAGAAAGAACCACACAGATTTGAGTGGAACCATGTCCAGTCAGTGCAAGCATTTAGGTAGGTAGGTACTTGTAAGCTCAACTCATAACTTAAGAGCTCAACAATAGTTTCGGTGGATAAAAAAACAGCATACCTACTTACCAAATGAAATGGCCTGCAAATTAAACATCTGATTTAAACGACAGTTTGTTTACAGTGACCGACTGGCGTTTTAATTTGAGAATTTTATCGCAACTGCTATCAGAAAATGCCAATGATGGAAATAGCTAATGAAATTTTATCGCTGTGTGATATTAATACCACATTCACAAGGTTAAGGTATTTCTTCTCACATTTCTTTATTTGGTTCTGTTCTGTTATTAAAATCTCGTCATCCTTGAGAATGTTTGCAGAAATATGTTTCTATTTAGTATTCTGCAAAACTAGTCGGTATGTCGATCCAATTCGGGGTCATGATTGATTGCAATATTGCAATGTTCTTGGTGCGTTTGAGTGCAATCATTGGTGTAATGATCGAGCTGACAATACAGCGAATTAATGTGTGGTGGTCATTAACACAAAATTGCGTTTTGACAAATTAGTTATACTAGCTTTTGCCCGCGGCTTCGCTCGCGTTAATTTAGGATTTGATAATCAATTCGGATTGTACTCTGCTTGTGTAATAATATAAGTCTCTCATCAGTCAGGCACACATCAACATTTTTCGTTTCTTTTCAATTTAAATGTAATGTATATAATTTTTGAAAAATTAATTGAGTCTCAATAATATCGCAATGAATGTGCGCAATATGGATGGAGTTATGGAAATAAGGAGAAGTGTCATGACGCTGCGTGACAACGTAAGCGTGGGTGACCCTTGGTCGCCCGTTCGATGTCCATCGCGCACAGGATGGATGGAAAGCAGCACATGAAGTAATTTTTTGCTCCGTTGGTGTAATTGCTGTATGGCGTTCCAGTTGGAGGATAAATAAATAAATAATAAATAATAATAATTCAATTATGATACCAAAGACACGTGGCGCCATTTAATGAGATAAGAACGTTATTGTTGTTTTCCTCGGGAACAGTACCTACCTACTTTTTTTCGGGATGAAAGGCCTATGCCCGTTTCTGTCACCTGACAACATATAAGTATGCAAAATTTCAGGATAATCGGCGTGAAAAGGTAACAAACAAACTTACTTTCGCATTATATTAAATATTAGTTAGAATGGCGACGCATCGCATTATGTAGGTAGCAATTTGGCAGTTGTAATTGTGTTTATTTTGAGTCTTCTAGTACTTGTAATACTTTTTTTTCGATAAATGATATGAAATTTTAATTTTTTATGAACTAACGTTTATTCTGGTATACATTTTACGTAATAATATTAATTTTAGTAAGTAATATTTAATAAGGTGAATTTTACAGTTAATTCTGAGCGTTTTCAGTAGTTTTATGGTTTTGAATGGGCTTTTTTTATAGCTATTCCACACATATTTCAAAATTCTGAGGCCGCTATAAACGAAATCACTACTTTATTGTATATTTTTCATTTCATTTGCTTAGGTACAGTATTCAATCAAGGAGCTCGAAAAAATGCAGTCGCGTATTTTATGAAAAACTTGTTTCAGAATTTTGGCTTTATTTAAAAAGATAAGAAAAAATTGCGAAAAGCGAGGCCGCTATGGACTATAATAATAACTATTCTCCACCACTAAGTAAATCAAAGTTGTCGAAGTCTTTCAGTTTCTCAGAATAAGAACGCCAAAGTTGGCCAGTTTACGCAAAAATCACAGTCGAAATGTATTAAATATGCCTCTTAATAAGGCTGTGGTACCAGGGTAAAGACCATTAAACTGAACAACTTTCTCCATGGGACCAACATCGTAATCGCGAAAAATCTATCAGCCGTCCCATACATTTGGGGAAAGTAGGTAGGTAAAACATTTTTGTAGGATAGCTGATTACTTTTGCTCTTACGTAGGTAAAGGCACCCGGTCTTAATCAATAATTAGTATATATCCGGTCTTAATCAATAATTAGTATATACATCATAGATAATATTAGGGTCAAATTAGCAGTGATTCTATAGGTGACGATCGTCAACTCATAGGTAACCCTTGACATAGCAACGCATCCCACTCAGCACTCATCTGACCTCTACAACGTGATGATGATAAGGTGAATGCAGCTGTTTGAGATAAGTCTCTTTCTTACTTTATCTATTGTGCAGCAGTCACGTTACAATTGGAATTAAGTAAAGCATGGGGGTAAAAAATTAGGTTGGACGTTGGACCAAGATTTGAGATTTCTTATCTCAGTCCAATGTCCAATCAGTTTGTTTGTTTATAAGCAGAACCAATAACAAGAATGTAAGAACCACTAAATACCTAATCATCCCAAGTTTTTCGCGATGCCAGGCCGCGTTACGCGGCGGGCTCGACTTGTCGAGCTAATTCAGTGTGGGTTGCCGCGCACCGACCGGCTCGCACGTTAGCTCAATACTCACTCACACGCCGCGTCGTAAAAAAACACAACCCTAACGAAACAAAACGTTAGGCGATAAGAGGCAACTTCTAGGTGAATATAACATAAATATATATTATAAGAGTATTCTACTCTATAACTGTAGGTAATTAGGGATTTTGCGAAGTGAATCTTCCGAGTATTCATAGATATATTTTATATTTCTATGGTACTATTATAATAGGTTGGGGAAAAAGTTTCTTCGCATTTTTTAAGAAAATTCAAAACATTTTTTAATATACATTATTTACATTTATCTAAAGTATGTAGGTACCATTTTGTTCGATAACTTTTTGCCATCTTGTAGGTAGGGACATGATCTCATTGCTATAGAAATTTTGGGACTTCTGATCAAAATACCGCGACAAGTGGTTTTGGTAGTCCTCTCGTGATGTTAACCTGACACTGTCTAAAGAATTCTGAAAAGACCGAAACAGGTGGAAATCTGAAGGTGCAAGGTCAGAACTATACGGCGGATGCATTAACACCTCCCAGCCAAACTCTCTTAATTTTTGCTGAGTGGCTAAAGATGTGTGAGGTCTAGCGTTATCATGATGAAAAACCACACCCCTTTTGTTGATTAATTCCGGCCGCTTTCTCTCAGCTTCTTGCTTTAATCTCATCAGTTGTTCGCAGTAGAGTTCAGAATCGATGGTCCTGCCTGGTGGTAACAGCTCATAATGAATAATGCCCTTCCAATCCCACCACACACACAGCATCACCTTGTTGCGAGTTAACCCGGGTTTCGCCACAGTCTGTGAAGCCTGACCGGCCTTTGACCACGACCTTTTTCGCACGTTCTTGTCGTACGTGATCCACTTTTCATCACCAGTTATCAGCTTCTTCAAAAATGGTTCGGTTTCATTACGTCGTAATAAAGAATCACAAATGAGTACACGGTTCATTAGGTTTCTTTCAGTGAGCTCTTGAGGTACCCAAATATCGAGCTTTTTTGTGTACCCAGTTTTCTCAAATGCGCCAAAACTGTTTTGTGGTCAATTCCCAGTTTTTCAGCTACGTTGTAACTACTGATATGCCAATCTTGCTCCACTTTTTCAAAAATGGCATCCATTTTATCCGTAATAGGGCGACCAGAGCGACGTGCATCTTTGACATCAAAATTTCTGGATTGAAAACGCTTAAACCAAATTTGTGCTACTCTCATAGACACTGCACTGGGTCCATAAACATCGCAAATTTTTTTCGCGGCTTGCGTTGCATTTTTACCTTTTTTGTAGTAAAATTTGAAAATGTATCGAATTTCTTCATTAGATTCACTTATCTTGACAGTACGAAAAACAAATGAAAATCACACATTTTCCTAATTTGAATTTGGAATTATGTTCTTTAAAATTTAAACTTTCAATGATACCAAAACCAGCCAGATACAAATAGTATAGCCAAAGATATTTTATTTTAAGTTCATACATACTATAATGCGAAAAGACTTTTTCCCCAACCTAATATATTCTGTGGCGATGCTGAATATTGATGAGGCACCTGCAGTAATTTTATGATAATTTATTAAATAAATTACTATTAGGGACCTAGGTATCTACTGTACACTCTTCAGGGGACCAGAGGACTGGCCTATTTGGAGGCCGAAGATTCAGCATTGCTATTCAATGTGGATGGCAGTGCTGTCAGCCTTTTGGGCATTTTTCCCATCACAGCGACAACGATGCCTCGGTATAAAGCGTTGCAGATGAATTTTTTGATGCCCTTATAGCTCTTACCTTTTTAAGACTTGACCATAAACATATTTTATTTTATACTAGCGACCCGGCCCTGCTTCGCACGACTTGGCAAAACGTGAAGGTTTCTATATTATACAGGGTGTAAGTGTAAACAGTGGCAATCTTTTAAGGGGTCATTGTACTCATCATTATAAACAACTTTTACTATGGGACCAAACCTGAAATCGCGAAACAAAATCAGCTGTTCAGTTCATTTATGTTCGCATAATTCGTCAAAATGTAGGGAACAGCAGATTATTTTTTCGCAATTTCAGGTTTGGTCCCGAAGTAAAAGTTGTTAATAATGATGAGTACAATGACCCCTTAAAAGATTGCCACTGTTTACACTTACATCCTGTATATTGGTAAGTTAAATATAATTTATTTATTTATTTAACCTTTTCGCACACAAAACGTACAAAGGCGGACTTAATGCCTTAGGCATTCTCTACCAGTCAACCAAGGGTGGTGAAGAGATTAGATGGCTGGTGCTCAGTATGAGAGGAATACTTATATAAAGAACACTAAAAATATATCTTAATTAATTATAAATAGACTTTATACAAGCACATAAATAGGTTATAAACTAATAATACACATACATACACTTACTATAAGATATACCTATAATATATATATATATTACAATACATATTATATACAAATTCAAGAGAGAGAGAGAGAGGTGTTGAAATAACTCTACACTATTTGTTTAGAAAATAACTCTGCAATTTCCGCTTAAATGCATACCGACTGGTGGCCGTCCTGATATCAAGAGGAAGCGCATTCCAAAGAAGAATGGACTGAATATGAAAGGAAGAATGAAAAAAGACAGAAGTATGAGAAGGACAGAGTAGGAGAAGATTGTTAGAATATTAATGTATTAAACATAAACCTTCCGGAATAAATTCTCTAAATGATAGTGAAAACCACATCAAAATCCGTTGCGTACCTACCTAAGTAGTTTAAAAGAACAACGCGGCTACACAGACAGGAATATTAAAAAATTAATTGTTCGAAAATCGAACTGGCCACCACGAGTAGAATATAAATAAAAGAAAAATAGAACACAAATTAAAAAGAGGCGCGAATACTGAAAATTGCTTTGCTTTGTTAAACAACAAATTACTTACTACAAATTTTCACAAAAATATCGAGTGACGATAACTTTTTGACTCCGGAGTACATTAAATCCGAAGCCATTGGCATTACCAACAATCTACTCCCAGAAAAGTCCAAGGAATCGTACATGAAAGCCTACGACGATTTTTACAAATGGAAAACTATAAAGAGCATGTTTGCCGACGCTCGTATTGATGGCTTCCATGCCATCAATACGAGAATCATCCTCAGAAAGAGAGCTGCAACGATGCAGCTCACTTTCTGAGGATGATTCAGGAGGAGGCAACAGCATTATTAGCGTTGTGGCTGCCAGTATTGGCTGCCCAATATTGTGGCATTGTGTTCAGTTGCATGTAAAAAAGAACAGCAACTGATGGAAGAATATTGTTTTTTACTTATTTTATTTTTGATTATTTTCTTGTTTTATTATTTTAATGAATTTCTTGCTTTTAAATAATATTGTTGATTTTAAACTATTTATAATGAATTTAATGAACTTCTGCATAATATTTAATTTTAGTTAAAATATAGTATGACTGTGGGGAATCTTTGGTTACTAACATAATTCTTAAGTAAACCTACTAACAAATATGGATAAGTAACGTTACTATGTCTGAATTAAATAAATAAAAAAATAAGCTGCCGCATTCGTGACAACATCAAACTAAAAACACCGTTGATAACTGATCCTTGGACCCCTTTGTCACCACAACCTTTTAGATCAAAACACTATTCATTTAGCCCAGCTATACTCAACCTGCGGCCTGCGGGCAGCATGCGGCCCGCCGCCGCGCCGGGCCTTTGTTATTGGCCCATCTGAAGTTACAAATTTATTGTAAACCATTTTAAATTTCGCGCCCATCAGAGAATGGGTGTTTCAGAACGGGAATGTGAGCTGAGCGGATATAAACATCTCTGTTAAAACTTCTTTTTTCATTAATAAAGTAACTTCATCGTTAACTTGGAATTACGTTTTAATTAAGACCTAAATAATTTTTGCTTGCGGCCCTCGACACCATGACTGAAACGTGTTTGTGGCTCCTATAAAAAAAAGATTGAGTGTGGCTGTCTAGCCCGTTGCCTCAAGCACCACCTTCACCAACTTTCACGATCCAAAATAGTCCTCAGCAGACCCAAGTTTCTGAAACTTTCCTTAACAGTAATACTCAAATAAACTACCTCAACTTAAATAAATGTACCGAATTAAAACTTAACTTTGTCTTTTCACAATTGGTGTAATGTATCAAACATTACATTACTTGTAATTGTTTTAAATAGGTCTACTAACTGTAATTGTAATTTTAATAAATACTTTGATTCTCCTGGGGGATAAAGGTGACTTCGTCTTGGGCGACCTTGAATCCCACGCTGCACTCAGGATTCTTGTTAACTCTAAACTCCCTCGCTCCGCTCGGGAGTTAACGCTACAATCCTTCTTTTTGCTCGGGATTGAATACGGCGCCCGCTACATAAGACACTATTTTATCACCTTTTTATGCATAATCTACTATAAGTATATTTCTCTGTAAAAAGTAAATAAGGTGTCTACTTAATTACAAAACATAAATAACATACCTAACAACACGAAGACACCCATAACATACATACACATAGGGGAAGGTGGGGGAACACCGGATAGTTAAGATAAAGACACAATAAATAAATCACTATGTTATTTATTGAGATAATCAATGTCATACATGTTTAAGTATACCTTAGGCATAACTTAGGCATGAAATTTTTTGAGATCAATCTTAATATCTACAAAATAAAACAATTATAATCAAAAATTATAAATCCGAATTCACCCCATACCTATGGGTCAAACCGGATAGGCATTTTATATTAAAGGGGTGAATACAGATACTAAAAATAATACAGAATATTCAAATTATTCGCAGTTTTTGCATACATAAAATAATAACTCTTGCTCGGAACAACCAATACAACTTTCGTGAGCCCATTTAAGACAATCAGTACATTGGTACCATTTATCTGTGGACTTAGTAGACTCAATAGCAGGGCACTTTCGAAACACTTCATCTTTGGATTTTCCCCCTTTGATCTTCTTTACACGATCTTCTAAGGAACTTTTAGGTACATTGTACGTGTATGACGCTAAAAGATATCCCATTCTACCTTCCATCGCCGAATTTATGGCTAAAAGCATATCTGACTCCGACCATTGCAGCCTATTTGACTTTCTCACATATGTTCGTTTCGTGGCATGTTGACGCTCGCACTCTGTAAAAAGTAAAAAAAAAATATTAATTATTAAAAATAATAAAACAAACGCCCACAATACCTACATATAAATCAATCGGGGTGAAACCGGATAGTCGAAATCACCCCGTCCGCTCGTACCCCACAGGTACCATGTTTGAAATTGTAATAACTAACAGGTTATGTTTACACTCATAGCAACAACAAATACCGTTTTAGAAGGTTAAATATGTATTACTTCTTAAAAAATACAACTGTATATGATAGCACATAGCTAAACTTAATGATAACACTATAAAAAAATCAAAATATTAGATAACTCACCTATGTTTTCAAATTTCGTTTATAGACGCACGCGCTGAGATGTTACCGTCGCCACCATTTGCAACCGCACTGAGCAAGCGTTCGCGAGTATTTCTCCACTAGCTAGAACGAGACAGCTATACGCGGAGTAATGAAATAGCAACTATCTGCTTTCACCCCCTATCCGGTTTCCCCCCTCATTCCCCTACCTGTCATACCTATTTACATAAACTTAGTTCTAATTGCGGACACGTTTTTTCAGCTTCAGCATAATTCTTCCTCAATTGTTACTAATTAGCGTTAATTGTCTGTTGTCTACGCCAATTTAAATAAAATTAATTTCAATAATCATCTAATGAAAGAAATAGGAACCAAGTGTTTTTGTCTTCTATACTGACTTTTGTGGAGACACCGCAATTTTTCCAACGTCACGTAGAATATCAAACGTAGGACATCGCTCATTGTTTTTTTTTGATGGTGTCGTTATACATGTTCGACTATAGATTTAAATTCGTATCCAAGTTACTACAGATTTATTAGTTTGTTTATTCAAACTTCTTGGTATCACCGCAAGTTAAGTAGAATGACGTCACTGGCCTCTTTGGGTCGAAAAAATATCATGATCGCGCATTGATCGCGCCATTATAATAATTAATAGTAGGTACATTTTGATACAAGTGGAGAATTTTTGTTATTGCATTCGAGGCGGAATTAACACCCGAGCCGTAGGCGAGGATGTTTTTGAGCCGAGAACTGCAATAATAAATGTCCACGTGTATCAAACGACGTTTTTCAATACACTTTTGAAGAAATAAAATAACGAAAAATATTATTGTCATTAGGAAAGTATGACTTAAATTTTCTTTTTTTTTTTCGCGCTTTGCTTTCGCCAGGTTGAAGGAGAAGCAAAGGTATAAAGTCGATAAACAGCCTAATATGAAAAATAGAAAATTGAAATATTTTTGAGTTTAAATTTTAAAACACAAATAAATGTTAATTTGATCATAAACGTTTTTTTTATTGTAATAATCATGGTTTTTGACGATATTCTATTTATAAACATTATTTAAATATTCAAAAAATATTAACGCCGTAAAGACGCGTATCTCTTTGCCGAGATTAAAAAAAAACATTCACCTCCAAATAGAGACGGTGTGAATAGAGGCATTGAACCAATTTGGACTAAGTATAGGCATAAGTTATCTGTGGCAATTTTTATTCCCGCACACGTGTTGGAAAATGAAAATCGCATGCGTGTGAAATATATTGCATTGTGAACCTAATCGTAGTGCGATATGAACCAGTTTTCCATGCGTGCGGTAAAATAGGTACTCTGAGGTACTCTCACCTACTGTTTACCGCATACTCTGTTGTATAGCGCCGTGCGTATTATTTACGGATTTTATTCCACCAAGGAGTTTCACATTACGAGAATAAATAAGCTGACTTATCAAACCTTGGAAACGCTTTTGCTCAATACGTTTGTCTCACTTTAATACTAAAGAGTAAATGAGACGAAATATGTAGTTCTAATTTTCACCACGGCGCCATTTGCAAATTCGCGCCATTTCATATTAGAAACGTCAAAGATTGCTGCGACTTTCCGACTGATATTTATAAACAAAATAATAATATGATTTCAAGCGAAAAATCTGATATTAATATGGAATTTACTCCACTTGATATTCTGAATGAGGCGCAAATTGCAGGAAACGGTCTCTTGCCGCCAAAATTGCGAGAGCGCTATTTAATGATTTACAATAATTTTATAGCATGGAAGACTCGAAGAAATACTCAATCATTCTCTGAAAATGTTTTGATGGCTTTCAATGAATTACGTGTGAAGTTCGTCCTCATTGTGGTCAATAAACTTATTTGCTATTAAAAATAGTCTAATGAAAAAGGATGTTTCATTTTCATTACATATTGTACTGTTTTCTCGCAAATGTGTTGAAAAACAATGTATGACACACGTCCGGAAATTGGTATTTACAAGCTCGTGCCTATTACTCGTCTTACGCACTAGTATCATAAATAACTATTATTTATTTATTAAAAAACCTGCCTTAAAACTATCATTTCAGGTCTTATACTTATTGACTTGGCATCACATTAGGATGCGATGCCTTCTTCATTTTATGGCATTTTCTTGGTAAAAACTTTTTCTGTTCTCAGTTTTTTTTTTTTTTTATAAAAAAATCCACAGAAATTATAATACTTAGCTAAGTATGTAGGTAAGTACCTAAGTGATCTCAAAAAGGGCTACCCATGACTCAATTACGTAGGTGTCGAAAAGTAATAATACAGGATAAAAAACTTATGTTTATGTCTAATTTAGAGTTATGTGGTGGAGAAAATAAATTTGGTCGAAGCCCAGGAGGGGGCAACTGCACCCACCCATCATTAGGTACCTATTGTTTTCACCTCTCTTAGGGCGCGCTAAAAATGGCTAGAAAATAAAGAGGGAAAACTTAAGAATACACAGGTGCGTATCATAATGTTTATCGTTGCAAGTTGTAATGTTAAAAGCAGTTGTTTGTTAATAAACCTAATACCTAATTATAGATATATTGTACCAGAAATTATGTTATACATAAAGCTAAAAGTGGTTGTTTGTTAATATTTTTAATAAACCTACTCGTATTTTATAGTGAAGCTAGAGCTACCTCTTATAAATCGTAGGACCTACCCAACTGTTCAATTTAGTGCAAAACTTGACCTATGCTATGATGAGTGCTGTGGACTTTGGTACATACTATGTATGAGGTAAAGTGACGGACTGACGGTGTCACGTAACGGCAATGTTGTGTGCATTCGACACGTGCCGATTGTGTGACCGTGCACGCGACTCGCGACTCTATGCTAATTCTTTCAGTCGATAAATAGTTTAATTTTCTTATAATGCGAAGTCATCTTCATAAGCATCTAAATCTGTTATGTTATGTTGTTGTTGTGTGTCTGATCTGTCTGTTTCTGTTTAATCTGTTGGTATATAATGTGTCGTGTCATGAGAAGAAATCGCTGAAGATTTTAAATTTGGAACAGAAATAGTTCTAGACTTGTTTAGAGCACGAAGGAAGCCTGAAAACATTTTTTTCCAGTTTGTCATGCATGTTGTTCTACTGCTCAGAACCAGCTGCAGGACTATTTAGTATATTTTCTATAACTGGCTATGAGTACCTATAATTTTTCTGAGGATAGGGTAAATTAGAAACACATAAACAATCTGCCTAGCCTTTTCCCAACTATGTTGGGGTCGGCTTCCAGTCTAACCGGATGCAGCTGAATACCATTATTTTACATGGAGCGACTGCCTATCTGACCTCCACAACCCATTAACTGGGTAATACGATACCCCTTGGTAAGACTGATTGTCAGACTTTCGGGCTTCCGACGACCCGTAACGACTGTCAAAGATCCACGAATGACAGCCGGGACCAACGGCTTAACGTGCTTTCCGAGGCACGGAGGAGTCTCGGTATGTAAAGATGGTCACCCATCCACGGACCAACCCCGGCAAGCGTAGCTTAACCTGATGGATCTACCCGTGCGGCTGTTATTACTTAGCCACGAGCTCCATAAACGATAACAATTAATGAACATAAAATAATTAATATGTAGGTACCTACATAAAGCAAGTTCAATACGTAAATGATTACTTAAAAATAAATGGCCATTTAAGATTAGTAAGAGTTCAGCGTAATACGTAAAGACAGGAAGTTGATATCGTGCGTAAAAAAATACAGTCAGTTCGCACCTTGGCAAATAAGTTTTTTGGTCTCAGAATCACGGCCTGTGTCGTACCTTGATTTTAATTTAGTCATCCATGCGGACAAGGAAAACATCGTGAGGAAACCGGCATGTCCTAGAACCAAAAAATCGAAGACTGAGCCCGCGTGGTAGATTATAGCCCACCCATTCCCTCTCGTCTCTGTGTCCCAGCGATGGGAACATTATAGGCTGATGATGCATGATCCATGCGGACATAACCAATTGTAAAATGAAATGTTCTTCATGATGATTGTTGACCAATATTGCCATTAAATGGAAATAATGTTCCTGGCGGAACAGATTTCATCGAAATGACAGTCATTATGAATATGATTTTTATTACTTCGTCGTTGAATTAGAAGTAGGTGTATATTTATGAGTAATTTTATGATTGTGTTGTCTATTTTATCTTGTTCGATGAGTTTGGAGTATCAATTAATTGTTTTGAGTGCCTCTTACAACAACATCTCGATAGTGATTGTATTGATGTTTAACAAGAAAATATAGCTTATAACTCTTACAATAAGACATGTGTATCCATTATAAACAATCATTGAAATTTTATTACTTACATTATAATATTATTACTTACAAGAGTTACCTACTGGCTTTTGCTCGCGGCTTCGCCCGCGTGGATGTTGGCAAACATCCCTGGGGAACGTACTACCAGGAAATCCTTCCTTATTCCTTGTCTACATTATAAAGGCGACCTTTGTGTAAAATTTCAGCTTTCCAGGTTCAAGGGTTTCTTGGGCTAGGCGTTGATGAGTCAGTCAGTCAGGACTTTTCTTTTTATATAAATAGATTAAATTTTGACATGACATGTCAAAAGCTTTGATATGTCTCGGGACCGAGTCTCGGAGTCCAGCACCCTAATTGCGTTACACACTATCAAACGGAATCTGAATCATTTTGAAGCAAATTGCTAATCCATTGCTAAATATGTTCGAAAAATTTGTCTGCTCAACGACCGACGTATCCAACGTGTCGTTTTGCATCCTCGTCAAATTTAAGGTTGGTATAGTATAGACCATCAAAATTTTTCAACTTTTCCCATGGCACCGACATCGTAATCGCGAAAAAATAATCAGCCGTATACATTAGCGTCAAGTAGGTATTGAAGTTTTCTATTGGACAGCTGAAAATTTTTTCGCGATTACTATGTTGGTCCCATGGAGAAAGTTGTTCGGTTTGATGTTCTATATCACACCCTGAAAGACGAGCATACAAAACGACACGTTGTATAACGCAATGAATGTTGTTGAACTGTCAAAATGAAACCGGTGCTGGATCTTTGGAAGGTGTACGAGGTGCGGAAGCGACCTCGCAGAGGCCCCTTGAACTATTTTTAAGTTATGATAATATTATTAATATTCGTATAACATAACAGCACGCCCGTATTCCCCGAAGGTTTAGGCCGAGGCCTATTGCCATCAACCGGGCACAAATTTAGACTCCGGACTGCTACTGTGAAATCCTAGATAGAAAAACACTTTGCCCAACCTGGGAATCGAACCCAGGACCTCATGCTCAGCAGTTTCACTTGCCGCTATACCAACGAGGTAGTATTATTCGTATTATTTCATGAATAACATATTTATAATAAAAACTTTTTTGACAAAAAAATACAACCGACTTCCAAAAACAACACTACAAAGTGAAAAATAACTTTAATTTCGGAAGTCGGTGTCGGTGTCGGTGTTAAATGTATTTTCGTTTTTTGCCACCGACTTCCGAAATTAAAGTTATTTTTCACTTTGTAGTGTTGTTTTTGGAAGTCGGTTGTATTTTTTTTTTTTAAGTTTTTATTTTTCACTTTTTAGTTGTGTACCTACCCCACACAAATTCTAATACCACTATCTGCAAAACAAACTAGAACATCATCCATATAAAAGTGGGGAAAAAATACGTATTAATGAACCTAACTCAAAAACTACCAAAGCAAAGTTAATCAATTTTATATGGGACCAACTGTTATGTATACCCTCTCGAATAAAACAAAAAAAATCCAAATCGGTCCAGCCATCTTCGAGTAATCGGGGAACAAATTGAGAACCTCCTCCTTTTTGAAGTCGGTTAAAAATTAAAAATAACAAATGTACAAAATAGTACCTAAACTGATTTTAAAGAAGACGTCATTAAAGTATATACCTACCTAACGTTTTCAGGTAATTTCAGGTTTCAGCTGGTCTCAGTTAAGTGTAGCGCGTGTACAATAAGTACTTACTTATGTGTATACTTCTGTGTTTTGGCTTTCACTTAACGGTTTTTTACTGTAAGGTGAATTTTATTCCAGATACATGTTATTTACATTCATTAACGGTATCAAGATTTCACGGGTTCAATCCAGAACTGCTGGCATCTAGACTTTTGTAAGGCACCTGTTGTAAGGTATAGGTTGGTACTTTCTCCTCTACGAATCGTAACGACCATTATAGCCTGCTAAATTCAAATTTTCTTAAGTTTGTTGCAATTTGCCGGTCAGTATCTGAATATGATTCGTGACCGTAAGAAGTATGTACAGTCAACATAAGAACTTTTTGATAAGTACAGAAGTAAGCGGCATAGTGATAAGATTTGTTGTAGGTCTAACAAGACGGCCTTATATGCCAGAAGCATTTTCAGTATGGCGCCGCGTATATACAATCACTTACCAAAGTCTATACTAGAAACTCTATCCATCGATGAATTTAAAAAGAGATTAAAAAGATTCTTGCTATTTAAATGTTATTACAGTATTCAGGATTATTTAACAGAGGATGTAAGGACATATTGTTCTCAGAAATATTATTGTTGATGTGACATGTGATTAATGCACTAATTAGTTATCATTATTATTACTTTAACATTTATTTACAAATATATCTTGACATTTTCATTTAATACATGACATTTTGATCTTTAAATTATTGTAGTGACATTAAAATTTGCTAATGTTTAATTATTATTTGCCATGATGAAATGATCAAAATTGTTATTGCCTAATTATAAATTATTATTATTGCAAGTAATTGTAAGTATAACAATGTGATACCTACAGTTTAAACCTTGAAATTTGCATACCTCAAGGCGTAATATGGTTGAACTATGCTCTATTTTTAACAACTTTATGTAATTACCCATATTAGCAAATAAATGATTTTGAATTTGAATTTTGAATTTGAATTTAAGAGATATCTAGGCAGGGTATACTAACATATTTGTTTGTGAATTGCTTCATGTTCAATTTCGTGACAATATACAATTTTGTGTTGGTGTGGTAGTATAATTAATTAAAACGGTACAACACCAATTACATTAATTTACATAGAAACTTATAAGTGGACTAGTACTTAGTAGTAGACTTTTAGTAATATATATTAAATTGAACATGAAGCAATTCACATACAAATATGTTAGTATACCCTGCCTAGATATCTCTTTTGTTGACTGTACGTACTTATCTATACTTCTATTCTATTCATATTATAAAATTAAGTCGCTTTTCGTGTCTGTCTGTGTGGCCACGTTGTTCTTCTAAACTATGCAACGGATTTTAATGCGGTTTTCACTATCATTTAGAGAATTTATTCCGGATAGTTTATATGTATAATACATTAATATTTATCTTATTTATAATACATTCATGTTTTGTCTAGTCGCAAAAACAGTGCAAAGCAGGGCCAGGTCGCTAGTAGAATAACCGACCGACCGGTTGTAACCGACTTCCAAAAACAACACTACAAAGTGAAAAATAACTTTAATTTTGGAAGTCGGTGTCTGGCTAAATGTATTTTCGTTTTTTGCCACCGACTTCTGAAATTAAAGTTATTTTTCACTTTGTAGTGTTGTTTTTGGAAGTAAAGTTTTTATTTTTCACTTTTTAGTTGTGGTACCTACCCCACACAAATTCTAATACCACTACCTGCAAAACAAACTAGAACATCATCCCTATAAAAGTGGGGAAAAAATACGTATTATTGAAGCTAACTCAAAATCTTCCCAAGTAAAGTTAATCAATTTTATATGGGACCAACTTTGATGTATACCCTCTCGAATAAATCATTTTTTTTTTTAAATCGGACAACTCTGTAAAAGTTATGCGTGGTCATACAGAAAAAAAAACACACGTGTCGAATTGAGAACCTCCTCCTTTTTTTTCGTCGGTTAAAAATTATCAACACTTTAATTTTATATTACCCTATTCACAGTCTAGTCATAGTCATAGTAATTTATTCATGAACAAGTAATAACAATATGAAGCTACTATTTGAGTGTGTCTCAGTATCGAAGTGGTCAGCTGTCCTGTCTGACATAAACAGCCAAATCTAAACCTAGTACACTACGGCCGAAATATTTTGGCAAGTCTGAACATTGGCGCTAAGAGCTTTCGCGCATGTTGTCTCACTCACACTCGCCTCATGTCACCATTCGATTCCTAAAAAATCTTACTGCGCAGCCTTCTGCGCGAAATTCGGACTTGCCAAGATAAACCGGCCTTGGTATGATGTACTAACCTAGGTAGGTACCTTCTTCTTCTTTTCGTTTCGACGGTACAATGATTTCATAAATTGTTTGCGTTATTTACGTTGTCGAGCAGACAAATTTTTCGAACATAATTATGAAGCAATATGGAAGCAATGGATTAGCAATTTGTTTCAAATTGATTCAAATTCCGATTGATAATGTGTTACGCAATTAGGGTGCAGTAGTTGGCCACATTTATTGATGCGTCAGAGGCGATGTTCAGATCAACAAGGGTGCAGGTGAACCGATATTTGGGACACTCTAGCAGATGGGGCATAGTCTTTTCAGGAGCACCGCAGTCGCACTGGATGTTCGATGAATCATTATTGCCCCATTGCCCCCATTTCGCTAAATTATGTTTGCAGCGGCCTACTTGGGTACCTACGTAATCAGTGCTTTCCATATAGGCCACTGCAGTTCACGACCAGCACCCAAATTGCGTAACACACGATCAGTCGGAACTTGGTTCATTTTGAAGCAAATTGCTAATACATTGCTTCAAAATTATGTTCGAAAAATTTGTCTGCTCAACAACGTAATTATCGTAATGAATGTTGGTGAACTGTCAAAATGAAACGGATTCAGATTGATAGTGTGTTACGCAATTAGGGTACGGGAGGCAGGTGTTCTTGGGGCTTTACGAAGTCTTGGGGTAATGGCTACCTCTCTTCCCTCAATTTACTTCGCTCTTTAGATGGCCTAATGCTGTCTTGGATTGTCTGTGTGGAGCGTAAGAAGCTCTTGGTAGGTACCTACTAGATACCATACACACTGGTGATCTATAACAGGTACAATACGTGCCACGAACAATGAGACTTGACGAGCGCCGCGCCGTACCGCGCCTCCCGCGCTGCGCGATGACGCCCGGTCCCTTCCCGTCTCAGAGACTCCCTAAGTCTGTCCGTCCGTCCGTCCGTCCGTCCATCTTTCCATCCGTCTGACATAACGATCAATTAAAACAAGTGTAAAAGTTAAATTTTTCGGACGGGCAAAACACATCGGGAGTAGGGACAATTGTCAAATCGTGTTGTCATTCATACTTCATTCGGGCCCCGAACCACTCATCCAACCGTAGTTGATACGGAGTAGGAAACGCACGTAACGAAGGCCGAAACTACGGGCTTCGTGCTTAGGGAGTAGACCCCCAGACCTCATACCGTTAAACGGCTATATAGACCTATAAATCGTCTGGTGCGCAAGTCAAACCACGTGGTGGCCAACCAAAGTCTCATCTTTAGTGGCACGTATTGTACTTACCTGTACCTGATGGGTATCAGGTCGATCGTTTTATTATTGTTTTTTACTACTGCATACTTTACAAAATACAAGTACAATATGTTAGGTTTTAAATAATTTTAATAAATCGTTAAATCATCTTAGTCGATTATTGGAATATTTTATTTGTTACACTGGCAACACTGATTGTTTGCAATGACGGGAAAGGACTCGGCCTCTTGGGCTCGGGACAGCATTGAATGCGGACGTGTTCTAGAAGTGTTATCTGGAGAAGAAGAAATATATATCTACCTTCCAGTACTTGACGTAAGTTTTATTTCATTTCAGAAGTGGGATTAACCTACTTACTCCTTACTTAAATTTTGTAAAAGCTTATTTTTTATATCAGTTGATTTAAAAGAATAAAGGTGTGTGTATAATTATTGATTTTCAAGGTTAGTCTTTAAAAGGTCATTCTTCAAGGTTATACTAGTGGGTATATAGTATAGTGCCCTCTCATCTGAGGTAACAAGGGGGACCAAAATTTCGTTATTTTTGAGCTAGGAGGCCTCGTTTAAGAGATAATTGATAAATTTTAAAATACCGCCATTAAAATACGTTTGTGTTTAATGTGTTAAATTGAGTAGTTACATTGCGTTCTTTTACAAGTTTCAGAACAACGATGCCACGTGCTAGTGAATCTTCTCTACGGCGGCGTTTGAGGACGCCCACCAGTAGAGAGGCTGTTCGGAGTGAAGATTTGGGCAGACGGAGTCGCAGCCGAACACGCCGAGAAGGCGACAGCTATCGCAGTCGCAATCGCGTGCGCACTCCGGATCATAAGCAGAGTCGTGATGATGTTCGAAAATTAGAGCATGAGCTGGAACATCATCGCGAGCGACTACGCTCTTTGGAGAACGAACTCAGCCGGGAACGCAGCCTTAGACGGCGGCGACGCCGGTCTACACCGCAGGACAACGAACTGGAGCGGTTGCGGGATCGAGATAGGAGCTCACCTCGAGAACGCAGCCCCAGACGGCGGCGACGCCGATCTACACTGAAGGACAACGAATTGGAGCGGTTGTGGGCTCGAGATAGAAGCTCACCTCGAGAACGCAGCCCTGCAGCGCGGAGATCCCGGGAAGTACGTGATGCTGTTGACAACGCACCGCCGTCGCCGACACCACGGAATAAACGGTCAGACAGTCCAACTTTTACCTCTAAAGATATAATGAACTTGATAAATTCAATTAATGACATTAAGTCTCAACCTCGGCCGTTAACAGTGGCTTCTCCGATACAGAATAACAGTAATAATAATATAAACCATAAAAATATTTTGCCCGATTTCGATCCTTCCTCAAAGAGTCAGCGCATCGATATTTGGCTTAAAAAGGTGAATGAATGCGCCACTGTTTACGGTTGGGACGAAAAGACTATCATACACTTTGCCATGCAGAAACTGCAAGGATTGGACAAAACGTGGTATGAGAGTTTGAATTCTATACTATTTAGTTGGAGCGAGTGGCAACAGAAATTGACGAATGCTTTTCCGTTTGAACAAAATTATGGCCAATCCTTGGAGGACATGTTAAGGAGAAGAAGTAGGTTTAATGAACCTCTTGAGGTCTATTATTATGAAAAATTGGCACTGTTGAACCGTTGTGACATCGAAGGCAAGCGTGCAGTGGAATGCATAATCTATGGTTTGAGCGACAAAACAATGAGATCTAGTGCCAACGCTGTACGTTGTACCCAACCCGATCAATTATTACAATTTCTCATGAGTAACAAGGACATATCACAAACTTCTGATCGCGTCAATTTTAAAGGACAATCTTCCTCCGTATCTGAGTCGACAAATGATAAAAATAACACGAATCATTCTTCAAAGACCAGTAGTAATAATACTCGTACCGGATTATTTTGTTTTAACTGCAAGGAGAAAGGGCACCCTTACCTTAAGTGTCCAAAGCCCTTAATTCAATGCGAAAAATGTCGTAGGTTCGGTCATAAAGCTGAAAATTGCGCGATTAAAATTGCAAACGACACAAACGGCTATAAAAGTACTTGAAGATATTTTCTATACGTTTAGGATTCCCGACCGTATCTATCTAGTACCAAAAATAAGCGCAAAACCACCGTAGCTGCCAATCGAATGTTGCCATGGGTTCACGTAGCCGCCTTGAATGTGGATGAGGATAATGATGGTAATGAGGATGACGATACGAATAGCTTTAATGAGGAAGACACAGATGCATACATTGATTAATTTTAATGATTGTTTATTGATTTTACATAAATATTACATCAACATCGGTACCCACATCCTAAGATGAAAACAGATCATGCAAATTAAACCTAATTTGGAATTGTTATAATATGAAATAGATTTAACCTAATTTGAAATTGTTACTGAATGTATTAAGATGAATTTTCAACTTAGTACATTTAGTACAATAGTAACACAACATTTAGTAAAACGGTTTTGAATGGGTTTTGGTTTGCATGATAATCTGTTTAGATTGTCATGCGGATTGGAACTTGTTTAGAATTGTTACTAAATATTATCCATTTAATTAATAGTAATTACCAGAAAGATGTAAGACAAATAAGTATTGATAAATGTTAATAATTAAAACAAATAAATTATAGTAAAATTGTTTGATGTATGAGATTGAAATACTCCATATTATTTTATTGGTTTAAATATATAGAAAATAAACTGCACAAAATGTTTATGATAAATAATGGTATGCTTATAATTATTAATTGATAATTTATGTGTAAATTGACTGGGCTGAAATTTAAAATTATATCCTGAACTATGTGGAATGTATAATTTTTATGAATCATTATGTATTTATTGCTTGTGAGAAGGAGGGTTCACAAGTTTAGTAATGTCACCATGGTTTGTGAGAAGGAGGGTTCACTACCACCGTGACTTTTTGAATAATGTATTTTATCCTATTTATGTATTTAATGCTTGTGAGAAGGAGGGTTCACAAGCTTAGTAATGTCACCATGGTTTGTGAGAAGGAGGGTTCACTACCACCGTGACTTTTTGAATAATGTACTTTATCCTATTTATGTATTTAATGCTTGTGAGAAGGAGGGTTCACAAGCTTAGTAATGTCATCATGGTTTGTGAGAAGGAGGGTTCACTACCACCGTGACTTTTAAATAATGTATTCTATTCTATTTATGTATTCATTGCTTGTGAGAAAGATGGTTCACAAGTAATGTCATCATGGTTTGTGAGAAGGAGGGTTCACAACCATCATTATTATTAGACATTTTTCATTTGTGTTTTTTTTTTATATTCGTGCGAGAAGGATGGTTCGCAAATAATATAGAAGATTTAGAAATTGTAATGTGTAAATAATTGTAAGCCCGGATTCGATGCTGTTACCCGTGTTGGCCGAGTGTTAGGTTTTAAATAATTTATTTACTTGTGCATGAGGACATGCACAACGTCAGGATGGTCGAGTGTTAGGTTTTAAATAATTTTAATAAATCGTTAAATCATCTTAGTCGATTATTGGAATATTTTATTTGTTACACTGGCAACACTGATAAGAACGAATGATTGTTTGCAATGACGGGAAAGGACTCGGCCTCTTGGGCTCGGGACAGCATTGAATGCGGACGTGTTCTAGAAGTGTTATCTGGAGAAGAAGAAATATCTACCTTCCAGTACTTGACGTAAGTTTTATTTCAAATACAATAAATAATACCGGTGCTTTATAAATCATCAATCATCATCAATGGTCATCGAAGTATGAAAAACATAAGGTTGGTAAGCCTATAACACGACCATTTGTATTCCATAAGCGACAAGTCAACAACATACGGGTTATGTAGTCGTTATTGCCTATTATTGCGCAAGAGTGATTAGCAAATTGTAGAATCAAATCTATTAATAGAAAAAAAAAAAACGTGTGGAAAAACCTCACGCAAATCCGCTACGTAAATTACCTATTAATAGGAAATGTTATAGCTGCGGGAGCAGTTAGCAACTCGATGTAGGTAACACATTTCCTAAACTACGTTAAATTCGATTGACTAATGAGATTTAGACATCATTCATCACCATTTCAGCCCGGAATCACCCAGTGCTGGGTATCGGCATGCCTTTAGAAATCAAAAATGCATAATAAGAGCATCTTCTAACACATTATATATTATTACTATGATTGAACCGAGGTAGGTAGAGTCTAGACGGTAACTTTTCTACTCATCACAACTTCATTCTAACTTTTAACATTTTTTATTCTGGCAATGCGATGCGGATGAATTTTTCGACGCCATGTTTTAGTTTGAGAATAGTTTTAGTTAGGATATCATTTTGTTATTTTTAGGTTATGTTTATAATATTAGTTGTGGGCTTGTTTATTGACATTTTCTACATACCTTTTTTTTCCATATTTTTTTTGGCAATTGTGAAACAATTACCTACTTAGAACGACTTACCTATAGATCTCTTTTCCATCAACAAAATTCTGAAAAATATTGTAAAAAAGTGTTATAGGTATAGAACTCACCGATCCAGGATCCCATTTCATCATCTATTCTCATGGAGCTGTTCTCGATCCTGAGTTGCGGCAGTGCGACGGCGGAGAAGCCGATGGGGTGACCCGCCCCCGCTGCCAGAATGAGGACGGCGCATGTTATTAGGCACTGAAACAAATTAATGCCTTTGTAAATTGGGTCCCTGAAAACGTCCAACGGCATCGCGGCAGACCCAGGCAGGCGTAGGGGGGCCTTCGCCCTGCAGGAGGACAACACAGGCTTATCTATTATACTTAGCTATGTTTTTTAACAACCAATCCTAATATTATAAAGTTCGAAAGTAAGTTTGTTTGTTACCTTTTCACGCATAAACCACTGAACCAATCATCCTGAAATGCATATACGTTGTCAGGTCAGAAACGGACATAGGGTACCTTACATCCCGAAAAAAGTAGGTACTGTTCCCGAGGAAAACAACAATAACGTTCTTATGATAACAGATGACACCACGTGTCTCTCGAATCATGATTGAATTATATTCGTAGCTAAGTAATAACAGCCGCACGTGTCGATCCATCAGGTTAAGCTACGCTTGCCGCAGTTGGTCCGTGGATGAGTGACCATCTTTACTTACCGAGACTCCTCCGTGCCTCGGAAAGCACGTTAAGCCGTTGGTCCCGGCTGTCATTCGTGGATCTTTAACAGTCGTTACGGGTCGTCAGAAGCCCGAATGTCTGACAACCAGTCTTACCAAGGGGTATCGTATTACCCAGTTACTGGGTTGTGGAGGTCAGATACGCAGTCGCTCCATGTAAAATACTGGTATTCAGCTGCGTCCGGTTAGACTGGAAGCCGACCCCATCATAGTTGGGAAAAGGCAGGCAGATTGAAACAGAGTACAACTCTAATTGATTGTCAAATTCTAAATTAAGCAAGCAAAGCCACGGGCAAAAGCTAGCTTAGCTTTACTGTAAGGAAAACTGTTTTTCATTTTTTCTAGAAGGAAACTCTCATTTGTAGATTGGAGTCTGGATGCTCGGTTCTTATTAAATAATGTATGTGTATAATGTGAGTGAAGGTATTATAAAAAATAAGGAACTATTCGTATTCAACATCTTAATGTAAGTAGGTACGGTAGCTGCAGCCGGATATTGCAGGCTTTATCGGCCGGTAGTTTCAGTCCTAATCTTATCTACCTGAAACGTATTTTCTTCCGTCTGTTAAACCATATAAGCTATAGGTACCTACTACACTTGCACATTCTGTTTGATTCTATCAGTACCTATTTACATCGAGTGCAAAAATGTGTGAACAGTATCTACCTATTTTGTATCGTTTTATAACATTATCCTATTAAATTATGCGCTGATAAAATGCTACATACATGAGATGACTGTAATTAGTATTTTGTTCTAATCTGTTATATAAAATACTAGCAGCGCCCTACAGTTTCACCCGCGTAGACCGGGATAAAAAGTAGCCTATGTGTCAATCCAGGGTACAAGCTATCTACATTCCGAGGCCGAAGATTCAACATTGCCATTCAATGTGGATGGCAGTGCTGTCAGCCTTTTGGGCATTTTTCCCATCACAGCGATAACGATGTCTCGGTATAAAGCGTTGCGGATGAATTTTTTGATGCCCTTACCTTTTTAAGACTTGACCATAAACATATTTTATTTTATACTAGCGACCCGGCCCTGCTTCGCACGACTTGGCAAAACGTGAAGGTTTCTATATTATACAGTTATTCAGTTCATTTATGTTCGCATAATTCGTCAAAATGTAGGAAACAGCAGATTTTTTTTTCGCAATTTCAGGTTTGGTCCCATAGTAAAAGTTGTTCACAATGATGAGTACAATGACCCCTTAAAAGGATGACAGTGTTTACACTTACACTCTTTATATATTTTTGAAATGTGCTACTTTCATTTGATACCCAACATGGCATCAATAAAAAAATTTTTTTTTTAGTTCATGACTATGTCCTCTAGAGGGCGCCATATTCAATTTAGTGTGACGTCACATAGCCATTGGACAGTGGACATTCAAGACACTTCAAACGATACCTCATTTGTCAAATTATGACAAGGAGTTTAGAAGTTATGAGGGAACACATGAACATACATACATACCGGTCAAAATCATAACCTTTCTTTTTGCTTCGGCGTAGTCGGGTAAAAAGGAACCTCTGTGCAAAATTTCAGCTTTCTAGGTTTAAAGGTTTGGGCTGGGCGTTGATGAGTCAGTCAGTCAGGACTTCTCTTTTATTTATACAGATAAAGATAATATGTAAAATGTTTAAATCTGAGCTACATTGCACAATATTTTATTTTTGATTGATTCACCATTTTATAAATTACTAGCAAAGTGAGATTATCACGTTATTTTCTGACGACTGACTGACATTTTTATCTGCTTCGCTAAAAACATACAAACTAAATCAGATTGAATCAAAGCACGTGTGAGGAATGTGTGATCTTACTCAGAACTACACAATCAATCATGCTAGCCTTTTCCCAACTAAGTATGTTGGGGTCGGCTTCCAGTCTAACCGGATGCAGCTGAATACCAGTATTTTATATGGAGTGACTGCCTATCTAACCTCCACAACTCAGTAACTGGGTAATAGGTACGATACCCCTTGGTAAGACTGGTTGTCAGACTTGCGGTCTTCTGACGACCCCTAACGACTGTCAAAGATGCCCGAGTGACAGCCGGGACCAACGGCTCAAATTGCTTTTCATGGCACGGAGGAGTCTCGCTATGTAAAGATGGTCACCTATCCACGGACCAACCTCGGCAAGCGTAGCTTAACCTGATGGATCGACCCGTGCGGCTGTTATTACTTAGCCACATGACTTGCATTTAATTTTATTATTGATTCCGTCTCGAATAGTAACGATTTAGTATTGGGAACTTTACACGGCTTTAGTCTCAAGCACACCTGTACTAACTCCGGCTCCTCAATGTCTGAGTCTTCATCAAATAACTCCAATAAGTTTGTTCCCTTCTGAGGCCTCGGTCGCATGAACGGATTTTGTATCAGCGGAGGCCGAGGCTCGATGAACGACGGAATGGTTCGCCTCGACTCGTCGTTGTCGGAAAATCGTTGTTCTAACATTTTCTTATCCTTAGTAATAAGTTAAGCATCAGGCACCAGTTTAGTGTAAAATAATTCATAAAACAACGAACGAAATTACAAAACAAACGCCAACGGTCGGTTTCGGTTCAACTTTTGAAATAATTTATCACAGACGAAGAATTTGATGTTTTCATTTTCTCAATAAATAAAATAAAATGACATAACGTCACGCTTTGTTCCCCGAAGGTTTGGACAGAGGTTTAAAAAGCTATATACACCCACTTTTCGCCAGATATGTTTTAGTCCCGCATGTATTATAGGGCGAGCCTATTGCCTTCAACCGGGCACAAATCCAGACTCCGGGCTACTAAGTAATTCCTGATAGAAAAACCCAATGGCACGTTGCCCGACCTGGGAACCGCCCCCAGGACTTCGTGCTCAGCAGTAGCACTTGCGAATACTATAAATCAAAAAACTTTTTTACAAAAAAAAAACAACCGACTTCCAAAAACAACACTACAAAGTGAAAAATAACTTTAATTTTGGAAGTCGGTGTCTAGTTAAATGTATTTTCGTTTTTTGCCACCGACTTCCGAAATTAAAGTTAGACTTCCAAAAACAACACTACAAAGTGAAAAATAACTTTAATTTTGGAAGTCGGTGTCTAGTTAAATGTATTTTCGTTTTTTGCCACCGACTTCCGAAATTAAAGTTATTTTTCACTTTGTAGTGTTGTTTTTGGAAGTCGGTTGTATTTTTTTGTAAAAAAGTTTTTATTTTTCACTTTTTAGTGGTTCACATGTGCTTACCCCTTCACAGCGTACTGGCGTGATGTTATGTTATGAACTGGTGTAAACAACAAACAGACATGAGATTTCAGCAATCCCAGTCCATTTGCTATCATTTATTGAGGAGTTCCGTTGCCTATCTCAGAAGTTCTGCATCAGATCTTCACCAAATTGAAATGGGACCACTCCAAGAAAGTACTCTTCCAAAAACTATCCAAATCGCTTCAAGTGTGCCTATAAAATTGGAAGAGTTCTCTCTATTTCTCCAGGATCCCATCATCAGATCCTGACTTGATGATCATGGGACATGGGAAGTATACCCTTTCAAACAATAAAAAAAATCCTAATCGGTCCAGCCATCTTCGAGTAATCGGGGAACATACATAAAAAAAAAAAGGTTCCGACGAATTGAGAACCTCCTCCTTTTTGAAGTCGGTTAAAAACCGCGCGATATCTAGTCACTGACGGAAATAGGATACCCTATAGAATTACAGTTTATACATCAATTGCACCATAATTGCGTAATACACTACCAATCGCAATCAGAATCATTTTGAAGCAAATTGCTAATCCATTGCTTCATATGTTAGAAAAATTTGTCTGCTCGACAACGTAAATAACGCAATGAATGTTGTTGAATTGTCAAAATTAATCCGATTCCGTTTGATAGTGTGTTTTGCAATTGCCCCGCTGTGCGCAAATATTCAAAGTATTCATTTTCGTTACTCAACAAAACAACGCATATAAATAATTTAATGTTTTGTCAACACCTCATTATCACAACGCTTACACATTAAGTTTAATGTAAACACTATTGTAAATACTTGTTTTTACATCCATTACGACTTGTTTACTTATAGATACCTTAATTTAAGGTGAGTCGGATCTAAGAGCGTTACTGTTTCTTTGCTTTGTGCTAAGAGGTCTTTATTCAGGGAGAGATTAAACCTGAGCAGAGTGACCCTGACCCCCTTATCTAATAAATTATTAGGAACTGGAACAGTTAAGTATATAGTTTAGACAGACGTTCGTTTCCGGAAGTGACGAGATAAGGCAACTGTGACAAGATATAGTCTGTTTGTATCAGGATTTGTATGTAGGTAAGTGGGTCTGGTTCAAGCGTGGAACTCAAAAGTATAACTTATATACACTCGCGAGCAACCAAATCAACTCATCCCCATAGAACCCGTGCATAGGTATATAGTAGTTTTTTTTTTCAAAAAGTAATTTTCCCATTTTTGAATTCTTACCTAAGTATTTTTTTTTAATAGCCAGACGTTTCAGCTTTAAGATGGTACCATAAGTATTAAAACGGGTTTCTTTGTTTTCGAGTAATTGCTATTTGAGTCGAAATGCATGATTAGGAGTTGAGTCGATTTGGTTGCTCGCAAGTGTGGTTTGCAAAGCGAAGAGAAAGAATATTTAAATACAGATTTAGTGGTCTGTAGTAACTAGTAGGTTCTATGTTCTATGTGGGGGGGGGGGGGGGGGGGGGTTTGGTTTAGGTAAGTAAGTAGCTAGTATTTGGCCTGTATCCACCCTAATTGCGTAGTAACACACTTTCAATCACAATCTGAATGATTTTGAAGTATATTGGTAATCTATTGCTTCATAAGTTCGAAAAATTTGTCTGCTCAGCAACGTAAATAACGCAATGAATATTGTTGAACTGTCAAAATGAAGGCCATTGCTACTGTAAGGGCCTATTTTACGATGTCCGAGTAGCCGCTATTCACCGAATAAATTCAAAAATGGAACAGAATTTGTATGAAATTATCTGCCAAGTAAGTTAATCCGAACTTAATCGTAGGTGGTGAAACAGGCCCTAAGTGTGTTACGCAATTACCCCGCTGGATATCTGTAGCTGTCATCGTAACATATTTATTATTTATTTATTTTTTATTTATGTATGACTTTAATAAATAAATAAATAAAAAATAAAATAAATAAATATTAAATATGTTTTTAGTCTCGTACAGCTAGTCTCGTAAAGACTAAAGCAGCCTATGGTAATGACCACAGATCATAGAGTGATGACCCATTATGCGCATTCGGCAAGCTTAGCATGACCGCCATAGAAACAGGTTTTGTCGACGGAAGAATAGACAAAATGGCAGATAGTAGAAATACGCATTCTACCTGTCTAAGCATGGCATATGTAATTTTGTCTATTCTTTCGTCGAAAAAACACGCACGCGCGTCAATTAAGTACCTACCTCTACAATCTTTAGAGGCCCGTTAGAATTTATCACCTCTCTCGTTCACACGTTTTGAAAAATAATTATTATTATTGTTAGTAAATAACACGGATATCTATGGTAAATAATATTAATTTAATGGGTAATTATTGGTCCCGGCTGTCATTCGTGGATCGTGGATCTTTGACAGTCGTTACAGGTCGTCAGTAGCCCGAAAGTCTGACAACCAGTCTTACCAAGGGGTATCGTATTACCCAGTAATTGGGTTGTGGAGGTCAGATAGGCCACGTAAAATACTAGTATTCAGCTGCATCTGGTTAGTCTGGAAGCCGACCCCAATATGGTTGGGAAAACGCTATTAGGCACATTGATTGGGTATAATTATTATAAACACATTTCTATTGTGTTACTTAGGTATTTAATAAAATTAGCTCAAAAACAGATCATATTACTCACTTATTGAACTGAATTTATTAGATAACCCAATAAAAATGTATTTTATTAATTACTTATTAAATTAATATTATTTATTAACAATAATAATTATTATTGTATGAAAAAATACTTGTTTCTAAAAAAGCATCTTTTCATTTAACATTCTTAAAAATTCGGTCCCTTGTGATCGAGAGAGTTGATAAAATGTGACGGGCCTCTTTAGCAATTAAACTTCATGAAACTAAACACCCGTATTACGTAGGTATAAGGCCTGCCATGCTCTGCTCTTGTCAGTTCCTATAACAAGCAATTTATTTAATTGGAATAAATGGAGTTTGCCAACATGGCTCATCCTTGTCATGATGATATGGCGTCGATAACACGCTTCAAGGAAGTTTTCTAATTAACTAATGCTTGGGGGAATGTATGTGAACTGTCATGTTGTCCCACTTCTAACGTGTGGACATTCGATCAGGTTTTTCCTGTACTTAGGTGTACATACAAACTTAGCAGAATTGCGGAAAACCTCAAGGTAACAACCACAGTATAATAAAGTAAGTATTTATCTTCATAGAAAACGGCCGAAACAACGCGCTTCGAAATCTCAGTATACAGTGTGTCTGAGAATGGTGTGGCCAAAATTAAGGGTGTGGTACAGACCATCAAACTGAACAACTTTCTCCCGGGGACCAACATCGTAATCATGAAAAAAAAATCTGTCACCCCATACAAAACCTCAATACCTACTCGAACAAATGTATGGGACGACTGATATTTTTATTTTTTTCGCGATTACGATGTTGGTCCCCGGGAGAAAGTTGTTCAGTTTGATGGTCTGTACCCTTAATTTTGGCCACCACTTTCTCGGACACCCAGTATATACCAGCAGCCTAATAATTGCGTAACACATTATCAATCGGAGTTGGTTTCATTTTGAAACAAATTGCTTATCCATTGCTTCACAATATGTACGAAAAATTTGTCTGCTCGACAACGTAAATAACGCAATTATTGTTTTTGAATTGTCAAAATGAAACCAACTCCGATTGATAATATGTTACGCAATTAGGGTGCTGTGCGCAATAGTTCGAGTGCGCGGCAGTTATGCTTACGCAAAACGCACGCTCAATTTCTATGGCACGGACGGTCTCGTATTTAACTACCGAACGGCCGTAGGTAATTAATTCAAGGTCACTGCCCAGATAAACTACTGCAGCTTTATTATTCTGTGGTAATACTATAAAAGTTTATCAGATTCTATATGTATACATATAGAAAAAAAATGTAAAAAAATGCAGAAAAAAAAAATTTAAATGAATAAAAAAAAAAATGAAAAATGATAATGATGATTTTATGAAATGTAAATGTACCTAGTAAGTAGTGTAATGTATGCAAAGTGTTAACAATCGTGTTTTAAGCTATTTACTTGATTAAAAGCCTTCTGGATACGTATATTTGGTGAGGTTAAATGACTAAGTTGTGATTCACACAAATGTGCAGTTGAAAGTCAACCGCTTATGATAGAGGCTCGGTTTATCCGCATAGCATAGCAGCAGCCACGCCACGGCCACCGTTTGATATTACTGCAAACATGCGGGTTTCCTCATCATGTCTTACTTCATTATTTTATCCCGATGATACAATTTACATACCTTTAGCTAAACATGTTTTTGTTTAATATTATTTTCTTGAATACATTAGAGATCTGAGACAGAGATGAGAGAAAGAGCGTTCATTTGGTGTATTAAGTTACCAGTACCTGGGCGACCGAGCTCTAAAATAGAGAAAAAAATTTTTCCCAGAAATGAGACAGGTAGATTAGAGACAGGTAACTTTCATCGAAATCGTTAGAGCCGTTTTCGAGAACGTGATTGCAAATATATAGGGTGACTGGTAATTAGTGACCGATACTTAAACACATGATTGTGCTCATGATAACAAACAACTTTTACTATGGCATCAAATCTGAAATAGTAAAAAAAATCAGCTGCTCCCTACATTTTGACGAGTTTTGCGGGGACAGCTGATTTTTTTAGCGATTTCAGGTTTGGTCCAAAAAAAAAAAAGAAAAGGTTTGGTCCCATATTAAAAAGTGTTTGTCATCATGAGTATAATCATGTGTAAGTATCGGTCACTAACTACCAGTCACCCTATATATAATATGTAGGTATATACAAATATTGCTCATTTAATAGTATAGGATAGGATTTATTTGTGTTTGTAACGCTTGTTCATCACAGGACGTAATGGACTTTTCTTTTGCCTAGAGAAATGTGTCGAATCATCGAATGAAAAGCTAGAGGGAGGGAGATGAAGACTTGGGGGGCAGTCATTGCTGTGCCATTGTTTCCATATCAGCCAATAGACATGCTAATAGATAAGTAGGACCTATTCAAAACGAGTCTCGGCAGAAAACAGTTTTTGTTCACGGTGTGTTTCAAAAACATTTTTGTCTCTAGCTAATAATACCATACAATAGTTAGGTAGTTTAAATATCTTTACAAATAGTAATAACAAAAACTAAAAGCGTGAATGTTTTTGTTGTTGGTAAGACATAAACTATTAAGCTCTCATCACTACCTTTAATATAACCTCGTGATGAATATTTGCAAAGCTTGACAAAAACCGCTTGGAATGTAAAAACTCCATTTCAGTAAAAATATTTATGTAACACTTATTTTTAGCTTGTTAAAGAGAAATAGCTCTCTTTGCCAAAACGTAGCAAGTATAGCGAAATGTTAGCGTTCGACTAATTACGTCATCTCGTCGGACATAATCCAATTTTCACAAGCACATTCATCTCATTGTTTCTGTGTATGTATGTGTAAAAATAATATTGACTTTCCATAATAGCACAATAAAAAAAAAAAAAAAATTATTTAATAATAAAAATGTTTACAAAAAAGTGTACATTTAGCCAAACAGTAATACAATTTTCCTATACAAATAAAGTTCCTAATAATAAACTAAAGCTAAAATATTTTTTATTACTGGTGCAAGTAATGATGGTCCGGAGTTAGAACAATAGGTAGCGACCCGCCCGATCTAGGTTTAAACAAACCTGTGTTTCAGGCAACAATACCTACTAATTGCTAGCGGTTACTAAGGGAACTCTACATGTACCCGGATAGAAATCATTCTATCCTAATTGCGTAACACACTATCAATCGGAATCAGTTTCATTTTGACCGTTCAACAACATTCATTGCGTTATTTACGTTGTCGAGCATACACATTTTTCGAACATATGAAGCAATGGATTAGCAATTTGCTCCAAAATGATTCAGATTCCAATTCATAGTGTGTTACGCAATTAGGGTGCATGTAAAAGTCTAACTTCCTGCTAAATTTCATAAGAAAATATTCAGACAATAATGCGTGATTGAATAACAAACATCCTAACTTTCACATTAGGTCAATAAGTATTAATTGCAGAATTATGTATCAAGCAATGATATTATACTTATGTAAAAGTAAAGTAAAAAAAAGAAGCACGGTTATTAAAGTAACATGTTTTTTAAAATGTCATTGTCAAACCTCTGTTTCGCACATGTTGCAATTTTGGAATACAGCTATAGAGTAGTCGTTCTTTACATATGCAAATAAAGTAAGTTTGAGGTCAATGTCGTCGCTATGCCACTCCTAATTATATACATAATAATTAGGATTTGCATAGCGACTGTGAGGCAATGCTGTTGGTTCAGTCGTCCAGTTACGGAAAATGTCAGTATCCATTATTTTAATTTTGATGCAAAAACAATCTAAAAAAATTAATTTGAATGTAGAAATTTCTAAACATAGTTTGCTGAACATAAAGTGAGAAATAAAAAGATATAGGGTAGAGTGGGAGAATTGAGAACGGCGGGTAATTGGGAATAGCTAGGTAAGTAATACTTTCCCCCGCACTACACCGCTCCGCAACGCAACCGTGCAACAGACGCGTCTAGCCTAGCGTCCCTCAGTGCGTACCTTCGCGACAGTGAGAGTGAAAGGTCCCACGCGCGCTATCACGGTGAGTCGAACTATTTGTTTAGCATTTCTGTTATAATTTTTGTCGTGTAAGTATTATAAGTATAACAGATGTAAATATGATATTTTTGAGTTTAGAGACACCGTATTTCCTTACAATCATGCACGTTTTATCTATTTTAAAACCCCACGTGCTTTGAAGGTCATCAAAAATACTGTTATGAATGAACGTCATTTTGATTTACATTTACTAATTCGGGTAATTGGGAACGGCATCAGGCGGGTAATTGGGAACGTTCTCAATAACCCCATTTGTTCTTAATTATCCCTAGTGCTACTGGTTGATTTTGTAAAAATGTTTTAACCTTACAAATTGTTTTAAATGCCTCGAAATTACGTACGAAAGACTGAAATAAAATACCAAATTGAAGATCTACGCCATGCAATCGAAGATGTCAGAAATAAGAAGCTTACATTTACAATTACCCCATACCGTTCCCATTTCCCCCGTGGGATGATCTCATTTACCCCATAGGGTATCGGGTAAAAAGAACAGCAATGTTTTCTGTTTTCGTTCATATTTCTTATATACATCGATTTTTAAGATTTTTTCTCACTAATAATTAGTTAAATAAGCACAGTTAATGTTGCAATAAAAGTTTTTTCTATTATTTTTGAGAATTAGTAGTTAAGTGTTCCCAATTCCCCCACTTTCCCCTAAGTAGAATGCAATATAGTTTCATGGAAGACTGCAGATTGTGGGTTCTTTCACTGCTCTACATAGTCTACTTACTATCTACACACAATGACACAACGGCAACGTAACGATGATGAGGAACTAAGCCATCCAAATTTTCATGCGAGTGGTTACTTGTCCTTGTTATACCTATGCTAGCTTATGCCCGCGGCTTCGCCGCACGGATGTCGGAAAATATCCCACGGGAACTTACTACCGGGATTTAAAATAGGTATACCCTAAGTGCAAGCTATCTGGGTGCCAAATTTCATCCAATGTGGCGCACGCCAGTAAAGCTAGTCGGCATCAGATTTTTCTGACAAAGATGTCAAGATGATTGCTGAAGACAGCAATCATCGTCATATTTCAGCCAATTTACAAAAAATCTTAATTAATTTTACACCTAAACTTTCCTTATGAAATACTGCGTTCATTGGTGAAAGCGTATGAAAATCCGTTCAGTAGGTAGATTTTGAATTTATCGCGTCAGACAGATAGACAGAAAGACGTGGCGGGCGGGGGGACTTTGTTTTATAATATGTACCTAGTAATGATTGCATGTGCGAAATATGATGATGATTTAGTTGCAAAGGTCAGGGCTAACAACTAAACAATCGGTTAGCAAGTATGGGTCTCTTTGACAAGTGATTAGTACAAGCGTGTAGGTACTTCAGACTACCCTGATTACATATTTAACTATTTATGTAAGAATATTCTTAACTCGTATTCAACATTCTAGTTACCTATAAGGAATCGGGTAGGTAACCTTCTCAATTTTAGAAACACGAAAGCCTCAATATCTCAACATATTCCTCTGCTAAATGTAGTTTTCCTCGACTAGAAATCGTGGATTAAACGCAGCGATACACTGTCCACCGCACCGTGAACGGGATTTCAACGAGAACGAGATGACGGCACCGCAGTAGCGACAGTACATTTTCTATGGCCGGATAATCTCGTTTCTCGTTGACGTCCCGTTCCCAGTGTGCGGTGGACAAACAGTCTTAGACATCGGGTAAACCCCTGAGAGGTTCATTCGGCGCAACTCGCTTGCATAATTGATGTCATTCAGGAGCTAGACCACCACCTCTTAAAGCAGTATTATTTTAATCTTACATGAGTGTGGGAAAGAGATGGAGCTAGACGTCCTGTATAGCTCCATCTCTTTCTCACACTGAAGTAACATTAAAATAATACTGCTTTAAGAAGTGGTGGTTGGCCCCCAGGTCATCATATACTTGACACACGATGCAGCCATGAGATGGTGTTAGGTTAGTAATAGTTACACAGTAGCTACAGTACCTACCTTCAGTCGGCTATAATTATGACAATTTTAACCTTGTAAAAAGTGAATACAGTTTCTCAAAAGTGGTCAGGTTTTGATACACAAGGAGGCACATTATAGAACCCTGCACAAATATCTAAATCGTTTCGCTATTGGTCCATAGACAACTTCCCATACACATTTGCCCAGTCTCCTTAGAACCTATTGTTATAATGAGAATGGAGTACCATTAACGACCGACGTCAAGTCAAAGACAACTGGATAACGAACGAGTTTAATGGGACAAAGTCAGCCTAAATAAAATATAAGTGTTTCTTTCTTTTCTTTTAAAAGTGTCAACGTTTTCGAAAGCGAGTATCTAGTAGGTACGAGTTTTTCGAGTTCCTCTGCTTCTGAACTAAACCACTTTCAGCCAGCTAGCTGTAAGAAATGAAATTGGAGCACGCACGCTTAGGATTACCGTCAGTCTTGCGTGGGTGGCATTGGAGTGATAGGAAAATTGGATAATTGACAGCATATTAGACTTTCCTTTCAGTTAAAAGAAAAGTTTCAACGACAAGGTTGAATCACTTTGAGACAATTCAATTACATACACAATTTAGTTACATTTGACATTCAATTACATAGGTACCTATTTTTCGATCTCAGAGTACATTAATATTTGCTGTGGTTCGATCTTAGTAACTATAGGTATTAGTTTAGATCGAGGTTTGAGGGCCCGCCCCGCCTTCGACCGGAACAGTTTTTACGACTTCCTTGACATTAACCGGCTCAGCAATTATACCACACAATATCATGTTTTAATTATACACAATATACACATAAACCTTCACCGAGACAATTCTATCTACCTATTTTGCAAACAACTTGAATTAAATGATGGTGAAGTCACCATCAGCTCCACTTCACCATTATGCATTGTGACGGACGAGCATAAATTGGTAATCGAATCGCAACCCGTGAATGAAATACTTATTATTGAGTAGTTCCGATGGCCTTATGTGGTCTTTATCATCAGTTCCACTTCACCAAATGGTGCTTTTCGAGAGCAAATGCACAAGTTACTATAAAAAATACCCAAATCTCTATAGGTGTGCTTATAAAATTTGAGGGTTTCCCTCGATTTCCATGGGATCCCCTCATCAGATTCTGACTTGGTACCAATGGGAGCACCTCGAGAGCACATACCCTATCAAATAAAAACGAAATTTCAAAATCGATCCATAATTGACAGAGAAATCGGTATACAATATAAATAAAAAAAAATAAAAATAATATACAGGGTTACAGGTTAAGTCGACCTATTCCCTTTAAGGGCATGTTCTTTACATTGTTTCTGATTGATTTGGCTATGAAACACCCTATCCTAAATCTAACCGTTTTCGAGATATTTGAAATTAATTGTTTTTTATAAAAAATACCCGATTTTTGTCTATCAGCTCAGATATTGTGAAACGTGTAAGTCTTATTATTACTGTTATTTATTTTTTACATGTAAAATAAGATGCTTTATGACCTAAATAACCAAGATTGTCCATAAAATTAATAAATAAGTCGTTGTAGATGATTAAACTTTCAAAAAAGTAATTAAAATTTAGAAACCTTAATTTTTGTTTAAGGATATCTAAAAAAAAAATTATGGCACTTGTTTTGCAGATGAGCTTAAAAATATCTACGTTTCATCAGCTATCCAACGAGGTATGATAATCTGGGGTTTTATCAAAAATGCAGAGCAAAACTTAATTTCATTGGCTACAGGGGAGGTAAAAAAAATACTAAATAAAACAATCGCTTAGTACAAGATGCTTTTAATAAACTATTAAAACTGTTAAATTTCTAAATTTCGTGTTCGACATGTCCGCCTCTATTTTGCACACATCTTCGCATTCTTTTTCGAAGTCCACTTTTAACAACACCAGTAGTTAAAGTTCTTCTTATTTCATTCGCCGCATTAATTATTTTTTCTCTCAATACCTCAACGGATGAAACTGGGTTGGGGTCACTGTATACAAGACTCTTCATGTGCCCCCATACGTAAAAATCCATGGGGGTTATGTCAGGACTTCTAGCTGGCCAGGGTAAAGGCCCACCTCGTCCAATCCACTTATTTGGATAATTTGTATCCAGCCATTCTCTGACACTTCTCCTGAAATGGGCGGGGCAGCCATCATGCTGATACCACATGTCTCTTATTAGATTTAGTGGTAAATCATCTAGTAAATCACTTAAGTCTCCTCGTAAGAAATTTTCATAGTGTTCTCCATTTAAATTATCAGGGAGAAAATAAGGCCCAATCAAATTATTTGAAATAATACCCATCCACACGTTGAGGCTAAATCTTCGTTGTGACCCCTTTACTCTCTTTTTGTTTGGATTTCTCTGTTCTTTCGGGGCCCAATAATGAGCGTTATGGTAATTGGTAATCCCATCTTTATCAAACTTAGACTCATCTGTCCACAAGATTTTTTTAAGGAAAGTCGGGTCTTCGAAATCAGCATTTAACATAAATCTGCAGAAATCCAATCTTCTCGCAGGATCTCCCTCTTCGATAGCATGTACCGGCGTATAATGGTAAGGGTATAGGCCCGCTGTGTGAACGGTAAACCATACCTTCCATTGCGAGAGTCCCAGAGCACGGGCAACAATATTAGTGGAAGTGGTTGGATCCAATCGAAATTGTTCCACTATCTCATTATTTTGTTCTTCGTCGTCATCAATCACACGTGGTCTTCCCAAGTCTGTACGTCGTCTTGAAACGGAGCCAGTTTCTCGAAGTCTTCGATAAACTCCGTTGAACACGCTCACATCCGGCACTCGACGGTCGGGATAGCGTATTATGTACTCATTGCGAGCATGCGCAGACACACAATTGCAGTATCCATAGCAAATTAGCATGTCAGCATATTCCTCATTCGTGTAGGCTGCCATCTTGAACAGTTCCGTATCACAAGCACAATCAGAATCCAGTTAACACGCACAGTAAGTCAGGAATCAGAAGAAACAGTCCAGAAACACAGCCAAGTCGAATAGAAAACAGAGAACAAAATAATATCGCATCTACCACGGACGAATCACATAAGCAGACTAACAGATTATTGTTGGATAATGATAACCAAACACAAAGCGCATTGTATTACCAAACCGGTTTCTTCACGTTATGTTTCCCACTCACACCTGCACAAAGCGTATAGTAAGGTATCTCGCTCACACTCACCGCATTAACCTTAAAGGACAATAGGCTAGGGTCTACTACCTGGGGGCTCGCAACTAAGTTTTTTCTATGACTGTTTTTTTTAACCCTAGATTATCATACCTCGTTGGATAGCTGATGAAACGTAGATATTTTTAAGCTCATCTGCAAAACAAGTGCCATAATTTTTTTTTTAGATATCCTTAAACAAAAATTAAGCTTTCTAAATTTTAATTACTTTTTTGAAAGTTTAATCATCTACAACGACTTATTTATTAATTGTATGGACAATCTTGGTTATTTAGGTCATAAAGCATCTTATTTTACATGTAAAAAATAAATAACAGTAATAATAAGACTTACACGTTTCACAATATCTGAGCTGATAGACAAAAATCGGGTATTTTTTATAAAAAACAATTAATTTCAAATATCTCGAAAACGGTTAGATTTAGGATAGGGTGTTTCATAGCCAAATCAATCAGAAACAATGTAAAGAACATGCCCTTAAAGGGAATAGGTCGACTTAACCTGTAACCCTGTATACGCGACGAATTGATAACCTTCTCTTTTTTTTAAAAGTCGGTTAAAAAAACACTTGACAACACGCATTAAAGTTGGGTTAGGTTAGTACTACCGGTACTTCTACGTATAAAATCTGGCTTGGCGTGACGTCATGCCCCATTAGTAACCCAATGTATCGCCGTAATCTTTTGAATCCGTAAAAAAATACATGTCCAATATGTTTTAATCTACATGACAATTACGAACAAAAACAAATGTTTAGTCATTTCTGTCCTATTATGTTTCTTGGAAAACAAATTGTATTTTTTAGACAAACATTGTAAGAAGTCTATCTATACGTGTAGGTACCACCTATGTTTGTCTGGTTGATTCTTCATTTACAATACGGCACGATTACCTTTCTTCATGCGCTCTATTTGACCAGCTATGCAGAACTTTATGATACTAATCTGTTTTATTTCTTACCTGGTTAAACACTCCTTTTGCAGAAGAGTATGTTTCACCCTTTACATAAGGCGGTAGTGTGGCGGTGGAGCTAATGCTCCTTAGGAAACTCTGCAGAGCCTCGTACTCATCAGCTTTCTTCGTCTCCTTGCTGACGATCTGCGGCACCTGGCCCTCGCCCAGCATAGCCTCGTGGGCTCCATCACTGTGCGAAGGAAAATGAAGGTAAGCTAGGTTTGGTATACAAAACAAAAGAATACCTGCGATGGTATTTTCTTCATTTAGGTGTATCAGTCCTAAGGGTGCGTTTTCACTGACGCGGAGCGGGGCGGAGCGGAGCGGAGACTTGCAGGAATCGTCCAATCACAGACGAGTCAAGAGACGCGATGAGGATTTCAACCATTATGATTAGTCGATTCCTGCACGTCTCCGCTTCGCTCCGCCCAGCTCCGCGTCAGTGGAAACGCACCCTCAGATTTGCCAGTGCTATTTACATTAGGTACAATAATTACTGTTTTCTCTATAATGGTGGACTTATCTATGGGGGGGGGGGACCACATGAAGACTATCCTATAAATACTGATGCAAGGTGTACGTAATTGAAATAACTGAAAACCTGAAAAGGCATCATCATTATAATCAAACTTTCAGGTTTTCATTTATTTAATTACATCTTATCTGTCGCAGCAGTGGTTTAATTAGCCGTTTAGTTAACAGCCTTACTTATAGTTTTTTATTTAACTAAACGGCGGCCGTTCAAATAGCGGCCTGAATGATATTCAATTATAGGTTGATCATTAATTTAATTATAGTGTGACCAACCACGCGTGAACCAAATTGGTCGCAGTAACTAAGCCAGGACACCATCACGCCCAAATGGAATAGGTTATGGTTAGAACTGTGACCAACCGCGTGCAAGCTGAGCGAGCGAAGCTGGCGGTGCCGCGGCAGCGGCCGGCGAGCACTACTTCCAAAAGCTAGGTGGTTAACTAAACAGCTATTATACGAGTTGGCTGCGACATATCTACCATTAGTGTCTGTATTTACCATAAGTATAGATTGCTGAAATGATAATGCATTATTAGAGCAAACAGTTTCCCGCCCACACTTTGGACACACGAATAAAAAACCGAGCTTTGGAGCTAAAAAAACTTGTTTTGCATCTAATGCTAGATATTTTTATACCTATTACGCACTGATAGATGAGAGAAGGGTAACCTATCAAATCTTACAATTGGAGACTGATATACTCGGTCATTTTAATAATATCATTTCTATTAGCGAATTCCTTTCAGATTGAGCAGCTCATGAGTCAACAAAAGAAACTATTTCGTGCATGTTTACAGTTTACAAGAACACAGCTGATGTTTTATTTTTATTTGCAAATGGCGTAATGTCAGTGCCAAGCGTAAATACAAAGGTTATTGAAGTTCAACCTAGAGCCACGTAACGTAAGGTCGAGATATAAATAAAAATAGGTATAGATATTTCCTTAGACAAAAAGCAGCCTAAGTGTGTCCTTCCCCAGGATTTCATTTATCGCTTTGCCAAATTTTATCGAAATCCGTTCAACAGTAGGCGTGAAAATGTAATGTTTACTTGAGATACAATATTTTACTAACATAATATCGCCTATAAATTAATAAAATAATACCTACTTATTATTTTATTAATTTGTTTTTACTTAGAAACCAATTTATTATATAGTTCGGTAGATGAAGCGAACCTGATTGATTACTATGGTTCGTTACGATCGGCTACCTACTGCATGTACAAGATTTTAATTACATTTATTTTTCATGGTAATTATAAGCAGAATAATTATTTTAAACCAACCGAATACGAATTAGACAAGGACATAATGTGGAACGAAACGATCTTATAGGCTCATGAAAACAGATAGCGATCCAGGTTCAGACAATCATTCCTTTATGTAGGTAATTAAATTATTGATTTACTAGTCATTGGTTAAACTGAACACATCTGAACCGATGACTCTTAATAACGTTATTATGCTTACATCACAAGAACCACAACTGTAGCATGACAAACATTTATTATCTAAGGCACGGCCGAGACTTTCAATCAATGATTGTACACAAACGAAGTCTTTCTTACTAACAATAACAATTAAATCGGACGTTCGAATCTGAACCTTGGTTGTTCACAACTTGTATCAAAGCTCCTATGTATTAGGTGCCCAGGAAACGAGAATCAAGGAAATGTCTCATAATAATGCTCTAAGTAGGAACTGCAGTTTCTACTGAATTAACGCCTACAACACCACAAATTGAACAAATCATTGAAACTGTCGTCATCATAATTTAAATAAAGAATGTGTGAACTTACCTCTGTACTCGAACGACCCTGAACTTCCGTTTAAATTGTATAGCAAAACCGAATATGGTGAAGACCATTTTACTGACACTAACAAAGGTCAGGGCCCTTAGTCCCGACGTCTTGTTCCCGTACTCAAGTGTTGCGACTGGCGTAATATAAATAAAAATAATGATATCAAACTAACCCTTAACCTCTTCCGTACGTTGCAACTTCATTTTATATGTATAGGAACAAGTAGATACACTATGTTGCATAATGTGTGTAAGTGTATTAATCTAATAATCTTAAAGTCCTGCCTTGGAGTTTGCCAAAGAGCAATGGAGCGCAGCGTTCTGGGCGTATAACGAACTGACAGAATACGAAACACCATGCTACGCTCCAAAACAGGGATCCTGGACGTAGGCAAAAAGGCTGCCAAGCTAAAATGGGATTGGGCGAGTCACGTCACCTCAGCCGCGTGCAAAGCGACTGCTGGGCAACAGTGTCTGAGGATGAAGGGCGCCGCCGAGGCCGGGCCAGGAAGAGACGCGTACTGCAAGGGTTGGATCGAGGTGGCCCTGGAAAAGGATGCTTGGAAAGTTTGGGGGAGGCCTTTGCAGTGGGACACTGCAGGCTAACGTAAAAAAAAACTCAAAGCTTAGGTTTGTATGTATCATCATTACATACGTAGCCGTAGTAACCATTGCATGTTTGGACAAAACTCTAATCCTACAATACACTCTTAGTTATTATACGATTTAGAGTGTTAAATAGTTCCGTTGCCGTATAATCTCTAATTCCGGGCTTAGGAGCAGAAAAACCCAATGGTATTTTTTGTTTAGCCGACTTTGCAAATGGCTAAGCAAACCTACAAATCCAATTTTGCAGTTTAGAAGCTATGTTCTAATTTAGATTAAACAGAGGGCCCCTAACTGACTAAAATTAATGACTATTTATTACGAGTATTGGACCTTTGTTCATAATGTAAGTACCTAGTACTTACATCAAATGGGGTTTATGATATCTAGTTATCCGCCGTAAACCTTAATAAAACCTCTAAACCGCTCCTCTACCTATAAAAGCAGTATAATCGGCCACTTTATAACCAAAAGTGTAAACTAAACTAAACTCAACGAAACTCAAGCGACCGAGCATTTTTCTTCGCTATAGAGAGTTTTCGTTATGTGGAGTGGAGAAAGAGAAACAACCAATTATGGAGGTACAACTTTTTCGTCAACACAGATCGCTCAGTTTCCAAGTTTATTTTTCCATTGCATTCCTAAAGACAATGCAATCCAAGAGTCATGTCACACGTGTTCTAACAGTAAAAACCAAGGCGGCTGTTTATGACCTCAGATGTCTTTCTTAGAAATTTCGACACCTCAAAGATTTTGTAGGAGCTAGGAGTCTTTTGTAAACTGGTAACATAAACAGTATGCTGAACATATTCTTCGTAATAGAGAATGGCTGCTGCGCTATAAAGAGTGTATGGGTTTTTAAACCAACCAAATTGAACTAGTTGCTACTTATAGTAAGTTTTACTTTAATATGTCGAAAGACGATAGACAGAGTTTACACTGTAACATAAAATTAATGATTAGCACAGAGTACAGTGAGTGTGTGGCAGACGGATACCACACAGATCAGCCCGTTGCGGTATTTGATTTTGGCAGTTGAGGACTTTTTGCAAGCGTCAATTCGAAACACCAAAACATTGAGAAGATACCTATGTAGGAAGACCAAGGTCTTGTATTACGATGAGGCTTCTCATGATTTTCGAAGCCAAATTTACAGTTTTTCTGTATCTTAAGAATAAATTATTTTAATAACGCCCCTGACATTAATCGTACTCGAGAGCTGACATTTTACCATTCCAGGCATTGTTGCGGAATAGGTGCGCTAAATGCACGAAAATATTCAAAAATATCGTGGCAGCTCTATATTCTTATTAAATGCATATTATAAGGTGGAAATTGCGAAAAAAACAGAGCTGTTCCCTACTATGTTTATATTCGCATAACTCATCAAACCGTAGGGAACAGCTCATTTTTTTTCGCGATTTCAGTTTTGGTCCCATAGTAAAATGATGAGTACAAATGAGATTGTGCGTTATTTAAGTTACACCTTCTGTAGGTAGAGATCTAGAGACATTCGTCTTTAGTTTGTGGATATTTACTGGACGAACCTGACACTTGAAGGTTCTTACAAAAAATCGGTTAGCTAGTACAATTTAAACACGTTGCAGGAAAATTATTCTTGCGTCTCAAGAGGAGAAAAGTTCGAATCTTGAGTTCAAAAACTCAACTTCACTTAATTTGAATTGTGATATGATAACAACGACCAATTCAAAGTCCCTACTTAGGTACATAATGTATTATCAGTATCATAGATATCACATTGTTTATGAAATAAATAAGAGTCATCGTTTTTTGCTCCATACAAGTTTTATGAGCAAACTTGGTGTAGGTAATGGTCATGAAATCGACGAATTCTCCAGCCATACATATTATATTCGGAATATTTATTGATTCCGTTTGTGTAAAAAAAATAGGTGCCATATAAGATTAGGTGCCTACTGTAGAGTAGGCACCTAATCTTATATGGAGTGGTTGTAATGAGGAGCAGTTTGCTACATTATTTATTTCATAAGTAGCAACTGAAGTGCAAAACGTGATCTGCAGTCTGCAGTACGTATGTATTGTATAGTCGTGCCGATTTTACCGGCGCATACTGCTCGCTATAAAATTTTCTCATTAAGTTTTGTATGAGTTGGTTGCTAACATAAGGTTGTGCAACTATACATTGTTGAGTTCTCGTTTAATTTGAATACCTCTAAACCAATCTGTGGGTTAACGAGCTGGACACGTAATACGGTATGTTTACAATAACAGTTTTGTGCAGTCATTGGTGACTATGATCTATTGTGTGGATAATGAGATAGATTCCTTATTTGCACACTACTACCACATTCTATACATCATACAGTCGCCCGACGAAGCCCGAGCTGCATACGAAGTTCGGCGAACTACTAGACTGTGCAGGTACTATTTACACAACTGTCTATTTATTATTAACACGTTTTTATTAGCTTCACCTGTATGTATGTTTGTATGTAGCGGAATCTTTGAACTCGATTTTTACGCACTTTAAATGGACAGATTAATTCGAAATTTTGCACACTTAGCAGGGCCCGATGACAATACAATAATTTAAAATTTTTGTCCCATTGTCTTGATCAGGATCATCAGGATTAAAATTGAAAAATAAATTATAGTTTAAAAAACTAAAAAAAGACGCTTTAATACCATTAAACTGAACTAAAAAGTAAATAATAAAATTTTCAATATAAGAATAAAGTGATAAACGAGAAAATTAATGTCATTGTAAAAAAAAAAGCGTAGGGTGCTTTCTAATTACAGAGTTAGTGTAAGAATGTCGTATAAAGCACCCTACGCTTTTTTACAATGATATAAATTTTCTCGTTTATCACTTTATTCATATATTGAAAATGCGTGTTTTTTAGTTTTTTAAACTATAATTTATTATTGTGAGATTTGTGATTTATCTTTATCTTGCTCGTGTTGGGTCAGATAGCCCGGAAGCATTGATAAACGTTAATATGCGATGGCTATGAGAGTTGTTCTGTTCAGTTAGTTAGATTTTTTTTTTTATAATTGTTTGATTCCTTATTTTGTTTCTTTTGTTAGATGATTAAAATTTACAAAATTTAATATATTTGCGATTTGATACAAATACTGTTTTGTTGTAGTAGTTGCTTGCGATGGTGATATTATTATAATTTGTATTATTGTGATAAATAATGAATAGAGTAAAAAACTTAATACTTATTGTGTAATTTTTATGTTCCGTTGAAGCTCTTAAGTTGACTCAGGATCCAAAATCCTGAGTCAACTGAAGAGCTTCACATATTTGATGTTTGCGTCCAGGACTTCTTCTTTTCGCGTGAGCATTCCGATGTCATATGCCGTGATATCTGTCAAAGATTGCCTCATACTGCATGCGATCCATGGCGAATCTGGGACAATCCCTGAGGAGGTGGTCGAGGCTTTGCGCGGTGTTGTCGTGGCAGGGACAATAATTGTCATCGGCGGTTATTTTGAAGCGACGGAGGTACTGTTTACCGGTAGGACGGAGGTAGTGTTTAACAAGAACTGGATAAGCGAGAAATCTCCAAGTGAGAGTGATAGCTAGGTCGGCACCCTAATTGCGTAACACACTATCGATCGGAATTTGAATCATTTTGAAACAAATTGCTAATCCCTTTGCTTCATTATGATCGAAAAATTTGTCTGCTCGACAACGTAAATTACGCAATGAATGTTGTTGAACTGTCAAAATGAAACCAACTCCGATTGAAAATGTTTTACGCAATTAGGATGCAGGCCAGAAGAGGCTTATACCTCTACAAGTGAGAAACAGAACGCTCTGTCTATACAGACAAGTGTGTCTTCACATATATCATCTATCCTCAAGCCTACTCAGCCTACTGGTAAATCCGCCACTGGTTCTATAACTAAGACTGACACTTCGAGAGTTGAGCGTATTTGCAATTTTTTTATACATCTGTAATGTCCGGGCTACACCAACGGGAAACGCCGTTGGTTATCGCGATGATCGACGTACTTATTATGATGTCGGGGCCACATCAACGGGATATGCCGTTGATTATCGCGATGAAGGACGTAGGCCAAGTGTAGCTTATCGCGATAATTTGACCGAATCTTGACCGATTCGATGTTTATGGCGATGATGGTCATTGACGTTGACATTGCTGTGGCCCCGACATTATGTCGGGCCTAATTACTATACTACCTACCTACTACCTACTCGTACTTAATTATCGTGATAAATTGAGTGGCCACACTTGAACGCCACCACCGAGATATCGCCACGTCAATCGGCAATGTGAATGCAGTTGTAAAATTATCGTGATAAGTTGTAGCTACACCTACGGCCCACGTCCATCATCGCCATAATCAACGGCGTTTCCCGTTGGTGTAGCCCGGACATAAGTGAGAAAAACCGAGCTTAAAAGTGAAAGAGAAAATAAATCGGTCCCTTGAACTTTCGCTGCAGGTGTGAAAAGTGAAAGACTGTAGGTAGGTACCTACTAAGTGGATAAGTGCCTGCCTAGAACATAAAATGCTGTATTGTTCTTAGTTAATTCACTTGGTAGGTATACCTACTTGGATAAAATTCTTAATATAATAGTATTAGGTTGGGGAAAAAGTCTTTTCGCATTACAGTATGTATGAACTTAAAATAAAATATCTTTGGTTAAACTATTTGTATCTGGCTGGTTTTGGTATCATTGAAAGTTTAAATTTTAAAGAACATAATTCCAAATTCTAATTATGAAAATGTGTGATTTTCATTTGTTTTTCGTACTGTCAAGATAAGTGAATCTAATGAAGAAATTCGATACATTTTAAAATTTTACTACAAAAAAGGTAAAAATGCAACGCAAGCTGCGAAAAAAATTTGCGATGTTTATGGACCCAGTGCAGTGTCTGGAGAGTAGCACAAATTTGGTTTAAGCGTTTTCAATCCGGAAATTTTGATGTCAAAGATGCACGTCGCTCTGGTCGCCCTATTACGGATAAAATGGATGCCATTTTTGAAAAAGTGGAGCAAGATCGGCATATCAGTAGTTACGACGTAGCTGAAGAACTGGGAATTGACCACAAAACAGTTTTGGCGCATTTGAAAAAAACCGGGTACATAAAAAAGCTCGGTATTTGGGTACCTCACGAGCTCACTAAAAGAAACCTAATGAACCGTGTACTCATTTGTGATTCTTTATTACGACGTAATGAAACCGAACCATTTTTGAAGAAGCTGATAACTGGTGATGAAAAGTGGATCACGTACGACAAGAACGTGCGAAAAAGGTCGTGGTCAAAGGCCGGTCAGGCTTCATTCACAGACTGTGGCGAAACCCGGGTTAACTCGCAACAAAGTGATGCTGTGTGTGTGGTGGATTTAGAAGGGCATTATTCATTATGAGCTGTTACCACCAGGCAGGACCATTCAGAATTTTTCGATTCTGAACTCTACTGCGAACAACTGATGAGATTAAAGCAAGAAGTTCAGAGAAAGCGGCCGGAATTAATCAACAGAAGGGGTGTGGTTTTTCATCATGATAACGCTAGACCTCACACATCTTTAGCCACTCAGCAAAAATTAAGAGAGTTTGGCTGGGAGGTGTTAATGCATCCGCCGTATAGTCCTGACTTTGCACCTTCAGATTTCCACCTGTTTCGGTCTCTTCAGAATTCTTTAGGCAGTGTCAGGTTAACATCACGAGAGGACTGCCAAAACCACTTGTCGCGGTATTTTGATCAGAAGTCCCAAAATTTCTATAGCAATGGGAACATGTCCCTACCTACAAGATGGCAAAAAGTTATCGAACAAAATGGTACCTACATACTTTAGATAAATGTAAATAATGTATATTCAAAAATGTTTTGAATTTTCTTAAAAAATGCGAAGAAACTTTTTCCCCAACCTATTATATTAAGAATTTTATCCAAGTAGGTATACCTACCAAGTGAATTAACTAAGAACAATACAGCATTTTATGTTCTAGGCAATATATTCTTAATAATATATGTGTTATTGGTTTACTTATATTATGACGTCATTTTATGTAGTATTGCAACATGTAAGTTTAGCAAGTGTTTGATAACGTGACGAAGCAAAAATAACTTCCCGTTAAAGTTTATCTTTTCAGAATTTTTCGTTACATATTCGTCAGTGACAGTGACACATATATAGTTATTACATTCAATTGCGAAACAGAGCTATGAACAGAACTCAGTTTTTACAGTACCTACCTACCTACATACTATGTAGATGATTTATATTCTCATGTAATAAGTAGAATAAAATTGTCTTTGTTATAAAACCTCGAAAAAAAAACAGCTTTGTTTGACTGTATGATGTATACGACTACAAATTCCCAACTGTTTCTAAATAGGTAACTGGTCTTCAGTCTTCAGTGGTTTCTTTGTAAACCATTGATGGTTTACAAAGATTAAAACCTAGATAACATCACCTTTGGTATACCAATGGTCCTCTTTAGCCGAAAGACGTCGGTTTTTAATCAGCTCCATATCAGCTGTATGTTCTACATTGTTGCACTTTTGGCAAGTGACCGTCAAAGCATTAGAAGGCCCGTCTGGAGGTTCCCATATAAGGAGCCTCCGGGCGGACTAAACTCTTGAGTCTTTTAATACTAAATGAAGAAGCAGGAGCTCCTGCTCTCTAGGCTAAGTTGGCTTTAACCTATTATAGTTTTTGCGCTCTAGCATGGTGCGGGTGACATTTGACGATCTGTTCCTTTTCACTCTTGAACGTTATCACGATTTACAATCATGATTTAATATTTTACCTGCACCCTAAATATCATAAACATAAAATACGGATTCAATAATAACTGTAGTAAATATAAATCATCCTGCCAAAATGTTATTATCTACAAATAAAATCAAATTTAAAGAAAAATGAAGCAAAGTGATAGGCGTGTAACGTAACGCCATAGACATGTTTAGTGATGTGATGTATTGCTATTATGGGTTTATAATTTTTATCGATAGTCGATATTTTTTATAGAAAAAGAAGTTTACTGTATGTATTTTTCAATTTTTGTTGTTAAACATCTATAGAGTTAAATTAGCCGAAAAAATTATACCTTCAAAAAACTTTTTTTTAAATAAATACCGGTAGTGCTTTGAATGTGATTTTTTAATGTTTTGTATTAAATACATATTTTAAAATAAATTTCATAATAATATGATATATCAAAGACATTTTTTAAATTATTAGGAGAACGTGATTTTTGCTGTATGAATCGTTATCGATAAAATTGAATTGTGCATATTGTCCCTGACCTAGTCATGCCATACTGACATGTGTCACCCGCACCATGCTAGAGCGCAAACATTATAGATGTTTTGAACGTAATACATATACATATAACAGCGGTTGCAGCTCCAGGCTGAATTTTAATTTCTAAGTAGGTACCATGCCTACTAGGTACCATGGAACTAAATAATATATTGTTCTGTGGGTACTTATGTTAATCTGTGTCTGTACCTTACTTATTGTTGCTAACCCTATGGCCTCTGTCTGAACTGTGTGTACCTAATATTACGCATTTCTGCTTTCTTTTGAAATGAAGAGGTTCAGAAAATAACCATAAAAGATTTGCCCTTGCCCTAATTATGAAAACCAAATCCGTAGGCACGAAATTTGTGTTTTTTTTTTGTTTTTATGGCTTTATTAATTATTTTTGTTACGATTTTTCCTGTTGGTTACATGATTTGTTTCATGCTATAAACGACGTAGGACAAAGACGAATAACTTTTTTACAAAAAAAAAAAAAAACAACCGACTTCCAAAAAAATACTACAAAGTGAAAAATAACTTTAATTTCGGAAGTCGGTATCTTTGGATCTGTATTTTAGCTTTTTGCCACCGACTTCCGAAATTAAAGTTATTTTTCATTTTGTAGTATTTTTTTGGAAGTCGGTTGTTTTTTTTTGTAAAAAAGTTTTTTATTTTTCACTTTTTAGTGGGGCAGTCTGTAATTTATCTAGGTTACAATAGCCTAGTGTCAACTGCTCATCACCTTTTATAAAATACTGCTTTACCCGATACAAGGACGTTAATTGTTGAGGAGTTCTCCCAGTAAGGAACCAGGAGAACTGGAACTGATGGTGAAATCACACAGCTCCACCCCAACATATGTATTGTATGAGCATAAATTGCTTAGCAAGAATCGAATCGCAACCCGTTAAATACGTATTATTGAGTAGTTCCGATGGCCATCTGTGGTCTTCCTCATCAGTTCCACTTCACCAAATGGTGCTTTCCGGGAGCAAATGCACGAGTTACTATAAAAAATACCCAAATCGCTATAAGTGTGCCTATAAAATTTGAAGGTTCCCCTCGATTTCTCTGGGATGCCATCATCAGATCCTGGTTTCCTTATCATGGTACCCCCCTTGGGATACCTCCTTTCCAACAAAAAAAAAAATCATCAAAATCGGTTCATAAACGATGAAATTATCCGCGAACACACATAAAAAAAATAATATATATATTATGGTCGAATTGAGTAACCTCTTTTTTGAAGTTGGTTAAAAACTAGGCGAGCTATTAGATGTATGTTAGGTCATTGCGAGCGACGCCAACATTAACGATGACTATTTTTCCGCCCCGAGGTACCTTCCTAGACGTGGGCGATACCCGAGTAGGTAATTGCTTATATTTCTTCATTATTGATTTCCCGTTTTCAGTCTAAAAAGACACTGGGAAGAAACTATATTTGTTTTTTTTTTTACTTTTCCCATTATTCGAGCTTTACATCGATTCATTTTCAACCGATTTCAAAAAAGGAGGAGGTTCTCAATTCGGTTGTATTTTTTTTTATGTTTGTTACCTCAGAATTCCATCATTTATAAACCGATTTGGAAAATTCTTTTTTTATTTGAAAGGATATACTTCCAGATTGGTCCCATTTTTATCAAAATCCAGTTCTGATGATGGGATCCATGAGGAATTGAGGGAACTCCTCAAAAATGATTGGGATACATACAGCGATTTTAGTATTTTCATCAACAAATCAAGCATTTGCATTCAAAAGTGGAACCCCGTGGCCATCTGTGATCTTCTGCATCAGCAGAAGATCACAGATGGCCACGGGAACTTCTCAACGGTATTAAGTATTTTACGGGTGGCGATAATATATCTCGATTAAGATAGTTAAGCGACTCTGACGAAGCTTTAAATGGTTCTGATGAAAATGGTACCATCGAACCGATTTGATGAAGAAGCCGGAAGGTAGGCACCGGAACTCAGTAACAAAACAATGTATTCTAGCCGTGCTTGGGCTTATTGGAATTGTCATGAGGTGCACTTTGGCTATAAATGATTTTAATGGTAATTATATGCCGCTTCAAATTGCGCTACTTGAGTTGTATGTTATGTGTGGCCTTGATTGTCAGAAGTCAGATTTCGTAGCCTCGTTATCTCCGTCAACATAAAACTACGCCTTCCAAACTTATATATATATATTTGTCTATTTGCAAAGTTTTATTTGAGATGGTCGCATATAAATATCTTCAAGTTCTGATGATTGGCTTTTGAGTTAGCTTCCATACTTTAATAATACGCATTTGTCCCACATAGTCTATGTGAATGATGCTCTAATTTATTTTGCAGAGTGGTATTCGATGTGTGGGGTAGGCACCACTAAAAAGTGAAAAATAAAAACTTTTTACAAAAAAAAAAACAACCGACTCCCAAAAAAAATACTACAAAGTGAAAAATAACTTTAATTTCGGAAGTCGGTGGTCAAAACTGAAACTAAAAAATAACCAAAGACACCGACTTCCGAAATTAAAGTTATTTTTCACTTTGTAGTGTTTTTTTGGGAGTCGGTTGTTTTTTTTTTGTAAAAAGTTTTTATGATGTCTAAGGTTGACGTTTTTGAAAACCTATGAATAGCATATCATGAATTTGTCGCACATCTGGAAGTTTAGTTTTCGATAGTTTAGTTATTTTTGTGAATTAAGTCGGAAGTCTTGACCTTTTGGAGTCAGAAGTCATCTTCTAAGACATTCTCCTTAGCACAGGTTTGTAGCAGAGCAGATGACGCTGGCAACTGATTGAAAATCGTAGACATTAAATTCTAATATCAGAAACCTCGTAACGATCAGGAGCCAAAGTTTTGGATAGCTACTTATATTATTTATTACAATTAATAACATTGTTCTACTTCAAGGCACGCACCTTGAAGTAGAACAATGTTATTAATTATACCTACTTACTTATTGCTAAATTGTCAAAGTCCTCTACGTAGCTCCTGCTACGTAGGCTTCCCGTTTCTTTTACTCATCATAAACCGGTTTAATAAGCCATCAACCCCCCCCCCCTCTCTGTAAGGTTGTGGTGAGACCGACGCGACGCTACTTTTTATCCTCAAGTGATTCTGATACAATGCAATGCATTCTTTTTGTTTTTCGTTGAAATAATACATCTGAAGCTTACGCAAGCACCTAATAAGTACAGATAGTTTCGGTTTAATTTACATCTTCTTTATTATTTAACTCGGTCTTAAATCCAGATACTAATTTTAGTTACCAGAGAAAGGTAGACCAGTCAAGGACCAAAAAAAATTACAACGGGCTGTGAAATTGGGATCAGCGTCTGCTCGACCGTCTGATTAAAACAGCACCCTAATTGCGTAACACACCATCAATCGGAATCGGTTTAATTTTGACAGTTCAACAACATTCATTGCGTTATTTACGTTGTCGAACAGACAAATTTTTCGAACATTTGAAGCAATGGATTAGCAATTTGCTTCAAAATGATTCAGATTCCGTCGATAGTGTGTTACGCAATTAGGGTGCTGATATTACAAGAAACTTGAAACTCTACTGGTATTTTGGGGTTTCAATAAATACCTTTAAATACGTAGGTGAGTATATATTTTTACAATTAACATTTTAATATGTAGGTAAGTACATAGTGTAAAAAAAACATTGCTATTGAATTCAGAGTAAAATTTGGAGCACATTATCTTGCTATATGCTCTTTCTGTAACTAGGTAACTAAATTTAAATAATGACAGACAACAATAGCAAACAGAACAGAACCGACATAAACTTTAGTCTAGAAATTTATCGTCAAAAAATAAGTAGGTACGAACAATAAGGCCAAGTTTCGATCACTGATGCGTTTATGAAGTCAACGAGGAGTCAACTAGCTATTGTTTGCGAATTGCGATATTCATTGAAGACCAGCAACGTTTATTTACACTGCCCGGAGACAGACAAAATAATTACAAAGATACATCTTAGTACGAAAAGAAAGTGTTTGCAAAAAACGTAAACAGTTTATACGATCGAGAATGACTAAGCACAAGTTTGCGCAATCTTTGATTCGTTGTGATTCCTAACGTTTTTGCTGCTGGAGCATTTTATGGCAGAGAAAAAGGCCTTGTAGATGAATACGTCGTGCTGGTCGTGCATGTTATTACTGGCAGCCATTATTATAATCTGTTGCCCTGTAGGTAAGCACCCTCATCAAGCAACTACAATGGTATTGTGATACCTTCCTATTGATAATCACGTTGGAGAATGTCAGATGCCAACTATGCCTCCAAGGCCTCAATCATAATTTTTGCCTCAAATTGAAGGTCTGAATATCAAGTGATGGTCATAATCGTTAAATTAACTCTTTACCTCATTGATGTATAAATATATCAATGGTTTACCTACATTGAATTCTCTTCATTTTTCTGAATGATGAAACTTTTGCTTAGATCATAGATACAAAGTAGGTACAGGACAGGTATCAACATTTTATTTATTCATCCGAGTAAGGCTGTAGAAACCTATTCAAAATCAAACGCATCGATGACATTTGCATTTAAAATTAGAAAGAGCCAAACAACGACATTGTGATAGAGCTATGAAAGTGTTTCAAACGTACTTATAGGTATGTACGACCGGTTAATTATTTTTTCAAAGTGAGCAATGAAGAGTTAATTTGGCCTTTTGCTATGCACGAATAGCAAATTCATGAATTAAACTAGGTCTTTTTAGTATATAAATACAGTTTCAAGCATGAATTTAATTATGTAGGTACGCTGTACCTGTTTATAATTATAGTTATCGATATTGTGAATATGTTCACTTACCTCTTTTTCTTATCCTTCATGCTGGAATTATATTCACTTACAACGAAAACTCTTAAAGATTAATACTGTTAAAAAAATGTTCTTCAAGTGTTCACTTAGTATTTAAAAATTCTACTAAAAATAGTGTCTCGTAAAAAACATGTTGGATTTACGTTTACAATACAGCACCAAAAAGGCCGGTTTATTTTGTGGTCTCGTGAGAATACTTCAAAACATTGTGAATGAAACGATCGATAGTACGTGCGTGTGTAGGTCGAGAAGCGGAGGCGGTGTGGGCGAGACGACCGGCGGCGACTAGTAGCGGGCGAAGCGCCTACCGACCGACTGATGTGAGCGTGAGCGGGCCAGCGAGCAGCGGGCTCAGTACAGTGCCTCGTGGTGCCCTCCGGAGCGCCGCTACTTACGTCAACATCAATCAATGAACTTCGCAAACCTTGAACACATGCCGCACCGACAATGTAAGCTCAAATGTTCCATGTATGGGTGCGCTGAACGTCAGTTAATCCTGATTAAACACATAGATATTCAGTGCAGATAACACTGATAACGAGTACGACACGTGAGATTTGCTTGTTTATTTAGATTATCCAATAGCAGTAGTATTGAACACAGAGCTTTGATTACCCCCACTGTTTGAACGCAAATATTTATGTAGCGGTCATTAGATTAGTATTTTAATACCTAGTTATTTACCTAATTACATACCTGTGTACCTACTTAATTGCTACTGTTATGTATTGCGTATTCTAAGCTAATGGTTACATTGAAAAGACATTGTGGATGATTAGTAGGTACTTACTAGTCTTAACCTGTAACGCAGGTTTATCCCAAAAACCTATATCAGGCACCAGTCTCTCACAAAGGTGGAATACAGCTGAAGAATAAATGATATACTTACTTACTACTATATATTATATACCTACTTACTTACTTGTAAGTAGGTACAGTAGGTAAGTGCGGGTTACTTTGACTCTAGGGCATAACTTTGGCCCAAATCGAGACAGATGTTTACTGTCATTAAATCCACACAAGGTTCCGCAAGTACGCGTCTATATCACCATCTAATAGTTACCGAAGGACATACGACGTTCGGTTGTGTGGTCGTGACACCGGGCAGTTTATACAGTTGTCTCGATTTGGGCCAAAGTTATGCCCTAGAGTCAAAGTAACCCGCACTAAAGTAAGAGAGAGGAGGGAGGGGGGGGGGGGGAGTAAGTAGTAGTAGTAGTAAGTAGTAGTTACGGTACGTTTTTTTTTTTTTTTAGCTAATATTAATAAATCTACTACAGTCACAGTGGGATATCTGTAACGATAACAAACAGCGTAAACAGTGATAAATTAGGTATACAATGAAAATATGTCCGCCTAAGCATACCTATAAGTTTTCAAATGGTAGGTAAACAATACCTAAGCTTTGAATTAAATAATACTTACTTAGACAAGTTCATTATTCAAATTGATTTACCTGCAGCACAAGCTGCTTGAAAGGATAATAATCCAACTTTATTTCTCTTTTCAGGATCACAGCTTCACTCTATGTTTCAGGACGTTGTTAGCGACATCTTGAAAGACTGAAGCGGAAGTTTCAGTGCGACTGTCCGTGCGAGGAACCTACGAGACAGTCTCTTTAAAGTTCCTCATCGTTCCGGCAGATGTCATAACTGCTATTTAAAAAAAACTGCTGCTTCGTCTGGGTTAAAAACTTACAAAGGAAGTACCTACGTACAGGTTTTCGAGTTTTTCTTTTTTGTAATTTTTTAGAGTGGTCTGCCGGTGGAGCGTCAAAAATTCATCTCTTTTTTTGTAGAGGTTATTTTTCAGTTTTTTTTTGTGACATAAATAACTTCTTAACGTTACTCAAAAAAGTTTTTGAAGCTCCCACCGGCAGAAAAGTCTAAATAATTAAAATCGAGGAACATACAACATGGGGTAGTACACCTATTTTCGAATACCTCTCTGGGCTGGGTATGAACAATTCAGATTTTTCTTTTGGACGTCACTATTTGGACCATCTTGTAAGTATGTGAAGGCTTGACGACTACAATTCCCGTGGGCAAGGTATCCCAAAAAAGTTTATCAACAAGTCTTAGACTATATGGGACCAGGAATGAAACCCTGTGGCAGTCCGTGCACGGAATAACAACATCCAATCAAATCACTAGTTAGTAGATTTGGCAACAGGCAACACATTCATTTTAATACGTATTACCTTTCAGGAACTAAGGATTTTTCTTACTTTGACACGTTAGTTTTTTTCAGGGATTGTTTGAGAAGCCCGCTCAGTCAAAATAAGAAATTTCAGCGGATATAGGAAGTTACGTTTGACCGTTTACGTTTTTTAGCCAGCACGTAATCTACTGGTACAGCAGTGCTATTCTGTACAAATCTTACCGTGAAAACTTAGGTGAAGTGAGCGTGGAGTGAGCTGTCAATAGTGTCAATCCAATCTAGCATTGTAGAATGACAACTCACTTCACCTAAGTTTTCACGGTGAGATTTGTACAGAATAGCACTGTAGTGCTATTCTGTAAATACATCGCCGTGAAAACATAAATGAAGTGATCTTAAAGTGAGCTGTCAATAGTGTCAACCCCTAGCATTATGTGGAATGACGGCTCACTTCACGCTCACTTCACCCGAGTTATCACGGTGAGATGTTTACAGAATAGCACTACTGCTGTACCTTTGTCGAAATTGTCACCAGGCAAACAGACAGCTTGCTTGATGCAATCTTTGCCTTACAAGTCAACAAAGTAGACTTCATGACTCGACGATAAGGTACCCTTTGGCTGCGGAAATAAGTTTAATGATATTTTTTTTTGCCTCGACATAACAAGGAAATGTTTGTTTTAGCATTAGATAAACGAGTAACCTTACCTATGTATGTTGGTACACATTTATTTCCGTATAACCATATGTGCCATAAATCTGTCGAGTTTCGCAACCTATGTATATTAACCTATGCTATCTAGTATTGTAGGTACATAATATTAATTTCCTTTAGCTTCACTTACCATTCAGTGTTGGATGCGCTTAGTAGGAAAATATCAAAGTAGCTACTCAATTAACAAACACTTTTACATAAGTAGCAATTTTTCCTGCTCTAAATATAAACGACTTTGGGTTTTCGAAACTCATTTACATTGGTAGGTAGGTTACCTAATACATAACATATACATAATCAGCCTATAATGTTCCCACTGCTAGGACACAGGCCTCCTCTCTTCACGAAGGAATGTGCTGTAATTCACCACGCGGGCCCAGTGCGGGTTGGTAGATGCTACATGTCTTTGAATTTTTTGGTTCTAGGACATGTCGGTTTCCTCACGATGTCAGTACCTATATGACTGGATAAAAATGATTTGAGCATTAATGATTTTTTTTAATGATTTATGCTATGATATAACATCACGTCAGTATTCCCCGAAGGCATTTTACCGTCAATAATTATCCCAAGAAAAACTGTCGACTCAACAGGGTCCAACTCTATTCCACTAAGTTGAACAATGATAGTTAGCTGCCTGACATTTGGCTTCAAAATTTAATGTGTTTAGTCTTTTTTTCGTTCAGGAGAAGATTATTTACATTAAACCAATGTACAACTTTAGAGACTGCATCGTTAACTTGTTCAAAGTTGACACACTGTCGTTTGAATTTAGAAATGACGGAAGTCTCATCTGCGCTAATACAATCTTGTGATTATCCCTTATGTGATAGATAATGTAAGTCATTTATATAAATTAGAAACAAGAAAGGACCTAGAATTGAATCCTGCGGAACGCCCGTAGTGACCGCAGATCGTGCAGATCTCTTGCCATCAGCCCTCTGAATTCTGTTGTTCAGATAAGAAGTCAGAAGGTTGAGGACCCTGTCCCATATACCATAGTGGTAGTTTCCCGATGAGTGTATCATGATGTACGCAATCGAAGGCCTTAAGACAAGTCGCAGAAAATGCCAAGAGCATCCGGCGACTCCTCCCAGGCCTCGAATATGCTCTTCACTAATTCCATGCCCGCGTGTGTAGTTGAACGACCCTTTGTAAAACCAAATTGTAGTAAATTATGTCTATTGAAATGACCTAGTAACATTTGTTTTAAAATCAATTTTTCAAAGATTTTGCTCAATGTAGGTCATATCGAAATATGCCGAAAATTCGTGGGATCAGATTTATATTGTACAGTACTTAAAGTAAGTAGATAGGACACCCAAATTTTGCCAGTAGGTAATGTTTAGGTCCCATTTAATTGAGTGGCGAGCCAATCGTTATAAAATTAGGTACAAAGCTAGACTCCGGGTTTGCTATTGAAAAACTAAAAATAATACTTGAAACTATGCATAGCTACAGATATACTGTTTCTACCCTACCAAAATTGGTCAACGCTTATAAAGAAATATTACTTAAAATATTTTAAAATCTCAATATCACTGCCGATGCCGATCTTCCTGGGGTCGGACCCAGGCCTCCATCATCACTGCATCCATAGCAGCTGCCGTGGTTACGTACGACCACTAGAAACCAACGGGACAGACTAAAGGAATGGCTTGTTTAACAGTTTAATCACAATGCCTTGCCTGATTGAGTTTGACGATCAGCATCGGTTGTTTTGTTATGGTCGTCAGCGGGAAGGACAATTCCGAAATTAATCAATGCCCTCAAAAAATGCGCAACGTCCTTTAGCAAGCGCCAATCTTCATGCTTCGTTGGTGTGACTAATTGAACCTCAAGTATTAGATGGGTATTTTGGCGATACGGCCATCTTAGCCGTTTTTACATCAATATCATCCGGTTCTTTTTCAGTTTATTTTAAGTGACCCATTGATGCCTCGTGACTGTATTGAAAGCACGTGTTTAGACTTCAATTCAATCATGCGAGTAACAAGCTGCTGCGATTGCGAATACCTATCACGTGTTCCGAATGTAAATGAACAGATACGGGATACACTAAAATTTAAAAACATACATACCTACATATATGTAGGTAGGTTACTAGGTAAAGGTATATAGGTAGTAGTATTTATCGGTTGACTAGAATCTCAGGTAGTAATAATTTTATCAGACATTGCAGTTGCAGCGATAAGTAATTTTCAATACACTTCCTCGAAAACTGGTTGATATCGCACTAGGATTAGGTTCACAATGCAATTATTTCACACGCATGCGATTTTAATTTTCCATCTCATGTGCGGGAATAAAAATGCCACAGATAACTTAAACCTATACTTAGTCCAAATTGGTTCAATGCCTCTATTCACACCGTCTCTATTCGGAGGTGAATGTTTTTTTTTAAATCTCGGCAAAGAGATATGATGCGTCTTTACGGCGTTAATATTTTTTGAATATTTAAATAATGTTTATAAATAGAATATCATCAAAAAGCATGATTATTACAATAAAAAAAAAAGTTTATGAACAAATTAATATTAGAATTTTCTATTTTTCATATTAGGCTGTTTATCGGCTTTATACCTACCTTTGCTTCTCCTTCAACCTGGCGATAGCAAAGCGCGGAAAAAAAAAGAAAATTTAAATCATAGTTTCCTAATCATTCATGACAAAAATATTTTTCGTTATTTTATTTTATTTCTTCAAAAGTGTATTGAAAAACGTCGTTTGATACACGTGGACATTTGATAATGCAGTTCTCGGCTCAAAAACAACCTCGCCTACTGCTCGGGTGTTAATTCCGCCTCGAATGCGATAACAAAAATTCTCCACTTGTATCAAAATGTACCACTGTTCTTCTTCACCCTTCTTCAATGTACCAACTATTCTTTAAAAAAAAATTACGGATGGAGCTATTCAGGAACAAACATAGGACCGACTGAAATATATTGTAGATACGTCCACAGTCCTATAATGATGGGCCACTGTCATTGGAAAGCTCTTTTCATGAAAATGGCACTAGGTATCAGACTAATAAAAAAATAAATAAAAAATAAAAATAAATTGTTTATTGATACTAAATACATACACCAATTTGCAGGCTAAAGCGGGTAACAATTGAAAATGTATAGTACAATACATGCTGATATTGATTCCCAAACTAAGCTAGAGCTTGTATTTTGGGAAACAATGTTCAGTCATAGTGATGACATACAATATACTCGTAAATTGACTGATGCTCGAGGACAAAGGTGAAAAATTTGTCGCTGCACGGTGCATATAGTTAATAAATAATAAATAATAAATAGTTAAATAAATAGTTAATAGTTAAATAGTTAATAATAAATAGTTAATTGTTAGGGGAATGAAATTACTAGTTTTCGTTTAAGCTATGGAATTTGTTGTGATTTTACAGGTAAATTGTGTAGAACATTTATTTTCAGGATTTGATCCTTAGGTACCAGCAAGGTAAGGATATCGGTAGGCTCATCAGGTACAGGGTGTTTTTTTTACATCATTCTGTTTTAACTATTGTATAATATTGATGCAATAAAATTCTGTTTCAAACATATTGATACTATTATATGAAATCTTTGTATGTGTTTGTTTATTTAAATTTGAATTTTTAAGTTTAAATATGTGGATTTTATATCTGGAAATAAAAAGATTTAATTTAATTTCATAACAGAATCAGATTGCCTAGTATTTTTCATAAGATTAATATTTTTGATTTGGCTGAGATTTTAGGTAAGTATCAGTAATGAATCAGCGAAAAGATAGGTGGTGTTACATGACGATTTCGTCAATGAACTGCAGGCTTAGATAAGATAAACTTGTCTCGTGTTTATTTCGACGATGGACATCAAAAACCGGCCAAGTGCGAGAAGAACTCGCGCACGAAGGGTTCCGTACCATTGTCTATAAAAAGGCAAAAAAATCATGTTTGTTGTATAGCCTCCTTAAATATTTATTTTATTCAGTTTTTTAGTATTTGTTGTTATAGCGGCAACAGAAATGCATCATCTTCGAAAATTTCAACTGTAACTATCACGGTTCATTAGATACAGCCTGGTGACAGACGGATGGACGGACAGCGGAGTTAGTAATAGGGTCCCGTTTTACCCTTTGGGTACGGAACCCTAAAAACAAATTGATTTCATTAGAGTATAAAATTTTTGCGCCGATTCTACCCTTACATATTACACTTCTGGACACATCTTTTGGCCCACCTTGTATTTTCAGTTTCGTTTGGTCCTAGCTAAAATTTTATATTAGGTCGAGCAAAAAGTTTTTATGCAGTTTTGAACCTGGCACATTCACAATTTCATTCAATAGTCTTTTTTTGAATTTCGAACACAGAATTTAAAGAAACAAAAGACAATTTGGAGCCTGTTTGTTGATATCAAACAATCGAATACTAAGAAAACTTGGTTTTATTGGTTTACTTGGATTTAATTCTTGAAAAAGTGATTGATATCTTTGGTTTTGCAACAAACATTACTTATTCTTAACATTAAGGTGAGGCTCTATCAATAATCTATGGATACTTCACCTGAAGTCGCCGCCCAAGCTGTGGCACTTATTCAGGCCGGACACAGCCAAAGAAACGTGAGTGCTCAACTTAATTTAAGTCGATCTGCGGTCCGAAATGTTTATCGGAGGTACCTAGAGACTGGCGGCTTTGTTCGTCGCCAAGGAAGGCCACGATCTCGGGTCACAACTGAAAGGCAGGATCGATTCATCGTGACGACCAGCTTGAGAAATCGTCACCTTACCTCCATTGAGATACAAAACCAACTTCGCGACTTCCACGGAGTATCTGTGAGCGCTCGAACTGTTCGGAGAAGGTTAAAAGAACGCGATATGGTACCACACAAGCCAGCTAATGGCCCCAAACTAATGGGAGCCCACCGAACAGCGCGCCTTCATTTCGCACGCAGTCATTTAAATTGGACACAGCAAGATTGGAGCCGTGTACTCTTTTCTGATGAGTCTAAAATTGTGTTACATGGCAATGATGGAAGGAAGAAGGTCTACCGACGTAAGGGAGAGCGTTTCGCACAATGCTGCTTTGAAGAGAGGGTTGCTTATGGCGGTGGCTCATGGACTGTCTGGGGCGGTATATCCGCGAGCGGCAAAACTCAACTTGAGGTTGTTACAGGACCACGGCTGCCAACATTAAATGCTGAAAGGTACATTCGTGAGTGCTTAGAACCTCACGTGATACCATACGCGGACTATGTGGGCCCAAATTTCCTTTTTATGCATGATAATGCAAGAGCCCATGCGGCCGGCATCGTCAGGGAATATCTTCGGGATGTGAACATCACAGTTATGGACTGGCCAGCCAGAAGCCCAGACATGAACCCCATTGAGCACATGTGGGACGAGCTAAAAAGACGTGTTAGGGCTCGTCAGCCAGTTACCCAGACGATGCAGGAGTTGAAAACTGCCATAGAAGAGGAATGGGAGATGATCCCTCAAAATTTCATAGAGCGGTTGATAAACTCTATGCCTAATCGTATGAGAGCTGTGGTAGATGCCCATGGAGGCAACACGCGTTATTAAATTAAACCTTTATTTGATAAAACATGTTTTTTATTCAAAAATCAATTGCCTTTAACAAGGCGCATATCCGACTTGTTAGGCGTAGCTCCATGTCGTATGGTATTCTGAATTCAAATTTAAAATAATACGATCGAAAAAGATGGTAAAATGTATCAGGTCTAAAACTGCATCAACAGTTTTTGTTCAATCGAGCAATCATATTTCGGTAGGGGCCATCGAAATCTAAACTCTAAGGTGGGCCAATAGATGTGTCCAGAAGTGTATATACCCTTATATTTGAACGTCGAAAATTAAAATACAGGACCTCCGGTAAAATGTCAATGATTGTATCGAAATATCGAAAATTGTTATAGCAAGCATAAAGGGGCCCACACATTTACAGTCCGCCGGCGGCCGGCGCGGCGGCCTGTTAGTTAATCGCTATAGATCACAGACTCACAGTTCCTTCCAAGGTTTTTGGCTTGGCGACCAATGCCAGCCTATGCGATCCCAGAGTGTTTGGCCTGTTGCCGGCGCAGGCCTGCGTCGACAGGTATCGGCGGACATGCTCTGTGGGCCGGACAGTCCGTGATCTCAAGGCCAAATCGAGTAAGCAGGTAATCGGCCGGCGGCAGTGTTGCCAATTTAGCAACTTTTCTAATTTGGTTATCACTTTAAAACTATAATATAATTCACTACGATGTTATCCTAACCAGTGAAAATAAAAAATAACACATCCTTTTTAACGTAACATTATCACTTTCTGAACTGACACCGAACCTCTATTGAGGCCACTGCCGGCAGGTGTGATGTGTGAAACTGCCCGCTGCCACCTGCTAGTGTGTGGACCCAGAGCAGGTATCGACCGTTGCCGGCAGGCAATAATCTCTGCAGTGTGTGGTCTATGTAGGCCTTGGACGGCAGGCCGCCTGTTGGGACCAGAGACTGCAGGCCAACTGTGTACCTAATATTGGGGCCCTTAAAATGTCTAAGATTGAAATGACGTGTGATTAAAATATCGAATGATTAAAAATGTCGATAGTCAATCATTATACTTACCTAAGTTCAAAATGTTAACATTTAATACACTTAAGTTCATTTTCCCAACAGAATACGTACATCAAAAATACACTGTTTCCAAAGCACGTCGCGTCGTCAAAATAAACTTAACGTCAGGTCGACGGATTTCTTTCTGCAGGATTCTATGTTAGTGGATTTGGTTTCTGCACTTATGTCCTTCATGTGGACCATTGTGCGTGGGCCATGGAACGGGGGTTATTCCAACCAGCCCACCTCCCTCCAGAAGTTTATCAAGTCTCCTGGTCTGTTAAGAACATCTGTGAAAGATCTGGGTGTTCCGAGGGTTTCTGTTCTGATCTGGGTGACGCCTGTGCATTTAAGCAACGGTTTCCGCTGCCTCCATGCAAGCCCTGCACAGAGGACTGTCCGTTATTCCTATTGTGTGGAAGTGTTTGTTTAGTGAGCAGTGTCCTGTGATGGTCGCCGTCACCAGTCCAGGCGTAATAAACGTCTGGTTAGCCTACCATCTAGAGATGGCATAGCCTCCCTGGACCTGGGGGCTTACTATGAGCTCTTATAGCAGGGCTGAAGTTGAACGTTTCCAGTGAGAGAGAGACGGTGCTATAGGTCGTAATAGCTCCGTCTCTCTCTCGCTCACTGGAAATGTTCAACTTCTGCCCTGCTGTAAGAGCTCATAGTAAGCCCCCTGCAGCCCGGTGTTGAGGACCACCAACTCTCCGCTCCTGTATGGGTGAACTCCTGTAGCGACCTGCGTAGCTGGTTGAAGGGGATGGGTACGATTGATTCGGATCCAAAGACTGACGTGTTGGATGCTCTGCTAGCTAGTTCGTCAGCGCGTCGTTACGCAGTGATCCGCTGTGTCCTTTTATCCTTTGCAGTGTCACTGTATTGCGATTAGATACCGTTACTCGTTTTAATGCATTGTAACATTCTAGTGTCTGCAGGGTTTAAAGGAACCTAACCAAACCTAACCTCGGGGTGCCCATTTATTATTCGATATTTAGGTCTTTCGATGTCACTTTTGTAGATAATGAGATTTTAGATAATTATTGAAAGTAGGTCATCTATAACCATTCGACAGTATAAACTTTCGTTATTTAAATTTTCGGTTTTATGGTCGTTCGATATTTTGAACATTGACATTTTACCCGTAGGTATTTTAATTTTCGACATTCAAATATGTAGGCACCCTTCTACCTGCATCCTACGTTACAATACCTACAAACCACCGATGGAGTGTTTAGTAGGGCTTAATTTATATTTTCCTGTTGACGTTTTTAGCCAATTTATGAATGATCATGTTAGGTAGGTACTATAATTAACCATTTACGCAATAATTTCAGATTCCTACCCAACTAAATCACGTTCAATTTAAATTATGTTTAGGTATTAGGTACGAAGACAGTGTTGAGTAAACCTTTTAAAGAACTCCATATTTGTTTAGGTTCAGAGGTAGGTAGGCATCTACTTGATGGGTGTTTGGTGTTTATAGTTAGTTATACAGCAGCATCATTATGAGCTCGTGACTCACAGCCACCTTGACAATGACTGATATGTAAACCAATGCGTGTTCAAATTCATAGTGCGTTCGATTTAATTGGTGATCAACTTGCACAATTTACGCAGGTTACGTTCTCATTATAGTTTGGCTAGGGCTATCTGTGCCACATCTATTCTGTTGTAAGGGTAATAATTTCTTTTCCATCGGCATCGTTGGTAGTAACTTAGAAACTGCACCTAAGTCTGTTTTCTCAGCCCAAAGTCGTCAGACTCAATTCAGACTTTGCTATCTGCAGTGAAGTGCAGTCAGCCACAGAGCATAGGTATAACTTGCAGACTGCATACGCTGTATCTAAAGTTCCCCTACAAACCAGGGTGCTTGTAAGTCCCAGGAATCTATAGCATTGCGAGATAATCTTATTGACACTATGTAGGCACCTAGGTGTAATGGCTTCTACTTAACGTTTATGCAGGCCTATGTAACACACGTTTGTGTTCAATTTGACGTTACGAATTTTATTAGCTTCTTGTTTACCTACTGCTTGTCACTGTCCATATTTTGTAATAATTATTGTTACCTACTATACTTACCTATAGGTACACCTATACTGACGTAGGTACTTATTCACTTTTTATTATTGTTTAAGGCGTTGAATGGTCTTTTTAGGGTTCGGTACCAAAATGGTAAAAAGTAACCCTTATGGTGTGACGCAGTCTGTCTGTCTGTCACAGCTGGATATCTCAAGAACTACTAATGCTATCAACTTGAAATTTGGATAACGTTTACCCAACTATTTTGCAAATAAGAAAGAAGTAGAAATATATACTTATGTTTTTTTTTGCAACAGGGACTGAAAGGCAAAGGGGGCCTTAAAAATTCGAAGTGGGGCCACTAGGCCATGTGGGGGTATCATACTCGTATGAAAGAGCGCTGTTTGCACATTCTCAAACATTTTTTTCTTGTTTTTAGGCAGCATAGTTTTCGACTTTTGATGAAAAATGTTAAAAAATCTGAAATTATTCTATGTGATAGAAGTTTATGTATAGATTACAGGAAAAAATAAAACGATGTCTCTAAATAGCAGTTTTTCAGAAATCATCAACAAAAATTACATTTAAATGATGGTACGGAACCCTCGGTGCCCGAGTCCGACTCACTCTTAACCAGTTTTTTAGGCTTCCGTACCCAAAGGGCAAAACGGGACCCTATTACTAAGACTTCGCTGTCCGTCCGTCTGTCACCAGGCTGTATCTCATGAACCGTATGATGTATTTCTGTTGCCTCTAAAACAAAAAATACAAAAAAAAACTGAATAAAATAAATATTTAAGGGGGCTCCCATACAACAAACGTGATTTTTTTGCCGTTTTTATAGATAGTGGTACGGAACCCTCCGTGAGCAAGTTCGACTCGCACTTGGCCGGTTTTTTTTAAATACAATGATAATACAACAACTGTAGGTAATCGATATTGTGACTCGAAACTGTGCCAGACGATTGTTATGGATATTTTGGAAACATGACACAGTATTTTAAAATTTGTTTGGACTCGATAATATGTAGAGGTGGTATGTAAAAATAAATACACTATTACGTCAATAAAGGGGAACTTGTTGAATCAGTGATATGTTTCAGTATCCGTTACAATAAAGTAGGTCTCACGGTGGCCTATGAATGTGAGTCGAGGACGTGTTAATTGGAAGCGACCGTATGACCCGTTACGTTTCCTCAAATTCAATAGGGTAAACAGATGCACCAGATGTGTGTCATCTGTCGGTTATTACCGTCCCTATAAAACATGAGCATGCTCTCGGACACGGGTACAAAGGGATTAGCCACCGTTGCTTCAGCTCAAAGCACACCGTCGTTCTTGTCAAAAAGTTACTACCATTTATAAACATCATCATGTTCAGTTTCAAGTTATTGTGTTTAACAGTAATCGTTTTCTTCATGCTTGTGGACTCGAAGCCTCTTGAGGAATCTAAGAGTTTAACATCTAAAGTGGATGACGGTGAGATGATGGTTGGGGCAGAGTCCCAGAATCCATTCCTACCACGATTTGCAATGAGAAAGCTTAGAGAGCGCAGTGAGAAAGCAAATGCTCAGAGGAGGAATTATCAGGGTCGAAGAATGAATCCACCACAACGACTTCCATGCCCGCAAAGATATTATTGAGTGAGTAATTTCTAATTTAAATTTTGTCATAGCATATTTTGGTAGGTAATTGGTGTGACGCTTAGCGCGAATGTTGGGTTGTATAGAAAGAAAATACGTTTTTAGCAAGAATGGTGGGCTAGTGGAGTAGATAATCAGGTGGACGTGGACCCCAACTAAAGAAAATTTCTTTGAAGACTTCAAGGGCCGATTTTTCATTAGTCACTAAACTTATCTATGGAGATTTGACATATTTTTCTATACCTACAAAAATTATAAAACCGCAACTAATATATCTCAGACTAGCTTTTGCCAGCGGCTTCGCCCGCGTCGATGTCGGAAAATATCCCACGGGAACGTACTACCGGGAATTCCTTCCCTATTCTTTGTCTACATTAAAAAGGGAACCTCTTTGCAAAATTTTAGCTTTCTGGGTCCAAGGGTTTGGGCTGGGCGTTGATGAGTCAGTCAATCAGTCAGGACTTCTTTTTATTTATATACTAGCTTTAGCCCGCGGCTTCGCCCGCGTGGATGTCGGAAAATATCCCACGGGAACAAAAATCCTTCCTTATTCCTTGTCTACATTATAAAGGGAACCTCTGTGCAAAATTTCAGCTTTCTACGTCAAACGGTTTGGCTGGGCGAATAATAAATTAATTAATGAATCAGTCAATCAGTCAGGACTTTTCTTTTTATATAATGAGATAGCTTCTGCCCGCGACTTCTTATGTGTGGAATTTCTTGTTCCTCCAACCCACCCCGTCGCATCGCATTGCCTGCCCGCGCTATTACTTCGTTTTCGCTTAGGCATTTTTTCTGACTTTTTTTTTTTTGCTCGGCACCTAAGAGTGCTAGAGTGATGTTAAATATGCCTTAGCCTTCCCTAACAATTGGGGTATCAAATGCAAAATAATTTTTAAAGTCCGACTGGTAGTTCCAGAGGGTACCGCTTTCAAACAAACAAAAAAAAGGGTGTATGTCAGCTCCGAAGCACGACTGGAGTTTATTCTTGTTTTTAGGGTTCCGTACCTCAAATGGAAAAAACGGAACCCTGATAGGATCACTTCGTTGTCAGTCTGTCTGTCAAGACCCTTTTTCTCAGGAACGCGGGGAGGTATCAAGTCTGTTGGAGTCCTAAAAAACTCAAGCTTCTGAGTCAACGCATTAAAAACATACGGCTATTTATGCGATATATTTTGATACTCGCAAGTAAATCAAAACCATAGGGTACTTTCTGTTGTCCTAGAATCAAGAAATTTGGCAAGAAGCAAGGTCTCCCAGCACAAGTAAAGGAAAAAGTCCGAAAATTGTTTTTGTAGTTTTATGACATAAATATTTTTTTTTTTGGGATCCATTGTTAAGTTTGGTTTTAGGATAAATTCTTTTCAACTACGGAACCCCTAATTGTGCGTGTTCCGACACGCACTTGGCCGGTTTTTTGTGTCATTCCGACTTTCTATTTTTCAGTACCTAATTTGTGTCGGGCTGGGTTTCTTCAATGAATCAGTGCTATACAAAAAGTGTAAAAGCACTCGTCCCCCCCCTCACCCCACCTCCTCTCCTTCTAGACCCCCTCTCACCCCTCCCCTGTCCCTCTAAACCCCTCTCACCCCACCCTCACCCTCCCCGTGCCCAACCCCCTCCTTCTCAACCCCTCACTACATCCCCTTCCCGCAAACCTCCCCCGCTCACACCCCCTTCACCCTTCCCCCTCGCCAACTCCTCCCCTCCCCTCTTCGCTCACCACCCCGTCCTATCCCCTCTTCTCCCTTCTCCAACTCACTACACCCTCCTATCCCTCTCGCCCCTTACCAACCCCTCCCTCCATCACCCTTCCCCTCGACCTTTCTAACCACCCCACCCCTCCTACAACCCCTCACCTCCCCTCCCCACTTTCAGCCCCTCACCCACCCTCTCAACACCCTTCCCTTCCCCTTTCCCTCATCATCACCCCTTCTTCTTCCCCCTCCCCTTCTACCGTTCTCTTCGGGATTGTTTTGAAAAACTATTATTGACAGACTTTATTACTTACTTAGACAAGTATTTGTGCCAAGTTTCAAGTTAATTAACAAGAAATGAAAGAAAGAAAGAAAAGAAAAAAAAAGTGAAGTTCTTATGAATAAGAATTTTCATATAAACTCCCTGTTTTCACCCCAACAGGGGTGGAATTTTAAAAAATCGCTTGGGATATTTCCCTAATTTGACTGAAATATTATTTACACCAATTTTCGAATTAATAAAGCCCCGCAGTAAAATCCTGACCTGTAAAATTTACTACCCCTCTTCACCCCCTTAGGGGTAGATTTTCGAAAAAGTATGATTCACGTTATTCTTCATTTTTGGTCTCAAGTATAAATGCTGAGTTTCGAGTTAATCGGACCGCGCGTTAAAATTCCTCCATACAAACTTTGAGACCCCCCAATTCCTCCTTAGAGGGTAGTTTAGGAAAACTAAAAATGACAAACTTTATAGTTTACTCAGGTGAGTATGTGTGCTAAGTTTCAAGTCTATTAACTCAAGGAATAAGATTTTTCATACAAACTTTCATCCCCTATTTGAACCCCTTAGGGATTGAATTTCCAGAAATCCTTCCATAGTCCTCGTCTACATTATAAAGGGAACCTCTATGCAAAACTTCAGCTTTCCAGATCCAAGGGTTTGGGCTGGACGTTGATGAGTCAGTCAATCAGTCCGTCAGTCAGTCAGTCAGTCAGGACTTCTCTTTTTAATTATATAGGATATATATGGATTAAAAAGTTAAATACCTACGTATAGGAGTAGGTATGCAAGGATCGAGCAGGTGGCGTTCTGTAGTTGGGAAGAAGGCGAGTTTATGTGTGATTATGGAGTTGATGATGTGATGATTGAAAAATCGGCCCACAAGTTATTATTTTCACTTGTTTAGATATTTTTTTAGAATTTCCGGTATTTGAGCAATTTATTTACAAATTAAATTTGTGTTGCCACACACCTTTCTTTGACCTCGATCTTCTATAATATAAGACTAGCTTACCTGCTAGCAAAAAATCACATTCAAGCTTGTGTTCGTCGCGTCAAGTTAACATTTTGAAATACTTTTTCAGAAAAAAAAAATGAAGCCGAATATAATATTATTATTAATAGTGGGGATTGTCAGTGTGATCGCGAAACCTGTTTCAAAACCAGACAACCTGAGTAATGATAAGGAACCACCACTGTCAGAAACAAGTGAGGTAGAAGTGAAGCTAGAAGTAGAAGACACAACATTAAACAAAAGGGATCCGGAACCAATCAAGGTGGAATTAATAAGTGAAGAATTTTTGCCCGAACCTGACGCTGGCGGAGACACCACCAAATATGGCGACGGGGAAGTAGATATAGTGATTGAAGAAAGTGTAACTCCTTTAGAAGAAGTAACCCCCGATGCACAGAATGAAATCAATATCGACGATGACGATTATCTTTCTCCGGGTGACCAACTAATTGATAATATTCTAGCGGATAGGATTAAAGATGAAATAATGGAAACTGCCGCTGGATTTGCGCCACTTCCGTTTTTAAGAAAGCGGCACCAACAACCGCCGCGACGTCGCTTTGCCATCCGCAGAAAATTTCAGAGATATCCGTATGCGCCATACAGAAGACTTCCCTTCTATAATCCCTACTACAGATTTTATCGTCCTAGCTCTCTAAGATTTTATTAATGTACCTATCAATCGTCAGTGAAGTTCTAACAGTGCGAAAGTAATTTCTTTACCGTTTGGAGATTTAAATGTCATCGGATGCAGAAAAAAGGCGCGCTTAGCATCGACCAATAAAAAGATAGTTAATTGACCAATAACAGCACGTAATTTAAAAAAAGGTGACTGCTACAAATTATGTGTCATGCGTGAAGTGCTTCGTTGTGAGTGTGGATTCAGTTTTTCATGGATCTAAGATTAGAAAGACATAAGCGCCCACAGAGTACATTTGTAAGCGTCTCGGTATGACATAGAGATATGTCATACCGAGACGCTTACAAATGTACTCTGTGGAATAAACCCGAGCAGAGAGAGATCTCTGCTCGGGTTTTTGGTGCGAGTGCTCAGTTGTTTGTATATGAATTAGGTTCATGCAGTTTTTGTTTCTCCTCTAAAGTAGCTACTTTTGACTTTCGCACTGTTAGGATTAGAAATTCATCGACGCTGTCATATTAGTTAATATTTTATTTATTTAACTTATTCTAATTTAAACTAAATGTATTGTTTTATGTTATGTGCCAAAATAAAACAAAATTCACGTAAATAGTAATTGATTTTATTATATTTATTTCTAAAAAATCTATAAGCACATTGGCCTTACCAACAAACTCTTTTCAATATCATTATATTAATTTATCTATTTACATTGATTGTTAATTGTTGCCTTCAATAACTGCATCACTTAAATTAGGAAAAACATTGTACACTAAATTGTATTTTACTCATGGCAGTTGTGTTAAGTGGTTCCTTTGTTAACATCAATACATGGACTTATGAATCGTCTTTTTACATTATACATGTAAAGTATGACACAAATATGATATTCGATTACTAAAATATATTTGAATCACATAATATTTCCTTACACATTCAAAAATATACCTACAACGAGAAAGTAAGAATCAGTAAGTAGTTTACATAGAGAAAATTACGAATAAATTACTTGATAAATAAATATCCATTTACACAAGGAATCATAAATGAGTTATATTCCAAACAATATAACATGAGAAATGTTCATGATTTCGATCGTACGCGGCGCAAAACCTCGCGTTCTCGCACTGGGTGTGGGCGCTGGCACTCATTTGCCGGGGCCCACGAGAGCCTCGTCCATGAGCTCGTCGTCGGTGATGCAGGGCGAGTTGGAGTGCGGCGAGGGAGCCACCAGCGGCGACGGCGCAGGGCTCTTGGCTAGCTGCAGCGCCAGCGCCGGCGACGACGGGTACACCGGCCGCACGGCCACCATGCCCGACACCTTGCTGCCCGACGACGACGAGAAATCCAGCAGCATCTCCGCGGCCTCCTGCGGCGTCGTGGCCCCGCTACGCGCCACCGCGCCGCTCGCCGGGGGCTTCATGCACGAGTCGGCGCCTTTCCTGTCCTCGGAACTGCCCTTAGGAGCGGCAAAACCCTTCGCCATCTCCGTTTTGAAATCCAGGGGCAGAATTGGAAATGACGGCGGATAGCCGTCTTTTGAGTCATCCTTATTTCTCACCGGGCTTCCTCCTTTTGATATACTGTCAGCCATAGCTTTAGAAAATTCTAGGGGTCGGTCAGACTGATCATTCTTGCCGGGTGGTATTGTCTTAGGGCTCATGCTGCCCATATTGAGTAGTGGTTTCGGCACGTTCAAAGGATACGCCGACTTTTGAAGGGAATCGGCCGTTCTGGTACTTGAATTATCGAAGTGCGGAAACTGATATTTGCTTTGTTCTAGCGAGCGAGCAAAATCGTTGACTAAAGATCGTTGATCGTATTGCGACGCAGGACTGTTCTTATCTGGAGTGTTTTGATTTTTCAATTTTGGAATTTGAAACCTACTAGTATCGAGAGGCTTGATCAAGCCTTCTACGAGAAAATTCGATTCCTTGGCACTTTTAAACCTTTCTCCATCAACTTCGTCTCTCGAGCCGCTAGGGCTAGAATGGCGTTCAGATTTAGAAGAAAAAATTGATTTCTCTGAATTAGTCATAAGTTTAGTTCTGGCTTTCTCTCGTTCCCTGTCTCTGATTATTTTAGCGAGGTCCGTGCTGCTGCTTTTAGGGGAACCAGAGCTGGATTTAGAACCAGACTTTGATAAGTTGATACCTGCACTACTAGTGCTCGACGATTTTGAATAAGGCACTTTGGACATGTTGGGGTTGCCAGACCCGGAGGAATCCGAAGGGCTCATGTTAGCTTTCGGTGGTGTTGAACCGGAAGTGACGTTACCGGATTTAGAAGACTGCATAGCTTGAGTCTTTTTCGAAGCGGGTCCACTTATGACCCCTGGCTTTAAACCTGTGTGCGTTTTGGGAGAGCCCTGACTCGGGGGAGTGAGTTGGGGCGATGATTGTTTCGAACTACTGTAGTTTAATTTGGAGCTACTGCTCGAAGAATCTTTCGTTCTAGTTTTATTGATTGTTATCTTCATACCGTCGGAGCTCGGCTTCACCATATACTCTTGATTTTTGCTATCGTTAAGTTTTCCACTACTGCCAGGCATACTTGTTTTGGGATCTGAAAACTTGGCACTACTGGAGGAGCTACTAGATTTTGCACTTATTTCAGAATCTGTGCCACAGTGCTGGGCAGACTTGAGCTTATCTATCACAGCACTGAGGGAACCTTTCCTATTGCGAGCCTGGCTCGGAGCATTGGATTTATTTACTTCAATATTAGGTGGGGATATTAAAGGTTCCGTTACGGGACTATCACAGGACACGGGGGTAATTTCTAACTGTTTCAATTTGATTGGGTTTTTTAATTTAGGGCTACTCCTATCGGAACTAGAAAAAGATAAACCGGAATGTTTCTTTTCTTTATCCCTCGATGTCACCGAGCTAGAGCCATAACTGTCTTTGGATATCTTTTTTGTGAGGTCATACCCTGTTGTACCAGACTTTCCTGAGGGCGACCCGCTGGTCGCTGATTTTAGTGCTGACATGCTTGGCTTTCCCGACCCCGAAGAATTGTGCTTAGGGGACGAGATGCTGTGGTTTTTTGGACTCGAGTAACCAGCTAAATGTTTAGGGCTATTAGGAACTGGGGAATGTCTCGGGCTGCTGTGGTGACTAGATGTTCCCGACGGCTTTCCCAAACCCTTCACAGTGCTAGGGCTCAGCGACTTAGTTATCGAAACGGATCTGCCGTGTGTTGGGCTCGGACTAAATTTTCGAATAAGAGAGTTTGGGGAAGTCGCACGTAAAGGGGAACCGTCAGTGGGCTTGATGCTAACCGACACGGGCTTAGTGAGCGGGTCTTGTTTGGGCGGCACTTTCTCCGGCGGGCCCATGGAGTCGTCTCTTCTACGCTTCTTCTTCTTTTCCTTGCTGCGCTCCTCCCCCGACCTGCTCGACTTCTTCTCGGATCTGATACGATCGTCAAGCGTTTTCATTTGTGATGATGTGATCGGTGTTATTGTTATGGAGCTGGGCAGAGCGGCTGGTGCGGCCGCAGTGATGGGGATTATCTCAATGCCCGGCCGCCTGTCCAGGCATAACATGGAGGTTATGCTGGAGCCGGAGCCAGCGTTGGGTGTGTTCGGTGTGCTACCTATAGGAGTTATGCTTACCGAAGATGCCATATAAGACTTCCCTTCGGTTAAGTCCAAGAGTAGGGAAGACGCGCTCCTATTTGTGCGTAATTCGGAATCTTTGCTTTTAAGTTTTTGCCTTTTGTGATCAGACTTGTGAAAAGAATTCCTGTAAAGAATAAATTACTGTGTAACATTAATCTGTTGTGAGATTTGTTGTAAGATGAAAGAGTAGTAGGTACGAACCGGATTATGTCGTCAACGTCTCCATCGTTAGAGTTGTCCAGGTCGGAGGAGGTTCTATTGTCTTGTACTCCAAGCGCGTCCGTCGCGTCCATCGCTGACAGCTCCATGTCCGACGTGAACTCATTCTGTGACACTGAAGACTCCCGACCCTCGATGTCATCATTCGTCGAGTTACTATTGATAGTATTCTCATCTTCGTTAACATATTCATCTGAATTGTCACTGTCACTATCAGAGTCCATCATTTCGGCGATGCCTGATGGTTTGCCTTTTTTCTGAGTGGCCCAGACATCGTCAGATTTTCTTTTTTTGGATTTTCGTTCCTCTGTTGGTGGTTTAGTGTCGCTTGCGCCCGGGTCCTGGCACATTACGGATAGGTGATGCTGCTGCTCTGAGAGGTAGGCCCCTGTAGACAACATGAGTAAGCATTAAATCTTGGCACATAAAATGCGGGAATGGACTTCGCATTCTCGGACAGCTGACAACACAGTTGCATTCTACGAGAGCGACTAAACAAATGTAATTTAAATCTTATGTCAATGACTTAAGGTTGAGCCGCTGTGGTGGTCCGGAAATTTGACTTTCGCGGGCTACCACAGGCGCACTCACCTTAAAAGTCACTTCGCGATCCACAGGCTCGTACTTTAAATAAAAGTTATGCACATTTTGGATTAAGGCGAGTAGAGCTGCTAACTAGCGCCACCATTGAGAAAAAATAATAAGTCTGGAGATATGGAACATTTTGAAATTTCCTATGCTCACATCTTTAATCAGATAAGGTAGAATTTTTTGTATCAAAAAAATCAACACTAAATCTCCTAGGTTCGAAGTCTTAGCAGTTAAGTTCATTTAAATTTCAAAATGTTCCATATCTCTAGGCTTATTATTTTTTTAGGGTTCCGTACCTCAAAAGGAAAAAACGGAACCCTTACAGGATCACTTCGTTGTCCGCCTGTCAGTCTGTCAAGACCCTTTGTCTCAAGAACGCGTGGAGGTATCGAGTTGAAATTAATATCAAATACGTAGGTCTATGGTCCCTTGGAGTTCTAAAAAAAATCACGCTTCTAAGTCAACGCAATAAAAAATTACGGACATTCATGCGACATATTTTGACACTCGCAAGTAAATCAAAACTTAAGGGTCTTCCCGTTAGGCAATATTTACGCCCTCACGTCCCTAGTCGCCGCAGGAGACGCCCTGGGCGTCGGGAATTGATAGCCGATTCCCGGCCACCATAGGCGTGGGCTTGCGGACAGCGAGCAATGGGTAGCTCGCCGTCCGGTAAGGACCAGGCCCGGGTCGACGGCGCGTTGTGTTCCACGCGCGCCTCAAAGAGATGTCAACAGTGCTGGGGTCCGATAGGGCCGATGCCTGCCAGGGTCGCGGGTTGTTCCAAAGAGATACCGTGGCCCTGGCGCAGGCAACTAAAGGAACACGGGTGGGTTTTAGTCAGTAAAAGTCTGGCACGCCCTGCCGCTCCAGAGCGGGAGAAGTCATTGATGATTTCCCATAAAAAAAAGACCTAGAATCATGAAATTTGTCAAGAAGCAAGGTCTCACAGCACAAGAAAAGGAAAAAGTCCGAAAATTGTTAGTTAGTAATTTTATCATATAAGTTTTTTTTTCGAGTTTACAATGTTAAGTTTGTTTTTGGGATAAATTCTTTTCAACTATGGAACCCTTTATTGTGCGTGGTCCGACACGCACTTGGCCGGTTTTTTCTCAATGGTGGCACTAGTTAGCAGCTCTACTCGCCTTAAATTAACAAAAGCAAAATAATCAAACAATTAAGGGGGATGCGCTGTGGTAGCCCGCGAAATTCATTATTTTTTGGATTTTTCGTAATTCGAGGGCCGTGTCAGGTTGTATCTTAATAAAAATATGATACGCGGGAATAAAACATATGTATTTATATAATTTTAGCCATGAAAATCATCAATACATCTCTCTAAGCTAGATTTCGAGCAGATTCGTCGAACGAACGAAATCTAACGACTCTGAACGAATTTTAACTTATATAGATGTATTGATGATTTTCTTGGTTAAAATTATATAAATACATATGTTTTATTCCCGCGTATCATATTTTGATCAAGATACAACCTGACACGGACCTGCAAATTGCATAAAACGCAAGAAAATTTCAATTTCGCGGGCTACCAAAGCGCATCCTCCATAACATATTAGACGACCATTAAGGGATGGCCTGAAAACATTATTTTGGATAAGTACTTTAGTATTTTCACTAAACAGATCAACGAGGAAAATTATTATTTATTTATTTATTTATATACACAGGGTCAAATTTTGGCTAGCGAAACTCCGTAGACGTGATGGGTATCTGAATATGAAACACAAAATAAATTAATTTGATGATGTGTTTTTTTGAGGGCCATCAACCGCTGGTAGTCTAGTCACTTAAAAAATCTATTTTTTTTGTGTGAACTTCACAAAAGTGATGGGTACACGATAAAAATGATTTTATCAACTCGCACTTCAAGTAGGTACAGTACGGACGATTTATCTTGGCAGGACCGAACTTCGCGCAGAAGGCTGCGCAGTAAGATTTTTTAGGAACGAAATGGTGACATGAGGCGAGTGTGAGTGAGAGAACATGCACGAAACTTATTAGTGCCTATATTCGGACCTGCCAAGATAAATCGGCCGTAGTGTAGCATCACCACCAGCGGTGACGGGCCCAAAAAAAAATCATCAAATCTTTTTTATTTTTACTATTTTGTTGTGTTTAGATATCGATACCCATCATGTCTTCGAAGTTTCGCTAGATAATTTAATTTGACCCCGTATCTATAATTACTGGGTTAATAAAGAAAAAGGGCTAAATTAAAATGTAATACTGGTTTGAACTGTATGGTTGCAATTGCAACTAAGCCCAGGTATATTTTTTTTTAGCACAACGATTTTTTATCGCGCACTTGATTTTGAACTCTCGACGTTGAGCCGAGCATTGAGAACTCAATAGAGTGCATCCCAGCGCGTCATACACTGATGGATTTCCAACTTTCGGTGCAAATCGAGTGCGTGATAAAAAATCTCCCGAGGGTACGAGTACGAGCACTAACTATTAGTACTTACCGCCCTGGTGCGGATGGTTGACGCTGGAAGGGTACATGGCGCGCGAGGTCATCGACCCCGGCTCGTGCTTCACGTGTTCACCGCCGGGGTCGAGGCCTCCCAGTCCGCAGCTAAAATTTGGCTCCAGAGCCGAGTATCCACCGTTTAACTGCTTACTGGCTGCCTCCCGCTCCCAGATCTTTATGAGGGACCTGTATAGAACAGATATTTCGACGGTGGTACACAAGGCGGACTTACGAGGGCTTAGAAACGCAAAAAAAAAATAATAATTTAACCTGCGCGCCCTTGCCTACCCCTCTCATCAAACACGACAAAACAAAACACAATCCCTCCCCGCCATTAGAAATTTTTCACCAGGCGAATATCTATTTGAATTTGAATATGCTGTAGTAAGTATACGCAAAATAATCAGATGAAACGGCTCTATTCAATGTGCAGTCACAAGCAAAAATATATTACTAAGGACAGCTTTGCAATAATATCTGATTTCATGATTCATCCGTTAATATGTGTTCATCACAATCCCTCTTGGTTCATACAAAACATATAACAGTGTCTGAATTAAAAGATTCGCGACGCTGTGATGGAGTACCAAACGATGGTGGTGGTGGTGGTGTATCACACCTGAGTGTTATAGGTATGGAGTGCGTCTTCTGCAGCACCCTGGTGATGTACTCGTCGATGTGCTCGGCGGGCGCGCTGTGCAGCGTGTAGAGTGTGGCGCGCGGCGCGGCCGGGTCGCTGAGCTCGAGCTCCACGGTGGCCATGCTCTCGTCGACTGGGTGCTCCAGTGAGATCGAGATGTGCTGCCACGATAGAGCGCTCACCTCGAACATCAACACGCTCTCCAACTCAATGACTGTGGAACAAACGACAAAAAATTGTGTGATAAGAAGAATTAAAAAAAAATGACTAAACAATGGGATGCTCAGAGATCATAGACCACAGTAGCACACTTACATTGTTTACACTGCGTGCGCACACAGCTAGTAATGAGCGCGTTGAAGAGCGCCTGTTGCCGCAGACACGCCAGCAGCGGCGGCACGTGTGACGGGTGAGTGAACGGCACACTTGTCACCATGCAACCGTCCAGCCCGCGCGTCTCGCACAGGAAGTAACACTGAGTCTGCTCTGGGAGATTCTAGAACACGACACACATATTTTATAATAAATAACGGGTGTAAAAATACCCTTAACGAAGCCGAGAGTCAATTGCTACTTAGTTTGATGTACAAAATGCGTATATGACGGCTTGGTGATGCTTCTTTATACATATACAAATAAAATATTATGGTTTTTAAAGATAACGTGTAATATAACTAGCGGATTGTTTGCAGCGAAAGTGTGTTGGTCGCAGGCAAAATGTCCGATTTGTTTTGCATAGTTTGATGTTGGCTAACATACAGCGGCAGCGGTTCTTGGCTCGGATGAGATTTTTTGACACACCATGTTACGAGCCAACAACAGACAACGTGACAACAACGTGTATGGAAAAGGATCCCGTGTCGCGGCAGAATGCTAGCCACGCGTAGAAGCGATTTTCTTGCTGTTCAGCTGCAAACCATTCGCTAGAAATGTATTGTCACTAAGATTTCCTGTGCTTCAACATTACATACAAAAATTACTTGCACCAACGGATGTCTTTACTGTACCATCTCGGATCTTAACAGTAATCCGAGGTCATACAGTTTTCCTGACGAGTCAGTGAGTCGAGTACAAGTAACGAGATAAATATAAAATCATACAGAATGGATTCGAAATATTGAATTAAAAAAAAAAAACAGGTTTTAGAACCCTGTTTTTTTGTAAACCTCTGAGATATCATTATAAATATCAGCCGTTAATGGCGATGGCGATCCAAATCCGGCAATAAACCATAAGTTGTCATGACACAGATTTTAATGAGTGGTCAAGTGAGACGCTAGACATACATGTAGGTACAAACCACAAACAGTCCTTTGCTGAGATTCAATTCAATAACTTTCCCCGGCGTGAGCTTGTTGTACGCCTGTTGCGCAACTAGCCCCAACATGGGCTTCGCATTTCCCCAGTCGCCAGCCACTTCCACCTGGAATTATATTAGAAAGTCGTCAAGGATCATTAATGCAACTCAAGAACAATTTAAAAAAGTTGAAATTACATAATAGGTCAAAGAATGTTTTCAAACAACGCCATACTTGCAGATGTACAACAAGAAAGTGACGTAAGAAAATAAATAGCTGAGTTAGAGCTTAGCATTATCATTGTGGTTCGCACGCGGGCAAATTCCGCATGCGTAAGCAAATCCACAAGACACATAAACGACTTCCGATAGAAGTAACGCTTCTTATGTATCTTTACATATTATAAATTAAAGTCGCTTTTCGTGTCGATCTATGTGACCACGTTGTTCGTCTAAACCACGCAACGGATTTTGATGCAGTTTTTACCATCTATATATATATTAGGTCTTTACCTATGAAATTGCCGTTCTGCAGTACTGGCCATTTCAAATCAAAATAATTTTTGTTTGGCTAAGAATTCTAATTTCAAATTAATTTTATTTTAAAAACATGGATTTTTTTTCCAAAAGTAGTCATTTGTTTATTGATTAGTGTTACATTTTCATCACATTTCAATCTTTTTCGTCATCATGGATACGTTAAAAATTCGAGTAATTATGGAATATGAGTACCGTCGTGGCAGCAACGCGGCACAAGCGGCACGCAACATCAACGACGTTTACGGAGCTAACACTACAAACCAACGCACCACTTGTTATTGGTTTGCTGGCTTCCGTTCTGGAAATTTCGACCTGAAAAATGAACCTTGCGGTCGTCCGAAGACTTTGGTCGACAATGACGAATTAAAGGCGATTGTGGAAGCTGATGATACACAATCTACGGCTGAATTAGCAGCAGCTTTCGACGTTAGCGTCAAAACAATATTGGTCCATTTGCGTCAAATTGGCAAGGTAAAAAAGCTTGACAAATGGGTGCCCCACGAACTCAATGATCGCCAGCGCGAAGTACGCGTCGAGACGTGCCTTGCACTGCTCAACAGACACACAAATGAAGGAATTTTGAACCGCATTGTTACCTGCGATGAAAAATGGATTCTGTTTGATAACCGCAAGCGCTCAGCAAGTTGGTTGGATCCTGGTTCAGCACCTAAACAATGCCCTAAACGAAAACTTACCCCTAGAAAAGTGATGGTCACTGTTTGGTGGTCTAGCGCCGGTGTGATTCATCACAGCTTCTTACCAAACGGGGTGAGCATTACTTCAGATGTGTACTGTGAAGAACTGAACACAATGATGGAGAAGCTGGCACATCTCCAACCAGCATTGGTCAATCGCTCGTCTCCGCTGCTCCTGCACGACAACGCGCGACCTCATACTGCACAGCAGACGGTCTCCAAGTTGCAAGAACTGGGGTTGGAAGCTCTCCGTCATCCGCCCTACTCACCAGACCTTGCGCCTACAGACTACTACTTTTTCCAGAATTTGGATAACTTCTTGGCGGGAAAAAAATTCAATACCCGAGAGACAGTACAAAATGCCTTTGAAGAATTTGTTGCCTCCCGTCCAGCTGATTTCTTTAACTCTTAAAATGTCGATTGCACACCATGTGTACAGATAACAATAGAATTTCAATTGTGTCTGCTAATTAGCGCGCGACGGGTTAAGAAGGGAATCAATAAACTGCAACTGCGTTGGCAAAGATGCATTGATTGCATGGGTGATTACTTCTAAATACAAATAAAAAATGCATGAAAAAATTTCGTTTAAATTTTTTCATACAAAACGGCAATTTCATAGGTAAAGGCCTATTATAAAAATGAATCCCTATTTCCCTTGGTCATCGCATCACGCGTGAACGGATGGAACAATTTCGCTTATTCTTTTTTTGTTGTGTTTATGATTGTCAGGAGAAGGTTCTTATGAAATGAAAAAAAAAAAATTAAGAAAATTTCGCAGAAAATTGGAAATTTCAGAAAAAACATTTTAACTTCACGCGTTTACATAAGAATATTCATAGCCAAGATAGGACAACGTCTGTCAGGTCAGCTAGTTACTTATAGAAATTATTCCGGAAGGAAAAATCCTTCCGGAATAATTTCTATAAGTAACTAGCTGACCAAAGTGTATAATATATTAATTTTAAACTTACATAAAATAAAGAAATCTCGTTGTTTTGTTGAGTAATGAAAACTGAGAAGTAGGTTCGGGTCGCTAGTTTTTTGTTCTGTGCTCAATAGCATCATTTGTATTGACCTGTTCATGATAATTTAAAAAGATCTTTGTCCTCTTACCTCTGTAGTGGCGTGTATAAGCTTGGCTAGTCCAGCGCACAGTGGGGTGGGCTGCGACAACTTGAGTGTAAAGCACGCGGGCAGCATCGCGCTATTCTGAGGCACCAGTTGAGCGTAGATAGGTCCATTTCTACATACAGACAATCGGAAATGATTCATGGATTCGTTAGGTTACCTTAACCTGGCTTCTTGAGATGAGTTTACTGAATAAGTAGTAAGAATAAGATTAAATAAATTGATGTAATCAAAAATAAAACATAATTAAAAACTATGTATTTTCATAATAATTAATGGTTTCACCTGCTGATAGACTTCAATAGTAGGAGTAAAACATCCATTCAATTCTAACTAGTTACTACTGTGTGGCGCAAAGTAGTTTTAAAATCTTACCCCTTCCCAGGCCTCTGACCCCCAGATATGATAGGTGACAACTGCAGCTTATTGGGCGTGGAACCTTCTAGTAGGACCGTCGCGGAGTGGCCAATGGGCGTATGGGAAGGAACTACTAGTGAAGCAAGGCCGCTGGTCGCGGCCGGAATGCCTAGTGTTAAGAGCTCGACCGTCAGCGGATTGAGTCCTTTGTCTTTGTCTAACAGTTCGTAAGGAGACACGAAGTAAGTGAGACGCATTGCGTGACCTGGAATAAATGGTTTCTATGTTATTTCTTATTCGACCGTACTTTGCGCCTACTCTGTAGTAGGACCGCCAAAAAATTTCTCAAGTCAAGGTTAAAGGAAAAGTGAGAATGTTTTTTATTTGTTTCTAAAACAAATGATGAAGTCAGACTTGAATTTAGCATTTGAATAGGGACATACCTCCTCTTCGCTTTTGCAAGAAGCCAATAGGACTCTTGTGTACTTGTGCCCACAGATCTTTGATAAAACTCTGGAGTTGCCTCATTGTACATAAGTCTTCTTCTAAGCTCTGTAGAGCACTAAATGCTTTACATTTTACCTACAAAATAAAACATACAAAAACATATTATAACATTGTGTGTTAGGGATACAATTATGGAAAGTAAAAATAAAAAAATAAAATAAAAATTTCAAAAGCACAGACCACAGGGTACATCTAGTCAGCACTGCCCAGGCGGTGTTGACATAGCGCAGAGTCTCTGGGCAGAATATGAAACGAGGTAGGAGAAAAGAAAATTGAGGCAACACTGCTCATGCAGTGTCCCTTGCACAGAGGCCCTGCATAGTTTAAAAATCATTTACAGATCAACGAGTCGACACTGCCCTGGCAGTGCTGACTCTACACACCCTGCGGACTTCTCCCGTAACAGGAATTGAGGCGTAAGTTACTTTTTTTTCAGCGCCTAGTTGGTAAACCGCTGTTAAGCCTTCCAGCTGAGCTGTGAAATCAGCGAAATCTCCGCGAGATATACAAGACACCAGTTCTTCACAGCTTTGTTGTTCAATCTGTTAAAAACAGAAAAAAATACTTATTAAAAGCATGTAAATATTTCACATACAGGTAATAAATAAATAGATATGTAAATATTTAAAAAAGTGTTTATGTTAATTTTTTTTCCTGCACATTCTCAAACTTACTTTTCCTTCATGATGAATTTTAACATCTTTTACTGACCCTGATGATTCAACTAATATTTCCAAATAAAACATATCAGATGATATGAATAGGTTTACTCCTGATGTTCCCACTACAAACTTAAGCCTGAAACAAATAGTCAACTTACTTAATATGATTATAAAATACAACACAATTATTAATCATCATCATCTTCATCATTTATTTCTCTATTTTTATCATTTATTGATGTTATGTTATGTTGTTACAATTTATTACCTACTTTAGAGTGATTGATAAATAAATCTTTTGTCTAAATAACATAAAGATTGATACTATAATTATATAGAGCAATGTTTGATTTTCTTGTTCCCTCAGATTTCTGTAAATCACACATACCTTCAAGCAGGTTTAGTTATGACCAAGGTGGTAGATATAGTGATCAAAGATTACAAACCCAAGCTGCCTAGACAAGCACTCCAGGCGCTCAATAAGGCTCTGTAAGGAGCTAACTTTAATGCAATGCTGCAAACTGTCCAGACACTTCTTTAGTATCATGCGATCTGCACTGTCGATTCCCCATCTTTTGTCCTGTAAACATAAAAAAAAAACAATGTCATAGAAAATTAGTATTTCTGAGCATAGAACACATTAGTGTGAGTTTTGTGAAAGCAAGGGTTTATTCAAGAAAGTGCTTGTGGCTGAGAAACCTATAGCCACACGGAACATTTGATCAGGCTAAGCTATGCTTGCCGCGGTTGGTGACTATCTTCACATACCGGGAAAGCATGTCAAGCTATTGGTCCCGGCTGTCATTTGTAGAGCTTTGACAGTTGTTATGGGTAGTCAGAAGCCCGAAAGTCTGACAACTAGTCTTACCAAGGGATATTGTGTTAAGTAACTGGGTTGTGGAGGTCAGATAGGCAGTTGCTCCATGTAAAAACTGGTCTCCAGCTGCATCTGGTAAGATTGGAAGCCACCCCAACATAGTTGGGAAAAGGCTAGGCAGATGATGGTTTATTCAAGAAAGTGAACAGTAGCATCTGATAACAGTGCTGGCAAAAATCGAACTAACCAAGATTTAAAGAGGTCACTGGGAATCTTTGATTTAGGAGCTTAAATGCTTACATAAATAAATATGAAGTTTACTACCTATAAAATAAATGAGACAGTAATTGGTAGGTGCCAGCCATGCGCTTTTGTGCAGAAAATGTGTCTCTTTTCATTTAAGTTTTTAATAAAAACATTTTCTTTTATTTAAAGACTTTTTCTATCACCCCTAAACATGGTTGTGCCAAAAATACAGAGGCAAAAAGATGGTTGTTTCACTGCTTATCTTATTGAAAGCCAACGAATGAAAGTTCTGGTATACAGGTTGTAGCATCTTCTATATAATATACAAGCTCGACTGCTAGAGGATTATAGCAATATATCCTTCCAATTATTGATCCCATAGTTTTATGAAATAGCTAATTATAGCAGTGAATATAATCGGTTTGCATACCAAAGCCTCTCATTTTTTGTAAAACTTAGTTTCAAGAATCTTTTTGTAGTTTGTTTAAGGTTATCAAAAGTGTGGTGTGAATCAGGAAACACAAAGTGCATGAAATTACTTACAAGTTTAAATAATGAGTTTTATTTAATTGTATAAATTTATCATTGTGCAATTTACTAATTAATATTAATGAATTATAAATTAGCTATTTATTGACAAATACTCAGACTCAATCTTACAAAATAGTTATCAGCTAACTGGAGTTCTATTTTAAAATCATTGTTTAACAATAGTTCTTTATTTTAAAAACCAACTTGATATCTGAATTTAGTTGATTCTTATTGAGATTAATTACTACTGTAATAACTTGTGCACTTTCTACAATAAGTGCATGTTAATTTAGTTCAAGGGTTATTGTTTTTGTTAGTGCTGGTTTAGTAATCCTGAAGTATTGTTAACTTATTAGTGGTTGCTGTAGACTTATTATACTAAAGAAACATACCAGCAAAGCCATTCGGACGCCTTTGGAAGTCTCTGTTAAGTTTTTAAACTGTGATGTTTTGGACCTAAGTTTTTCCATAAGAATCTCCTTCTGGAGTTCTTTGGATTTATCGATAAGTTCATTAGCAGAAGCCATGATCACTGGTTTAGTGTCCGTCATTTTCACAAGTTTTATTGCACCACTTACAACAACATACACAAATTAATGATAACACAAGAGCAATCACAGACAGAACATCTGATAGACGAGGATTGCAATTTTTTTATTTTATCGGAAATTTGATAAACACGTTTGTTCAAAGTTATTAAGCAATTTTTGGGCTTCTTGAAATATAAAAATATTCAGCAATGACTAATTTATTTCTTATAAATAATTATGTCGTTCACAGAACAAAACTGTCATTTTCATGCGATGCCATTTGCTATATTGTTACTAAATAGAATATGTAAAATTTTAACAAGTTGGCATAACTTTTGGCTCTGAGTGGCGCTACTAGAGTACGACGTCATTTGAGTAAAAAAGAGAGAACCGATTGTTTTGTTGAGATGACATGAGCTATACTGAATAGACGGCTAATATGAATAAATGCCAATGCCAACTATGAGTGCGTTCAGAAACAGTAGAAGTACTCATGGACCGTTTGTAGACGGAAGTACTGCGTTTAGTTTTGACTTTAAATACCACGTACAACGAAGTAATTAAGTACAAAAAATTATGAAATAACGTTAATTTCGGAAGTTTTGGATCTATATTTTAGTTTTTTGCCACCGACTCCCGAATCGATTTCTATAATAATAGGTACCTACCTACATAGGTACAGTCGCCAGCAGGTCAAGCCACCCGAAACTGTCAAATTTTCCCAATCAAAACTAGAACCTAATGCATTAGCGATAAAGATGAAATGAGCGATTTATTTTAGTAGGATTTACAACTATGTACCTAATATAAATTACAATACACACTACAAAACTATAAAATATACCTAATCTAATATAAATTACAAGACAACCTTGACTTATTAATCTAATAAATATTACAAAAAAATCTTATCTTTATTAACACTGACACGTATTAGTCCATATCTTGAAAACAACTGAACCGATTGTGATGAAACTTGCGTAAGCCAATGAAAAGAAAACCGGCCAAGTGCGTGTCGGACCACGTAAGTACAATGAAGGGTTCCTTAGTTGAAAAGAAAGTAGGCAGGTACCCAAAATCACTTTCCCAAAAAAAATATTTTTAGGTGATACAATTACAAATTAACAATTTTCGGACTATTTCCTTCATTTGTGATGTCCTGTGAGACCTTGCTTTTTGCCAAATTTCATTATTCTAGGTCAACGGGAAGTACATAACGTCGCCTTAGAGTGAAAACCTCGGGAATGCATTTTTGCTGAAATTTATTTTATTGCGTTTCTAGGAAGAAAACCTCGCAACGCACATCCTGATCTTACTAATTTGTTTATTCGATACTCGTAGCGCCATCTACGATTGATGATATTCCAAATTAATTAATAAAAAAAACATAAAAGACGCCGTGCCGTACAAAAAATTTACAGCAGGCAGTTTTTCTCCTGAAAAGTTACTTCTTTTACACTTACGAGATTTTCACTCTAAGGCGTCGATAATAGGTTTTGATTTACTTGCGAGTAAGTACCTATCAAAAATGTCGCGTCTAAGGCCGTGTATTTTTTTATTACATTGATTTAGAAGCTTGATTTTTTAGGACTCCAAGGGATATTAATTTCAACTTGGTAGCTCCACGCGTCCTTGAGAAAAAGGGATTTGACAGACTGCCAGACTTGAATTTTTTTTTTATGTGATAATATTAATAGTAATAATTAATATTATTATTTCCTCGTTTCATATGATATTTTGATATATGAATATCATATTTTTTCTTTGTCATTGAGGGTTTTGACGAGGCTGTCGACGACCAGGTTCCATAGCAGTGGAGAGAGGACGCCACCTTGCGGGGCAGCCCTTTGCCACGGTGGTCCTTGTGGTTTCGTTCACTGTCACTTACACAGTTCTCAGTTTGAGCATGTTGGTGATCCAGCCTCTTAGTGCTATGTCTGTCGAGGGCCATGTTGATACTGTTGAACATGGTTTTGTCGAAGGCGCCCTTTAGATGAATGAAGGCGGCCAGTGATGAGTATTTTTTTTGGTCCACTGCGCATTTAATCTTGGAAACTACACTGTGCAGTGCGGATTCCGTTGATCTGCCAGTGGAGTATGCATGCATGCTGTTGTTTGTGAAATGGTTTTACCCGAAGAGGTCCGTCTCGGATGTATTTATCACAGAGTCACTCGAGGACTACAACTGCCGCGTTTCTTTGGAACTACCCTAAGCCTATCAACTGAAACCAAATACCTAGGCATCTTTTTGGACAAACAGCTGATTTGGGCAAACATACTAACTACATGACCACAAAAACCAGCATATCTCTGTGGCAGAGCAAGCGACTGCTCGGCAGGAATTGGGGGATTAGCCCCAAGGTCACCTACTGGCTATACACCACAGTAATCTAACCAAACATCACATACGGTTCACTAGTCTGGTGACCCAGAACAGACCTGAGCACAGCCCAAAGAGATCTCAAGAAACTGCAGCGGTTCGCTTGTGTAGCAATCACTAGCTGCACGAGAACTACACCCACGGCTGCTCTATAGGCAATGCTTGGACTGCCGCCTCTACACCTCATTGTGCGTGAAGAGGCGGCCTTGGCCGCCTTTAGGCTCAATATAATAGGAACCCTAAGCAAAGACTCTAGAGTCAAGCACATACGCATAAAGAAGGATGCGATCAAATGACAATCAATGATGGCATCAGCATGCGACAGAGCCCCGAAACAACACTACTTTCAAAAGCATTACAACATAATACCCACGGAAGAACGGTGTGACTACTCAGGCCCGCAAGAGTTGAAAGTATACACCGACGGATCAAAGACCGACTCCGAAAGCGGAGTCGAAGTGTTCTCACACGATATTATCATAAATATAACCAGCCCGCTGGGAAGATTCAACACTGTCTACCAGGCAGAGTGTGTGGGCATCATACAAGCGGCTTACGCCATAGAAGCCAGGGGAGTTACGGATACCCATATACGTATACTCTCAGATAGTGCCTCAGTACTCCAAACCTTACAGGAAAAATATATTACCTCGAGACTAACACTAGAATGTCACAATGCCCTAGAACGAGTACTAACCGCAACACAGTGGCAGTGCAATGGATAAAAGGACACAGCTAGCTAAAAAAGCATCCAGCACGTCTGTCTGTGGACCTGAACCAATCGTACCCATTCCCTTCAACCAGTTACGCAGGTGGCTACAGGAGCTCACCCATACACAAGCGAAGAGTTGGTGGCCCTCGACAACAGGCTGCAGGCAGTCCAGGGAGCCTATGCCATCTCTAGATGGTAGGCTAACCTGACGTATATTATGTCTGGATAGGAATGATCTGCGCCTGGTGACGGGGACCATCACAGGACACTGCTCACTAAACAAACACTTTCACACAATATAGGAATAACGGACAGTCCTCTGTGCAGGGCTTGCATGGAGGCAGAGGAAACCGTTGCGCACGTGCTCTTTGAATGCACAGGCGTCACCCAGATTAGAACAGAAACCTTCGGAACACCCCGATCTTTCATAGATGTCCTTAACAGACCGAAACTTGATCAACTTCTGGAGGGTGGTTGGCTGGTTGGAATTACCCCCGACGGCCGCCATATCCCACGCACAATGGTCCACATGAAGAACTAAGTGCGGAAACCAAATCCTCCAACATAGATAGAGAACATAGAGTCTCTCGAGGGTTTTCAGTAGTAAATTACACTTCGTATAATCAACTGAATTTCTTGACTGAACCCTGCGGTTGCCGGGTGTCCAATTATTTGGAAGTGCTACTATGCCACATGTGTTCTGAAGTTCCCTGACCTTCATAAGAAGAATGTTTTCTTATTACGCTGCCGCTGTGTTGTGTGTTACCTACATTGCATTGTTAGTATCATAAACTTTTTTAATAATGTTGTTTGGTGCCGGATGTTTATTACTCTATTGCCTTTTGATAAAAGCTTTAATGGTCTATTTGAATTTATTGGACACCGCGTGCAATATCGAAATCAATTTGATGACGTTTATTTGAACTTTTTATTGAGCTTTTGTTTTATTGAATCAAAGTAGCTTCAAGGTAACATGAAGTAAGTAGGTAATAAGCAGACTTATTTACTAAGATTTTATTTGTTTAGATATACAGGGTGGTCAAATTTAAGGAATAAAATATCAGCTGTCCCGTGCAAAACTTCAATACGTAGTCCTACTAGTCCCAATGTATGGGTCAGCTGATTATTTTTTCTCGATTACGATGCTGGTCCTATGGAGAAAGTGGTTCAGTTGATGGTCTGTACCACACCCTTAAATTTGACCACATCTTACTGATACCTACACCCTATATGTAGGTACCTACTATATTTAGAAGAAGTTATGGAATAAACTTAGTAGACTGGCAAAGGTCGCATAATCAGCAGGCCTCCTCTCTGTGAGGAGGAGTGAGCTGTAATCTACCACACGGGGCAGGTGCAGGTTGGTAGATGTCACTTGTCTTTGAAATTTTAGTTCTAGAACGGTTTCCTCACGATGTTTTCCTTCATCGTTTTGAGAGCAATGGTGATGAAATTAAACACACAAAGTAAAGTGCCTGCCTGGGTTCGAACTCACGACCTACATACAACTCGTTTGTCGAGGCCGATACCATTGGCCCACCACTACTCCCTGGTTGGCTAGTAGGTATTTCAAAGTCACTTACATTTTCTAAGCAAGCTGAAAAAGTAGAGGCTAGTCACATTCTGTCTTATTACAAGAGATTAAAAACACATGTTCAACGTTTGTTTTACGTTTGACGTAAGACACGCGTTGAACATGTGTTTAAATCTTTTGTAGTAAGGCCGTATTAGTCCAAGATCCCAGAGCAGCCAGATCTTACTTATTTTCTGATTAATAAAATGTATGGGATAGAGTATAGGTAATGTATTACCTAGTATGTATTTTCAACGTAGGTACGCATACCTGCTAGCTTGCATGGGCCGACGGCCAGTTTTCAGGTAATAGGTAAGTACCTACTATTTAGTTACATAAAAACATCTATAAATCATCGTCATATCTTTGTATCAGTGTATTCAATTGTTGGTGAGCCAAATAAATAAAATAACATAAATAATAAAATAATTTACTCACTTTTCTTAAAGTCTAACTGCTGATTTCTATGTATGTTTTACGGAATATTGTTAATTAATAATCGATACCTACTGCCAGATATAATATATCCCGTCGGCGGTTTTTTCCGTCAGACGCTCGCAAAAAGTTAGTCATCTTACGTAGTTTGAGTCTTAATTTTTATATAATGATAGGTACTCGGGAAACTATTTCAATACTAATTTGTAGGCAGCCAGACCAATCTTCGTTCCAAAAAGAGATAAAAATTTCATAAAATGGTTCGAAAATAATGAATTTGAAAACTGAAGAAGTAAAAGACTTGACTGTACTTACATAACTCATTCTACATTGGAACGGGCTGGGATTGGTTGATGCTTAGATAATTGCATATACACAGGCTACTAACGATGTAAATGCATTATAAATGTAACCTAATTACCTAAACAAAGCAGGATAACAATTTACTTTGTAATTAGTATCATGAATTTGAAAATATTATTCCTCTCACGTCTGCTAGAGCGACTCAGCTTGACTCGAACTCCAACAAATCAAATTAATGGATTCCGTCGGATCTTTGGAACACCCTGTAAGTAGGTAGGTATATTATAATAAACGCATTTATTTATTTACATATCTTATTTTATTTGCTGTTTTATGCCACTTCCCCATAGATTTCATTTACCTTCGATGGTATATATTTTTGCTTTTCATCTAATAAGGAGGTACACATACCTAAGCTACGCTATGAACTACGTACGGTAGGTACCTACCTAGTTCACGTTTCTTTATTTACCAACCAGGTATCGTAAAACAGAAAAGGAACCTAGTTATGAAATAAAAACCGGCCAAGTGCGTGTCGGACCACGCACAATGAAGGGTTCCGTAGTTGGTCGGTTAGTTGGTTATTACTCGTAAATTTGAAAAGCCTACTTAGCTGTGATAGTTTTCCTTTTAACATCGTTATATATAATACTAGCTTTTGCCCGCGGCTTCGCTCGCATGTAACTCGGAAATTATCCCAGTGGAATGTACAGACGCCAGCACATCAAGCTACTACAATCTGTCAAATTTCTGTTATAGATTTTCATCTTTATCGCTAAAGCATTAGGTTCAAGATTGATCGGGAAAATTTGACAGTTTCAGGTGGCTTGACCTGCTGGCGTCTCTACTACCGGAATAAGAATTATCCTATGTTCGAACCCAGGTCATCCGTTAAGGCGTGAAAAGGTAACAACTATACAGACAGAAACAATAAATTCAAATAATCTTTTTTATACATAAAACAGGTTTTTATGATTCCAAGGCCCGCTTGCACCAAAATCCATAAATACAATTAGCGCTGAACATGTCTAAAACATCATTCCAGCCCTGACAACTTCAAAATGAACAAAAATAGAATAATGATACATATTCGTTTAGCGCTCAACGTATTTTGTGATTTGCGATGCTAGTGGGCCTAAAATCATAATTATTCATTTTTTAATATGATCATCATTAATTTTTGTGATTGACTACCATTTTCATTTTCATTTTTGTGATTAACTCTTTTCAGAGCGTTTTGTACGTCCCTGTACACAGCCAGCCTGTGGGCGTCATATACCCAGAAGCAGTACAACGCTCTCCGTGTTCAGTACAATAATGCGTTCAGGGTGTTGTTGGGGCTGCCCCGGCACTGCAGCGCGTCGGGGATGTTCGCCGACGCCCGTGTCGACTGTTTCTACACGACGATGCGAAAGCGGTGCACATCTCTGGGGCGCAGGCTCCGGACCACTTCCAGCACCATCCTGAGCGTATTTGCGAACAGGTTTGATTGTCAGTACATTAACCATTGTTATATGGTTAATGTAATGACAAACAAACAAATGACTCAGGGGCAGGCGTATTATTGATAATGTTGATTTTGGATTGAATTTAATTTTATTATATTAATTTAATTTTATGATTTTGATTTAGTTTTGTGATTTTGATTTGAATTTAAAATTTGAATTTTATTTATTTGTATTATTTAATTAATTATTTTTATAGAATATTTGTGATTGATGATAACGTATGATCTGGAAATGATTGAAATAAATGATTTTTGATTTGATTTGATTTGATTTGATTGGCCCCGTAGCCCGTAAGTGAATGTGTGACGTGTTATCCAAGTTATTTTTAAGACTGTAAATTGTAATAATTTGACCGAGTAGACCGACTTTAACGAAATAAAGACTAAATGTTATCTCAAGCTACGGACTATGACTATATTTCCAATCCTTTAAATCTCTTAAAAATAGTAAGTAGTAGTTTAGGAAAACAAAAAATCACAAAAATCATAATTTACTTAGATAAATATTCGTGCCAAGTTTCAAGTTTATTATCTCAAGGAATAAGATTTTTCATACAAACAATATCCCCCCCCCCATATCCCCCTTTTCACCCCCTTAAAGGTCGAATTTCCAAAAACCCCTTCTTAGCGGATGCCTAGGTCATAATAGCTATCTGTGTGCCAAATTTCACACCAATCCGTTCAGTGGTTTGGGCTGTGTGTTGATAGATCAGTCAGTCAGTCAGTCAGACACGCTTTCCGATATAGAATACCGTGAATTTTTTCACCCATCCAAAACTAACCGTTTAGCTGGCAGGCCCCCCCCCCTGCCAGCTAAATGGTTAGTTTTGATTTTGAAATAAGTGCTAATTTTTGTTAGAGCCAAGTGTCCCCACACGGCTCTAACAAAAATTAGCACTTAATTCAGAAACGGATCCCTAAATCGAAAAATTGTTTAGACGAACCCGCAATATTTTTGAAAGACCCACCCAACAACACCCCACACCATGGGGTAGACGAGAAAAAAAACACATCCCCACATTACGTGTACAGAAGGTACCTACCCTAAAAAATGTTTTTTTTCATGATTTTATTTTACCACTTTGTCGGCGTGATGAAAATGTATATCCATGCCAAATTATAGCTTTCTTAGTCTCTGAGCTAAGCTGCGGACCATGGAGAAAAGAATACTCCGTGCTGCGGACGGACAGCCGGACGGATATAGGGAAACTATAAGGATTCCTTGTTGACTACGGAACCTTAAAAAAGGGCATAACATACATAGAGAAAATTGTTACGCACACCCATCATAGCAAAACCAAAAGGAGAATGAATGAAAAAAGTTCTAACGTGTATTTTTAACAAACTCTTTACGGTCGTCTAAATATGTATTTGTTGGATCGGATTTATTGGGATGGAATGAAATTGTTAAAACTAAAAAATGACGTGAAACCAGTAGCCCGTAGGCATTTAGGTTGGTAGGTATAGATTTAGCATGTTCTATTCGCATCCGTGCACTTGTCCGGAACAACAAGTAACAAGTGGTTGAATCCTTTCACGCTTCTAAACTTCCTAGAAGAGACCACAACAAATATGTTTGTTTTTAACCGACTTCAAAACAGGAGGTTCTGTATTCGACCCGTATGTACGAGGGTCATTCAATAAATACTTAGCCTACAAAAAGTAAACGAAAATTTTGGAAAAGTGGCAATTTATTTTTCAACATAGTCTCCTTTTAGTTCGATACACTTAGCCCAGCGATGCTCCAACTTTTTTAACCCGTCCGAAAAATAGTTTTTGTCAAACTCTGCAAAATAGGCCTCCGTGGCGGCGATGACCTCCTCATTCGATCCATATCTATTCCCGGCGAGTGATTTTTTCAGATTAGGAAACAGAAAGAAGTCACAAGGGGCCAAATCTGGAGAATACGGTGGATGGGGCAGCAATTCGTAGCGTAATTCGACCAATTTGGCCATGGCAACGGCAGACGTGTGAACCGGTGCGTTGTCGTGGTGAAACAGCACTTTTTTCTTCGCCAGATGGGGTCGTTTTTTCTTTAATTCGGCGTCGAATCGCCCCAATAAATCGGCATAGTAAAGCCCTGTAATTGTTTTACCCTTCTCGAGGTAATCGATGTAGATCACACCTTGTGAATCCCAGAAAACGGTGGCCATAACTTTTCCGGCCGATTTTACAGTTTTCGCCTTCTTTGGAGCACGTTCCCCGGTCTGAATCCATTGTTTTGATTGCTCCTTGGTCTCTGGTGTGTACCAGTGGATCCAGGTTTCATCGACGGTCACAAAACGACGCAAAAACTCCGCTGGATTCCGCTTAAACAGCGCCAAACACGTCTCCGATGTGGTCTCACGGTTGCGCTTGTTTTCTGGTGTGAGTAAACGCGGCACCCATCGCGCCGACAGCTTTCTCATGCCGAGTTCCTCGTGAAGAATATGATGCACTGTTCCTTCTGAAATGCCTACAGTCTCAGCTAGCTCCCGAACCTTCAATCGGCGATCTGCCAATACGAGATCATGGATTTTTTTAATGTTTTCCTCCGTAGCAGCTGTTTTCTGTGCACCTGGACGTGGTTCATCAAAAACCGACGTACGGCCACGTGCAAACTCGTTGAACCAATTCTTGACGGTGGCCATCGATGGAGAAGAGTCACCGTACACAGCATCCAAGCGCTCTTTGATTTCGATGCGCGTTTTCCCTTCCAAAAATAGGAATCAAATCACCGAACGATATTGCTCTTTTTCCATTTTTGTAAAACCGATCGACACGTTTGCTTCCATAAGTTGTCAAATTAAAACAAATGAAGGGATTGGAATGAAAATTTGAAAAAAGAATTAAAAAAGAATGTGCTACACTGTGGTAAAACTCTTTTGAAACTACAGCGCCCTCTGGCGATGAGGCTAGGTACTTATTGAATGCACCTCGTATGTATGTATGCATGTATGTATGTATGTATGTTTGTTTGTCTCCGATTTTCTGAGAAACTAATGAACCAATTTTGATGATTTTTTCACTATCGTAATCTACATACTTTCAGGAAGGTTTTAATATATAATATATTAGGTAATGATTCTTATGTATGAAGTTATATGCATAAATGTACTGTATCTCCGACATTTATAAGCGGATTTTGTGATGATTCTTCTTTATGTTCGTCTTGGACTCATGTACCTAATTGTCCTAATTGTATATATTCAATTAAAAATGGAAAAATAAATTTACTTTAAAAAAGTAAAAACCGACTTCAAAACCTAAAACGAATAAAATAACTTTCATAAAAAATTTAATAGCTTCTGAATCGGTGTCAAGCTAAGGTGCATTGAAGAATGGAAGACACCGACTTCAGAAGCTGTTAAGTTTTTTATGAAAGTTATTTTATTCGTTTTAGGTTTTTAAATTGGTTTTTACTTTTTTTAAAGTAAAATTTTTATTTTCGAAATTGGTAGGACAACCTAGGATAGGTTCTCTCAAATATTAGATTTTCTATTTATTATCTAACTAAGGTAACGGCCCAGGATTTTTAGGTTTAGTAATAAAATAATAATAATAATCAGCCTTTAATGTTGAGTCCGCGTATCAGTTCAGTCAGTTAATTTCTCTCAGTCGTCAGTTTATTTAATTCGCCAGTTTTGTTGATTAGTCAATTTCACTGATTGGTCAGTTTTGCCGATTAGACAGTTTTCGTTGTTTTCCAGTTTAGTACCTACACTCAAGGGAAAACTTTTTACGTGTTGAATAAACCTTTGTGGATAATTTATCCTGATGTAAGGTAATACCTAACCTTATCAAAACCAAACCTCAGTTTGTATTTTTAACATAAAAATATGTATAAAACTAATATTAAAAAAAAATACTTAAGTTTTAAATACTTATTAGTTTTATAAATACCTATAATATATTATATATTTTTATTTCAATTTACGTAGCATGACTTCGTAAATTAGAATAAAATAAAATAGAGTCAATTAAAATGCAAATGAATTCGGTCAAAGAATTTAAAAACATTTATTTTATTCTCGGATTTCAATAAAGGTATTCTATAAATCATCTTTCTATTTATGTTATCTAATGCGTCTAAACCGACCTACACACATCCAAACCTCAATATTTTGGATCCGTCTTTTATAAAGTCACCAACAATGTTTTGAATTATTCATGTAATTTATGGTGTACCTACCTATTCCCGTTCGTCTGCCGTCATCCCACTGAGATGGAACTAACGGGAATTTAAAAGTAATATGAAATTATTCACGAGTAGTGTTATTGATTAGGAAAAATATATTTAAATTAGAAAACTTTTTTAATAACTTAATATGTGAATATTTTATATTATGTTCACATAGTGTAGTGTAGATAATTTATTTAAGTATCTTTTATTATTATACATAATCAGCCTATAATGTTCCCACTGCTGGGACACATGCAGAGAAGGAGAGAGATAGGGAGAGAGAGAGAGAGAGAGAGGGAGATGGAGAGAGAGGGAGGGAGAGGGAGTGGGCTGTAATCCACCACGCGGGCCCAGTGCGGGTTGGTAGATGTCACATATCTTCGAATTTTTGGTTCTAGGACACGATGTTTTCTTCAAGGTTTTGAGAGCAGTGGTGATTAAATTATTAACACAAAGTAAAGCCTACCCGAGTTCGCAACCACGACTATGCAACTCATAAGTTGGCGCAGTTATCACTGGGCCACCAATGCTCTTTGACGATCTGCTGGATTTTTGGGTGTAAGATATGAAATTGTTAACCAGCTAAAAATTGCATACCTACGCATTTAGAATAGTGTCTAGAATAATATGCCAAAACTCCCCGCGCCTCCTGCAGTCTTCACAAGGACATCGGTCCACCATGTGGGAGGACTTCCAAAGCTGCGCATTCTGGTAAGCGATCGCCACTCCAGAACCTTTCAGTCCCAACGGCCATCCTTTTTGCGAGTAATGAGACCTGCCCACTGCCACTTTTAAATTTGGCAATTCTTCGGGCTATGTCGGTTACCCTTGTTCACCTGCGGATCTCTTGATTTCTGATTTGATCGCGCAAGGAAACTCTAAGTGGAGCCCTCTTTGTTGCCCTTAGGCTGACTTTTAGCCTTATAATGAAGCTTGTGAGAGACTAGATTTCAGTGCCATAGTCATCACTGCAATTAACAATTTCGTCTTGAGACACTGCAGTATGTGTGAGACGAGAAATATTGCTTAGCTTCCCGAATCAATCAGATTCAACGATTAACCTTTTTCTCGAAGTTGGACCTAACTAACTGGAATAAGCTGTTTGTCCTAGGTAATTATAATCGTCAACAACTGCGAGTGTAGAGAATATTCATGAGAGTGGGTGTAACATGGGGATTTGATATGACCCTGTTTTGTCCATGTTCATTTTGAGACCCACTCTTTCGGAAGTTTTACTCTGTTCTACTGAGGCCGTCGAGCATTGATCATAGCCGCAGCATAGTAGTCATAGTAGATCATAGTAGTGATCTACTATGTCGTCGGTAAACCGAAGGCGAGTGATGTAAAGACATCCTCTAGCGCAGTGGTGAACAGTTTCGGAGAGGCAGGGCCTCACACTTCGCAGAAGGATAGGTGCGTTTTTATACAGATACTTCTGCACTTCGATGTACCGATAGTCGGTCTGCCACCGTTGAAGAGTCTGCAAAGTCTCGATCGAATCGTAAGCTTTCTCGAAGTCCACAAACACTAAGCAGAGGCAGGTTCAAACAGTTTCTGGCCGGCTTTAAGAACCGGTTTTCCTCAGGCCTTCAGGGGTTCGGTCGTAATTCCGTCATCACCCGGCGCCTTGTTGTTTTTAAGCTGCTTCAGAGCCATTCTTATCTCATCAGGCTGATGTCCGGGATGTCTTCGGTATAGTGTCGGGTCAATCTAGCACTTTTTCGTTTCAGATTCGCAACAGGGTTACTGGTTGACGTTTGCCACTGTCCATAGAACCTTTCGATCGGGATCAACAGTTAAGGCTTGGAGGATGCGAATCTGACTTCATCGGTCCTCATGTTCGTAATTATGGCTTTGCTCAATAGACAGATCTCTTGCAAAGTTCCCACTTGGAACCCTTCTTCCGCTGTAAACGGTGAAGGTCGTTTTTCAAGGACTTAGAGACGTCTATTGAACTGCCGGTACTTACTTACGCGCACCGTCTGAATACTGCAGGATCATCTCGCACCTCTCCTCCATGAGTTTGAGAGTAGGATTGGAGAGCTTCTTATTTCTATTTGTACCAAGGGGACTTGAAGATCTTAGACCCGACCGAAGTTTCCAGGAACCCATCGTTCGGCTGATCTTATGGATGATGAACCTTTTTAATTATGTAAGTAATCATACTAAAATCATATTAATTAATTTTTGTGTAATTTGATTTTTTTTAATGTTTTTTCGCTGCTTTCGTTGAAAGATAGACGTTGCTGTCATTAAAAAAGTTTAAATATGAATTTTGATCAAAATAGAAAACCGTAACATCGAAATTCACACTAACACCCTGTAATTCTCCCTTCGTCCGTGACCGTGACCGAGAGTGGACGTGTGACTAAATTGAAAATATAATATTAATTTAGCATCCCTACCGCATACGGGATTGTCACCTTTAGGTGAATACGAGAAGTGTACAAATTCGCGTAGTGACGGGTTGATATTCGCCGTCACCAAGCTCACAAGGTGTACTACCCGCGCGCACCCGCTCACCTCCGCGAGAACAGAACACTCTCCATAATTGCTGTCCCGCTTGCACAGCGACTGCGCGCGCCGTGAGTCACCACCTACCACTTCGTATTGCATTGCTTCAAGAGAGCTACGCGCACACGCCGCGCGCCGGCCACAGCTTAAAGGTATTACGAGTTCACGCAAACTTTGACAACATGACGCGTACACCACCCCAATCGCCAGCCACGTCTGTAACTAGCGACTTTGGTACTCTCCATGTGAGAAACCCGACTATCTCACTCACTGGATCTGCCCCAAACCTATACACCATAGATGCAAATGTCACGACACGCAATAAACGAAAACATGAACTAGAAATGGTCGCATTTATACAAGAGATAAAGGACTTATTACAGTCGGCTACCGCTCAATCGGAAAGTAAATTTAAAGCATTACAGGAATCAATGAGCGAGATTATAGCACAGAACTTGGAATAAAAAAAAATCCCTGGCCTTCGTCACTAAACAATACGATGACATAATAATAAAAATAGATGATATCGAAAGAGAGCGTAAAATCGATAATGCCTACATTAATCAGCTTGAAGGTAAAGTTGAGAACCTTGAGCGTATATCTCACAAAAATAGCGATGAGAAATATCCCAAAGAAGGAAGGAGAAAATAAAGAGGATCTGCATCGCTTTGTGTCAGAAACAGCTAAAGTTCTGGATATCTCTCTCGAACGACATGATATTAAGAATATTTTCCGAGTAAATAAAAAAAGTGGAAGGCCATCTAGACTTTGTCTCGGTAACTACAAAAGAAAATATTCTGCAGAAAGCCCATAACTTCAATCGCAATAACACATAAGCTAAGTTAAACACATTCCATATAAATATACCAGGAGAATTAAAACCAATTTATCTATCAGAGAGCTTGACTTTGAAGGGACAACGGTTATTCTATCTTGCGAGGAAATTTGCGAGCGAGAATGGTTTTAAGTTCTGCTGGTGGACCTCACTTGGAAAAGTTTTCCTTCGACAAAATGAAGGAGAACAATACATTCACGTTAAAAACGAAGCTGATCTAAAACCCAAATTATCAAAATGACCGGAGAGAGGACTTACAAGTCCTAATTACTTACTGCTATTTGTTTTATTATTATTTTTCTATCTACAATTGCTCTCGTATACACATAAACAAAAACCAACCAAACACATTCAATCAAAACCATTTAACACAAGAACACAATTACACGCTATACATATAACAAACACTAACATCAGTTGCATAGTTATAAATTGTTCTCTTATGGGTATACCTAATATTAATCTTTCAATTCTTATTTTCACAACGTCTATCACAGTAGTACGCACCTTAATAAGCAACAAAAAACTTAAGCGGTTATTCAATGGCTAATACGAACACTATTATCGCAACACAGATAGATAACTTTACAGTGGCATATTCTCATCACTGTGATACGGACGCCTGTAACGAGATCTTGAAAACCTCTAAGGCATCGCTAAAAATTATAACTCAAAACATCCGAAGTATCTATAAAAACTTAGATGGTTTTCAAGCTCAACTGGCTGGGTTATCGTATGAAATCGACCGTCATAATCCTGACAGAGTGTTGGCTAAGTGCAATGATGATAAACTGATACCGAATATGCAAAATTACGTGACATACTCTAGCAAAAAGTGTCTAAATCAAAATGACGACATTACGATATTTGTTAAAAGCAGTCTCCAATGTACGATTGAAGAACCAGACCCAATAGGGGCTAATTTTCTTCTGTTAAAAATTGATTCCGATACTTGTATTCTAGCCTCTTATAGATCCCCATCAATATATTGTACTGATAGCTTCCTTAACTCCCTGGAAAACATTTTAAGTAAATTAAAAGCGAATAATATAATTCTGATAGGTGATATCCTATAGACCTATCTCAGTTCTGTCAGAACTGTCAAAAATATTAGAAAAATTGTTGAACCGTAGACTCATGAAATATTTAGAGCACTACAAAATAATAATGTCTCGCTGGTGGTGGCGTGTGTGTTGGATCATTAAGTTCCCTTCAAAATGGTTGAGCTAATTGGTGCTGACCCATGTGTCATGTTCGTGAACGGGCGCCGTTAGTTGGGACTGGTCGTCTCTTAGCTGCCATGGCTTATTTTTAATTTTAATATTTAATTTAGTTGTATCGGACACACAATTTGGTTTCAGGTCCGGAAAAGCACCGCAGACGCAGTTAATCAACTCATTGATTACGTGACTGAGAAAGTTGACACAAAGCAAAAATGTCTCGGTGTTTTTCTGGACCTAGCCAAGGCGTTTGACACTGTCTGTATTCCAACTCTTGTGACCAAGTTAGAACACGTTGGAATCCGGGGAAGGGCTCTAAATATGTTTACAGACTTTCTCAAAGACCGGACGCAAAAAGTAAAGATTGGTGAGGTCATTAGCAGTGAAGCCAGAGTTGATTATGGTGTACCTCAGGGTAGCTGCCTCTCCCCAAGTCTTTTCCTGCTCTATGTGAATGACCTATGCCAACAGTCTCTTACTAGGGGTAAAATATTTAGTTATGCAGATGATACCGTACTTATATTTCATGGAGAGAGTTGGGAAGCGGCCCGGCAAGCTGCAGAGACAGGCGTACGTAAAATAATCCACTGGTTGGAAGTTAACTTACTAACACTTAATATTTCAAAAACATCATTTCTGCAATTTACTTTCGCCAAAACTCAACCTACAATAATAAGCCTTAAAGCTCACTCCTGTGACCACTCCAACAATAGTCTTCCATGCTCGTGTCTTCCAATTACACAAAAAAAGACAATTAAGTACCTGGGTGTGATTCTGGATGAGAGACTTAACAGGCGTCCCCATATTGAGCAAACTGCCTCCCGGGTCAGGAAACTTATTTGGGCGTTTAAGAGACTTCGGCAAGTGGCCGACTTTAAGCTTCTCCGTGTGGTGTATAAAGCACTAGCACAGTCAATCGTAGGTTACTGTGTTACGGCATGGGGAGGTGCTTGTAAAACCTATATGATACACCTCGAGAGAGCCCAAAGGTCTTTGTTAAAAGTCATGACCTTCAAACCGTACCGGTTCCCTACAAAAACCCTGTATGAAAGCTGTCAAGTACTTACAGTGAGACAACTATACCTTCTCAATCTCATAATAAAACAGCATGAAATCACTCTTGTAAATCACGCAACCAAACATAAGAGAACTGTAATTAATGTTTGTCGCGCTGACAATTGTAACACAGCATCCGCTCGACGTCAACGCCTATACCTAGCTACTTATATTTATAATAAAGGTAATAGAATCCTCAACTTCAACCCAGTAACAAAAAATAAAACTAAGATAAAACTAAACACATGGCTTCAAACACTAGATTACCAACAGACGGAAAACTTACTTAAAGAACAATACACGTGATAATTAAATAATAATGTAGGCAAACAAAATCAGATATCTAACCCAAAGTCCAGTCACAAAGCACAACCACTCACACAAACACATACACACATACACACCCCATCTCACACACGCAAAATACAACACATTAAACATACACACAAAACACAACAAACACACACACATACATACATATCACTCAAGAGCATGCATGTACTAAATTCCCTTCGTTTTATGATATATTTTAATTATAATTTTTGTTGCATAAATTATTAATGTTCCAAAATCGGGTGAAGACACTGGTTCCTTTAACACAGGTACCACCTAGAACAGGAGTTAGGGCTTCAATTGAAAATGTCTCCGTTTTTTTATGTCAATAAAATATTTTTTATATATTTTTTTTATTATTTAATTCTTAGGTTGCAAGCCGACCTCGCGCACGTGTGGGAGTGGCGCGAGGAGGCGAAACGCCGGGGCGTAACTCCGATGCCGCGAGAAATCACGGTACAGCGGACAGAGCTCCGGCGGGATCTCATGGCGACATGGAGAGTGCGATTGTCGCAACCCAGCGCTGGGCACGCCACAATTGCGGCGATAAGTCCCCTCTTTGAGGAGTGGTTGGAGAGGCGCCACGGCGTCCTCACCTTCCGCCTGACGCAGGTCCTCACCGGACACGGTTGTTTCGGGAGGTTCCTGTTTCGGATAAGGCGGGCGGAAACGCCCGGGTGTCACCATTGTGTGGATCACCCGGAGGACACGGTGGGGCATACAGTGGAGGTCTGCCCGGCTTGGGCGGAGCACCGCCGTGTTCTCACGGAGGCGATCGGTGGCGGCGATCTCTCGCGTCCAAACCTGGTCCAGGCCATGGTGCGGAGCGAGAGTGTATGGGAAGCCGTCACCTCCTTCTGCGAAGCAGTAATGCTCGGGAAGGAGGAAGCGGAACGCGTGAGGGAGAGGCAACAGCTGCGCCCTTGCGCCCCTAGCCGCCGTAGGAGACGCCCTGGACGGCGGGAATCGATTGCCGATTCCCGGCCACCGTAGGCGCGAGCTTGCGGACGACGAGTAATGGGCAGCTCGCCGTCCGGTAAGGAACAGGCCCGGGTCGACGGCGCGTTGTGTTCCACGCGCGCCTCAAAGAGATGTCAACAGTGACGGGGTCAATTGGGCCGATGCCGCCGGGGTCGCGGGTAGTTCGAAAGAGATACCGTGGCCCTGGCATGGGCAGTTGAAGGAGCATGGGTGGGTTTTAGTCAGTAAAAGTCTGACACGCCCTCCCGCTCTGCCCAGAGCGGGAGAAGTCATTTGATGATTTCCCATCCACAAAAAAAAAAAAAAAAAAAGGTTGCAAGCCGAAGAGGGTTGGGGAGTTTTAGGTAATGATTCATTACCACATACAGAATACTGTTGTTGTTTACTGTTGTTGTTGAACGATAGATGTTGCTGCCATCTAAATTCATGTTCAAAAAGTTTAAATATGAAATTTCTATCTATCTATCTATCTCAAGACGCAAGCGGGGCAGGGTCGGGGTCGGGGAGTTTTAGGTAATTCAGTATTACCACATACAGAATATATTTACCAAAATTCAGCTGGATATAAAAAAAATCATCTCTTTGGCGTTTGTCTAATAATCATTTTGGGAATGTCTCGTCTGTGATTGGACTATTCCTGCACGTCTCCGCTCGGCTCCACCCCTGCTCCGCGTCAGTAGAAACGCACCCTAAAGGATGGAAAAATAAAAAAAAAAACTATTCAAAGCCGATTAAAATATTAGTGTGACTAGAAAAGGTAAAGGCGAAAGTTTGAGCGTGTTTGTATGTTTGTTACTTCTTCACGCTCAAACGGCTGGACCAATTTAGATAAAATTTGGTATGGAGGTAGCTGACACCGAAACCGCGGGGCGCACTAGTAAGTTAATAAAAGGACATTGCTTCAGCACTGGCTCACTGTCACTGCGTCACTTCACTTTCGGACCACCATATTTGCTAGCGCATCCTGCCGTTTTATATCCACGTGAAACGCTACAGTCGTAACAAGGTAACAAGCACTGCCTGCAGCTGACGCGTTTAAAAATGCAATTTTTTGCTTTGTCTCGGTGTGCAGCATTTTGTGTCACTCTTTGCGTGTCGAGAATTCGAGATAACGTCGCAAACGCAATAAGCTACCTGCATGTAAAGTGAAGCGGTGTGATTTGCAATTTTGAAAGCACAAGGCGGCTAGGAATTTTGGCGAAATTGATTTTCAAAACGTCCCTTAACATTTTTTCATGAATCATCATGGATAAGTACACAGCCATAACTCCCTAACCTGTTCCAAATTAGTAGTTGAGCATTTAAAAAGCCTACTGCTGAGTCTTTTTGTCTCCAGCTACAATAAGTAAAATGAAAACTTCTTTTTACTTTTGCTCCTATTTCATATTCCACGTCTTTGATTATGAACTTTTAGAAAGTTCAATGAATTTCCAAGGAAATGTCGAAAGTTATTGCCCGGTAATACCTACTTTGATTTGATACTGAAAATTCTGTAGCGATAAAGTTTAGATACATTAGAAAATTTAGAATAAAGAACTACATAGTGGGATATAGTAGATATAATAATTATTTCAAATAATAGGTAGGACAGGCTTTATTGGCTAAATCATAAGCCGCATGGGTCGATCGCTTGCCGCGGTGCGTTCGCGGCTGGGTGACCATGAATTAAACATCGAGAGCCCTCCGTGCCTCAGAAAGTATGCGGTCTCGGCTGTCATTCGGAGATTTTTGACAGTCGTTACGGGTAGTCAGAAGCCCAAAAGTCTGACAACCAGTCTATCCAGTTACCCAGTAACTGGGTTGTGGAGGTCAGATAGGCAGTCGCTCGATGAAAAATACTTGTTTCCAGCTGAAGCCAACCCTCACATTGGGAAAAGGCTAGGCAGATTGTTTAAGGCTTTATCAGTAAGCAATCTAGCAATTCTGTAAGCAGAAATGATTGATTGGTGAAACAACCACGCAAAGACGTGTTTTATTATAAAAAAAAAATATTATCTGCTCTATTTCAGTTTCAGATAATAGAACGCAAACATAGTTAAGAAAATTAATTAAATTTCGTACAAAGGCAACAATCTCAAGGTGTACAATCCCTTAGAATTAGACACTTAACGCGAAGACAAACTCGGAAGATTAATTTACAATTTTTGGGCTGTCTTTAGCTTTGATACTCTATTAAAAAGTACTTGAGATACCAGTTTATTACAATAAAATTTCTTCCCATTTTCATGGTCAAGTAATTTTCCTTTATGTCGGGATTCGGCTCCTATAGGTTCACCTGATGCGAGCAAACATTAGCAATTCAGCACCTACTTAAGCAATTTTTCTATAAACGTTGTATAAAGCAGGAGCAATGATGGCCTAGTGGTAACGGCTCCAACTTATTAGTTGTAGGTTGCGGGTTCGAGCCTTATACTTTGTGAAAATTATGTATTTCATTACCTACCACTGCTCTCAAAACGGTGAAGGAAAACATCGTGAGGAAACCGGCATGTCCTAGAGCCAAAATTACGAAGACATGTGACATCTACTAACCCGCACTGGGCCCGCGTGGTAGATTACAGCTCACTCCCTCTCGAAGAGAGGTCGACGCCTGTGTCCCAGCATTGGGAACATGCTTCATTGCATTGGGGCTGATTATGCTTACTGTATAAACCTTGAATAAACGATTGTTCTACGGTCAATCAGGCTTGGTCTTGACTAAAATTTGCGCACAGCCACGGTACCTATATTCCGTCTTTTTAGGTAATTAAATAAAGGTAAACAAAAAAAAACAACGTGTCTGGTTAACAGTCTAAACGTAATACCTGTCACTTCAGTCGTCATGCTACGCCACAGTTGTAGGTACTCTTCAATTTAGCAACGTTTTTGTTTATTTGTAGGTATTTTTCCACCATAGGATCCATACTGGCAGACAAAATACCGAAAAAAATATCATGACACCTCAACCCGATGTGTTTTGAAATCCCAAAAAAAATATAAACGAGAACTTTTGACATTAGATCCATGTAGTGCCGATGAAATTACTAAAGTTATTAATGATCTCGACATAAATTCAAGAAGCGGTAGATAGAAGAAGCACAAAAGTCATAAAAAGTTATTAAAATTTAATTTTAAATAGCTTGGCAAATCACTTCACTCATTCACTCATAGTATAAAATAAAGTCGCTTCCCGCTGTCTGTCTATCCCTATGTATGCTTAGATCTTTAAAACTACGCAACGAATTTTGATGCAGTTTTTTTTAATAGATAGAGTGATTCAAGAGGATAAGAGGATATGTGTAATAAACGTGGGCGAAGCCGCGGGCAAAAGCTAGTTAATTTAATAAACTCATGGCTGACGGGAATTTCCAGATACCTCCTAAAGATTGAAAAGGTGACACCGATCTATAAATCGGGACCTAAAACCGAACCCGGAAACTATCGCCCGATCGCTGTGCTACCAATAAAATCAAAAATTTTGGAGAAAATAATACACAATCCTCTGTTAAGCTACTAATTAATTTTATATCGGAACGCCAATAGGGATTCAGAGCTAAAAATAATATCACTGCAGCCACTGAATCAGAAACAAATCACAAAAATCAAATCATTGAATCTGATAACAAAAATCAAAGATAATGTCATAGAAAAGAAAAAAATGTTTTGAGTGTGAAAAAAACTAGAAAACTTTCGTATCAAAGGCAATGCACTTAAAATGATCAAATCTTACCTATTAACAAATAGATTCCACGTAGTCAAAATAGATAATGTCGAAAGTAATGCTTTACATATCACATATGGAGTCTCACAAGGGGAAATAATAACGATCCCAATATGGATATATTTAACTGAGCTAGGACTGCAGTGTCATTTAACTTTGTACGTAGATGACATGCTTCTGATATTTCGGAACAAATGTTCATGACGTTATTTCCCGAGCCCAAGAGATTTATAATTCTGTTTGAATGGTCCCAAAATAATTTGCTAACCGTAAATCATGACATATTACATTATCTTTAAAGACAAAAATAAAAAAAAATCCGCTGCATGACCCGTTAACTATAGACAACATTCCATTAGAGCAAAAAACCTACGAAAAATACCTTGGCCTTAGAATCCAAAATTGTATCATGGAATAAGCAACTTGATTGTATCAAAAATAAAATTTCCTCACTTATTGGATCACTCCGCAATAAAAGTCAATACCCAAGAAACTGCGTTTAAACATTTACAATTCACTTGTCAAATCACATTTATTTATATCTTATTGAAATCTGGGATAGCGCCGGTAAAACAAAGCTACAGAGGAACTGCAAAGACTGTTTCGTTATCCATATTTGACACACTTACGTACAAAATGTTTAAAAAAACAAAACTGTTGAATATCAAAAAACTTACACTTGTATCATAATTAGAAAAACAATGGATGGAACCATTCACCAAACGTAACATTTACCAAAAAATCTCAAATATCTAATCCATAGAAATATAAAACTTATATCTATGATCTAAAAGCAGTCTTCGTCGACCTAGATTACGAGTACTTGTATTTTATTTTATTTTATTTGATAGGAATAACAAACAGCAGTATATTACACAGTAGGCATACAATATATAACTTGCAATAAAAGTAACAAATACACTACTCAAGACGTTATCCACAGATTACCATACAGAATAGCTAGCTGTTAGCAGAGCAAGTTAAAAAAGCACTAATTATATTACTTATTAACTATATATTAGGGCTATGATCTCTTAAAATAGTCATAATTTCACTCTTAAATACAGCTTGGCTGAGAAACATAATATCAGTAGAGCCAAACTGTTTATTATAGGTGTCAACCAAACGATGTAACGGCGAGCGAACGCCTGAGTTAGTTCGACAAAATGAAGTAGCAAATAGGTGTCTTGAACGAACCTCACGACCGATTACAGCACGAGGGATCAGGTAGCATAGACTGCCAACTGCACTGCTGCTGCTGTATTGCCAAAGACACGTACAAATTATCCTAAAAAGAATAACATATAGGAAGGAGCACTATTTTATAAAAAATTACCATCCTGCATAAAAAATGTAAGCTTTTTCAGCTGTTTTAAATCAAAACTAGCAAATCACATAATTGAAACTACTCACTAATTAATAATGTTACTAGCCTACTAGTTGAGAATAAAACCACAGTATAACCGTTGAACGTGTAACGCAACCAATTTATAACTTTTTATCAAAGTAATTTTAAGCCAATTATATTGTATATATAGTGACCGTTACCTAGAATAAGTTTATTACATTGTTATCTTTTGTTCTCCTATGTCTTATGTGTTTTTGTGAATAAAGTATTTAAACCTACTTACTCAATTTCCTTATATCAATCTGCCTAGCCTTTTCCCAACTATGTTAGGGTCGGCTTCCAGTCTAACCGGATGCAGCTGAATACCAGTATTTTACATGGAGCGACTGCCTATCTGACCTCCGCAACCCAATTACTGGGTAATACGAGTACGATACCCCTTGCTAAGACTGGTTGTTAGACTTTCGGGCTTCTGACAACCCGTAACGACTGTCAAAGATCCACGAATGACAGCCGGGACCAACGGCTTAACGTGCTTTCCGAGGCACGGAGGAGTCTCGGTATGTAAAGATGGTCACCCATCTACGAACCAACCCCGGCAAGCATAGCTTAACCTGATGGATCCATCCGTGCGGCTGTTATTACTTAGCCACGAGCTCCTCTACTTACTAACCTACCTACCTAAACCTATATACTAATATAATCGTGGATATATTGTTTAAGTATCTACGTATGATTTTACTATCTTGCTATCACCTGTGTGGCAATGACTTGGGTGACTCAGTTTGAACTTTACATTTAGCTAATGAGTCAAAATGTAGGTCAATGTGTCTCACATTTCTTCCTGGGTGTTTTTAAATGTAATGCGGCTCACTAGATGGTAAGTTATGCAACTACTTTTGAGTAGTTGCATAACTTACCTTCTAGTTAACGACTTAGGATCCCTTTACTAGATCTTTCTAAAGTCATGGAAGCTAGTTTTATTTCAAGTGGAGTTTAAAGTTTGGGTCTTTAAAATGCACGTGACACTCCGTGTCACAAGAAGATGTAGCCAAGGATGAACCTACCTAATGTACCCGTTACCCGGGCGTGAATATGACACATGGAGCATAAAGCCCAGGCGACACTGGGAATGAAGCTAAGTTCGTTCAGCATCACTAAGGTAGCTACCGCGTGTTTTCATACTTATTTATTTATTTAGATCTCCAACAGAGGTTACACAATGTCATGCACGTTTAAAAGAACAGGGACAAATATTAGTGTGCGCTTCCAATTATAGGACACCACATTTTTCTCTTAAAATCTAGGTACCTACGACGCCAGCAGGTCAAGCCACCCGATACTGTCAAATTTTCCCAATCAACCTTGAACCTAATGCTTTAGCGATAAATATGAAAATCTATTAAAGAAATTTGACAGATTGTAGTAGCTTGATGTGCTGGTATCTGTACCTCATATGTAAATACAATAAGTTTGACAAAGCGCAAATAATAAAATAAATCAAATCATACAACACGAAAATCATATAGAGGAAACAAAATAAAATAAGTACAAAACAAATTAATAGGTACCTAATAATAACAAAACATAAAAGACAACAGACAAAGATAACAATATTTTATGACATTTAAAGCTTATTAAAAATGTGATATTTTGTATGTGTTATCCAATTCATTGTGCTTCGATACTTCGATAAACTCTTTATTTATAGAACCTTGGCAAAGACGCGAGTGTGTGCCGTTAAAGTATGCATGAAGTCAAGGTCATTTCTAGTGTTTAGTGTTTACATGCCGACGGATAATAGTGCGAACTTAACGGATTTTACGGACTACCTCAGCCTGGTGAGTGCTATTATCAATGATAACAATATCGTAACTGCATTTCTACTCGGAGACTTTAATTCGCATCCCAATGAACAATTTTATATCGAATTGGATTCTTTTTGTCGGGAATCTGAGTTACTATGTGCCGATGTTGAACTGTTAGGAGTAAGCTCGGACACTTATACTTTTATAAGCGAAGCGAACGGCTCGAGACGTTGGCTATATTCTGTAGCGCATCGGGGATGTTTGCCGAGGCGCGTGTGGATTGTTTCTACACAGTCATGCGCAAGCGGTGCGCTTCCCTGGTGCGCAGGGTGCGGGCCAGCCGCAACGGTATCCTGAGGGCTTTTGCTGAACGTTTCGACTGTCAGTACGTGAACCACTGCTGCATGGTTCATGCACTGACTAATGTTAAGATATTGTTTTGATTTGTTTTTAATTTGATTTAATTTTATGTTTAATTGTAATGTTGAATTTGATTTGATTTGAATTTAAGTTGATTTAATTTTGTTAATAATTTTAATTTTAATTATGATTTTAATTTTAATTGTGATGTTAATTTTAATTGTGTTGTTGATTTTATAATGTTTTAATTCTGTTTAATTGTACCTATGATCCAAAGTTGATTGAAGTAAATAAATACAATACAATACAAAAAACGGCAGTGTCCGAGGTTTGTCTTGGATCTCGGCACATAGAAAAGGTTATAGTTGCATTTGCGCGGCAAGCGAGATGATACACCAAACTGCAGCTTTCCAAGAAGCTCGCTACAATCAACAACCCTTTGAACAGTTTGTGAAGAAAATGTGAGATGTAGAATCTATAACTAACAACGAGGACATTTTATAATGTTGCAGTCTCAAGTCGAAAATCATACTTTAGGTTCATAGTTTGCGGTGTGAACCGAAGTATGTCAACACGCGGTAGCTACTCGTATATTACATGAGCGAAGCTAACCGAACTTAGTTCCCAGTGTGACCTGCGCTTTAAAAAGAGACTAATAGCAGGTGTCTGTGTAACAACACAGTTACCTAACCTAATGTATTCTGTGCCTATACCTATGGTATGTTTATTAATCTCGGAGACTAAATTAAAAAGTTAAAATGACCTTATGATAATGTAATGTGGCTTACATTACATTATCATTTTTTCATAGTTAGACATTTGCACTTGTCAATTTAGACTCCGAGATTAAAAAATGCACTGTACTTTTAATTAGCTACAGTAAAATTACACTTCTAAGGGCCTATTTCACGATGTCCGAGCAGTTACTACTTACTGAATAAATTCAAAAATGGAACAGAATTTGTATGAAAAACTTAATTAGGTGGTGAAACAGGCCCTTACTGTTATCTCGTTAAAAATGTTTGCCTTTTTTATCAAATTGACAGTAAGAAGTGTCATTATGAGTGAATTTAAATATGCCAAAAGCTATTAAAAGTGATGCTCGAAACATTATTCTAAAGGTTAAAACCTTTTTTGAACTAGAAGCTCGGGCGGGGTCTCCGATTATTTTTTCTTGTTATAAATTACCCGATACTTAACTAATTATTTAAGTCCACGAAATATTCGTTTCTATTCTTGCTGTAGGTTAGCGTTACGGTAACGTACATCTACTAGGTAACCTGCTAAGTGAGTGAGCAAACTAACCTGCCAGATTTCAAATTTCTACTAACATTTATTTTACTATCTTATATTTCAGGTGTGAAAAAGGATTAGTTAAGGAAGGGCACGCAGCAGAAGAAACTGGTACAAAAATTCGGACACCAGGCAAGGAGAGAAAACGTAAAAGTGGATTTGTGCATGTTGATGATTTTGACATGGGAGTTATACGGAGGAAAGTACATGAATTTTATGTGGGATAAGCAAAAAATTTTTGAATAAAACTTCTGATTCTTCCTTAATTTCCGTATTTATTTTTAACGCCGTCGTCTTACAACTTTTCTTCATTAGTTCTCACTTACTTTTTCTCTACTTAATCTACATTTTAATCTATCATTCCCTATCTCTTTCGCTCCTTGACTATTTCGTACATTTATCTCTGTCACTCGTTTATGCTTCATATCTGTCATTCATCATCACGTCTCATTTCACTATCCTTTCATAACATTCCGTTCCTACATTTATTCTGCTAAAAAAGAAGTCCCTACTGTTAAAAGGCAAGACAGAAATAAATTGCACAGGACAGCGAGAGAGTCTGCGAAAGCTGCTTCACAAGGTGGGATTTCATTTTAAAAAATCTCAATCCAATCGGAAGGTTCTTATGGAGCGTAATGAAATAGCAGCTTGGAGAGCTAAGTACTTGCATGCAGTGGATAAAAATAATAAATCTCCCCAGCCCCGGCCCATAATTTATTTAGATGAGACCTATATTCACTCTTCGCATACATTGGGTAAATGTTGGCAAGGAGAGGGTGAAGACGGAGTATTGAAGCCTGTATCGAAAGGGCAAAGATATATTATTGTTCATGCGGGAGGAGATACTGGATTTGTTACAAATGCACTACTTGTGTTTAAATCAAACACAAAAACTGGTGATTATCATGACGAGATGAATAGTAGCAACATAATAAGTGGGTTATTGAAAAACTTGTGCCTAATTTACGAGAGCCATCCATAATAGTGATGGATAATGCTCCTTATCACCGTATTTGTGTGAATAAAGTCCCAAATACGAATTCCCCAAAAAAAAGATATGCAATTATGGTTGACCCAAAATAAAATTGACTACGGAGAGAATTTGACTAAACCTCAGCTTTTAGAAATAATTAAGAAAAACAAGCCTGAACCTGTAGGTATATGAGATTGAAAAAAATTTAGAAGACAATAAACACAAATGCTTATATTTACCACCTTATCACTGTGATCTCAATCCCATTGAACTCATATGGAGCACAATGAAAAGAAAAGTTGCTGATGTAAATTTTGAGCACAAGAATGCTGAAATTCCCCGCCTAGTTAGAGAAGCCTTTGATATATCTGTGCTTTTGAGGCTATTACAGTTCATGAGTGGGCACAGCATTGTAAACACGTTCGCAGGTTAGAAGGAGAATACTTAAAACATGATTTGTATAAACCTTTTATTATAGAAGTGGTAAGTGACACTGAAACCGAAAGCGATAGTGATAATGATGATAGTGGTACGGAAATAAGCGGAGTATGGCCTCACAACCAGGATGAAGTTGTGTATGCAGGTTCATCTAAAGATCACAATTACTGTAAAGCTGGTTTTCAATAAATCATTGTAAAGCAATTTGTTTTTTTTTTATTACACTACACTGCTACTTGGTACCACTGCTAAGTATAATTAGTCAAATCTGGTGTTAGGGGTTAGGTACGGTAAGGAAGTAAATGCTAGACATCCAGGTACCTCTTGCAGGGTAGGTTACCTACTTAACTTCGCATTAAATGAAAGTTTATCCCCCCCCGTGGAACATTTTATCTGCTGAATTTCCACTTCATTGGATTACTTTTTAGATATAGCCATTGTTTATTGCTGAGAGACTAAACTTATTAAACGATTATGTCTAATGTGAAATTTCCTTCTTGAAAACTTACTCAATTTTGGGCACCTTATATTAATTAGCAATACTGAATCGACGGTGCCGTCCTCTTTAGTTCACAGATAAGTTGGTAGGACTGTACTGTACAGTCACGCATAAAACCCTACCTTTCCATATATATAAAAGTACTCTGTGCCTTACATTTTCGCAAAATCCAAAAGCTGATTTTCTCGTGGAAACATAGATTGCAACTTTGAATAGAATATGTTCGTAACACCAAAACCATAGGAATGAGGAAAATGTCGCCAGGAAAGTTTTGAGTATGAATGTGGATGGCTATACGAGTAGGGGAAGACCAAAGAAACGATGGATGGACTGTGTGAAAGATGATATGGCTAGAAAGGGGGTGACTACCGAGATGACGACTAATAGAGAAGTCAATCAATCTGCGTAGCCTTATCCCAATTATGTTGGGGTCGGCTTCCAGTTTAACCGGATGCAGCTGAATACCAGTATTTTACATGGAGCAACTGCCTATCTGACCTCCACAACCCATTAACTGGGTAAAACGATACCCCTTGGTAAGGCTGGTTGTCAGACTTTCAGGCTTCTGACGACCCATTGACCCATAACGACTGTCAAAGATCCACGAATGACAGCCGGGACCAATGGCCTAACGTGCTTTCCGAGGCACGGAGGAGGTTTCGGTATATAAAGATGTCATCCATCCACGGACTGACCCCGGCAAGCGTAGCTTAACCTGCCAATAGAGAAGTATGGAAGGAAAAGACATGTTTCGCCGACCCGACGTTTTTGACGCCGAAATTGGGATAAGGGCAGGAGAGTGATGATGATGAGATGGCCATAAACTTGTGAATCTTGGGTGATTGAGAGGTTTTTACGCTCGTGATGTATGTACTTGTACATGTATGTACTTAGCTTGTTTTGCTGACGGAATGTATTATCAGAAAATTTATTATATTTCCCTATATGTAAGTGTCTATACCTACTAATATTATAAAGCTGAAGAGTTTGTTTGTTTGGTTGAACGCGCTAATCTCAGGAACTACTGCTTCGAATTGAAAAATTATTTAAGTGTTGGATAGCCCATTTATCGAGGAAGGCTATATAACATCACGCATCAATGTAAAATGTTGCAAAAACGGGGAAAAATTATTCCTTTTGAGAGCTTCCGTTGCGTGCGCTGCGTAAACGGTTAAAGTTACACAACAATCGTGTATGACGGAAATGTTCCTCCTAAAAAGTTCTAACAAAAAGTCCACGACTCACTATAACTTTTTTAATGGTAATCGAATTTATACTAATAATAAAGCTGAAGAGTTTGTTTTTTTGTATGTTTCAACGCGCTAATCTCTGCAACTATCCGTCAGATTTGAAAAAATATTTTTGCATTTGACAGCCCAATTCTTATGGAAGGCTATAGGCATATTTAATATCATGCTAGGGTCCTTAGGCGCAAAAAGAAAAAAAGTCAGAAAGAACATTAAGCAAAATCCAAGTAATAACTCGGGCAGGCGATGCGATGCGACGGGGTGGCGCGGAGGAACAAGAAATTTCACGCGGACGAAGTCGCGGGCAGAAGCTAGTGTATATGGGACCTGCGTGGTGGATTACGGCCCACTCCCTCTTACCGAGAGGAGGCCTGTGTCTCAGAAGTGGGAACATTATAGGCTATTATGTTTATGCTATATGTACAAATCGGTAACAGAATCAAGACATGATTTCCTCATAAAAATAATTTTATAAATCAAATCATTTCAAGGAATGTCCTTGATTCAAATAGAATAGCTTACTTTCGTCGATAGAGTAAATCTCTATCGACGAAAGTAAATTGATAGAATTATCCTTTTGAGGCAGCCATTAGATACTTACTCACAGTCTAAGACTTCAAAGTAGTCCTCGGGCTCGAATTTGTCGAAAGTTAAGTAAAATATTTTATATGAGAAACTTTATTTCGAGTAAAAAAAATCAAACTACCTAATTTATTAATTTCGATAGGTTTTTCTTTTATTAGGTACTTTTATGGTCTAAAATTTAGGTCTAAAAGTTCTATCTTAGATCAGGATTCATCTGGTTTATCTTCTCGGTAAATAAAATAAAGCAGATTCACACTATTCAATCGTCAATATTCTTAAAATATTATGTAATTATGCCAATTGATCAAAATTAAATAAATGAATATGAATACAAGAAAATCACTTAAACTTTGAAGCTTGAATGCGAAAAATTTTAACCCACGCAATTACTCGAATAACGTTAATTCTAAAACCATCGTTAGTTTTCAGCAGCCTACACATATAGGTAGGTAGTACATTTTGCTTGTGTATTTTTGATTTCAGAAATAATTGAATCACCAAACTTATTAATTGCAAAGTCTTAGCTCACTTTTTATCAATGTAGATTTGGTTTTTCCAACTTATTTTCTTACATGGAGTAAGTAAATAAGTAATTAAGTAATAAGTAAAGTAGGATTTGGTCGTGTCTTGACAAGTGACAAGTCGTGAAAAAAAAGACCTCGTAAATGCCTCGTAACTAAATTATTTAAAATTATTTTATTTACATATCTAGCTAAAACATCCGAACTATTTTTGGATCTACAAAGAAAATTTATTAATAGGAAAAATTTTTTCCTTGGTCTCGATATGTAGTGGATGGTCACTTATCCACGGACCGACCGCGACAGGCGGAGTTTGTCCTTCGTTCGACCCGCGCGACTGTTATTAATTAGCCACGAGCCCCCCATCACATATTTTTTATTATTATAATACAATTGAGTTCCCAAAAACCTATAACCTTGAAATCTCTACCCAAAACTACTCTGTGCAAAGCATGTGCAAAGCCAAAAATCTGGACGGAGAACGCGACGCCAGGGCGTCTGTCAACCGGCAACGGTTGTCAGGGTTCCGCCGAAATGCATCGTCGGCGCGGCGCCCTAGGCCGCCAGCGCGACTGCGCCGCTTCGGTCATCATTGACATTGGACATCAGTGACAATTTCAAACAGTGTCATAATATAGACTTTTCTGTGTTTTTTTATTAATTTAGTTTGTTATAGTTATTATTTTCGATAAGGTATAAGTTATTAAGTTTAAATCAATATTAATAAATGCTCAGTGGCAGCAGCGATGTGGTGGATGATAGTAGTGCCTGTCAACCTTCAACATCGTTGAACATCCTGGAGAGATGTCCGCTGTGTACCCAAGCACGGTTTTTTAAAGGTAAGCGGGGTCTGAATGTGCATATTGGAAAGGTACACAGACCACAAAATGTACTCACCTCAGACCCTGTCTCAACATCTATACCTACAACACCGACTACATCCACTTCCGACCCGTTTTGGAAAACCCTTTCAAAATTCAAAAATTCTGTTCCTGTTTTGAAGCGAGTTCCCCGCGGCGCTAGACCTCTAGTGGCACAACATCTAGAGGGTTGCGTTCGCCTTGCCGCCCGGGAGAACTCACAAAGTGCTTGGGAACAGCTTCTCACTTTCCCTTACAGAATTCTACACGTACAAAAAAATTTGGCAACCAAAAAGACTTTAACTGCTCAAATTAAAGAAAACTGTAATATTTCGGCTCATAATTTAGATTCCAAATTACAGACACAGACATATACCTCTTCAAGAGGTATATCTCATTTGGTAGAATCTAAGTTAGGGGAAGGTGACATTAGCGGAGCAGCCAGGATTCTTTTTAGTAGTGATGTGGTGGCACCGTGTTCTCCAGAGACGCTCGCAGCTCTGGAGAGCAAACACCCTGCCTCAGCGGATGGCCTTTCTTTTCCCGACCCCCCTGATCTGGATAATCACTTCCTCACCATTACAGGTCGAGAGTTGGTCACAGCCGTTTGCTCCTTCCGGAGCGGCTCCGCTGGTGGCCTCAACGGCCTGAGTCCTCAGCACCTTAAGGACCTTATCTGTTCAGGCGCCGCCGGGGCAGCTGGTGAGTTGCTCCTGAAGAAGCTTACGGCTCTGACTAACCTCATGCTCTCCGGCAAGGTGAACGAGACCGTCATCGACGTTCTATACGGGGCCAATCTATGCGCCAATCTATACGCAATCTATACGCTATTTGCGTAAAAGGGATGGCGGCATCCGTCCCATTGCCGTGGGAACTACTTACCGTCGTATGGCAGACAAGATTTGCTGTAAATTTTATGGTGAGGTTGTTTCGGAAAAATTGCAGCCCCTACAGCTAGGTTACGGCTCCAAAGAGGGCTGTGAGGCTGCCGTACACGCCTTATCGACCTACCTAAATTCTGGTAAAGGTGAGGTCATCCTGAAGGTTGACATAAAGAATGCCTTCAATTCTGTTAATAGGGACACCTTGCTGGCAGAAACTAGAAAAGAAATACCCCTAATTTATAGTTTCCTTTGGCAATGTTACAGACACCCTTCTAAATTACTGTATCGGGACAACCTTCTGGAATCTGCTGTTGGCTGTCAACAAGGTGACCCCCTCGGGCCAGTGATTTTTAGTTTAGCCATTCACCCAATTATTCGACAACTAAATTCCAAATTTAATGTTTGGTATCTTGTTGATGGTACCTTGGGAGATGATGTAGAAACTGTTTTAAATGACCTTCAATTCTTAAAAAATGAACTTCATTCCATTGGCCTTGATCTCAACCTTTCGAAATGTGAACTATTCTTAGCGGACGATACTGATAGACATCTAACACTTCCCAAATTTAACACAATAGCCCCAGAAATCAAAATTATTGAATAGAACTCTCTTCGCCTCCTTGGGTCTCCAATATATGAAAATTCATTTCCTGTTTTCATTGAGGAAAAAATCCAAAATTTCAATGACGTTTCGGAAAGATTGCTCCAAATTAACATGCATTCGGCCATAACATTAATCCGTTACTGCTGTTTCGGCCATAAATTAACATATTTCCTTCGCGCTTCCCATTTATGGAAGCACACTCACCTTTTAGACAAAATGGACAAAATTATCCGGCATACTTTACCTTCGATCTTAAATGTGGCCATGGACGACCGCGCTTGGGCACAAGCTTCTCTTCCCATTCGTATGGGAGGCCTCGGCGTCCGCAAAATTTCTAGTATTAGTTTACCGGCATTCATATCCTCGGTCCACGGCACAGAGAAATTAACCAGGAAAATCCTAGCCTCCACAATGATTAATTTTGATGTGCCTTGTTTCACTGAGGCTATGGATGCTTGGAGACTCGCTTGCCCGAATTCAGATCCACCCGATAATCCATCTTCCCAGAGACGGTGGGATGAGCCGCTCTGCAGAGTAGTACAGAACAATTTACTTGATACGTCTGCTACTACTGCGGAGCGTTCGCGCCTGCTGGCTGTGGGTAAGTGGGAGTCGGGTCTGTGGCTTCATGCACTACCGTCGTCGAACATAGGCACTTTGTTCGACGACACTACTTTCCGCCTCGCTGCTTCACTGCGTCTAGGAGCTCCTTCTTGTTCTCCGCATCGCTGTCACTGTGGTGAAGTTGTCAACAGCCTCGGATACCACGGCCTGTCTTGCAGCCGAAGCGCGAGTCGCTTTGCGCGGCACGCGAACATCAATGACATCATCCGACGAGTCCTTGTCACCGTCGGCGTTCCAGCTGTATTAGAACCCAATGGCTTGGCACGCGACGATGGCAAGAGACCGGATGGCATGTCTTTATTTCCATGGAAGGTGGGAAGGCCCTTAGTGTGGGACGCAACGTGCGTCGTTACTCTTGCGCCATCCCATCGTCCTGGCTCGGCGTGCTGTGCTGGCACTGCTGCTGCGGCTGCGGAAAACCTCAAGCGGCGAAAGTATAATAACCTTATCGGTAATTATATTTTCGAGCCGTTTGGGGTTGAAACCCTTGGGCCGTGGGGTCCGTGTGCTCATGGTTTTTTCAACGAAATCTCCAAGCGGCTTGTTGACACTTCCCATGACCCAAGAGCTGGCTTTTACCTTGGCCAGAGGCTTAGCATTGCCATACAACGTGGCAATGCCGCCAGTCTCTTGGGTACTTTACCAGTCGACAACGATGCGGAGGAATTTTTCGATGCCATATTTTAGTTTTTTAATAGTTTTAGTTAAGTAAGTAAGTACCTAAGTAAGTAAGTAAGTAAGTCAAATTACATGGTGTAAGTACCATGTACATGATACATTGTATGCAGGATAATAACAGATACAGAAATAGTTTTAACATGTTCAGCCGCATAACGTGGCGTACAAATTGGTAGGAAGAGATGGTGCATAAACCGTGATAATATTCATCAAAATTACATTATAGAAATTATGTAGGTACTTATTTAATCATCATTATTCATTAAAGAGTATCATTACAATTCAGCAAGCATATTTTTTAGATAATATTGAATGTCAAAATAGTCAATAAATAAGATAGTCAATCTACAGAATTATATAAATTACTGTCATTAAAATTTCTTGGAGCTTGTGGCTAAGTAATAACAGCCGCACGGGTCGATCCATCAGGTTAAGCTACGCTTGCCGGGGTTGTCCGTGGACGGGTGACCATCTTTACATACCGAGACTCCTCCGTGCCTCGGAAAGCACGTTAAGCCGTTGGTCCCGGCTGTCATTCGTGGATCGACATGGACAGTCGTTACGGGTCGTCAGAAGCCCGAAAGTCTGACAACCAGCCTTACCAAGGGGTGTCGTATTACCCAATTACTGGGTTGTGGAGGTCAGATAGGCAGTCGCTCCATGTAAAATACTGGTATTCAGCTGCATCCGGTTAGACTGGAAGCCGATCCCAACATAGTTGGGAAAAGGCTAGGCAGATTGATTGACTGTCATTAAAATTTCAATTCCTAATTACAATTATTCTACAAAAATACAATAGATTACAATAACATGTCAATAAAACACAATATCGTCATCTCAAAAACGAAGAAAAATTGTCCTCTTTCATAAACTCTGCTATAGGTACTGCTCTTTCAGATAATAAACTCTTCAATTTACTTTTGAGAGCAGATATATTTAATGTTCTCCATGATTTGGGCAATTTATTAAAGATGGTCGGAGCCATGCAAAAGGTGCTCTTACGCATAAGAGCGGTTTTAGCGCCGTGAACACAGAGTTTGAAATTATCACGTCTATTCCTAGGGACAGCATCAGACAAAAGCTGAAATAAATAAATGAGTAGGTATTCGACTTAATGAACATTACTGTTTTCAGATATCAAACAGTCATGTTCATTAAGTCGTAGTAAGTAATGAGGGCAATGTCAATATTTTACTGCTTTGGATGCTTAAACATTTTCTTCACATTGTATCTTATTAATTACACACAGTTTACAACTCCTTACTGCTGCCATACACGCCGCCGTAATGTTGTAGGTAACAAGACGCTCATTAAAGTACTTATGTGAGATAATTATATTCTAAGGCTCTAAGGTCCCTAGCTACAGAATCTATATTTGAAGGTTCTGTGACATAAGTAACTTAAAGTTGTAAAACATAAGTAGGTACCAGCGTTGCGGTATTTATTTTTTAAATATCGCAGCTTTATGCTGAGATGGGAGCCTTTTTGGCCTCGCACAGGTCTCTTTTTTTTTTTAGTCTGATTTCTTTTTTTTTGTTTTTTTTTTGTTTTTTAATGTTTATTTTGTTACTTTTATATGCTCCTTTTTAACTGTATTTCCTGTGCGTGTCCCAAATAAAATATTTTTCTTTCTTTCTTTCTAGGTAGGTATATTATTCAATTTTTTTAAGATGTCATTTCTCTACGGCTTGTTAACCTCACCGTAGAGAAAAATCGTGTGACTTTGTATATGACACGGATCTGAGGTCACAAACGCCTTTTGTGACAAAACGAAACGTTTTTCTTGCCGTGAAAAACTACGGTTGGTTCGTTGTAGGCACGGTCGTCAGTGTTGTATGGATTATTATGGAAGCTTGTTGACAGACACGGTGGCAATACAGCACGGCGCCGCCGCCGCCGTCGCCGTAGCGCAACGCAAATACAAGCTCACACGATTTTTCTACGGCGGCGCCGCGCCGTACCGTAAAGAAACCGTGCCGTGTACCACGGGCCCCTGTTGACTTTTATCTTTATTTTATATGGATATGCAGCAACCAAATTGAATCGTGAAGTAAATCATTCAATGTTAGCCATTCGGTTCATTTCTACGATCAATTTTATTGAGTCGAGTAATATTGGTATTGGACATATCCTCAGAAGTTTTAAAATGTCATAGAAAATCGGGGCGCTTATCAGCTAGTTATACCAATGCATTGTGTTTAGTTGCAAGGCGTATGATCATCAGACTCAAGACGCTTTATGATTGATTGAGCGATAATTACTTGTCCGATTAAGTACCTAATATCCTGTGCGATGCATCTCGATGACAATGGACTTTCTAGAAATCCTACATGTGCTGCAACAAGAGCATTAGGCATCTATCCGACATGCAGACGAGCAAGCGACTAGCCGTCAACGATTTTCTCGCTCAAGAAACGTACCTACTCGTTCTAAGACTGTAGGTCCCGTGTAAGTAAAAGAGATACATGATATAATATTATTAGTTGATCGCTGACTGTTCACACCGCCGCGCCGGCGAGTACTCGTTTCTCACAGCGACAAGAGCCGTCAAGGAGAGTACTCGCTCAGCGACGCTCGTTTGGCGGGCAGTACACTCGCTGAAAGTCTCACGCTTAGTAAACAAAGCAGCAGGTCAAGTTACTACAAACTGGCAAATTTTCTCATTCGATTTTGAACTTAAACGTTAACATTTTAAGGTTTAAAATCATTTGGAGTTTGGTAAAACCTGATGTGCGGTTGTCTGTACATACGCATAAGTACCAGCGAGTAATCGCTCGTTACCGTAGCCGCATCGTCGCGCCTCCGTCTGTCAGTCTGTAAAGACCCTTTTTCTCAGAAACGCGTGGATGTATCAAGTTGAAATTAATATCAAATACGTAAGTCTATGATTCCTTAGACCTCTAACAAAATCAAGCTTTTATGCTAACGCAATAAAAAAATACGGCCATTTATGGGACATATTTTGATACTAGCAAGTAAATCAAAACCTAAATAGGGTACTTCCTATTGACCAAGAGTCATGAAATTTGGCAAGAAGCAAGGTCTCACAGCAGAAACAAAGAAAAAAGTCTGAAAATCGTTAATTTGTAATTCTATCAAATAAAAAGTATTTTTTTGGGATTAAGTAGGTACACACTTTTTGCAGTTGGAGAATTGATCGTGACGTATATCAATGTTTGGGCGTACTTGTTTTTCAACCACAATATTACGTTTGTTTTTGGGATAAATTCTTTTTGGAACCCTTAATTGTGCGTGGTCCGACACGCACTTGGCAGGTTTTTAATCGCTAGCTCGACTCGCTGCTCGTTAGTCGCCGGTGGTGGGACAGGTGCCTTAATAGCCACATGACGGTGCATATAATTGAAAACAATTGAATCACGCATCGATTTTGAACCTAACAGTGAGCATCTTCGTTACGCAGAAACCATGTAACTTAGCCACGGAAGATTAATTATCTGCAAAGTTAGCAGCCCTTTTGTGTCTGTTTATTGGAATATGTCTGTATTATTACTTTATGTATTTGAATATTAGGTGGATAGTAGTAGTAATAAGTGCAATGACTTGTAAACAGATCGTAACATGTGCATTTTCTGTAGTTTCTGCTTACTCCCTTGGGCGAAAAGCGTGAGTTTATGTGAGTAGGTACCTACCTAATGTAGATAAATATGTACCAGTACTCGTAGGCACTTTATCTAGGTATTTGTTAATACGAAATGTATTCTAATAAATATTCTTCTGACAGCAGTATTATAACGTCTAACAATGAAACAATTTCACGGGAGAAGTTATAAATGAATGATGAATGCTTACCCGAGTGTAATGTTGAAGAAATTCCATGTACCTACACATTTTAAAAGTAAATGGAAACATTGAAATCTCAACAGACTGAAACGTAATCTATTGTTCTTTACAATTTATAAATATCCTTTTTGTAAAGATATTTATGGCTGAAATATTAAATATTTCTTTTTGACCCAATTTTAAGTGTATTCTGTTCTTTGGCAACTTTTCTAAGATTCGCTTGAGTGTTGCCGGTGATTCTACAGAACGTGTAACCGAAATTCATAATAAACAGTAAATTAAAGTATGTTACAGTATGTCTCAATTATCAACTGTCCCGTACAAAATATCAATAACCTACGCGACCGAAATGTATGGGACAGCTGATTATTTTTTCGCGATTATCATGCTGGTTCCATGGAGAAGGACGACGAGTAATGGGCAGCTCGCCGTCCGGTAAGGACCAGGCCCGGGTCGACGGCGCGTTGTGTTCCACGCGCGCCTCAAAGAGATGTCAGCAGTGACGGGGTCAATTGGGCCGATGCCGCCGGGGTCGCGGGTAGTTCGAAAGAGATACCGTGGCCCTGGCACGGGCAACTGAAGGAACATGGGTGGGTTTTAGTCAGTAAAAGTCTGACACGCCCTCCCGTTCTGCCCAGAGCGGGAGAAGTCATTAGATGATTTCCCATCCACAAAAAAAAAAAAAAGGTTCCATGGAGAAAGTTGTTCAGTTTGATGGTCTGTAACACACCCTTAAGTTTGACCATACCTTTCTGATACATGCTGTATAAGTAGATCCAATCGTGTTCACAAGACCCAATTCATCGATTGCTACACTCAAGCTTAATGCCATATTATAATGATTACCGCTAAATCATTAAATTGTTTGGACAGATTGGTGTTATTATTATATAAGTCATATCATATCATAGGCATCATAGGCATTCGCTCCATGTAAAATACTGGTATTCAGCTGCATCCGGTTAGACTGGAAGCCGACCGTAACATTATAGTTGGGTAAAGGCTAGGCCAGGCAGATGTTTTCAAAAACTCAAACTCAAAGCATTTATTTCAATTAAACCAATTACAGGCACTTTTGAATTGTCAAGGGGTCGGTCAGTCAGAAAGATGAAGCTAGGCGCCCATTCCAAAGCATAGTAGGTACCTATGGAGAAGAACGGGCAAGAAACTCCACGGACACTCTTTTAAATCAAGATATGGTTACAAAATAATGGTTACATCATTCATGTTGAAATTTCATATGTGAGAACGATGCAGAACGTTAAAAGCGTCCTTAAAAAAAAAAAACAATTCAAATATTTAAATTAAATTAAAATAAGCCCTGACCGCTAAGGTATGCCCAGCCTTCACTGACAGCGCTTATTCACGAACCTGACGCATGGATTGGCTAAATGATCCAACACGCACCACCATCAGCGAGACATTAGTGTGAGCGTCACATACTCTCAGTCGCCAGGGCACATTCAAGTCAAACAAAGACGTACCCAGTAAATGGTAGCTTTAGAGTATGTACATAGTACTCACACATGTGCTATGCAATTATATAATACAAAGGAGATTGAGTCTATACAATGCAATGATAGTCTTACAATCTTCAGCATCTCCAACAGTATCTTCAAATGTTAATTAATTAGTTGTGGTTGTGGAGCAGGACCAGCATTGAGCCAAGCATTTTTATCGGTTATGTAATCCCCAAACTTATAATATGCCTGCCTGCATAGTGTGCGTTTTATACAAGTCAAGATGATGATCCCCCCCGGAGGGTTCCCGCATTGTCGAGGCGGGGGGGCATGCGGGGCCCGCCAGCTAGGGGGGCATGCGCCGGGAAGGTTGTGGAAGTAAAGGCTGAGCCGGTTTCCCATGGCCCTCCCATCACGGCGATGTGGGAACACCGCTGAGTTTTAGTGGGTATACTGTCATTCCGACAGGAGTCCCACATACCCGGTCTCGTCCCCCACATGCGTAATGCATTTCAGCGTCAAAAAAAAAAAAAAAGGCAGATGATGATGTGAAGTGGTATTTGATTGAAAATTTGTAATGTTTCTAGAGAATTGTTCCTATACGCATATGGCTAAAACATGAGCTGAAATCGTGTCATGTTGATTCAAGTCAAGAGGTCACGTAAAGGGCGTAGCACCGGGTGACAGGTTTTCATTAGCATCGCAATCGAAGGTGTGAAAATATAATTGCTAAAGTGTCAACTTGCTCTTGATTAGTGCGACATAATTTTTTGTTAAATTCTTGAGATATTCATTTTTCTCGATATGAATTTGTGGCCGCAAGATCTCCTCTCAAGAATAAAAATAGTCGACATAAGAGAGGCATTCATAAAAAAAGATTTAAAAAAACGTCCGCCTAGTCTAGTCTAAGCCCGAGCTATTACCGCAGACTGGTCTGGAGTTGTCGTCAAGCAACTTTCGAGTTTGCATTCGACATTTTTACTCAAAGTTGAGGGCTCTACACGTATTGTTAAAAGTTTCCTAAAGTTTTCGTGGAGCCAATTTGTAGCGTGAATTTATGCGTACCCAAATCCAATCTATCCGTTGAATTAATGATTGATAGCGCGAGATCAAGCCACCAGTCCCTTGCAGCAAGTTTGGATTTACGATGCATATTAAGCGGTTGGTGTTGAGGTCAAACTGTGAGATGCTTATGAGAACCTTGTAGGATTTGATATTCATAGAGACATTGATGTTTCAGTCTTTGATGTTACCGTCGGTGTTCTGGGAAGGTTGGAACATCAATATGTGACTAAGGGCTAATTTGACCAAAGTCGGATATCTTTTATTCGTGGAATAAAATTGACGACTGACAGTTTTTGTTTGGAGAAACTGTCAAAAATTCAAAATTTAATCGAAGAATAAGACTTATGCTGGGTATAAATGTTTGGTCGAATTCACTCTTAAACATTATACAATACAGCGTTATTATTTTGAGATATACAACGTTATTATAAGTTGGGGGGATTAGATCGCTGATAAAAATGCTTGGCTCATTGCTGATCTTGCTCCGCAACTACAACTAATTAATTGACATTTGAAAATATTGTTGGAGCTGTTGAAGATTGTAAGACTATCTTTGCATTGTATAAACTCAATTTCCTTTGTATTATATAATTTCTTAGCACGTGTGTTAGTACTATGTATTATCGAGCTACCATTTAAAACTTATTACCTGGTTTTTTTCATTGACTTGAATGTGCCTTGACGGCTGAGCGTATGTCATGCTCACTCAAATGTCTCGCTATGCGCCAGCATACGTTTGTGTTATACCATTCACTCCATGCAAAATGTTTGAGCTAAATGGTGATGATCCATGCGTCGTGTTCGTGAACGGGCGCCGTCAGTTGGGACTGGTCATCTCTTAGCTTCCACGGCTTATTATTATTTATTTTATTATTTCTGTTTGCTACTCTGGACGGATTTAACGTGTACTCTACGTGTGTGTGTTACGTCTTTTTACATCGTTTTCACATTTATTTATAATTAAACATAATTATGTAACAAATGTTTTTGTTACAATATAATTTAAAAGAGTGTAAATGTTTCTTGCCCGTTCTTCTCCATAGGTACCTACCACGCTTTGGAATGGGCAACTAGCTTCATATGTCTGCCTGACCCACCTCCTTGACAATTCAAAACTGCCTGTAGGTAAATGGTTTAATTGAAATAAATGCTTTGAGTTTTGAGTTTTGAGATGTCCCTGACTTTAGAAGATATTTCAATGCAAATTCTGATTTACATAAAGCACACATTATAGTTTTATCCATTCTCTCCAAAAATCTTCCTGATAGTAAGTACTTACAGCCAACATTTCCTCGTTCCTCCTAAATGTGATTATATTATAAAAATAAACATAATAATGTTTGCACCCAAAGTGACACCATGATGTAAAATTAGTTCTCTGTAAAACTGAATAGATACGATTTCATATTTACACAGTAAGTCCATTAAGTTATTTACAAAGTATTAAGTAAATCCGTAAAGCTTCGCCGCTTCGAAACTTTATCAAAACATGAATAAGCCTACCTAAATAAATATGTTGTTATTTTTTGTTCATTATATTATGTATATTAAAGTCATTTAAACGATGTTTCTTTCCTTAGTAGATATTAATCTAATCCACTTTTCAATCGACTTCAAAAAGCAGGAGGTTCTCAATTCGGTTGTATTTTTTTCATTTTTTTTTATTTTTTATTTTTGTTACCTCAGAACTCCGTCTTTTATGAACCGATTTGGAAAATCCTTTTTTTCTTTGAAATGACATACTTCCAGATTGGTCCCATTTTTATCAAAATCCAGTTCTGATGAATTGAGGAATTGAGGGAACTCCTCAAAAATTATAGGCATACATATAGCGATGTTGGTATTTCATCAACAAATCAAGCATTTGCATTTAGAAAGTAGCATATGGTGAAGTGGAACTGATGAAGAAGACCACATCTGTGGTCTTCTTCATTTCATTCATTATTTTCTTTATTCTTCATTGATAATAAGTATTTCACGGGTGGCGATAAGATATCTCGATTAAGACAGTTAAGCGACTATGACGAAGCTTTAAATAAATGGTTCTGATGAAAATGGTACCATCAAACCGATCTGATAAAGAAGCCGGAAGGTAGGCACCGGAACTCAGTAACAAAACAATGCATTCTAGCCGTGTTTGGGCTTATTGGAATTGTCATGAGGTGCACTTTGGCTTTAAATGATTTTAGAAAGAAAAAGAAAGAAATAAAGAAAGGAAGAAAGATTTTAATGGTTATTATATGCCGCTTCAAATTGCGCTACTTGAGTTGTATGTTATGTGTGGCCTCGATTGTCAGAAGTCAGATTTCGTAGCCTCGTTATCTCCGTCAACATAAAACTACGCCTTTTTGCAAAGTTTTTATTTGAGATGGTTGCATATAAATATCTTCCTTCAAGTTCTGATGAGTGGCTTTTGAGTTAGCTTTAATAATTTAATACGTATTTTTCCCACATAGTCTATGTGAATGCTGCTCTAATTTATTTTGCAGAGTGCACCACTAAAAAGTGAAAAATAACTTTAATTTCAGAAGTCGGTGGCAAAAAATGAAACTAAAAAGAAACCAAAGACACCGACTTCCGAAATTAAAGTTATTTTTCACTTTGTAGTGTTTTTTTTGGGAGTGGGTTGTATTTTTTTTTGTAAAAAGTTTTTTTATGAAAGATGTTATTCTTATTTTAACATTATAAAATATTGATTATTGAGAATATTTCTTGATTGATATAAATAGTGACTTTATTGGTGATTAGCTTTCTTTTTGCATGGAAGTCGATAAAATACAACCCTTACTCGCTGATAATGTTGCTTTCTATGGGTGAAAGAATTTTTTAAATCGGTTAAGTATTTTTTGAGTTTATCCATTACAAACAAACAAAAATCAAATAGTTTCTCTATAAAATATTAGTTTAGATGTTCTTCAGAAAGGTCAGGTGTGTAGTACTCGACGTGCGTGTATGACTGTAAACGAAGCAAAAGCAGCATCTAAGGAGTTGATGTTCAGTTTCTGCCTACCCCAATCTGAAGAAGACGTGAGTTTATGGATGTTTGTTTCTTGATTGCTTAATACTTTCGTTTCGCTATAGATCCAAAGGTCAAGATTACGAATATCATTTTGTAAAGTTAAAAAAAAACATAAAATAACATAGATTTTCTTTTCTAAAGCTGCACCATCAGGGTGAGAAAGTTAGAAATGGCAATGGCTTGACACCGCCGCTTTAATGAAGACCTCGGAGAATATCTATTTCTTATATGGGGTTGAACTAGTCTTTAGAGAAACACCGCTATGCACTATTATATGCGCTATTTTGCACGTCACGCAGTGGCAAACATGTTGGACTTAATTTACTTTATCATCTTGTATGCACTTTCTATGTATATACACACACATGTTTAAGCAAATAAATAAATCTTATCTTATCTTATCTTATGTTCAAACACAAAAAATACCTTAAATGGCCCTTAGCCTAGATACAACTTAGCCGTTCATTCTTTTAAGTTCATTGTAATCTTTTAAGTTCATTGTAAGGTTTTGTGTATAAATTCGCCCCTATTATAAGGGACTTAAATATAACTGGCAAAATGTGAGACCATTAAGCGAATTGATATATTACGTATTAAATATTGGAGGAAATAAAAACAAGCCCATCAAATATCATGTAGGTACTCGTACGTCTGTCATTGACCAATGTTATTTGGTCATTTCCTATCAATATTTGCGCTCTCCCAAGTCGTGGTATAGTCAAATGCATGATAGTGGCACTACGAAAACCGCCCTTATTAATACGACATAAAGGCGCTGTCAATGTCAAATTGTATTGCCTTAGACTTGCGGTTGACTGTACGTATAATATTGGCAGGAGAGGTATTGAACTCAACAAGATAGTTTTATTTTGTACAGACCCTCGTTACGGAGGATTTGTTATTTGTCATTAGATACTCTTTTCGATTTTCAGCTTCGAAGGACGCGGATGAAGATGATTCAGTGAACTTAATGGATGCGTTGTTACTGAAACTTTCTTGTACTTAGTAATAAAAAAATAAGTATATCTTCAATACAAAATCAATCTGCCTAGCTTTTTCCCAACTCTGTTGGGGTCAGCTTCCAGTCTAACCGGATGCAGCTGAATACCATTTTTTTCATGGAGCGACTGCCTATCTGACCTCCACAACCCATTAACTGGGTAATACGATACCCCTTGGTAAGACTGGTTGTCAGACTTTCGGGCTTCTGACGACCCGTAACGACTGTCAAAGATCCACGAATGAAAGCCGTGACCAACGGCTTAACTTGCTTTCCGAGGCACGGAGGAGTCTCGGTATGTAAAGATGGTCACCCATCCACAGACCGACCCCGGCAAGCGTAGCTTAACCGTTAAGCGTAGCTTTAAAATGTATATCTTCAATACAACAGTTGCAATAATACTTTGTTTAATACAAATAAAAGTTGATCACACGAAATTCAGCCACAGAATATCTTTTATGTAACTGTGTGTGACCCAGTTTGTAAAATAGCGAATATATCTCTATTTTACGAACTAAATTAGCAATGAGTCGGCATAAAGACTCTCATAACACTGCCATAGATAATATTTTACTTTTCAATTATTTAATAAAGAAAAGGTGAATGAGCAGTCCAAAGCATTATCACCGATCCAAAGAAGGGAAGAGGACCCCATTGTGGATAATGAACACCCAAGTAATGGAACTTGGATATTCATCATCCACAACCACCTGAAGAAAGCCCTTCACACTTTTGGCAAAGAATGACATGGCTAGGCTAGAAAGAGAGAGAATTAAGAAAGAGTTCAGAGGCTTCGAATTCGCTACGAGCTACGTACGAAATTGTTAGGAGTGGCCAACGCAACAGCTACGAGTCGCCTACGAAATAGTTACGAGTGGCCTACGCAAAAGCTACGTATTGCCTACAAAATGGTTACGAGCGGCCTACGAAACAGATACGAGTTACCTACGAAGGAGCGGCCTACGCAACAAGTCGTCTACAAAATTGTTACGAGCTCCCTACGCAATAAGCTACGAGTTGCCTACAAAACGGTTACGAGTGGCCTACGAAACAGCTACGAGTTACCTACGAAGGAGCAGCCTACGCGCAACAGCTACGAGTCGCTTGCAAAATTTTTACGAGTGGCCTACGCAATAAGCTGCGAGTTACCTACAAACGGTTAGTGGCATACAAAACAGCTACGAGTAATCTACGAAGGAGCGCCCTACGCGCAACAGCTATGAGTCGCCTTCAAAATTGTTACTACGAGCTCCCTACGCAGTAAGCTACGAGTTGCCTACGAAATGGTTACGAGCGGCCTACGAAACAGCTACGAGTTACCAACGAAAGATCGGCCTACGCAACAGCTCGAGTTGCCTACGAAATGGTTACAAGCAGCCTACGCGATAGCTATGAGTTGTCTTCGAAATGGTTACGAGTGGCCTATGAAACGGTTACGAGTAGCCTACTTAAAAACCACGAGTTGCCTACGAATCAGTTACGAGTGGCATACGAAACAGCTACGAGTAATCTACGAAAGATCGGCCTACGTGCAACAGCTACGAGTCGCCTACAAAATTGATACTACGAGCGGCCTACGCAACAAATCGTCTACAAAATTGTTACGAGCTCCCTACGCAGTAAGCTACGAGTTGCCTACGAAATGGTTACGAGCGGCCTACGAAACAGCTACGAGTTACCAACGAAAGAGCGGCCTACGCAACAGCTCGAGTTGCCTACGAAATGGTTACATGCAGCCTACTCGATAGCTATGAGTTGCCTACGAAACGGTTACGACATGCGTACGAAACAGTTACGAATTGATTGTGAAACGGACACGAGAAGCCCACGAAATGGTTAAGAGTTGCCAACGAGATTGTAACGAGCTTGCTACGAAAGGCTTACGAAATAGTAATGAGTTCGCTACAAAAGGGTTTCGAGCTCGCTACGGCATGCGGCATGACTTAACTTCGGTTTTGCGCAGACCAGATGCGTGGCGTGACGTGACGAGCGACGTGACGTGCGCACGCGCGTGCAAGCCCTGTCACACTGGCAAGAGTGGTGCAGCACACGTCACGCAAGCACGCAGCACGTCACGAAGGTATCTTCTGCACGCCCGTGCGAGCTACCTTGTCAGCAGCCATATTGAGTTGAAAGCATTTCGCGAAAAGATGATATACTGAAGAAGAACTGCTGTTGCAGTTCTTCTGATGAAGAAGCGTTATTGTTGATTTGATTATTGCAATAATGGAGTTGATTCTCTCACATAATAATAATTTATAATTATTATTTTTATATTCTTTATCTTTGGTGTTGTGGAGACACTCAATGTGCGAACTATTTCTATAGTTTTTCTTTTTAAATTGTCTCTATTGCGAAAAAAATACACACTCTACACCTTAGTCAAAATATGTGGCTTGGCCGTTTCGCTACCGTCACATGGGCGTAAGGTGAAAAATGTATTCACTATTCATTAATTTTCTTTAAACAATAGTTCTTGTAGTAAGCAACGGCCAAGCCTCATATTTTGACTAAGGTGTAGAGTTTGTGAAGTTAGGGCTTGTAGAGTTAGGGCGTGTAGAGTTAGAAGCTTGGCTCTAAATGAGATCTGATAACTTTTTGACAGTGCGAGCCATATTATGTCTCGTCTTGGCAACATCTTACATGAAAATGTTTTAGGTGGGATATTATTTTTCCGATTCTGCATCCATACAGGGCTAAATAATGACAAAACAAATTGAAATAATTGTTAGTTTTGAACGTGCACCGTCAAACAGGCGAGTAATCACCATACTACCTTTGTATGGAAGAATGAGCGACTAACGTAATAGAATAATTATGACAGCGCGCTAAGCTGCGTTCGATTTATTAGAGATAACCCGCTTCCGCGACCCATTCATCAATGTAGTCGTTCCATCATTCTGGTTTTGTTGAGGGCGTTTTGTATTCATGTCAACTGTTCGTAGTGTATATCAAATAAACTAAAACAATTGAGGTTCGCAGCTCATAGTAATGAATACTATTAACTAATTGTATTGAGTTTACTACATCTCGCCGTTTCGAGCTTTAACATAACAGTTCATCTTCATACGAATAAAGTTTTTACAAGATAAATATGTTCGGTGTGGTGGTGTTTAGGTTGGTATATTTTCGGTGTTCCGTACCTCAAAAGGAAAAAACGGAACCCTTATAGGATCACTTCGTTGTCCGTCTGTCTGTCTGTTTGTCAGTCAGTCTGTCAAGACCCTTTTTCTCAGGAACGCGTGGAGGTATCAAGATGAAATTAATATCAAATAAAGTCTATGGTCCCTTGGAGTTCTAAAAAAATTTTGTTTTTGGTTTGGCATAAATTCTTTTCAACTACGGAACCCTTCGTTGTACGTGGTCCGACACGCACTTGGCTGATTTTTTTTAAATGTAATGGAAGTGGTAGGTGCAGCATTATGTGTGATAAAATGCGCTTTAACTTGAACATTATGATCTTACAGCTACTTACTAATTAAATAAAAACAGCCGCTCGGGTCGATCGATCAGGTTAAGCTATGCTTAATTGCCACGGTTTGGGTATGTAAAGATGGTCACCCATCCACGGAGATGGGTTACATACCAAGACCCCTCTGTGCCTCGGAAACTACGTTGGTCCTGGCCGTCATTTGTGGATCTTTGACAATAGTTACGGGTCGTCAGAAGCCTGAAAGTCTGATAACCAGTCTTACCAAGGGTATCGTATTTCCCAGTAACTTGGGTTGTGGAGGTCAGATATAGGCAGTCGCCCCATGTAAAATCTGCTGCATCCGGTTAACCTGGAAGCCGACCCCAAAATAGCTGGGAAAAGGCTCAGATGATGACTTACTAATTAATTTAACTACTTCATTTATTCGTTTAACGTAATATTTATGCGTTGGATAGTCTTGAATCATGAATGGTTGAAAGTTTATGAAGTATACGACTACTGATTATAAGGAGAAGAATAAGAACAAAATAATCTGTGTTATTATCTAGAAAATATAACGGCTATCGAATATTAGGTAGCAATGAATTCATCATCAGTTTTTATGATGTTTTATGGAGTTTCTACGGCCTGGTAATAAAGTTTTTGAAAAAAAAAAAATGGTTAGTGTGATATCTAATTTATTAGCTAGTTTTAATGAAGTACTGGCCTATTATTTGTTGAGGGCAATTTGTAGCAACAGGTGTCCGCATAGTCACAGTATAATAAAGTATGCAGTATTACCCTACATCTTAGAAAACAGCCAAATCAACGCGCTACCAATTCTCAGTTAACCAGTACGCAATAGTTCAAGTGCGCGGCAGTCACGCACAGACGGACGCGTATTTAATTTATCTACCGAGCGGCCGCAGGTAATTAATTCAAGGTCACTGCCCAGATAACCTACTGTAGCTTTATTATTCTGTGGCATAATGTTTGTTCTCTTTTAGCACTTAACTCGTAGCTGCTACTTGCTGTTATCTTCTATAACATATTGGAAAACTCTTATTTTAAACACTTCAATGTCTGTCAATCTGCCTAACATTTTCCCAACTATTTTGGGGTCAGCTTCTAGTCCAACCGGATGCAGCTGAATACCAGTATTTTATATGGAGCGACTGCCTATCTGCCCTCCACAACCCAGTAATTGGGTAATACGATACCCCTTGGTAAGACTGGTTGTCAGACTTTCGGGCTTCTGACGACCCGTAACGACTGTCCACGAATGACAGTCGGGACCATCGGCTTGACGTGCTTTCCGAGGCACGGACGAGTCTCGGTATGTAAAGATGGTCACCCATCCAAGGACCAACCGCGGCAATTACTTAGCCACGATCTCCTCTTTGCACTTCAATGCCTGTCCTAGGTTATATTAGTGTGGAAATGTAGGCTGTGTAAAATACAGCAAATAAATATTTTTTTTTAACCACTTTTGCTACAAATTAATCTACAACAATCTAATCTATTACAGGCACCAGAAGTACTAACTATCTTAATTATAAAATTAATTAAGTATAAAACTAATACGTATTTACGAGTGCCACCTGTAACTAAGTTTTCTGTGTTGATTTACTTCGGGAAATGTGTTCGCGAGTTTTTAATCGAATGTGGCTGTACCGTTGGTTATTTGTCATAGTTTAGATTGCTTAGTTAGATTGGGTTCCAACCGGAACTTTAATTACTTAGAAACGTTAGTCATCGGCCATTTGTCGCCATTTGTCGTCGCAATCTCGGCACACCTCACTTTTATGAGCCGTTTCGTGGACTTTGATTCGTTTTAATCTCCCTACGTGATTGTTTGAATGGTCATGAATGTACATACGTATAATTAACTTTTTGTTTTTAATTATCTAAAAGTTTTTCTTTTTTTAGGTGCCCTCCGCGCTGCTATGTGAGCTGTGTTGTTGTTTTATCAAGTAAAGCTATTTTTATAATTATATCGTTAAGTGACTATTACTAGGTAATGAAAGCAATTGCGTAGTTCAAGTCTGATCTCGAAAAATCGTGCATAACAGGGATCGCTTTGAGCCTCTTTTGAAGGCCTCTTTTCCCTCCTTGTTTTTAAAGTTTCCTTCGTAAAGGTTTGGATTGAATTTCTTTGAATTTCAACAATTCTGGTATTCGAACAATACACACCTATTTATTATTTCTCAAAGAGTACTTCTTGGCTTTTAACATTTGATTTTTGGAGGCATTGTTAAAAGTAATTAGAACTTTATTGACTCAAGAAGTACTTATATCGTATAGTTTGTAAATTAAAGTGTGTCAAAGTAAACATAATGTATTTATAAAGCTATTTGCGGGAGCCCTCGCGGCGAGTATTATCGTTTGTGCTTCTTGTCTAACCGACCAACAGATAAGGGACACCGTCCTTTATGAAATTTATACAGTGTGCTGCGCAAACTTAAACATTAATTATATTTGCTTTGAATCTGAGAATTTGTAGGGTTTTAACTGTTTACTGACGTCGAAGAGAAACAATTAAGAACATTCATAATCTTTTTATTTATTCCATAATAATTTATACTGAAATTAACTTATAAGTACATAATGCAATTTAAGGTAAACATAATTCACAGGTACACTATTTCAGGTTATTTAAGGGTTGTTCGATAATACTGATATTATTATAACATTTAGATAAGAATCTAAGCGTCTCCCTCTTCCTTAAAAATACAAGTTTACTACAATTTATAATATCAGAGAAATGTACAATATCATATAAGTCTAATAATTTATCTAAACTAGATATTTTAAGAAGAACGAGAAATGTACTATGAGTTAACATGTGACCACCTAGTTCGGTGAAGAAACAACTTTTTGTAAAGGTCTTTGGACATCCTCAGAGGGTGACATCATTAAAACTTTTTTTTAGAAAAATAAGAACTTTAGTATCGTTGAAAGATAAAGAGAAGACCATTACTGTAACATTGAACGAAATGTTTTATTAGGCAATCAAGGAGTTCCGAAGAAGGTTCATTAAGTGGACATAATGGTAATGAAATAGGATGGTTGCTAGATTCTGTTGTTTACAATAGATTGCGGGGAGCCAGGGGGTAGCTGTCTTGAGACCTCTTGGAGCCGATGGGGAAGTGAGATACATCAATCTCGTCCATGGGGTAGTCGGGTCTGTACCTCTTCTTGTCGAAGTTAGAACTGAAACACAAAGAATGTATAAGAACATTGAAATTCCTTCCTCAAATTGTACTTGTTGTGGAAGGAGTAGGTATTTTCTTTGCATTGAATCTGTTGTTATTGGTATGTGTGTCTGCTGTGTTCGGAATCAGTGGTGTGTGATCGTAAGTACAGTGAGTACAGTACGGTCATTGACCCCGGCTTACACAGGCGTATCAAGGTCAAGGTAGTTGGTTCCGTACAGGTGGTAGAAGCGTTTGGTAGCGTAGGGGAAGGGCATCGAGGACCGGTCGATCTCGTCGAAGTTCCTCTTCTTCACGAACGTGTCCAGGCCGGATCTGGAGAACATAAAGATTGGTTAGACTGTTAGCAACGTGCAGTTTAAAGGCTAAAGCAGATTAGGGCGGGCCGCGCCGCAACGCAACTTCTCCTTCATCACTTTCGTACTATTTCTATGAACCAATGCAACTACAGACGGGTTGCCCCGCACTTTTTTATATGAAAATGCCGCTAGTTGCGGCTGTTATGTGGACTGGGCTTTATGGTTCGTACTTCGTACACACTGCCGGCGGCACGGCATACTCGGCGGTCAGCCGCGCGCCTTGCCGAACAAATGGGCCTCGTCGGCGTGTATAACAATACCTAACGATAATGTTGGCAGTAAAGCCGTGTGAAGAAGTACCGTGCAGCTCTCACATAGGGAAGAGCTTTAATAATGTAATGTTCATCAAAAATTGTGTCTTCAATTGATATCTTGTGAGTGATTTTAATCACTCATTTCCTATCCTTCACTGCGACTCTTGATTTCGTTTTCAAAGGTTGCGCAATGGCGAATTAATATCGTCGAGAATTTTGTTGATGTAGCATTGTGTTTAAATTGTTTCTACTTGTGGAGCCCAAGGGATCGCCAAATATGAAAAAATAATGATTTTATAAGCATTATTTTACGAAAAGAAGATAATCTTTGGTTTTCGCCATCACAGGAAATGAAAATGGAAGTACTTACTTAGATCCCTAAGTAAGTCCAATTGTGGCTGTAATACTAAAGATCTTTTCGGAACCTTAGTGTAAATATACCACCTGCCCCTACATTTTGTTCACGACAGCGCCAATTATCTCATACCTAATCAACATAAAAATAATTTGTATCTACTTCTGGGAATTTTATTTCGTAGCTGCTGTTTCGTAAAACAATTACAGAAATATATAAATAAGAATTATGTAAATTCAATTACTTCTTGAATTTAAACGTCACTACATACTTGTTCTCAGAAATTTAATTATTAACTACACGATCATAAAGTAACATAGCCTTGAGCAAGTAGCTACCTACTCGAAGGTACTAACAAATTCAGCATGAGTTTAGTATCTACATTTACTGAATATGTTCTTATATGAAACTTAATTAAATCTATTGACTTACTAAAGGCTTGCTATTGAAATATTGCGAATTAGGTGTCAAAGCAATTTCACCTGTATCGGTCAATTGAACGGCGAGCACACATGAAAAAAAATTTCCAATATTGAAGTGGGTTTTCCCTGGGGCTTGCACGCAGTATTATTTTGGAGGATAGATTCGACATTTAGAGCTTGTGCATGATCTTGTACCAGTAATATTTAATTAAATATAGAGCTAAAACTGCCAGGCTAAGCACTATTTTCATTCAATTCATTCTAAAAACATACTTTTAGGAACAACCTGTATCAATCGAAATCACATTCCTCCACCACTTTTTGTTTTAAAGACGGTCAGTTCGGTCACCGATGTTCGCTCGTTTGTTAGTATTAGATAAATGTTTCACTTAATACCATTTTATTATAGTTGTTGTTTCATTTTAACTATGATTATAAGTTGGTTTTAGTTATCTAAATTGTATGGTCGATGATTTTGGTGCACGGTAAAACTCTAGATGTAAGTGTACTACTGAATAAATAAATAAATAAGTAAGTAATAAGTAATCAGAATTTTGCGTATAGAATAATTGTTTTATTGGGAGGGGAAATTAAATGTTTTCTTTGCTAATTCAAGGACATGAAAATGCCTGTCAACACCGTTTCATTCGAAACAACAAGTAGGGAGATTCAACACGTATTTTGCATAGAAAAACAAGGAAGGAAGATTAATAAGAAGTAAAAAAAGTAAAGTCGGTCTTACCGGTCGATCTCGTCGAAATTGCGCTTAGGGAGGCCATCTCCGTAATATCCGCTGAACTCGATCGGTGCAAGCGGCCACGGCTCGCGCTTGCCACCGTAAGGACTGCGGACAAACTCATGTGAAATTCATACAACTTAGTTAGCTCATTGTGTGTCTAACACATGACTCGGGTGTAAAGTCTAATCTAAATGAATCATTTTAGTAATTTGAATTAAAGTGGAGTTGGAATTTTGGAAGGATTGTGTTGTTTCTATCCGACGGAAGTTTTAAATTAATTTTCGGTGTTCGTTATCGAAAATATTATAAACTAGCTTTTGCTCTCAGCTTCGCCCGCGTGGTGGTCGGATGTTATCCCAAGGGAACGTACTACCGGGACTAAAAGTGACCTATTTCAGGTCATGGTCTACCCATGTGCCATATTTCATCCAAATCCGTTCAGTCGTTTGAAAGCTACAAACAAACTAACAAACTCACTTTCTCATTTATAATATTATTTAGGATCAAATACTCCTTTTGTCTATCTAAGTATATGTAGTAGGTATACAGTGTGTCTGTGTTGTAATTAATTTTAATATTAGAGTCTGCCTTAGGCAATTTTTCTCCTATAACACAGCTATAAACAACAGTTCTCCAGTGAATTGTATCTAGACAGTTTTTAAATTAGCGTTGAACCTCTGTCTGATGATCAACATGTTCAGATAATACAAACAGATTAGGTACGTTAATTTTGCAATTACTATTCATAAAACTGCTTAATCCGTATAATGTTGTCCTATAGTAATGTAGATAACGAAGTTCTTATTCAGTGTGCAGCCCGTATAAAAGTATTCATGCATCTCGACGGGGTGTCGCATGCTTACGCAGAAATCTCTCTATCTTTAGGTAAGGAATAATCACTTAATTGGGTATTGAATCAGATAATATTTTATTTTCGATATTTCACATGAATACGCATAGCTCTTATGTAATTACGTTTTCATAATAAGACGATGGTAGCATAAGATAACTTATGCGGAGATTGAGAATGCCAATTAAATGATAATTAAGTTAAAATGTTATTTGAATAATTTTCAGCATTTTAGAACAATGTGGGCGTATGAACTTGAGGCTTTCGGGAATATTATTATAATTCTTTGGCTGATTGTTCAATAGTCAGATAATTTTTATCAGAGGATTAAATGTGGCGGTTTGACAGCTTTTGTATGGAAAATATGTCAAACTGTCACATTTATTCTTCAGGTAAAAGTTATCAACCTATTGAACAATCAGCCCTTAGACAATGTTTCTTTACTAAACATATTATAGATAGACAACTTAAGTTTTTTCTACGGGGTTTTGTGGTACTTATAAAGTGTTGTTAATAAGAAGTTTATTTTTAACTACTAGTCAGGTAAAGTGTGTATACTAACCTGGCAAAATCAAATCGCCTGGAGATGAGGTAGGGCACATATCCGGAGTGGCGGATCTCTCGAACTTCTCTGACTAAGTTGCCGCCGATAGTGTCCAGGGTACGAGTCTTGTGGCCTATGCGTATATAATCCGAGAATAAAGTAAAGAAGATACAAGATGAGACAGAAGAAATATTGTAACATTAAAATGTATTAGACAGTCTTACCTGATTGGAGACTAATGTGACAGTACGAAATAGTCACAATGATTTTAAATTATACATAAGTACATAGTTCAATATATAGATGATCAATATTGACATGATGTGTGTGATGTTATTAATGAGAAAGAGTCGAATTAGGCATGACTGCATGAGTATGTACAGTCAACAAACTATCTAGCAGGGTCAATCAATCTGCCTAGCCTTTTCCCAACTATGTTGGGGTCGGCTTCCAGTCTAACCGGATGCAGCTGAATACCAGTATTTTACGTGGAGCGATTGCCTATCTGACCTCCACAACCCAGTAACTGGATAATACGATACCCCTTGGTAAGACTGGTTGTCAGACTTTCGGGCTTCTGACGACCCGTAACGACAGTCAAAGATCCACGAATGACAGCCGGAAGCAACGGCTTAACGTGCTTTGCGAGGCATGGAGGAGTCTCTGTATGTAAATATGGTCACCCATCCACGGACAACCCCGGCAAGCGTAGCTTAACCTGATGGATCGATCGTGCGGCTGTTATTACCTAGCCACGAGCTCCTCTAGGCAGGGTATACTAACATATTTGTATGTAAATTGCTTCATGTTCAATTTTATATAATTATATTACTTTGTTTTTGCAATATTTCTACATTGTAACACACCAACACAAAATTGTATATTTTCCCGAAATTGAACATTCACATACAAATATGTTAGTATACCCTGCCTAGATATCTCTTTTATTGACTGTACCTAAGTGGCGCCATTGACTGAGAAGTTGTGTGGAAGTCGGTTGTCATGGTATGGGCATGTGATGCGAATGAGGGACATGTAGGTTGTGACAATAGTTATGAGCTTGAAGGCTTTAGAAGATGAAGACTAAAAAAATAATGGATTGTGTGACACATGATGTGGCCAGAAAGAGTATTTTAAAATACTTATATGACTCTGTAAAGGTTGATGGAAGAAAAATACACCAAATAAATTGGAATACTTAAGGGCAATAGGGTGATTACGTACAATACCGGGATGTCAAAACCCATTTGCCTAGGTTGCAAAGTATTTATTTAAAAACATCAACACCGAATGATATACAATGACAACATTTCAATACCTAAATAAAATTTTCTTAGGGATATCACAATTTTATACGTTGTAAGACAAAATTATTTCCAAAGCTAGAATGACCAGGATAGGTTTTAATGGTTATTTAAACAAAGTTGGAGCCTTCTATCGACGAACAATGTTGCCACCGCCGATGGAGTCGAGGTTACGACGGACGAGGTTGCCACCGCCCAGAGAGTCCAGGTTACGACGGACAATGTTGCCTCCGCCCAGAGAATCCAGGTTACGACGGACGAGGTTGCCTCCGCCCAGAGAGTCCAGGTTACGACGGACGATATTGCCTCCGCCCAGAGAGTCCAGGTTACGACGGACGAGGTTACCTCCGCCCAGAGAGTCCAGGTTCCTCACAAAATTCCCGCCTCCGATAGAGTCCAAGTTCCTCACAAAATTCCCTCCACCAATAGAGTCCAAGTTACGAACAAAGTTACCGCCGCCGAGGGAATCGACAAATCTGGAGTAAAGTCTTTCGTCACCTTCAACGTCTCTTCCCACGAGTGTGGAGCCCCCGATTCCATTTAAGTTTCCATTGAAAGCTCGGCCGGCTAGAGTGGAGCCACCAAGTCCGTGAGTATTTCTCCCTTGGCCACCATAATATAACTCTCTACCGACCATAGAGCTGCCTCCCAGGTTTCCAAGATTTCTGCCCAATAGAGAGCTTCCACCGAGGCCGTTGGTGTTCCTACCGAGTAGAGAATTGCCACCGAGTCCATTCAAGTTGCGATCTTCATAACTTAAGAGGAATCGTAGAAATTCTTCAAGCTCTTCTGTTTGTATAAAATCTGTAACAATTTCAAGCAATCTTAATTTTATGCAAATGTGTAATATGAAAGATGAACATTTATGTGCATTAACATAAATTAGTACTTACCACATATTGTGCAGAAACATGTATGCGCCGTCTACTAAAGCTTCGTGAATCGTGATTCAATCTTGTGCAAGGACGTTCTTTGTGATTGGTGCAATATTCCATCACCTGAATGGTAAGTGTTGGTGCACAAAAAGGTTTATTTACAAACTAAGTGCAGTTTTCGAAGTACATAACAAGACAATCTTAGGTGTTTTTTTTTTTAATGGAATGTGCAAAGATTTTTAGGTGCAGGTTTGTGAAACGTCTTTTGATCAGGGAGTCAATCCTTTGCCATCAAATGGGACGTTGGACGTCACAGAACATAAATAACAAACTGTGCTGGACGTTGACGAAGTGTTGTTTGTGATAATGGTGCACAATGACTGTGAGAAATTCAACATTGTGGATTATTTCTATTTTGTCTCAACCCGGTCTGACATTATTTGAAAATCACAATTATAATTTCGCAAAACGTAAGTATCTAATAGATATTAATCCAATATTGATTATGTTCCTTACAGTCCCGGTTGGTTAAGTTAACTATATTATGTGCCAGGTAAGGTATCCGTGTTAGCATTCTGTGTGCGTATAAATTGAATATTGAATAACACTGTAGAAGTTAGTTATGTGTGCAGTAACGTGTGCGTGTGACTTGGGACTTACCGGCGGGATCGTATACGCGTACCGCGGAGTTGTGGTCACTGCCACTTACGTCTTGCTCCTGGTGGGAAAACCAATATTGGTGTTATTACTTTATGAATCGGTAAACAATCGACGAGCGCAACGCACTTTATAGTACGTAGTCATCAAAATGTAACATTAAAACTGCTAAGTTAGGCAAGCGAGTTAGTGATTCTAAGAACAGAGAACCGTACAAAGGCCGTATGACGTGAAAAAAGATCATGGATCCCTTGAGAAATAAGGATGGTGCTATAGGTAGTATATAGCTCCGTTTCTCTCTCACACTGGAACCATGATGGATCTATCGCAGGCAGATTGTATGATTCGTCATTACACATACGACCGTCGTCCGTTAAAACGCTCGCAGTTATGTAATATGCCGAAGGAAAATTGGCAACTCGTTCAATTGTTATAATTTCGACATTGATAGCTATTGTAAGTTCAGACGGAACTGTGACTAACCACGCGTGATCCGAATTGGTCGCAGTAACTAAGCACCCCGAACGAATGGGTTAGGTTAGGTGAGAACTGTGACCAACCGCGTGCGAGTCGAGCGAGCGGTGCCGATGCCGCGGCAGTAGCCTGCGAGAGCCTTGAGAAATAGAACTAAATACTTCAGTTTGAGGCGGCATTTTGTAAACGGTGTTTGAATTGTCCATCAAAATAAATGTTATATTATATAGTGACAAGGCAATTTACATTTTGCCTTCGGCATATTACAAAACTGCGAGCGTTTTTAAACGGACGACGCCATTTGTAAAAAGCGGAATCATACAAATCGCCTGCGACAGATCCATGATCTTTTGTCACGTCATAGTACGGCTCCAGCTGCCATCTAAGTGATCAAGATCAGTTAGACTTAATGTAACAATCACAAACTGCACAACTAGGCAATCTAGAGATCGCAGCCATTCGTAGACAGACCATACATGTGTTTATTTATTCTACCTGACTCTCGGATACGGACTTGATCAATATACTCGTATAGGTACACCTGTTAACGTAATTTAGGGGACCATGTTAGTCCGTTGTGTATTAGTTCCAGTTCTATTATTGTTGGGGAGGACTACGCTAGAAGGGTTTGTATGATATAAATTACAATTAAAAGAGCTATTCCAAACATTAGCACTGTAATATTCATTAACCCTTAAGGGTGTTTGAAACCAAATCAAAAGAATATTCCTTAATCAGGTAAGTACGTCTAATTCTGTATCTGAATAGTGTTTCAATTGTAAGTTTTTACTGTAATTAAATTTTAGTTTTTAACCCATTAAAACCGTCGCTTATCTTAATTATTTACGGTTTTCCTCATAGAAGTGAATAATTGTATTCTTTTTGAGTGAAATAAATTGTCTTAACCGTTGTAACTATTTACAAATCTAATATGGTTCATCGGTAAAAATACAAATAGCTTCCGATGTCGTATATTATGACTGTGTAGGTACTTCTACCGACTCTCATTATCTCCTTTACCGAGAAAATGAAATTAGGCCGGCTTCCTTCGCTAGTCAATTTTAATTTTCTCATTTATATTTTTATAGTATCGACTACTGACCGATCAGTATCTAATTGGAGGCTTATCAGTAAGTAAATTGTATTTTCTCGTTACGAACCAGAAAATCAGAATTTGTTCTGTCAATTAATGTTCTACCAGTGCTGTATTTATGGGATATACAGCGAGAGGCGACGAAATGAAAAACTGTAGGAGAAAGTTAACAATTCAGCGAAATTTTGAGTACCTAATCTTTTATAAAATTGTGTCATTTAAACGAGTCGCTGGTCTGTGTAACTGCCTTTTAAGTAGTGGCTTTCAGTGCCTGATTGAGGTCTCAGAGATATTGGTTTCTAGCATCTAGGTATATAGATATATACTTCTAAAATTCTGGAATGAAATGAAATTCTAAAAGAAAACTCTAAACTCAAAGCATTTATTTCAAATAAACCAATTACAGGCACTTTTGAACTGTCAAGGGGTCGGTCTGTCAGAAAGATGAAGCTAGTTTGCCCAACGGGCAAGAAACTCCACGGTCACATGGTTACAACATATTGGTTACATCATTCTAATTGAAAATATACAAGTTAGAACGAGGCAGACAGCGCCTGAACCTGACGCATGGATTAACACCAGTCAGCTTAACCATTTTGAAGGGAGCTATTAAATTAGTATAGGCGTTTAATACGATTTAATCCTACTTAATGCGAAAGTTTGGATGGACGGAAGTTTTTTACTCAATCACGCCAGAACGGCTGAACGGATCTGGATGAAATTTGACACAGACATACGATTATAGTCTGGAATAGTAGTAGATAGGCTACTTTTTTATCCCGTTAGTACTATCCCATGGGATCATTTCCGACATCCACGCGAGCGAAGCCGCTGGCAAGAGCTAGTAACTACAATTAATAACTCTTCGTTAAATATCGCAGCTTTATGCTGAGGTAGGAGCCTTTTTGGCCTCGCATAGGTCTCTTTTTTTTTTGTCTGAATTTTTATTTAATTTAATTTTTTGTTTTTTAATGTTTATTTTGTTACTTTTATATGCTCCTTTTTAACTGTATTTCCTGTGCGTGTCCCAAATAAAATATTTTTCTTCTTTCTTCTTCTTCTTCTTCGTTAAGCGTGTTTCATGTTTTGGAGTTACTAATTGGTTCTGATAATAATAGCCACATAATAAACATTAATGAGACCTACTTACGTAGTCATGTTTAAATAATTTTATAGAATATACCTTTAACGTTACATGCTATGTTTTTACGAACAAAACGAGGGTTGAAGATGGTGTTGCCCTAATTTGCAAATAATCATAATAATTAAACAAGAGACGCCTGCTTGAAACTCAATACCAACGACTGCAGGAGTTAAAAGTAAAAGGGTAAATTTTTAACGATATCTGTAACACGAAACAAAAGGAAATTCTCCAAAACGCGTCAATTAAAAATAAAAGGTGTACGTACGGCAATATTTTTATAATAATTGGGACGTCTTTGTATAAAAGGGAAAATATACAATAAGGTACATTAGTACATGGTCGGTTGAAAGCAGTGTCGAGCTAACCGGGGAGTATATTATTGTATCATTTATTGGTACACCACAGACTATTCTTTATCTCTTTTATGTGATTTTGTCCACAGAGATATTGTTTGCCAGCGATTGCCAATTGCGATAAGACTCTACTTTATATTATCTTTTCGACTTGAATTACTTTCTAACATTTTTCATATAAAATGGAAGTACCTTACTGCTCCTCGTACAATATAGGTATACGACTGATAAAGTTTAGAAGAGAAGAGTAGCGTAGTCAAGTATGTATTGCCAATAGTTAAATTACGCCATCTTTCTTTCGGCAATGTGCGTCGCCGCCGGCTTTTGTTTAACTAGTCCACAGCAGCTTTACTATGACGTGAAAAAAGATCATGGATCCATCATGGATCCAGTGAGAGAGAGAGACGGACTATATACGACCTCTAGCACCGTCCTTTTTTCTCAACGGAATCATGATGGATCCATGATCTTTTTTAACGTCATATAACGGCCCCAGTCCTGCTTTTCTTTTAAGCCCCAGGCTATGCTGATGATCTGATGACGAGGAGGTTTCCTTACCTGCTGAGGATCAGCTTTGCAGCAGACTAGCAGCGCGGCGACGGCCACAGCCAGCGCTCCGCCGGCACCTCGCATCATTGCACAGAGCTGGACAAACAAATTGTATATTCACACTTACGTTCATACTCGTATATACAGTCATGCCTTTTTCCCATAGACCATGAGAAAATGGCGTCAGTTTATGCCTACTCAGGCAAGCAACTACAGAGCGCTACCGCTCTATCCTTCAATACTTTGATATACTGTGTGGAAGATGATATGGCTAGAAAGAAAGAGACTATTAAGATGAAGGCTAATAGAGATGTATGGAGGAATAGGATATGCTACCCTTAATAAATTGGTATATACGAGTTATTTATTACATCGTCGTGCATTTAACGACGATTGGTCAACTATTATGTAGACAATATGCCTGCTTCGCGGACGGTCAGCGTGTTTAATAGTTATAATGATGAAAAACTAGTTATTGAGAACATGGAATTTGTTATTGAAATTTGTGTTGTTATACTGTTAAAAATATGTTAAATATATAACAGCCGCAAGGGGCAATCGATCGGGTTAAGCCACGCTTGCCGCGTGGATGGATGTCCATCTTTACATACCAAGACCCCTCCGTGCCACGGAAAGCACGGGATCTTTCTCAATTTACGGGTCGCCAGAAGCTCGAAAGCCTGACAACTAGTCTTACCACGGGGAATCGTATTACCCAGTAACTAGGTTGTGGAGGTCAGATAGGCAGTCGCATCCGGTTAGATTGGAAGCTGACCCCAACAAAGTTGGGAAAAGGCTAGGCAGATGATGATGATGGATGATACTGTTAAATATGATTACTACCTATACTGTTAACTTATTGGGTGTATATTGTGTTTATTTTATACAGTAAATTTATTCTCTGAACTATTCACAGTTAGTATAATAATACCAGCCTATTACTGTCCCACTGCAGGGCAAAGGCCTCTTCTCAGACAGAGAAGGTACCAGCATTGATCACCACGCTTGCTCAAGACGAGTTGACGATTTCAGAGTTACACGATGTTCTAACGCAAGAAATGACTAGCATAAATAACTTCTTTCTGCTAAAAGCGTGAATCTTTTTATGAAAACCTAAATAACAAACCTAAAGATTATAAGAAAAATATGTCATCCGACCGCAAGGATGTAAGTTATGTTTGTGCTCATTATATAATACTAAAATTATAAAAGTGAAACTTTGTGAGGATCTTTAGGATGGATGGATGCTTGTTATTCTTTCACGCAAAAACTACTTAATGGATTTTGATGAAATTTGGCACACAGATAGTTTATAACCTGGAACACGTTCGCAGTCCAGTGTACCCTATGCGGTACACGCGGAGCGGTTCCGCCGTGTCCGTGTACCCTATGCGGTACACGCGGAGCGGTTCCGCCGTGTCCGTGTACCCTATGCGGTACACGAGGCCACTATAACTATATGGGCTCTGCAGCCACGGACTTATGAAATTTGTTAGTGTATCGTTTCTGGACTTGTGACAAGGGTTCTATTAGACAAGAAAAACCAAAAACATGACTTATTTTTTTTAATCAATAACGAGATCATAAAACAATGGTCACTCAACGTATGAAAAATTCGAATTTTTTGACAAACGATAAACAGTATTTTTTTTAAATAGTGCTGGATCACGATGGACATTGTGTTCTGACTAGTTTATTGTTTATGGTCAGTAAATACCCGATTCTATACCCACAAGTCTGTGGTACACGCTGAGGGTACACGGTGTTTTTAATTCATAAGTCCGTGTACCGCCCGGTGTACACGAGCAAAGTCGGGGCACGGGCCTTTATTTTAACATAATTATGCATCAGTTGTGACGTTTGCATCGACTAATCGTCAAAAGTAATGAAAATGTTATTGGACAAATGGCGTTGTCGGAAACTTTTGTATTGGGACTGCGAACGTGTTAACACACATAATACTTTTTTTCCAGATATTCCTCCGGGTTCGAGACTTATACGGGTGAAACCGCAGGGCATATCAAGAAATAATAATATGTGTACTAAGACAGAATTGTTATGAACACGAGAGGTTATGACTAGATAAGAATACATTGCTCTGACGTCACATTATGAAATGCATTGATGTAAAATTGCATTCCGTTGTGATATACTATTATAGGCACCTACGTATAGTAAACGGCACGCTTTGAAGTCCATTACGTTTCATTAGATTACACTCACGCAGTACATTCTCAAGTTATTATTATACATTTTCCCCCTTATTTTTCCATCTACGTATAATATAATTGACGTAGATGATTAATTTAAATTATAACGTTGGTACTTAATTAAAACAGGAAAAGTTAGCGAATAATATGAAATGAAAATATATTCAATTAAGTAATACATTTATTTTTACTTTTTCGGGATGTTTAAAAACTATTAGGTATTATTGTAATACGGACACAAATAGCACTATAGTTATCGGATGTGAAAAAAAGTGTTGTCGCCACATTGTAAGTGTAAAGACATCAACGCACTGGCAGACTTGACAGTTATATAAGTGCTAACTTTGTTGTTTATCGAGCTACAATAACTAAAAAAAAAAAAAAAATATTTTATTAAGTATACAATATGTATGGGTCTTTGACAGTAAAATATGAGACCAAAGGATCTCAGGTTTATGCTAGTCGATGTACGGAAAATATACGCAAGAACACATTAAAAATAAAGTTTTTATTGCTCGGTCCCTTTCACATAGGTAGAAGAGGCCTGTGTCCCAGCAGTGGAAACGTTATAGGCTGATTATGTTTATGTTATCTTATTGCCGATAGGTACTGTATCTTTATTTTATGACAAATAGAGGTCATGAAAAGAGTGAGAATTAATCATACTGTCATTCATTTAATTCCTTTTCGGTTTTGATCGAGTTTCCTTTTAAGTAACTGAGTTGTGGGGAAATACTACACGTGCAAGCAATCAATCCGTCAATTGGGTTGAACCAATTTGTATCTAAATATACACAGAATAATATACGAATCAAAGCATTATTTTTAGATACGTATCTAATAAGATAAAAGTTTGTAAAAAATGTCTTTTCTTAATTTTTTTTCTACTAAAAAGGGTCAATAAAAACTTTTGAAATGAAGGAACAAAGTGGAATATTACAATTTTAAAGAACATTCGAGACAAGGCTTCCGACATACAATGACATTAATTAATTTGGCGTTAGAAACCACTTTAATTTTAATGGCTTTTTATTAAGGCGGTGCGGTAATTGTGGTAAATATCTTTGAGATGAGTGGCAGTAAAGACTATCTATTATGTAAATTTGGTAACCAGATGGGGAATACTAAATAGAATAAAAGAGCAAATACTGAATTTTAGAACTAGAATCGGTCATTTGATTCGAAACGATATCTTTAAACTACCATCATACAGACACTAGACAAACGTCAAACTATATACATTACTAATAAAGAGATGTGAAGGAGTTAGCATTAGGTAGAAAAACATGGAAATATAGAAAAATATGGAAACGTCGAGCGCTCAGTATTACTTCAAGTATCGATGGTAACTGGTACTGTGCAGGTATTCTATAACTTTGCAAGAAGAGTAAGAACTGAGAACAGAGTAAAACTAAACATAACACCTCTTTGAAAAGCTATTTACTAGTGTTAAATACGCTTTTACAGGAATAAGCTGTGAAGTGGAATATTATGATAACTAATATAGATACCTATTGAGAATTTGAAATGGAGTTAAGTATTGGATATTACGAGTTAGATTCAAGAAAAAGGGAAAGGTTTATTTTTTATCGTCGAACGTATCTATTGTTGAATATGTAAGTTTTGTTTGATGTTTTATTAGGTACCTAATTTAATATTTAATTTCGGAACTCGGTGTCTTTGGATCTGTATTTTAGTTTTTTGCCACCGACTTCCGAAATTAAAGTTATTTTTCACTTTGTGGTGTTTTTTTTTTTTGTAAAAAAGTTTTGTATTTTTCACTTTTTAGTGTTATGGTTCGTTTCCTACAACAATCCGTATACCACTACTTGCTAAGTAAACAACAGTGAAAGAAATTATTATAACATCATCAAGATACACAAACTGGATTAAATTCGTACTATTGGAGCTAACCCAAAAACTACCCAAGCAAGGATAATAAAATTTATATGGAATCACCGCGCAAGAGTCTTCTATAAAAAAATAAATCAGTCAACAAAAGATAAAGATATCGATGAACATACATTACAATAAAAATAAATTACATACACACGAACATATAACCTCCTCCTTTTTTGAAGTCGGTTAATAACGATAGCGATTATTACCCATACTTTAGTGGCAGACAATGCTTTTGACATTAAATTCGCCTTAATACCTACATAAAGTAGGTATAAATTACAATAATGACTGCGTCTCATCAAGACAGTTATATTTTTCAAGAATAAAGGATACGGTTTTCGAACCATAAAGTCTGTGTGTAGAGCATTTTAATTACTTTTCTTCGATAAAACACGAACCAATACATATAAAGAGATGCGGTGACCATTATAAATAAAAATAAAATGGAACTATAACCATTAAGCACCGGATATGAGGTCCATATTGAACCGGAAGTTAAGTGAAGCGACGTAGAATTATTCAGTGAAATAAACTCGTAAATATGGAATTTAAGTGCTCCTGCAGTAAAGTACAATAAGTTATAATCACTACAATAACTATTGTTTATACTCTCACTTCTTGATAAGAAAATGCAGTTTATTGAATTACTTATGGAAAGTATATATGGGTTATCATCTTTTAATACACTTTATAAGGTTTCAGGGTACGTTTTAAGAGGCCGTATACGAAATTTTGGTGATTTCAGTTACAATACTGTATTTCTACTAGTTTGAATGCACAACATGAAAGACCATTTCAATTATGATCTAATTTAAGAGCTACTTTTCTATTTTTATTATTTACTTTTGATTAATCGTTCTAAACCGGCAACTGTTTTGAGAACTTTTGCTGCAAGAGGTTTAGAATATCTCGTATTCACAAATTGTTTTGACGTCTGAAGGGTATGAAAAACTTACAATGTAATGAAAGTCGTCTCTATAATGTATGAATAGCTTTTTACTACTTTGATATAAAATTTTTGAGTAACAAAATATTTAACTTAGTTAAATTTTAGAGAAAATGGGCAAAGAATTGCTTTTGATTTCGGCTACTTGGAACTCTCGTTTATAAAATTAAAACAACAGAAATAAGTTTCAGTTCAAAATTGATTCATTTCCTGAAAGAAAAATGCCAAAAATTAAAAAGGAATTTTATAAAACAACCTAATTCTCGCATAGTAAAACTCGACGCAAAATAAAAAAGTAGCTCATTCATTAGATCATAATTGAAATTATCTTTCATGTTGTGCATTAAAACTTATAGAAATACAGTATTTTAACTGTAAAATTACGTCTGTAAAATCACATAAATCAGCAAAATCGCCAAAATTTCATATACGGCCTCTTAAGTTTATAAGTGGGTAGTTACTTTATAACTTTTTTCACGAATCACTTTACTAAGGCAAAAAGTTATGGACTGAATTTTATGTTAGTTGCAAAATAATCATAAATATATGAAGTCGTATTAAGACTTTATAGTTAACTTTAAAACGTTTATAAGTAAAATTAAAAGTTCATATAAAACAATAAAAAAAAAAAAGAATAAACTTTACTGGAAGAATACTACAAAAGTTGAGTTACAATTATTCAAATATATATATTAAATTTTGGTGTCGTACCAACCTTTGTTCGAGTAGTAGAGGAGAGGAGAGCTCGTGGTTGTCGGTGGATGCGTTGCGTTGTGCCGCTGAAGGCTCGCTGGCGCCTTATATATCCGGTGCGTGAGTTAGGGCGGACCGGGATGGGCGGGCGGGCGGCGTTGCCTCCTGCAATAACTGTCCACCTTTTTCCACAAATTACTCTAAAGTCCGAATATGCATTTCATCGTCACGCTTTTAAAGGTTTAGTTTAGTTGTTAAAAATTTGATTGTTTTGGTTTGTGTTATGGGTTTTAGGTAAACTTGAAACTACATTTCCCTTTGATGACGCTTGAATTTTTCTCGAGTTTTACATTTTTCCATTGTTCTGTTTGTACATAATTGGCACTTACTCGTTTACATTCAAATAATTATGAATTTAAGTTACGGGTAATCAGAATCACTTAAGTATATGTACTTAGTACAAACATCGCGCAGAAATCCTGAAAACTTATATGTGCTTGTTAACGCTTTCAAGGACACTGAAATAGAAGTTTTATTATTATGACTGCTATGGCCGTTTAGTGTCCTTGAAAGCTGCAAGGGTTCTCAAAAGTGAAAACTTCTAATATTATTTTCTATATACGAGGGGAGATCAAAAAGTAGTGAGAACGACATACTCCTTGGTAAGAAAAAAAATAAATACTGGCAGGCATAGCTCAGATACATATTTGTAATATTAATAAAGAAAAAAATCTTCGATTCTCTTTTGTTTCTTTCTGAATGTAGTCATTTGTTTGCTTCGTGTCGGAACGTGTTCTCGAAAATGGATAAAAACGAAGTGCGAGCCATTATTAAATACCTCTGTTTAAAAAAGTTAACGACGCAAGAGATTCATTGCGATTTGGAGGCAACATTAGGAGAGTCTGTTCAGCCTTATTCCACTGTCGCAAGGTGGGCTTCTCAATTTCGAGTAGGGAGAACGAGCACGGAAGACGAACATCGTTGCGGCCGTCCATCGACGTCAGTCACCCAAGAAAATGTTGCGAAAGTCGAGAAAATTGTATTGAGCGATCGAAGAGTTACCATCCGATACTTAATTCAAGAAACGGGCATTTCATATGGAAGTATTCAATCCATATTGAAACAATCTTTGAATATGAGAAAAGTCTCCGCAAGATAGGTGCCGAGAATGTTAACCGACAGTCAGAAACAAAATCGACTTGACATTTCGAAGATATTGTTGGACAAGTTTCAAGAAGATTCTGAAAACTTTTTGTCTCGTTTCGTAACATTGGACGAAACATGGGTCCATCATTTTGATCCCGAGACAAAACAGCAATCTTCGTAAAGGAAACGGCCATCATCACCGACCTCGAAGAAGTTTCGTGCCGGGCATCGGCTGGCAAGGTTATGGCCTCAATATTTTGGGACTCAGAAGGGATATTGTTGATTGATTACCTGGAGCGTGGAACCACTATTACAGGCCAATATTATGCAGCTTTAATTCCTAAGTTGAGGAATGCCATCAAAGAGAAAAGGAGAGGGAAACTTCGAAGGGGCGTGCTGTTTCATCACGACAACGCACCCGCGCACAGGTCGGCAGTTGCGATGGCTGCCATTCAGCAAGCTGGCTTCGAATTGGTTGACCACCCCCCTTATTCACCAGATCTGGCGCCTAGCGATTTTTATCGGTTCCCCAAATTGAAAGAATACTTAAGGGGGAAAAGGTACGAAGACGATAACGAGGTGATGGATGCCGTGGAGAGCTTTTTGCAGGACCAAGACAAAAATTTTTTTTTGAAAGGGATTGTGTAGAGAGACTCGGAGACTATGTAGAAAAATAAATTATTAAGTTATCAATAGTCATTATAATCTATCTCATTCTCACTACTTTTTGATCCCCCCTCGTATAGTGAGTAGGTTAACATTTTGAAGAATGCAACATCCACGTTGGTCACGCCACGCCAGGGAACTTCAATATTTCGGTGTAGTTTTGAATGAATATATGTCGGTTGTAAGTATCGTATTCTGTGCATAAAATCAAAGTGCTGGTATGTATGCCTATTACAGGTATACGCAGCATCTATATAAATAAAAATGAATGGCTAAATGTGTTGCTAAGCGCAAAGCTCGAGAACGGCTGGACCAATTCGGCAATTTTTTTTTTCAAACTTTCGTTGAAGTCCGAGGAAGGTTCTTAGGTCGAGGAAGAGAAAAGTTGTAAAAATTGCCGGGAAAATTAGCAAATTCGGGAAAACAGAAAGTGCATTTTCTATGGGAATTTTGGTTGAATTATTGAAATTTGCACAGGACAACGTCTGTGGGGTCAGCTAGTTCACAATAAAGACAACAACATAATAGTCTGAGAAAACATAAAAACATAATCAATACAGGACTTATACAATACAAAAATTAGAAATTCAAAATATTTTTTATTTTTTCTAAACTAACATTAAAAATATCGATATATTGATTGTTTTGTGTGTTTGTTAGTAATGGATAAACTGAAAAAATACAAACATAGTTATGTTGTTATGAATGCAATATGAGATTGTTTATTATTTTAGACTTCTATGAAAAAAGATGGTACATACATGAGGTGAACTTTTGCTGGCATCAAGGTATCCTCTGCCAGTCAATCTCAATATCAAGAATCAAGATTATCGGACTGCATAGTGTATTTGTGTATTTAGTGGACTGCTGTGCAGCGGGTCCTGTGGGTTTAGTACCTAGCTTGTCAAAGTGTTTTTGGTTATGTTGTGTCATTGTAGCATAAAATCAATATAAGAGGAATTATTTGCTAGAATACAAAATAATGTCTGTAGCTTCCATCGTAAGTACCGTACCATTTATACTATAAAGCTAAAAATAAATCTGAAAAGTTTGTTTTTTTGTATGTTTGAACGCGCTAATCTCTGGAACTACCTGTCGAATTTCAATTTTTTTTTTGCATTTGATAGAAATCATCTTTTGGAAGGCTATTAGACTATTTAACATCACGCTGGAACCCTTAGGAGCCGAGCAAAAAGAAAATAAAGTCATAAAGAACGCTAGGCAAAAACGAAGTAATAGCGCGGGCCCATCTCACGAGGCTCTCGTTAGGCGGTTGAATCAAGGCCTGATTCAGAAGGCAGTACTTCTCGATGCGGCTCGCATTGTAAGGAGGTTCCTATCTCTGCAGCCCTAACCACCAGTACTGGACTTGGACCCTGCTCCCGACACCCAGCGCGGCGGACCTCTATTTTTTTAATATTTTGAAATTTTTTTATATCTTTTTATGTTAAAAATGTATAAGATATGAAAGTAAATTAATTAATACAATAAATTTATTATTATTATAATATTACATAATAACAAACAAAATTACAAATAGTAGTATCATGCATTACTCATTTCTGGGTTATTCCAATTTCCAGTTCCATAATTAATTGACCATTTTCCGGATCTTTACCTATCCTTATTAATATAGTTAATTGGCCGAAGGAATATTATGTAAATAAACATAACCGTGTGATACTTACACGTGAAGTTATTTTAGGCCATGAGTACACACAACGCAAAATAAACCGTTCACTTTGGTAAAATTATATTTGCTGCAAAACTATCCTGGTATCCAGTCCAGAGCAGGGAACAGTGGTGGGTCAGTGGTAACGGCCGCGACTTACGAGTTAGGTCGCAGGTTCGAACCCAGCCAGGCGCTTTACTTTGTGTAAATTATTTCTTCACCACTGCTCTCAAAACGGTGATGGAAAACATCGTGAGGAAACCGGCATGTCCTAGAACCAAAAATTCGAAGACTTGTGACATCTACCAACCCGCACTCGTTCTCACCGAGAGGAAGCCTGAGTCGCAGCAGTGGGAACATTACAGGCTGATTATGTTTGTGCTTATGCTATCCTGGTAGAAATACCAGAATAAAAAACCGCAATTGGCATGCTCCTCATCTTGATATTTGTTAGATCCCAACATAAGTGTTTGCCCGCTGTTTAATGCGTTTTCGGATGAACATTGAACAGCCTAATTCTATGTAGTAGGTACCTACAGAATAACCTAGATCTACAAAGTTTACTTTAGTTTCGAGGTTTTGAGTTTTATAGTTTACCTTTCCAGGAGGCAGGAAGCTCCTACGTCAATAACTGAACTAGTGTGTTCGAGCGATAGTTACGTGGCGCGTAAACTACGAGTAGGTATCTTCAATTTGAATCATTTATGTAGGTAGGTTCTTTAATGTTAATGTCATAGGCAACATTTATGTAGGTAGGTTCTGTAATGTTAATGTCATAGGCATCATTTATGTAGGTAGGTTCTGTAATGTTAATGTCATAGGCATCATTTATGTAGGTAGGTTATGTAATGTGAATGTCATAGGCATCATTTATGTAGGTAGGTTCTGTAATGTTAATGTCATAGGCATCATTTATGTAGGTAGGTTCTGTAATGTTTATGTCATAGGCATCATTTATGTAGGTAGGTTCTGTAATGTTAATGTCATAGGCATCATTTATGTAGGTAGGTTCTGTAATGTTAATGTCATAAGCATCATTTATGTAGGTAGGTTCTGTAATGTTAATGTCATAGGCATCATTTATGTAGGTAGGTTCTGTAATGTTAATGTCATAGGCATCATTTATGTAGGTAGGTTCTGTAATGTTAATGTCATAGGCATCATTTATGTAGGTAGGTTCTGTAATGTTAATGTCATAGGCATCATTTATGTAGGTAGGTTCTGTAATGTTAATGTCATAGGCATCATTTATATAGGTAGGTTCTGTAATGTTAATGTCATAGGCATCATTTATATAGGTAGGTTCAGTAATGTTAATGTCATAGGCATCATCTATCATGTGTTTCTGTTTAAGAAGTCTTCAGGAAGTGTTTAATCGTTATTTTATTGCTGCCGTCGCGTCGTCGGCCTGTCACTTCCCATTGAAACGAAAAGGACACATCTTCCAGATATTCGTCGTACAGCCAGTGAAGACTAATTTTTATTTATGTTACTCATTTTGGCCCGCCATTTCTTATTTATTGTGCTTACTTTCTCGACAACATACAAATTGGTTGAGTTCCAAGTACTTAATACGTTTTTGGTAACTGTGGCTGTCAATGCTCTTATATTACGTTATAGGAAAACAAACTGAAAACTTGGCCTTCACATGACAACTTTGCACAGGATGTTATTGACATTAAGATTCTTTAGCCTTCTTTCATGAAATCAATAGCATAGAAAATGGCCTATAGATACGTTACCATTTCATGAAAAACAATTTAAGAGCTTATAAGTAGAAGAGAAATGTCTCTTTATGCCGATTTACTGCGTTCTAACCCGAAACAATTCGTTTAGATCATGTTTGGTCGTAAAAGGTATTCTTTACCACTTTTCCATTTATGTAGGTACACATTAGGTAGGCAGGTAACGCGTCTAAAAAGGTGACTGAAGTTAAAGTTCAAAGAGAATTGAATTTAGCAGCGTGTGAAACATTTTTGCTCAGGGTAAGTTTACGGAACTATTGGTAACTGTTCTAGACAGTTATCTACAACTTTGTCTAGCTTCTGAACCCGACTCCATCGGTGCCGAATTGAATATAGGTATAGTTATTGGAGATCCCAATTATTTTGTAATGGTTTAAACTAAATTATTCACAGATATCTTTTTATGTGGTATGTTAATGTGATTATCAAACTGTATTTCTTTTCGTTGTTAAATTAGGTGGGTATTTCAGAACGACAGCTGGGCAAGAGACTTCACGCAATAGCGAGGCTGCTCCAGAAAGACGTGGGGTGATGAATTATAGGAGGGAGGCATTTTCCCAAAAGAAGGTATTAATTTTGTAGTAGATATTTTGTGTTTTTCAAATTCCCGGAAAGATAAAGGACCACGTGTCATCTTGTAACGATGACCAAAGAGAAAGAGGAGGTCGGTGATTGTAAAAAAAATGTATAGGTTGAGACGAATATACTGCAATAAATTAAATGGCGACGGATGACGTTTGCAGACCCAGTCTGCATACCATAAGATGTCCTATTTTCAAAGCCTAATGTTAGGGTAAGTAGTTATGTACTATATTAAGTTCCCAACGCATGTATAAACTTTGACTAGTGTTTCCGTAGTGTAAAAAGTGTGTGTGTGACACTCATATTAGGTTGGGGAAAAAGTCTTTTCGCATTATAGTATGTATGAACTTAAAATAAAATCTCTTTGGCTATACTATTTGTATCTGGCTGGTTTTGGTATCATTGAAAGTTTAAATTTTAAAGAACATAATTCCAAATTCAAATTAGGAAAATGTGTGATTTTCATTTGTTTTTCGTACTGTCAAGATGAGTGAATCTAATGAAGAAATTCGATTTAAAATTTTACTGCAAAAAAGGTAAAAATGCAACGCAAGCCGCGAAAAAAATTTGCGATGTTTATGGACCCAGTGTAGTGTCTGTGAGAGTAGCACAAATTTGGTTTAAGCGTTTTCAATCCGGAAATTTTGATGTCAAAGATGCACGTCGCTCTGGTCGCCCTATTACGGATAAAATGGATGCCATTTTTGAAAAAGTGGAGCAAGATCGGCATATCTGTAGTTACGACGTAGCTGAAGAACTGGGAATTGACTACAAAATAGTTTCGGCGCATTTGAAAAAAACTGGGGTGTGGTTTTACATCACGATAACGCTTAGACCTCACACATCTTTAGCCACTCAGCAAAAATTAAGAGAGTTTGGCTGGGAGGTGTTAATGCATCCGCCGTATAGTCCTGACCTTGCACCTTCAGATTTCCACCTGTTTCGGTCTCTTCAGAATTCTTTAGGCAGTGTCAGGTTAACATCACGAGAGGACTGCCAAAACCACTTGTCGTGGTATTTTGATCAGAAGTCCCAAAATTTCTATAGCAATGGGATCATGTCCCTACCTACAAGATGGCAAAAAGTTATCGAACAAAATGGTACCTACATACTTTAGATGTTACTTTAAATGTAAATAATGTATATTAAAAAATGTTTTGAATTTTCTTAAAAATGCGAAGAAACTTTTTCCCCAACTATTATGTTGAAGTGGAGCTGATGGTGACTTCACCATCAGTTCCAGTTATCCTGGTTCCATACTGCGAGAACTCCTCAACAATTAACGTCCTTGTATCGGGCAAAACAAAATTTTGTAAAAGGTGATGAGCAGTTGTCATTACGCTATTGTAACTTAGATAAATTACAGACTGACCCACAAAAAGTGAAAAATAAAAACTTTTTTACAAAAAAAAACAACCGACTTCCAAAAAAATAGTACAAAGTGAAAAATAACTTTAATTTCGGAAGTCGGTGGCAAAAACTAAAATGCAGATCCAAAGACACCGACTTCCGAAATTAAAGTTATTTTTCACATTGTACTATTTTTTTGGAAGTCGGTTGTTTTTTTTTGTAAAAAAAAAATTATTTCACTTTTTGCGTGAATAGAACCTTCTAAATAGACCTAAAATCAGTTACCTATTTAAATCAGTTAATACTGATACTTACTGCCTAAAAAATAACCCCCTTACACAAGGGGTTATTTTTTAGTTTAGTTTCACAGTAAAAAATTATAACTGTAATATATTACTGGCTTATAAAAGCCAGTAATATATTACAGTTATAATTTTTTTTTAAATAATAAAGCTATTACTATAATTAGATTACTAATATTCTTCTAAATCATACTGAAAACAGTATTTTTCAAACGCGTACATAGCAGCACAGGGAATGGCCCTACAGATTTGGTCCTAGTGAAAAGTGAAGAGAATAACATGTTCTAATGGAATATAACTTTTTTTTGTCTGGCCACTTCCTTAATTTAGCCTAAAAATTAATGTTCTTCTTTCAGACGATTGCCAGAGATTGGACTAATAGAGCTTCATTTACACGGTGCAAGTTTCTGGAACATACAAGAGCAATAATCGCATGCCATAAAGCACTTTCAAATTTATTGCCATTCAAGAATTGCATACAAGTGTTTACACGCGTGAGATTTCCATAAAATGACATACAATGATTGAATGAATGATTTGCCATTCAATAAAATCGCATGCGATTTACAAAAAGGCAATAAAATTGCAAGGTGATTATTGCATGCAAGTTTTGCCTTAAACTCAGAGTTGCACGTCCCTGTACAATTGATTCAAGTATTACCCGGATTTGCATGAAATGTTTGGCAGCGGATTTGCGCTGCGAAATATTTCATTAAATTATCTTGACCGTCTTGTTTCGTTCGCTCATGCTTGAATTATAGAAAATTTATATGCCAGAATTGAATGCGATTTTATTGTACGTGCGATTTTATTGTACCTACATGCAATTTTATTGTACGTGCTGTTTACACCTATAATAGTTTTGAACAGCAAGTTAGTCGCCTTCAATTTTATGGTAATACTTTACCGTTTAAATGTAGCGTAAGTTTCGTTTAGCGCTAAAAAAATTAAAAATATTTAAGTAGTGATTTGTAGCGGGCCTCAATCCCTCAATATAGTTTATGATGCCAAAAGTTTCTTGACTTATTTTTTAAATTGAGGAATGGCGGTTAATTGGATAGGTATTTCATTAATACCGAACATAACTTTTACTTTTAAAAATCAAATTAACTTAGTTATGCAGAAGTTCTAATGATTTTTATTTGTGCGAAGTACGAGTCGATCCAAAAGTTTGGAAAAATTTAATTGTTTTTAGAATATCTCATGAACGAAGCTTCACGCGGACAGATAGGCGTTGTCATGTCTTGGTACGGTCAGCAACAGAAGTCGGTTAACACTGCTACTTTTTGACATCATTTAAATTAACACAAAATGATTCGATAAACTGCTTTTTTTCGTTTAACTGTTAAGAGTTAATGTTTTATTTTATTTTATTTTATTTGGGAAAACAGACAATCGTACATTGTATATTAAATCTAGATACACAGTATGCTATAAGTAAATGTACAATCCACTACGTTTCCACATGTTACTAGTTTAAAAAAAAAGATAAAGTGTTGGGAAAATTAAGCAAAATTAAGCAGTAATTATTTAGCTATTACATGTTTAAATAATAGGTACATAATAATTAAAATTTATGAGCAAGGCGCTTAATAATTTGTTCTCTAAATGTATATTTAGATAGGGCAAAAACATCAATATCATTAACGTTATTATTGTAAGCCTGAACCAGTCTCTGGAGCGGCGCTCTCTCCCCTGCATTTGTGCGGCAGGGAGTTGTAATTGTATGTTCTTAAAATACTTTCTTCTGTTCCGATTTGAATTAAATATTTCACTTAATAATTAAGATTTTAAAAATGCAAGTGTTAATCGACATTTGTTGCTGACTGTACTATGATATTTTTATATTATTTTATTTTATTAATTTTAAGAATACTTACAGACTTGAGTACTTAAGCCTTTGCCTTTCTGGCTATACATACTCAAATGTACTAGGTGTAAGTTGGTATTAATTTTATAGAATAGTCTATCCGTTCGATTAGTGACGGTGCACTCAAACGACGTGTATTATGTAATTGAATGTATCCTTTGACTTTGCTGCATAACATGAGATGATGTTCTTGCGTGATGTACGTCGGTGGTATGTTCGGTGGCATGATCCTCGCGATAGTTTTCAAGCCGCGGCTCTTTTTAAGCGAATAGTGTACCAGCACTTGGAACACTATCTAACGATCACAGCTTAGGGTGAAGGTTAAAATTATGATTCACCAATTACGATTGTCTAATTTGACTGAATTACCATAAATAGTCTTTTGTTCTAAGTCATATTAACGGTTAGCTACTTACCACTTACAATAACATGATTATGAGCATTATGCTGCAGAAGTTAATATTTAATTTCTTATAGTTTTTTTTGTGTCTATCACACAAATTAATTTTCTATCGTGTGGTGATTCAAAAGTTTCACTTATGTACCGATATTTAAACTATTAATTATGGTTCTTCTGCTCTGTCACGTAAATAATATGTAGCTAAAAGCATTAAACCAGGGATGCTTATTATGATAAGTAATATCCGTAAAGTTATATTAATATGAGGGCCGCGCCGTTAAATGTCGTCTACCAACAATGTTTTAAACGTTACTGTAGTGCTATTCTGCAAACATCTCACCATGATAACATAGGTGAAGTGAGCGTGAAGTGAGCTGTCATTCCACCTGATGCTAGGGGTTGACACTATTGACTGCTCACTTTAAGATCACTTCACCTAAGTTTTCACGGTGAGATATTATTTACAGAATAGCACTACTGATCTACATAAGATGAGTGATTCTGCATCTTTACCTCGTGAGTATGAAAGGTGTCATAGCGTACCTTTTACTCTAGCTTTTATCACTCTGCCCCGTCTTCGTAAACATTTTAAATAAATGATTTTATAAAACCCTATTGCAAAAATACATAACTGAAAAGAGAAAAACAACCATTGCAAGCATCTATAGAATTTTGGTATTGAAGGCGCAAACCAATAACCTGAAATATGGAGTAGGTAACTTTTGTTGCCTGCAATACCAAAATTCTCTATATTATAATTGTAATGCTTGTTTTTCTGTTTTCAGTTATGTGTTTTTGCAGTCGGGTTTTTTGTTTTTTAAAATATATTTTTTTATATAATTTTTTTTTTGTTTTATTAATATATATTTGGAAATGACTCATTCATTACTAACTTTTATTTCATACCAACATTGTTCTAATTTATTTTAAACAAATCTTCCCCTCCCTTTTTTTAACTTTTTTTGTATTTCCAGATACAATATATAAATATTACATAGCCTATGTCACTCTCACAAGTAAGACGAATCTAACAACGCGATACCTCATAGGTATGTTAAAATCCATCAAGCCGTTTACGCTACAGAGCGTGCCAAAGAAATAGACATACATACATACATACTCTCGCAAAACATTACCCTCCTTCTGGGGCAGTCGTGTAAAAGCGAGGCATCCCTAAGAACATTTTCCCGTAGTTACAATGGTAAAGGTAGCCTCATGTTACATATATACCACCTTGTATAAGAACGATTACCCATCCCATTATGACCAGAATCAGTTTCTTTTGTCTTGTGAGATAGTTATATTAAAATCCTGCAAACACTTTAAATACTGGACAACACGCACGTTCATTTGTAAATGTCTCCTAGAAACTTGATGCTCTAAAGGGCCTTGTCCGAGATAGAGCACTATACATAAAGAACATAGGAAAATTAATCCAGAATAGAATATTCCAGCGTAATGCACATTACACTTTATAGGCTCCTTCAAGCAGCCGCGACGCGTAACGTGAATCGCACGCGACACAAAGGCACCGCTGCGCTCGTCACGCGACACGCGGTGCATTTATGTCGCGTACGATTCACGACGTATGTCGCGCCTGTTTGTAGAAACCTTAAGGCTGAAAGTTTCAACTACTACCTGTGTAGGCTTTGACTGTTCTTAGCAAGGTTTGGCTCCCGTGAAAGGAGTACCTATTTTCTTTCTAATTGTTTATGGTATCTAGATGAAATCTAGTGAAATCTCATCTGTTTTGTACCTGGCGAAATCATAGGTAGCACACAGCTGCTTATGTATTGTTTAGAAAGTAATGACAGGAAATGGCGTCCTAGAAGCTTCGTAGTAGTCTGGCGTCCATTTCCTTTTCATGGTTTTGCTTTGTGAGTTTGAACTAGAAAAACAATCATACATTGTTTTCAAATGGAAGTACCTAAGTAGGTAAATATAAGCTATATTTATAATACAGATAAAACTCATATTTCTATGATTGCATGTTACACATATGCTCACAATTGATGTTTATTCGTCACAGGGACCATACCGCCTATGTTTATCATTTCCGCGGGTCCCCTAATCTGTCACGTCTAAAATTAAGTGGCACTTCGTGTGAAAATTTTCATATTTCACGCCGACGTCGGTCACTTGCGGTTATTTTGACAACATTTGCAAGTCTTTGAGTGTCCGAATGTATGCGAGTCACGGGCACCTCATCTATATTAACAACAGTGGGTGTATTTTTCTTTAATATTTACATCACGGTGTGTCCGGCCTCTTAATTGACGCTTGGCGCCTGATGAACGCTGTCTCTAATGATTCTGCGTGGAGCACACGGCCGGGGGACATACCTAACGCGTTTGTGAGGACTCTGCGATATTGGAACTAAGTATTCTGATAGAGGACATTATATTACTTTTGTTGTTTCTTATTGTTTTAGTAAACAGAACACATTTCAGACTTGATTGATTTTAGCAAAAAAATTTAAGTAGGTTAAATTAATTAATTAATTTACGAAAATCAGTGGGTGAATGGGCTTGAGTGCTTATTAGTTAAATATTCCCGCATGATGTAAATAGGTACGTACCTAATGAAGGGGCAGCTACGAGTTAAATTAATTAATTAAGCAGAAACAAAAATAAAAGGTTTTGAATCATAATGTGGATAGGTTATATGTGTGTACTATGGACAAAACTTAAGCATGCTCACTTAAGAAAATATTCCTGCGAGAGCGCATTTAGTGACAAACGAACATTGTGCGATCGAGTCGTGAGCCGTGCTATGCGATTATCGCCTTTGAGGTGATCATGCTGAACATTGGCCCATAGTACGTACAAACCAAGCAAAACAACAAAATTGAATTAACTTTTCATCTCGATAAAACTTTTCATTTTAATAACAGGATCTAATTACCATATAAACATCAATTCGGATCATTTTACTGGATAAAAAATATGGGAACGTTATTACAGCGTGCGTGTGAACAATATATCAATCGGTTTTTTTCTGAAACCAATCATTATATGGCGCCAGCTTCTGGCAAGAGCCTTTTTCAAATATATAAATGTAATTTTCAACGATATCAAATTAGCAATATGATGTTGATGTAGTATTAATACGCGAACACTGCATACATTTTGTTCTAATAAATGTACTGTATGTTTAGTTAATGATAAGAAGGATGATTTAATAAGATTTTTTGTCTAGATAAATATAGAGATATCTCTAGTACAGTCAGCAAAAGAGATATCTAGGCAGGGTATACTAACTACATATTTGTATGTGAATTGCTTCATGTTCAATTTTACATACTTATATTTCTTTGTTTTTGCAATACTCCTACATTATAAGATTATAACACAACAACACAAAATTGTATATTTTCATGAAATTGAACATGAAGCAATTCACATACAAATACCTGCCTAGATATCTCTTTTGTTGAATGTACATTTCTGATTTTTTTTATTCGATGACAGATTTTAACACTCTTTGTATTTAATACTTTAAAAGGTGTTAAGTAAATGTGTAGGTGTGCTGTTCGAGTGAGTCCGTAGGTGTATCAATAGTTTTGATAAAGTACTTCGGATCATTGTAGCCGGTAGCGGCTAGCGGCACAATCAATAAAATTAAGAAGGTCAGATAACATTTCATGGTGTGCCAGTGACGAATGTATGCGTTTTGTGGCAGTTCCATTATCTAGAGTGCTCTCGACAGTTAATAACCGCACTTGAGGCTGAATGAAGTGCGATACTCGTGATACAAACCTCGCCGAGATATGCTACCGAGTGATGTCACACGCTATATTGCGTCAATACTAAGTTAGCCGCACTCCCGACCTGGAAACAGCTGACCAACTAACTGTTCTTCTTTTTGTTGTTCAAGGATTATTGTACGTTTCTTTTTGTTTGCTTCATTTATGACGTCCCTATAATCATAGAGACAAACTCAAACTCAAAGCATTTATTTCAAATAAACCAATTACAGGCACTTTTGAATTGTCAAGGAGTCGGTCAGTCAGAAAGACGAAGCTAGTTGCCTATTCCAAATCGATAAGTAGTTGGTACGTATGGAGAAGAACAGGCAAGAAACTCCACGGACACTCTCAATCAAAATATGGTTACAAAATATTGGTTACATCATTCATGTTGAAATTATGCATGTGAGAACGATGCAGAACGTTAAAAGCGTCCGTAATAAAAAAGAAAAAAAAAACAATTGTAAATTAAAATTGCCTAAATTAAAATAAGCCGTGGCAGCTAAGATATGACCAGCCTCCACTGACAGCCACAAAAGTTAAAAATGTTAATCTGAAATTAGAAAAAGACAGATAAATAAAAAATCCGGAGGTGTGACTCCGGATTTTTAATTTGTCTGTCTTTTTTTCTAATTTCAGATGAGAATATTTTTAACCGACTTCAAAAAGGAGGAGGTTCTCAATTCGTCGGAACCTTTTTTTATTTTATTTTTTTTATGTATGTTCCCCGATTACTCGAAGATGGCTTGACCGATTTGGATTTTTTTTTTGTTTTATTCGAGAGGGTATACATCACAGTTGGTCCCATATAAAATTGATTAACTTTGCTTCGGTAGTTTTTGAGTTAGCTTCAATAATACGTATTTTTCCCCCACTTTTATATGGATGATGTTCTAGTGTGTTTTGCAGGTAGTGGTATTAGAATTTGTGTGGGGTAGGAACCACAACTAAAAAGAGAAAAATAAAAACTTTTTTACAAAAAAATACAACCGACTTCTAAAAACAACATTTTTATTTTACCACAAAGTGAAAAATAACTTTAATTTCGGAAGTCGGTGGAAAAAACCAAAATACATTTAACTAGACACCGACTTCCGAAATTAAAGTTATTTTTCACTTTGTAGTGTTGTTTTTGGAAGTCGGTTGTATTTTTTTGTAAAAAGTTTTCTTGTTTCATATTTTTTAGAGCGAGATTTTTCAGTAGTCGGGTTTTAGTTTTTAAAGTTACATTATATTTAAATTATTTTTTCCTTATAATTTCTTTTAAGTTAGAGCCAATTTACATTTTTTAATTAAAGAAGACAAAACATAGCGTACTATTTTATATGTAAGACCTATTGTAGACTTACCTATATTTCACAAATAAAGTTTATGATTATGATTATGATTGCTATCTTTGGCTTATCTCGGGACCCTGGGGTCCCGGACCTTTGGAAGGCGTACGAGGGGCCGAAGCCAACTCGCAGAGGCCCCTTAGACAATTTTAAATGACGAGGAGGCACCAGCCGACGATTATCCCTGTATGCACTATGCAAGTGCACCCAAGGACAACCCCCGGTTGGTGCAGGACTATTGCAGAACATGACAACAAAACACATTGGGCCAATGGGTTTGGGTGGCTACATGGATTGGGTACCTTGAACTATGGAAGAACTATGTCCCCTGCCTGACTAATGTTATATAATATACACAGATAAATTGGCAGGGGGTGACTTGCACACTCAATAATGGGCCCCCGGAAACGGTCGCTAGCACATAGTGACGTAGCGACAAGGGGCAACATGTCCTGAGGAGCTTGAGGAGTGGAGAGATTGATTGTTGATTGCTATGATTATTAAGAATAATTATTATTTATGTATTTTGGGTAGGTTTGGAGAGAAAATATGCTTGGCTCACACCTGATGAGGCGTGATTTTAGAAATTATTCCCAATTATCGGGTTCATGCAAGCAAAACCGCGAGCAATAGCTAACAATATAATTATATTTTTAAAATATCATTTGATACCCAACATGGCATCATTTTTTTATTTTTTATTTATTATATAATGGAACAGATGAACATACATACATACATACCGGTCAAAATCATAACCCTTCTTTTTGCTTCGCCGTAGTCGGCTAAAACAAGCTCTCATCGCATTGAAAATAATTGTAACAGATTTAATTTCGTCAAAATAACAATTTCTTATGTCCACGACAGAACCACAACATTTTCAATTAAATGTCAGACACAAATCTGTAATATCCAAATAAATATTTTTGTTTGTTTAATTTGGATCTGTACGTTGTAGGCCAGTAAATATCGATAGGCAAATGCCACAGGCCATTTTAATATAACTCTCAATTCAATTTATGCCAATCCTATATCTATTCAATCAAATACACATTCAATGGGAAACCTAGAACAATGAATTTATATCCATATTCTGTTGGTTTATCATTTTTACCCGACTACGGCGAAGCAAAAAGAAGGGTTATGAATTTGACCGGTATGTATGTATGTATGTTCATCTGTTCCCTGATAACTTCTAAACTACTTAGCATAATTTGACAAATGAGGTATTGTTGGAAGCGTCTTGATTGTTCGCTGGTTATAGGCTATGTGACGTCACATTAAATTGAATATGGCGCCCTCTAGAGGACATAAAGTCATGAACTAAAAAAACATATTTTTTAATGATGTAAGTGATACAACCGCAGTACCTATGTTTCACCATGAGTAGGTGTAAATTGAACGTTTACGTGTGACGCAGCGACGCGTGATGCGGAACAAGTGCCTACGCGCAATTTCTCATGAGTATTATGTTCCACACCTCTTTTTATTCATTCCGCATTTTATTTACAAATATGTATTATTTTTCTGAATACACGGTAAAAGTCTTCACACGAAATGCCACATAACTTCATGTCTGTACAATGTATTTCCTGAAAGGCTCCGAGGTGAGGTGGTTGAGGTGTATACCTAGTATGTATCTACACCCACATTCCGCCAGTTATGGTCAATGTAGGTTTAAGTGTTTAGGGGACTAGCACAGTGCCAAAACTTGGGCACCAATCCAGATTTCAGTCATCTACAGCGATTTTTTTATGGTAAAAACTAATAACACTGCTCGACCTGCGATTAGAACCCAGGCTTAGTGATGGTAATTAATGCTATTTCGCATAAATTTCATGAGCATGCGAATTTTTGAGTTTTAGTACTAATATGAAGATAATTGAAAATAAATTAAGTGTGTGTTGACACAATATTACGGTAAACAATCACACGATGACCCTAGTTACGAGCAAATAAAAGATAATAATTGCTTAAGGTGGATGCGCAAAGGTAGCCTGCGAAATTCAAATTATCTTGCGTTTTTTGCAATTCGCAGGTCCGTGGGCAGGTTGTATCTTGATCAAAATATGATTCGCGACTATAACAAATATGTATTTACTTTTATAACCTTATGAATAATCAATACATCTCTCTACAATAAGCTCTCCTCATTCTTCGCACGGCGCGAATCGCATCTGCTAATAATTTCACTCGCGAACAAGATCACGTGATAAAATTCGCAGCCTTTAGCATTAACATGTTCATTCACAGATTAAACAACATGAAACTGATAGATTAGTATTCCCGTGGAGGCGACGGAGATGAAGTATGAAGCTCTGTATTCACACTTCACAGAATTTCGCAACTACATTTAATTTGCTAAATGCTAAATGAGCATTCGCATGCTAACAATGAATGCGAATGCTAATTAATCCAAAACTCTAGGCAGCGGCAGGACCCCTTGCTCAGTATCACTTGCGACCACTAGAGACAATAAGGCAGCCTTGACGTTTCTTATTTTGTATCCATAAGTTTTTTTTATACATTTTAGTTGCACTATCTTGAATAGGGATGATGACTAAAAATTTTTTTTTTGTCCGTTATGTACTAAAAAACTTTTTTACAAAAAAATACAACCGATTTCCAAAAACAACACTACAAAGTGAAAAATAACTTTAATTTCGGAAGTCGGTGTCGGTGTTAAATGTATTTTCGTTTTTTGCCACCGACTTCCGAAATAAAAGTTAGTTTTTTTGGTAGTGTTGTTTTTGGAAGTCGGTTGTATTTTTTTGTAAAAAAGTTTTTATTTTTCACTTTTTAGTTGTGTACCTACCCCACACAAATTCTAATACCACTATCTGCAAAACAAACAAACTAGAACATCATCCATATAAAAGTGGGGAAAAAATACGTATTATTGAAGCTAACTCACTAACTTGGGACTAACTGTGATGTATACCCTCTCGAATAAAACAAAAAAAATCCAAATCGGTCCAGCCATCTTTGAGTAATCGGGGAACATACATAAAAAAAAAAAAAAAAATAAAGGTTCCGACGAATTGAGAACCTCGTCCTTTTTGAAGTCGATTAAAAAAACATTGGGTACGTACTTTTTCTTTTTTACGTAATATAAAGATTACGGCGATACATTTAGTTAAAATGTGGCATGATGTCACTCCTTGCTAGATTTTATACCTACGTAGTTTGTTATAGTTGTGACGTAGCGAGCCCCCACACCCCAACTTTTCGAATTTGTCTGGTAGTCCTATAATCACGGCGGTAAAAAATGGGGCAATTTTTGTAATTTTTGGAGTCATATTTTCTTTCCTCCTAATTAGTTGCTGAAAAAAAGAAAATGACAGGACGTGTCTACAGACACCTGATTGATTTTATGAGAAAAAAAATTATTGCTCTAGACTAGAGGCATTCTTCAGGAAGAAAAAAGGGGAATACATTTGTATGGAGAATCGTAGGCCCTGTTCCCTCTTAATTCGTTTCATCCAAGTAATTTTTTATTAATATGATAAAGCAAAAAATACATGTCTAATATTTTTTTATTACCTATCTGACTGACGGATTAATTAGAGTTGTTTTTTTTTTACACCCAGGCATCATCCCTATTAGCCCGCGAGCCAGCGCTGCCACATAAGCGGCCCGTAGCTCAATCCATCCAATTAGTAAATTGATGTTTTTTTGTGTATGCAGTGAAAACCTAGGGACGCTATGATACCATTTCCGTGTCAATATACAGGATGTACCAACCCGCACTGGGCCCGCGTGGTGGATTAAGGCCCAGTCCCTCTCACCGAGAGGAGGCCTGTGTCCCAGCAGTGGGAACACTACAGGCTGATCTGGTATACAGGATGTCTCGTAATTAATGGGCCACCTCTTAAGGGGTTATTGTACTCATCCTTATGATCAACTTTTATAATATGGGACCAACAAAACAAATCTGTTCCCTTTTTTTTTTTTTTTTGTGGATGGGAAATCATCAAATGACTTCTCCCGCTCTGGGCAGAGCGGGAGGGCGTGTCAGACTTTTACTGACTAAAACCCACCCATGCTCCTTCAACTGCCCGTGCCAGGGCCACGGTATCTCTTTCGAACTACCCGCGACCCCGGACATTTATGTTCGCATAGCTCGTCAAAATGTAGGGAACAACTGATTTTTATTTCGCGATTTCTGGTTTGGTCCCATAGTAAAAGTTGTTCATAATGATGAGTACAATGACCCCTTAAGAGGTGGTCTATTAATTACGGGACACCCTGTATAAGTATTACTCGTGGGTGTACGAGGCTTCAGTCTTCAAACAATTTACATTGGAATTCGGTTGAGGAGGGTTTTTCCCAAACTTATTGATAACAGAGATAGATTCGTTGGAAATTGGAAAAGTTGATTAATGAATCCCCATTGTGGCTGTCACAACATCTCCGAGTAGATTGTGCGCGACAGCCGGGCTCGCCATCCGGCGCGGCGGCGGCGGCGGCGGCCCATCCGCCGAGCATCTACTACCGAATAATACAACCGATACCAATGAGACCTCTCTAAAGTACTTGATCAATTATCGCCATATTACTACAAGAATTTATCAATTCACACTAAAATAACCCAATGGTTACTTTGAGAATTGCTTCTATACTATAAAATAATTTCTTCAGTTTAAATTTAAATGATGTTGTATATCAAAACTTTGCAAGTCATTATGTTATGATTATGTATGATTAGACTACCATTGTAAGAAGTTTTGTAACCATATTTATCTGCAAATAAATCTTTGAATTTGACTTTGATTCAATAGAGAAATGGAAAGCAAGTAGGGCGGCCTTTGTCATGCAGTGGGACACCATAGGCTTTTTAGGGCTCCGTAGTCAACAAGGAACCCTTATAGTTTCACTATGTCCGTCCGTCTGTCCGTCTGTCCGTCGTCCGCAGCTTAGCTCAGTGACTCTTAGTACTAGAAAGCTATAGTTTGGCATGGATATACATATTCTGAATAATAAAAAACTTTATAAGGTACCTTCTGTACGTACCCACTCGTAAAGTGGGGATGTTTTGTTCTCGTCTGATAGTGTGGGGTGTTGTTGGATGGGTTTTTCAAAAATATTGCGGGTTTGTGAAAACAATTTTTCGATTTAGGGATCCGTTTCTGAAATAATAAGCTTTAAAGTGTTAATTTTTGTTAGAGTCAAGTGTCCCCCCGGCCCCCCCAGCTAAGCTAGTTTTGGATGTGTGTGTTTTGTGTGTTTATAACGGTGTGGTATATATATACACTTCTGGACACATCTTTTGGCCCACCTTGTATTTTCAGTTTCGTTTGGTCCTAGCTAAAATTTTATATTAGGTCGAGCAAAAAGTTTTTATGCAGTTTTGAACCTGGCACATTCACAATTTCATTCAATAGTCTTTTTTTGAATTTCGAACACAGAATTTAAAGAAACAAAAGACAATTTGGAGCCTGTTTGTTGATATCAAACAATCGAATACTAAGAAAACTTGGTTTTATTGGTTCACTTGGATTTAATTCTTGAAAAAGTGATTGATATCTTTGGTTTTGCAACAAACATTACTTATTCTTAACATTAAGGTGAGGTTCTATCAATAATCTATGGATACTTCACCTGAAGTCGCCGCCCAAGCTGTGGCACTTATTCAGGCCGGACACAGCCAAAGAAACGTGAGTGCTCAACTTAATTTAAGTCGATCTGCGGTCCGAAATGTTTATCGGAGGTACCTAGAGACTGGCGGCTTTATTCGTCGCCAAGGAAGGCCACGATCTCGGGTCACAACTGAAAGGCAGGATCGATTCATCGTGACGACCAGCTTGAGAAATTGTCACCTTATCTCCATTGAGATACAAAACCAACTTCGCGACTTCCACGGAGTATCTGTGAGCGCTCGAACTGTTCGGAGAAGGTTAAAAGAACGCGATATGGTACCACACAAGCCAGCTAATGGCCCCAAACTAACGCGAGCCCACCGAACAGCGCGCCTTCATTTCGCACGCAGTCATTTAAATTGGACACAGCAAGATTGGAGCCGTGTTACTCTTTTCTGATGAGTCTAAAATTGTGTTACATGGCAATGATGGAAGGAAGAAGGTCTACCGACGTAAGGGAGAGCGTTCCGCACAATGCTGCTTTGAAGAGAGGGTTGCTTATGGCGGTGGCTCATGGACTGTCTGGGGCGGTATATCCGCGAGCGGCAAAACTCAACTTGAGGTTGTTACAGGACCACCGCTGCCAACATTAAATGCTGAAAGGTAAATTCGTGAGTGCTTAGAACCTCACGTGATACCATACGCGGACTATGTGGGCCCAAATTTCCTTTTTATGCATGATAATGCAAGAGCCCATGCGGCCGGCATCGTCAGGGAATATCTTCGGGATGTGAACATCACAGTTATGGACTGGCCAGCCAGAAGCCCAGACATGAACCCCATTGAGCACATGTGGGACGAGCTAAAAAGACGTGTTAGGGCTCGTCAGCCAGTTGCCCAGACGATGCAGGAGTTGAAAACTGCGATAGAAGAGGAATGGGAGATGATCCCTCAAAATTTCATAGAGCGGTTGATAAACTCTATGCCTAATCGTATGAGAGCTGTGGTAGATGCCCATGGAGGCAACACGCGTTATTAAATTAAACCTTTATTTGATAAAACATGTTTTTTATTCAAAAATCAATTGCCTTTAACAAGGCGCATATCCGACTTGTTAGGCGTAGCTCCATGTCGTATGGTATTCTGAATTCAAATTTAAAACAATACGATCGAAAAAGATGGTAAAATGTATCAGGTTTAAAACTGCATCAACAGTTTTTGTTCAATCTAGCAATCATATTTCGGTAGGGGCCATCGAAACCTAAACTCTAAGGTGGGCCAATAGATGTGTCCAGAAGTGTATATATATAACGAAGTTAAAAGGAAAACTATCATAGCTACGAGTACGTAGGCTTTTCAAGTTTACGAGTAATAGTCAACCAACTACGGAACCCTTCATTGTTCGTGGTCCGACACGCACTTGGCCAGTTTTTTAATATGAAACAGGCGTGATGACAAGTATAGGCAGGGCAAGGCAGGGTTAGGCAGTATTTGAATTATTTGTAATTGAAATACGTATTTGGTATTTGTATTTTAATTACTTCCTAAAAATGCAATTTGCAATTGGTATTTCAAATATCTGACGCTGAGGTATCTTTACCCGACTGCCAAAGGAGGGTTATGTTTTTCGAACGTATGTAGTATGTATGTGGGTATGTATGTCTATTTCTTTGTGTCGCTCTGCAGCCTAAACGGCTTGACGGATTTTAACATACTCGTATAAGGTGTCATTCGATTTGCCTTAATTGTCGGAGTGCTATAGGGTATATAATATTTCAATATGGCTTCCGCGAAAAAAAAAATGGAGGGGAATAAAAAAAAAGTGTTTTTTTTATTATAACAATATGGGTCTCAAATGAAAGCTAATAAATAGCCCATTACAAATATATATACGTTATAACACTTCGGTGCTACCATTTTGACAGGAAAATAAAAAAGTAATAGGTTTATCTATTGGAAATACAAGCAATGAACGTCAAAACATATTTCTTGAAAAAAATTAACATTTGGACTAATTAGCTTGTCCCCGCCTGGAATACCTTTTCTAATATTTAAATTATATTTAAATAATAGTATAAATTGTATTATTTGTTAACGAAATATCGAACAAAAAATAATTGCTTGGTGCATTACTTATAAGGACATTGCTATTACAATTTTCTATAGATTATGGAGCTTGTTTTTTGCTTTTCAGTTGATATTTTTACTGCAGTCAGGTTTTTTGTTTTTTTTTTTAAAATAATTTAGTTTTGTAATTAGTGTTTCAAACACATAATGCCTTCAAAATACATATTAACATAGATGGGTGAATTTCAACAAGAGATTTTTATGTATCATTTCGGTGGGATTTTTTTATTTCAATGCAATCTATATATTTTTAGTGACAAATAATACTTTAGTCTATTTTATAACATTGTGCGTGAGTGGACATCAAATATTATCAAAACTTACATAAATATTTAAGGATAAAGTTTTAAGAGTCCACTGAAATTAAAAGTGTCCACCGAAATGATAAAAATTACCACCGAAATGATAAATCCACCGAAATGATACAGCTAAGAACAACCGTGCCCCCAGCCAGGGTTCCGTACTTTGTTAGGTTTGATTTCCACAAATTTTAGATAAACACTGAGACAGGATCTTGCATTGACTCAGACAAACACTCTCACAGGCAATTTCTCATCACATAGGTATCTCTTTTTTTTTCATATAACGTTTAAATGCTCTTTAACTTATTTGTTATATCTTGTAAAATTAAGAAATTTTGTAATTATATCAAATATTATTTATTATTGTTATTTACTCGTAATAAATGATATAAAAATAAAGGTAAGTGACTTATATTGAAGGTAAACCCTCGAAATAATTATTTTGTTGACAATTAGTAGGTATAATAATCTACACTGTGGTGACCCACACACTCATCACATTTTCGTTGAGCCGAATAAATGTGTATCTAAAGTATAGTAAACATGTACTAACTACATAGATATATGTATATATTATATATCTTAAGCACAAATATTACACAACAAATACACCTAAATAATCTAATCGACACTCTAGGTAAAAGTAGGTACATTACAAAACTATGACTTTGTATTTGACACCAGGATCTCTAAAACTTTATGTTTTTATCATTTCGGAGATACTTTTAATTCCGGTGGACTGTAATTGGTATAACAGTCCACCGAATCCACTGAAATGATAACACTGAGATGATAAAATAGAGGTTAGTTCTACATTTAACTCCGAAAAAAAATTATTTAAAAAATATGAACACTACTCAAACAAAACAGTACTTACTGCGAATTTAATACACAATTTTGAAACAAATTAAACAAATCTAGCACGAGTTATAACAGCCACCGAAATGAAACTATTTTTGTCCCCATATTACTGAAATGATAAACTTACTTTTTTGGCGGGAAACCGCAAGACGTTGGGACCGGTGCGTTCGCGCCGAGAGCTTAAGCCGGACTGATCCGGAGTGAGAAAAGGTGAAAGGGGCGTAACAACGCAATGTTGATGTGGCTATTCTACTAAAACTTACTGTCCTCTGAAATGATAACTTTTTTCCAGACAAAAGTTGACTGCCTGTCAAATCCATGAGAAAGAAGATAAACAAACAAAAATTGTTTTATTTGATCGAATATATTATAATTTAATGATAACAAAATCAATTTAAATCCATATTACGAATGTATTTGCAGGAGAAGGTATGTTATGAGCGGAATTGGGTTCAGGACAGGTCACCGTGATGATAAAATAACACTTTGTAATTTTTTTTTTGGGTATATTAGAGGGTAAATACCAATGATTTTTTTTGCCAAGGTAGAGAAATACTTACGTTGTTGAGAAAAAATATATAAAATTAATAATCAGCACATTGCACTACCGTTCTCAGGTTTGCCGTGTATTTTTTTGCTTGGGCAATTCACCCAGATACATTTAACGATCATATTGATGAAAATGAAAGATTCATAAACTAAAAACCGGCCAATTTCGTGTCGGACCACGCACAATGAAGGGTTCTGTATTTATATTCTATATCCCAAGAACAAACTTAACATTGTTGTTGAAAAACATGTTGTCTCATACATTCCAACTGTAAATGTATGTTGGTCGACTATTATTCGTTAACTTGTAAAGCCTACTTAACTGTAATAGTTTTCCTTTTAACTTCGTTATAATATATTACTGCCGTGAATTTTTTCACTTATGTATCTAAAAACAACCATATAGCTAGCAGGGGGAGGGAGGGGGGGAGGGAGGGGGAGGGAGGGGTCTTGACTCTAACAAAAATTAGCACATTAGGCAAACGGATCCCTGAATCGAAAAATGGTTTTCACAAACCTGTAATATTTTTGAACGGCCTATCCAACGATCCCCACATCATTGGATAGATGAGAAAAAAATCGGCCAAGTGCGTGTTGGACCACGCACAATGAAGGGTTCCGTGATATGTGATAAAATTATAAAATTTCGGACTTTTTCCTTTACTTGCGCTGTAAGACCTGGCTTCTTGGCAAATTTCATTATTCTAGGTCAACGGGAAGTACTCAATACTTTATTGCATTCCTTATGTATTAAATAGATGGTTTTTAACAAAGTAAAATATCAATATGGACCCTGTCGGGCACAGCAAAATTAGGAGAGAGGAAAAGGGCATGTAGTAGGTAGTAGTAATTCAAGCAATTCAATATTATTATAAGTACCCTATAGGTTGTGATTTACTTGCGAGTATCAAAATATGTCGCATAAATGGCCTTAATTTTTATTGCGTTGACTTAAAGCTTGATTTTTTTAGGACTCTAAAGGACCATAGGCCTGCGTACTTGATATTAATTACGAATACAAAAGATATTTAGATCATGCACTCTTAAAACTCTAAAAGATTAAATACATTTTCTTCTTTATCATTATATTATTTTGCCGTAATGCAACTAATAATAGGTCTTTACCAATGAAATTGCCGTTTTGTATGAAAAAATTTAAACGAATTTTTTTCATGCATTTTTTATTTGTATTAATCGAAGTAATCACCCATGCAATCAATGCATCTTTGCCAACGCAGTGGCAGTTTATTGATGCCCTTCTTAAAGAAATCAGCTGGACGGGAATGAGGTCGCGCGTTGTCGTGCAGGAGCAGCGGAGACGAGCGATTGACCAATGCTGGTTGGAGATGTGCCAGCTTCTCCATCATTGTATTCAGTTCTTCACAGTACACATCTGAAGTAATGCTCACCCCGTTTGGTAAGAAGCTGTGATGAATCACACCGGCGCTAGACCACCAAACAGTGACCATCACTTTTCTAGGGGTAAGTTTTCGTTTAGGGCATTGTTTAGGTGCTGAACCAGGATCCAACCAACTTGCTGAGCGCTTGCGGTTATCAAACAGAATCCATTTTTCATCGCAGGTAACAATGCGATTCAAAACTCCTTCATTTGTGTGTCTGTTGAGCAGTGCAAGGCACGTCTCGACGCGTACTTCGCGCTGGCGATCATTGAGTTTGTGGGGCACCCATTTGTCAAGCTTTTTTACCTTGCCAATTTGACGCAAATGGACCAATATTGTTTTGACGCTAACGTCGAAAGCTGCTGCTAATTCAGCCGTAGATTGTGTATCATCAGCTTCCACAATCGCCTTTAATTCGTCATTGTCGACCAAAGTCTTCGGACGACCGCGAGGTTCATTTTTCAGGTCGAAATTTCCAGAACGGAAGCGAGCAAACCAATTACAAGTGGTGCGTTGGTTTGTAGTGTTAGCTCCGTAAACGTCGTTGATGTTGCGTGCCGCTTGTGCCGCGTTGCTGCCACGACGGTACTCATATTCCATAATTACTCGAATTTTTAACGTATCCATGATGACGAAAAAAATTGAAATGCGATGAAAATGTAACACTAATCAATAAACAAATGACTACTTTTGGAAAAAAAAATCAAAAAAATGTTTTTAAAATAAAATTAATTTGAAATTAGAATTCTTAGCCAAACAAAAATTATTTTGATTTGAAATGGCCAGTACTGCAGAACGGCAATTTCATAGGTAAAGACCTAATAGATTGTCGTCTCCAGCGCTGGTTCATTGTCAACATCATTCAATCACAAGATGTTCACAGCTGAACATAGGCCTACCCATAGATATAAGAACGAAGGAGATATGGCTTAGTAGTTGAAAATCACAGAAAAGATAAAGAGGTTAGAAGGGCCTTGTGGGCGGGGCAGGCGCGCCGCACGTATGTGTAGACGCACATAGTCAGCTGAATTTTGTTTTACCGGCCAGTAATCGCGCTCTCACTGTGACAACGTACGACGCTCCGCGAAAAAAATAGAATTACGCCCTGTTGCGCTGTTGTAACGGGTCGGAAAAGTAGCAAGTGGTGTAGTGTAGCCCGACAAGGGATTTCTTTTCACCGGTAAGTCCAAAAACCTTAAAATATAAGTGATATTTGTAATTATTACAATAGTATTATGTAGTTTGTAGATAAAAGCGATACAATCGCAAACAGATACACAATTATACATTGCTTGCAATGCATGGGTACCGTCTTGTACTACGTTATTTATGTGCGTAATGCGCGTACGTATTGGTCTCTTGAGACCAATACGTACGCGCATGAGAGAGAGTGGGGGACAAGCGGCGACACGCGTTCTAGTACAAATCAGGAACTATTTCCTTTCTAATCTCTATATCTGTTCTGTGGTCGAAACAACGACCGGTCCTGGCTTCCAAGCATTCAGCGGATTCCCATGAACTTCACCAGGTCATCGGTCCCCCTTGTGCCACTTCAGCTTGCTAACTCTGCAAGCTAGGTACGTCGGTAACTCCAGTTCTTTTCCGGATAATTTCATTTCAGATAAGAAAAAACTCATTTTCAGAATCAGAACCAGCACTTTTTGAACCTTAAAATCACGTATGACAGCTCCTCCAAAGCGCCCATCCTTCACTACTTGCTAGTGTTTCAGCTGGGAAGAAGAAGTGGCACAACAAACTCCCCAGCAGATCCTATGTTATCCTTGAAATCTCGCCTACATAGCGCGCTGAGCAACTTTGAATTTGTAAAAGACCCGACTGTCATTTGTGATTTTAGTAATAAGTTTTACTTACAATGTATATTCTAAGATAATTTTCTTAGAAAATACACCAGATCGACGCTTAATATATGTAGGTAGTTTTAATAATAAATCTACTTATGATACGAGCTTCACGATTTTCTCGTAAGGCTGTTTTTGAAGGTCAATGGAAACAATCGCCGGGTGTGTTTGATTAGGTATTTTGGAGTAAGAACTGGTACATACAACAATGAAAAGTCTGGAGTTTAAATGTTATAGGTACCTACTGTAAACTGTTAGATTTAATCAATCATGGTTTATAACTGGATCGAAAATGAACCTACTTAGTAATTATTTGATGATCTGTAATAACTGTGCTCTAGCACCCTAATTGCGTAACACTTCAATCGGAATTGGTTTCATTTTGGCAGTTCATAATATTCATTATGTTATTTACGTTGTTGAGAAGACAAATTTTGAAGCAATGGATTATCAATTTGCTTCAAAATGATTCAGATTTCGATCAAAAGTTGCGTAACACATTATCAATCGGAGTTAGTTTCATTTTGACAGTTCAACAACATTCATTGCGTTATTTAGTTGTCGAGTAGACAAATTTTTCAAACATAATTATGAAGCAATGGATTAGCAATTTGTTTCAAAATGAAACCAACTCCGATTGATAATGTGTTACGCAATTAGGGTGCCGGTCTTTATAGACAACACAGGCACACAATGCTCTTTTTCTAGTCGAGCCAAAAACACGGATATCTAAGTTATTATTTCACAAAATCTTTGTAGTAAGCTAAGTACATCACAAATGAAAGAAGCTGGGCAAATAGGGACCCTTTTGGTTACCCATTGAAAGGGTTTTCGATAGGGTTTTTCTAAGCATTTAATCAAAAACTCATACGATGAAGGTAACCCTTTTGAATGGCTTTAAAGGACCACTTTGGTTATCCGTTGAAAGGTATTTCGATAGGGTTCTTCTAAGCAGTTAACCAAAAACCCATACGGTGTGGGTATAACCCTTTTGAACGGCTTAAATTTAGCCGTTCAAAAGGGTTAAGCTTCAACTCTCTTTAAAACGATAATAGCGTAACATTCCAACTCGGAACAATGTAGGTAATATGATCTCTCGATGATGGGCATACGTTTCAAATTGCTAATATGGTTACCCGTACAAAATCCTTATATATATATAGGTTATCTTAATGAAGGTAACCCTTTCACTGGGTTTCAATCAAGTATAGAACCCATTCAATGGGTTATCCATATTATAGGGATAACCCTTTTACTGGGTTTCAAGGCTAAAACCCATTCAAGGTAACCTAGGTAAAGTAGGTTTAAAGGTAGGTAACCTCTTAAACGGCTTACCCCTTCGAAAGACTTAACTCTTAACCGGGATTGTACGGTCCCTGGGGCAAATATGAGGTTTTATTTATTACAAAAAGTGTGGTACAATCTGTTACAATAAATATAATTTTACAATTTTATTTAAGGATACTTACTTACATCGTAAAGAGAGTAACAATAATTAACAGAATTGAATCTAGCGTCTACCAGTCCAGGAACAGGAGTACAGAATTTTTGAGAGTGCTTATTAGGTGCAAACGTACTCGTACCTATGTTCATTTATAAGTACTAAGTGTGTGAAGTGTCAGTATGTGTGTGTGTTTTGTGATGTAGGTGTGGTGTGTGTGTGTGTAAACGGAAGGGAAAGTAGCAGACTTTAGATACGGAGTGTTAGAGAAGCCACTACGATGCAGATATTCAGTGTCGTCGTAGTTTAAACTGGTTAGAACGCGTGTATCTGTTTTGTACACATTTCGTAAGAGGATCTAATCTAAAACGTGTTCATTGATATTCTGTCTGTGGGTCGGCTCCGCAGCCGCAGGCATGACACTAATAGAACGGCTGAGCGCTCCACAACTTTACAAGTTACCTGAGCTATCGATTTTTTGCCAAAATTCCTTGAAAGGCGATATTAGTCGAACCCAATCGGTTTTGACAAGTAGCAGGATGTTTGGATCCCCAGGAGATTTATTTTTGGTAATATTTCGGCAAAGAGGTGAAAAGAAAGGTTCCAGTTAATTGCTATTTTATTCAGTTGCTCAGGGTAGGTACCTTTTTTTTTTTTTTTTTTTTTTTTTTTTGTGGATGGGAAATCATCAAATGACTTCTCCCGCTCTGGGCAGAGCGGGAGGGCGTGTCAGACTTTTACTGACTAAAACCCACCCATGTTCCTTCAGCTGCCCGTGCCAGGGCCACGGTATCTCTTTCGAACTACCCGCGACCCCGGCGGCATCGGCCCAATTGACCCCGTCACTGCTGACATCTCTTTGAGGCGCGCGTGGAACACAACGCGCCGTCGACCCGGGCCTGGTCCTTACCGGACGGCGAGCTGCCCATTACTCGTCGTCCGCAAGCCCGCGCCTACGGTGGCCGGGAATCGGCAATCGATTCCCGCCGCCCAGGGCGTCTCCTACGGCGGCTAGGGGCGCGAGGGCGCGGCTGTTGCCTCTCCCTCACGCGTTCCGCTTCCTCCTTCGCGAGCATTACTGCTTCGCAGAAGGAGGTGACGGCTTCCCATGCACTCTCGCTCCGCACCATGGCCTGGACCAGGTTTGGACGCGAGAGATCGCCGCCGCCGATCGCCTCCGTGAGAACACGGCGGTGCTCCGCCCAAGCCGGGCAGACCTCCACTGTATGCTCCACCGTGTCCTCCGGGCGATCCACACAATGGTGACACCCGGGCGTTTCCTCCCGCCTTATCCGAAACAGGAACCTCCCGAAACAACCGTGTCCGGTGAGGACCTGCGTCAGGCTGAAGGTGAGGACGCCGTGGCGCCTCTCCAACCACTCCTCAAAGAGGGGACTTATCGCCGAAATTGTGGCGTGCCCAAGGGTAGGTACCTACGCTTATGAGCTTACCGCAGCATTTGATGACATTGATAGATAATATAGCATTTTATTCCTGGGGTAAGTAATAAATAAAATACTTAATGTACAAGAATAATTTTGACGACGAATATAAAATATTGAGATTCATGATGAAAAACAAGTATTTACAGAACCCCAATCTTTGACCTACAAGTTAAATTCTGCTCGAAGCCAGTAGGAATAGATTCTACAAGAAAAAAATACATTATTGAAAAACTATCCAGCATAATTCCTATCCACAAAGAGATATTCTGGAAAATTTTGCCATAAAAGACCATGAGAATGCCTAGTGGGAATCTCATGAGCTTTTTTTTATTTTTTTGTGAAATTATACTAGAAATAAGAGAAACCTTGACAAGACTGAAACAATAACTTGTTAAGGAGGATGCGCCGTGATAGCCCGCGAAATTCAATTCTTTTTGGGTTTTTTGCAATTTGCAGGTCCGTGTCAGGTTGTATCTTGATCAAAATATGATACGGGGGAATAATACATATGAATTTACATAATTTTAACCATAAAAGTCATCAATACATCATTCTAAGTTAGATTTCGTGCAGCTTCGTTAGATTTCGTTCGGTCGACGAATCTGCACGAAATCTAACTTAAAAAGATGTATTTTTTTATGGTTAAAATTATGTAAATGCATATGTTTTGTTCCCGCGTATCATATTTTGATCAAGATACAACCTGACACGGACCTGCAAATTGCATAAAACGCAAGAAAATTTGAATTTCGCGGACTACCACAGCGCATCCCCCTTAAATAAGACTGCTTACCTCATTTAGTATTTACTATGTTAGTTGCTTAGTTATTAAATTGTTACAATTTTGATGTAAACAATAAAAAACCGGTCAAGTGCGTGTCGGACCACGTACAATGAAGGGTTCCGTAGTTGAAAAGAATTTATCCCAAAAACAAACTTAACATTGTAATCCCAAAAAAAAATTTTTATGTGATAAAATTACAAATTAACAATTTTCGGACTTTTTGCTTTACTTGTGCTGTGAGACCTTGCTTATTGCCAAATTTCATGATTCTAGGACAACGGGAAGATTTTGATTTACTTGCGAGTATCAAAATAATGTCGCATAAATGGTCGTATTTTTTTATTGTGTTGACTTAGTAGCTTGATTTTTTTAGAACTCCAAGGGACTATAGGCCTACGTATTTGAAATTAATTTCAACTTTATACCTCCACGCGTTCTTGAGAAAAAGGGTCTTGACAGACTGACAGACAGATAGACAGACGGACAACGAAGTGATCCTATAAGGGTTTCGTTTTTTCCTTTTGAGGTACGGAACCCCTAATATTATAAAGAAGTAAAATTTGTTTGTAAGTTTGTATGTAGGAGGTAATCTCCGGAACTAATGATCCAATCCTAAAAATTTGTTCACTGGTAGAAAGCTACATTATTCCTGAGTGCTGCTGGTAGTAGAGTAGTTAGCTATAAATTATATTTATATCATGCATATTAGCCGAGCTATTACAATTTCAGACTGATTTACTGATGTAGATACCGCGCGGCTAGTCTATTTTAGTTACTTTCATAGTATCATGTCTTACGGTATTTTACTTTGGGGACTGGCTGCAGACATCGAGTCAATTTTTATTCTGCAGAAAAGAACCATTAGAGCCATATATAATCTCCGCAAGCGCGATTCTCTAAGGGAACTGTTTAAGGAAATTAACATCATGACGGTACCTTGTCAATATATCTACGAAAATATCATGTACGTAAGGAAAAATTTACATCTTTTTAGTAAAAGAGGTGAAAGGCATAATTATAGTACTAGAAAAAGGGACCTATTAGCTCAACCAGGTTTCAGACTAGCTAAAGTAGACTCGTCGTTCATGGGGTACTGTTTAAAATGTTACAATAAAATACCTCCACACATACTTCAACTCAATGAGACTGAATTCAAAACTTGTATAAAACGCACACTATGCAGGCAGGCATATTATAAGTTTGGGGATTACATAACTGATAAAAATGCTTGGCTCAATGCTGGTCATGCTCCACAACCACAACTAATTAATTAACATTTGAAGATACTGTTGGAGCTGCTGAAGATTGTAAGACTATCATTGCATTGTATAGACTCAATCTCCTTTATATTATATAATTGCATAGCACATGTGTGATTACTATGTACATACTCTAAAGCTACCATTTACTGGGTACGTCTTTGTTTGACTTGAATGTGCCCTGACGGCTGAGAGTATGTGACGCTCACTCTAATGTCTCGCTGATGGTGGCGCGTGTTGGATCATTTAGCTAATCCATGCGTCAGGTTCGTGAACAAGCGCTGTCAGTGAAGGCTGGTCATACCTTAGCGGCCACGGCTTATTTTAATTTAATTTAAATATTTGAATTGTTTTTTTTTAAGGACGCTTTTAACGTTCTGCATCGTTCTCACATGTGAAATTTCAACATGAATGATGTAACCATTATTTTGTAACCATATCTTGATTTAAAAGAGTGTCCGTGGCTTCGATCAATAATAGCACTAGATACAGGATCAGGAACAAAAATAAGTCGCTGTAGTGGCCACGTTTACACACACATAAACATTTACATTTGTTACTACGAAATATAGAAAAAAGTTTTATAATATTTACAACTTCAATTCATTATAAACCTTAACAATCAAACATAAAGTTTAATTACGATTGCAAAATATTTATATTTAAGTCCTTCTATCATCGGAGAAAGGTAAAAGCAATAAATTAAAAATGTCGCTTGAAAATAATATGTCATTTTTATAATAAGTACAAAAATATTTATTCTAAAGTGTACTTAAAACTTAAGCAATAAGGTTAAAAACATTTTGTTGAAAATTTTGTGCTTACTCTATTTTGGAACTAGACATAGTTCTTGGTATTTACATTTCAATGCTCAGAACACAGTAAGTATTGAAAGATGTAGAGTAGCAGAATAATAATATATTTTTTAGGCCAAGGTTCGTTTTATATGGTAGCAAATATTTTTGACCGATTTTTAAAAGTAGAAGGAGTAAATTAGTACAATAGTTATTTTAATTTTGATTATTAATTTGATAATTAATTATTTTAATAAAAATATTAAAACAAATTGTTGAATTTTTACAAGGTTTATATATTTCTTCTCCTCTTTCTTTCGCGACAATAGATACCCATTCTGCATTGCGAAATGGGTCACTAGGAAATCTACAAACAAAAACAACATATAAAGTAACAATACTACTCCATGCATTTCCCTGTTCCCGAACAGTCGATGTTTGAAATAAGACCACAAAAGTATTTGTGTTTTTATTTTTCGGGCCGTTTTTGAAGCGCTTATCGGGAATCTAGTACTATTATTGATCGAAGGTCCGTGGAGTTTCTTGCCCGTTCTTCTCCATAGGTACCTACTATGCTTTGGAATGGGCGCCTAGCTTCATCTTTTTGACTGACCGACCCCTTGACAATTCAAAAGTGCCTGTAATTGGTTTAATTGAAATAAATGCTTTGAGTTTGAGTTTGAGTTTCAGGATAGTTTCCGAAATCCCCGCGGGCGAAGCCGCGGGCAAAAGTTAATAATTTTTTATATAAGAAAGTAACTCTGTCTGTCGGTCGGTCCTGTCTGTTTATCTGTTACCTTTCCTGGTTTAGGATGTAGGATACTTTTTATAGTATTCGTTTCCGTGGGATATTTTCCAGTAGGTTTCATTTTTAGTAGTACATACTCCGAATGGATGTTTTTTTATAGATCTTGCTGTTAGGTCCCATTATACCTATGTATACCTTCTATGAGAAATAAACGGAGTAGAAATTAAATCATATTATTTGCCTGTGATATTGTCCCGGCTGTGGTTTGGACCGACCTCTAATACCTACTCCATAACTTGAAACGTCAACTTCCAAACTTAGGATATACTTACTCTGTAGAGCCAACTAACTCGAAACTAAGTTAATGTAAACATCATTTACGATTCATGAATATTAATCGGTGTAAAATTGCTGCTATACAAAAGCGACAGGTGCTAAAGTACAGTGGTTCCACATTTCCACCCACAGAATTTTCCATTGGCCTATTACTATTACCATCAACCGGACACAAATCCAGCTCCGGACTGCTCCCAGAAATTTCAGATAGAAAAACCCGATAACACTAGCTATACTAATATGTAGGTACGTTCTAAATAAATGTGCATTAGATAAGCAGACCAAATTAGAGAAACAAAAGCAAATTATAAATCTTGGAAAGAAAGCTTTCTAATAAGTTCAGGAGATGGTGCATGATACCGTAGCCGTAGCCGTAGCACAAATGTTTGCTACGCCGTAGCTCACCACGTAGCAGCTGATGGCTACCGCGTAGCTCTACAAACTTTTGAGAACTACGCGATAATGATGGCGCAAAAAGTGATAAGGATATAAAAACTTTTTTACAAAAAAATACAACCAACTTCCAAAAACAACACTACAAAGTGAAAAATAACTTTAATTTCGGAAGTCGGTGTCTGATTAAATGTATTTTCGTTTTTGCCATTTGACATTGGCAGGCGCTTTACGTCGTAGCAGTATGAGTGGCTTTCGTTTTTCAAGTATTACCACTAATTTGCAGTTGACTGTACCTATAATATTAAAATATAAATAAGGGAAGTAGAGATTTAAATAAAAATACCATGTTCTCCCGTAGTGTATAATATAAAAATATCACAGTTAATGTATTTATTTTCACATTATAATCACGTTAGTTAAACAAAACATAATATCAGCCATTTATAATCAAATTGGACGTATTTGTGTGAAATTTAAGTTATTGTAGGTTCTCTCATAATAGTAAATTTGAATGAATGTATGTATCGTTACTACGATACATGCGTTGTGATATAAAGTCGTGGTAATCAAGATATAAACTGGAAGACGGGATTATTAAAATACTTTATTTATTATAAGTAGGTACGTACATTTAAATATTTTAATACTTGTAGAATAGGTACCTACGAAAGCGTGCGGATTCATCTATCTTATATTGACAAACGATACAATCAGGTTTGAATCAGCAGATCTAACTTATGTAATGAAATACTTTATTCGGAAAGTTTTACGCAAAAAAATAGTTACCAATATAAAACATATTATACAGAATTAATGTTTCAAGTGGGCGTGGATGGCCAAATCCGAAACTATGAGGAATAACGAAAAGAACTCTTAAGAAGTCTCGGGCTCGATTTTGATGAAAACTATTTTGCATCCTCGTCAAATTTAAGGATGTGGTATAGACAATCAAACCGAACAACTTTTTCCTTGGCACCAACATCGTAATCGCGAAGAAATTATCAGTCCTCCATACATTTGCGTCGAGTCGAGTTTTCTATGGGACAGTTGAAATTTTTTTCACGAATACGATGTTGGTCCCATGGAGAAAGTTGTTCGGTTTGATGTTCTGTATCACACTCTGAAATTTGACGAAGATGCAAAACGACACGTTGTATTTCTAGCCAGGAATCGAACCCACCATTCGATATGTCGCTAATTTTAATTTATTTATTATTTAAGAATCGAATTCTGGGAAGTGATGACTACTGATGACATACGGCAAACTAAAGGGAAGAGCTCGTTTAAAAAAAAAAACTTCTTATGTTACCTAACTATTAAACCTTAACTGATTAATTATTCAAAATTATGACCATTGTTTTCAATACATAGCTGGATTCGACGTCTCAAGAATTGTACTGCATTCAGCATTACAATATTCCTCATAGTTTCGAATTTGGCCATCCATGCCCACTTGAAAAGTTCAGCCTGTATAAAAATCTACTTTTGTGAAAGTAATTAGCAATCATCAGAGGTATATCATATACGAACTTCCCTAAAGAAACTGTAAATTATTACAATATTACTTTACAATTTATGACATCTTCTTACATATAAAAATCAATTGCTGTCCGTTAGTCTCGCTAAAACTCAAAAACGGCTTGACCGATTTGAATATTATTATTTTTTGTTTTATTCTCCTCTTTAGGTACTGGGATGGTTTAAAAGAAAAAAAAAATAGGAAAAGAAAAGAAATTGAAATTTTGACACGAAAACGTCTGGCGAGTCAGCTAGGTCAATATAAATAGTATATGAGCGTTTTTCAAATTTTTTGACCCATGTACAATCATCATGTCCATGGATTACAAACTTCAATATTTTTTTTTTTTTCATTTTTTAATGCAACATGTGTTATGTCAAAACAGAAAATTAAAATAGAAGTAGATTCTAATACATAAATATATTGAAATATGTACAGAATTTTGATAATTTAAACAAATGTGACGAGGGTCCCCCCATTTTAACGATGTCCCATGCATACCTTGCTAGCTTTGGAGTACCCATCCATAAAATGTATTAATCAAAATCACCGAAAAACTATTTTATTTATTTTTTAAAGTTTTTGTAAATAAAATAGTTAACAGTTTTAATTCTACTTTAGAACAAAATTATATGAATAATTAAATTTAAAGTTTGTCCACGAATTCCAGGTATACCGGAATTCCCATTAAGTAACGGTAGTTTTTGGCATTTTACGGAAAAAAATACTAAATTGGGAGCATTTTTTTTGGTCTAGCAACCCTTTTTTGACAGATTAAAATCATTTCCGGTGCCATTTTAAGTGTCTATGGTTGTTTTAATTGTTACTTTCTGTTGCGAACGTGACCTCGGACCAAAATTGTGTTCCCGTAAGTACTGTATTTTTTATATGTTTAAATGTTATTTTGAGATGAAAACTTCTTATTTTTAAGTGGACAGAGTATTTTAAGAACATTTTAGACAGTGGGATTCATCGAATGTAAAGTATTTTAAGTTCTAAATAGGTTATGTTGTTTAAAAATGTGCTTCCGTAACGTCATGTTCATAACGTTAAATTCATTATCATTACATTTCAAAATTGATGTTCCGGTTGCGTAACGGGTCATTTTTTTTGAAAAACGCTCATATAACGAATACCTCGAATACACATCTTGTTTAATACCTATTTCATTAAACATATACCTATGATAAAGAAAAACACATAAATTTTGTAGACGATATAACAAAAACCGCTTATTTATTGGTATCATTCACACTTTATAATCCAATAACGAATTCAACAAGATAAAATTAAACTAAACGACATGATTCACTGTTTATAACAAGAAAATAACTTCAATAAATAGCGATTATACCTCAAGTTCTTGACATAAAATATTTATCTATATAAATAAAAATCTATTGCCGAAGGTATGTAAGCGCATCACTTCAGAACGGTTGCAATAGTTGGCTAATTATTTTTTTTTTGAAAATTCACCGGAAAAGTGAAAATTTGAATGGTATTTTTGTATGAATACACACAACATACAGCCTAAACCACTTGAGATGAGACATGGATTTCACCCGGGCGACGCAGAGCACGAACAGCTAGTTTATAATATTTATTCTAAGACTTCAGCTTAGCTAGCTGATCCATAAGGTCTTTGTCGGCGTCCTTGGTCGAATCTCCAAGTTTGTTTCGAGCCACGGACGGAGCGCCTGCCATCTGTGAAAATTAAAAAAATCGGTGAAGTACCGATAAACCACATTGAGCTTAAATCTAGTGCACAAGGCCGCAGACAGGATTTCACTTCATTAGACCTCTGGACCAGAGAATATAAGTAACTTTATTTTAAAATAAGCATAATTTTACATAAACATGAAAAGACAACCAACGTGGATGTTCAATCAGAAATAAAGCGCATGACAACGATCTCTGGGTTGAGATTCTTGATTTTTCTCGATTCGCTCGTTTCGACGGGGTTTGATTGAAGCCCCCCCCCCCCCTCCTTGTGTACAGGCTTGATAGTGAATATTACACTACAGGCCCTGTTGCTATGACGAGGGACCACATTGATTTTATTTATTATTTATTTATTTATTTTATTAATTTTAAGAAAACTTACAGCTAATACATTCAATACATTCAAGAAGAGATATGTAGAAGAAGGCCAATTACAAGCTTCCACTTATATAAAGTTATGTATAAAATTTACGAAACGGTACAAACAGCGTGAAGATTAAACATAGAAACAACAGAAAATAACAAACAAAAACAAAATACATTACACAACAAAATTACACTTCAAAGAAAAAGTTACCTAAATTTTTTTTAAATTTCTGGACACTAGGTATTTGCGAATAAATCAAGCTCAACATCCCGGCACACCATATTGAACATTCGACATGCTCTTAAAATATATGTATTTTGCCTATAAATCGTTTTCGCGATAGGTACATGAAGGAGATGAGGTCTACGACGAAACACAGACGGTACACGAAGTCCAATCTTAGCCACCAGCTCAGGGACATCAGTAGACCCGTTCATTATACTAAAGAGGAAAGCAAGATCCGAAATTTTCCTTCGCTCATGTAAGGGAAGAAAATGATGATTTTGTACAGAATCCTAAAAGCTTGATGGTAACCCCTAAGGCTAAGGCTTCATGTACACGACGCCGGACCGCATGTTTGATACGAATGAAAACCGCACCGGAGCAGCGCCGGAACCGCATGTACACCGCATTGACACAGAGTTAAATAGTAAAGCAACTATCACAGTTCAGTAAAGCATTGCCAACGAAACTATAAAGACGTCTGCTTTTCATTATAATATTGATAAATATATGATTTTAACTTTAAACAAAACAAAACAAGGTTTTGGCACGGTATGAAATTATTTTGTACCTATAAGTTTTTTTTTACAACTTTGACATGCTGTAACTTTGGATTCCACCTTGGGTGTGGCGGCTGACTCTCACATACATGTTTAATGAATATTAAAACCACTAGAAATTAAATTTGTTCCGTACCTACCTATAAAATTGGACGCAAAAATCGAGCAGTACCTCCCCTACTATTACTGAACTGTGATCGTTGCTTTACTGTTTAACTCGGTATCAATGCGGTGTACACGCGGTTACGGCGCGGCTCAAGGGCGGCCGCGGTGCGGCGCCTGTACGGTTTTCATTCGTATACACAAACATGCGGTCCGGCGCCCGCCGGTGCGGCTCCGGCGTCGTGTACATGAAGCCTAAAGGCCACTTGCATGAACTTTACACACCATTAAAAATATTTGTTTGACCGACAGACATTTTGTCCTAACTGTCCGTTTAACCCTCAAGCCCACAACACGAGCAATCCCTGCGTGGGACCGTGAGTGTTGAGCTTTATTTATATTATTTATTGTTACGTTAAGGGGCTGGCGAATCATGCGCAGTTCATACAAACGAAATACCAATATATGTAATTTGTAATCAACCATATTCTTAAGATAGTGTGTATTTGTTCCAATTGGATTAAGTACATAGATAAGTATTCAACTAGCTTCCTAAATGTATATGTTGAAAGGACACTGGTTTAAAGACGAGGTATGAGAAAAATAAGTTTTCTACTTATAGAAATTTGAAATTCCTCATAATATCTCGTCTTTAAATCAGTCTCCTTTCAAAATATATATTTGGGAACCTTATTCTGTAATCCAATCGGAATAAATACACACTACCTTAAGAATGTTTGATTTACAAATTATTTTATTATTTCGTTTGTAAGAGCTAAGCTAGTGAGCTAGTGGCTAAGTAATAACTGCCGCATGGCTCGATCCATCAGGTTAAGCTACGCTGGCCGGGGTTGGTCCGTAGATGGGTGACCATCTTTACATACCGAGACTCCTCCGACAATCTGACAACCAGTCTTCCTAAGGGGTATCGTGTTACCCAGTTACTGGGTTGTGGAGGTCAGATAGGCAGTCGCTCCACGTAAAATACTTGGTATTCAGCAGCATCCGGTTAGATTGGAAGCCGACCCCAACATAGTTGGGAAAAGGCTAGGCAGATTGATTGTTTGTATGAGCTAAGAATGCTCTGCCGGCCTCATTAGTAATCAGAGTGACTTACGACGCGTGGTTGATAAAAAAGTGCCGTATAGTCCGGCCGTCGAGAGAATGCGTTCCTGACACCTGTCAATTGGATCATTTCTAGTAAAGGGTGATCCAATTCGAGGTTCCTATATTGGCAACACTGTAATTTTAACAGCTGTTAGTAATGGCGCGTGTTGCAAACGTCAAATGTTAGTTTGTAACAATACATTTACAAAATGAATCGCTTTACCGTTGGGTAACGCATTAAACTTGCCACACATCGCGTGAAACGCTAGATGTTATGGGTGAAACTTTCAGAGGTCGCATTATTTCACGTTACGGTGACGTCAACTAGCCACCAAGATTGTGCGATTCAACGCCGTTGGTAATGTTTTGTGGGATTTTCTTAAGAACCGTTTCTATACCAACACACCTGCAACGTTGGAGCACCTAAAAACTAACATTCGCCAACTTATTGCCGAGATAACCCACGAAATTTGCGAAAAACCATCGAAAATTACCTCGAAAGAATCAACTGCTGCAGAAGATCCAGAGGAGGCCATTTGCCTGGCATATTTTTCATTAATTAATGAATAACACTAGATATTCGATTAAAGAAAAAAGAATTAATTCAAATTCAAAATTCTTTTATTTGGGACAACATAGGAACCATTTTTGTTAGTAAACAACTTATACACTAGGATTAGTAACAAACTTATAAATAAATAAAAACCAAGTTACTGAGTCATGTACCTTGGAGGCACTTCATGCGGACAGTGAATCCGCATGAGATGCCTCAGCACAAGAGCTCTCGGGTCCTCAGCCACGACTTTCAGGATGCTATTGCTACTCCCTCGAATCCTCCCCACAAGCGATGCCACCTTTTTCCTGATGACAGCATGGAAACCATCTGTACTCGATTGGGCGAACATCCCCGAGGCACTACAGAAACGAGGGAGTTTCAACATCATCCTGAAAACATTATTATATTGGACGCGCAGTGCATTTAGCGTCCCACGAGAACAGCTGAACCACAGACTTCCCGTGTACAGGCCTTGACAGTACGCTTTAAACAAGGTTATTTTGACCTGATCAGTACAACGAGAAAATCTGCGCGCCAACATGTTCCCGCGGACCGCCAACGCCCTGCGCTCCCTCTCCACGTCATCATCATCTTTAAGGTCGTCGACAAGTATATGGCCCAGATATTTAAATTTGGTCACCTGCTTTATATTAGCGCCGTTCAATGTAATTGAGGGAATGGTGTCTGGGCACTTGCCGGAGGCCTTGAAGACCATGAAATCAGTTTTTCGTACATTATATATAAGACCATGTGATGCGGCGTATCTTTCACAAACCTTAATCATTTCCCTGATTGACCTCGCAGTCGGGCCCAGCAACACCATATCGTCCGCGTAGCTGACGCTGTTCACACAAACACCCCCCACCCGGCAACCGACACGCATGCTGCTGAGCTCGACTAAGAGGTCATTAATATAAAAGTTAAACAGCTTTGGAGAGGACAGCCCCCCCTGTCTCACTCCGCACTCCAACCTGTATGACTCTGATAGGCAGTTTGACCACCTGACACAATTAGTCTGATTGGAGTACCAGTATTGAAATATTTTCAATAGTTCCGCCGGTATACCCCTGTCCTCCATCTTTCTCCAAAGCACTTCATACGAAACGAGATCAAAGGCTTTGGAGAGATCCAAAAAACAGGCGTATACCGGAGTCTTCCGTTCAGTGTAGTATTGGATAGTGTGCTTAAGAACTAGAATCGCGCTTTCAGTTGACAGTCCAGGTCTAAACCCGAACTGTGCGTCATGTATGTTTATGTACTTATCCAGGCAAGACTCAAGCACACTATCCAACACTTTTGCTACAGTTGTCGCGAGAGAGATCGGGCGATAGTTTTCCCTGTCCGCTATGTCCCCTGTCTTGTTCTTCACTATGGGCACCACTGTAGTTTTCATCAAATCCTTCGGTAAGTAAGAATGACTCACGCACATATTGAAGAACATGGACAGGATCCTCGGCACGTGTACGCCAGCATATTTTAGGTGCTCAATACTGAGCCCATCGTGGCCAGGAGATTTACCTTTACGCATACTGTTTATCACTTTTTTAAGTTGTTTCGCTGTAAATTTAAGTAAATGTTCCTCTCCCGCCACGGTGGGCCCACCATCTGGCATATTGGTTGAAGGACCCAGAGGAGAGCGTACTGTAAAGTGCTCCATGAACAAATTAGCTATCTCCTCTGGGTCATTTCGGCCATCAACATTCGCAGGGAGGCCAGGCTTAACATCAAGCTTACCAGTGGACTTCCAAAATTTTGTGAAATCTTTATCGGCTCTTTGTTTAGCTATTACGTCCATTCTAATTTGGTCCTGGTGTTTCTGACACCACTTTAGCCGTCCTTTAAAAATTTTACGGGACACGCACATCTGGTCGTAAGTGGGACCAGTACTTGGTCTACCCAGAACTATCCAGTTTTGGTATTTTAGCCTAGCCTCCTGATGCGCTTCCCTCACATGCTCATTCCAGCCACACACACGCTTGTTATGTCGTTTACGTCTCACATTGTTTTTTGATTTTACAGACGCATCACTTAACACGTCAACGAATGCCTTATACATTTTATCTACAACTAACTTATGGTCATATAAATTACAAGACCCAAAACTACAAGTTTCAAATTCTGAGGGGAAGTCAACGTCTCGCAGGCCCTTATTACACAAATCTCGATATTTACTCACTTGTGCCTCATCTCTTTCCCCCCAGATTACATCACAACGCGATGTATTTTGGATCGCGACACTAGGACTAATTGAACCCAAATTGCACTCTATAAATATAGGCAGATGATCAGAAACAAAAATATCCTCAATTATTCCAACGTTAACTGTTGATTGCCAGGCCGCTTGTGAGACAATACAATGGTCCAACCAACTGCCCCTACGATGAAACGTGTCAAAATAAGTAAACGTGTTCGACTCAGTCCCCAAAAATTCAATGTCTGCGCACACCCAAGATCTGTCCGTGCAAAAGCTGTTAAGCTCACTAAAGAATAATTGTCCAGGTTGCGCATTTAAGTCTCCTAAAATAATAACAGTTTGAACATCACTACCTTCTTCAATTGAACTGATTTCACTCAGAATATCTGTGAAAATAGGTAAGTTTTCTCTCGCTTTTACTGGCATGTATACACAAAAGACTAGTATAGAGCGACCACCTATAGTAGCTTTGATAGCTAACAGTCTGTCACTGTTGCAATTTATAACAGAAACACTATCAAAAATGCCCTTTCGCCATAGTATGGCCACACCGCCATATGGCCTACCGACCAGTAATTCGCCGCTGTCTACTGAACTCTTACCCATGTACTCAAAATCAGGAGATACAGTCCCTAACAGTGGCAGGTCGTGATTAAGTAACCACGTCTCCTGGAGACAAACTACATTCGCCGTTTCACATAATTTTCTCACATCATCTATGGAAGTTTTATAATTTTTACAATTAAAACTAATGAATTTACAATTATTGTACGTTATTTTGTGATTATTATTCATACTGTAACACAATTAAACTTTAACATTACAATCTCCTTGCTTCGGCCCGTACATAAAGTGCACAAAACGCCGAAACGTAATGCCATCATCGTAATGCAATTAAGATATTGTTACATTTTTTGTATTTTTTTTTTTTTAAATAAAAGTTAGGAACCTCGAATTGGATCACCTTTAGTAGGATCAAATTCGCAAAACACATATTCGCTGGTATGAAACTGACATGGGTCGAGAACGCATTCGCTCGACGGCCGGACTATAGGTAGAAATGATACAATAGTACGGTCAGCAACAGAAGTCGGTTAACACTGCTACTTTATGACATCATCTAAATTAACACAAAATGATTCGTTAAACTGCTTTTTTTTCGTTTAACTGTTAAGAGTTAATATTCTTAAAATTTTAAGTACTTCTGTTCTGATTTGAATTAAATATTTCGCTTAAGGACGCTGTTACAAATGGGTAGTCAAATCATTACTTTTTTACACAAAAGTATGTTTATTAAATAAAATTCTTAAAATGTTTTTTGGCCAAATTGTTGATGGGTGTGCATGGTACGATTCTGAACTTTAAATATAATTTTAGATAGGTACAGTTTCTCAATAATTGTACCGGACTGAAAATTTTTACTTCGGTACATTTATTGAGAAAATGTACCTATTTAAAATTATATTTATAGTTCAGAATCGTACCATGCACATCTATCAACAATTTCGCCAAAAAACATTTTAAGAATGCAAAGCAACAACAACAACATCAACAACAACATCATCATCATCGTCAACATTTATAAAGCACTCGCGCAGTCAGTAATCACATACTGCTTACCTGTATGGGGAGGGGCCGCTAAAACTAAGTTTTTAGAGTTAGAAAGAGCCCAAAGATCACTTTTAAAAGTAATCTATTTTAAGCCACATAGGTATCCCACACTCGATCTATATAGAATTGATGGCCTATTATCTGTCAGGAAACTGTACCTTTTAAACATCATTCTATATTTACATAAATACCTTCCAGTTAACTCAGAAAGACAGGCTAAGAGGAGGAAAGATATTGTGGCTTCCACTACATCGGTACGTACGGTTTTTGCAAAGCGTCAGTATGTATGCCAATCAGCCTACATATACAATAAAATTAACGCTAAACTTAAGTTCCACCATGAGGTCTCGCATCAATGCAAAATAGTTATAACTGAGTGGTTAAAAACTCTAAGCTACGAACAAACAGAGCATATTCTAGTTAGACTTACATGAATACTTCTCTCATAATATTATACTTTTTGGTCACCTAACTGTACCTTTAATAGCGATTTATAATGGCACTATCAGCTAACACGTAAACTCATACATAAACACACACTAATACACACACACACACAAACATAAAACACACACACACACACACACACACACACACCCCCACACACACAAACAAACCATGATCAGACACAACTACAGTCACACAAACACATACCCACAATTGCAAAATACATAGAGCTGCTAATTATTATTATTATTACTTTTTTTTTTTTTATATCATTGTATTCTCTTTGTTTCTAAATTAGTTCAATTAGCTTTATTAGTTTTATTTTAATTGTTACAGAGTCTCAATAGTGTATAGCTATCAATTAAGGGAAAGAGCGAGTCAACCCCAACACAAGTATTATTAATTACTTACTGGGGCTGTCTCAATCACATCTGCAAATGTAACTGTTTGAGACCCAATAAACAATTTTATTTTTTTATTTTTTTTTTTTATTTTTAAAGCATTTTATTTAATAAACATACTTTTGTGTAAAAAAGTAATGATTTGACTACTCATTAGTAACAGCGTCCTATTGTATTTAAGTGGTTTTTTAATCATCATCATCTGCCAGTCTTTTCCCAAATATGCTAGGGTCGTCTTCCAGTCTAACCAAAATTAACCGGTTGCAGCAGAATACCACATGGAGGTCAGATAGGCAGTCGCTCCATGCAAAATACTGGGTAAGATAATATGACCCTTGGTAAGACTGGTTGTCAGACTACCCGTAGTAAAAATGTCAAAGATCTACAAATGAATGGGATTGATTCCTTAACATGCTTTTCGAGGCATGGAGGGGTATCGGTATAAAATGTATTAATGAGTTTATTTTTAATCTCTAATGTAGGTAATTGTATTTTGTAGTTTCTGCCTACCCCCATGGGAAGAACGCATGAGTTGTATGTATGTATGTAGCTGTGAAACAAAATCCAGTATTTTTACCTTTCCGCTGATTTCAATGCCTATTTCATCAAGCACCTTGTTGACGATTCCTTCAGTCTCCTCTTCGTCGCCGGATTCATCCATAATGTCGTCAAGAGTCTCTGAAACTTTAAGTAAACATTTGTAAGATTATCAGAACTATATTGACGACGGTCTAGTAAACAAAAACACTTCTTTTTTCCAATCTATACTAGTCCAAAATAATAACATTTGCTTGTTTTTCCAATGACTCATTGATTTTATACTTGAAACAGTATGCTTTTCAATTAGGCATTGCAGTGACAGCCCAGTCTCTGGATTTGTGCCCGATAACTGTACCAAACACCACTATTTACGGTATGAGTTAAAAATCAGCGTTTAGCAACCCATTAGGGAACCTAAGTATAATGCCATCAGCATTAAACCTTTTGCTTCCGGTATTATAGTTTTTTGTATACATGTACTACTACTAGATGTAATACTGTAGACCGTAAACATTATTCTATTCTATTCCTTTGGGAGTGTGCTGTTTTATTACTTACTCATTTCATCTGTCATATCCATTTTAGCGTTGGCATTTCTAAAGGCTTCCATGTTTTTAGCAATTTGTTGCGGGTTCATGACTTTGTTCATGCTGTCCATTGTTTTTGCGGTGGTTCCCATTGCCCCTGCAATAGCTATGTTTGCACCCATTGCCTTATTTTGTATTTGTACACTTGCAATCTGTAATGTGAGGAAGATTGTTTTAAACTTAAGTTTGGTTTTGAATAAGGTGAATAAGGAATAAGCTCACACACCTGGGTTGTAGAAAGATGGCAGTAGCATGTTGTTATCAACTAATAATTATTTTATTAGTTTAAATGACTAATGTATACCAGTTATTATAATGAAGTAGTTTGTTCTTTAAGAAGGTCCCCAACCCAATCTCACGTTACAAATACAATAGAAAAAAAAAATGGGTACTTATTTTTTAACAAAAATTTCGACTTTTAAAAGGTTTATTTTTAGTGCTAAGAATAAAAATTCTGTGTATCTAATGGCAGAGATATCTTGTTATAATAAGAGAAATTAGTCAAGTTCTTATCTTTCATATTACCTTACTATTAGCATTATAAATCCTAGTTTTCTGTTTTCGCATCTGCACTAGTTGTTTTGCTAATATTTTACAACCTTCATTATCACCTTCTTTAGCCATCTTCTTTATCTCATTTTCCTGAAAATTAGGTAGGTAATCCAGTACAGATAGACACAAACATTTCTTTAAAAAAAAATTGTTTAAATATAATATTTTTCATTAGTATGCTTAAGAACTCACAAGTTTTTTTTCCTCTCTTTCTAATGCTGCCTTATCTCTTTCCAAGTCTCGAGTAGCCTTGCGTAGCTCGCGGTCATTTTGCCTCTGTTGTTCTGAAAAGAAAACATAGGATAGAATACTTTAAAACATCAACATCATCATTTATCTTTAACATTGATATTATGATCAGGTATTAGATATTATAACAATCATGATTTCATTTAGTTTTGAACAAGACAACAAGACTCATATTCCGCTACATGTATAATACCTGAAGTAGGACACACTTTATTACATTTTTATCTTGATCAGTCTCCATCATGTTATAGGCCAATTACCTATTATTATACTCCTACGACAGTCATAGCATGATGTAAAAGACGAGCAAATATTACCCTCAGACCAAATATTATGTTCTGCATTTATTTCTCAGATTGTTTTTACTAAAACCCAGTTCATGTTCTAACAATTCCAAAAAAGCAAAAGGTATTTATTTATTTTATTTTTATTTTATTCATTAGGTACAGATACAGACAACAGATTAATAAAAAACAAAGAATGAGCCTTAACAATAAACAGTGAGTGAACCTGAAGTCCAATTACAACCGTACACAACTTGACCAAACAATGCTTCGTTTTCAATAAAGGATTTAATTTTAAATTTATAAACAATCAAATAGAGAATCAAAATATATAGAGAAGAAAAAAAATACCTTTAACTAGAAAAATTTAGAAGTATTAAAAAAAACAAAAATATACAACAAATAAAATATTAATAAAACTTAAATTGACTAAAAAGGTCACGCAATGTTATAATTACTTATAATGCAGCAAGATGTGTGTGTATGTTTGATACATACCAGTGTAACCTGTCTTATGTGAAAATAAACATGGTATTACTCATCAACATTCATTGTTGGTAATATTGGTCTTTATAAACCACTACCTACAAGGATAGCAAGTTTCACTACAAGAATAATCGAGTTATTTTTTTTAAATTTTCGAAGTTATTATCTCTAACAAACGATGGATTTTCTACTAACACGGATTAAACATTTCAGTAAAACATTGAACAGGAATCCGCTGGATGCGAGAGCATCTGTTTGTTCTGCCGAGAACCTGGAGGAGGCCTACGTCCAGCAGTGGACGTCTTTCGGCTGACATGATGATGAAACACAAGTACTTAATGCTGTTATTTCTTGTGATCTTATCCAAATTAAAAATATTATCCAAATATTGTTATGAATCGAATGCTTTTGGTCTTGGAAAGCAATTCGATTAATTCTGAGCACTTACCTTTGACAGTTGGTTGTTTCCCAAAAAAAAAGTCCATTATAAGAGATATAAACTATATAAATTAATTTATCAGTGACTTCATAAAAGTTGTGAAATATTATCCAAAACAAACTTGCAACAAACTGGTGACAAATTGACAACCAGATGACTCATCCTCATTTTATGACATTGACACGGTTGTTTCTAAAGTTACCACACTAAAAATACTTGATAATAATAAGGGCCAATACAAACTTGCTAACACGCGATTTGGTGCACATACATTATGCATGAAACGAATGGGGTTTCATTTTCTAGCTGAATGGTTAAAGGTCTGGAGTTTAATGAAACATTAACACGTAAGTACAATACAATCTTGACCAATTTTTAATACCATTAGTTTAGGTACTGTTAATTTGTTGTTTTATATTCCGAATGTCTCATAATATCAAGTAGGTAACAACAAATAATATGCTTGGTCAGAGCCATTAAGACTAGGTACCTTTCAGATCCATCACTAATAAGGTCTACGAAATCAATATCACCAAACTTATTACTTAACTAAGAATTTAAGAATTAAAAATTATTTGAAAAGAACACTGCCTTCACCGAAATCTGGGATTGTGAAACTGACATGACAGCCATAGAAGAAAAATATAATTATATCGCTGACAGCTTTAGCACAGATGCTTTTATTATATAGACTGATCTAAGATCTAAAGACATTGGAACTGTTTTCTAAAAGTAATTTAGAGCTAGAAAGTTGCAATTACTTTTTACAGCAAATGGGACATCGTATGCGAAACGAAGTGCATTGAAGTGCGCCATCAGCGCGAGCACCAAACAGAACGTCAAAGGTTTGTGGATTTAAAAATTCCAAGTCAAGGGAATCTTCGGAAAATGGCACGAAAGAGGTGAAAAAAATCGGTCAAGTGCATGTCGGACCACACACAATGAAGGGTTCCGTACTTGGGATGAATTTGTCCCAAAAACAAACTTGACATTGTAGTTGAAAAACATGTAATCCCTCCCATACATCAATATACGTCACGGTCAATTCTCCAATTGCAAAAATGTAATCACAAAAAAAATGTGATGAAACTACAAATTAACGATTTTCGGACTTTTTCCTTTACTTGTGTTGCTGTGAGACCTTGCTTCTTGCCAAATTTCATGATTTTAGGTCAAATCAGAAATTTCTTAAGCCACCTGTTCCCCCACATGTTTTTTTTTTCGCCTCATCAGTCTGCTAAATGTCCTCGGCAAAATCTATGAGACTTATTTATAAGCGCCTCAGAGATTATGCCGAGACAAAGGGCCTAATTCCTAACGAGCAGTTTGGTTTTCAAACCCAACCCTCTTTCGTACAACAGGTCCACCACATCAACGAACAACGACGAATGAACGATCGTTGGTTTCCAACGTGGTTCGATGATGGGTGCTGTTTTCTTCGGTATAGCGAAAGCGTTTGACAAAGTCTGGCACAACGGTTTATTATATAAGCTTTACAAACTCGGTGTGCCAGACCGTCCCGTGCTTGTCTGACGAGACTTTTTGTCCTGCCGCACTTTTCGCTATCGTATCGAAGGAGCGCTATCGTTTTTCCACCCCATTCACGCAGGTGTCCCTTAGGGCTCTGTGCGTTCTCCACTCATTTCCACGTTATTTATCAGCCGATCCCGAAAAGTAAAAAGGCACAGTTGGTTCTGTTCGCAGACGATACGGCCATTTACTATTCCGACCAACGCCAAGAGTCCAAGACCCGATATCGCACTCGTGGTTTGGAAAGTGGAGAATCGAAGTCAATCCCGACAAAAGTCAAGCGGTTCTCTTTTTGAAACCGCGTCTCAATCGATCTCCCCCCACCGACCGATCACCATGTTTGGCAAGCCGATCCCTTGGGAGAAGCGAGCCCAATATCTAGGTGTAACCCTAGATGAGCACCTCTGAGCACATATAAAGCAGTCTCGTTCTGAATGCACGTAGCAAATTGTCACTTAATTGCAAGTTGCGCATCTAAACAGCGTGTATTCTCCCAATCATGACCTATGCGGGTTCAGTATTGGCACACGCAAAGTCCCGAAATATCCATAGGATGCAGACCATACCAAATCGTTTCCTCCGAACGGCTACGGGATCCCCTTGGTTCGTTCGGAATGAAATCCTCCACCTAGACCTTAAAATCCAACTATCTAACGTAACTGTAAATATATTTAGTCTTCATTTGTTTTCGTTGTATTTAGTATGTATGTATTTATGTATGTATTTTTATGTATGTATCTATTTTAGTATTATATTGTAAGTAGGCACTTATTATTTGCACCAAAGACAGCCCCATTTCATATCCAGGCAAATCACTGTCCATTCCAAGGTTGCCTGGAAGAGATTGCAGAAAGCGATAAGGCCGCCCATTGTATATTTTGTAGTGTTTGATTATGTCTTTTTTTTGTTATGTATTTTTGTGGTGTACAATAAAGTATATATAAATAAATAAATAAATAACAATCCATCAATTCTTGAAACGTAATTCCAAGCGTTTCTTGATTCTTCGATACCCCCCGCCAAACATCGCAACCCCTCTGGTTGTCGAATCCGCTAGTTATATCCCCTCTAAAATTAGAAAAATCCGCCGTCCAAGGCATGTTCTCACCGACCCCGATGACCCCATAACCCTCTTCCAGGAGGAAAGTAGGGCCACCAGTAAAGTTTACAAACACAAATCCACATTCCGACCTCTTCGCTGAGGTCACTTGCGACGATGTCCCCCACGTATTTCTCCCCAACCCTTGACCGATGAAGGACTGCCAGCTGGTGGCGTAGCTGAGCCCGTAGCAGATAATAATTATCCAGATATGATCCAGCCTGTCCCTCCTTGCTATACTCCCCCCAGCGACGCCCTAAGCCGAGGTACGTACACCATAGGGGGTTGCATGCAATTGTAATTCATAGACCAATAAAGCCATACAGCGCCGCGCACCGCGGTTTTTTCTAAAATTAATGCATAATATACCTACCTATTGTACCTAATTGTAAAGTTGTAGAAAGTAATGCTCGGCGCTATGGTGACCTAACACTCCTTTCTCGTATTAATAGGATATGGTATTATATGGTAAAAGTTAAAGTCTTGGATTATAAGGGAAGTAGCTATATTGAATCTACTATAACACTAAGTCACAAGAAATGATAAATTATGGTTAACTATATCTCTAACTTATTGGTAAAATGGTAATGGTTTTTGAGCACGCGGTGTCTCTAATGAGATCTGAACGCGAACTGGCCCACAATTAGGTGTTCGAGCGAATGTGCATACTTGCGTTCGATGCAATTTTGCATTTTCGCTGAGTGTTCGATTAAAACTCGAACAAAAGTACACGACAACAACGTGACGTGGCTCTACCATAAGTTTTTAAGTATCAAAATATGTCGCAATTTTTTTTTCCTTTTGAGGTACGGAACCCTAAAAACAACTGAACATCTTCGCTTTGTGTCGAAAAAAATGCAAGCGCCACTCGAGAGAATTAGTGCGCAATGCTGCAAATGCTCGAGCATTTCTACGGCGTCACGCGCCTTCTCGAGCATCGAGGCAAAATATTCCCTTCTTTTCAGCTGTATTACGTAGTTAAATCGTCTAAGGCTACAATGTAAATTGAGCCTAAATTCTTATCCAAACAAACGTATCAATTACCGCTAGGGCCTCTAGCGTCATAAGAGCAATTTAAAAGTATTTAATTAATATTTTAACATACCTTGAAACTGAAGTGCATGTCACATCGATAGATAAGCTAACTTAGCATAGTTTACCTAAAGCGGTGACATCTTACAAACACCGCGACATACCTACTGAATTACAGAGCCAAGCTAAACGAGCTATAGGGGATAGTTATGTTAGCCGACGTGTTCGCACGGACGTAAAAATATCACGACGATTCTTTTTCGCGCACTGGATTTTCAACACTGCTTAGCGCCGAGAGTTGAAAGTCCAACAATATGTTTTTTCGACGCGCTGGGATGTACTCTGTTGTTGTTATGTTGGATTCTCAATGCTCGGCTCAACACCGAGAGATGAAAATCCTATGATATTTTTACGTCCGTGCGAACGTCGGCTTATGTGCTCCTTAACATTTTTGTCTCCTTTAACCTCCGCGTGTGTGTCAAGCTACAGTTTACTACAGTTTTAGTGCTTCAGGTCGCATAGATTCATGGATCGGGTCGTCAGAAGCCCGAAAGTCTGATAACCAGTCTTACCAAGGGGTATCAGTATTACCTAGTAACTGGATTGTGGAGGTGAGATAGACAGTCGCTCCATGTAAAATACTGGTATTCAGCTGATTTCAGCTGCATTCGGCTAGACTGGAAACCGACCCTAACATACTTGAGAAAAGGCTAGGCAGACGATGATATTGCCGACTACGCGGCCTTGCTAAGCTATGCGACATTAGCTTAGCTCGCGGTGTGAACGCGCTTTAGTTTAAGGTAGGCTTGCTGGGGTGACCACGTTATAGATATGCAAAGAGCGATAAAGTCATTTACTTTAAAATTTAATTAAATTGACTCAGTTTGTTTGCTATCGGCTAATGTCACCGCTATCAGACCGTTAATTTTCTTCACAGTTTTGGAAAGGAATACATTGGTAGTATCCTAGGTAGGACTTTGTGGGACTAGGAGACTTGACGAAGTTTTCCACACGCTGTCCAACCCAACTGGATCTTTCTGTCAGCTTCTTTCTCTTTGTTCCCACCGATCTGAACCTACTCCTGGTTGTTACCAAAGTAAAAATGACGATTCCAGACCATCTTTTTGATGAAGGCATCAATAACAGTTTGCTACATCACGATATGAGGCATGTTCAACAAAATAAAACAGTGTACGAAAAATCACAAAGAGACTATGTAAGTATCTTTTTAAATCTTTCATTCAATCTTTCGGAAACAATATATTTAGCTTTTTATTAGAGATTATGTCATTTCCACAGATTTTGTTGTCTTATCTTACATTGGTATGATCCTGATACAACTACCTGAGTACTACGTGTATAGTTGACATTCTAAACGGAAGGCAGTTCAAGAGGCATCTGAACGTTTGGGAGAGGCCTTCAGGCAGCGATGTCGTGACATCAAATGTTCAACTGCAGTATAATTCTTATTTGTTCCATCTGTAGGAGCAGGAGCAACGCGATATGCTGTCGTCTCAGGATGGTGACACGTGCGAGGTCCACGATCAGTTCTACAGAGACCACAAGTTGCTGCTAGTTCTGTTCCGAGTACTAGCCGTCATGCCCATCACACGCTCGCGACCAGGTTTGAACGAAAAGCTCTCCATGTAGTCTCGGGTCGGCCTTTCGGGCCTACCCGGCCCAGTGTTCCTTTACTTGGTAGAATCTTGCGAAACCAATGCAAGCAATTTTTTCGCGATAACTGGCGGGACACCAAACCCTGATATCTTACGTTTGGATTGATATAATCGACTATATTGATTATTATTCTTTCATTTTACTTAATCAATGAATGCTAAGCTGGATGACGCTTTTATAGCAGGTGTATTTTGTTAAGAGTTCAGGGAACCATTGATGCTATAAGGTACAGAGTTACATGTGACAATAAACGTTTCTACTACCATTTCAGGCACCATCACATTTAGCTGGAGGTCAACTGCTACTATGTATGCCATATGCTTCTACATCGCAACCTCGGTAGTTGTGCTGATCGTGGGATACGAGCGCATCATGATATTGCGATCAATTCGACGCTTTGACGACTATATCTACGCTATTCTTTTCGTAATTTTTCTTGTTCCGCATTTCTGGATTCCATTTGTAGGTTGGGGCGTGGCTCATCAAGTAGCTATTTATAAAACTAATTGGGGGAAATTCCAGGTAAGCATGATAAATTAACCATGTAATGTATCTTCTATGAAACACAAGCGAGTTAGAAAAATAAACGACAAGGGCTTTTTAATTTTAATTCATTGCCGTATACGTTGCCCCACCCAATGAAATCGTTTCCTTATAGTATCTTCAACAACTACACACCTGTGTCCTAATAAAATTGATCTATATGTCACAGCCAACTGGTTGAATATCATTCAGGCCGCTGATTGAATGGCGGCGTTTAGTGAAATGGCTAGGTTACCAACCGGCTAATTCAACCAGTTGGCTGTGACATATAGGTACATAAATAAATTTGTAGGTCAGATACTACCGAGTTACTGGCGAAAACCTTCAGTTCCCAAACCTGAAGACGACTATCGTTATCATAAGCGTGGGTTGCTTGTTGCTAGCCGTGTGTTTCCTGCTCAGCCTCTGTATCCTCATGGACGGTTTCCTGCTGATACATACCACGGCATACTACCACATCATAACTATGATCAATATGAACTGTGCCCTGTGGTATATCAACTGCAAAGGAATTAAGATCGCCTCGCAAAGTCTGTCTGAATGTTTTCGCAGGGTAATGCATTTACTCGTATATATTGTTTAGGTACTTGGAATCTCACATCAAATGCCATCTAAAAATTGTGTCCGTGTAGACTTAGGGCGTTTGTCCACCACAGCCGTCACCGAGAAATTAGCGAGAGACGAGATTATTCGGACCGAACTCTATGGTTCATTGTGTTAGTATGATAGACAAAACAAAAGCCGAGCGAACGACGCGACGTGGCGTCCGCCCCGCACCCTAATTGCGTAACTATCAATCGGAACGGCTTTCATTTTGACAGCTCAACAACATTCATTGCTTTATTTACGTTGTCGGGCAGACACATTTTTCGAACATATGAAGCAATGGATTAGCAATTTGTTTCAAAATGGTTCAGATTCCGATCGATAGTGTGTTATGGAATTAGGGTGCCGCGGTCGATACGATGACAGTCCAAAGTTTTTTGTATTGCCGGCACAACGGCCCGTCACAATCTCGGGCCCAGTTCTAGCGGTATCACAAACTACTCGAAACTGGTGGCCGGGATGACGGCTCTCGGGTAACGGACGTGCGGTGAACACGCCGCCATAGTAAATGTATGTACCGCTACTTCAACGCTGTCGTCGTTCTCGTTCTCGGTGACGCATGACATCCCGGTGACTGCTCCGGTGGACAAACGACTTTATGTTCTCTTTCATGTCATATTTCCCTTTCAATTCTATAATTTCCTAGACACAGGTAAAAAGAGTACATACTTATCATGCTTCTAAACTTAGAATAAAACGAAGAGAGCTTTCTTTGTTGATGAATTAATGATGATTGATAAAATTATTCTTTTTGGGTGCGACACAATGTCTAATAACTTCTTTACATTATCAGGATGTGGAAGTTGACTGCTCAGCGAAATTGATATCTCGGTATCGGTACCTGTGGCTCAACTTGTCCGAGCTGCTTCAGTCGCTAGGAAACGCTTATGCGCGAACTTATTCAACTTATTGTGTTTTTATGTAAGTTACTTATCGAGGCTTCAAACTTTTTTACTGCTTAAATCTTTTCTCATCGCATAATTTTTTTCTATGTGTAACATGTTTCCTCTCACTTTCCTGCAATCTGTGGGAGGGATTTCGTGAAAAGGGACGGAAGTGAAAATATTTTTCTAAAAGTTTTGAGTGACGGATTGAAATATTGGAATTGACTGGATTTGGACAATTGGGTTGTCCCATCAAGGAGCACTGTTCTAAATTAGACGCATTATTAATATATTATACATAAAATAAAACGTAAAACACGTCTATTAAAAGATACATAATTAAATTATCTCTAAAATGGTGAAGGTTTCATAAAACGCTTGATAGTTTTTGCGTGATTCTCAGTTTTTTATCTGCGTTAGACATAACTTTACAAATTAATTACACGAAATTTTATTTTTATATTACTTATTGTAAGTAGTATAAAATTAGATTATTTTTATATGAGAAATAATAAAGCTTCCGAAAAACAAATTAACTTCCAGCGATCTGTGGTTGACTGTAATACTAACTAAGCTGTGTTAAAATGAATTACCGAAAAATTAATACAAAATTAACCGGAAAAAAATGTTATATTTAACAAACAAACATACGCTTATTTAAATTACAATTCTACGAAAAATAATCTGTACTTTCAAATAATAAACTAAATTTCCAAAAAAAATACCAAACTTCCGAAAAAAATACTAAGTTTCCTAAAACATATGTTCTGCAAAAATAATCGTTTTCTTAAGCTCTATAGAACCCAGCTTAATTTCTACTATTGTTTATGGAATAACTTTTTTAACTCTCAATTTTAATGAAAATAACTACCTACCGGTCGGCCCGCGCGGGCGCTTCGTGCGTACTTCGGGTGACATCTGTTGCGTTCGCGTGCAGAGCGATAGGCGCGCTCACATTCGACTTATCATTTCGTTCGTTCGTTCATGTGAAAAGGCAAATTAGTGTTTATTCCGAACTTGACCCGAAAACTCTAACCCTGCTAGGTTAGGTTAGGTTAGGTTCCGAGGTTCGGTTTGGTTAGGTTCCTTTAAACCCTACAGACAGAAATAGGAGCCCCGCGAATCGGGGCTCCGTCGACCGGAATACAATTGAGCCCCGTGCCCTTATTTGCCTTTTCGTTACCTGTAGCACTGTAAAAGAGTTAATGTAGAAAAAAGGTACGTTTTGCGAAAGGTGCATTAAGAGGAAGGTCCATAAGTAATAGGAAGGAAGAAGCAAGGGGTGCATTGTGAGAGAGGTACATTCTGCAACTGAATGGTCTAGACCTAGCTTTTATACTACAATAATGACGTACTAACTTTATATTAAAATTCATTAGTTCATGTACAATTTTGTATATTTTTTTCTGTAAGTATTAAATTAATTCATAATATACTGGGTTACTTTTATTGGTTGCATATTAGAAAATCAAAACTTTCCTGAGCAAATTTCAAAAGAACAACGTACAAATCAACAAAGTTTAAAATAACGATGGTCATTTGATCAAAAGTTCTGCTGACCAAAGTCTGGAATATCAATGTTTAAATTATTTATTACACTATTGACCAAATCGTTTGAAGGTCAAAATGGATTACTGGATAAATTATTATTTTTACTGGATAACCCTAACCCTGGACGGTCGACGTCAGGGGCAGCCCGAGGTTCGGTTGGTTAAGTTCTTTTAAACCCTGCAGACAGAAATAGGAGCCCCGCGCAGCGGGGCTCCGTCGACGTGCTGACGGAAACCCTAACCCTAGACGGTGGACATCACGGGGAGTTCGGTTCGAAATGTATTGATATTTTAAAATTACATCTAGCAACTTTTGATCAGTCGTTCATTTGATGTCACATACATTGGGATTTTAATTTTTTTCTAAATAAAACATTTGGTCATTTAAATTTTGTTATTTCGTTTATTGTTCTTTTGAAATTTGCTCGAGAAATTTTTGATTTTCTAATATGCAACCCTTTTATTTACGCACTCAACACGTTATATTTTATATATGTTTATTAGAATAAAGATACCTTTATCTAGGTATAAATTAATTGATTAGAGTGGCAGGTAAGTAAGTGTAAGAGTAATGAATGATATTGATTACAAGTAAGCACATTTGAATATTTCTTAGGAGTATCTATGGAATTACTTAGAAAAGTATTTTTATAATGTCACAATAGTTTAATAAGCGCCACAGTTTATAAAATGTGTAAGGTTAATTCTAAATTTATAATACGTGAGTTAAGATGAAAATGACTAACTGTAGTTTTCGGTAAAACGCAATTTAAGCCGGTGGAAAGATATTACGTCAGTAAAATGCTGTATTGATGTTTCGGAATTTACGCATACAGGGTGTCCAGTAAATAGCACGACATACTGCAGGAGGTGATAGTTTGGGTCAATACCTATCAAAACAACACAATATATGTAGGTATTGACCCAAGCTATCACCCCCTGCAGTATGTCGTGCTATTTACTGGACATCCTGTATAAGCTGTCGGAAAATTAGTAGGTATATAAAGCAGTAAATTTCATATTTTGAGTATGCTCATATTTTTTTTTTCGGAGCTTTTATTACTACCCTTTTTATATTACACTATGTAATAAGGTTATTAAAAAATATGCTCTAATTTAACATATTTTTTTTCAAATCTTAACACTATGTAGGTACTCGTTTAAACGTGATCTTCAGTTTAAAATAATTAAAAGTCGTTTATCGTCGTCTTACTTGTTTGCGATGATGTCCAGGTTTGCGAACATTACGATAGCTGTCTACGGAGCCCTGTCAGAGATAGTGGATCACGGCTTTGGATTCAGCTTCAAAGAGATGGGCCTGTTCGTCGATGCTGCTTACTGCTCCACTCTGCTCTTTATATTCGTCGACTGCTCGCATAAATCTACCCTGACGGTAATGTAAAGTCAGGGAAATTAGTTGTTTAGCAAATTGACTACCAACTCAAATTGTTACGTATATTCAAATCACAACTGTAATTCTGTGACAGTTGTATACCTTGCTGGCTATACCTCGGCAAAATAGACGTAGGGTGGTAGTCTGTTTAAAAAATATTTTCCTTGACTGTACAACTACTTTATTTTTTTTTTTAAGAGCATTTGCAAATAAGTGAATTAGGTACTTAGATTTTTTTTTTTTTTCTAATGGTTCAACGCAATTATTGTCTACAGTTCGTACAAATAACGATTAGTTTTTGATGCAGAATATTTTGAACATTTGTAGTCATTGGGTTCATTGTTACAAGATATAAAACTGTTTATTATTACAGGTGGCTGCGGGTGTCCAAGATACACTATTATCCATCGACATCCTGGCAGTTGACAGACCGACACAGAAAGAGGTACCTACCTATATTTTAGTAGGTTTTCACAAAAAAAAAAAAAATACTAAGTGAAAGTAATAACAAAAGAAGGTGCACATTTTTAAAACTTTTATTTTAAGTTGGTACACCCTTAGCGCGTTTGATCTCCAAAGTTCGTAGACCTACGCCTACGCAGTCGCATACCTACTGCTACGCTACGCAGTAGCCTATACGCTACGCGGTGTTACGGCGTAGCTCACACTGTGCTATCGCCATTAGGAAAGGTTTCGTTCCAAGATATTCTCTAATTCAGTCTAGATAACTGGATAAACTATTAACTGATATTTTATTATCTTTTTGTATGCATATGTTTCTGTGGCGAATACATTTATTTTTCATTCTTTCCATTTGTTCCCCTGTTGTTGTGTTTCCCTGGTTATAAATACAGCCTTTGTGCTTTGTTTTCTTCTTGTCCTAAGTATAATAATTATCTATACGAGTATATACAAATGAATCCCTATTTCCCTTGGTCACGGCAAAACGTGAGAACGGTTTGACCGATATGAATATTTTTTTTTTGTTTTCTTCTCTTTACTAGGGTTTAAAAGAAAAAAATAAATAGTAAAAAAAAAGAAATTGAAATTTTGACATGACAACGTCTGGCAGGTTTGCTAGTGTTTTATAAAAGGGCAACAAATGCAAAACTCTATCACCGCACTTAATTAATTAAAACTTAAGAGTCGTTAGTAAAATTAAACTACCTAGTAATTCGCCAAAATATTGAACAACACAATGATAAAAAAAATATAAAAGTTTTTCTACATTCTTGAACAGGTACGTACAAGTAATCCCCAAACTTTTTGGCCGGGCTGAAGTCCGCCATCTTGTGCTATCTGCGCATGGTATTTTCCCAACAGATACCTTAATTTTGAATTCTGCGCATCAGCTCGCGCCTACGTTCACCTGGCCAAAAAGTTTGGAGAGTACTGTACCTTTTTATTATGTTTGCAGATTGATCACTTTATCCAAGCCATCGAGATGAACCCAGCCGTTGTGAGCTTGAAGGGATACGCGCATGTCAATAGAGAGCTACTCACTTCGGTAAGTTTTAGTTTAGTACACACGGCTACACATCAAGCTATACATTTTCAGTTTACACTGACCCTCATTGTGAGGAAATCCTATACAATGCGAGATCAGTATATACTGGAAATGTACCTATAGCTTGATCTGTAGCCGTACGTACAATCCTTTCACAGTTATTAAACTTACGAGTACTTCTGATTTTGCATCACTTTCAAAATCATAGTGATCATTATTCTCGTTGCAATATTAATAGTACCTACCTATATTAATAATACACACCTCAAAAGTGTCTAGGGATCAACACGTTTTTTCTATTTATTATAAATCTGTTTTTTTTTTTTTGTATCTCGGGATACATTTCGTCATTTGAAAAGAGAACCGAACTGATTTTGATCAGAGGCAATCTGAATGCACAGATTTATTAATTATGGTGAAACGACTGTATCAGATGTTGTCATTCCTTTGCGGACTCAATTTACTGCTTCATTTCTGTTTATGCATGATAATGCACGTCCACACACTGTCGTCAGAGTCGTTGCAAACACACTTGCCGCAGCTAATATCAACCTCCTACCAGGGCCTGCTCAATTGCCAGACTTGAATCTAGTGTTGCCCAAATGCAAGAACAAGACGAGACTTAGCCAGTCTTGGTCTTGGTCTTGCGCCAATACACCTGGTCTTGGTCTTGGTCTTGGTCTTGCGCTCCCAGTCTTGGTCTTGGTCTTGGTCTTGCAGCAAGAGTCTTGCAAGTCTTGCAATTACCTATTAGTCTATTACTATTTATTAAAGTTTAATTTAAATCTTAGAAAAACGTATTAGAATTGGAACATTGTGAGCTTGAATTAACATAGCCATAGTAAAGATCAAGCAGATTAATAAATAACTGAAGATTTGATAAGAAATTCGAAAGAATTTTTTTACACGTTTCAAGTATATTTAAAAGTGGCTACAATATTTATTAAACGGGTGATATTTGAACACTTTTTTGCTATTTTTTCTTGTAAAAACTTAAGAAATATAATGACTAAATGTACAATAATAGTACCTAAGTAATTAGTTTAAAACCATATAAGTAATCAATATTATAATATATACTTACTAGAATGAATTAATATGACATCTACTACCTATCCTTACCATTTTATCCTAATCATAATACTACTTGCGTGATCAGTATAATGTATTCATTTTCATTCTAAGCACTCTGAAACTTATTTATTCTTTAAAACACCTGTAGGTACTCTACTAGGAAATTATTTTGCATGAGTATACCTACGCCCTATGGCGGCAATCAAATAGTGTCAAATGTTATGATTTCGGCGTGGCGGCAACGATTGTTTTAGATTTCAAAAGAAGCCGCCGGCGCGTGTATCATAACCATGTACTTCCGAAAAGCGGCAAATTTCTTTGAGAAGTAAGTACAAAACCTTTGATGCCGCATTATCAAAGTGCCGAAGGTTAAAACATAACTATGCATGCACTCAGTTTGATTTTAATAGATATTTTTTTATTCGCTATGTTTATGGTATTAGTCGTAATGCGCATAGGTCCAGTTTTTCATATTCTTTGATACAGTTTTTTGCGTCTCATAGAATTCCTAAGCGTACCTACCTATACACCGAACTGTTACACCCAACTACTCAGTGAAATAGCGCTAAGTCCTAGCTGCAAGACGCAAGAGTCTTGCAGGCTATGTCTTGTTCTTGCTCAAGTCTTGCACGGTCAGTCTTGGTCTTGGTCCTGCTAAAAATACGCGGTCTTGTTCTTGGTCTTGGTCTTGCAAAAACGCAAGAACAAGACCAAGACTGCAAGACCAAGACTGAATTTGGGCAACACTACTTGAATCCCATTGAGCACGCTTAAGCTACAAAGAAGAGCTCTGCCAAGTATGGATGCCGTACACACATCAGAAAATCTTTTTCGCCTGTTACTTACAACGGACGTGGGCGGCCATTCCGCAACGTAATTTGGATGAACTCATATTGAGTATGGCCGAATCGCTGCGATTGTGTTATACGCGTTAGTTGCGGAAATACGAATTGTTCATTTTACGCAATAAAAACCTTTAAAAACTTTTCTTTATAACTTTTTATCACATTTTAATGTCAGGATTAGTTAGGGTGAAAAATCCACCATAACCAAAAATCGTGATAAGTCTTTATTAATGCAAAAGCAGAGAGTACTTCGTCGATCTACTACACATAGGATCACCTATTATAGCTTGAGTCGAGAGTTAGGATTTTTGCAATTTTTTTGCACAGATTTAATGGTTTTTGAAAAAGTAAGTAATATACTTATAGTAAGCGTTGACCTCGCCAGCCGTACGGCGGCGGCAGTAGACAATACAAAACTTTTAACAATTACCTTCTTATATTGGTAATGTTAACTCCTGGACAACAAAAATGTATTAACCGAGTAATTTTTAGGGTTCCGTAGTCAACAAGGAACCCTTACAGTTTCGCTATGTACGTCGGTCTGTTCGTACGCACCTTAGCTCAGAGACTCTTAGTACTTGAAAGCTACACTTCTGGACACATCTTTTGGCCCACCTTGTATTTTCAGTTTCGTTTGGTCCTAGCTAAAATTTTATATTAGGTCGAGCAAAATGTTTTTATGCAGTTTTGAACCTGGCACATTCACAATTTCATTCAATAGTCTTTTTTTGAATTTCGAACACAGAATTTAAAGAAACAAAAGACAATTTGGAGCCTGTTTGTTGATATCAAACAATCGAATACTAAGAAAACTTGGTTTTATTGGTTTACTTGGATTTAATTCTTGAAAAAGTGATTGATATCTTTGGTTTTGCAACAAACATTACTTATTCTTAACATTAAGGTGAGGTTCTATCAATAATCTATGGATACTTCACCTGAAGTCGCCGCCCAAGCTGTGGCACTTATTCAGGCCGGACACAGCCAAAGAAACGTGAGTGCTCAACTTAATTTAAGTCGATCTGCGGTCCGAAATGTTTATCGGAGGTACCTAGAGACTGGCGGCTTTGTTCGTCGCCAAGGAAGGCCACGATCTCGGGTCACAACTGAAAGGCAGGATCGATTCATCGTGACGACCAGCTTGAGAAATCGTCACCTTACCTCCATTGAGATACAAAACCAACTTCGCGACTTCCACGGAGTATCTGTGAGCGCTCGAACTGTTCGGAGAAGGTTAAAAGAACGCGATATGGTACCACACAAGCCAGCTAATGGCCCCAAACTAACGCGAGCCCACCGAACAGCGCGCCTTCATTTCGCACGCAGTCATTTAAATTGGACACAGCAAGATTGGAGCCGTGTACTCTTTTCTGATGAGTCTAAAATTGTGTTACATGGCAATGATGGAAGGAAGAAGGTCTACCGACGTAAGGGAGAGCGTTTCGCACAATGCTGCTTTGAAGAGAGGGTTGCTTATGGCGGTGGCTCATGGACTGTCTGGGGCGGTATATCCGCGAGCGGCAAAACTCAACTTCAGGTTGTTACAGGACCACGGCTGCCAACATTAAATGCTGAAAGGTACATTCGTGAGTGCTTAGAACCTCACGTGATACCATACGCGGACTATGTGGGCCCAAATTTCCTTTTTATGCATGATAATGCAAGAGCCCATGCGGCCGGCATCGTCAGGGAATATCTTCGGGATGTGAACATCACAGTTATGGACTGGCCAGCCAGAAGCCCAGACATGAACCCCATTGAGCACATGTGGGACGAGCTAAAAAGACGTGTTAGGGCTCGTCAGCCAGTTGCCCAGACCATGCAGGAGTTGAAAACTGCCATAGAAGAGGAATGGGAGATGATCCCTCAAAATTTCATAGAGCGGTTGATAAACTCTATGCCTAATCGTATGAGAGCTGTGGTAGATGCCCATGGAGGCAACACGCGTTATTAAATTAAACCTTTATTTGATAAAACATGTTTTTTATTCAAAAATCAATTGCCTTTAACAAGGCGCATATCCGACTTGTTAGGCGTAGCTCCATGTCGTATGGTATTCTGAATTCAAATTTAAAACAATACGATCGAAAAAGATGGTAAAATGTATCAGGTTTAAAACTGCATCAACAGTTTTTGTTCAATCTAGCAATCATATTTCGGTAGGGGCCATCGAAACCTAAACTCTAAGGTGGGCCAATAGATGTGTCCAGAAGTGTATAATTTGGCATGGATATATACTTATTCATCACGCCGACGCGACAGTGGTAAAATAAAATCAACAAAAAAAATTTTTTTTAGGGTACCTTCTGTAGGTACACGTAAAGTGGGGAGGTTTTTTTTTTCTCGTTTATCCCATGGTGTGGGGTGTTGTTGGACGGGTCTTTCAAAAATATTGCGTGTTTGTAAAAACAATTTTTCGATTTAGGGATCCATTTCTGAAATATTAAGCTTTAAAGTGCTAATTTTTGTTAGAGTCAAGCACAGGAATTTCTGTAGAGTCAAGTGTGCCCCCCTGCCAGCTAAACGGTTAGTTTTGGATGGGTAAAAAAAATCACGGTAGTAGTATATATAACGAAGTTAAAAGGAAACTATCACAGCTATGTAGGCTTTTCAAGTTTACGAGTAATTGTCAAATATTCATGAAACAACAAAAAACCCTCTTCTTAGTCCGTATTATTGTGCATCTACGGAACCCTATTAATGCGCGTGGCCCGACACGCACTTAGCCGCTTTTTAGTATTTATTTCTGGACAAGTGATTTGTAATCTTTAGAAATCAATAAATTCAAACCGTAAAGATTACATACACAGTTATGAGCCTGAACTTTTGTCTACAAATGGTTGTTTAATTTTTTTTTTTCAATATATTTGCATATTATTATTATTACATTTATTATTTGCATATTATTTTATTGTTTGCGTGCCAACATTAAATAATAATAGTGAAAATCTAAATAAGTATTTATGTATGTATAACACCACATTCAACGCAAATAAATGTTTATAATTGGATATTTTCAAAGAAATTATAATAGCTGAAATTATTGTGAACAATTGATTATTTTTTTTCTGTAAAGCAAACTCGTATTTTTTTAATCCCGATGCTAAATATACGTTTTTGTTTACAGGCTATCAGCATGATTGCCATCTACTTGATAGTTCTACTGCAGTTCAAGATCTCGCTGCCGAAAGATCCCCAAATAGTTGCAACATAATATGGAGTTTACATAATTACCGCGAATACAAACTACAACCATAGAGTGCAAACGACAATCACTAGAGTCCAGAGTATCCATAAGTTCAAAATACCATACATCACATAACTACTTAACACGATCTTAATAATACACGCATAGTTATAATTATTATAAAGCACCAAAAATAAAATATTGATTGCCATTTAATTTTAATGTTTTTTATTTTTATTTGGCACAACACCAACCACCTAACCCTGTAGGATATACGTCAAAAATGGCGCTAACTATCGTCAAATCAAAAAAAGCGTTACTTCACAGACAATCGGTTTTTATTGCAGTGGAATAACAAACGGTTGGTGCACGTAAGATACGTATACTTACGTCAAATAATGACGACGTAAGATGTTTAAATAAAAAACCGATTGTGAAACAACGCTTTTTTTTGGTTTGACGATAGTTAGAGCCATTTTTGACGTATACGCGTGCGTTAAGTGGACGTTAAGCAACGCCCCCTAAGTCCCTGCCTATTCCTAAACGTCGGTTTAGGAATAGGCAGGGACTTAGGGCGCAATATAGGGGGAAATATATTTGCCCATATACGGTCATTTGTCGAAATGACCGTATATGGGCAAATATATTTCAGATAGTCACTCTGACAGAGCGTTGATGTGTTCGTAATTACGATTACGAGAGATCCCACTATTTTAAACGCACGATGATTTCTGCCAAATATTTGAAAAAAACAATAAGAATAAATAAAAGTAATAAGTGCTTTAATTTTGTGCAATGGTGTGTTATTATTCTGTAATTTCAGTACCTAATAATTAGTCCCTTGCCCTTGTGATGGTTCTGAAAATGTTTTTCTTGCATTTAATTCATGTTTTCCCTCTCTCTATCTCGCAGACTCGCAAGAAATAAATAATGAAAACCTAATTTAATTTCTTTTCATGCTACCTTTTCCTGCTTTCATTAGGTAAGTAGGTAGGCAATTTTAATAAAGCGCCTACCTCAATTATAATATACGTAGACTTAAAAATAAGACAAAAACTCTGTAAGTAATTTAATAAATAAACTAGCGTGAATGTAATATTGTACTAAAATGTACTCAAAACGTGGCGTTTACTGCTTACCTACAGTAGAGTATATCAAATGCAACTTTACATTTAATTTTATTGTCTCTAAAACCGCTTGCCGGGGTTGGTCAGTGGATGGGTGACCATTCTTTACATACCGAGACTCCTCCGTGCCTCGGAAAGCACGTTAAGCCGTTGGTCCCGGCTGTCGTCATTCATGTATCTTTGACAGTCGTTACCACAGAACAGATAGAGAGACCTCTTAATCTTTTCTGTAGTTGTTACGGGTCGTCAGAAGCCCGAAAGTCTGACAACCAGTCTTACCAAGGAGTATCGTATTACCCAGTTACTGGGTTGTGGAGGTCAGATAGGCAGTCGCTCCATGTAAAATACTGGTATTCAGCTGCATCCGGTTACACTGGAAGCCGACCCCAACATAGTTGGGAAAAGGCTAGGCAGATTGTCTCTAAAATTTGATGTGAGAGAATTATTGAAAATTATCTACTATAAAAGTTAGTCAAACCCGCCTTCTGGTTGTGGTATCATTATTTGTACATGATTCCTGTTTACACAAATGCAACAGAGATTTATTTATTTTAGATATAAATAAATCTCTGTTGCATTTGCGTGGGTAACTTTAGTTTTGTTATTTGGGTTGGGATAAAAGTACCTTTCCTATGTGATAACCCGGGTCATATATTATATTTGTATCAGTCAATCTGCGTGCCAAACGTTCTATTGAGCATGATTGAACATCGAAACTCACAAACATCCAAACTTTGAATAACATTTTATACTAATAAAAAAAAAGCGGCCAAGTGCGTGTCGGACCACGCATGATGAAGGGTTCCGTTATTCCGTAGTTGAAAAGAATTTATCCCAAAAACAAACTACATGTGCTGTGAGACCTTGCTTCTTGTCAAATTTCATGTTTCTAGGTGAACGGGAAGTATCAAGCCCTATAGGTCTTGATTTACTTGCTAGTATCAAAATATGTCACTTAAATGGCCGTATCTGTTTATTACGTTGACTTAGAAAGTTGATTTTTTAGAGCTCTAAGGGACCATAGACCTACGTATTTGCGGTATTTGATATTAATTTCAACTTGATACCTCCACGCGTTCCTGAGAAAAAGGGTCTTGACAGGCTGACAATCTTGAAAATATTTTTTTATGTGATAGAATTACAAATTAACAGTTTTCGAACTATTTCCTTTAATTGTGCTGTGAGACCTTGCTACTTGCCAAATTTCATTATTCTAGGTCAACGGGAAGTACCCTGTAGGTTTTGATTTATTTGCGACAGTTGCGAATATCAAAACGTGTCGCAAAATGGCCGTATTTTTTTATTGCGTTGACTTAGATGCTTGTTTGTTTTAGAACTCTGAAGGGATTACATTTAGGGAGAGGAACGAAAGCGAGAGAAATCGGTGAAGGATACAAGTTTTTCTACTGTGGAAGTGACGGGAAAAGAAATGAAGTGGGAATAGTGTTAGACAGTAATTTGAAAGAAGGCGTGATGGAGGTAAAAAGAATTAATGATAGATTAATTGTTGTAAAAGATATGTTAGAACATGTAATGCTGAATATAATTAGAGTGTATGCACCGCAGGTAGGATGTAATGAAAGGGTGAAAGAAAAGTTTTGGGAGGACTTTGACACAGTTTTGATGAACATTCCGGTGCATGAAGAATTGATAGTTGGAGGTGATTTTAATGGGCATGTGGGAAGAATGAGAGGGGTTTATGAAAAAGAGTGCATGGAGGATGGGGATTTGGTAGCCTAAATAACGAGGGAGAGACATTGCTGCAATCCGCTACCGCATTTTACCTGGCAGTAGCTAATACTTGGTTCCAGAAGAACGATGGACACCTAATTATGTATAAAAGTGGCAATCACAAGACCCAAATTGATTACTTTCTAGTACGACGCAAGAATTTAAAACACATCAAAGACTGCAAAGTGCTACCAGGAGAAGACCTAGTGGCACAGCACAGACTCCTAGTTATGGAAATGGTCGTAGAAATAAAGCCCAATAAAAACAAAGAGCGACATCCACCTAAAAATAAAATGGCATATGCTGGAGAAGAATGATTGTGCGAAGAAATTAAAAGATCGAGTGGTGGATAAAATGATAGATATGGGGGACATGAATGATCGAAATGTAAATGAATGTTGGAATGAAATGGCGGGGTATATTAGGAGTACAGCGAAAGATATTTTGGGAGAGACGAAAGGAATGGGTACTATAGATAGGGATACATGGTTGTGGTCGACAGAAATACAGAATGTGTTACAGGATAAGAAGAGAAAGTTCAAGGAATGGCAGAGTGAAGAAAATGAGAACGTTAGTTTGAAAGCAGAAAAAAAGAGATGCTCTAAAGAAAAAAGTCAAGAAAGCTGTAGCTATAGCGAGAGCAAAGGCCCAGGACAAGCTTTATGACACACTGGATAATCCAGCAGGCCAAAAATATCTATACCGGCTTGCTACAGAGCTCTAGAGCTAGAGAGAGGAAGACGAGGGATGTCTGTCAAATAAAGTGTATAAGGGATGAAACTGGAACAGTTCTTTCGGATGATGAGAAAATTAAGGATAGGTGGAAGGGCTATTTTGAAAGACTGATGAATGAAGAGAATGACTGGAGTGGTGTGCTTGAGAATAAACCAGTAAATGAGGGGTTAGTGAGAATTATTAGTATGGATGACGTGAGAATAGCAGTTAATGGGATGAAGAATGGTAAAGCAATAGGTCCGGATGGAATACCAGTCGAAGTATGGAACGGGTAGATGGATGACGTGGTTAGCTTTATTCTTCAATAAGTTGTTGCTGGAAGAAGCCATACCTGACGAATGGTGCAACAGTTCGCTGGTGCCCATCTTTAAAAACAAAGGTGATGTGCTGGAGTGCAACAACTATAGAGGAATAAAGCTAATGTCACATAGTATGAAGGCTTGGGAGAAAATTATTGAAAGGCGACTAAGAGAAGAGACTGAAATTTCGCAAAACCAATTCGGTATTATGCCTGGTCGAGGAACAGCAGATGCCATCTTTGCTATCCGCTAGCTGTGCGAGAAATACAGAGGTGCGCATAAAAACTTGCACATGGTATTTGTTGACCTCGAAAAGGCATACGACCGAGTGCCTCGTGAAGTTTTGTGGTGGGCACTTAAGGAAAAATGTGTACCAGGGAAGTATGTGCAGTTGATTCACGCGATGTACAGTCGATGCAGTACCCAAGTACGGTCTACAGTAGGAAGAGGCTCCCTGGTGTATGCTGTTCTCCGATGACATTGTGCTGGTAGCCGAGAGTGGCTTAGAGGTCCAGAGCAGATTAGAGGTGTGGTGGAAAAGACTGGAGACCGTTGGCCTGAGAGTAAGTTGGACCAAAACAGAGTACTTGTTTTGTGATTTTGGCGGTCTCTCCGGTCCTGTGCCCGTATCTCTTACCGGAACGCCCTTACCGATCTGCTCCGACTTTCGGTACCTCGGGTCGCTTGTCCAAGGGGATGGCAAAGTAGACCGAGACATAACGCACCGGATCAACTCAGGATGGATGAAATGGCGACAGGTTACAGGAACAACGTGCGACCCACGGATGCCCCTCAAGATGAAGGGGAAAATTTACAAGTCCGTGATAAGGCCTGTCGTACTTTATGGATCGGAATGTTGGGCAGTGAAGAAGATGGATAAAAAAAATTGCATGCAGCGGAGATGAGAATGTTGAGATGGATGTGTGGAGTGACGAGAATGGATAAAGTGAGAAATGAGTATATAAAGAGGAAGTTTGAAAGTGGCGCCAGTGACAGAAAAGCTGAAAGGAAATCGTTTGTCTTGGTATGGGCATGTAATTAGGAGAGACGAAACGCATGTGACTAAAAGAGTGATGAATATACATGTTGATGACGGAGAGGCAGAGGAAGGCCAAAGAAAAGATGGATGGATTGTGTGAGGAATGATATGAAAGAGAAGGGAGTAAATGATAGTGTGACGGTTGACAGGAGAAAATGGAAGAAGATAACGTGTTGCGCCGACCCCAAGTAATATGGGATAAGGGCAGGAAGATGATGAGAAACTTCAATATCATTTTTGAAGACCTATCCATACAATCATGGATACATCAATACCCCACACGTATGGGTTTGTTGGAATAAATTTTTGAGTTTCAGTTCTAAATATGGGGATCCCACAAAATTTATTGTTTTTTTTTTTATTTTTGTGTTACCAAGTTTCACCAGTTTTTTTTTCTGCTGTTTTTGCATCATGGCAATCTGTTTCTAGAACAATAAGTCACTTCCTTGGCTGACAAATTTCTGTTCTTTAAATGTACTCCACGAGAGTCACTAACAAAATTTCTTTAAGTTGGAAAATTTCTTTCCAGCAAAGACTCCTTTCGTCTCATTGTGGGAATCTTTAGGTCAGATTAGGGATGTCATGTCTCTTTAGCCGGGTATGTTGGAGTCCACCTTTTCCACTCAGAGTCTGGGCAAGTTTATTCACGTGGGCGATTAGCTTCTCCTGGTACTTCAGGCTGCTTTAGTTTCACCAGTATAGTTCTTATAGTTTCGGAAAAAAGTGGCTGTGACATACGGACGGACAGACAGACAGACATGACGAAGCCATAAGGGTTCCTTTTTTTGCCATTTGGCTACGCAACCCTAAAAAACACGGCCATTTATGCGGCATATTTTGATACTCGCAAGTAAATCAAAACCTATAGGGTACTTTTGACCTAGAATATGAAATTTGGCAAAAGGAAAAAGTCCGAAAATCGTTAATTTGTAATTTTTTCACATAAAAAAATATTTCCAAGTCTGTCACTCTGTCAAGACCCTTTTTCTCAGTAACGCATTACGTAGGTCTATATGGTCCCTTAGAGTTCTAAAAAAATCAAGCTTCTAAGTCAACGCTATAAAAAGTTACGCCCATAAGCGACACATTTTGATACTCGTAAGTAAATCAAAACCTATAGGGTACTTCCCGTTGACCTAGAATCATGAAATTTGGCAAGAAGCAAGGTCTTACAGCACAAGTAAAGGAAAAAGTCCGAAAATTCTAATTTGCAATTTTATCACTTATAAAAATATTTTTTTGGGATTACAATGTTAACTTTGTTTTTGGGATAAATTATTTTTAACTACGGAACCCTTCATTGTGCGTGGTCTGACTACGCAGTTGGCCGGTCTTTTATATTATATTTTTGCCATATTATTATAGGTATATCCTAGGGATAGAAACCCCTTCTCGGGTATAGGCCTTCTCCAGCTTATTCCAGTTTTCTCTGTCTGGGGCTTTCTTTGTCCATTGTGTTCCTGCTACTGGTATTATATATCCAGCGCTTCCTAGGCCAACCGTGCCATCTCTTACCTCTGGGTCCTGTCAACCGGGTCACCTATATAGTCCATCGCAAACGGTATAACGGGCCAGGTGTACGGCCCGTTTCCACTTGAGTTTAAGGGCATAATGCAGAGCATCAGTTAGCTTCGTTTTCTGTCTTATCTATTCACTTCTGATTTTCTGTATATTTCTTATTGCCAGTATGCTCCGTTACAATTTCCATAGCTTTCTGGCCAGAAACATCACATATCACAACTGAAATGAGATATTGACTACGCCTTACACGCCTAAGGTTTAGTCAGTTTTAAATAATCTTCATAATGTAGGTAACTTAAGGGTGCGTTTCTACTGACGCGGAGCTGGGCGAAGTGGAGAGCAGCGGACCGTGAATTAACCAATCACAGACGATTACACTGTTTCCACTGACGCGGAGTGGAGATTTCGAGCACTGTGATTGGTCAATCACGGTCAGCCCCTCTCCACTCCTCCCAGCTCCGCGTCAGTGGAAACGCACCCTAATATTTCCGTGTTGTCGAGAAGCTTGACATACCTACAAGTGGTAATGAAGTGTTTTCTGATGTAGGTACTAGGGACCATGAACTGCACCTTTCCCTGAAGGTTAGCGTTGACGGTCAGTCCCAGGAGACATACCTACTTGGCTGTGTTTACATTATGGTTATTTCCTGTTATTACCTCGTTATTATTTATTAACTGGAAAGTACTGCAGCTTCTTGTTAGTGAAATCATTATGGACTGACTTTGGCTTCATTTAACTTGAACTGCCATTTTTGGTCCAACTGAAGACTATGTTGGTAACTCGAACTATTTCCACAGGCTCTTGGCGGCAACGTAGCGAGAGAAAAACGGGACCTCCGGCTCTCCGAATATGTGCCCTATCTGACCGTTAGACGACTCTACAATGCAAGGTTGGTAATGACATACCTAAAAATAATCATTTATAACCACACACAACATATTGGTTTTCGCCGTATATCAGTTATTTATAACACTACAATCATCTTATTATAGCAATGTAGTTACATGAGATAGGTATTTCATATAAAAACATTTCTACAAAAAAAAAAAAAACTTGCTTCCAAAAAAAACTACAAAGTGAAAAATAACTTTAATTTCGGAAGTTGATGTTTTTGGATCTATGTTACAGTATTTTGCCACTGACTTCCGAAATTAAAGTTATTTTTCAGTTTGTAGTTTTTTTTGGAAATCGGTTGTTTTTTTTTTTTTTTTTGCAAAAAAGTTTTTTATTTTTCAATTTTAGTGGGTCAGTTTGTAAATTATCTAAGTTACAATAGCCTAATGTCAACTGCTAATCACTTTTTACAAAATATTGCTTTTCAGATGCAGGGCCGTCAATTGTTGAGGAGTTCTCCTAGTAAGAACAAGAAGAACAATGCATATGGTGACGAGCATAAATTCCTAATCGAATCGCAACTCGTGAAATACTTATTAAAGTTCCGATGGCCATATGTGGTCTTCTTCATCAGTTCTTCTTCACCAAGTGCTGCTTTCCGAGAGCAAATCCACGAGTTACTATAGAAAATACCCAAATCTCTATAGGTGTGCCTATAAAATTTGAGGGTTTTCCTCGATTTCCATGGGATCCCCCATCAGATTCTGACTTGGTGACAATGGAACCACCTCGAGAGCATACCCTTTCAAATAAAAAAGAATTTTTAAAATCGGTCCACAATTGACAGAGAAATCGGTGTACATAAATTAAAAAAAAAAGAAAATATTATATAAGCGACGAATTGAATACCTCCTCCTTTATTTGAAGCCGGTTAACAAAAAATCTGATTTAATACACAATGATGTGTTTATCATCTTAGAAGTATCAGTAGAAATATTCTTGCGAAAGCATCCATTACCCAACCGTGTTGATTCCACCGCGAATAATAAAGTAATTATACACTGCGGAACGGAATCGTAACATAAAGTTTTCTATGAATTCAGCTTACCTACGTGATTCAAGTTGACAATCTAACCGATGCGTATGTTCCTCAGGTCTGTAATCAAACGGCAGGGCGGAAAGGATGAGATTGATGCAGCAAATTTACCCATCGGATCGCGAAGATACCACTGGCGGCAGGGTCAGGGTGGAATGGATGAGATTGACGCAACAAATTTACCCATCGGATCGCGAAGTCACCAATGGCAGCAGGGTGGCAAGAAGAAAGCCATCCCCCGTCGTCTATTATAATACAGCACAGCCTATAATAACAACCGTCTTAATATCGCCAATGTGTCATTTTGACCTATCGATTAATTTTTATATTAGAAAATATAGAAGAGCAAGTAAACTCATTTTTAAGGTTTGTTCACTGGCTCAGTGCGTTTATTCTTTGTACGTCATCCGCGGCATTCAAGATTTGTACCCTAGTCTTACTAAGTAGTTACACATCAGCTTGAATATTATTTTATCTCCACTTTTTCTATTATAGGGTAACGAGACCAAACTCTTTGAGACCGTAATAGTATTTTAAAGATTATTTCAAAGTCAACTTGTTTTATCAAGAACTAGCTTTTGCACGTGGCTTCACCCGCGTGGATGTCGGAAATTATCCCACGGGAACGTAACCTGGATAAAAAGTATCCTATGTCTTAGGACATAGGATACCTTTCAGGTCCCAGGTCCACCAGGTCCAGGACCAGGTATCCAGGTCATGGTCTACCCATGTGCCAAACAGCCAAATCCGTTCAGCCGTTTTAGCGTGAAAGCGTAACAAACGAACAAACTCACTTTCGCATTTGTAATATTAGTTTGGATATCAATATGGAAGAATATTTTTCCGGCGCGACTTACGAGTTCCGGTGGCATGGAAATTATCTCCATGGTCGAAATATCAGTCGAGAAACCGCTTATCTCGATCGAAAACGAAAAATTGCTATTCTAACGATCTCCATTCATAAATTTTTCGTTCGCAAACCAGCGAGATATTACGGCTGGTCGTAAGGTATGGAGATATGAAGTCCCTGTTGGAACAACAGTCAAAATTGACATTATCAAACAAATTAACGTAAAATTTACATAACGACGATTTGTTAAACTATTATTATGGATGAATTCTTGGCTAATTTTATCCCAGAGCTTGTGGATGAAGCTGAAGCTGCTCTTGCTGCACCTCGAACTCGAGCTCCATGGCGATAGCGAGTCGAACCGTTTGAGATGAGTGCTGCAGAATTCAAAAAGAATTTTCGCCTCTCAAAGGAATCTCAGCTTTTCCGAGCGCGGTTCCATATTCACAAATGCCAAAGTTTGGGGAACCTTTTTGTAAAATCTCCGGAACTTTTTATAAGCTAATTACCACGACAGTGAGTGACAGCCAGTCACGCAAGAATCACTCCTACCAACTTATCTGTGAAATGGCGAAAATTGGAACTATGGCCGTCATGTTGAAATGTCTTCGATTGTTCCGACGCATGTCATTCGATTGTGTCGACGCATCGACGGTGCCGTCCTTTTTCAGTTCACAGATAAGTTGGTAGGACTGTACGTGCGACAGGCGACAGCGCTGTTATAAATGTCGTACTTGTATGAACTTGGTTTGAACAACAACAACACAAAGTATACGTTAGAAAAAGAACACAAACACATATCATGCGAAATGCGTTTCGGATCACGCTACTTTGCAATTACCTACTATTTTCAGTAATTATAAAAAAAACACAGTTATAGAAACACAATATACTAAAATAATCTTTTATAATGTGTTTGCTTTAATTTGATAAATTAAACATACGTCATTATTACTGAAAAAAGAAAAACGAGGCGTAATCGATTATAAACAAAGTGAATCGATAAAAAATGGAACGTCTCTTAGAAGAGATTGTTTTCTCCGTTGTAAATCTTTCTCCATGGTCTACCAGAATACGGTTTTTTGATAGTATCGAGATTTGAACCGGACATTGATGCGGAAATTTGAAACAGAGATTATCTCCATGGTCGTGATATCTAGCTGGAGCCCGGAATCTGAGGTCAAACCCAGGCAGGCGTGCACTGAATGCAATTTATTTCATCACCACTGCGCTCAAACTCTCTCACTTACATTATCTGCCCTAGTCTGTTCCCAACTGTGTTGGGGTCGGCTTCCAGTCAAACCAGATGCAGCTAAATACCAGTATTTTACACCTCCACAACCCAGTTACTGGGAAGACTGGTTGTCAGACTTCCGGGCTTCTGACGACTCGTATCGACTGTCAAAGATCCACGAATGACAGCCGAGACTGCTTGCTTTCCGAGGCCGGAACTCGAAACTATCTCACTTACCTACAGAAGTATGTAATTGAAAGCTCATCGCGATTTACTTTCTAGATGTGCGACTGTAGGTGAGTCGGCATAATGCAAGAAAGCCACAGCACGTTACCTATTTTCCACAAGTTACGTAAAACTTATTGAAGAGAAAAGTTAGCGCATTTTTAAAATGTTTATAGAAAGGAACGTGGGGTATGGATACATTATTTACTTATAAATTATATTGATAATAAATAAGAAAATAATCATAGGTTATGTTGGAAACATTTATTTTCGAGAGCAAAATTGAATTTATAAGTCACTTCATTTTTATTAACGCTCACAATAAATACAGAGGGTCTCATTTCTTTATGAGTAGGTACAGAATGATACTTCACAAAATATATTCGTGTATAAAATGAATACACAGTTAAAGTACAAAGCCGATCTGTTTCATCATTATAAATAAAATAGTAAACATGGTCAATATATGATAAATAAAATAGTCAATCAGATTTTTCTAAAATATAAGATTTCATTAAAATGACATTTATAGATGACTTAGATATAGTTATATCTCGATATAAGCAGTCCTGTAGCGTTACCAAAGTTCTGATTCGGGCGCAGAAACTAAAACACATCTATGACAAATATACAAACGAACGTAAACGAAACAAACATAAATCCAATAAATAACCTTAACGTTAACATTGAAATTACGAACAGAACTTGCTACAAAACATTTCATTCAATTCTAATCAGACAGAATGAGTATAATAGAGGAAGATGGAAATATCACATGTTGTCAAAAATAAAACAGGAATACGAGGACTAAAGAAGGTCCTCATAATCTTATTATCTAGGCGAACGGCTTAAAATTAAATTAAAACAATTATTATGACTTGGAATTTCACCACGTCCATTTAGGTGCGTATAGTTCAAAAGCCCACCTGTCGGGCAGACCTTGGTGTGTATCGTTCTTGAATTCACCCTCTGACCAATCGAAAGGTTTTATCAGGTCTTTGTTCAGCAGTTCTAGTTTATCTTCTTCGGCTTTCTCCTGTTCATGTATCACAAGGTCTCTTATTTCAATGCCGTTAACGTCGGGCTTGTTGTTTAGCAGTTCTGTATAAATGGGTGCAACGTTTCCCTTGTTAAGCAATATTTTAGTTGCGTTCGGCTGTATTTCTGTGTACGGAGGACCGGATATCGCGAAAAAATCTAAATTAGACTCGTTCAGGGTACCTGTAAATAAAAATGAAAGGTTTTTAGATACAGCTTCTAAATGTTTAAGTTCTGGATTATTGGTATCATGATAATTTATAAGCATTTTCTCATTAAAGGATATTCAGATGGTTTAACTTCAAGACATTCCGCATTATAGCCTTAAGTACAAACATTGAAGAAGTCAACTTACCGCTTACGACTTTAGTGTCAATAACTCCGTAGGCTTCTTTGTAAAGGCTGGTTATGTCTCCTCGAACTCCAATAACAGACCAATAGCCTCGCTCGCTAAGTACACAGCTGATATCACCAGAACATTCATCAATGTCTTCTTGATTAGTACTGTTTGCTTCCGTTATGTTATTCTGTCTCATTAACGCAATAATGCTGTCCAATGTCGTGGCGTTCGTGTGACCTAACTTGAACAGCATAGCTCGAGGTGACTCCGATTCGGAAAAGATGTTCCCATGTTTCTCTTTCATTTGGTTGACATGTGTAATTTCTGCAATATCCTGAAAATTATGTGAAATTAATGTTTTAGTATTAGTTTTTATGTAAAACTATATCGAATTTTACGTAGATCTTGCTATAATTTTGTGTCCAAATGATTCAATCAATAACTTACTGGGAAAAACGGCAATCCATGTGTGGCCCAATAGCCTTGTTCCAAGAAAGCGTCAGACAAATCCGCAGAGTGAGTCCGCCCTGGAACTTGCTCCACTAGTACAAGCAGACCCTTTGAATGACCATTGTTGTTTCGGTACACCACAATATGCCTGACGTCCCTGAGGGAGAGGCATAATTTTAATTTACTGAAACCACTCCTGTATCGTTTTGATTTCGGTTTAAAACTGGCTTTTACCCATGCTCATAACAAAACATACATACAGGGCTTCCAACGACAAGTTATTTACTAGAATGCCCGCTGTCTTCTTCCCGCATTTATAAAGCCTCATGCAGTTTACCTACAGAATTGCTTAGGGGCAGCTACAGTTCGTTTCGTTCAGCCATTTCTGAGGAAAATGTTTGGTACGGTCAGAAAGTACTTTGCTACTTTTTCATTGATGGAACAGGTTTTTTCCAGGGTTGAAGGTAATATGATTTTCGATTTGATGTGCTACAGCGCTTTGAAGGGTACTAAACGAGACACAACAGAAGTTTTATTATTATTACTCCAATCGCCGTATAGTATCCTTCCAAGCGTTAAGGAAATATGTAAGAAAAATACATGTGGTAGAGTATGAATGTCTTCAAAAACTCACTTGTCTACAGTGCTTTTTGTAACAACCTCATTTTGGGCTGGCTTGACTTCTTCAGTGCGAGGCGCCAGCGCATGCAGGTGGTCGAATTTGTTGAAGTCTACGATGAGCCACTGTTTACTCGCTGTGCCTGAGTTGCTGTTCGCCAGGATATGACCCCAAGTGCTAACATTGGCTGCCAGATGGTTAGCGGCTGATACTCGTGGACCAATAGGCACCTGGAAAGTTTGAATAATTATATTAGTGCTTTAGGGTATTAGTGTATTTTCTTATCGTATTTTGTCTATAAATTATGAATTAAGAATTTGTGCTAATATTACAATGCTTGTAAAAGGCTGCTAAGTCATATAATAAGGGACCAACATAATATACGACCAATATTTGTATCTACGTTAGTCGTCGTATCTTTCGTCCAAGGACAAGACGACGTGGTGGCAAGATAAGCGGACGACATTATTGCCATCGCGGGCAAACCTGGATGAGGCTGGCACCAGAGCGTGGGGGTTGGCACAAGAAAAGAGAAGCCTATGACCAGCAGTGGTTGAAGTCGGGCTGTGGATTTTAGGATGATGACGATTTGTATACTTAGTTTGCAATAAACGTTTTGACTTTGACTTAATTTACTATTCTTGGTGCGTCTTATTTACAAGTCTATCTGCAACGCTGAGGATCAGACTACTTTCACGATCACGTTTTGCCTGAAGATGTTTTGCCGGTCTGTTTTCGGTAGGTAAGGAAATAGCAGAAATATGTTACGTATTTGTACTCTTAGTCATCTACTGTTATTACATATAATATAATAATAAATTCTGACGAATATTTTGTTTAGTTCCTAGTATGTTATCGTGTTACTGGATGCGTAGGTACCAGCTGTTTCTAATAACATTGTTGGCATGCTTTTATTTCAACTCACTTGTTCAGTTATGTTAACTTCTTTCCACAGTTTGTTATTGTAGTTCCGTAGCGTAGTGCCTGTCACTGTCATCCGATGGTTTTCACCCTTCACGATGTAGAATTCGTCCTGACTGGTGATGGAGCCAGGGTACCCTGAGAAGTGGACTGATGTTCCAGGAACTAATTTGGCATCTTTAGCAGTCTCGTGGTAGTTTAGTTTATACTTCTTCATAATGCGAGTCATTGAGGTGTAGCTGAAATAAAATGGGTGGGTAGATATTATGCTAGAGAATTTTGTTTGTGGTGCAAATGTTTAAACCAGGTAAAGTAGAATCTAGATGAATAAAATTATAAGGAGGGGCCTGCGGGCGGCGAAATTGGGGCTGTATCTTCGCTCGAACAGTCAGGTCCTAAGAGGTGGCACGCACTATTCCATGCGCGCCTTAATACGGTCGTGGGATCGGCCGTACTAGGTGATGGGGCCCGCTAGGTATGGCGGGCTGATATCAGTTGGGGGTGCGGCGAATGTACAAGTATCTTCCGGACCACTGACTTATGGAATTAGAAGGAACAGTGGGGTTTTAGTCGGTAGGACTCCGCTGACATAACCCTCCGTTCTCCCCAGAAGGAGGGTCTACATCCATGAGGATTTCCCCATGAAAAATGAAAGATTAGGTAATAAAATGGTATAAAATTGTAAACCCTCTTTGCAGTCGGGTAAAATAAATTAAGAAATGTTGTTAGTCTCACCTTCCAGCGGCGTTTTGCGAAACATAAAGCTTTTTCGTTGGAGTTCCGTCTTTAGTTTTATCATCGACAAGTCTCAAAAATGCACTAGATAGATGAGGAACTGTTTCAAGTGCTTCGTCTTCTAAAGAGATGTTCATTTTGTGCTGGATTTCAATAGCTTCTGATACGGAGTTCAGCCAGTACAAGTCTGATATATCAGCTTCATACTCTTTCAAGCCGCGAGCGATGCCATGCTTCCAACCGGTTAATATTCCGCTTATTTGCGTGTAGTACAGAGATACCTGAAAACAGGAAAACAATATTAATATACTATCTATAAAGTGCCGCTTGTTGGTATATTAGGTTGGGGAAAAAGTCTTTTCGCATTATAGTATGTATGAACTTAAAATAAAATATCTTTGGCTATACTATTTGTATCTGGCTGGTTTTGGTACCATTGAAAGTTTAAATTTTAAAGAACATAATTCCAAATTCAAATTAGGAAAATGTGTGATTTTCATTTGTTTTTCGTACTGTCAAGATGAGTGAATCTAATGAAGAAATTCGATACATTTTAAAATTTTACTACAAAAAAGGTAAAAATGCAACGCAAGCCGCGAAAAAAATTTGCGATGTTTATGGACCCAGTGCAGTGTCTGTTAGAGTAGCACAAATTTGGTTTAAGCGTTTTCAATCCGGAAATTTTGATGTCAAAGATGCACGTCGCTCTGGTCGCCCTATTACGGATAAAATGGATGCCATTTTTGAAAAAGTGGAGCAAGATCGGCATATCAGTAGTCACGACATAGCTGAAAAACTGGGAATTGACCACAAAACAGTTTTGGCGCATTTGAAAAAAACTGGGTACGCAAAAAAGCTCGATATTTGGGTACCTCACGAGCTCACTGAAAGAAACCTAATGAACTGTGTACTCATTTGTGATTCTTTATTACGACGTAATGAAACCGAACCAATTTTGAAGAAGCTGATAACTAGTGATGAAAAGTGGATCACGTACGACAAGAACGTGCGAAAAAAGTCGTGGTCAAAGGCCGGTCAGGCTTCACAGACTGTGGCGAAACCCGGGTTGACTCGCAACAAGGTGATGCTGTGTGTGTGGTGGGTTTGGAAGGGCATTTTTCATTATGAGCTGTTACCACCAGGCAGAACCATCGATTCTGAACTTTACTTCGAACAACTGATGAGATTAAAGCAAGAAGTTGAGAGAAAGCGGCCGGAATTAATCAACAGAAGGGGTGTGGTTTTTCATCATGATAACGTTTTACCGTCACACATCTTTAGCCACTCAGCAAAAATTAAGAGAGTTTGGCTGGGAGGTGTTAATGCATCCGCCGTATAGTCCTGACCTTGCACTTTCAGATTTCCACCTGTTTCGGTCTCTTCAGAATTCTTTAGGCAGTGTCAGGTTAACATCACGAGAGGACTGCCAAAACCACTTGTCGCGGTATTTTGATCAGAAGTCCTAAAATTTCTATAGCAATGGGATCATGTCCCTACCTGCAAGATGGCAAAAAGTTATCGAACAAAATGGTACCTACATACTTTAGATAAATGTAAATAATGTATATTAAAAAATGTTTTGAATTTTCTTAAAAAATGCGAAGAAACTTTTTCCCCAACCTATTATGTAGCTTTAATTATAGTAAGTACCTATTTATTGATTACTTTCTGTAGGCTGCAACACCGTGATTGAGAGATAAATTATCTAAACATGAGGAAATACTTTTGTTTTCCTCAAGAGAGGAAAATCTCTTGAGGAAAATAAGAGTATTTACAGAGTGCAAAAACAATGGAAACTAATAAGTTGTGATCACCAGTCTTAGCCTAAGGCTTTCTTCTACAGTACGTTAGATAGAGGACTGGAGGTTTTTTCTTGGTCATCGGAAACGCTTTCCTACTAAATTACACTACGGCCGAAATATCTTTGTGAGTCTGAACATAGGCACTAAGAACTTTAGCGCATGTTCTCACCCTCACACTCGCCTCATGTTACCGTTTGGTTCTTAAAAAATGTTACTGCGCAGCCTTCTGCACGAACTTCAGACTCGCCAAGATATTTCGGCTGTGGAGTCATAGTACTGTACCCTGTTTCACCACCTCTGGATTTGCATGCTCTGTTACATTTTTTACATATTCTCCGGTAGGCAGAGGTTGCCCAATCATTGAGACAAAAATGATTATGGTATAGCTTACATGATGCCAGAATGGATCCTCCCCTCCCTTTTCCGCGGCATGTGCCTTCCAGATATCGACAGACTTGTCCAGAGCATCCCTGAAGTTGTTGCACTGCTTCATTGCCGATGGTTCTTGGTCGCATCGGGCTCTGATGGTGTTCTCCAGGTGTGAGTGGATCAGCGACCAGGTCAGGGCACCCTCAACGATGCCCGCCGCGTATGCTTGGTGTTCGTCGGAATATGATGGATCAGTCTCTATTTCTAGAAGAGACCAGCTGAAAAGAACAGACGGATTTTTTTAAATTTGTGAATAAAGTATGAAATATTTTTTTTTTTTTTTTTTTTTGAAAAAAATCATAAGTCCATCCCTAACATGCCGACGTGAACTGACAGGTGATAGATATTTGAAAATATGGGATAGTTTGGAAAATTACCATCATTCTCTACAAAGTTTCTAAGAAAATTGAAATTGCCTATTACTAAACTTACCCTGTAGTATCAATATCCATCCTGAAGTAAGCACGCGCTACCCCTCTAGGTATATCTGCCAGTTCATTGCTCTGACCCCAGTACTCGATACGATATCCAGTTTTATTAGAGAAAAATACAGTAGCTGCATAATTTCCATCTTCCTGAATTCTGAAACGAAATACACAATTCATATTCGTAAAATTGTAAACAAACCCATAGATTATTCGAAATTGTAAGCAATTTCGTAATTATTGTAAATATTCAGATCTGATAAGAAAAGTAACTGTAGCGCATTAAGTGAGATGTTTTGTTGATTCGCAACGCAATTTGTCTAAGATTGTTTTCCTTCTCTAGATGCTATCATAATAATCACTATAAATGGCCACGAGATTAAGATGGTTTCCTGTATTTTAAAGTAAATGATTACTGATAATAAGAGCTATTATTATACCAACCTTTCAATTTGTCCAACGAACAGGGCCAAGATTGACAGAATGCCGAGAATCCCAAGGATGTAGGAGCTAATCTTCGTCTGGAGCCATGAGGCTCCGACGACTTTCAGAATCTTGCTCATTTTCAAATTGATTACAAGTTGAAATATATTTAAATAGATATATAGACTACAAAATGAAGAATATGTTGAGAAACTTAATAATAATGAAGTGACAGTGCGTGTAGATAATTTTCTCCAGCAGGAGAATGACCATCAAACTTGTGATGGGGCCGCCGGGTGTTGTTTGCGCACGGGTCTACTGACGATGCTCCGAATGCTGCGCTCGGAGTCTTCATTGGTATTGGTATCGGTTATAGCTCGTCGGCCAAGTATTTTTAGGTGTACTTTGGCACCAGTTTTCAATTAATTTCCCTTTAAGTCTGTAACAAAGGAAACCACATTTTATTCAAATCCCTCGCATTTTTTATTTGTTTACTTGTTGTCTATGTGCATAAAATTGTCTCCAACGATGGAATATATGAAGAGGGGAAAGTGGTTCTTAAACTATTTTACATATTAAAAAATGCAAATTCGTTTGCATTATTATCTACGTAGAGCACTCGAAGTTTATTGCGGCTGAAGCCACAAGCTGTACCTAAGGGTTCGTACACACAGCGGTCCGGCTTACAGGTCCATTTTATCGTACACATTTTTATTCGGTGATGGCGTATGTAGTTGTATATGCGAGTTCCCACACACAACAGTATTAAAATACTGAATCGATGATTGATGGTTGATTAAAAACGATCCTGTAAATGCGGTGTGAACATTACCTCCAGTAAATGGATCCGTCGCTACGGATACTTTTTATGGTGCGTTCACACAGAAAGTCTTTTCTGAGTGAACGCACCATAAAAAGTAACAAGGAAATGATTGATTGCTCGCTGGGTTATCCTACAATTAAATAGACAAACGTCGCAAAAGATCTCATAATATCATCGGCCAACGCTGTGGCCATCACATGAATGCAGAAACAAAGCAAATGATAAGTACCTGTAGAAAGTTCAAGCCAACATTCCACCCAACATAGTAAATATTAACGCAAGACAGTGATCAGAGCATGAACAGATAACTGGTCAGGACACAGAGCGATGCACTAACTTATCTCTTACTACCACTTGCCATTAACATGTTTGAGTAATGTTACAAACGAGAACTTTGTGCTATTTCTTTCATTATAGCCCGATGTGATCGTCATTTGTTGTCGAACTTTGTTTCAGGGTGCGTTTCCACTGACGCGGACCTGGGCGGAGTGGAGAGGAGCGGACCGTGAATTGACTTTTAATAGAGCGTTTGGTAGCAAATTTAAATTAGATCTTAGAGATAAAAAGCTAAATTTCTCGTCATCAGACCATGTAATTAATATTTTTGGCTTTTTGCGCGGATAAAAATTATTTCTATCTCATTCTCCTGCCTTTAGGCATCCCAATTTAGCAGGGGTTATCACAACATAATTGTCTTCTGTTTGCCTACGTCTCTATAATCACCTACCCTCGTTTCAGTATTTACCGTCCTTGTAAACAACAAATTTTACACAAAAATCCATAGTTTCGTTGATCTTGCCCTACTCTTATCCCATCCACATTTTATACTCAAAACTATCTTCATAGCTCTGTATTGTAATCCATACCATGACAATCGATTTCCACAAAACTTCTCAGTCACGGCACCAAATAACTTTATCATGACAGGTAATAATAAGACAAAATTATCTGCAAATTCATGTAGAGCAACATAAATAACATTATTCCATACGTTAGCAAACAAAGATCACACCACATAGGTTTGTACGTAGCCTATAAAGAATGTACTGATAATATTTGAGAAATTTCCGTAGGGACGGGACCGATATTGATTGCAGCGCAAACGCATCAGAGGAAGCGAACTACTTACAGTATTTCAAGTTCCTATAACTTTCGGGCACCTTCGGGTGCTTCACTTAACTAAACACTTTGTATGCACGTCTGTGGTTCCTCACTATTACGACTGGTACGCGAACTTCAGTAGTCAGGTAGATATACTTCGTTATCACTGTACCAATAAAAGATACTCTAATGTCTATGGATTGCGCTCTCGCGTTATCTATCACAGTGTTTAATTACTAAATGTGGAATAGTTTACAAATAAATTGGTTATTATTATGTAAAGGTAAGGTTAGAGCGCCGTAGCCCATTCCTACAGCTAAGTAAGTATCACCCACTGGTTAGCCTAGAAAATCCATTGCACAAATCCACAAATATTCTGTAAACGTAAGGCCCGTTAGGAATAGGTAGGGGAAGCTTAACCCGCTGTCGTCTTTGATTTGAATATATGAAAAGAACAGTTTTATTTTAAAAAATCTGAAGGGATGACATTTGAGAAAATAAGTAAAATTTGAATGTAAACTTGTATTATTTCAAACGCTTCCTTTTAAAAATATAAGCTGGGACATCCCATTTCTTAATTAAAATATGTTCTTAATTAAATGATATTTTAATTAAGGCAATATTTGTACAATAGATATGACAAAATCGTCATAGAAACGTTAAATAAAATATACAGACAGGATGGCAGAGACATCGACGTACATGATTCCGGAAAAAAAATCTGCTGTTTACTATAAAAGTGCAATACCTACGCGGTCAAAATATATGGAACAGCTAATATTTTTTTTTAATAACCGACGAAAAATTTCAACGCGGGGTTTCCAGAATCATGTACTGAATCCATGGTAACAGCACAGGGAACAGGCGGCGTTTCGATGTCCCTGCCTGCAACCTTAGTATTATATGTACTTACAGTTTATTTAACTTATATCATATTTTTATCGTATTTCGTTCTTTATCACAATTTATTTTGTATTCACCATCTTCTGTTTTATATGTAATTGACTCAAGAATTAGCTTTAAAATACTTAGTAGTTATAGAAAGCTCAGAATGATTCACAATGTGAATGGGAATCATGACACAAAACTACTGTTCCTAGGACATGTGCTGACGTGGGCAGGCCATCAGCACAAGTGCACTGGCAACAATGGGCCAACCTGAAATCATACACCAGGTACATACGGCTACTAGCCTACACATGGAGTAAGTTAGACAAACGCCTAATAATAATCCCAACTACTTAAAGGTACCTATCTAAGCAACAATATTCCAAACGAATCAATTTTTGCTCGCATTTGTTCTGAAAATGTCGTTAGCAGCAGACGTATTGGAAAATTCGATTAGGTGGAGTAACGATAAATATTGTTCGATATGAAATATTCACTAAGCTAGATTTTCCGATAACTCATGTACCTAAATCAAATATTTTAGCAGTTTTTTTGGCTGGTATACTCGACGGTTCGTCTCCGGTTGCGATTCGATTCAGTTCACTGAGACGTCTCATTTTGAAGTATCAACTACCTACACGTACTCTGGTTGTACTCCTATTCCAGTTGACACCGGCAGACAGCTCTCATTCATCTGATTTATATCTTAGCAACAGGTCACAGACCAGAAATATTTTTGCAAGGCACTGCCTTGCAAAAAAAAAACAAAAAAAAAATTGCAAATTTGCAAATTGCAAATTTTTTCGAAGTAAAATATTATTTTTACTTCGAAAAAATTTTGTTGGATTTGGAATGCAACATAACTGGCGATTTTATTTTTAGACAGTTTAAATTATATTAAGATAACAGATACCTACGATAAAATACATCGATATAATAAAACTATCTCTGAATACAACAGTCAGACGGACAAATTATACATAAGAATTTGAATTTGAACAGTAATATAGTCACCTACCTACCTATCTTGCAAAGTATAATGCGTAGATTAAGAAGTTTTTGGAAAATGTAGTCATTTTAACTCTTAAGTTATAGAATTTATGTACGAGATTGTTAGTATTTTTACTGGCAAGAATGTAAATCCTGAGATGACCTCACTCATAAGTTTATTGGGGTATAAAACAGTAGTAAATCCTATTATGTATGTAGGTGAGATGCTATGGGTATTCGTGATGACAAAAATATCATTGGCCGTACCCTGGCTAAATGGCAAACCGGACCGAATGTGCTGCATTTACTGCCACTGTACAATCGACATAACGCCTAATCATGGAACATGGTATAGATCAGCCAACATACAATGCATGTATTTTAAAATCAGATCCGCATTAAACGTTTCTCAATAGCACAATGGTATGTTCCGCCGAGCATACTAAATTCAAGCCCTTTCGAATCGTATGTTAGCGAAAATAATATTTTCAGTAGGTAGTTGTATGCTGGTCAGATTACGTAAAAGGATATCCATTTATGCTCTGACAGCAGTAAGGTACCTACTTCTTTTCAAAACTAACTAAAATGTATTGAAAATAGTGATTCACCTTTTCAGTAGATAACTTGCAGGCAGAATCCCTGGTGGGGATTTATTATTAGCAAGAAGAAACGAAAAGAGAAACTATATTATATTTTGAACAAATTAATTAGGTATATCAACACAGCATGTTTTCATTGTATGTTGGTACATTAGTCATAATACATTGCTATTATATCATCACAATATGAGCACATCGAAAAATAAAACGTTGGCAAGAATAACGCACTATGCGTAAAGTTCATTAGATTCATGTTTACGGTAAAAATGCTTGTGTGGCACACTGGGTGCACATGCACTGACTCGACCACGCGCATGATTGCCGCCTGTCAGTGCTTCCGTACTTTGTCCTTATCGTGCAAGGTGCAACCCGAGCGTCGCCGTCTGCGCATCCGCAGGGCTACTTAGCGCCATGGCAACCAGGCCTGGGCTCCTGTTGCACGACACTATTAGATAACACGTCACCTATTACATCTTTTGAACAAAGAACCAGCCGTTAGCTACTCTTAAGGTAAATGTATACAAAAGATTTCTAAACAATCATCTAAGTAGGTACCTATTTATCGACTTACCCGAGATCCGTGAGAGGAGAGAACTGATTACACGTAATACGACGCTCACTACAAGGAAATAGACTACTGAAATAATTCCCTTACTGGCGAATAAAGCCGCAAGTTCTGTATAACCATAGAGGTCGTATTGAAATAAGAGCAACACCTAATCGTAGACGAGTTATTCTGGTAGCACTCAGTGAATTTATGTTATTTTATTATAAATATTAGAACCGAATTTGCAAAAGAACGTTCGGCGAATACGTAAACATATCTAAAGTAAATCAATACGGTCGGAAGGTACAGCATATGCGTCGGTTTTATGAATTTTATGATGATGCTCTAGTGCGTATTTATGATCGCACGTGTCTCTGGCTGTTCCAAGGTAAATATCATGTTGGCCGCCAAAAGTTCAGCACATATATTATCCCGTAGACGTAGTGCTGAACTTCTTGTAGACTAGTGCTACGATGAGTGGTCTTGGGTCGAACATGTTTTCAAAGAAGTAGTCACCGCCGATTGGAAACTGATTCGTGAAACATTCTTTACCTACATGATAGCCGACTTTGACAGGACCTTCACAAAGAGATTTGGTGAAGTCGCAGTACCGTAGATTTCTGTCAAAATGTTTGCTGCCCAGAAATAGTTATCTACTCGCGCCATGAAATCTAATCACAATATGTACCTACATTAATATTTTATAGGGATATCAGTTAATAAATATGAGTTAATTTGATCTAAGTCTCTACATAGAGTCTGACTGATGTGACGTCGAAGTTTACGTTGTCTCCAAATGAACGTGATTTCTTTTATCTGTTGCATTTTCAACAAAAACCAGTGCGTTTGCGTTAACTAAAGATTTACGTAAATAATAATCATCATTATTAAAAAAATATATATCAATTTAGTTGCTGACCACACATCTACTGTTGCAATAATGTTACAGAAATATTATTTTGCGTCATAGCAAGACCTAATGCTCGCAGGCTCACTCACAGGCCCATCATGATTTATATAGGTGGAATAAACGTATGCCCACCTAGGCAATCGCTTCGCGGTACTGTGTGAATGGTACATTACTTTGGCGCTATTTCTGGCATCAAAAATGTATTTACTATATCTTTGATGTACCTAGTACCTACGTAGGTATGTATTGGTGCGGTATTTGTGTACAGCAAACAGCACTTACGTAGCTCCGGTAGATACGTACCTACAGATAAATAAATGTATGCCCTGCCCTTGGCATTCGATGGTGTTAATTCAATACAATTTATTACGTGACGTTGTTGCCTTGGAAGGTGGGTAGGTCTTGCGCCCATAGAAATATTCATATATCTATGCTTGCGCCATCTCATGTTCCAAACACGACGTGCTGTGCTGGCGCCGCTGCTGCGGCTACTGAGACCCGCAAGCGGAGCAAATAACCTTATAGATAACTACAATTTTGAGCCGTTTGGGGTCGAAACGCTCGGGTCATGGGGCCCGAGTGCGCGTCTCCTTTTTAAGGAAATTTCGCGCCGACTGGTCGAGACTTCACTTGACTGGGCCGGCTCGTTCTTTGGCCAAAAAAATAGCAATGCCATTCAACGTGGCAATGCTGCCAGTCTTCTGGGCACGTTTCCGGATGACATCGATGCGAACGACTACTTCGACGCTTCCTTTTGTTTTTGTATTTATTTGTATAGTTAGTCATTTAATTTAGTACCTAGTGTGCTAACTTGTATTTGTAATTAAGGTTTAAAAATTTATTAAAACATTTATTACTATTTGTGTGAGTATACGTACTCACACAAATAGTCGTGTGTGCTACAAGGGGGCGTTTTTAAATACACGGAATGGGGAGTAAGAAGTGGAAATAAATATACAAATTTATTTTTCCTTTTCAATATATTCACCTGCTGGGCCTAATACATAAGACATTTTTTTGATCTTTCAATTAACTTATGTATATCTTCGGAAAAAAAATTCTTTAAAAAATACGCTGAAACTACATGCTTCACCTAAAAATTTCTTCCCACCATGTTTTTTTACAAGTTTGGGAATAGATGATTAGGACATTAGTTCAAAGACTAACCGCCCACCCCGACCTAATTACAATTAGACTTGGTATTTATGCCGCAGCCAACTGGTTTAATTAGTCGTTAAGTTAAACGGCGGCCGTTCAACCAGCGGCCTGAATAATATTCAATTATAGGTTAGGTTGGAACTGTGACCAACGTTTGAGCCGAATTGGTCGCAGTAACTAATGCCAGGGCACCCCGACCAAATGGGTTAGGTTAGGTTAGAAGTGTGATCAACCGCGTGCGTGCGAGCCGAGCGAGCGAAGCCAGCGATGCCGCGGCAGCGGCCGGCGAGGTACTTCCAAAGGCGGTTAACTAAACGGTTAATTAAACCAGTCTGTTGGCTGGGACATTTATACTAATAATGAGTTACTTAATTCATAACGATTCTGATAAGTAGTAATTATCTAACTAAGTACCCATTCCGCGAATTTAAAAACGTAGGTATCCACGTATTTTCCCCTGCACTGGTAGACACGTCCGAAGTGGTGCTAATGCGATGTGTCACGTGTAAACACGTACGAGTACGACTGCGATAAAAGCACCAATTAGATATCGTGCAATAGTTCATGATATTTACTCGGAGCTCGTGGCTAAGTAATAACAGCCACACGGGTCGATCCATCAGGTTATGCTACGCTTGCCGGGGTTGGTCCGTGGATGGGTGACCATCTTTACATAACGAGACTCCTCCGTGGCTCGGAAAGCACGTTAAACCGTTGGTCCCGGCTGTCATTCGTGGATCTTTGACAGTCGTTACGGGTCGTTAGAAGCCCGAAAGTCTGACAATCAGTCTTACCAAGGGGTATCGTATTACCCAGTTAATGGGTTGTGGAGGTCAGATAGGCAGTCGCTCCATGTAAAATAATGGTATTCAGCTGCATCCGGTTAGACTGAAAGCCGACCCCAACATTGTTGGAAAAAGGCTAGGCAGATTGATATTGAGTTCATGATACTTACTATTACCACAGTCCCACCGTCCGACGAAGCCCGAGCTGCATACGAAGTTCGATGAACTACGTGTAAGCAGCTCGGGTTCTCGTCGGACGGTGGGACCTATTACTTACCACCGAAAGTAGTAATAATCACATACTGGTGCCGATTCTCTTGTACACCGAACTAAACTAACTAAACTATCACTAAAATTTCTTACTTTTGGCTATGAGAATCTTAAACTATTCTGCAAAAAAATTCTCTAAATTTGAAAACAATTTTGAAACAACTAAAATCGAGTTTGACAATCACGACTCCGCGTGGTACTTGTTTGCCAGGCCCCGACAATGTTTTTTAGAGCCGAAGGCTCGCAGGGAGGGCAGCGTCAACGTTTTTATATGGAATATTTCACTTTTTGTATAGAAAATATGAAAATGTTTCCACATGTTGAGTTTAAGGGGTTTCTGGCTTTTTTAGACGGAGGTAAAATTTTCATTATTTTTGCGCTAGGACACACAGTTTTCGAGATATAAGCAAAAGAAAACAAAAAAAAAATACAGTACTGTTTTTGCACCAGAAGTCAAGAAGTTGGTGTGAATTTTAGTTCAAGACAACACATTTTATTCCACATCTTTATAATCGCGATTAAAAATAGTCTGATTTAGTTTGACAATTAAAATTTTAGGTAAAAACGTCAAATTCAAAAAGGCAAAATTGCCATTTTCACCAAATTAATAACTAAGTGCCATCTTAGTGCTGTCACTTTAGTCAATTTCAGAATGGGAAATCGTCGTTTGACAGGAATAAACTAAATTTTGGTGATTTTTAGTCTAGTTTATATTTAAATTGTGACAAGAGAATTGGTGCTAACTGTTTACGTTTATAAATACACTCATTTGTTTTCTTGCTTAAGCGAAATAGTGATAATGAAAACTAATTTGTGAAGTGAATGTGATACGACACACATGTTCAACTACGACTATTTATTCATTATTGTGATAAAGGTACAGGGTATTACGCATAAAATATCTACTAACTAATCATAATAAATCTGTAACCTCTATCTATACTTACTCAATTTTCGTATTTGTAATACAAAAACGTCTTCATTATTTTAACGTTAAAAGCGGATTGGATAACAATCGCTATAAGCTGTCAAAACAATGGATTAATCTACTACAATCTATCGATAGACAGACATTTCCCATCACTAAGAAAGCTTTAACCTCGATCGACCCCAAACGGACTTCGCACACGACCGGAAATTCCTGTCTGGATAAAAAAAGTCCTGCAGAAGAAGCACGAAGCCCATCGCATACTTGCTATTGCTAACGTTCAAAGAACAATAAGATTTTTTATTTAACATTTGTTGAGACTACCCGAGTTTATCCGAGCTTTAACGAGCCTCGGTATAGTTATATAGTCCGCTTCCCGACTTTCTCATAGATATTTTGTTGCAATCTAGAGCAAATACACATTGTATAAGAAAGTATGTGCTTCTTGTGTGTGTAGAAATTAATCTAGATATATTAATTTCTGCACAAACCAGAGGCAAAACATACACTATGTAACTTTCACTTTCAACAATGAATGATCGTTCGTTGGGTATCTAATTGATTATACGTATTTATTTTTGTAGAAATAATGACAAGAATATTCATATTGGTTTAACTGTGACAGTTATTTAAGAGGATACATCGAAGCGTGGTTTAGCTCGATGTGTAAGTGAAATAGCGTTATGGCTATGGCTGTCTAGTTGGACGCGCGAGATAGACTCTCACGCGCACCGGAATTTAAACGCACTTCGTTTAAATGTAGATTTATGACAAAATACTATTCTTAAATCAATTTTTAGCTTAGTAAGTTCTTAACATATTTAAATACCTTCGATTTAAAGCAAATTTTACTGCACAATAAGGAACTGTTTACGTATAATCGTATAAAACAGAAAATAGACGATGCTACTTTGAAATTTTTATTCTATCGAAAAAATTTCAAGTAATCATGTTTCGGTTTTAGTACGGCAGTAGACAATATAGTCAAATAACACATATGGACAATCCAAATGATTTAACCGTATTGATTATAGGTAAAGGAATATTAAAAACACAAAAATATTAATTAGGCTCGGTGGCGAAACTGGCGAAAGATTGATATAGGAATATAAAAACTCATGTGTACCAAATTTCAACTTAATCGGTCCATTATATTCGTAGCAAATTGTCTGTGACAAACGGACAGACAAACAGACAGACAGACTGACACACGAGTGATGCTATAAGGGTTCCGTTTTTTTATTTGAGGTACGGATCCCTGATTCCTTTTGAGGTATGTACGGAACCCTAAAAAAAATAAAAATAACCCTCCACCCTAAGGTTGACTGGTAGAAAATGCCTCAGGCATTAAGTCCGCCTTTGTACGGTATTTTTTTTACTTGTGCATAAAGTTTTAATAAATAAATAAATAATAAATAAAAATAATTTAACATTAATTTAGCAGCTCTCAGTGTGTAAAGTGTGCACGTGAGGGTGCGGGGGTGTGTATGTATGTGTAGGTGTACCGTCTTTTTTATTAGTAATATATTTTTTTATAATTATCAGCTTATCCTGCTCAGAATATTTTCTGTTTCATCAAACGAGTATGTTAGGGATCTCAACTGTTCGGTTATTGTTTTTTTTATGAAAGTTAATATTTTATTCGTTTTAGGTTTTTGAAGTCGGTTTTTACTTTTTTTCATACTTATAAATTTATTACTTTTACCGTTTTATAACAACGCGACGTTTTGTTTTATGCCATAGATAACCTCGCGAGCAACCAAATCGCCTCAACCCCATACAACCCGTGCATACCTACAGTAGTTTTTTGTTCGAAGCGTTCTTATTATCCCACTCATGAAAAAGTTAATCTTTTTTAAGCCCGACGTTTCGGATTTAAGATGGTACCATCTTGTCCACCACGTTGTCGGAGTAAATATGTTTCGGGCAGCCTCGTCGCCCAATCATACGGTTGAGAGCCATTATAAATGTTTGTGTTGATAAATCTGATGCGAGTTCTAAATGCACCGCCTTTGTTGCCATACATACAAATACCACGACATTAAGTTAGCCTTGTTTGAAGGCGAGAAATCCGGCTCGAAGGACCAAAATGTAAGGGCAAGCCTTTACATATAATGAAAAATGTTAATAAAATAAATGTTACTGTTCAAGAAAGGATTTAATAGGAAACTTCACTAAATTAATGTAAAAGATAATAACAAAAATGTTATAAAAAATGTTAGTAAATGTTCGATGTTGCGAGAGCTCGATACAAAACCGAAGACTGACGTACTTGCGTACGTGACGATACTATATTTTATTAATTAACAATATTTGCAGTATTTTTAACTAGGCCAAAGTACAATGTGCGGTTGCTGACCGTACAGTATTAACATCGGTTTTGTTGTTTTCGAGTAATTGCCATTTGAGTCGAAATTAATGATTATGAGTTGAGTCGATTTGGTTGCTCGCAGTCGCAAGTGTAGTTTTAAATAAAACTAAAAACAACCGCAACCTTATAATGACCGGAGAATGCACTCTAGACTCAAAGCTGCGTGTCGTTCAATATGTGCAGTTGCAACAGTGAATGGATCACAGAGAGAGGGCAACGACCCCGCCTGGTTGGCCACCATGCCACCGCGCCAGCTGCACGAAACCGACCCCATCATACGGGCTATGGGCAACAAGGATTTTTTATGCACGTCTATAGTAATCGATAAATCAATTTGCATTACTAGTTACACAACGCATTGGACGTGATAGTATTCGCGTGATCGTATAGATATCGATTTTATTTACAATTAATCAAATCGATTGTGATTTTAAGTGCAACCACATTTTATCTTCCAAAACAACCTCCGAACTTAATGATATTGGTCGACTTTTGAATTCTGTTCTAGCAAGAATCTTGTTTCTAAACAGTTTATTTATAAGATGTTAGAATAGTACATTTTGATACAAGTGGAGAATTTTTGTTATTGCATTCGAGGCGGAATTAACACCCGAGCCGTAAGCGAGGTTGTTTTTGAGCCGAGAATTGCAATAACAAATGTCCACGTGTATCAAACGACGTTTTTCAATACACTTTTGAAGAAATAAAATAAAATAACGAAAAATATTTTTGTCATGAATTGACTCAAATTTTCTTTTTTTTTCCGCGCTTTGTTGAAGGAGAAGCAAAAGTATAAATCCGATGAACAGCCTAATATGAAAAATAGAAAATCCAAATATTTTTGGGTTTAGAACACAAATAAATGTTAATTTGTTCATAAACTTTTTTTAATATACCTAATAATCATGGTTTTTGATGATATTCTATTTATAAACATTATTTAAATATTCAAAAAATATTAACGCCGTAAAGACGCAAAAATACCTCTTTGCCGAGTTTTTAAAAAAAAAAAACATTCACCTGCGAATAGAGACGGTATGAATATAACCAATTGAACAAACCATTGAACCAATTTGGACTCAGTATAGGTATAAGCATAGAAATAGATATAAGTTATCTGTGGCAATTTTTATTCCCGCACTCGTGTTGGAAAATGAAAAATCGCACGCATGTGAAATACATTGCATTGTGAACCTAATCGTAGTGCGATATGAAACAGTTTTCGAGGAAGTGTATTGAAAAATTCTTAGTTATTATCTACCTAATAAAAAGCAGATGATAAAACTAAATGAGGAGGTATTGCACTTCCAAATAAAAATAAAAAAAACGACGGTCAGTATCATTTAAAAACCGGCCAAGTGCGTGTCGGACCACGTACAATGAAGGGTCCGTAGTTGAAAAGAATTTATCTCAAAAACAAAGTTAACATTGTAGTTGAAATCATATTCTCCCGTACATTGATATACGTCACGGCCTATTCTCCAACTGCAAATTTAAATTAGTAAAAAAAAATTCCCAAAAAAAATTTTTATGTGATAAAATTACAAATAAACGATTTTCAGACTGTTTCCTTTACTTATGCTATGAGACCTTGCTTCTTGCCACATGATTCTAGGTCAACGGGGTAGGGAAGTAGGTACCCTATAGATAGTTTGTAGGTAGGTTGGTGGGTAGGTTGGGTTAACCCGCCTAGGGTTAGATTAGGTTGTTATTTACTTGCGAGTATCAAAATATGTCGCATAAATGGCCGTATTTTTTTATTGCGTTGACTTAGAAGCTTAATTTTTTTAGAGCTCCAAGAGACCATATATCTACGTATTTGATATTTCTTTCAGCACAGAACAGAATTATATGTTCTGTGAATTTCAGCTTGATACCTCCACGCGTTCCTGAGAAAAAGGGTCTTGACAGACTGACAGACAGACACATAGACGGACAACGATCCTAAAGTGTTCCTTTTTTTCCTTTTAAGCTAGGTACGGAACCCTAAAAATACCGGTTATATAATTGAAGCACGTAGATATTGCCAATGAAACCGATATCTATGTACCTAGATTATTGCAGTCGCAAGTCTGCATTTTCCAATGACAATATTCAGGAAACAAACGTATTGGCTTCCGTGTGAAATGAAATGATATAATGTAGGTACTAATTGCGAGTATCTACCTACTTGCTAACAAACATCCCACGTCCTATTGTTAGTTTTACCGTGATAAACTGTTATAAATAAGAAAATATTTATGTAAGTCACGGTACTGTAAACTGACGTAATTTATTAGAAGACCTACCTACTACTATTTTTTTGTCCCATAAAACGTTCAAGTCAATGATCTTTCTTGTACTTATTTTTTTGTAGTACGCTGAAAAACTCAAAATTTCAATTTTAATAACGACGGACGGATACATTCCCATAAACGTAATTTATTAGAAGACCTACCTACTACTATTTTTTTGTCCCATAAAACGTTCAAGTCAATGATCTTTCTTGTACTTATTTTTTTGTAGTACGCTGAAAAACTCAAAATTTCGATAACGACGGACGGATACATTCCCATAAACGTAATTTATTAGAAGACCTACCTACTACTATTTTTTTTGTCCCATAAAACGTTCAAGTCAATGATCTTTCTTGCACTTATTTTCTTGTAGTACGCTGAAAAACTCAAAATTTCGATAACGACAGATACATGCCCATATACATGGGAAATCAGTAATAATATTATTATTGATGTAATTATGATAGTTATGAGCCCAATACCAGAATCTGCGGGGTAGTTGCGTTACACACTTATAGTAAGAATGGCTTTCATTTGTTCAACAACTCATTTCGTCATTTACGTTGTTGAGCAGATAAATAGTTCGAACATGATATGAGGCAATGGATATTAGCAATATCCTTCAAAATTATTCAGATTGTGTTTGATAGTGTGTGAAAATTCTTTAGAGCGATCCAGCACCCCAAATTGCGTAAATTAGGGTGCTGGATCGCTCTAAAGAATTTTCCTATGGGTTAATCGAGATTCGAGAAGGTTATCTAAGGTTTAATCTAATAACGCAGTGCCTAGCTAGTTATTCAAATTTATTTTATTTCAGGAACTCACTTCTATTTAGGTACCATCGACAAAACTTAAGCATGCTCACTTAAGAAAATATTCCTGTGAGAGCGCAGCTAGTGACAAGCGAACATTGTGCGATCGAGTCGTGAGCCGTGCATGCGATTATCGCCTTTGAGGTGATCATGCGAAACTTTGGCCCATAGTACATATAGATCAATGAAGACTTCAATTCTCTAGTGTAAATCTACTGTGTAAATAAATATACGCTATAAGCGTCTCACCGTGTAAAGTCAGCATTTAATTTATTAACGAGGTTATTAGGACAGTGAATTTCTAGAAAAATTCGCTAATCCGTTCGTTTATTAATTATTGTTATATTAAGTACAGACGCCACCACATCAAGCTACTACAATCTGTCAAATTTCTCTAACAGATTTTCATCTTTATCGCTTAAGCATTAGGTTCAAGGTTGATTGGGAAAATTTGACAGTTTCAGGTGGCTTGATGTGCTGGCGTTTGTACTGTAGTATTATAAGTAGGTTTTAAGTATTACTATTTACAAAATAATATTTCTTATCTTGATTTTAATTTTTGACAGAAAATAAAGGTGCTCATTATATGAGACAGTACTGGAGCTAGACCACCCCCTCTTAAAGCAGTATTATTTTAATCTTACATGAGTGTGGGAAAGAGATGGAGCTAGACGTCCTGTATAGCTCCATCTCTTTCTCACACTGAAGTAACATTAAAATAATACTGCTTTAAGAAGTGGTGGTTGGCCCCCTGAGTAGTCATACTGTTTTCACCATAGATTTATATTTCTATGGTTTTCACACTTTCTGCAGTTATGAACTTATGACAGACGAGGCCAAGAAAGGTCTTCCTAACATTTTCAAAGAAATCTATTGGAAAACATCAGCCAATTAAGTAAGAATAAACCCAGGCTTTCATTACCCCTGTTCCTCATAAGGACCTGTTTCACAACCTCTGAAAATGAACTATTTACCAAAATATTAAAACGGAAAATTATTTAATTTGGATGAAATAATCTGGCAAGTTGGTAATGTATCCAAAAGTGAAACAGACCCAAAGACATACAAATTAAATTCAATAATTGAATGGTTACTCACAGCGTGAGTGGTGTGACCACTATCACAAAACGTCGGCGTACTCAACCCATCGGGATAGAACACTGTTGTAGACTGTGGGAGACGGTCGATTACTGATCTAGACCGCAATTGATCTGAAACAACACAAGATACATACGTTTATAAATAGAACTTCATTTTTAACCGACTTCAAAAAGGAGGAGGTTCTCAATTCGTCGGAACCTTTTTTTTATTATTATTATTATTATTTATGTATGTTCCCCGATTACTCGAAGATAGCTGGACCGATTTGGATTTTTTTGTTTTATTCGAGAGGGTTGGTCCCATATAAAATTGATTAACTTTGCTTCGGTAGTTTGTGAGTTAGCTTCAATAATACGTATTTTTTCCTCACTTTTATATGGATGATGTTCTAGTTTGTTTTGCAGGTAGTGGTATTACAATTTGTGTGGGGTAGGTACACAACTAAAAAGTGAAAAATAAAAACTTTTTTACAAAAAAATACAACCGACTTCCAAAAACAACACTACAAAGTGAAAAATAACTTTAATTTCGGAAGTCGGTGGCAAAAAACGAAAATACATTTAACAACGACACCGACACCGACTTCCGAAATTAAAGTTATTTTTCACTTTGTAGTGTTGTTTTTGGAAGTCGGTTGTATTTTTTTGTAAAAAAGTTTTTGTAGAAATAAAATCGCGATATGGGATAATGAACTTTATAACCTTAGCTTTATTCGCTGGGAAAATGTTTACCTGAAAGAGATTTACTGTTCTGCCACGGTTCCAATATTTTTATTTTCATCGGAGCTATTTTGCTTGATACTTTTTATATCAACATCTGCCTAGCCTAGCCAAAACGGATGCAGTTGAATACCAGTACTTTACATGGAGCGAGTGCCTATCTGACCTCCACAACCCAGTTACTGGGTAATACGATGGTAAGACTGGTTATCAGATTTTCGGGCTTCTGACGACCCGTAAAGACTGTCACAAGTCTATAGTGCTGTCAAGTAGCGCCACCATTGAGAAGTAGGTATCTCGGGTAGGGAGAGGTTTAGTGTTGATTTTTTTGACCTCACCTGACCTACCTTATCTGATTATAAATGTGAGCATAGGAAATTTCAAACTGTTTCATATCTCCAGACTTATGATTTTTTACTCAATGGTGGTGTTAGTTGGCAGCACTCGTGCTTTCCGAGTCACGTCGCGACACACAAATCCACGGACCAACCGCGGCAAACGTACCAACCCGTGCAGCTGTTATTACTTAGCCACAAGCCCCTTGAAAGTATCTAACATCAACTATTACTATTCTAATCGGTATAAAAGTAAAATATTTTATCAAAAAGTTCCTAATACATCGCTATGTTCCTACGCTTGTTATATTTTTGTAAAACTAGGATATAATTGATTAAATATAAATTATTATAATTATACATTAATTATATTTTTTAAATAGTTTTAGTTAGTTTAGGATATTACATTTTTATGTTAATTATACTATTTATGCGTATATAATTTATTAATATTCAAATGGTAACTTGAAATAAATTTACCGTGTAATAATCGACGGCGACGGGGGAAATCCCTTAGCCATAAAGTAATATACCTATTTACTATAACCTAATTTATAATAACCTATTTACAATGTGTCAATGTGTGTGCAGACTGTTTAGATGCTTATGCAATCTTGCTTAATTTTATAGCGTCCACTAAACTTAGCACAAGAGTCCATCCATGTTGTTTTATTTTGGAACTTTCATTGACTTACATATTACGGAATTTTCCATTCCACGTTACATGAACTTCTATGTTTACCGGTATTACAAAAGTAGATTAAATAGGGTATTTTATTAGTAAAATTTATGTTCTAGTGGCGAGTTGAAAGAAAATGGTAACAGTTTTTCCGAGAAAACAGAAATAGATTGGAATTTTCGGTCTTCAATCAGTTTGTTATTTGTATTATTATAATAGTACTCAGAAATTGGATCTTTTTTCATTCTCTTTTTTTAGACTGAAAAACAGATAGGTAGGTACAGTACGCGAGGCCTAAGCTGAGCTTTGCATTTGTGTGAGTTTACTTTGCATTTGTACGAGGGACGCACCGCGCCTCAGGCCGATTACCAAAAAGCAGTATAAACCAAGGAAAGGACGCGTCGCGCTGTAGGCCGGACGTCACACCTACACTATCTATGAGCACTCACACAAATACAAAGCTCAGCTTAGGCCTCGCGGACTGTACCTGAGTAGATATATATGAAGTCTCTAAAAATATGTGCTCTCGCAAACAGCTTAGAACAAAAATAGATGTAGGTAGGTATATAGGTAATCTAGCCAAGGATTTTCCACGTTCCAAGTTCGCAATGGCAATGTACTTTAAAATATCTCGATTTCATTAAAAACGAGTTCGACCGTATCGACCTGATGATCACTGATGATAATATTATTGTGTAGGTAGGTACGTGTCGTAGTGGAGGTATGGCGGCGCGGGTGACGGTCACTCGACACTGTAACGATTAGCCGGCGGTGATCACCTGTACGCTAAGTATAAACAAACGTCTGTGACACGAGATAAGAAGACGATTAATGGCGTGCTCTGAGGGTGGCCCTATTGCTAAGTAGCCGACCGACGTACCCAGACCACATGAGTAAAGAAACATCCAGACACCGCCGCCCGCGCCGCGCCGCCGCCGTAATGATAGCTAGGTCCAGGTAGCTGTACAAGTCCGTTGCCATGGCAACACAAAACGTGTCGGGTTATTTTAGAATTTTCTTTTAATTAAGGCTGTGCTGGCCATCTGCTACGTGTTTATTCCCTATAACAAGACCCAGGCCGCACGCATTTTTTTGAATTACTTCTTTTATATTTAATTCGAAATTCGTCGTTGCTCAAACTTCAAACGTCAATAATTTAATTTAAAAATAACAAAACTAGCAACATTTTATTTTTATTTTCATCTTTAAATTCGCATTTGACTCAGATGATTGCTAGAAAATTAAATACGAGCCCTTAAATTACAAACAAATTTAAAAAATATACCGAAAACCCGACTTTGAACTGAGTTTAAAAAAAAAGCAAGAGTGATAGAGCAGTTCTAATTCCCGAAAAACATCTTTGGTTCATGCCAGTTCTAACAGCAGCAGTGCAGTATACACAATTTCTTTTAAAAAAACTAGAGTAGGTACTTAATTCGTCAATTATTTCACGGAACTCTAGATTTGCGAAAAGTGAAATTAATTACATACAAAATTGCTACAATGAGGTGTGACGGAATTCTATTATTGCGTAAAGTTCATAGCCAAATATATACTTACATGTAAAGTTATTAAAAAGTTAGTTAAATAGTTAGTTTTTTTTTTAAACGCAGTTCAAAGTCGGGCTTTCGGTATATTTTTTAAATTTGTTCGTAGTTTCAGAGCTCGTATTTAATTTTCTAGCAATCATCTGCATCAATTTCTAATTTTATAAGTTTCTACAACAATAGTAGATGAAAATAAAAAAAAAAATTTGCCCGTTTTGTTATTTTTAAATGAAATTATTGACGTTTGAAGTTTGAGCAACGACGAATTTCGAATAAAATTTAAAAAAAAGTTATTAAAAAATGCGTGTGGCCTGGGTCTTTTTATTTAGCCTAAATACGTAGCAGACGGCCCCACGGATCCGCCATTTTCGTATGTTCAACTCTCTTCCGGGTTGAACCTTTTTTATTTATAACTGCCTTAATAGCAAGCTTGTTGGAAATATGCTGTCGTATGGAGTAAGAAAAGTTTCGACATATTAAAGGATTTTAAATTATTTAACAGTAATGTACACCGATATACACAGACAGAAGAGAGGAACAGAAAAATACGTAAAAAAGTAATGATTATTTCTAAACAAATCTCTTCCAGCACACCTGCCATAGGAGAGATCAAAAAGAGATGTGTAAAAGTAGAAGTGTAAGAGTAGAAGAGAAAATGAAATATATAAAACATTCACTAATTTATATGAAACATAATGTACAATATATGAGAATATAATATCTATATCACTATGTTATTTATTAAGCTATTAAAACTATGTATTACTAACAAGTTTCTAGAGTAGATAAGTAAACCTACTTGACAAAATTCTGTAAATTCGCACAGGATAGCTAGCTGGTATTTTTCCAAAGTCATCCAGCGATATTTGGTGAAGTGAGCGACTCGCTCGCTCCTCAGAATATAAATGAACTATTACAATAGATCATTATAATACGTCATAGTTTCCCTTTAAACTTGGCATTCGTTTTAGGAATGCTAAAATATTTTTTTCCTTCAACAAATAAGCGGTGTGACGCAATAAAACTAAATCATGGGCGGTGTCACAAGACCCTGAGACAAATAATTTTCCGGCGGCTGATAAGAGTTAGAAGACGCTAATTTGACGTCACATTTCATACGCACGAAGCACGATTTATACTCTTTCTGTGACAATTGATAGGCGTTAATGAAAGAGTAACCATAGCTAGCTTTCAAATTTTCTGTAAAACATCTTAAAATATAGAAGCATGGTTTCTCAAAGTCTACTTTCAGATAATTTCAGAAGTGATTAATTTATCGTCAGTGTCAATTTGTAGAGCACGTTCATTCAACATTCTTTCCTCATAATTCATCACGACAAGAAAACCTTCCTAATTAATTCGGTGTATATTTCCACATGACGCTAACGCTACAATATGTGTCATTTATAACTATTAGATAATCATCCTTCATCACTTATTTTGTCTATTGAAAAGAAGGAAACTACAATCTGCCTAGCCTTTTCCCAACTATGTTGGGGTCGGCCTTCAGTCTAACCGGATGCAGCTGAATACCAGTATTTTACATGGAGCAACTGCCTATCTGACCTCCACAACCCAGTAATTAGGTAATACGAAACCCCTTGGTAAAACTGGTTGTCAGACTTTCGGGCTTCTGACGACCCGTTATGACTGTCAAAGATCCACGAATGACAGCCAGGACTTCCGAGGCACGGAGGAGTCTCGGTATGTAAAGATGGTCACCCATCCACGGACCAACCGCGTCAAGCGTAGCTTAAACTGATGGATCGACCCGAGCGGCTGACATTACTTAGCCACGAAAAGAAGGAAACATAAGACCATTAATGATAATGACACTCAAAAGCAACAATTAGCGTACAATTAATACGATGTAAACCTGTCGGTTCTTTGACAATAGAAACAACTAACGTATCGTGAATCCAACTTACTTTGATTAAGCAACGAAAAAAAAACAATTTTCTTAGGTTTCTAACATTTACGTGAAACTATTTTATACTAACTAGAACACAGACCTGCGACCAAGTGCCTACTCGCACCGCAATGTTGTGAAATCATTGATCTCTAATAAATCAATGTGTGAAATAGAATTATATTAAGTAGCAGCATATACTTCGGCACAGTGCTGAATCGAAACTGCAAAAGACTCTAGCTGTGTTGCATAATCAGCCAACAACATTCCCACTGCTGGGACACAGGCCTCCTCTCTGTTGGAGAGAGTGGGCTGTCCACCACGCGAGATTGGACACATGTTTTCGAATTTTTGGTTTTAGGACATCCCAGGTTCACACGATGATTTCATTCACCGTTTTGAGAGCAGTGGTGATGAAATAAATTACACAAAGTAAAGCGCCTGCCTGGGTTCGAATTTACGAGTTGTAGGAGTGGTTGGAGCAGTGCAGTGGTGATCAACTGACCCTAGTAGCTTGCTAGCTAATAGTGTTATCAATCCTCAAACCAACCGTAGGTACTGATCTTTGAGCACCACTACACCTAAACCTTAACTCAAGGACCCCAAGGAGATTTCTGTCCATTGATAACACGGTGTTGAGACGGAGTAAAACATGGAGTTTCATAAAAATAATACGGTTAAGGTTTTGTGGATATTGAACACAAGCTAGGTAAGAGACAGGTAAAAACCTTTATTATTTCTCACGACGGGAATAACAATGAATGATGGATGAAAGATAATTCATAACAATATCAGCTGGGTAATAACAACATTTCAATGTAAGTACAGGATAAAAGAACAAAACATTGAATATAATAAGTTGTTTATGAGTTGAGAATATTAATGAAGATTACTTAGGTATTTGTTTTCGCGGTGAAGAAGAGAAATATAGATGATGTCGATGATGCTGGAACCTTCACTTGTCTAGACAGGGTTATGTAGTTACGAAAATTGTATGAAGTGAAGTTGAAAAAGAAGAAGAAGCTAGTTTTTGCTCATGTAAGCAAAGATGCGCGTACGCATCTAACAAGCAGAACGACGCCGCGTGTCACACAGGCGCACAGGTCAATACAATCGAATTGATTTGCAATAACAAACATAATTGATTTCCGTGGTAGTCGATTCTTATCGATAACATACACAGCGGAAATCAATAAAATTGTACAGACCGAAACATTTTCCTTGTTGTTTATCACTTGCAGTTAGTGCAATTTACACGCTTTATAAATAAGCCACTGGCATATGCATGTGTCTGGTGGTAATGGTAATGTTAAAAGACACTGCTACCTGTTATGGGTCAGAATCTAGGAAAGAAATTCACATAAGAATATCGACGTTAAAATTAAATTACTCTGAACTGAAGAAAACAGCTACACATATGCCCGATACATGTCATAAGCCCGAGTTGAACGTGAAAAATACTATGAATGATTACCATGTCTCCTAAAGGTACCTATAAATATTTATCATGCGTGCGATACATGCTTATTGGAATATAATTTCCCATTGGCTTCTCTTCGATAAGTAAGTTACTCTAACAGTACTAGATCGTATTTTAATAAGATATACTTCATCAGTGTTAACCTCCGCAGCATATTATTATGTCGCTTCCATAGATTAGATAGAGCTGTATATTCCGTGGACAGTACTTTCCGGATATTTTCTGAATAGTTGCTCAGACCATGAATCATAGCCATTTATTTATCGGGCCGAGCAATCTTATCACCTAGCAACAGAACCAATAATGTACAAAGTAAAATACTGCGGTTTAACCGAGCCGTAACGCGGGCAACTAATTAACGAAGCTCCGTTACCAAACATAAATGGAATTTTATTTAATTCAAGGCAGAAGCAGATAAACAGTTTCCTGAACTGAACGCGTATTCGTTTTGCGAAGGAGTTTTCGAGCATTTGACCTCAAAATACAGCATTACAAGTTGAGCATGTTTCGATTTACCACCAATAACTTTGCACGTTGGCTGTCTGCTTCACGGCGTGGTCTAAATATAACAACCACGTGCACGTTTAAGGGACAATGTACGGAGTTATTCGGTTCATAAACTGATTTGGGGTCAGAAGCCGTGCGTCTAGACTTCATTGTGACACAAATATCTCGCCTTGTATAGTATTCGGAATCCCACTTTTTCATGAATGTCTTACACATGGTCAGATATTTTGAAGGCGCTTATTGAGTTTTAACTTGGGTATTATTAAAATGGTTTTCATTTCTGTTGTTCTCATAAGTTAAAGGTCGCAAGCCAAGTTTCATCTTGATGAAGAGAAAGTTACAGAGAATTACTTCTGGTGTAGAAACTTATACCTACACGTAACATGAATGATAAGTATCACCATTTCTCGGAAAAACTACTATTTCCAGAAAACAACGTAAAATTGTGCAATATACTTTCAATGACTTGGTACTGGTAAATAGCGGAAAAATAATGACAAGGTACTTACGATTTCATCGATTTTCCTCTCGAAATTCAGATACTAAGCCTTTGCGCTGAATATCACCAAAGGACTACATTTGAAAAGGCACTGTTAAGGGCTTTCGTGTGAACTACAATGAGCCCTCTAGCAACACGACTGCTCGTTATTACATCAAAATGACGAGTGGCTGGGACTGGCCTGGCGATGGCGCTGCGGGCGACAAGCGCAGGCGCTGCCTCGTAGAGCATGCCGCGCGACAATCGCTGCTATTAACATCAACACTATACAAGTTTTACGACAGAAATCAAATTAAATATCAAATATATATGCTCCTCAAGAACTTCTAGGCTATTACTATCGTAGTTATCTTCCTGCACTTTCTCTCTTATGTATTCAATTTGTTTATATTTGTGAGATTTAAAAGATCTACCAATTACCTTTAATATAAAGCATGTATCTATTTGGAATAATATTTCATTACGTTCTGTTAGGTCGTAAGATTCAAAGACCTCTTTTTAAGACTATTAACGCCATCTGTGAAATATAGTATATACTACAACGTTAACGGGACGACTAACCATTCGTTTTAATACGTTAATGTTCTAACACCAAGTTTATGTCATTGGTTACTTGATACTACGATGTTAGCTGAAGATGGCGCCACTTGTAACTTTTTACTATTCTAAGACATGCAAGTGGAGATAACATGTTTTACGTTTAATATTATTAAAAAAAAAACTAAACGCTGATCTGTCGCCATTATCTTGAAGGATAACATCTATAATGGGATTCCTAAACAAGCACCTATTCGAAGATTTTTTAACAAAAATACGCGGTTAGAGCGTGTGAAGTGAGCCAAACATAAATTACCTACATTTATCATAACTACGACGTTCTGTGTAGATACTGTGTTTTCTTTCAATGTTAGTACCTACTTTGTTAGTAGGAAGTCATTTTAGCATTTTATTTATTTACAAGGATTATAATAAAATACATAAATTACAGAGAATGTATCATATAATATTCTCTGTAATATATGTTCTTTATAACGTACTAGCTTTTGCCAGCGGCTTCGCCCGCTTGTATGTCGGAAATTATCCCACGGGAACCTTCTACCGGGATGAAAGTATCCTATGTCTTAATCCAGGTTATAAACTATCTGTATACCAACTTTCATCAAAATCCGTTAAGCCGTTTTTGTGTGATTGAGTAACAAACATCCAAACATACAAACTTTCACATTTATAAAAATAGTAGGATATTAGGATGAAATCATATAGGTAGGTAGGTAGGTAGGTACCTACTTGAATACTAACCCCTTCTTCATATAAAACTAAAACGCTCTATAAACCTATTTTAGTTATAGAAGTGTTTTGTCTTCTTCTTTCAAACTCAAATCATAATTCGCAAGAAATTGACAAAGCACTTCTATACATTGATGTATAAAATTTTATACATCAATGCTTCTATATGTAAAATAGGTTTATAGAGCGTTTTAGTTTTGGCTCCACTGCACTTTAGCACCCGCGCGTCCGAAACTTCACAATTTTATAGCGTGTTGATGAGTTTGAGTAACACTTTCGCAAAATATTACACTGCGCAATCAACTCGTTTTTGACAAAAAAAAAATCTAAAGTTTCAGAAAATCAAACTTAGTGACACAATAAAATTGAACACACGCGCGTCCGAAACTTCACAATTTTATAGCGTATTGATGTCTTCGAGTAAAACACTTTCGCAAAATATTACACTGCGCAAATACCTACTAGTTTTTGAGAAAAAAAAATCTAAAGTTTATGTCAACCTATCACACTAAATACTTAAGATGCAAGAGCGAGCGAAGCGAGCTCGGGTCTTGGGGCACCCCGACTCGGACAGGTTAGGTTCGAAGGGGTTCCCCTTCGTGGTTATTTTTTTTAAACCACCCAGAAATAGGAGCCCCGCTAAGCGGGGCTCCGACGACCACGCCTTACTACAAAAATTTTATATTTATGTGACGTTTATCTTCGAGACGTTTCAAAATGACCTTAAAAAAATTTTTTTTCTCGCCAATTTTTGTTTTTTGCGCACTTTGGGGTTTTCAAAAATACATTAAAAAGGGTCTATTCTACCCAAAAAAAAATAGCTACTATACAAAAGCGACGGGTGCTAAAGTACAGTGGTTCCTTAGTTTTTTATGAATAAGGAGGTAAGTATACTGAACAAAAAACCATCATTCGTCTTGTTTTATATGAATTTCTAATTAATTTGAATTTATATCTAAGCAACCTGTTTGGCTAACGTCCCATCTGGCTATCGGTGGCTAATGGGCTAGAGAATCGCATGCGTTCTGCATGGAGGCTTTAACTTATTTTTGGCCCATTTTATTGCTGGGGACTTTGATCAAACTGTTGTTTAATGTTAGCCAAAACATTATGTCATTGACACAGATAAAGAATACAACTATTTTATTTACTTAGTTTTAAAGTTGTTGACTAATGATGATCACTGAAAGATTTTAGAAAACTTCATAGAAGGTGGGTAATTATGTAGAAAAATATCTAATGATGACATAATTAATATAAACTGTTGAACACGTGCTCATTATCTTGACTAGGTACGCTATTACCTACTTAGATTATTAATAATATTTATGTAAGCTTGACTGTTTAAGAACAGTTTGGAAACTAGAATCCATTCTGCTTGGTAGATACCATGAGTACCTGTATTGTTACACTACGAGACCATCTTGTTTTTATGAATTGTATGCAATTATATTAGAATTTACTTTTGTATGTTACCTACCTACCTCATCTCATTCATATTGATGTTCGTTGCAAAATGTTTTATTTTTACAATGAATATTTATATTACATATATAATATAGGTATTACATGACTAGGCATTTTCTAATTCGAATTTTAAAATGGACGAGGTCTAGAATAGGAACAGATTACTTAGTAGTATCAGGCAGGTACGAACTAGCTTTTGCCAGTGGCTTCGCCTGCGTGGATATCGGAAATTATCCAACGGGAACAGTACATTTTTCCGGGATAAAAAGTAGCCTATGTGCTATTCCAGAATATAATCTATCTTTGTGCCAAATTTCATCCAGATCCGTTCAGCCGTTCTGGCGTGATCCATCCATCCATCCAAACTGTCACATTTATAATAGTAGTGTATTAAGATTTGGTGTATACACTGAGTGCTGAGTTGCTGACATTGACAGTGTGTTGTATTGTGTGTCGAGCTCGGAGACCTTGGGGTGTTACGTGGCGTTATGTCGAGAGTTCCCCAACCGCGACCTGCCCCACAACGATGGCTCATCGTCACTCTGCCTCGGGTCAACGAACTCACGCTACACACATTTACCTAATGGCTGTTTCCTATCTGACACCTCCCAAACTTTATCATGTCGTCACATTCTATACGACACACACTACCGTAACAATGTACCGATATAGGTAAGTATGTATGTATATTCAGTTCACCTGTACCTACTATACTAATACTAACTAGGTAGGTACGATATTGTAGATTTTGCAAGTGTGACGTTCAACACGTTTTCCTTCGAGTTAATAAATCAAAATATTTATGAATCGTTTTGAAAACACAAAGGTATGAATCGTCTATTTGTATAAACGACAGATCTGTGGTATCGCGGAGTTATGCACCACAGATCATACCTATTGTGTGTATTAAGAGATCCTTTCTTCAATAAAACGGTAACGTAAATTAAATAGGATTTGACACCGATGAATGTTTTATTGTCTCACAAGGCTACGTTGTGTGTGTGTAAACTAGTAACTACTTATGGGATGGGTGACCACCTTTACATACCAAGACTCCTCCGTGCCTCGCCGTTGGTTTAGGCTGTCATTCGTGGATCTTTATCAGTCAGAAACCCAGTCTGAGAACCAGTCTTACCAAGGAGTATCGTATTACCCAGTAGGTAACTGGGTTGTGGAGGTCAGAAAGGCAGTCGCTCCATGTAAAATAAAGCTGCATCTGGTTAGACTGGGACCCGACCCTAACATAGCTGGGAAAAGGCTAGGCAGATGATGTGTAAATTGTAACTAACAACTAACAGTTCTAAATGAGTTCATGTGTAGATAGTGCCGTGATCATGCGGTGATAAACATGTTCGTTTTTTGGATTTAGTCACCTAGGTTCATTTCCGGGCAACACAACTAACAAATACCTACTTGTGTACGGCTGAACGACCACAGATTAGTAGGTATGCAGGCATCTAGACGTGCTTCTCTACCATAGATTAAGGCGAGTAGTGACGCCAATTAGCGCCACCATTGTGGAAAAAATCATAAGTCTGGAGGTATTGAACATTTTGAAATTTCCTATGCTCACATTTTTAGTCAGATGAGGTCAAAAAAATCTACCTCATCGGACTAAAAATGTGAGCATGAGCAGAAATGTGAGCAGCAATCTTCAGACTTGTGATTTTTTCTCAGTAGTAGCTAGTTGGCGGCACTACTCGCCTTAAGTAATAGTTACTTACTATACCTATAAGGCTCGGACTCCACCAAAGCGGAGAGGAGAGGAGATGTGTTTTAACAACCAATCAGATTTCGTTACTTGAACTGAGTGGAGACGAGATGCGAGAATAATTAAATTCTCCTCTCCGCTTTGGTGGAGTCCGGGCCTTAACCTCATTTGATGGTGACCTTGATCTACGGCGTAGTGTGCAAAGACTCATTCGTGATATGTTTGTAAAAATATTGTGCCGTAATATTGTTAACTGACTCATGGTAACAGACGGTTACTGGTGTTCTGTAACATTTTTATTCCTTTGTTAATTGCTGTCAGCAATGTGAAGTAATTAACAATGTGCTGTTGCCTGTTATTAACAACGTGATGGGATCTATGTGATTGAGTTACTACTTCATAGAAAATATTTTTATGTCGATTTTTTGTCAGCAAAAGAATAGCTAGATCGACTTCGAACTACAAGGTTCAATGTGGGTACAGCAGTGCTGTTCTGTACAAATCTCAACGTGACAACCAAGGTGAAGTGAGTTGTCATTCTGCCTGATGCTAGGCATTGACACTATTGACAGCTCACTCCACGCTCACTTCACCTAAGTTTTCACGGTGAGATTTGTACGGAATAGCACTGCAGGGCCGTAATAATTCCGTTGAGAAAAAAGGATGGTGCTATAGGTCGAATATAGTTCCGTCTCTCTCTCTCACACTGGAACCATGATGGATCCATGATCTTTTTTCACGTCATAGTATATGGCCCCAGGTTTGTTTTTGTTACAGCATCTTGTCGAGATTATAGCCGACAAATCTTGACAGCCTCAACAGTCCCCGACCTACTATTCTTTGGAGCAGCCACCATCATTATCATTGTCACCTTAACGCACAATGATTACACGTTGTTAAGTCACCAGTATCTTTAGGGCTTCCAAATTGACAACCAGTATGTGCCTGCCATCTCTTGTCCTGCACCTAGCCGTCATTCGCGGTTATGCACTTTACAGCACATGTCACTCTTTTTGTAAGTCTTCAAAAAAGGAGGTTCCTTTATGTATGTATGTTTGTATACCCGCGATTTTCTCAAAAACTAATGAACTAATTCTGATGCTTCTTTCACTAACGTGATCTACCAGTAGGAAGGTTTTAGTATAATACATTAGGTAATTATTCTTATGTACGAAGTTATATGTATAAATATACTGTATCTTCGGAATTTCTAAGCGGATTTTGATGATTCTTCTTTCCGTTCATCTTGGGATTATTTAAGTAAGTAATTGTATATTCAACTAAAAATGGAAAATAAATTTACTTTAAGAAAGTAAAAACCGACTTCAAAACTTAATAGGTAACGAATAAAATAACTTTCATAAAAACTTAACAGCTTCTGAAGTTAGTGACTTCAATTCTTCAACACACCTTAGCTTGGCACCGACTTCAGAAGCTGTTATGTTTATTGAAAGTTATGTTATTCGTTTTAGCTTTTTGAAATCGGTTTTTTGAATGTATTTTTTTTTTTATTTTCATCGGTTTGTATAGCTTCTCTTCTCCAGTTGTTGGTACATAAATTAAGTTGGTAGCGCAGTAGCCACTTTGAATATGCTTAGTCGCGACGAAACTACATAGTAGCTACTTGCTTTGCTTGCCGGCCTTCGTTTGTTAAGAAGCAACGAAGCAAACGACAGTTTTATGAAAAAAAAAAATGAGAAGATGAGAAACTTTGTGTTACCTACTATAATTACTGTACGCACAGTTGTAAATATTTTTTTCTGATTTTTATCTTTAGGGTAGGCACTGTGAGGTCTCGAACCTCACAGTAGAAGATTTACTAAATAAATAATACGAGAGGAACTCTATTTAAATGGAGCTGAAGCCCTCTATATTTTAAGCTTCATATAAATTCACACTCCTACTAAATTAGTTCTATGCCGAGCCCTGACCAGATTCTATATGTCATCCTATCAAGAAAACGGGGATCGTTTTCTTGACAGAAGATATTCCTTAGTTGAATGATTGAATGTCAGCCAGTATTATATTAACGAGGCTTGATCAAAGCATCAATGCTTTACAGTACCTAGCTAAATGTACAATTTCCACTGAATAAAATATTTAGATAATAAAGCCTATATGCCTCTAAATAATAGTTTTAATGATACATACCGATAACCGACCAAGTGTTTCTCGGAAACTTATGGCCTTATGTTTCTAACATGCCAGTAATCAGAGCTATATTTTAGTTTGCGTTTCGTTTGAATGTATGATCGCATAAAATTCACAAAAATAGTTATGTAAAGAGCAAACGCAGTTAGCTTCAGATTTCTAGGTTCTACATTTCTAGATTTTCTAGAAAGAAAAAACAAGCGAAGACCTATATGCTTTATGGTTTAAAATGCATACTGCTGTGTTAATTCTTAACGTGAATCATAAATAAAACCACTTACCACAGTACACTATTCATTATTTACAAGCTTCCGAAGTTGAGACAAAAACTTGTTATTGTTTACTTTAGATTTAACAATATTTTTTTAATGTCATAGACTAGTTCAGTGAGTGTTGTCGTATCTCAAAAGGTTCAGACATAGATAGTCTATCATAGTAAATGCATGGATTTGGATAGTACTACTTAATAGTGGTGGAACAAGGTTAAAAGTAAAAAAAATATTTGCTTGGTATAGAACTTATACCACGTACAGTTACGGAAAATTGACTCTCAGGAAACACCCACACCACAATCGCGCAAGCGGACAAAGGCTCCCACAAACAGGCGCAACACGCGATACAATCGTGTGCGACACAAAGGCACCGCTCTCGTCGCGCAACACGCGGTTGCTTTATGTCGCGCGCGATTATATCGCGTGTCGCGCCTGTTTGTAGGAGCCTTAATTTGCTATTTGCTTTAGACAAATTACCTATTTGTCTCGTGAAAAAGACAACACTGGTGTCTCAGGTGTAAGGGTCCTCATTTTTAACCGATGATCAAAAAGGAGGAGGTTCTCAATTCGACACGTATATAGGTATATATATTTTTTTTATTCTTTTATGTCTGACCACGCATAACTTTACAGCGTCGTCCTATTCAAATTTTTTTTTTTATTCGCAAGGGTAATTCCTCAAAGTTGGTCCCACATAAAATTTATTAACTTTACTTGGGTAGTTTTTGAGTTGGCTTCAATAATACTTACATATTTTTCCCTACTTTTTATGTGGATGATGTTCTATATAGTTTCTTTTGCAGGTAGTATTAAAATTTGTGTTGGGTACACATAGCTACACATCAAGCTATACATTTCCAGTTTTCACTGACCTCTCATTGTAAGGAAATCCTATATAATGCGAGATCAGCTTATACTGGAATGTATAGCTTGATCTGTAGCCGCGCGTATCACATAGACTTGGAGTAGGAAAGTAGTAATCGATTAGGGTAGGTAGGTCAGAATTCATGACTTCGATATTTCTATCAAAGTTAAATAAGTAGGTTTCTAATGTCGCGGCCACATTAACGGGATATGCCATTGATTATCGCGATGAAGAACGTTGGCCGAAGGTGTAGCCACCATTGAGGTTGTTTTGGCGGTGTCTCTGGATATCGCCAACGCCTTTAACACCTTGTGGAGTTGCATAAGGGAGGCACTCGTATATCATCGTGTGCCTGCCTACCTCCGTCGCATTATCGGGGACTATTTAGCGGAGAGAGCCGTAATCTACCCGGGTCGGGAAGGATGGAGCCGGCGAGAAACGTCGTGCGGTGTTCCACAGGGTTCGGTGTTAGGGCCACTGCTGTGGAACATTGGTTACGACTGGGTGCTGCACGTTGCACTTCCCCACGGTGTCAACGTAATCTGCTACGCCGATGACGCACTGGTGACGGCCTGGGGGCAAACGCACCGGCAATCGGCCATGCTGGTCACTGCAGGGGTTGCGCAGGTCATTGACAGGATCCAGCGTTTGGATCTCGAGGTAGCCACCTCGGGATTTACACATACTGGTAGGAGGCGTTCGCATCGGTGTCGAGTCGACGATGAAATACTTGGGGCTCGTCCTCGACAGCCGGTGGGACTTTGAGTCGCACATTCAGCGGATGGTCCCCAGATTGATGAACGTTGCAGCTGCTCCGTCATCCGATATGGTATCATTGTCTGGGGAAACTCTTCTGAAATTTCTAGAGTTCTGTTGGCACAAAAATAAATGCATACGTACAATTTTCAATATGGACTGGACTGATTCCTGCAGGCCAGTGTATAAATCATACAACCTTCTCACAGTTCCTTGCGTTTATTATATGAAATCACTAAGTTTGTTAAAACAAATTATTCGCTTTTTGAACCTAATAATAATAATACAAATAAACGAAAAGCCACACAATATCTATTAAAAATGCCTGTTCCTAGGATCGAGCTATTCCGACGCAGTTGCGTATATATGGCGCCACGTATTTATAATTCAATTCCAAATTTTATAACTGATCTCCCTTATAAAAAATTCTGCGTAGTACTAAAAAATGGCTCATTTCACATAGTTTTTATTCAGTAGGTGAATTTCTAAAAAAAACTTCCTGTTGGTCCTATCATTTCAGGAATGCATTGTAGATTATTAGACGTAGATTATTGAATGATTGTAGATATAATTTAATTGTTATTTTTTTATATTGTACCAAACGTGTATTTTCTTCTTTTTTTATTGGCTGTGTAAATTGAAGTTTGATTACTTTAAATAATTTCATGTTACAAATTATAACTTTTTTCAATTGTGGTATAGATATTGCTAAAATAAGCACCACACCATAACTACTATTAATATTTGCATGCCAAAATATGGCAAAATGTGTCGTCGCACAAGAATATTTACCACCTTTGTATTACCACATTTATAGTAAATAAATGACTTGCGCGACTGCTACCCAATTTGGGAGGGCCCAACGCCTCCTGCTGTACGTGGGGATCGTATGGCTGTACGTGGGGATCGTACGGTCCATGGCTCTGTATGGGACACCCGTGTGGGCGGACACCCTGAAGCCACACACCACCCAGCCCACAACGTCGCAATATTGCGACGGCCGCAGAGAGCAATAGCTATCAGGATGATAAGGAGATACCATACGATCTCCTACGAGCCAGCAACTCTCCTGGCCGGATCAGTACCCTGGGATCTGGATGCGAAAATCCTTGCGTCCCTTTATTGCTGGCGGAAGATGGAGCAAGCGCGTGATCAGTGTCCAGGTCCCCGGGAATTCGAGGTACGAGGTCAGATCCTTGTGGTTGAATGGAGGGAGCGACTTGCACAACCCAGGTAGGGGCTCGCCACAATAGTGGCGGTAAGGCCGGTTATGGAGGAATGGCTGGAGAGGCAATATGGCGCCCTCAGTTTTCGGCTGACGCAGGTGCTTACTGGACACGGATGTTTCGGGAAGTACCTGTGTCGCATAGGTCGGGAGCGGACGCCCCCTTGTCATCACTGTGTGAAGTGCCTCGAGGATACGGCGCAACATACGCTGGAGGAGCGCTCAGCTTGGGCCCAACATCGATGTGCCCTCGTCGCGACACTTGGTGCGGGTGATCTCACACTTCCAGTCGTGGTTCAATCCATGGTTGGAAGCGAAAACGCGTGGGATGCAGTCGCTTCTTTTTGCGAGGAGGTGATGCATGCAAAGGAGACGGCGGAGAGGGAGAGAGAGCATACCTCTCATTCCATCCGGATCAGAAGAGCAGCGGGGCATCGAAAGGCGCTTAACGATCTCCGGCCACCATAAGGAGGGGCCTGCGGGCGGCGAAATTGGGGCGGTGTCGCCGCTCGAGCAGTCAGGCTCAAAGAGGTGGCACGCATAACATGCGCGCCTTAATGGGAGGACGTGCGGTCGTGTGATCGGCCGCACTTGGTGATGGGGCCCGCTAGGCAGGGCGGGCTGATACCAGTAGGGGGTGCGGTGAATGTACAAGTATCTCCCGGGCCCCCGACTCATGGTGATAGAAGGAACAGTGGGGTTTTAGTCGGTAGAAGTCCGACATAACCCTCCGTTGTTCCCAGGCGGACGGTATCCATGAGGATTTCCCCACGAAAAAAATAAATAAATATAGGTGTAGCCACCATTTACCACGATAATTTGGCCGAATCTTGACCGAATTTAACTACCGCGATGTTTATGGCGATGAAGGGCATTGACGTTGACGTTAGTATGGCCGGGGCATTACTGAAAAAACAAAAACTAAGAAAATTGCGCAGAAAATTGGCAAATTTCAGAAAACTTAAGAATATTTTAACTTCGCGCGTTTTAATTAGAAAGTTCATAGATAAGGCAGGACAACGTCTGTCGGGTCAGCCAGTTTACTTATAATAAATATCAATGAATCTGCCTAGCCTTTTCCCAACTATGTTGGTGTCGGCTTCCAGTCTAACCGGATGCAGCTGAATACCAATATTTTACATGGAGCGACTTCTGATCTCCACAACCCATTAACTGAGTAATACGATACCCCTTGGTAAGACTGGTTGTCACACTTTCGGGCTTCTGACGACCCGTAACGACTGTCAAAATCCACGAATGACAGCCGGGATCAACGGCTTAACGTGCTTTCCGAGGCACGGAGGAGTCTCGGTATGTAAAGATGGTCACCCATCCACGGACCGACCCCGGCAAGCGTAGCTTAATCTGATAGATCGACCCGTGCGGCTGTTATTATTTATTCACGAGCTCCTCTTTATAATAAATAGAAAAAAAATACAACCGACTTCCAAAAACAACACTACAAAGTGAAAAATAACTTTAATTTCGGAAGTCGGTGTCTAGTTAAATGTATTTTCGTTTTTTGCCACCGACTTCCGAAATTAAAGTTATTTTATTTATTTATTTATTTATACATATACAGGGTGTAAGGGACAGCCCTCTGCAAACTGATATGGTGCATTCAGTACATCATACTAAGATGACCGGTACATGAAATTATTTCAGGAACGTTATGGGAATCCAATAAACCTGATTTGTTTTATTACCTCGCACGCAATGTATTGCATCCGTGACAAAACGCACGTAGCGAACGGTAGCGCAGTGAGTCTTCGGCTGCCCCACCCGCCACGGGGTCAATTCTCGCGCCACGTGGCCGTGGGTGGTAGCGAGAGTGAAACAGTGAGTGGCGGATCGCAAGTTAGTTGAGTAGGTACAGTAAAGGCGACAATAATTTAGGCTTCATTTAATTATTTTTATAACTGAAAGTTGTTTGAATGTTTTAAGTAGTGTATGGTACCTACTTATTGGTCAGTTTGTCAAGTACGGGTAGGGTTCAATGAAAAATAAAATAGGTTTTATGAAATAAGGAATAATGTTTTTATTTTGTATTTACGATAATGACTGTATTTCCTCAAAAACTTTTATTTGCACTAGCTCCAAAGGAATTTGAACGCCATTTTCATTCTCCTTTTTTCATAGATTGCATGACGTTATACTTAAACCATTTTTCTGGCTTGCCTACGTAAAACGTTGTATCGTCCGCGAGGCATTTTTAAACAAATTAATACAAAAGTATTTTCCGCTCAACCAACAACAGTCTAAAACTTAACGTAAATAACAAGCAGATGAAACAAACAGTCAATAAAAATAAAAAAAAATACTACTTGCAAACATGCACTTCTCATTAGCCACCCTTTCACACAGCGGGAATTCCGCTTTGGTAAAACGAGTAAAGATAACAAAATAATAAACAATAGAGGAAATTTTGTGCCAAACAATAGCTACAACTAACGTCGAAGTGGAATTCCCTTTTTACCCGACTGCGGCAAGTTAAAAAAGGAGCGTTATGTGTCTTTACCATAAGTACAATTATTATTACATAGAAAATTAATAGAAATCAATCAGTCTTATTTCAATAGGTATCAATCAGGGCTGTAATTGATAGTGCGTCGTGCACAAAAATTAATCCTACCTTAGAATCGCTCCGGTCGTATGAGATACGGCTCGAAATGACCTCCACCGAGACCTTCACACACATTGGCACGGCGCAGGGTCTCCGCGTGTAAGCGGGTCAGCAAGTTGGGATCTTCGTTGCAGCTGCTGGAATGTGTCTGTGATGCGATCTCGCATTTCCTCCTCACTCGCACATGCACTAACGAACACTTTTTCCTTTACGTAGCCCCACAAAAAGAAGTCTAAAGGCGTTAGGTAAGACGTTTACCGACCAACGCGTTTGATGTCCGAACTCTTGGATCTCGAAGGGGTTCATCCGCGACCAGTAATGAGCATTTCGACGATTCCACATACCATTTCGCGTAAAAGTCGACTCGTCGGTCCATATCACACGGGAGATAAAATTTGGATTTCGATCCTGTTCAGCCCGCAACCACCGGCAGTACGCTACTCGATGACCACGATCACGAGGCAATAGGGCTTGGACCTTATGTATCACATAAGGTCGTTGCCGATCCCTTCGCAGCGTTCTGTACACGGACCAGTGTGAGACGCGGGCTCCATGATTCCGGCGCAATAGTCGAGCACATTATCATTTCGCCATACTCACGAGCACTAAATGTAGCCATATCTCACAGACAACAACACAACAAAAAATAAATTAACTCAAATGGGTACTGCGCGGACAACAGCGAGCGATACTGTAATACTACGCGCGTGCGACACAGTCGCAGGACAACTAAACTGCACTAATGACTACACGAAAAATCACAGTAAAACAGTGTTGTCAATTGCTCAAAAAATTTTGCATGAAACTTGCAAAAATGTTGTACAAAAATACCACTATTTTAAGCTTGACTAAATGTTAGCTGTTATTTTTTTTGGAGAAATGAAACGATTCATTTGTCAATTTAATTCAAAGTTTATGTTAAGGAAATTAATAGTAGTGATAGCCCAGTGTAATAGAAGACTGGGCTTCCGTTGCAGAGGGCTTACGTTCGATTCCCGACTCGACTACCAATCGGTAGATGTCGTAAAGCCATGAAAAGCCCCTTGGGTGGCTTTTTTTTTTTTTTTTTTTTTTTTTTTTTTTTTGTGGATGGGAAATCATCAAATGACTTCTCCCGCTCTGGGCAGAGCGGGAGGGCGTGTCAGACTTTTACTGACTAAAACCCACCCATGTTCCTTCAGCTGCCCGTGCCAGGGCCACGGTATCTCTTTCGAACTACCCGCGACCCCGGCGGCATCGGCCCAATTGACCCCGTCACTGCTGACATCTCTTTGAGGCGCGCGTGGAACACAACGCGCCATCGACCCGGGCCTGGTCCTTACCGGACGGCGAGCTGCCCATTACTCGTCGTCCGCAAGCCCCCCTTGGGTGGCTTGGAAACTGGATCCAGTGATCGCTTGAAAAGTAGAATTAATTAAGTAATTAGGTATGTACCTACCACGAATACTCAAGGGCACATTAAGTGCGTTTTTCGTTCACAAATTGAGGTCTCCTAACTTGGCAATACTGTTGCGACTCGGTAAATTGGAGCGTCTCGCGTGTCTGTGTTGTATTGTATGCAAGTAGTATGCGGTGAGTTTGATGAACTCTGAAGCTAGGCAGAAAGTGAACAGCTGATTTCGCGCGTAGTTCGTTAGAGTATTTCGACATCCATTGCTGTTTTTTGTATTTTAGCTGTTTTATTTACATAAATGGAGTGCTGCAAACACAGAATGTAATTTTACATTGAAATAAAGGAATATAAGCCGAAAAAACGTTAAAAAAAATTAAAATTTTCCGGAGAAAATTTCCGGTGGAATATGATTCACAATAAGGAGCTGAATGCACCCTGTTAAATTGTGGAGGGCTGTCCCTTACACCCTGTATACTTTATTGTACACCACAAAAATACATAACAAAAAAAGACATAATCAAACACTACAAAATATACAATGGGCGGCCTTATCGCTTTCTGCAATCTCTTCCAGGCAACCTTAGAATGGGCAGTGATTAAAGTTATTTTTCACTTTGTAGTGTTGTTTTTGGAAGTCGGTTGTATTTATTTGTAAAAAAGTTTTTATTTTTCACTTTTTAGTTGTGTACCTACCCCACACAAATTCTAATACCACTATCTACAAAACAAAGTAGAACATCATCCATATAAAAGTCGGGAAAAAATACGTATTATTGAAGCTAATTCAAAAACTACCGAAGCAAAGTTAATCAATTTTCTATGGGACCAACTGTGATGTATACCCTCTCGAATAAAACAAAAAAATCCAAATCGGCCCAGCCATCTTCGAGTAATCGGGGAACATACATAAAAAAAAAAAAAAAAAAAAAAAGGTTCCGACGAATTGAGAACCTCCTCCTTTTTGAAGTCGGTTAATAAAGTATAATTACTCTTTACTACTTGCAATTTTATTCATGAATATTTCTAAATCCTGATAGACAATATAATACTGGCATAAGTATACTTTGAGCTATAGTCAGGGGTAGGTTGTAAAGATTTTACACAAACACGTTATAGGTACCCATAAGTAGTTGATGGTAGGCGCATTTGTATCAGCGGCCCAAGAAATAAAAATTCAATCTCGCGACAGCAAAGATAAGTTTTTCGAAAAATCAAAAACCCAATAACTCGCTTGACCTAGGAATCGCTTTTAAGATAACAGCCGCTCACTTACGACTTCTTTAGCTGTTTTTTGGAACAGAGCGGGGTAATTGCGTTCATTCATTGCGTTATTTACGTTGTTGAGCAGACAAATTTTTTGAACATATGAAGCAGTGGACTTGCAATATGCTTCAAAATTATTCAGATTGTGATTAAAAGTGTGTTACGCAAATAGGGTGCCGAAAGAAACTTGATTATAGAGATAGACACGATGTTCGGACAAGAAATACCGACGTCATCTACTTTTAAAGTCACAAACATCTTATATTAATTTTATAATTTATGATGTTTGTGACTTTAAAAGTGTGCTTTTGAACGAATTTAGGTGCAGAAATAATTATAACTTATTTAAAGGTGAATACGTAGGACATGGGTACAGTCAACAACGTACTCATCTCATTATTTGACAATTACAATTCCAATTTTAACTCTTTATTAGTGGCTGTTGTGAACATGATATTTATTCAGATTTGTTACTGTAGTTGTAATGGCAATCATATAATTTGTGTCATGTCATTGATTTTTATTTTTATTCTTTTATTAATCTTCTAAATAGATTATTTTCTATTTTGTGAATGTGAGAACGTTGCAGGCCTAGTAGACTGTACATTTGTTAACTATTTTCTATTTTGTTAAGTACCTGGTAGTTGTTGAAAGGCCTACATTGTCCTCCCATACCTACCTATTAACACTGTTATTTGAAAATATTGTAAAAGCGAATTATTTTTAAAAGAGTAACCATGGAGTTTCTTGCCGGCTCTTCTCCATAGGAAACGACCAATTTGGAACCGTGTACCTAGCTTTAGACGTTTCATAAGGCCCATGTAGGTTAATGTGAAATAAAATATTATTTATATAATATATTATATTAGATACATAATCGTTTATGAGCCGTTTAGAAGCACGTTTATTGCCGGCTGCATGATGTTACGTAGACTCATACAGACGTTTGTTACGTAGTCTGATTTATTATAATAGATATCACCATCGTATCAACGTTTTTATTCACACCGTTATTAACTTTATCATTCACAAACTGTGTAGGTAGTAGATGTGTATGCGTGTGTAAATGTGTGAGTACCTATGCCAGGTAGGTTAGGTAGGTATTGTAGTAAAACCAAGAGATTTATCAGACACATTACGCTCACTACTACGGAATATACAATGCCATGTATAAATCCGCATTTGTTTTTATGATCTCATTTTGTTACTAATTTTATATAGCCGCGGCAAACCTTAGGTACTTCTCAGAAATAAATGAATTATCTGAGTGAGTTCACTAACAATTTTATTTTTATTCCTTTTATGCAGTGGTGTGCCCATAGAAATATAAAAAACAGGAGAAGTGGCATGGGGGTGTGTCTGTGTCCACGCGTTATGCGCACGCTGCGCCTTTACTCGCCAAATGGCCGTCTCCGCGAACTAGTACGATTTCGACCGTGGTCACGATAAATTATAAAAATGCCGTGTTGTTCAGTGGTTTCCTGAAAAAACCGAAGTGATATTAAAAACTTCGTATCTCACGGAATCACTTACCATATGTAAGTAAAAGTATTTTACTGTGTTTATCTTTAAAATCATAAAAAACAACAAATCGTAAAATATTTCTTGCTTTTACTACGTTATTTTTGTTTTCAAATATCGCAGCGGCTGTACTATTTTTGCAGCAAATACATTGCTCCTTAACCACTACCTTAAGTATGTCGCTAAGCGACTGGACAAGCAATGTAAAAATAACAAAACGATACTTTATTTACGCGGAGCGTCGCATAGTACAGCCGCTGTGTCTTGCGGCGAGATAGTGATGAGGTTAAGATCCACTAAAGTAGGCTATCGATAATAATGTCGATTGCCCAACGAATATTATATTGCTATTATAGTTTATTTTTCAATTTGTCAACCGTTTTAGCCCGGTTGGAACACTTGAAAAGATGACGTTTAAGTACGGTTGGAAAACCTTTGAGAATGTAAAATAATCTTTTTTACTGTTTTTGATTATTTTACAGCGTACCTAGTTGAGAAATGCATAACCAACGGTCGTAAAGTAAGTTTATTAATGTTTAGGTGGAGTGTTTTTGGGTTTAAATTATCGCATCTTCGTGCTATTTCCTTACTTTTTTTTGGTTTTGGTATTTTACTTCCGCTAAAGTCTTTAACTATGCACCACAAGATTCGAATGCGTTGTAGTAACCGGTATGGTTCAGATAAAATATTAGTGATTTTTGCTTAAAATAAGTCAACATATTCATGCTATTTATTTGTTATGCATGAGTATGGTATGTGTTTGTTTTTATATATTTGACTATTTCTTAACTAAGGGTTTTTTTTTTAATAACAAAAGCCTATTCGCCTGTTGACTGCTACCTGCTTACTCATCGTGAGGTTAAGAAGTATAGACCGCGCGGAACTAGTTGACCGCGCCTTAGGTATGTGAACGGTGGGATGGAGGAGCGGGGGCGCATTACTCAGTACGTGCGTTGCGAACTGCCGCCTCACTCCTGTCTCAGCGGCCAACTAGTTCCTAGACTATAGACTATATCTTATGAATGAATGAATGAATGAATTGCACCGATCCCAGCGTGGTTTAACCAGACTCGATCACTCGAATGAACCCAAAGATTCACACTAGCCCCTGTTGCCTCATGTTACATGGTGCAACAGAGACCATTGCATATCAAGGAGTAGACACAGGAACACTATACACTAGTAGTTTAAGTTTTTTGCCTTGGTTTGGGTTACGAGTACCTGAAAATGTCTAAGATTGCTTGATTGCTTTGCGATTGTCGTGAAGATATTTATTTTGTAAATGATCATTAAGTTCTTATAGTATCTTTTTAGCTTCCCATAAGATACAAATACAAAAAAAGAATGGATTGATGCCACAGGAAGGCCACCTAACTGGTTCCCAACAAAATATAGCACCATAATTATGCTCAATTCACTTTAAGGCAGAAATGTTCCAGCCTCTAAAGAAAACTCGCAGGCTTTTTGAATGGGCAATCCCAAAATTAAGAGTACGTCAAGTACTGAACAAATACCTCCACTTTACAGGTCAGTGATTCCTATGGTTTCACAGCCTAAACCAATTTAACCGGATTGTTTTAATTTATTGATTCGCGTTTTTCTTAAAAAAAACATATTTTTTTATTTAACATATATAATACTTACTGGACATGTCATTTTTTATTTTATTTTCAAGACCCCAAATTTTTCTTGTACAGTAATAAATGGAAGTATCGATAACTTTCTGATTTAGTCAATCACTAGCGTATATGTAAAATAAATTGCTTTTTGCACAACACAATAATAGCGCCAGATGTTTTTGTGTGAGTAAGTTGTACGGTGCATGGTAAATGCACGCTGTGTGTGACGAGTTAAGGTTTATAATTGATTGTGTAGTATGTTCTGATTTATAAATTGCAAGTGTGTGCGCGACTTTGTATCTATTGCTTTTATTGAACTACATGTGTAGTAGTGGCGCGGTGGTGGGGCCAACCTAGCGACATCGGGTTCTGATACATTTTCAACTACCGGGCATATCTCCTTCTTTCATATATCTATGGGTGTGCCGGTCAACGCGAATAGCGCGTCCCTTGCAAATTGTATGGCGGCCGCGGCATCACCTAAGGGCAACGATAAGCGCCATAGATATATGAAAGAAGGAGATATGCCCGGTAGTTGAAAATGTATCAGAACCCGATGTCGCTAGGTTGGCCCCACCACCGCGCCACTACTACACATGTAGTTCAATAAAAGCAATAGATACAAAGTCGCGCACACACTTGCAATTTATAAATCAGAACATACTACACAATCAATTATAAACCTTAACTCGTCACACACAGCGTGCATTTACCATGCACCGTACAACTTACTCACACAAAAACATCTGGCGCTATTATTGTGTTGTGCAAAAAGCAATTTATTTTACATATACGCTAGTGATTGACTAAATCAGAAAGTTATCGATACTTCCATTTATTACTGTACAAGAAAAATTTGGGGTCTTGAAAATAAAATAAAAAATGACATGTCCAGTAAGTATTATATATGTTAAATAAAAAAATATGTTTTTTTTAAGAAAAACGCGAATCAATAAATTAAAACAATCCGGTTAAATTGGTTTAGGCTGTGAAACCATAGGAATCACTGACCTGTAAAGTGGAGGTATTTGTTCAGTACTTGACGTACTCTTAATTTTGGGATTGCCCATTCAAAAAGCCTGCGAGTTTTCTTTAGAGGCTGGAACATTTCTGCCTTAAAGTGAATTGAGCATAATTATGGTGCTATATTTTGTTGGGAACCAGTTAGGTGGCCTTCCTGTGGCATCAATCCATTCTTTTTTTGTATTTGTATCTTATGGGAAGCTAAAAAGATACTATAAGAACTTAATGATCATTTACAAAATAAATATCTTCACGACAATCGCAAAGCAATCAAGCAATCTTAGACATTTTCAGGTACTCGTAACCCAAACCAAGGCAAAAAACTTAAACTACTAGTGTATAGTGTTCCTGTGTCTACTCCTTGATATGCAATGGTCTCTGTTGCACCATGTAACATGAGGCAACAGGGGCTAGTGTGAATCTTTGGGTTCATTCGAGTGATCGAGTCTGGTTAAACCACGCTGGGATCGGTGCAATTCATTCATTCATTCATTCATAAGATATAGTCTATAGTCTAGGAACTAGTTGGCCGCTGAGACAGGAGTGAGGCGGCAGTTCGCAACGCACGTACTGAGTAATGCGCCCCCGCTCCTCCATCCCACCGTTCACATACCTAAGGCGCGGTCAACTAGTTCCGCGCGGTCTATACTTCTTAACCTCACGATGAGTAAGCAGGTAGCAGTCAACAGGCGAATAGGCTTTTGTTATTAAAAAAAAAACCCTTAGTTAAGAAATAGTTAAATATATAAAAACAAACACATACCATACTCATGCATAACAAATAAATAGCATGAATATGTTGACTTATTTTAAGCAAAAATCACTAATATTTTATCTGAACCATACCGGTTACTACAACGCATTCGAATCTTGTGGTGCATAGTTAAAGACTTTAGCGGAAGTAAAATACCAAAACCAAAAAAAAGTAAGGAAATAGCACGAAGATGCGATAATTTAAACCCAAAAACACTCCACCTAAACATTAATAAACTTACTTTACGACCGTTGGTTATGCATTTCTCAACTAGGTACGCTGTAAAATAATCAAAAACAGTAAAAAAGATTATTTTACATTCTCAAAGGTTTTCCAACCGTACTTAAACGTCATCTTTTCAAGTGTTCCAACCGGGCTAAAACGGTTGACAAATTGAAAAATAAACTATAATAGCAATATAATATTCGTTGGGCAATCGACATTATTATCGATAGCCTACTTTAGTGGATCTTAACCTCATCACTATCTCGCCGCAAGACACAGCGGCTGTACTATGCGACGCTCCGCGTAAATAAAGTATCGTTTTGTTATTTTTACATTGCTTGTCCAGTCGCTTAGCGACATACTTAAGGTAGTGGTTAAGGAGCAATGTATTTGCTGCAAAAATAGTACAGCCGCTGCGATATTTGAAAACAAAAATAACGTAGTAAAAGCAAGAAATATTTTACGATTTGTTGTTTTTTATGATTTTAAAGATAAACACAGTAAAATACTTTTACTTACATATGGTAAGTGATTCCGTGAGATACGAAGTTTTTAATATCACTTCGGTTTTTTCAGGAAACCACTGAACAACACGGCATTTTTATAATTTATCGTGACCACGGTCGAAATCGTACTAGTTCGCGGAGACGGCCATTTGGCGAGTAAAGGCGCAGCGTGCGCATAACGCGTGGACACAGACACACCCCCATGCCACTTCTCCTGTTTTTTATATTTCTATGATAAGCGCCTTTTAATGATTTGAAACTGAAGGTCACGTCTGAACGAGAAGTGTTAATGATTTGGAAAAAATATAGGTTAAATTAGAGCATTTTATTAACAACTTAATCTGTGAATATTTTAGATTGTGTTTATCACAGAACAGATAAAGAGATGAAGAAGAAGAGACCTCTTTATCTTTTCTGTGGTGTTTATATTACATAGTGTGATTAATTTGTAAAGTTATGTCTAACGCCGATAAACCAATGACAATCACGCAAAAACTATCAAGCATATTTTTATTAAACCTTCGCCTTTGTATAGATAATTTATTTATTTATCTTTTACATACATACATAAACTCCCGCCTTCTTCCAATGGGAGTAGGGTAAACTCATCCAATTTCGTAATAAAACAAAATATGTAATAAAACTTCGATATTTAGTTAAAATCTTCTTTATAGTTCAAATAGGAACATAAAACAGTATTTCTTTTACAATAAGTAATTAAGATAGTAAACTTACTTAGGACTACTATTTTAAAACTTATAGCTAATAATCGAAACCTTCGTTAAAACTTAACGAAACGGACTATCACGAAATTAGGACTATCACTTATTTGAGTGAGTTTACTATAGGTACTAAGTACAGAGAACGCCACTTGCTACAATCCTTACATAGGAACTCTCCTTTTGCCTCGTTTACGTTCATATTATCTGGGCATACACGCACGCCAGTTGCGAGTACTACGCACCTGACCTTTTTCCTTTTTTTTTACCTTTAATCTCTTAGTGAATGAATAATGCGTCTAATTTAGTACAGCGCTCCTTGATGGGCGAGTCCTATTACTGGGTGGACGTACGACGCGATGTGTGAGCTCAGCACAGAACAAGCAAGCTAACCACTGAAGGTCGCGGGCACTTATCTGCGTCTGAAGGGGGAAGCTCCAGGTAGTCCGCGTAATTCAAATTTTCTTACGTTTTTTGCGATTTGCAAGTCAGTATTAGGTTGTATGTTGATTAAAGTATGATTCGCGACCGTAACTTAAGTATTTACAAAATTATAGTCATTAGAATAATTAGTAATACAACTCCTTGTGTTAGTAAAATCCTAAATGTCAAGATTTCGTGAAATAGTCATTCATTAAGATTCTTAGGATTCTTTGAACTTGTTGTATTGATGATTATAATTCTATAAATACAGATGTTTTACGGTCGCGAATGATATTCAGATCAACATACATACTGATACTGACCTGCAAATTGCAAAAAAACGTTACAAAATTTGAATTTCGCGGGCTACCTGGAGCTTTCGCCTTAGTAGGACCGTTTTCAAATCAAGCTCTAAGCTCAACATTAAGCTCAAAAACTCCATTAGTATTGTTTACTTTTTATTTTACATGTAAAGGATGTAAAGGGTGTGTAGGGTGGCGGGTGTAAGGGTGTGTAGGTATGGGTTCACTTTGGACTTTTGGATAATGAGGTCGCATTATCAATAATAATAGCATGTAGGTACATACATACATACAGTAAATAACTACAGTAAGTCATTGATTCGACTTACGCGTGCCACAGTTCTAATTCCAGACAAGTTATTTTGAGCATGTTTTGAGAATCGGAAATTGGTCCAATTTGCTCGTATTGTAGTTTTAGTCGAGATTTTTGTAATGTCTCCTCGGCTATTTTTTGTGGCGTAGCCGGCGAGGAAAAAATAAAATCATAGGTAGGTTTTGATAAAGAAAGAAAAGCTCTTCAGTTTACAAAATTATCATACTCACAAAATTTACCTACAATTTTATTATATCTGTAATTGTCAATTAAGATACTTACTAATCTATACTAAGGAGGAGCTCGTGGCTAAGTAATAACTGCCGCACGGGTCGATCCATCAGGTTAAGCTACGCTTGCCGGGGTTGGTCCGTGGATGGGTGACCATCTTTACATACCGAGACTCCTCCGTGCCTCGGAAAGCACGTTAAGCCGTTGGTCCTGGCTGTCATTCGTGGATCTTTGACAGTCGTTACGGGTCGTCAGAAGCCCGAAAGTCTGACAATCAGTCTTACCAAGGGGTATCGTATTACCCAGTTAATGGGTTGTGGAGGTCAGATAGGCAGTCGCTCCATGTAAAATACTGGTATTCAGCTGCATCCGGTTAGACTGGAAGCCGACCCTAACATAGTTGGGAAAAGGCTAGGCAGATTGACTAATCTATATTAATATTATAAAGAAGTAAAATTTGTTTGTATGTAGGGCGTACTCGTATCTCTGGAACTACCATCAGTCGAATTTGAAAAATGATTTTTGTATTTGATAGCCCAATTCTTGAGGAAGGGTATACCTAGGCTATTCACACATCACGCTATGATCCGTAGGAGCCGAGCAAAAAGAAAAGCGATAAACGAAGTAATAATAATAATAATATATCATTTATTTCGAGTAACAATGACCCATAACATAAATACTTTACAGACTATCATACATGTTTATTAAAACCACAAAATATTAAAACTATTGTATACGAAGTGACGGCGCCGTATTGCGCTGCGTGGTGTCGCGTAACCTTCCGCGGAATCGCCGATATACTCGTACGACACCCTTCGGCCAAAACTCTTCCTTGAGGACGGTCTCAATATATTGAGTCGGAACTCGCACCACGAACGACGTGAAATTGTAATAGCACGGGCGGGCGATGCGATGCGACGCAGTGGGTTGGAGGAACAAGAAATTTCACGCGGACGAAGTCGCAGGCAGAAATTAAATATTTTTTGCACATTCAGATTCAGACGTCCAAGCATTTCAGTGTGTTTATCTTACAAGTCAGCACTAAAGCCACCACGATCCATTATATCTATCACTTAAAAATTACTGTTTATCAAAGATATGCACAAGCCTTACTGTGAAATAATGAGTGCCTTTGTACTCGATACTCTATCTATCTGTATCTATTTTACTGTGTACGCCTTTAATTGGCCGATTTGAGTGGAGTTTCGCAAGAGCAAACATGCTAGGACGAATACGGGTAAGTATCTGGCCCATATTTCCGGAATTTTCGTCATAGCCGTGGAATACCTCTCCACTCCTCATAAAAGCACACAGGACATGTTGCCCCCGTGGCGCTACAAAAGTTTGTGCTAGCGACCGTTTTCGGGGGCTCATTATGGTGTGTGTCACCCCCGCCCGGCCTTTTAATCTGTGTATTAAAACATTGGTCAGGCAGGGGCATAGTCTTTCCATAGTTCTAGATAACCAGTTCACTTAGCCACCCAAACCAATAATCCAATATCTTTGTTTCCGGGTTACCTATGTTTCATCGAAAGAAATTGACAAATTATCACTTCCCATACAATTTTCCGCATAATTTCATTTGCCAAATTATTACATAGCAAAAAATCTCTTCACAAATAATTGTAACGCAAACCTAATGTTTGGCAAGTGAAAGTTTAAACAATAACTTGTTTACCAACTAGTACTTACACAAATTTTTATGTAGTCAAATATTTCAGTTAGAATAACACATTTTACGCAAAATAAAATAATGCTAATATTTAGTATCGTCAGTTTTCAATTTACCATTTTTTTTTCTGTAAAATCAAGTCGTTTCTGGCACTCGCCAGCCGCTCCCGCGGCACCGCTCACTTCGCTTGCTCGGCTCGTGCGTAGGAGGTCACAGTTCTAACCTAACCATTTTTCTTTTAATAATTAACCTCGTCTAACTAGTTCGGTTCTAGATAGCCTGCTAAAAATAATCTCTTTTTTTCCATATTTTTTTCTATATATTTTAGTCGTTTCTGGCACTCACCGGCCGCTCCCGCGGCACCGCTCACTTCGCTCGCTCGGCTCGTGCGTAGGAGGTCACAGTTCTAACCTAACCTAACCTAACCATTTTTCTTTTAATAATTAACCTCGTCTAACTAGTTCGGTTCTCGATAGCCTGCTAAAAATAATCTCTTTTTTTCCATATTTTTTTTCTATATATTTTAGTCGTTTCTGGCACTCACCGGCCGCTCCCGCGGCACCGCTCACTTCGCTCGCTCAGCTCGTGCGTAGGAGGTCACAGATCTAACCTAACCTAACCTAACCATTTTTCTTTTAACAATTAACCTCGTCTAACTAGTTCGGTTCTCGATAGCCTGCTAAAAATGATCTCTTTTTTTCCATATTTTTCTTCTTTAAAATTTAGTCGTTTCTGGCACTCGCCGGCCGCTGCACCGCTCGCTTCGCTCGTTCGGCTCATGCGTAGGAGGTCACAGTTCTAACCTAATCTAAACATTTGTTTTTAATAATTAACCTCGTCCTAGTTCGGTTCTCAATAGCCTGCTAAAAATAAACTCTTTTTTTCAATTTTTTTTTTCTATATAATGTAGTCGTTTCTGGCATTCGCCGGCCGCTACCGCGGCAAAATTAAAATTAATAAATTAATTAAATTTAAAATTGTAAGTTGTTGTAGGTACGTTTTTGCCTTTACATTTTTTGTCATAACAAATCATTTGATCAAACGTTTAATGTCTAAAGATTGTTTGCTGTAATAAATCATTTGATTAAAGACCAAATGCCATAGTGACATTATCCTTGGTAATATTCTGACAAGTAAAAATTTGACCAAATGAAAAAGTGCGTAATAAAATCATACGAAATATTGCATTGTTATAAAAATAGGTTGCTAAAATTTGTTTGGGTAGTGAAATTTTGTCAAAATCTCTTCGGCAAAACGGCAGGCTCCCCTTTGTTTCCATATCCTCCAGTAGTCCCCCGGTGGGTGGGTGTAATTTATAACCTAGATTAACACATAGAATACTTTTTATCCCGGTAGTATGTTCCCGTGGGATAACTTCCGACATCCACGCGGGCGAAGCCGCGGGCAAAAGCTAGTGAATAAATGAAATAATAATTTTGTAGGTGCCTAATTACAAGAACGTCTGAATAATTAAACAGATCATCAATCTTCAATATAATAGGTACTCTCCAAATATCCAAATTTACACAACCCCAGCGCAAAAGAGGGCAATGAAACTATTTTTAGCTGCTGCGATTGCAGCAGCTAAAAATATATTATATTTTCATCCACTTTCATTTGTGTTATTCACCCCGGTGAGCTCTTATTTTCTTTGTCATAAATTAGCGGTACAAATAAAGGCCTCTTATCCGAACTATCCGATCCAACCGTGTATCAATACTACTGTTTTCGCCCGGCCGCCAAGGAAAACATTGTGAAACCCAGACGGAGATATAATATATCAATAAAGATGTGTCAGATGTGTGTACCTAAACGCTGTGAGATAGAGGATAGGCTCACCACCTGTTACTTTTAACACAGGCTGTTCATTCATATGGAACCATTACATATCGACTTCATCAAAACAGTTGAACGCGAGCTCTTGTAAGCGAACAGCGATGAGTGATTTAGATATCTATGTGGGATTTTGGTCAAGTTTGTCGCGAGGACTAGTGATGCGGGAGCAAGCGACGACGTACAGTAGTCCGATGAGAAGCGCTCGTCCTAAGGTCGACACCCGCAGCCTTCAGTAGCAAATTCCCATTGCTTGCGAAATTTTTCGTTTTTAGTGAATAAACTAAATCCTGCGTTCCTGCATATTACCTAATGAAGTAATGACACAACACTTATACACTAACTGATGCATTTTTACAGGTTATTCGTGATGAACAGCTATCACTAAAATAATAAAACATATATTGTAAACACACGAGATTTTTCAGTCATCTAACCATAGTTTTTTTTTTTTACTATAACCATAGACGACAGAAGAGACCTAAACTTTTTGTTTTTCTGTGTACATTCTAAATGTAAAAAAAAGAATCACAAAAAATTACAATAGTTGGGAATCGAACTTATGTAAGTACCACTAAAATAGCCGAACTTATACAACATAATCATGTCATGCATGATTGACTGCAAAGCTGCATAAAGCTATTGCGTGTTGTTGATAATTATTTAAGAGGATATATCGAAGCGTGGTTTAGCTCGGTGTGTAAGTGGAAGGGCGTTATGGCTATCTAATGATATGGATGATGGCTGAGAGGTTCGACTGTCACTACATTAACCATTGCTGTATGCTTAATGTAGTGACAATAACAATAAAATGATTTGTGTGTTGTGTGATGCCTTATTTTTATTTTGTTTGTTTATCTATCTAATGTATTTTTAATTTTCTTATGATCCAATGATGATTGAAATAAAGGAATTGAATTTGAATTTGAATATGACACGCTCTCACGCGCACCGGAATTTAAACGTGCTTCGTTTAAATATAGATTTATTACAAAATGCTTTACTCAAATAAATTTTTAGCTTAGTAAGTTCTTAACATATGGCAACAACAACATCAACACGTGGCAATGCCGCCAGTCTCATGGGTACATACCTGTCGACAACGCTGCGGATGAATTTTTCGATGCCATGTTTTAATTTATGAATAGTTTTAGTTAGGATATAATTTTGTTATTTTTAGGTTATGTTTATATTACATTTAAATAAATAATTCTTAACATATTGAAATACCTTCGATTTAAAGCAAATTTTACTGCACAATAAGGACTGTTTACGCATAATAGTATAAAATAGAAAATAGACGGTGCTACTTTGGATTTTTTTTCTATTAAAAAAAAAATTAAGTAATCGTGTTTCGGTTTTAGTACAGTAGTAGACAATATAGTCAAATAACACTTATGAAAAATCCAAATATTTTTTTAACCATATAAGTACCTACACTTGGTTTTATAGGAATTAAAAAAAAAAATATCGATGTATCCTCGTAAAAGGGTACCTATATAACAGTAATCTGTAACTATCTGCAATATTTGAGCAAAATCTAATATAGGTAAGTAGGTAGGTATATAGATTTTGCTCAATAATAATTAGATACTGAAGTGTAAAATCGCCGAAGCGACGCGACCCGAAGGGCGACTGTTCCAAGTTTCCATTCTGCTTCCCTCTCTAAATAGACATAATTTACTGTATTTGTCCATTTTCTCTATGAAAACGCTTAGGTAGGTACCATCGAAATCAAAATGGTAGCACACTGGTAACAACCACGGCTTACGAGTTGTAAAAGGTCGTAGGTTCAAACCCCCGACAAGCGCTTTACTTTGTGTAACTTATTTCTTCACCACTGCTCTCAAAACGGTGAAGGAAAACATAGTGAGGAAACCGGCATGTCCTAGAACCAAAAATTCGAAGACATGTGACATCTACCAACCCGCACTGGGCCCGCGTGGTGGATTACGGCCTACCTCTCACAGAGAGGAGGCCTGTGGGCAGTGGGAACATTATAGGCTGATTATACTATTATGAGGTAGGTACCATACATATTAAGATTGGAGGTAAGATCTTAAGCAAAAACAAAATTAAAGGGTAGATATTAGTTTCTGGTGATGCAATCATCCATTACCACTACATTTAAAGGACAAGAACACTTTGGATGAGAAGCAATGAAGCAAATAATAAAACATTATAGTTTTTGGTTCAAACATTCTTCTATTGTTGTTAGCAATATTTACAGCGACGATTTTCCAGAGCAGCTGCTTTGTGAGTCTGAAATGGAATAATAAATAAATTAATAAGTAATTAGATACCATAATTATAAGTTAATTACCTATTGCATTTCAAATTACTTATTTTACGAGTTATTGTGTGAAGTTTTTTTTCTAATTAGGTAAGAAGGTACCTATAAATTACTGGCACAAGCCAGTTATTCTATTGATTCATGCAGTAGTTTTCACACACAACACAGTCAACAGAATATCAGTTTTCCTTGAATTTTTTTTTACAAAAAAACCGACTTCAAAAACCTAAAACTAATAAAATAATTTTCTTAGAAAACTTTACCGCTTTTGATGTTGGTGCCAAGCTAAGGTGCATTGAATTACTGAAGACACCGACTTCAGAAGCTGTTAGTTTTTTTAAGAAAGTTATTTTATTCGTTTTAGGTTTTTGAAGTCGGTGTTTACTTGTCTTCGACCCGTATGTTTATACGGGTCGAAGACAGAACCTCCTTTTTGAAGTCGGTTAAAAATATATCTTATTTTCTACTGTAAAGATGATATGGCCTAGAAAGGGAGTGACTACCGAGATGACGACTAGTAGTAGTATGGAAGAAAAAGACATGTTGACAAGCGCCAACCTTGAATAAATTGGGATAAGGGCAGGAGGATTATGATCTCTTATTTTTTAAATGAGTTCTGCGACTTCCTTCTTCCTTAATGTCCTTATATTCTTGTAAAACGATGTCTTTGTACAAACAATACTTACTTAATGTTCAGTGTAATTTATTAGATTGTTCTAATATAAAACTCGATTTTATCTATATTATGCTAAAATTATAACATTACCTACGATCCAAACGTTGGTTATAATCGCTCGACACAAACTATTGGAAATGGGATAATTATAGCTATTGAGTCGCCAATTTTGAGCAATCAAGCCATCGCCTGTTGTATACTCGTATGTATGTAGTTAGGGTCCCGTTAGGAGCGACTAGTTCAACCACAAAAAATGCTGGTAGAAGGGATAAAAGGGTAGTGGCAACACTAAGTTCTCCATAATGCCACCTTTATAAAGTAAACCCAGCTTTAACTTCATATGCAACGACAACCATATTAGGTCCATGTATGCAACAGACTAGCAGTGTCAGCATATCATGTGTTACCCGTGTTGGAGCATTTAGGTTATTAATATTGTATGAGCGTGTAAGTATAGCTTTTCCATTATAGCAAAATACTTCCTTTCCTTGTCATTTTAAAGGCTATGAAGTGAGAGGGCGATATACTTTATTGAATAAGGGGCTGTGCCCCATAAAGTATTATTAACAAAGCGTTTATTTAGCATTAGGCGAGAAGTTACTCGTCCCAAGCTATGGGTAAAAGTACTGACCTGTAAGGAACTCTGGACAGTATTTGATGGTGTGGGCCTGGTCACCAGTGGCACCACAGCGGGGACAGCGGAGCCTACGTAGAACTGGACACAGCACTCGGCCGCGAACGTCCCGCAGTGTGTGCGACGTATACCAACGAGACGGCTTGCCGTTGTTCTTGCAAAACGCACATTCCTGTGTAGAAAAGAAATATTTAACTTCACCTCTAGATCGACAGTTATTAATAGTACCTGGGAGACCGAGCTCTGCTCGGGTAAAAATAGAGAAAACGAATTTTGCCAGAAATGAGACCAAGGACCTAGCTAGATCGATTTTTCGCCCCCGTAAACCCATATTGCAACTTTCATCTAAATCGATAGAGCCGTTTTCTAGAACGTGATTACAAATGTATTTTAACAAATATTGCTCTTTATAATAGTCTAGGATTTAATAGATTGAGTTACAATCTCTTCTGACAACTAGATTTTAATCCGCATCCATTTCTCTAAGCTCTTTCCCGCTTTCACGCAATACAATAATTTAATGGTGGTGTTTTATAGAAAACACTTTAATTTATTGGAAGGGTTTTTGCTGCTTACGAAATATCTTTGGGTAATCATCCTCTGTCTTCGTAAAACGTCAGCATACTTCATTAGCATTTCCAGTTGGTGAGGAGTTAGGGAGAGCAGTGCTGCTTCTTGCTGTAACACCATGTCATTGAAACTGTTGGGTCCCTGTGTCGGCGTCGGCGCAGGCGTTGGTGGCGTGGGAACTCTCTCTAAAATAGGACGATATTTATTATGGCATGGGTCGTTGTCTAAGTGCACTTTAAGGGAGAGGCATCAATTTTAGGGAAAATTTAAAGCCAATTTTTTTTTTAAGTGACACATTAAAATCATGTATTTATTTCGCTGTATGTTTAAAAGTGAACCGTGTGACTAATTAAAATTCGGTTTAGGTTGGTTTACGGTTCACTTTTACCCCGAAATATTTATAAACCTAAGTTTATAAATATTTCGGCAAAGAAGAAGAAACAACTTTGGTATCATGTTATGACTTAAGTTATCCTCAAGGGCGTTAGCACACTCCTCCGCCGCGAAACCGCATGATGTTCCGCTACCCGAATCGCAATTTGAGTATCGTAACAATATGCGAGTTAGTTGAAGTTGTTTCTGATAACAAGCTACTTTTAAAGAAAAACATATTTATTAGCATGTCATGTATGTGTTGCAATCTAAGAATTACTCATCAGCACCCTAATTGCGTAAAAACTGTCAATCGGAGTTGGTTTCATTTTGACAGTTCAACAACATTCATTGCGTTATTTACGTTGTCGAGCAGACAAATTTTTTCGAACCTAAGAAGCAATGGATTAGCAATTTGTTTGAAAGTGAAACCAACTCTGAATCATAATGTGTTACGCAATTAGGGTGCTGGTTTGAGTAAATCTGGAATATACTGATTACTGATGGAAATCAGCAACAGTGATTTTTCTTCCTAATGGGTTCAGTTTATAAAAACCTGCAAATTAAATTAAAATCCATTTGATAATGATAATTTATTTATAATCTAAAAAAAATCAGCTGCTCCCTACATTTATGTTCGCGTAACTCGATAAAATGTAGGGAAGAGCTGATTTTTGTTTCGCGATGTCAGGTTTGGTCCCATAGTAAAAGTTGTTCATAATGATTAGTGCAATGACCCCTTAAGAGGTTGTGCGTTATACATACACCTTGTATAAACCGCGTAGTAACGTGATAAACGTAAGTAGCCAGGCAATTCATTCGCACCATTTCCAACATACTCGTAGCAACAATGAATTTACAGTCGACAAAAGAGAGATAAGTGTGCATGCAGACTTCAACGACTTTTTCACCCCTGGGCCCAGTGCGCGTCGTTTCGGCCGTTTTCTATGAAGATAAACTACTGTATCAATATTATACTGTGACATAACTTATATAATTGCCCTGCGTTTCTGCTGTGTACCTTTCTTATCCTCAATGACTACTTCGGGACGTCTATTCAAATTCGCGACTCCAAAACTTTTGTCTTTCGAATGCACCGTCACCTGCGCTTCTAGCACGGCCGGATCCAGTTTGACAGCTTCCAACGCATCTGCAATAAGAACACCCATATTTAAACTATTTTCTAATTATTTGGTAGACTGTCTAACTAACAATAGTTTCACAAGTTTGGATTCGTAATAATACTATTATTATTAATTAAGTATACACTTATATTATGCAGAAATTATACACATTACATATGAGGAATTATTCTCGTGGCTAAGTAATAACAGCCGCACGGGTCGATCCATCAGGTTAAGCTACGCTTGCCGGGGTTGGTCAGTGGATGGGTGACCATTCTTTACATACCGAGACTCCACCGTGCCTCGGAAAGCACGTTAAGCCGTTGGTCCCGGCTGTCATTCGTGGATCTTTGACAGTCGTTACGGGTCGTCAGAAGCCCGAAAGTCTGACAACCAGTCTTACCAAGGGGTGTCGTATTACCCAGTAACTGGGTTGTGGAGGTCAGATAGGCAGTCGCTCCATGTAAAATACTGGTATTCAGCTGCATCCGGTTAGACTGGAAGCCGACCCCAACATAGTTGGGAAAAGGCTAAGCAGATGATGACATATGAGGAATTATTATGTTTCGTGGATCTTTGACAGTCGTTACGGGTCGTTAGAAGCCCGAAAGTCTGACAACCAGTCTTACCAAGGGGTATCGTATTACCCAGTTACTGATTTGTGGAGATCAGATACTTAGGCAGTCGCTTCATGTAAAATCCTGGTATTCAGCTGCATCCGGTTAGACTGGAAGCCGACCCCAACATAGTTGGGAAACGACTAGGCAGATTGATTTGATGTTGTTAAGTACTATGATTTTCATAACTTATTCTTAATACTCACCTTGCTTGAAATTTCCACCGAGTGAACCGCTATTATCGTTGAATGGACCCTGAAAATAATCATAATGAAGTCTTTAGAAATCTTTAGATCCCAGAGCACTGTTTATTTTTCACGCTTCGGTCAGCTTACGAATTTGGTAGTGATTATGGTTGATTGAAGTTCTCAGACTAGTTGAAAATAGCTCAATCACAATCCCGTTTTATCAGTATCTTTAAAAGTAGAAAAAAAATTCAGAAATTGTTCAGACTTTTGCAACGTCTACCCTGCGTCTAAAGTCTTGATTATTCTAATTTTAATAACTTACCTTAATGGAGCTATAAAGTGATTCCATGAAGTCCGATGTGCTACGAGAAATTAATGAGTTCACGTCCATTATTCAGTCTGAGTTACTAAATAATAAAGAGACTTTGGAGAGTAGGCAAATCCTAAAATAAATCAATGCTAAAAGCTATCCAAGATGCAAACAGCGGAATGTTTCAGACACTTGACACTAACTCACAGATGATCAAACTATTCTGTAACTATGTGGTATTAAGGTGGGTAGATTTAGAACAAAATGCTTATAAGAGGGTATTTGCGTATAGTTTATGGATATTACTATGTCCAGTGTTGCCTGATATCAAAACATAGTAGCTTTATGGATGAATAGGTATAAGCATGACTGGGTTTTGGATAAAACTCTCAGTCTTCAAGCCCGTTGGAATGGAAACTCCAAATCCAATGGCTAAGAGCGCCGTTGGAAGACCTTGACACAAGGACGACGGCGACGCGACGACGCGAAACCAAAGTCAAATAGATAGCTAAAACCGACGCGAACTATGACTAACCAGAGGATTTGGCATACCGACAAACAGGTTAAGTAGGAGGAGGTAATCGCGAGTGGAGTCTATTTTAGCAAAATAAATAACAGGTATTTGCATCGGTAACTACAACGGCCTCGTAGAATTTCTCATCTGACATGTCGACATTGAAATTCAAATAGTTTTTCAACAAGTAATAAAAGTTAATTTATACCAAATTAAAAATAATAATAGTTGTAGTCAATTACCTATTAATAGTTGTTATTTACTAACCATTGAGAAATCAACTTTTCTTTACTTCCGTTTTGAAAACTGCTCCGCAGACTTGGATTTCTAGGTTACCTATGTTGATGAGTTTGTAACAGTTAGTAGGCAATCCTCAAATCGGCCGGCGGCCTCAGGCACACACTTCACCTCACCTCATGTACAGACGCTAGCACATCAAGCTACTACAATCTGTCAAATTTCTTTAATAGATTTTCATCTTTATCGCTAAAGCATTAGGTTCAAGGTTGATTGGGAAGATTTGACAGTTTCGGGTGGCTTGATGTACTGGCGTCTGTACATACCTAGGTATTCTGTTATTGTTGTGCAATCCATAGGTTTAGTAAGTCCAAAAAGGCAGCCTGCATGCACTGCGTAGTAAAAGAGCTTTTGAATGAACTTAAAATTGTTGAAGAAAGAAGTAATCAGGTGGTGTTACAATTTTGGTCGACCCACAACAACAACAGCTAACATGAGAACAGATGATCCAAGATGAACAAACTTCAAAGACCCTCGTAACACTCTCACACTCACGGAAGCTCAAAAACCGATTCCATTGCGTTTTGTTGTCGAGACAAGGAATTACCAAAACATATGAAATACTGAATACTGGATAAGTAAGGTCGAGGAAATATATAATTCGATCATGAATGAAGGGCATGGGCATGGTGGGTGGGAAGGTAATTATAAATAAGAAAACGTTATTGCTGAATTATTTAGTAGTACGCAAGCAGGAAGTACATCAATGATGTTTGGTGACGCGCACAGTTTGCGTGGCTTGGTTCGTGATATAACTCGATATTTTTATTGCATCTACGTCTCCGTGTGACCGATAAGCCTACGTAAGTACCTCGATAAGTACATCTGGTGTTACGTTACATTATGGAAGTACCTAGCAGTAAATACTTACTTTGTACTGTGTTCACACGTGGACAATTTTTACGATCTTCGCAAATCCGAAATTGAAAGTATTGGACGTAGGTAAGGATACCGCTTCATCATGGATTTTCCTCTTATGATCCTTGAGAAGGCAGAATATACAGGGTTATTGGTAATATGTTATGCTACGCTAAGTAAAAGACAGTCAGATATTGACAATCATACAAAGAGAGGTGATCTGACAGCAGCAGCAGAGAACAAGATGATTGGCATAGGCCACAAAATAAAAAAACAGAACTGGCAATAAACCGGCCATATTGGAACAGACGTATTCTTGAGTGGTGATTGTTAAACAGCGTGCCATGGGATTGGATTAGAGAGGTAGAAAGACTCCAATAGTTGAGCCCTTTAAGCTGATGATGACGATGAAACATAAAAAACATATTTCGTACTAGCCGTTGCCCGCGGCTTCGCCCGCGTGTATGTCGGAAATTATCCCACGGGAACCTACTACTGGGATAAAAATAAATTCTATGTGTTAATCCAGGTTATAAACTATCTGTGTGCCAAATTTCATCCAAATCCGTTCAGCAGTTTTTGCGTGATACAGTAACAAACATCCAAACATCTTCACAAACTTTCATATTTATAATATTAGTAGGATTAACAAAGAATTACTTGTATATATTCTTTATATAATACTTTTGGTTTTAACTAGGTCGTGAAGGTCAGATAGGCAATCGCTCCATGTAGAATACTGGTATTCAAGTGCATCTGGTTAGACTAGAAGCCGACCCCAACTATGTTGGGAACAAGGCTAGCCAGATTAAGAATACTTTTGGTTTAAAAAATTAACCAAGTATGGGCTGATGCAACTACACATTGCATTGAATAATCCATCCAATTACGGCAAATAATGTAACATTAAATGTACATTATGTACAAAAAAAAATACAAAAAGTTTTATTGGCAAAAGAAAAGGTGATGACAGTATACACAAACACAAATTTAACTTTGTACATCACAACAATGCAAGGTGTGACCGTTGACCCACAAACTAAGCTGGGCTTGTATCTTGTGGGTCGGAGTGCGATTGAGCATAAAGAAATACGTCGGTTTACAAATCTAAGACTAGTTTAGTAAGGCGTGTATTGTGTTGTGTGCGTGTGTGGGTGGGTGTGTGAGTGTGTTTGTGAGTGACTGAGGGTGAAAGTGTGAGAGAGGGTTATGTATCCTTAGGTTTTATTATGTTCAGTAATCTTATTCAAAATTACAAAATCTGATCATAGGAAAGCATTCGTTTAAATAATTATAATAACGACACAAAACATTGGAGCCAATTAGTTAACGTTGACATAGTAAACACTGTTTTAATGTTATCAGAATACAAATTGTTGTTTTCATTTCAGTGGTTCACTTTCTTGCCGTTATCACCGACAACGGAATATATAAGTAGTATACATATACATATTCACGTATACATAATGTACATAACTCCAAGGCCTTTGTACATGATAACAACCGTTATTGTAACTGATAAATATCTCGTTAATTTCGATTAGTATCTTCCATAAATATTATTTATTAGATAGATTATTCAGTCATTAGGGTAGGTCACTTTGTGAGAAATAGAAAACAAAACGTATATGTCTGCGCCAGGGACAGAGGTCACATAAAGTGCTCAGCCAGCATAGCTCCGATTCGCAAAAGAGATGGAGGCATTCCTCCTGTATAGCTCCATCTCCATATCGTACTGAAACAAATATGACTTTACGGCTTCCATTTTCATTTTTAACTAACTTTATGGTAAACAAGCCTCTGATGCTATCGTGTATTGTGTTTGCGGCTGTACCAACTTGGCATACTAAGAAATTAAGAATACAAAATCGACTGTAAAAGTTATTATGGATTTACGAGCAGACAAATTTTTTTTTTTTTTCTTTTGATTAGCGATTTGCTTCAAAATTATTCAGATTCCGATTGGTATAGTGTCTTACGCAATTACTGATCAACGTCCGTGAGTTTCTTACATTAGGTCCTAAGGTAAAATTAACAGAGGCGATAACGGACTTGTGGTTTTCAGCACTAGGAGTGGGTACTGGTTTTGATAGTCGCAATCTGTATACATTTAATACCACAACTTATTATTGTCCCACTGCAGGGCAAAGGCCTCTTCTCAGACAGAGAAGGCTCGAGCATTGATCATCACGCCTGCTCATCACGGGTTGGCGATTTCAGACTAGGATAGTAAAAAAAAATATGACAAAAAATATGGCGCTATGAGGTTTATAATTATAACAAAAATAAATAATATCTTTTGATTCTGTAGGTCGATTTTGATGAAATAAACGCTAAGTATTACTCACAATATAGATTCAAGTAATTAGATTTTGAATCCAATGAGTGACTTTTATGTGATGCAGGCGCAAACGAACAAACAAACAAACAGACAGAAATTTCTAAAAATGTCTTTTTACGTTCTGTTACTTATTTCTCGCGTCTTCCAGTATTTTTTTTGCAAAAATCCTTAATGTACAGACACGGAAGGTTTACGATTTTATTGTATATATATAGATAAGTCCAGGTTTCATCACGATGTTTTCCTTCACCGACGTAGATGATCTGCCGACATAGGACTCATGTCAAACGTATGACTCAGTTTCTACGTACATATATAGCAATAAGCCGTTGGTACTGCGCCAGATCTCTCTCCGGTCGTGTCGGATTGCCGTTCCATAGGACTATAAGAGTGAGGGAACAGAGAGTGTACCTGTGTCTGCGCACATCTCTTGTGCACTATAATATCTCCCGCGCCGACTAGACTTCGGCGCGGGAGATATTCCGTTCCGTTTTACCCGAAATTCGGTCTGGATGACTATTATTATTATATATACACTATAGAACATAACTGAAAATAACAAAGTACATTTTAAAAATGCTCAGTCTGAGGTGGGTCCGTGGGTGGGGTCCAACATCAGCCATGTAGGTATTGATAAAATCTATTTTCAGTAATCGAAGAATCGAATATCTAGGTAATTTCGATATAATATTATCTTACCCTGACATGTTGTTATCGCACTGATAATACTACATTTCAGTATTTCGTAAATGCATTACTGCCAATGCCAACTTCTCATATGAATTTTGGCAAGAGATTCAATATTTTTCAAGGCTAAAGAAATAAAACGAGCATAATTTTATTATTAGTATACATTGCATGTTTAGTTTGACGATTTATTGGAAAATGTATTTGCGACTGGAAATGTACCTAAAATTAATATAAGTATTTACTTTTTTTTATTTATTTATTTATTTCTAGGCACGTTTCCGGATGACATCGATGCGTACGAGTACTTCGACGCCTAAGTGTCCTTTTGTTTTGTATTTATTTGTATAGTTAGTAATTTACTTTAGTACCTAGTGTAAATAGTGTTAACTTGTATAATGTTTATCAATCACAAAAATAAAAGATGAAGTATTTACTTACATAGGTAGTTGGAACTAATTGTACGAAGCTAAGTTCGTTTAGCTTCGCTCATGTAGCTAAACCGCGTGTTTGATAAATACTTCGGTTCACACCTCGAACTATGAACCGAAGTATGAAAACACGCGCAGGACATGAGCGAAGCTAAACGAACTTAACTACGTTCCCAGCATGGCCTGCACTTTAGGAGGGTGCAGTTAGACTGCGGACGATTTACGTCCACCAGTCGATATTAATCGCCTCAAAATATTAAGTAGATAAGTTACATGATATCATAAGGGCAAAAAAGTTAAATGAGGACACACAAATTATTTCGAAACCATAATTTAGGCGTATTTGTGTCATACTTATTATGTCAGAAGTCATAGATCGACCGCAATGTAGTTGGAGGGTCTATTCAGTATCCACACATGATATCAGGGTTAGGTCAGGGCTCCGGGCCGGCTCTCACTGTTCCGTCCAGAGCAAAGAACTATATTTCTTATATCTATGGTCACCATCCATGGTCACGAGCATGCATGCTCTGGCGTAAAAATAACACAAACAGGACGGCCCAGATTTCCGGAAGATTGTGACCCGGTACTCTGTGGATCCAGTTTTTCGCAGCACATATTCGTAAGTTTCTTTTAAAGTCGTGAAACACCTCCACATTAAGTTTAAAATCTAACTAGATTACTTAGAGTAAGTAAAATAGTCCCTACACACAACAACACACAGGTCATTCTACCATGACGTCACAGCTGTGATGTATTTGCTGAAATAAATCATTCTTGCAAGATTTGACCTACACTTGGTAACTAAAACAAACATTGCAAATTAAGGGGGAAGCGCTAAGGTAGCCCGCGAAATTCAAATTTTCTTAGGATTTTTGCAATTTGCAGCTCAGTGTCTGGGTATATGATTCGCAACTGTAACAAATATGCATTTACAGAATTATAATCATTAGAATCAGTAATACAACTCTTTAGTTTAATCCTCAAATGTCAAGATTTCATGAAATAGTCATTCAATAGGGTAATAAGAAATTAGATATTTGTATTGATGACTATAATGATTACAATATTCTATAAATAGGTACAGATTTGGTACGGTCGCGAATCATATGCAGTTGTTGGTCTGAATACGACCGTAACAAATCTCACCTGATACTGACCTCTATACAACATTCACTATAATTGCGTAACACACTATCGATCGGAGTCGAATCATTTTGAAGCAAATTGCTAATCTATTGCTTCTTAGTGTTCGAAAAATGTGTCGTCTCAACACCGTAAATAACGCAATGACTATTGTTGAACTGTCAAAATGAAACCGATTCCGATTGATAGTGTGTTACGCAAGTAGTGTGCTGATGCTGACCTGCAAATTGCAAAAAACGTAAAACGTAGTTACTATCTCGATTACAAGTCATAAATCATGATCCCGTCTCCTACCACATCTTCATTCTCCCCAAATCTGGCAAGTGTAACCCGGAAACGAATGTTTCGCAAAGAAGAAAAGAGCCGGAATCTGAAATAAGAAACGCTATATTTATAACCCAATTTTACCCAAGCTATGAACAAGAAATTAGACGAGTTACGAAGCTATTTCGATAGCGCCATGTCAAAGATATCTGATGATATTACGTCCATTAAAACTGATCTGGCCACAGTTACTCAAGTTACTACTGACATAAAAAGTGAGATAAATTATCTGTGGTAAGAGCACGTAAAATTAGAATTCCACATAACTGCGCTAGATAACAAACATGACGCTTTAATGCAAGATTTGCCCCCAGCAAGAATCACTTTTGTTTACATCAGGTCAGCAAGAAGACTTAAAGAAACAGCTCGATTCAATCAGTAAGCAGTTTAAGAGTAGTATTCCGCAAAATTTCTAGTATTAGTTTACCGGCTTTCATATCCTCGGTCCACGGTACTGAGAAATTAATCAGGAAAATCTTAGCCTCCACACTGATTGATTTTGATGTGCCGTGCTTCACCGAGGCTATAGATGCTTGGAGACTCAGTTGCCTGAACTCAGACTTACCCGATAATCCAACTTCCCAGAGACGGTGGGATGAGCCGCTCTGCAGAGTAGTACAGAAAAATTTACTTAACACGTCTGCTACTACTGCAGGGCGTGCGCGCCTGCTGGCTGTGGGTAAGTGGGAGTCGGGTCTATGGCTTCATGCACTACCGTCGTCGAACATAGGCACTTTGTTCAACGATACTACTTTGCGCCTCGCTGCTTCTCTACGACTTGGAGCTCCATGTTGTTCTCCTCATCGCTGTCACTGTGGCGAAGTTGTCAACAGCCTCAGACACCACGGCCTGTCTTGCAGCCGAAGTGCGGGTTGGTTACCGCGGCACGCGAACAGTAATGATATCATCCGATGAGCTCTTGTTACCGTCGGCGTTCCAGCTGTATTAGAACCCTTGATTATTATACCCTGTATTAGAATCCAGCTGTATTAGAAGGCTTGGCACGCGACGATGGCAAGAGACCGGACGGCATGTCTTTATTTCCATGGAAGGTGGGTAGGCATTTAGTGTGGGATGCAACGTGTGTCGATACTCTTGCGCCATCTCATCTTCTTGGTTCGGCGTCCTGTGCTGCCTCCGCTGCTGCGGCTGCGGAAAACCTCAAGCGGCGAGAATATAATAACCTTATTGGTAACTATATTTTCGAGCCGTTTGGGGTTGAAACCCTCGGGCCGTGGGGTCAGAGTGCTCATGGTCTCTTTAAAGATATATCGAAACGTCTGGTTGACACTTCCCGTGACCCAAGGGCTGGCTTTTACCTTGGCCAGAGGCTAAGCATTGCCATACAACGTGGCAATACCACCAGTCTCTTGGGCACTTTACCAGTCGACAGCGATGCGGATGAATTTTTCGACGCCTTGTTTTAGTTTGTGAATAGTTTTAGTTTTATGTTAGGATATATTTTTGTTACCAACCAATACGTCTACGAGTACAGAAGTTCTTAATAATACAATCATAAAATTGGAAGCGAAAATGTATCAACAGGCTCGTCAATGCCACCTAGAGTTATGTAGATAACATTAACCCCGAAAAGCGTGCTGAAAATTTGATTACTCTTATGGAGACCATTAGTGTGAAAACAAATTGTTCATTAAACCAAAAAGGCATCATTGCCATTCACCGTCTACCGCATGCACAAAACAAAATATTGTTAGCTTAATTCGCGTACACTAAGAGATAATCTACTGAGTGCATTTCGACTAGCAAAGGGTTTAAAAACCGATCAACTTGGAAAATCCGGAACACTACATGAATGAACACTTGACATCTATATAAATAAAAAGAGAAGTCCTGACTGACTCATCCACGCCCAGCCCTAACCCTTGGACCTAGAAAGCTGAAATTTTGCACAGAGGTTCCCTTTATATTTTTCGATTATATGATTTTGTTTAGGGTAATAGAAAATATGTGTAATAGATATCGACAAGTGATTGTTATTGGAGATTTTAATTTACATTCTTGTCCGGTAAATATTAGCAATTATTATGAATGCTTTATGTCATATTGCGAGTTCACTCAAGGTAACATGGTACCAAATGTCTTAGGCCGATACCTGGATTTGGTTCTGAGTACGGGTTTTAGCGGAGAAGTGTCAGTGGTGTTGGCGGACGAAGCGCTCGTTCCGGTCGACCCGAACCACCCGCCACTAGCGGTGTGCGTGCGCCCCGCGCCCTCAGCCCCCGCGCCTTCCCCGCCTTCGCCCGCTGCCGAATCCCTCGTTGACAGCGCGTGCAATAACAGGCCGCAGTGGAATTTTTATAAAGCTGATTATCAATTATTGTATTCGATGTTAACTTCTGCTGACTGGAGTACAATGTATGAAATGCATAACTTGGAAGACATTTTAAATTTATTTTATGTGAAATTAGGCCGTATTTTGGACGAATGTGTACCAAGGAAAAAGTTTACCCAGGAAAACTCACGTTATGTGTATCCCGAATGGTACACCGGAGAAATTATTAAAGAGATCAAAATTAAAGCAAAACTTCACAAACTGTTTAAAAACTCAAAACGTGATTGTGATTATCAAGAATACGCTAAATGTAGGGCCCGGGTAAAAAAGTATATAGAAATTGCACACAGAAACCATAAAAATAAAATTCAAAATCAGTTCGCTAAAGATCCAAAATCATTCTGGCAATATACACTTCTGGACACATCTTTTGGCCCACCTTGTATTTTCAGTTTCGTTTGGTCCTAGCTAAAATTTTATATTAGGTCGAGCAAAAAGTTTTTATGCAGTTTTGAACCTGGCACATTCACAATTTCATTCAATAGTCTTTTTTTGAATTTCGAACAAAGAATTTAAAGAAACAAAAGTCAATTTGGAGCCTGTTTGTTGATATCAAACAATCGAATACTAAGAAAACTTGGTTTTATTGGTTTACTTGGATTTAATTCTTGAAAAAGTGATTGATATCTTTGGTTTTGCAACAAACATTACTTATTCTTAACATTAAGGTGAGGTTCTATCAATAATCTATGGATACTTCACCTGAAGTCGCCGCCCAAGCTGTGGCACTTATTCAGGCCGGACACAGCCAAAGAAACGTGAGTGCTCAACTTAATTTAAGTCGATCTGCGGTCCGAAATGTTTATCGGAGGTACCTAGAGACTGGCGGCTTTGTTCGTCGCCAAGGAAGGCCACGATCTCGGGTCACAACTGAAAGACAGGATCGATTCATCGTGACGACCAGCTTGAGAAATCGTCACCTTACCTCCATTGAGATACAAAACCAACTTCACGACTTCCACGGAGTATCTGTGAGCGCTCGATCTGTTCGAAGAAGGTTAAAAGAACGCGATATGGTACCACACAAGCCAGCTAATGGCCCCAAACTAACGCGAGCCCACCGAACAGCGCGCCTTCATTTCGCACGCAGTCATTTAAATTGGACACAGCAAGATTGGAGCCGTGTACTCTTTTCTGATGAGTCTAAAATTGTGTTACATGGCAATGATGGAAGGAAGAAGGTCTACCGACGTAAGGGAGAGCGTTTCGCACAATGCTGCTTTGATGAGAGGGTTGCTTATGGCGGTGGCTCATGAACTGTCTGGGGCGGTATATCCGCGAGCGGCAAAACTCAACTTGAGGTTGTTACAGGACCACGGCTGCCAACATTAAATGCTGAAAGGTACATTCGTGAGTGCTTAGAACCTCACGTGATACTGCGTGATACCATACGCGGACTATGTGGGCCCAAATTTCCTTTTTATGCATTATAATGCAAGAGCCCATGCGGCCGGCATCGTCAGGGAATATCTTCGGGATGTCAACATCACAGTTATGGACTGGCCAGCCAGAAGCCCAGACATGAACCCTATTGAGCACATGTGGGACGAGCTAAAAAGACGTGTTAGGGCTCGTCAGCCAGTTGCCCAGACGATGCAGGAGTTGAAAACTGCCATAGAAGAGGAATGGGAGATGATCCCTCAAAATTTCATAGAGCGGTTGACAAACTCTATGCCTAATCGTATGAGAGCTGTGGTAGATGCCCATGGAGGCAACACGCGTTATTAAATTAAACCTTTATTTGATAAAACATGTTTTTTATTCAAAAATCAATTGCCTTTAACAAGGCGCATATCCGACTTGTTAGGCGTAGCTCCATGTCGTATGGTATTCTGAATTCAAATTTAAAACAATACGATCGAAAAAGATGGTAAAATGTATCAGGTTTAAAACTGCATCAACAGTTTTTGTTCAATCTAGCAATCATATTTCGGTAGGGGCCATCGAAACCTAAACTCTAAGGTGGGCCAATAGATGTGTCCAGAAGTGTATTAGGTCGAAAAAAAGTAGAGTAAATAGGCAAAGTATAGTAAAAGATGGGCAAAATCTCACTGATGAGCAGTGTGCTAGGGAATTCGCAGAATTTTTTGAGTCAGTATACAGTCAGGAACCACCGCAACTAGACGTTCGGGCAGCGATGGCAGAGGTCAGCAGTGCTACCAGTGCACGGGTACATATAGAGACCTTGAGTCTCAAAGAGGTGCAGGATGCGCTGACGAACCTCAAGCCGAAACGATCATCTGGTCCTGACGGTATACCAGCGTTTCTCTTTAGAGATTGTGCTAGAGTTTTAGCAAGCCCGCTGCATTACATATATAACACGTGCTTAAAGCAATCGACGTTTCCGGATCAGTGGAAGACTACACGTGTCGTTCCAGTGCCCAAGGGTAAAGCAGGTCCAGATGTCAGCGGTTATAGACCAGTTGCAGTGTTGTCGACGCCGGCAAAAGTTTTTGAAGGCGCTATTCAACGCTGCATACAGGGGCAAGTCCGAGCGCAACTATCGGACGCGCAGCACGGCTTTCGGCCCGGACGCAGCACTTCCACCAATCTGCTTAACTTCATGGCACAGGTTATGCCGGCAGTCGACGCTGGAGTACAGGTAGACGTGGCGTACTTTGATTTTAAAAAAGCCTTTGACACCGTGGACAATGATGTCTTATTAAGAAAGCTGGCAGATGTAGGATGTACGCCGCACTTACTGCAGTTCTTTGCCAGCTATATGAGAGACCGTCAACAGTACGTTGACTACAATGGGTACGAGTCGAAGCCGTACTTCACCAGGTCCGGAGTAAGCCAGGGCAGCAATTTGGGGCCTCTTGAATTTATTATAATGATAAACAGCTTGCCGGAGGTCGTCAGACATGGCTCATGTTTGTTGTTCGCAGATGACCTCAAGTTGCTGCTCGAGGTAAGGGATGAGTCAGACTGTGAGCGACTCCAGGGTGACATTGATAGAGTGGTGAAATGGAGCCAGGACAATAAGCTGTACTTCAACGTGTCCAAATGCTCGGTAATATCCTTTGGTCGTGCGCGCACCCCTATCCGCTATGAGTACAAAGCAGAGGCGATACTCATGCAGCGAGTAACGCGAGTGCGGGATCTAGGGGTATATCTCACTCCAGATCTTACGTTTCGCGAGCATATCATTAAGATATGTAAGAAAGCGTACAGAAACCTCGGCTTTATACTTAGGCAGTCACAGGGGTTCACTAATATTACGACTATAAGGGCTATACGACGCTCTAGTCAGGAGTCACTTGGAGTATGGTGCTGTCATATGGGCTCCACATGAAGCCAAGTACTCTGTCATGCTGGAGCGCGTACAGATAAGTTCACGCGTCACTTGTACTTCAGACTGTACGGGGTTTATCCATTGTACCCGCTGATGTACCCCACCCTGTTTGTACTGGGCATGGTCGGGTACAATGAGTTAAGGGTGCGACGACAGATAATCCGGGAGTGCTTGCGGTTTTCTGTTCCAGACCGCTACGTGTGGAGGCGGCGGCGCCCGCCACTGCTGGCTGTGCCAGCTGCCAGAACAAACCTGCTGGCCAAAGCACCTCTCACGCGAGCAATTCGTACTGTTAACGAAGTTCAGAATAGGTTGGACATTTTTTCGTGTTACTTCAGTGAACTTGCAAGAGTAAGTTTATATATAATATGTTACGAGAGCAACAATTAGTGTAATTTTAAGTTTATTGTTTCTTTTATTGTTTAATTATTTTTTTTTTAAGTAAAACATAGATAGTTATGTCAATTTTCTGTGAAGATTACATTGTTATAATTATAAGGTTGTATTGTTTTAGTTATAAGTAATTTGGTGTTGATGTATTGTGTAGTTATTTGTAATTGTTAGTAATAGGGTTATTTAAAATAGTTAATATTATAAGTAGGCTTACCTATCGCATTAGGTTTCTAAACCTGTAATGATAGTTTAAGAGTTTTAAATAAATAAATAAATAATAATAAATAAATAAATAATGTAGACAAGGAATAAGGAAGGAATTCCCGGTAGTACGTTTCCGTGGGATATTTTCCGACATCCACGCGTGCGAAGCCGCTGGCAAAAATTAGTAATAATAGACGTAAGAAAATTTTTAATTTCGCGGGTTAAATAAAAGCATGTTAGAATATATACATTATTTTAATCTACGTAAGGTAGTAAGTACGTAGGTACCTACCTACTGAACTTCTTGAACTTTAATAAAATTACATTTCCTTGTAACTTTGTAATCTAAGGACGAACACAAAAAAGGTAAATTCGATTGATTTTGTAAACTTTTACTTTCCGACAGTTAACGATGCCTGGCGGAATAATCCACGTGTTTGAACCGAAGCGAAGGCCAAAGATTAAATCAATATATTTTTCCTATTTACTTAGGTAGAGTAATCTATTAAGCCAATAAGGCTGTAATGAGTCCTTTCAATCATTAACTTACCAATTTGAGTAACGTATTAAAACATTTTTCAAAGTAGGTAACACATTTTCGGAGATCTTAGTCTGGCTTCCAGAACCTAATGAGGTTACTAATTAATTTTTCAGGCAAATCCAGAACCTCCAAAAGTAGATTCTTTAATTCTCGTACAGTTTAAGATGTGGATGGAGCTCACCTGTGAGTAGGATCTGACGGTTGAAAGCGGAGACCACCATCCAATCCAGCCAATCCTAATTGCCGAACTCAAGATACCAATAGCATTACAATAAAGTTCCGTGGGCCTAGTGCGAGTTTTTAATACCTAGTAAACTTCAATTTGTGCGAAAGAAGCGACGTCTGGTGAAAATAATGGGAACTACAAGTGTTCCATACAAAATGACGTGAAATAGTGAGCACTTTCACATGAATTTTTTCGTCGCCGTCGTCAGAGGGCTCTTGTATTCTGTTTTATACCTGTACATAAATAAGCTTCATCTTGTATTAACCTCATTGCCCCTTCCCGTGTACGAATTGCCCTAATAGGAAATAAGATTCGTACGGTTTAAAAGTGAATTTTGTGCTCACGACTCGTGCCGGCAACCATAAGAACCTAAAACAATCGATAACGAATAGAAACTCGCACTAGGCCCTCTGTACTCACTGAAATAGGTACCTAAGCTCCTAGCCAGATTCGAAAACCAAAAATATTTGTTGAAAAACTTGTTTAAAATTTAAAAAAAAAAAAAAAAGTCTACATCATAACGCGCGTCAGTAGAAGCGCGTCGTTCAGTTAACGTCAGGACTTGCACGAGCATTGTGTCGATTTATTTGGTCATTTCTTTACTCGTTATCATAGGCAAGTAATGCGTAACTTGGTCAATCGTCATTCGTCACTGATAACGTCGCGAGTACACAATGCAATTTCTCAAGGCTGTTATCGCATATACTTACACGTTTTTATTTTCTTTGATTTTCTTACGTCTTCGTAAAATAAACTTAAATTTTATGTACTTATTGGTAATGTTTACGCCATAGATATATTTTTATTGTTCACACCGCTATTTAATGTTTTCTTTTATTTTCTTACTTTTATGGGTTTTGTATTTTTTGAATAGAATAGGATAGAATAGAAAAGAATGCATTTATTTGTCAGAATATTGTACAAAGCTGTTGTGAATTATGTATTACGATCATAATATTCTGCCGTTTCCGGCGTACAAATATGGTTTGTAAAATTATGGGTCATCATTACATTAAAATTATATTAATATTCATTAGAATTAAAATTACAAATAAAGAAGAATTACAATAAATAAATTGAGGATCGTCTTATAACATTTACCGCCGTCAATCAACCGTGTTCAAAGTTACAACATTAATTTTCCTTCTGTTTATTGTTTTACTGATTGAGATGATGGCGTTCAGTAGTTTCTGCCTACCCCTATGAGAAGGCGTGAGATTAATAATTAGGTAGGTATATTTCGGATCAAAAATAAATAAGTAAGTAAGTAATCTTAATACTCCAACCCACCTTTTTATTTTTTTTTCGTGAGTAAATCTTCATAGATACCGTCCGCCTGGGAACAACGGAGGGTTATGTCGGACTTCTACCGACTAAAGCCCCACTGTTTCTTTTAGCACCATGAGTCGGGGCCCGGGAGATACTTGTACATTCACCGCACCCCCGGACTCAGCCAGCCCTGCCTAGCGGGCCCCATCACCAAGTGCGGCCGATACCACATCCGCACGTCCTCCCATTTATAAAATAAAGTCGCTTATTTCGTGTCTGTCTGTGTGGCCGCGTTGTTCTTCTAAACTACGCAACGGATTTTGATGCGGTTTTCACTATCACTTAGAGAATTTATTCCGGAAGGTTTATATGAATAACATTAATATTTAACTTCTACATAAAACCGTGCAAAGCAGGGCCGGGTCACTAATAAAAATAATTTAGTAACCGTTATTATACTTTATTAAAACGTAAATAAAGCTAGGAAAAATGTTATAAGTACCTACCTAGGTACTCGTTAAACAACAAACAAACCAAACGAACATAAATAAATAAAAAGCACAACAAATTAAAAGCTCGTCCTCCGGTCCGTGTTGGATATAAGTATATCTAACTTCTGTTATTCCGTACTTCGCTCGACTTTACTTGTACTATGGGCCAAAGTTCCGCATGATCACCTCAAAGGCGATAATCGCATGCGCGGGGTCGCACAATGTTCGTTTGTCACTAGCTGCGCTCTCACAGGAATATTTTCTTAAGTGACCATGCTTAAGTTTTGTCCATAGTACGTAATAAGTTCCATAGAATAGAATAGAATAGAATAGAATAGAATAGAATAGAATACTCTTTATTATGCACACCATTTAAATTACTGTTACAATTTTACAATGTTGAAATTTTACATACGAGTGACACAATGGGCGGTCTTATCGCTAAAAGCGATCTTTTACAGACAAACTCGCTACTACTCGATGGCCTGGGAATTTGTCCGACCCTATCAGAGGCTCTAATTACCAGTCACTTACCAATGGATTGGTAGCCTGTCATTTGTTATGTGAAATGACAGCTTGCTACTAGGCCACAGACACAGCCAAGACTACTTCGATGATTCTTTGAAATCGTTGTGTGCCGATATTGTGTGAAATGTCGCATAATGGTACATTGGGATCAAAATCATGTCATTTATTCATACTATACTGAGAATCAGCACTTTTTAAACGTCAATCAATATTAATATTATTAAGAGGTAACGTTTGTAAGGGAGACAGTAGGGGGTAATCTCTGGAACTACCAGTCAGATTTGAAAAACTGTTTTTGCATTTGATAGATAGCCCAATTCTTCAGGAAAGCTATTTAACATCATTCTATGATCCTTAGGGGACCAGCAAAAATAAAAAAGTGGTAATTGAAGTAGGTAATAGCACGGGTGGGCGATGCGATGCGACGAGGTGAGTGGGGGGGTATAAGAAATTTAATGCGGACGAAGTCGCGGGCAGAAGCTAGTATTACATAAGACAGTCCCCCAAAACGCCCGCCCTTCATCACTTCCTAGTGCTTTAGCTGGGAAGAAGAAGTGGCGCAACAAACTCCCCAGCAGCACAGCTGAGCTGTCTGTTGAGTTAGAAGAACTTGATTTTATACAATAGTATGCAAAGTACCTAAATAAGTATGCGTAACATTAAATTAAATTGTTTGCCATATGGCACACGCACGCCTATTTATACCAATAATTTCCATATCGAGCTAGCCCGATATTCGATACCAAATTCGCCAGCCTATAATATCAGCAGCATCCTTAATTTATTACTCTATTCACAATTTATAGACTGCTTGCTACCTCTAGTGTGTGATCTATTTATTTTTAGCATAGTTTTCGATTTCAGAGTTTTTTACCCATTCAGCATTTTACTCGGATATATCTCAAAAACATCCAAATTTTATTAAGATTACAACAGAAAATAATAGAATACAAGACACTTAAGTACATAAATTCAAGCTTTTCCAATAAAGGTGGCAGAAATTTCTGAACTCCGCGGCCACGTGCATTCGATCCTTACTATGTCTAGTACCTACTTATTCCTTCCTTCCATAACCATTCCCTTTGACTCGTCCACGTCCCTCGTACATCTTGTCACTTACACGCGTGTTTTTTCCAGTATAGGTAATACAGGATAATGGGATCTTATAACTATTTTTAAACATCGCGTCGCCGACGTCTTTATTCTCTAATGTAATGGTGTTGTTTCCCGGAAGCTTCGCCACAAGAGAGCGCTGTGTGTTTGTCACTTGTTAAAGTCATCTTGAAGACAAAGCGACCAATCAGCGACAAGAAAATAGGTACACACACCATCTCGCGACAAAGTTTTCATCAAGGAATTCCATTGACAGCTGAATGAAAGTAACAAATACTTAGCGCCATCTACGCGGAACTAATTGGACGTTTTCTGCCTAAGTCGATGACAAAATAAATTATTCCTCTTTTTATTATTTACGATTCATTTCAGGTTTCCTACTACTTGTTGTATGGTAATGTATCCAGACGGGCCGCGCTGGGCACCGGTCACATATATGCATTATACATTATTTCAATGCAATCCACCGGGATCTAATAAGAACGCTATTTTGGTATCGCTCGATTCTTGTTGACTGAATTTCACGTCCCCATTCGTTTATTATTTTACTTGCAATGGCTCCAGTTCAGAATTTTTAAATCGCTAAAGCAATAATGTAATGGCAACAGGGTTTTTTGTGTCTCAAAAGGATAAGACGCTGATTTGTACTGCATATATTATAACGGTTATCACGTTTTCGTTGTTTCGTTATAAACGTTTATTAAACTCCTTTTATTTCACGATAAATACTTACAAAGCAAACAAGTAAGCGAGCTATTTACCATTTAGGTACATACATTAAAAAAAAATAACTCTAGTCATTTCAACAATAATTATACAATAACTGTCGTTATTTTATGCTATAATAAATTGAGTATAGGTACCTGCCTATCTATCTTCATTTCAATTTCAGCTGTAATTTTCATTTTCAGTTAACGCGGGAGGCGACCTAAGCACACGTTGATATTGAAATTAAAATTACTAACAGTGATGAATATGTTAATATATGGAGTGGGAGAGCACCGGCAAGATGGTCAGACGCGGTCAAGAAGGCTGTTGGAGGCAGCAGTTACCGTGCGGTCCATGCTGCAGAAGACCGCATAGGTTGGAGACGCGTCGTATGTGGTCGCGATCCTTAGCATTGAGGGAATGACGAAGAAGAAGAAAGCTCAGACAAGTTGGATGGATTGAGTGAGAACTGAGGGAGGATGATATGAATGAAAAAGGAGTGAATGAAACGTGACGGCTAAAGCGACCTCAAGTAACATAATAGGTAGGTACTTAACTACATACAGGGCAGGTAGAAGCTTCTAACTGTCCTTGTATCTTCTAGAAGATCGACATGACAATAGATAGATCAGTAAATATAAACTTTGAAAGTATCATACAACTTACAAGTCAGGTGGCAAGTGATACAAAAATTTATATCTATGATTGAAAAAAAAAAATGCTCTAAATTTTATATTGTAATTGAACAACTTGCATGGTCTGTATGTATACTCATGTTATGACAAATAAATAATCTTTAATCTTGAAGCCATAGATTATATTCTATGATTGAACCTCTTAGCCTAGTCTTTCATAGAAATTTAAAATAGCAACACAGGTGCGTACAATTTTGATAACGCTGATCTAACGGGAGTAGTAATGTACGCATACTAGTATACCTACACCTTCCTTTATATATTTACTGCGTATCCGGAATAAATATCTGATTTTCCACAAAATAAACTTGAAGGAATCGAGATCTAAGAATAGAATAGAAAATATATTTATTTGCATTAAAACATGGTACAATAATGGTCTTAATAATAGTGTTACGATCTACATGTCTCGCCATGGACTGGCATACAAATATTTTAAAGAGAACACCCATTTATAGACATCAATGGAGAACAAGTTATAATTATGCACCTAGCATCAATAATAACAGTGTAATTAAAACAGTTAGGTAGTATAGGCATACTACCTACCTTGGCGACCGAGCTCTGCTCAGGTGAATATAGAGAAAACAAATTTTCCCAGATATATATAAACTGATAGATATAAACTGTTTTTTATATTTCTATGGATATAAAGATATAGATATTATGAGACCTAGCTAGATCGTTTTTTCGCCCCCGTAAATCCTCCCGCAACTTTCATCAAAATCGTTAGGGCCGTTTTCGAGAACGTGATTACAATTATGTATAGATACTATCTGTGCCCCACGACTTTGAAGTCTTAAGATAAACAATATAATAATATAATAGCCACATTTTAATAAAACTCCCACGTTCCCCAACCAGCCGCGTTACATCGCCCGCCCGCGGTATTACCTAATTATTTTTAACCTACTTCAAAAAGGAGGAGGTTCTCAATTCGTCGGAACCTTTTTTTTTTTTTCTTTTTTTTTTTTATGTATGTTCCCCGATTACTCGAAGATGGCTAGATTGATTTGGATTTTTTTTTGTTTTATTCGAGAGGGTATACATCACAGTTGGTCCCATATAAAATTGATTAACTTTGCTTTGGTAGTTTTTGAGTTAGCTTCAATAATACTTAAGTACGTATTTTTTCCCCACTTTTAAATGGATGATGTTCCATTTTGTTTTGCAGGTAGTGGTATTAGAATTTGTGTGGGGTAGGTACCACAACTAAAAAGTGAAAAATAAAAACTTTTTTACAAAAAAATACAACCGACTTCCAAAAAACAACACTACAAAGTGAAAAATAACGTTAATTTCGGAAGTCGGTGGCAAAAAACGAAAATACATTTAAGTAGACACCGACTTCCGAACTTAAAGTTATTTTTCACTTTGTAGTGTTGGTTTTTGGAAGTCGGTTGTATTTTTTTGTAAAAAAGTTTTTTCGCTTAGCGTTCCTTCAGACTATTTCTTTTTGCTCGGCTCCTTCATTCAACATCACGCTACGACCCTTAGGCCATAAGGCCCGCTGGCCCTTAAGTACTTAACTGTTTTTTAGGGTTCCGTACCTCAAAAGGAAAAAACGGAACCCTTATAGGAACACTTCATTGTCCGTCAGTCAGTCTGTCAAGTTTTTTTTTTTTTAAGGTATCAAATTGAAATTAATTTCAAATACGAAGGTTTATAGTCCCATGGAGTCCTAAAAAAATCAAGCTTCTAAGTCAACGTAATAAAAAAATACGGCCATTTATGCGACCTATTTGATACTCGCAAGTAAATCAAAACCTATAGGGTACTTCCCGTTGTCCTAGAATCATGAAATTTGGCAAGAAGCAAGGTCTCACGTGCTGTTTTCAACAATTTTCGGACTTTTTCCTTTACTTGTGCTAAGTAAAGGAAAAAGTCCGAAAATTGTTCATTTGTTATTCTAATTTTTTTTGGTATTAAGTACAACATTAAGTTTCTTTTTGGGATAAAAACTTTTCAACAACCCTTCATTGAGCGTGGTCCGACACGCACTTGGCCGGTTTTTTGTTGTGAGTACCGTGTATAGTTTCATAATGCATTTTGTAAAAGCTGTTATTTTCGCATTACAGGCACTTCTAATTTTATTCATTTGTATGTATAGTATATGTATAATAATAATATAATGTCTATATAATGTATAATATTTGTATAAGTATGTACATTTATGTATAACTTATTATGTAAAACGTAATTTATTATTTATTTATTTTATTTATTTATTAAAACTTTATGCACAAGTAAAAAAAATACCGTACAATATTTACCTCAAGCTATCTAAGTAAACCTTCTCTTGCAGCCTGAAATTTGACACACTCCACTAAATGTATAACATCCACCAGCGTGCCACATACCTCACAATTAAATGAATCAAATTTTTTCCAAAAAAACACCAAAATTATTGAGCGGCATGTGTCCAGATCTCAGTCTGCGAGCTGTAACTATAATTTTTCTGCGAAGCCTAGTATTACAAAACCACGGTACGAGGTACTAGGTATATACAGATGCCAGCACATCAAGCCACCCGAAACTGTCAAATTTTCCAAATCAACCTTGAGCCCCTTGAACCTTATGCTTTAGCGATAAAGATAAAATCTATTAAAGAAATTTGACAGATTGTAGTAGCTTGATGTGCTGGCGTCTGTACGTAGGTACGGTAGTTGACTGAGAGAAGGGACGAGTGTTTTCAATAAAGTGATAGGTACAGACAGCTGATACTTACCTACTTCAAAATTACAACCAAACAGAAAGATTGCCTTAGTACCAGCCGTGGGATACCTACCTACAAGGATTGTTATAAGCTTGTGGCGGCATTTGCATCGAACCACATGCGAACTACGTACGCATCACACTATGACTGGAACTAACGTTGCCATCTCTAAAAATCAAAAACCGGGACTTCTGGGTTCCAAGGCCAGACGTTAAGGAAAAAATGAATTTTTGATAAAAAATTCGAATAAAACAAGAGCGTGTCTTGGCAAGTTTAGCGTGTCTCGTCTCACTCGCTCGATTCTGACTGAAGTGACTGAACGATACTTAATAAGTCTAACAAAAGCCGGCCGGGGACTCAGTCAAGTTTGGCCGGGCAAGAGCTCAAAAGCCTAAAAATGTCCGGCTTTATCCGGACGGATAGCAACGCAAACTGGAACTATGTTTGTCCACTCAAAATTGGCCAAAAATAAACATGATAACGCATTCGACAAGGCAATGATAATTCGTTAATTTACGGAGCCTTTGCCAGTTTGCCTAGTCGGTCCTAGTTTTCTAAGAATCGTCGTGTACGAATGAGTCGGACAAGATGGGTCGCACGCGCACGCTGTCATGCAAGCGCGTGGGGCGCAACGTGACTCGACCATTCATTTAATGACACGATGCATAATGCATTCATAATAAATTGATCTTTCGAGAATAGGATTAATATTATACCGGAGCTTAGACAGCTCATGTCTGTTTGGCTTCAGAACGCTCTGATAAAATAATACAACTAGCAAGCTTTTGGTCAGACGAAATCAGCCCGAGTCAGAGCAACCAAATTCAGGCCGAAATTAGACTTTTTTAGAAGAAGCGAAGAAATTGACAATAAAATGATTAAAATGTAGGTAGGTGCCTATTTATACGAACATTTGATGTCTATGACCTAGGCTAACTTATCTGCAGATAACCTGATTGCTAAGCAAATTACACCCAACACCGATGATAAACTAGTACGATTATGATTTACCCATCCCTTGACAACCGCTGCCTTATCTGGAGTTGAATACCAAGATGGAAATAATGTTATGTAGATTGATTGAAGTTTAGAAATCACAATGTTGATAAAAAGGAAGAAATTAGGGAAGCTGGTAAACTCTGGTAGACCATAGGACCTGCAGTTATCAACTTGCCATAAATGAAATCAGCAAACACTTTCGTAGTTAAACAATTTCTTCAAATTAGTAGGTTCATCATCCAAAGATTTAAAGACCTTGTTTGTTTATGGCAAGATGCACTGCACAATGGTTGCAAGCAAGACGCACCGCCAGTGTGGCAAGGAGGCAAGGTTGATGTTTGGTTTTCAACACACATCCTAAAATTTTGCCAGCTCAACAATTTTCATCAAATTTTACAATCAGGGGGAATTCAATCCCATGAACTTTACTTTTCGTCTTACAATGATTTTGTACCATAAAGTGCGTTCCAACAAGCTCAAGCTAAGGTAGCTCATCTTTTCTAAATCTAGACACATCCTCGTGCACAGGTTTTTAGCTTAACCTACCAGTTTGTCGTCATTACTCGTCAGTAATCATCATCATCACAACTTCTTTATATCAAATAATGTTTAATTGCTGTAAGTTCAAGGCGACTTTCTTTCGTGGTAATTAGGTAACGTTCTCTGTGGATCATTTTATTTAACTTAGGATTTAACGATTCTATTATTCATTTGCATTTCGCTAAATCACGTCACACAGTCACTCTATGATGGGAAAGAACCGAAGAACTATCCTTCTTTTGATGTCGCACAAACAGCAGTAATACTAGACCTACCATGTGTCACATAATAACGGCAGTATTGTTAATACACTGCTCAAATTGGCTAAGATACCGCCGAGACTTCGGGAGTTCCACAAGGTTCTGTTTTAGGGCGTCTCTGGACGGACCTTGTACAGGCCCTAGGACATGTTACAGGTGCTTATTTTGTTCCATTCACCATTTTTTTAGTATTTCAATAATTACTAGTTTTACTGTCTTTGTATCGACACAGTTTTTGAACTGTCAGATACCTACCTCTACCTGCAATGAAGGGCGCGATGAAATAAAAATAAACCTATAATAATCGTGGCACATAAGTTGAACCAAAATGGCGCTCGTCGTCGAACTGTAATACACATCTTTCGTCGTTTCTTTCTTTCGTCTTTTAATTACACATCTATTTAACTAGTTTTATATAAAAAGAGAAGTCCTGACTGTCTGACTGACTCATCAACGCCCAGCCCAAACCCTTGAGCCTCGAAAGCGCAAATTTTCCTGAAGGTCCCTTTATAATGTAGGCAAGGAATAAAGAAGGACTTCCCGGTAGTAATTTGAACTATTACCTGTAACAGGTTCAACTTAGGTACCTACGTGCCGCGATCTGTACAGAAATTTGGATTTGTATGTGTATAAATGAATTACAGATCGCCGACGACCATCATTTTGGTTCAACCTCGTTTGAAAAATGGTTTACCTTCCACTTACCTACGCGAAGGCTGGCCTTTGTATTTTCATAAAAAGTTCAGGTGCCATGACGATTGTTTCATGATTTATTTTACGGCTATTTAGAGGTTTTAAGTGCATCAATCAGCTAAGTCAGTCAACACTAACAGGTTCCACTTATTTATTTGAATGTCTTTATTATACAGTGTTAAGTTTTATTTAAGTACCTAGGTTCTTAGATACATTAATATTCATAAGCAACATTTAAAAAAAAAAGATTGAGGTTATCTACTTATTAGAAATCTTAAAAGTTCAAGATCACCTCGATCCGCGACAATTTTGTAGTCATTATGATAATAAGTATATTATCTACCGTTTGAAATAAAATAAAATATGGCCGTAATTGCATATACTTTAACTCTGAAGATTTAAGTACGTATTTTGATAAAAAACAAAAAAAAAAATTGTAAAATTGTATGCTTCTATACCCAGCCGTTTTTAGGATGTGCGTTGTCTGTTAAAATGAATAAGATTTTTAATAAGTAGATTGTTGGTAGTTTTAAAGTTGGGTAACTCGAAACAGTGTTCATAAAACTGTCTAAGATTTAATTGGAAAATGAAAAACTTTCCGCCCTCATTTTATTATCCAGTTGAATACTTAATTACCTAACAATTTACTAGCAATACACCTTTACTAAGTAAAGGTTACAGTACCTACCTACGTGTAAGAATATATATTTATCTATCCATTGAAAAGTTTATAATTTGACGAGGAATTGGAAAAACAGGAATCTAAGCAGAAAGTCTGCCTGCAGTTTTACAGGAGATAGTAGGTACCTACCTACTCGTACAAGGCTGCAACGATTTGAATGTAAGTTTATGTAATTTAAATTGAATGCACCTTAGGCCACCGGTATTGAATGCACCTAGGTTTTGATCCCCGGTCCACCAGACTATGTACGATTCAAACATATTGCATCACATAGACATAAAATGCACTATAAAACGTTGCACACTGCACCAGCAAGGCGCCCTACAACATTGTTGACAGCCATTAGGTACAGTCAGCATCAATAATATCGGGACGAACAGACTGTTCCAAATGATCTCAAAAACTAATAAAATTAAACTTTATCTCAATTGGACAAAGTCTTGTCAGAATGACAGTTGTCGTGTACTATCCTCATTCTGAAAGATTCCTTGTGTCATTGAGTTAATATTACATTTTCATAGTTGTTTAAATCATTTTAAACAGTCTGTTCGTCCCGATACTATTGACGCTGGCTGTACATGACGTAACAAACGATTTCAGAATTCAATAAAATAGACAACATGACATCTACCTTGTTTTATTTGTAGTGTTTGCAATGAATGATTAAGTACGGCAATTGTTATTTTGTAAAGAGGTACCTATTATATGCATAATTGCATACCTACCTAGCAGCCGCTACGCTACCTAACTAGCAGACACCCTAATTGCAATGCACACTTTCAATCATAATCCATTGCTTCATAAGTTTGAAAAATGCTTCTGCTCAACAACGTAAATAACGCAATGAACGTAGCTGAACTGTCAAAATTAAAAGCATTGCGATCAAATGCCTTTTTATGTTTTTTGAACATAAAACGTCGCTTGGCAGTAAAGCAACGTTTTACAGGCACATTTCAGCTTTGTTTCTGCAATCACAACCTAAGATCAACTGAGGGTGCTATAGGAGGATGCGCTGTGGTAGCCCGTGAAATTCAAATTTTCTTGTGTTTTATGCAATTTGCAGATCCATATCAGGTTGTATCTTGATCAAAATATGATACGCGGGAATAAAACATATATATTTATATAATTTTAACCATGAAAATCATCAATACATCTCTATAAGTTCGAATTCGTGCAGAGTCGTTAGATTTCGTTCGTTCGACGAATCTGCACGAAATCTAACTTATATAGATGTATTGATGATTTTCATGGTTATAATTAAATAAATACTTATGTTTTATTCCCGCGTATCATATTTTGATCAAGATACAACCTGACACGGACCTGCGAATTGCAAAAAAACCAAAAAAAAAAATGAATTTGGCGGGCTACCACAGATCATCCCCCTTAAGGGGATACATATGGGATACATCGATAAATTTTGTGTTTTTAATTGCCTACTGCTGTACTAAAACTGAAACATTATTACCGACTTCAAATTTTTTCCATAGAAAAAAATTCCAAATTAGCAACGTTTATTTTTTGTTCTATACGACTATACGTAAAAAGTTCCTTACTGTGCAGTAATATTTGCTTAAAATTGAAGGTATTTAAATATATTAAGAACTAGCTAAGCTAAAAATTTATTTAAGTGTAGCATTTTGTCATAAATCTACATTTAAACCATGGAAATATATAAAACAACGAAGCGCGCTTAGTTCCGGTGCGCGTGACAGTCTTCTATCTCGCGCGACAAACTAGACAGCCATAAGTAACGCCATTTCACTTACACACCGAGCTAAACCACGCTTTGATGTATCCTCAAACACTGTGGGAGAGGCGCGGATGGCGGGAGCGGATGTGGGAAGCATTCCCGCGGCGGATTACGCTGCCCGCTCCACTGACACTTTGTTCATAGACAAAAGAAATTATGTGTTTACGACACCCGCTTGTGGAATCCGCTAAGCGCGCCCGCGCTGCTCCCACTGTGTTTGTATTGTGGATGCGCAAAGGTAGCCCGCGAAATCCAAATATTCTTGCGTTTTTTGCAATTTTCAGGTCAGGTTGTATCCTGATCAAAATATGATTAGCGACTACAACAAATACGTATTTACATAATTATAACCATGAGAATCATCAACACATCTCTCTAAGTTATATTTATTCTAAAATCTCATAATTTCCGAAATCAAACTTAGACAGAACAAATTAATCTAAGTTAGAGAGTTGTATTGATGATTGTTATGGTTATAAAAATCCTTAAAATGAATTTTAAGCTAACTAAACGCAGAGCTATGAATGAGGCTTGTTTGGGCGCGACAAATAATGACAAAATAAAATATGGCTCATCTTGAGACAATGAAATAACTATCCCAATGGCTAACGTTGAAAACCAGGTTGGGTAACTACACTTGAACATCCTCAGGTTGAAGCGCCTCGACCGCTTTGATCCACAAGCAGAATCGAAACGGCGGGCCTCCACCAGCGGCAGCGGCGATCTCTCGCGTCCAAACTGGTCCAGGCCATGGTGCGGAGCGAGAGTGCATGGGAGGCCGTCACCTCCTCCTGCGAAGCAGTAATGCTCGCGAAGGAGGAAGCGGAACGCATGAGGGATAGGCAACAGCCGCGCCCTCGCGCCCCTAGCCGCCGTAGGAGACGCCCTGGGCGGCGGGAATCTATCGCCGATTCCCGGCCACCGTAGGCGCGGGCTTGCAGACGACGAGTAATGGGCAGCTCGCCGTCCGGTAAGGACCAGGCCCGGTTCGACGGCGCGTTGTGTTCCACGCGCGCCTCAAAGAGATGTCAGCAGTGACGGGGTCAATTGGTCCGATGCCGCCGGGGTAGCGGGTAGTTCGAAAGAGATACCGTGGCCCTGGCACGGGCATCTGAAGGAACAACACGGGTGGGTTTTAGTCAGTAAAAGTCTGACACGCCCTCCCCGCTCTGCCCAGAGCGGGAGAAATCATTTGATGATCCACAAAAAAAAAAAAAAGGGCCTCCACCGGATGCTTGAATGTAAAGTGACAGAACGAAGGACCAATAGCGATAGCGAGTTAGCAACCCGCCCCTGCTTCGCACTATTTTTGTGACTTGACAAATCATCGAGATTTCTTGTTTTTCGATCGTCTGGTCCCCTTTTTTCAAGAAAAGTGTCCCGGTAACCGTTATTTCTAAGTCAATATAGTTAATGAGGTGTCAAAATGTTTGTATTGATACAATGTACAGTCAGCGTCAATAATATCGGAACGATCAGACTGCTCAAAATGATCTAGACAACTATGAAAATAAAATATTAACTCAATGACAAAAGGAATGTTTCAGAATTAAGACAGTACACAAACAACTGCCATTCTGACAAGAACTTTATTCAATTGAGATACAGTTTAATTTTCTTAGTTGTTGCGATCACTATGGTTCGTCCCAATATTTATGACGCTAACTGTACCTACAAAAAAGTAAAATTGAATCATGTCCAGTTTCTGAAGAATTCTCAAACGAAGTTTAAACTCTCATTATGTAGCTATTGATTCGACAAAATTACCTATTTAAGCGAATTCCTTCTTGGTACTCGATTTTTGAGGTCATCAATAAACCCTCAATAATAATGCACTCGACTTTTAAGCTAATTCAGAAACGCGATATCGAACTAATAATCACCATCGAATGGATAAACTCCGTTTAAAAACCTCAGAAACAGGGCATTAGTCATATAAGTATTTATTTTAGGTAAGTAATATTAATTACCTATTGTTCATTATACATAAACTTTCCACAATAAACTCTCTAAATGATGGTGAAAAGTGCATCAAAATCCGTTGCGCAGTTTAGAAGAACAACGCGTTCACACAGACAGACACGAAATGCGACTTTAATTTATAAAATATACTAGCTGACCCGACAGACGTTGTACTGTCTTATCTATGAATATTCTAATGTAAACGCGCGAACTTCCCGAAGGCGCAAGCTGAGAACATTTTGAATTGTGTGGAAACTAAATTTATATTTTAAGAATTGAAGTACGACTTTTTGCTGAAAAGTAAAATACCGGAATAAATTTAAAGTCAAAAAGTCAAAAATATGAAAAAGATTTTGGACCCAATTAATTTGAGAAAAAAATTTTTTTGAGTATGAATGAATATATGTAGGCTATAAGAGTAGGGGAAGACCACAGAAAAGATAGGAAGACCAAAGAAACGATGAATGGACTGTGTGAAAGATGATTCTTTAAAGGCGTTTTTCGCCGCCTCATTTGATATTTTTCCCCGGGGCTCATTGTTGAGATTAAAATCTCCAGAACAGAAGCGATCAAACCAAAAACGTACCGTACATTCACTAGCAGTACCTTGTCCATACACGTCGTTAATATTGTGTGCTGTCTGTGCTGCGTTGGTGCCACGACGGAACTCGTATTCGACACTATTTCGATTTTTCCATGGTTACCGACAGAAACATCGATATCAAACAAAAAGCGAACGGCGGGAAAACAAATGAACAACTGATTTTTTTTCAAATACCATGTTATAGTATAAAATTAATTTGAATTTGGAGTTCTAAACAGAACGAAAGATTCCCGACAGACAGTTGCCCTGTCCTTTCATGTATGAGAAAATGAATTTTGTTCATATTTTTTTTTATCACTTAGGGGTATGAAAAATAGTTTACGTCCTATTCTGAGAGCTACTAAATAATGCACGCAAAATTTCATAAGAATCGGTCAAGCCTTTTCGGAGGAGTTTTGTTACAAACACTGTGACACGAGAATTTTATATATTAGATGTATACTTAGAGAGTAGATGGCAGGCAACTCGGCCCGCGAGACGTGCCCACACCACAAGCAAAAAACAAAATATAAGGGAAGATATCAGGGTATCTTTTTGATCGGATGCCAGAAAAATTGCTATTGTTTACATAGGATTATAGCAATTGAAACGTTTAAAAAGAAAGATCTTGCCAGCAGGCAAGATCTTTCTTTTTAAACGTTTCAATCAAATTCAATCAATTAACTCAACACCCTGTCCGGCTTCCGCATCCAGTCTGTCCCAGCCACCTTTAGGTCGTCGGCCCATCTAGCTGGGAGGCGCGCGTCCCACTCTACGCTTGCCGAAATGCCGATGCGCTGTCTCCACTCCAGGACTCGTCAGCTCCACCGGCCATCGGTCCTTCGACAACTTCGGTTCTTTTCCGCATAATTTCATTTCTGATTTTATCCTTCAACGAAACTCAGAGCATTGTCCGCTCCATGGCGCGCTGAGTGATCTTGAATTGAAGTTGTCTCTTCCGAGCTAGATGACTTGCCCTCTCCTTCGCAACTTCGAGAAGCGAGCCTTTGATGTGGATTGGACTCGGCAAGACGTGTGGATTAAACCTGTAGGTACCTACGGATTTTCGCTCAAAATAAGCACAGTATCAATTTGTTTTTATTGGGTCTGTAGTGAAATCTTATTTGCCATATATTTGCTCTATAATTTTCTATAGCACAAAGTTTTCTTGCGTTTTATTTTTATTATAATTCACGTTTTTAGTACCTGTACCTACGGATCGTCGCTCAAGCACACTATCATTTTTTAGGGTTCCGCACCTCAAAAGGAAAAAACGGAACCCTTATAGGATCACTCGTGTGTCTGTTTGTCTGTCTGTTCGTCTGTCACAGCCATTTTGCTCCGAATCTAATAGACCGATTAAGTTGGTTGGTACACATATGAATTTCTGTGACCCAAACACGGACGGTTAAAGTAAATAAATGAATTTTGAATATGGGGGTCACTTTTGGGAGGCAAATAAGAAAATTAAAAAAAAAGTTTTACAAACTATACCGTGTCACACATCAAATGAAAGGGCTTACTATGAGCACAGTATAAAAACATACAGTAGGACGACGCCTTTGATATCGTGGTAAATGCCGACAACGTCTAGACATTGTCGCACCAGCAAGGGTTGTCCCAAGTAAACGATATTAAATAATTAATTTGTTTATTTGAGATCAACATCGTCATCAACATTATTATTATTATAAACGACATTGGAGTGCCTGCTTATTTCTTAAGTTTTTTTTTTTCTAATTATTTTATTATTTTTCTCTTTAGTATATTTTTTTTCGACATGGATGTCATTCTCGTGGTTCTTGAGGTCGCTGATAACGATAACGGGGTTAAAATCAAAATTCAAGATGGCGGCTGCGAAAATTTTGAAAATTTTCGAATGAATTTTGCAATCTTGTTTACCCTATAATTTTCTAAGTTTGTATAGCACAAAGTTTTCATTCAATAAATTCGTGCGTTTTATTTTTATTATGATTCGTTATATTATGTAGGTACTTATAGGGTTTTCCAATAAGGGCGGGTCAATGTTGGAATGGAATACTAAATGTATTCGTTATTCTTTTAAAATAACATATGCATTGAGTTCAGCTCATTAGCGCATGAATAAAGAAACTGTCCGAACACTAAGCACCTAGCAACCTAGGTATAATATATGTACCTACATAATTATTAATCTAGGCCGTTAACTAATGTTAACCTTGATCAGTTTTTTTATTTTTTAATGTACGTACAGAGCCCAGCACATCAAGCTACCACAATCTGTCAAAGGATCATGGGCAAAAATATATGAAGCCTGGTACTCGGTCCAATAGCCATAATATATATATCATTGGAAAGGTCTTTTTACAAGGATTAATGATAACCGAGTCGCTTGTCTCCATTTGCTGTCGGAACGGAGTTATTTTGTGTTAAGTATTTTTTTTTTTTTGTTTTTGTTTGATTTTGTTAAGATAATGGTGATATTATATAATTTTCTTCTATAGAATCCTGTGTTTGTTGAATCGCTCATGATGTTCGCATCGCTCTTAGTGGCAGCGTATGGTCCCAAAACATCGATTATATAGCCATTGGAACACACAATTAAAAACGGCTTCAGCAAGTTCTGGAACTTATGCAGGCTATAAGATAGACGCTGGAACAAAAAGTTCGAGCTTTTATTGATATATATATAAGTCCCATCGCATATAACGATAGCTTTATTGTTTTCTTCATTGCCAAATAACCCTCTTGGTATAATGAGGTTCTTTTCTAAAACGTCGTTTCTATTCATATGATCCACTCCCAAGTGTAATATTACATATTCATTCATGAGGCATTCGCACACAATAGTTAGTAAACGTTCCAGCTTTCTTCGTGACATATTAAATAACGTCGCTAGTCTTTCATCTGAGTCTCCGGTACGTAGTTTTGTCAGATATATGCCTAACGCAGTTCGAGGCTCCTTGCACCTCCCACTTAGTGAGGGTGTTTGTTCTAATATGGAATCAAACTGTTCGCATTTGCGTCCTGTCCAAAAGTACATGTCCTCGTTGCTTAAAGCACCTCTTGTGTTGAAATCTAGCCTAGGTCCACGATTTAAAGCCATTCTCAACCTGTCACAAACGTCCCTAAACTGTTGCGCATTGAAGTTATGTGTGACATTGCAGAATTGAGGCAGCTCTTCCCAAGCATTGCTCTGAAGGTGTTGTCCACATACTCTAGCACCGTCAGGAATATATAACTTATATTCACAGAAAATGTGAATCTTGATCGTCTCTGGTATTCGATGGTGGGTTGCGTTTTGGCAAGTGTTAAAGATACAATGCCCTGGAGTGTTTGGAGCTCGAGTGTAGTCTGGAACCTGAAGCTCTCGTACATTCTGTTCTACTTCTGGTATGACAGGTGGTCTTCCTACAACGTTGTCAATTCTCTGCCAACATCGGTGACACACACGTCGTGTGTTGTCGAACTCTACCTGAAAATGGTAGAATACGATCTTGCTGATGTTATGTTGTATTTTTATGAAAACATTTAAAACAATGCGGTATGTAGGTATTCAGGTCTAAAGTCATGGCATACTTGTATTGTTTTCAGTAATGCAAGTAAAAATATATCTTATGTATAGCCGATGTGACGGCTTAGTGAATAGATAACAATAGCAAACACACAATAGGTGGTCAGAGAAGTGTTTTAATAAGAAGAACTATAAACGTGCGAACTGAGTCATAAAAGGATTAAAGGATTGTGAGAAAGCTGCACAAGTCATTACTGATATAAAGGGATGCCGCTCGGAAGCAGGTAGCTAGTACTGCACGTGTTTTTTTTCTATGAAGCGAACACCCTTAGCTACGGATCATACAGCCGCGCTACATAGAAAATAAACACGTGCAGTTGGTAGTTTGCAGCTCGGTTCGGAAACGCACTTTTACACACAACACTAGAGTAGTTCAATACGACCTGTAAGTGCGAGCAAGAGGTCTGATTAAAATGATTTAGGGTTCAATTCGCACGTTTGTAATGGTTCAGGTATAAAAACATAACAGACAATAATAATATAAACAAACCGCTTCTAAAAAGAAAAACTGAAGCTGGTGAAGTTCGAAATAGTTTAATGAAGTATGTACTAACCTCCAAAACGGCATGTTCTCGTATATAAGCCACAAACTCGGGGTGCATTCTTGGAAGATCATCAGTTAAAACATGCTGTTGGTATCTAGCATGATGTAGGCCTCGCCGACACATCACACAGTTGCGATTTTCTTCCATAACGATGTTCCAAATCGATAAGCACAACAATAGTCCACAACACTAGCCAAGATAAACGTTTGTAGCGGGTAACAATGTCCAAAAGGGGCGCCGGGATCAGTGATGAAAACGGTATAACAAAGTACTAGGTAGAATAAACAGCTGCGGAACGTCGTTTCACGCACAGAACGATTCAACGACTAGTGAATGTCGCGACACAAAAGGCTGTCCACTGGCACAGCGCACCACCTACCCCACCCCGCGGCTGGTTCCCTATCCCCGAGGTCTATAGTCACCGTTGTAACAAAAAACTGAAATGTTAAAGATACTACTTTTTTTATGTAAAAAAACATATTTTCAAAAGTCTTCACCATTATCATATCATATCACGATATAATGTATGAATAGTAACACAATAGACGTATAAAAAAAGAAGGACTCCGCGCCACGCATATCGAAAATGAAGCACCGTACCGATCTATGTGTGCGTGATATGAGTACCTGCAAAGACGCCGTCGCTTGTGTCACGTAATGGCGTCCGGTTGGCATACTATGATGTAAATGTGTGCGTGAGGTGTGTTTGTACAAACGGTCCTGGCATACTTACTGTGCTTCACTTTCGATATGCGTGGCGCGGAATCCTCCTTTTTTTATGAGTCTATGAGTAACACAATACATTTCTCGTTTTAAATAATTTTGTTTTACATTGTTTTTTTTTCGTATTTCAACCATGATAGGTATGTAATATTATCATACTTGCAATTATGATATTAACTAAAACTGGAACTTTGGGGGCTTGCCGTGGTTTTCAGACAAGGATTTGGGACATGTCGCCATAGTAAATATTTTTCCTGATTAAAAGACCTATCCAATGACACCACAATGATTGCTATTGGAGCGAGTACCAAAATGCCCATTCTCCTTTCTTTGCTAGATTTTCAACTTTACTACAAAGTAATAAGGTTCATATTCAATTGGGAAAATTTGACAGATTGTGATAGCTTGATGTGCTGGCCTCGGTACCTAACTTTAAGATATTATAAGTATTTCTTTTATCCTTTCAGGGTTAGGTACAACTGTTGTGGATGCTGAGCCATGACCAGGCCAAAATATACGGCTAAGTACTAGTACATGTGGTGGTACTTCGTACTTAGGTAACTGGTATCATTCATAAATTGGTTAAATAATACCAATGAAAATATAGACAATTTAGGCCGAGCCCTCGTGGAAATTCAGAGTAACTGCAAGATCAACATGAAATAATTTAGTAGATATCTAGGAGGCTTTAATATACAGACTGCCTAAAACCAGACGTTGGTTTTGAATGATTATATTAAACTTTGAATGACCGTCGCTTGTATGGATGTTCGAAATCTGAATAACAAATGGTAGCAAAATTGCGAAAAGTCAGAACAAGGTCGTGTCTCACCACACGTCACCAGGCGACCGGGAGCGCGTGCCAAGGGCGCGTGCGAATATACAACAATCGGTACTGCACCCTAATTGCGTAACAAATCATCGATCGGAATCAGAATCATTTTGAAGCAAATTGCTAATCCATTACTTCATATGTTCGAAAAATTTGTCTCTCAACACCGTACCTAAATAACGCAATTAATGTTGTTAAACTGTCAAAATGAAACCGATTCCGATTGATATAGTGTTACGCAATTAGGATCCTGGTTCACTACTCGTACACGAATCACTTCAAAAAACTTCAATACGAGTATATGGATGATGAACAACCTATCAAACATGATCGCATAACCTCAGGCATAACTAAGATAACAACGTCGCATTCGCTAACCTAACCTCTTTCAAACACGTGCTGAATTCATAATGAGTTTTTAATTTCAATGTCTCGTCAGATTTAGTGACAAATTCTGAATGACGCCTTATAACTTTTTAAGTACTAATAAAGAACATCGTATCGGTTTTAATGTGAAAATCAAATGAGTTTTCATCGTAGTTAAAATAACACGCGCGGGGAGTTGGTTGCCGAGCAACCACGCGGTTCTCCCGGCCACTCCAGCAGCCCTCCCCAGCCGGCTGCAGCCATCGATTTCAGTGCTCGGTTACTTTCATGTGGGCGTAATGGCACTATCAGATAAGCGTATCTGCACCGTAATTGTACTAAAATAAAGAACAATTTACATTGCCCGTTATTCTACCATATAACCGTATATGATACCAGAGTCTCTACTAAAGGAAAATCTGTTTTCCGTCCAACACGTAGGAATCATTTTTCAATAGTTCCAAGTTAGTCTACTACCTAACCTAGGTAGTTTTATTGGTAATCTCATGGATGTAATAGATGCAACAAACAACGTTGCAAATGCAATGAGTAGATACCAATCCTGAGTATGTAGGCACGTGTCAATAAGTTAGGTATGTAATCTTCTAGTTTTTTCCTAGTTTAATAATGCTTTATAATGTAATGGAAACTTATACTGACAAGTAAGTACTAAAGTCGTCACCTGTGCTCTCTTATTTCTCGATCCATTGTTAATATTCCATAGTCTCTCATGGTATTATTAGCAAAATAAAGGACCTTATCAAACAACTGCCCTCTGGCTTTAATATTTTATTATGTACTTAGGTACTTACGAAATCCATAGCGTACCTACCTACATTTTCAGTTTGTACTATACTTAATTAAAATTCTACTTGAAAAGTGCTCCAATTTTATACTTTTCTCTATGTAATTATATAAATCCGTGGCTGGCGTGAATATGTTGACATGTCTAAAATGGCAATTTGTCAGGACGGCCATTTTAAAGGTTTGATCTCTTCTGGTAAATCGGTAAATTAGTTTACAGTATATGTTTCAGTTGTTTTATGGGTTATTTTATACCATCTTTTAAATGATGACAATAAATAAACAAAATTCCCCTTGGTTTGCATAATAATAGACTTGTCATGTCGTTCACCATCGAGTTATCAACTTATTCACCGAGTTGTCAACTTATGCACCAACAGTTATAAACTCTTATTCATCTTCTGAGTGGGGAATATACTTACTCAAATCAAGCAAAGTTGTTCTAACAGAACAAATATTAAATTGAAAAACCATGAACCTATCAGTTTCCTAGTGCAAGAGTACCTAATAAATAAAAAATAAAAAAAACAGTAGGTAAATTGTTTTATTGGGCCAAACAACGGACACATACTTAATAAAGAACGAAAAGAATAAAGAAATAATAACCGTTCATATTTCATTGGACCTCAAAAACCTCTTCGTCTGGGTTGTCCTCGTCCAAATCAGGCTCATTAGTTGCGGAGACATCACCAACAGTTTTTATTTTAATATAAAATTCCTTGAAAGAATCATCAATCAGGTCAATCAATCAATCTGCCTAGCCTTTTCCCAACTATGTTGGGGTCGGCTTCCAGTCTAACCGGATGCAGCTGAATACCAGTATTTTACATGGAGCGACTGCCTATCTGACCTCCACAACCCAGTACCTGGGTATTACGATACACCTTGGTAAGACTGGTTGTCAGACTTTCGGGCTTCTAACGACCCGTAACGACTGTCAAAGATCCACGAATGACAGCCGGGACCAACGGCTTAACGTGCTTTCCGAGGCACGGAGGATTGTCGGTATGTAAAGAATGGTCACCCATCCACCATCGACCAACCCCGGCAAGCGTAGCTTAAACTGATGGATCGACCCGTGCGGCTGTTATCACTTAGCCATGAGCTCCTCCAGTCATCATTAATCAGGTCAATCATGTCCATCAAATCCTTTTTTTTCTCTGCACTGATTGGCAAAGCCTCCTTGGAGATTTGGCTCAACTTAAAAATATCTATAGTGGTTTTTCCTCTTTTCCTAAAACTTATTGACTGGAAAGGGGGTTCGCGATCCAGGTTTTTCTTAAAATAAATTTTTCCTACGCTGCTTTTATCATATTGCAGCCATTTAATAGGTTGTCACAGAAGTTTTTTGACAGTAAAGGGTCTTTTCTTGGGTTTTAGTTCGGTAAAATCCAAGAAATCATTTACCGTCATCACCACGACCTTGAATGGCTTCTGCACTTTGCAAGTACTCACCAACTGTACTCAATCATATAAATGATTGATTTTCATTTGTGTTCTCTTTTTAGTTTTTTCAATAATCGCGTGGTCAGAGTCACACTCCATATGTGTGTGCCCACTGAAGAGGAATTTGTGGTTTATCTTTTGCAGCGTCGGATGACTACTAAGCAAACACATGAACATCATCGCCACGACATTGTTTTTGTTTTGGCCACCACAAGTGTCGGAATAAAAAATCAGTTCTTTAACAGCCGATGGCAAACTGTTGCAGTAGTGCCACAAACATGACGCAATTTGGTTTGCTCCTCGAGCTCCTATAGTCTCGTCCCACTTGTAGCATGTAGCCTCATTAGTTGCTAAATCGTGTATTGTCAAATTAAAAGACCAAAGCTGTCGTTTGTAAAATGAGACAGACGTTTTTAAATAAGGTGTCGGCAAGCATTGCTGTAGGTCAAATGCAAATGCTCTAACAGATGAATCGGCTTTGGCATTCTCTTTATCCACACGTTTTTCAGCATAAGCTTTTTCAGCTTGATGTTGGTGTTCAGCTAATTCAGCGGATAAATCTACTTTGCGGTCTTCATTTGCAACTTTAATTTTAGCGTTTAACACATCGCACGTGTTGCATGTGTCTTTGGATGGTTGCTTAAACGACAGAATAAGGTCATGAAAGCATTTGGAATATAATTTTAACGAGACAGGATTTGATGAAGTATTTTTGTACTCTCTGTACATTTTAGCAATTGAAAGGTCAGCAGCTAGATATTTCTTACCAGTCGAATTTCTACAATACTGGCTCTGATAACTTGGAAAGCTCAAAATGTGGTGGTTGACAAGCGAAATGTCTTCGATAGTCTTCTTATTTTTGGGAGGTTGACGACCTCTCTGATCCTCACCAATGATTCCGTTAGGAGATAATTTTTTTTTTCTATAATTATATTAACAAATCCCTTGGTCTCTCCTAGTATTTTACAAAAACACTCTTTACAAACCGGTTTATTCTCATTATAAATCTCAAGCATGTACTTACAGTAGTACTCTCTATTTAATGTCCTGCTGCCCGTTTTTTGAGAATTTTTTGGTAAAATTTCTACTGACTTAGACACAAATGCTGCCCTTCTATCTTTATCTCCAAGTTGCCAATAATTATCAAAACAATGCATCTGTTCAGCCTTTGTAAACCCTTCAACACATTTTAATCTACATGAAATCAACTCTTTTGGTTTTCTGTCAGGAATTACTTTACCTTTTCCGTTTTGTAACTCTTTCCTGTATTCCTTAGTGTTTTGCTTGAATTTCTCTCCACTCTTGATCTTCTTTTTTGTGTTTTATTATTAGTAGTTTCTTCACTAGTAGGTACTTGGCGTTTCCATAATTAAAGTTACATTCTCATTTCTGTCTATTGTATTTTCTAGGATCATTGTAGGTATTTCTATCTCATCTATAGTAGGAGCTGCATATTCTGTATCCCTTATATCCTCTTCCATATTTATTTCAGATGAAACACTTTGTTTCCCCGTGTTTTCGTTTGTCACACACGTTGAGCTTCCTGTTTCCTTGTTCTGTGTATTATCCATAGATGAATTTTCTGGTGTTTCTTTTTCATCATCACATGATTCGCAATCAGTTGCTGAATCATCTATTATTATTTTCTTAATATTAAAATCAGGATCACGAACACTGTCGTCACTGTCACCATTTTCTTCGGAAACTTCACTGTTTTCTGTAATGTCTCTATTATCGAATTGTAGTTTTGTGTCAGTAATTATTACGTTATAAAGTTCTTCGGTTGATGGGGACATTACCGGAAAAGGAGATAATGGATCATCGTTCCTCAATAACGAAGAGTGCGACAGTGGTGTGGCAAAGTTAGGGTCACTTGAAGCAATAAAAATTAACAATCAGACAGTTAGACAGAGTTACTTTCGCATTTATAATAATATTAGTTTGGATAAGCAACTAGCTGTGTCTTACGGCTCTGTCCTATTCCAGGGTCTAGAAAATTTACGTACCAAAGTTCATAAAAATCTGTCCAGCAGTAAGAGATGTGCTTTGCACGCTCATACACATAACTTTCGCATCTAAAATAGTGTAATTACTAGAAAATAATACATAATACGATAATAGCCAATGTTAAGCCACGATATTAATAATTCTCAAATTTTAACTTTTTACGGAAGCATCTTGACAACTCAATTATTTTTTTAACACAACTTTGGTTTATAAGTTGGCAACTAAACATATTCATTTAATGTCAAAGTTTTTTGTAACCGACATTTAGTGATAACTATACTTATTACATTTAGGGTTCAGAACTTAAATGGCCGTAACTGGACATCTCAATATATCACGATTATAACAGAAATCCTTCGGTTGGCTATAACTGGACATCTCAATATATCACGATTTAAACAGAAATCTTTCGGTTGGCTATAACTTGACATCTCAATTTGTCAAATAAAAGGGAAAACTTTTATGTGTATAAGTTGAGATATCAAATAACGAATGATATTTTGGTTACTGGGTATAAGTTGATATAACGAAATATCAATGTTTGTTCACAAAAACATGTGAATCGTTAATTTGACATGTTGTGTTGTCAAGTAAAAGACGTAAAAATGCGAGATGTCAACATAATACCATAGTCGATTGCTCCAAAAGTTATTTATATTTTGAGTTGTCAATTTTTTTCATATAAATTCCTAATGCGTAGAACGTATTAAGCCAATAAAAAAAAAAACATACAAGTCGAGATGTCAATGTATTCACGCCAGCCACGGAAATAAACTAGCTGCGCCCCGCGGTTTCACCCGCGTAGACCGGGATAAAAAGTAGCGGTATGAAAAATAGATGTTAGCCGATTCTCAGACCTACTCACAATGCTCACAAAATTTCATGAGAATCGGTCAAGCCGTTTCGGAGGAGTACGGGAACGAACATTGTGACACGAGAATTTTATATATAAGATGTTAGCTTCCCGGTTTCTATCGATCGGTATCCATTCGATAGTGATTATTGGTTCGATATAGTGATTCTAAACACTAGTGACACTAGGTTAAAGAAGAGTTTATCATAAAAGTCGAGTGAATTATTATCGAGGGATTCGTGGGATTATCTGAGGACCTCAAAAACCGAGTTTATGGAAGGAATAGTTACCTATTTTTGTTGAATCAACAGTTATTAAAAGTTTAAGAGCACCGTGGCCAGCTTGGAAATAATGTAGTATAATGCTATACTCCGTCAATTTACATTATAATCATCTTAATTTTTTTAAAGAAAAGTTCTGACTGACTGATTGACTGACTCATTAACGCCCAGCCCAAACTGTTGGACCTAGAAAACTGAAATTTTGCACAGAGGTTCCCTTTACAATGTAGACAAGGAATAGGAAGGATTTTGTTCCCGTGGGATATTTTCCGACATCCACGGGGGCGAAACCTCGCGGGAAGTGCTAGTATGTCGTAAAAGTCACCAAAACAGGACGAAATACATCAAAACAAAAAACAGACGTCCCATGATGTCATGATAACAGCAGCAATGTAGCCCGCCAATTTCTGAAAAAGCCTGGTGTGTCATTTTGTCCGTATATGTAATTTTGGACATAATACTTCCCCTACTACCTTATTAGCATCGCCGTGGCTCTTTTATCTCGCTCGATGTAACGTTCACCTGAAACAGCTTAGCAGAACCAGGAAATTAAAGATTTAAAATAATATGACATACAAATCTGACTTAAATCTAGGTATATCTATAGGTACTAGGTATCTATGTACTACCTACATAATAATAAAGCCGAAGAGTTTGTTTGTTTGAACGCGCTAATCTCTGGAACTTGAAAAATTCTTCAAGCAATCACCTTTAGGAATTAGGAGCCCAGCAAAAAGGAAAAAGTCAAAGAAAGAAGCAAAAACGAAGTAACGGAGGGAGGCACATATATTTTAGGTTATAACAAGAAATTTTACGCGAACGAAGTCGCTGGCAGAAACTAGAGTTTAGATAAAACGGTTTCGAGGCTTAATAATTTACATAGGCCGAGAAGACTGAACTATGTGAAAGTTTATTATCATAAAAAGTGGTTTAATTGGTTTACTATTCGTTCCATAAATAAACCACCGACGACGCGACGACGCCTAGTTTAACTCCAATTCAAATCGTTTGAAAAAAAAAATACTTAAACAAGTTTTAGTCGCAAACCTGCTATATTTACCTTCATGTAAGTAATCATTATTTCCATGCACAACAGGGCAAGAAATACATGAACAGTATTGCCCTCAAGCTAAGCTAGCTAGGTAGGTAGAGAACGTCGATCTTGTAGCTGGTAGAAGATGACTGAGAGGAGCCAAAGATCCAGTTACATGGAGTGCGATAGAAGGGACCTTTGTACAATTGTGTACTGCTGGAGATAATTTAAATTCAACAAGATTTCTTGTAACGAAATCACTGGAACACTCCGATCCAGTTTCTAGTGTGAAGCTGATGTATTCAGTTCTTCAATCAATTTTATTAAACTGCTAGTTGAGGTCTAGGTACAACAACTACTCAAGCGCAACATTGTATTTATATTTTCACTAGCTATTGCCCACGGCTTCGTCCGCGTGGATTTCGGAAAATATCCTACGGAAACAAAAATCCTTCCTTATTCCCTGTCTACATTATAAAGGGAACCTCTGTAGAAAAAATCATCTTTGTAGGTCCAAGGGTATGGGTTGGGCGATGATGAGTCAGTCAGGTAGTCATCAGGACTTTCCTTTTCATATATTGAGATAGCTACTGCCCGCGACTTTGACCCCGTGAAAATTCTTGTCCCCAGATCCACCCCGTCACATCGCAATCAATGGACTCTGAGGGTCGGAAGGTTGAAGTCGAGCGATAACGTCAACTTTAAGTCATTCGTGGTGCGAGTTCCAACCCAACATCTGCAAACCTGCTTGAAAGAGGACTTTTGGCCGAAAGGTGTCGTGTTTCGACGTTTCCGAGGACGGTTACGCGACTCCGTGCAGTGAAACACGACGCTGACAACATTACGTGTTTAATTTTAGTTATATAGTAATATGTATTAGTTTATAATTGTTGTTTATATTATTTTGTGTATTTTTTCTATGGGCTTTCAGTTGCCTGAAAATACAGTGATTGATTGATTGCCTCCCCGCACTATTACTTCGTTTTATTCCTGAGATTAGCGCGTTCAAACAAACAAAAAAAAATATTGTGTGGCCTGTGGAAGCTCCGACGCACGACTGGAGTTTACTACTGTTTTATGTGCCGTTCCGAGTTTCCGACTTTCTATTTTTCGGTAATTTCTGTCGGGCTGGGTTTCTTCAATGAATCAGTGCTATACAAAAAGCAACTTTAAGGTTTAACTAAAGGCACTCGTCCCCTCTTCTCACCCCTCCTCCTCTCTCTCTAACCCACCTCCCACCCCCCTCCTTTTCCCACCTCTCTCACCTTCCCCTATCATCCCCTCACCCTCCCCATCCCCCTCTAACCCCCTCACCATATCCCTTTCCCGCTAACCTCCCCCTCCCCCTCTCACACCGCCTTTACCGCTTTCCCCTCCACTCTACCCTCACCAACTCCTCCCCTCCCTCTCTCCACACCTGCCCCCCTCATTATACCCTCCTATCCCTCTCCCCCTCATCACACCCTCCACTTCCCCTTTCCCTCCTCACCACACCCTCCCCTTTCCTGTTTCCCTCCTCACCATCCCCTCCCCTCTGGGGGAAAAACTATTAAAAAATATTAAAAAATCTTTCGCTTTTATATATATAGATTAAAAATTGTTTCCTCGCACGTTAAAACTTTGGAAGTAGACAGGCGATGGAACCTGCGCATTTGGCTGGCCTAATGGTCACCGTGGGAGTTTTTGTCTTGAGAGACTTCGCAATTTATCTTACAGTGAGCTTTGCGATTTTCCCTCGACATAAAAACATAGGTGCTGTAAGAGAGCTTTTTTGGTTGCTTAAACATCTAATCACGAAAACCACTTGTTAAATTGTAGGAAACGAATTTCCTCGTAATATCTCAATCTATAATAGCGATGTTATCCACCTCATAGTATGGTTGTCAAGTCTGAGTCATATTACGAGTAATACCGCTAGATACACATCTTTGCTAATATGGAGTCGCAGCAATGTCCTCCTGAATTCAGATCCCACATGCCTCCATCATTTCAGCTTGTATCTAGTCACCCACCCACTGCCAAATACAAGCCTCTTCTTTTTACTTCTTTTGCTCTCCGTACACACCTTTTCAGATATGTAGTGTTATAATGTCCTATTCAATGCGTAAGCTGAAGAACTCCCCGTAGATCCATGCCCGAGTTTTAATCCAATATTGTCTTCGACCATCGTCCCTAGTCTTTTTAGCCAGTCTTGCTGACCTTCCCTTTAAGTTTTTAAACATCATTAGATCCATACAGAATACAATGGACATTCCTTCACAAGCCAGAAAATCGGTTTTCCAAAAGGAAACTGATTCAAATTATGAAGTGTTAGCGATGAATAGGAGAAATAGCGATGAAGAGAGAAGATTTCATCGATATATTTGGAATAGATGAAGTCAATGCGCTAATGGATAGCAAATATCTAATAATAACCCAAAAAAAATAGCCAAAGGACATTGACACTAGTCGGGAACACATACAACTAATTTTGTCTCTACTGGTGTCCGTCAGTACTAAGTGTTTTTTTTTCCAATATCGGTAGTTATAGAATTATAGCTAATCAATTCATTGTGATTAATTTTTAAGCTGTTGAATTAGGTAGGTACTGGATAAACACCGATTTCGACAGCACGTCACACAAACAGAATGTAATTTAGGTACACCTAGATTCTGAAATCACTATTCGAACCTCTCCGCCACAGCAGCGTCGCAAGACGCTCACACACGCAACATCTTCCAAAAGTTTTGACAACCAAGGTCGAGCCAACGTCATCAAGTGATAACATTTCTGGAAAAAATCGCACCTTGAAAACTTATGTAAAGTGAGTTTGAAGTAAGTTGTGCCTGACTGTGCTGACATTCCACCTGATGCTATTGATTGACACTATTTTTCCGCTCACTTCACCTAAGTTTCCAAAGTGAGATTTTTACAGATAAGATCAGTTGAATTCTCCTACCTCTAATTTAATAAAATGCTGATCTTATGAGATAATATTGTTATCTATAAGCACTAATTTCTTTTATTGCCAACTGGATACTATCGTAATTAAAATCTGTCAACACACACAACTTTGCCCGCAAGTAGGTACCTCTAGTTATCTTGAAGATTTATGAACAGATATATAAGAATAACACATAGGAAGTAGGTACCCAGCATAGGTACATAATTATTTATTAGGTCAAAGTAGATAGGTTTATTATTTACTTATTGGATGCTCGTTATCAATAGGTACTTTGTACCTACACACTGGCATTCGCTAGTTTCCATGTAAGTGCTTGTTGTTGTTACTCTGAATAAAGTAGCGCAGCGTGATGGGGCCGATAACATCTCCAGACAGTTGAGGAAGTTCTGGTAACCCGCTGACACTGATGTAAGTACCAGCTGTTGTGGGCACGCCGTTCGCGTCGTGGATCGGGGCGATCACTTTAGCTTTCTTGAGTATGGCTAGAGCTACTTACATCTTGCCAAAACGAGAAGGTTAATTTTCTTAGTCAAACTATTAATTTAATAGTACAGAGGTAGATCCTTCCTAGATTTACCACAAGAGTTGCTTACAAATCTCAACTTCTCTCGTACCAATTTGTACATTTATTAGAATTATGTTTGATTTGCTTTTATCTGATTTTTATATTTTTATGTTCTGATTTTTTCTAACTGTAAATACAATTTTCAAACTGATATTGATGTATCTATGTACCAGACAATATAATTTGTAATTTTCTCCAATTCCATATTTTCTTTACAAACACAATACTTAATACGTAAATTTGTTAATTTTTCTTTTAATTTTGTAGGTTCTTATTTTACCTAAGTGCGATTTCAGACTTATGTTATGTAATATCTTGACTAACCATTTTGTAAATTAACATGTCCTATCTAAATGAGCCGGGTGATCTGTAACTCAGGGCCCTCCTACTTCAGACACCTTTCTCTATTTAAGATTGTGCATTTATACTATCTAGTGCCTGTAATACTGATGTTGAGATAAATACAGATTTATGATTATGATTTCGTTTATTAATTTTTGTTCTAATAAAATACATTTTTAAATATTTCTTAAAAAATATATAAAAAACATTTAAAAATATAAAAAATAGTAGCCCACCGGTATCGGGAACAGGGTCCAAGCTAGAGGAACCTCCTAACAATGCGGGCCGTGTCCAGAAGTACTGCTTTCTGAATCAAGCCCTTGATCCAGCTTCCCAACGAGAGCCTCCTTAGGTGTTGGTTGAGGCTCTTGGCAATTAAGCCGTTCGGCACAATGATTGCTGAGTCCACATCCCACATGTCGACAACCTATGATTATTATTATTATTATATCTGCGTACAACATTTGGTTCTATCTAACAGCCATGTAGGTAGGTCAATCTCGTCTGTAGGTAGCTTGGGTAGTCGGTCGGCCGAAATCCATTTAACGATCTAGAATAGAACAGGTTCCTAGGTATTTTTATTTTGCATAAAATATGGTACACACGGCTACAGATCATGCTATACATTTCCAGTGTAAGCTGATCTCGCATTGTATAGGATTTCCTTACAATTAGAGCGTCAGTGTAAACTGGAAATGTATAGTTGATGTGTAGTCGTGTGTACATTGAAGGTCTTAAATATAAATAGTTCCATATACCTACTTTGCTTACGTTTTTCAGTATGTAAAAACCTTAAAATAAAATTATAAACAAAAACACTTAAGGGGAGGTGGGACAGATTGATTCATAAAAATTGAAAATCAAATAAGTAACATATAAAATAAACATAATATTTTTAATTTATTTTCAACTCAACGGTTAACTAAATGTTTTTTTTTTTTTGTTTTTTTTTATTTATGTTAAGTAGTGGCTACTCGATGTCCGAGTAGCCACTACTTACCGAATAAATTCAAAAATGGAACAGAATTTGTATGAAATTATCTGCCAAGTAAGTTAATAGGAACTTAATCGTAGGTGGTGAAACAGGCCCTAAATATTATAATGTAAAGTTGTGAAAGAAAAGAAAAAATAGGTGTTTTGTAAAAAAAAGAATTTTGAATCATTCTGCCCCAGCAACGCGGCACTTAGATACTCCTAGGTACATCACGTAGGGCACTGAACTGGAACTTGTATGAAATTAGTTAAATTATAACACTAATGAAAATTCAATTTTTTATTGTGAAGATAAGAAACGAAAAGATAATTAAAGAAACAAAAGAAACTAAGAAAGTAAAAAACAATCGTAAATAAACTCTAATACGTTAACAAAATTGCTACTTTATTGCACATTGTAGGTACCTACTTATGCAAGTGCATAAGTAGGTACAATGTGCAATAAAGTCACGTACTTAGTGGATTTAAGTAAATCCACTGAAAAAGTATACATAGACTAGCTTTTGCCCGGGGCTTCACCTGCGTGGATGTCGGAAAATATCCCACGGGAACGTACTACCATGTGTTAATCTAGGTAAACAACATCTTCTCGCACTGTTTATATATATATACTTAGTATCCGAGGAGCGGGACGCGGATTGATAAATGATTGCTGGAGGATAAAAACCCTCAATTAGTAACGGAATATATAACGGAACGGAAAATTACCAACTTGCATGCCTTTGAAGGCCACTTTAAAGCGAAAATATGAATCCTCTTTATTCCCTATCCACCTGTCCCGTGGGAATTTCGAAAAAACTAGTTATTTCTGAATTATCTCCTACCAAAAGCATAAATTACAATTTTCATATCCCTAACTTAAGAAATGCTGGGTTTCCCATACAAAGTTTCATCCCCTATATCACGCCCTGTAGGTTTTTTTTTTGAGACAAAAAGTAGTCTATGTCCTATCCCAGGATGTCATCTAAGTACAGACTTGCCAAATTTTATCGCAATCTTTCAGTAGTTTAGGCGTGAAAAGGTAACAGACAGACACTGTTACTTTCGTATTTATAATATTAGTATGGATGATGTTCGAGCTGTGCCTTTCGTAAAATTCGGTTTAGGCACCGTGATTTATACTTACCTACATTGATACTCGTATAGGTACCTATTGATGCCTTGCATCTTGATACAGTTACGGGGCACAATGATACGCATCATTGTGTCCCGTTCCCGTACGTTGCTGTATCTAAGTGCCTCAAAACATTTACCTATTTCAAAATACACATTAAATAACTTCTTAAACCAAAAATAAATTTATTTAAATTAGAGCATAAGTACGCGAGTTGTGCTTTCCAATTAAGTAGGTACCTACAATGTCTACTAAGGTAATACTTAAAAAAATTGTATCAAGCACTTCTTCAATTTAAGTGAAGGGTGTTAACTGGGAATTATTACCTAAAGTAGTTACGAGAATTGTAAAATTTTAGTTTTAGATACATTAGCTGATAGATAGTTGTCCTATAACTGAGAGGTACTTCATTATTGATTCTATAGTGTTATTAAAATTAATGTTTGTAGTTGCTATCTGAAGTTCCCGGTACAATAACCGAAATATCATCCGCAAATAATATGCATTAATGGAGGTATATCATAAATTTATGTAAATAAGGAAGAGAAGAGGGCCTAGTACACTTCCCTGAGGAACACGGAACTTATTTCTTTCAAAAGTAAACCTTAATGGTGTAGACACAAGATGATCGTTTAATAGAGACAACTGAAGTGATCGTAGGTTGCCTGATCAGAGGATCATACATTTTTTAGAAGCTCTTTCAGGGGTCGGACTCAGCTGGATGTTTGAAAGTTTCGTATTTTGTTCCAGTTCCTGAAATAAGAATTAGCTGCTATGACGGGCCGACTAAAATGGAGACCGATGAGTAGTAGGGTACCTAATAGGTACCTATGTAGGTAGGTATTCCAAATAATAGGTAGGTGGTAAATACTCATAATAATATTATGAAAGTACCAATCAATCGGTAATTGCGTCAACTAACAATTAAACAGAAGTATAATTGTGGCTGATAACATTAAGTAGGTACCGTACCTACCAATACTTTCATGTGCGAATCCGCAATGCAGAAATAAAAATATCCATTGGATTCCCGCCAAAACCAACTAATGTGAGCGAGTGTAAGATGTTTTGTTCGTCTCTAGGTACACAGCTAATTACCAATGCAAATCTAATAGCGTTATCAACTAGGTAACCTAATAATAAGTAACTTCAGAAGCTTATAAGTACTTACCTACATATAATTCAACATCTGAACAACACACGTAGATTTAGATGTACCTAGATTGTCATTTATGTACCTCGTAAGTCTGACTCGCTAGTTGGCCAAATTCCAAGACACGTTAGAATCTGCGAATACTACAGAAGCGATGCATAAAAAGTGAGACGATCACGAAACCCAAACGAATAAAAGTAAAGCGGTTTTTGGGTCGACGGCCGAGCAATGTCACCTTTAGTGCATAGTGACGAGATAAACCTCGCCGCCCGCCGCCGCCGCCGCGCGCCGACACCGGCGCAGGCGCACACCCGTAACTCCCTCTTATCTACTTTTGTATATTAGTATATATTTATAACAAACTCATACAGTTGCCTACACAATATAACTGCACTATGCTTATCTAGAATGCACACGACACTGATAAAGAATAAGCATAGCAACTTGAATTATAATTATTGTGTACGTAGCTTAAACAACATGCTGGGTCTAACATGTTGCAACGTCTTGCGGTACCAACGACACAGCTGTACGTATCCCGGTTGTACCACTCTACGAAGCCTGAGGACATCGTAGAGTACGGGTACGGGTACGGGTTAAGACCAACTGGACCTTGAGGGTGGAGAAGTTGGAGGCTCGCCATAAAACTAATTGCAAGTCGTTCGTGGTGCGCGTTCCGACTCACCATTTGCTGACCTTCCTCAAGGAAGAGTTGCGTATTTTATTTATGGGCCTTAGTTGCCTGACAATTAAGGAATTATTATTATTATTTTGTCTTTGACATATCTCGGGACCCTGGGGTCCCGGACCTTGAGAACGCGTACGAGGGGCCGAAGCCAACTCGCAGAGGCCCCTTAGATAACTTTAAATGTCGAGAAGGCACCAACCGACGATTATCCTTGTATGCACTATACAAGTGTACCTACCCAAGGACAACCCCGGGTTGGGACAACCCCGGGTAGTTTTTTGAGTCACCATAACCTAAGATAAGACCTCATGTATCACCAAAAAACACACTAATAAATACTTTGACTTTGACTTTGGTGCAGGACTATTGCAGAACATGGAAACAAAACATATTGGCCTATGGGTTTGGGTGGCTATAGTGGATTGGGTACCTTGAACTATGGTAGAACTATGTCCCCTGCCTGACCAATGATATATAATATACACAGATAAAATGGCAGGGGGTGACTTGCACACTCAATAATGGGCCCCCGGAAATGGTCGCTAGCACATAGTGACGTAGCGACAAGGGGGCAACATGTCCTGAGGTGCTTGAGGAGTGGAGAGGTATTCCACGGCTCTCAGAACAATCTCAGAGCCCGAAAGATGGTCAACATCTGTAGGTACTAGCACTTACTGGAATACTTTCTTCCTCCGAGCATGTTTGCTCTTGCGAAGCTCCACTAAAGCTGGCCAATAAAGGCAAGAATGAGGTGGGAGCTCTGTTCCTCATCAGTGTTCACTCCAGCCGGTCAATAAAGGCAAGCCAGAGGTGAGGAACAAGACTTCTCCCGGGAGATAGGGTCCGTTGGGTCGCTACTGCCCAACAGCTCGCTACATGCTGCCCTGCGGGTTTCTGTATCTGTCTTGGTCTGACTCCTCACCCTAGACCTGTTTCGGCAAAGTGAACTCTACCGGCACAGACCCAGAGTTCGGAGCGCGCAAGCCCCACCACGACGTCAACGTAGAGATACGGCGATGGAGTTATTATTATTATTAATAAACACCATTTTTTTATTCAAAAATACCGTCAGGTGCATTAAGTAAGAAAGGCACACAAATTGAAGGAATATAGTCGATGCAATGAGTATGACTAACCAGTCAATACATAGCTGAATGTTCAGTAGGTACAAAACGTTCACTCACTGCATAGCGACGAGTAAAAAAATTGTATACCTACGTCTGTCTACGTACATAATGAACATCTACTTCGTTACGATGCTGGCATTGTGTGCGAGCGTATTCCGTTTCGGAGGGCACCTTCAAACGATGCCGTTGACCGTGGTCAGGGACAAGCAGGCCCTGACCGTGCCGTCGCGCCATTCGTCGGAACATTCCGCGCTTGGCCTAAATCGCAGTGACGTAACGATGCCGCTTACGATACATGCTGTGCTAGCTAGCTTCAAAGAATTTATCTCATAATATGGAGTACAACTATAAATAAAATACTTATTTTAAAGGTAAGTAATTTCAATTTGAGCCACAAAATGGCCGCTGTGATTGCATCTGTGGCTGTCTCAAGGAACATCGAAGATCTTTTTTATTATAAGATGAAAACACCAAATTATTGACCGACTATTATAATAGCAGCCTTTACTCAGTTGTCAGGCGTTGGATTTTCAATTCACTAGGATTTTCGGGGAAATTTTTCACTGCCCAGCCTTCCTCAACTTCAAAATTCTATAAATGATACATTGTAGTGTCAATGACCGACGAGACCATGCCGAACTCGCGACAATGGGCAGACAATTTCGACCAAGGCGGCTACAGACCCGCCAGCTGCGTCACAACTCACAAGTGCGACAGAGATGCACTTCCTAATTAGCATTCCAACCGCAGACTCGGAATATCAGCATAGCTATCGAATTGATATTTTCCTTTTCAGGAAGAACCTGCATTGGTGGGCCTCTTAACAATTTAGGAATTGTATCGGCTCCTAATATTCCTACTCATGTAGATATGTACGTTTGAAACGTATTAAATTAAGATTGTAGCTTTTTGGGAAAAAAAAGGGGAAGGTGAGAAAAAATGGTCGAAACTGACACAGACCTATTAGAATTCGTCTGTCTGTGGTTCAAAAGTTCTAAGGGTTAGTTTGTTGGTGACACCACCAAATCGCCGCTGCGAAACCACCAAGGTGCGGTCAAAGAGCTACTTTTACAAAGGTATACGTAAGTCAATTAGGGAGGAAATTCTAACGAAAAGGCAAATCATGGGTAAATTGTAATGAAACACGAAGTAATTTTTATTCGTTTTTATTACATCAATAATATCAATGTAACATTTAATTCATTTTTACACAAAAACAAGTAAAGTTTTTTCAGTGTATAACGCACCCCATCACAAGAATTTTGTTCAAGATAATATGATGGTAATATCACTCCAACTAAATTTTAAATACAATAGAAGCGCGTTTATGTACAAAAATATATTTACAATTATAAATCCAATATTTGGGATGCATTCCTCAGATCATAGCATAGACAATATCTTCCTTCTAAAATCTTAACAAACTTATGTTCTGAATAATTCGTTTTGTATCTATACACTTGACTTCATACAAAATTTCCAAAAGTTCTTTCTATCTAGAATTTCACAACCCTTATAGCCATTCATTTTAACTACCTACATAGTTTATTTACAAAAAATCTACCCGAAATAACAATACCCACCAGAGGCTACAAACGAAATTAACATAAAATTAAAAAGTGTAATTAATTTAGTTTTTTAATAGTGCGTCATGCATGATACAATTTTGTAATGATAACAGACAAAGTGGAAATATCATTTATGATTTAAATAATGATAAGGAAAGATCATAAAAAAAAAAATTCAGGTCATTTAAGAAAGATTTTAATATATTATACTTTTTTTTTTGCTTGAATTGCTCCCCAACAAATTCGTCATTACACCACTTTTGGCCCTATTTTAGTAGGCTTCTTTATTTTTAAATTCAATAGCTGCAATGTATGTCATAAAGAAAATTCTCGTATAAAAACGTGAAATAGGTATGTATAATGCGATGAACTAAAATAAATGATGAGGAACCATTTCATTGTAATATTAGACTATTTAATGCAATTCTCGGAACCAAAGTAAAAAAAAACCATGAACATTGGTTGGCTCTCCGAATCTGGCTTATATGTTCTTTTTTGTCATCTTATTTTATTTTATCATATTAATCAATTAACATTTATATTACGCAGGACGTAATTTGACAATAACATTTATTTACATTATTATGTTTACATTATGTTATAACTAGACACTTATATAGCGTTATTAATTTAACAGTAAAGATTACCCTTTGAATGAATAAACGCCGTACCATACGAGACAATACTCGTACAAGATATTTATTTGTCCAAAACATGAATATAAGTAGGTAGGTACACATACATGGCATGCAAGAAGTTACTTTATAAATTAATAGGAATATTGGATGTGTCAATAATCGCGGCAAGGGCTTCATTAGTTGAAACATATAATATAATTAAATTATTCCCTGAAACCTGGTACATACCTACATATTATAGTACCTAATATATTTAAAAAAAAAACAATACTTACTATCTAGTAGTCATAGACGATGTAAGTTAGAGGCCATAGATATTTACAATAAATTTAATATTACATAACGCTAATTTATATTTCCTACTCTGTTACATTAGGAGTAGGTACATAATAGTAAAAAGTCAGACTTACATTTTTGAAATGCACCCAACGACGAGATAGTGGTGCAATAGCATATCAAGTAGATAACCATTCATATGCATCATATTAGTAGTATAAGCATGGTATTACCTACCTATGTATCTAATGCTATAAGGACATTTTCTACATTCGACAAAAAAAAAAAAAATTATTTTATAATTTCACAATACAGACCCATATTTTAAAATTTGTGTGAGAAAAATACTAAATGTAGGGTAGTTTTAGTAGAAAATACAGCAGTATTGGTTCCTCGCGTCATAAAAAAAAATATTATGTAAGTATAATGTTATTCAGTATAGGTCCGTTTTTAGCATAAATGCTTGGCCTTGGGCCTATAAACTACGGTAAATCTTTCAGTCAATCGACTTATAATGCTCCTGCTCTGAAGCGTCGGACGATACACCCATTTGAAAACTTTCGAAGTCCACACTATAAAAATATAAACGTAAAATACCCTTATCCACGCTATTTGACGGACATGTTATGCTTGCCTACATTGTGTAAATTTTAAAGCCATGCTGCATTACTTCTATATTATTGTATGCTTAAAAACTGTGTAAGCACAGCACCTATCTAGCTTGACAACTTTTGATTTGGCGTTCGTAACAACAGGGGTAAACACGAAATGTGTAACATTTATTTTATATACCTTTTAAGTTGTATTTTATAATAATATTATGATGAATGTGAGTAATTATTTTGTACCTACAAATTGCAAAGAAATGGAAAACATATCAATTATATTAACAATTTATTTTTAAGGCTACCTAGTAATTTTATAGACTTATATCGTACCGATGCATAACAGGTAGCCGAAATAAGCTTGTAACTTTTACGTATATCTACATAAAATTACAATTACTGCATAATAATATAATTATCTTGCAATACAATAGTTTTAAGACCTACGGAATATGCTTATTTCTAAACATATAATATTATCAATGTATGTGGTTACGCAAAATCGAACTGTACAATTTACTGAATTATAACTAGAAGTAGGTATCTCATTTAATATTCATGAATCGGGTACGATATTTTAAAATATTCAAACATCGATACAACAGATATTTAAATCACTATATGTTTATTCAATGACAACAACATTTTAAACTAGGTCTGAAAAATGATTTGGAAACACTGCACCGAAGTTGGTGCATGTAGTGTTGAGTACCTAGTAGCTAATCAAAGGATCATATATCAAGCTCGAATTTATTCGTAGAAATAACGAATGTCTTACTCGTACCCTGCATTTCTATGCATTTTAGGAATAATGTCACTGCTGTTGTTTTGTACTGTCGAACGAAGGTCGATGATGTAAAATTCTATATTTTGGAGTCCATTTCCGATACGCCAAATCTCGCCATCGAAACGCTCGGTTTGTCTTAAAATATGCAAATGCAAAGTAAGGCTTTATATCTATTTTATTTGGCCCATGAATAGAAATGTTCAATTTCAGACTACATACGATATTACTTTATTCTGTACCTACTACCTATACCTACACTACAACTGTACTGAACACACTAGTTTACACAGCTGCGTCCACTACTTGCTTTACTTCTCGTCAAGGTATTCCAGTTGGTTCCTAATAATATTAGTAAAAATCTTTTATTGACGATTTATAATCTAGACCTGAGCTGAATTGTAACATCCATGTTACCTTTCATCAGATGGCCCATCTTGATAGAGGGTACTCACCTATAAAGATTCAATAACTTGGTCACTTTGGTAGTACCTAGCATGAAGCAACGTCGCTCTATCGCCCACAGCCCTACAATCTATAAATTCCTCCACAATTTATTATGTAAACACAGTACCCTGCTTGAGGAATAACCTGTATCCTACTGAAACATGTATTGTAGATGTGTTATTCTGATGGACTCTCCTCATTTATCATACACTGACGATATTTAACGGTTTCTTTATTAGTTTATCTCGTACAGTTGTTACTTAATTCGAAAGAAAATATGCACGTTGAGCATAACATAGAACAATAAAATGGTACTAATGTCGTTTGAATTATTGTTAAATACCAGGGAATTTATTTTGTTTTGTTGTTAATTCCTATTTAATACGTTATTAAGATTTCGTCTGTTGAATTCCGATCAATAAATTAAAAGTAGTTAGGTATCTACTTACGTGAGGTTTGGTTAAGCTGTATTGATTTATGTCAAAAAACTTTTTTACAAAAAAATACAACCGACTTCCAAAAACAACACTACAAAGTGAAAAATAACTTTAATTTCGGAAGTCGGTGTCTAGTTCAATGTATTTTCGTTTTTTGCCACCGACTTCCGAAATTAAAGTTATTTTTCACTTTGTAGTGATGTTTTTGGAAGTCGGTTGTATTTTTTTTTAAGTTTTTATTTTTCACTTTTTAGTTGTAGTAGCTACCCCACACAAATTCTAATACCACTACCTGCAAAACAAACTAGAACATCATCCATATAAAAGTGGGGAAAAAATACGTATTATTGAAGCTAATTCAAAAACTACCGAAGCAAAGTTAATCAATTTTATATGGGACCAACTGTGATGTATACCCTCTCGAATAAAACAAAAAAAATCCAAATCGGTCTAGCCATCTTCGAGTAATCGGGGAACATACATAAAAAAAAGGTTCCGACGAATTGAGAACCTCCTCCTTTTTGAAGTCGGTTAAAAATGAGCACTCACTCTAGAACAGAAATAGGCGCTAGCTAGGCGAAACTCAATTAAAACTCTAAAACCTCTATCGGTATCGGCGTCGCAGAGCGATGGTTTTGCAATTGCAACACTGGCTTTGATATCTAGTATTTAAATAACTATGTGTGAGTTTTAATGTTTGATACGTTTTTACCAGTCTCTTTGTGAGCTTCTAATGTTATTAGTGAAGCTGCTTTTTTTCGCAAACCTCAAACCTCTATCGTTTCCGTCAGTTCAGTGTTCAGTACTAATTTTATTACATTTTTTTGATGCCATCTCCTAATACAATTTTTAGTCACGGTTTTCAGTAGTTTTATCATCGTTATCTTTAACAGAGTTAATGGCGACACTGTTACCTACTGTTAATCTTATAATCTTTGTTAATATATAAATAAAAAGAGAAGTCCTGACCGGCTGACTCATCAACGCCCAGCCCAAACCCTGAACCTAGAAAGCTGAGATTTTGCACATAGGTTCCCTTTATAATGTAGACAAGGAATAAGGAAGGATTTCCCGGTAGTACGTTCCCGTGGGATATTTTCCGACATCAAGCCGCGGGCAAAAGCTAGTAGGTAATATAATAATATTATTGTGTAGTTAATGGATTATATAATACAAGCAGTGTGACCGACAGGATTTTCCATCGGCAAAAATTGCGAACTTCCATACAAACTTTAATTCCCTATTTAATCCCTATAAGGTACAAGTCCGAGATGGGCTGCAGACTGCAACCGCAGGCGACACTGCGGCTAGCGGCTGCGGTTGACCGCAGTGCTGAATGCGGTCGCGGTTGCTTCTATTCCAAGCGCGGTGGCATGCCGTGGCTGCACAATGCATAGAACCATGCCTCAGTCACTCCGGTACCTTCGTGCGAGACAGAATGTCGGCCAAATTATTGCGGTGATTTGGTTTGGATGTATCGTAAAGGACTGGATGACCAGCAACAAAGTTAATTAATTTTTCTTCATCATCTTCCGAAGAAGTCGACATTTTTGTGCGCGTGAACTTTCTGCGGTTCGCGACACCACTGGCGCTGCAATCTTATGGCCGCAGTGTTGCCGCACTCGCAATCAATTTCATAGAGATTTATAGAAACAAGTGGTGTCGCTTGCAGTTTGCGGTCTGCAGCCCATCTGCAGCCCATCTCGGAAGGTACCTTTAGGGTTGAATTTTCAAAAAGCCTTTCTTAGTGCTCAAACTCTTGTGCAAAATCTCATGCACACACCTAGCAGACAACATGGTGCGCTGTATGTCAGTGAATGAATAAATGAATGAATGAAATTTGAGATTTTTACTAAGTAGCAAGATACAAATCTCCAAGAACAAAAGCGTAAATAAATACAGTAACCTCATTAGTTTAAATAATAGTTCCTTTTCAATTATTAATTAGGTATTACTCATACGTTTTTGGCACACGCTTATGTAGTAAGTAAATGATGATACTTAATGAATTAATACAAGTTGGGACTTACAATAAAATTCTTTTTGACTAAATATTTGAATGGCAAAATAAGTTCCGAATTTGTAAAGTTATCGGTAAAACGGGGTGAATAGAGATGCAGGGGTGAATCGGAACTAAATTTTGAAAGGGATTTTAACATTGAAATAACATAGTTTGTTGCCAAAAATGACTCTAAGTGTGTTTACTGTATTAAAATTAACCATTAAGCGCCCTTGTTGGCAACAAACTATATTATTTCAATGTTAAAATCCCTTTTAAAGTTTCGTTTCGATTCACCCCTGCATCTCTATTCACCCCGTTTTACGGTACGTTACGTTGGCCGGTTTGAGATAATTTCCAAGGTTTTATTTAATAAAAGTAAAACTAATGCAAACGAACAATATTACTTCATGAAACTATATTAGGTACTTACAATGTAGAATTTCGAAACCGGTAATCGACAGTGAAGTGATGCCAACATGTCAAGGGATCCTTCCAAATGATAAGGCCTGAGACTTATTGTGTTTTGACTTCGCAAAAGCTTTAGATATTTTAGTACTTTAACAAGGAAGTGAACAGATTGTCTATGGCACCGCACATCGCGTTAGAGAAGAGTTTAAAAAAAAAATAGGTTATTTCTAGACGCGAACGATATTTAGTAGTTTGGATATAAATACTCAATAGCATTTTTTTATTAACAATCTGCCCTGATGTACCGATTTTTATTCAAAACCTCCACTACAAAATATCTTTTGCCTGAACCATATTTTAACTGCAGCATGCGTGAGCTATATTTCTAAGGAGGAGCTCGTGGCTAAGTAATAACAGCTGCACAGGTGTATCCATCAGATTAAGCTACGCTTGCCGGGGTTGGTCCGTGGATGGGTGAGCATTCTTTACATACCGAGACTCCTCCGTGCCTCGGAAAGCACGTTAAGCCGTTGGTCCCGGCTGTCATTCGTGGATCTTTGACAGTCGTTACGGGTCGTCAGAAGCCCGAAAGTCTGACAACCAGTCTTACCAAAGGGTATCGTATTACCCAGTAACTGGGTTGTGGAGGTCAGATAAGCAGTCGCTCCATGTAAAATACTGGTATTCAGCTGCATCCGGTTAGACTGGAAGCCGACCCCAACATAGTTGGGAAAAGGCTAAGCAGATGATGATGCGTGAGCTATATTTGGCCGGTACGAGAGAAGAGACCTTAACCGAAAGCCACGTCAATGCGGCCTTCCGTAGTTGCCCTTGGCCCTTTATAATACGCATCGATCGATGTTGAACACTGCACAAGTCGGGTGCAAAAATACTGCAGTTCCTAACTATGCAATGGTTGTAACTGTAACTATTGTAAGACGAAGGCGAGTCACATTCATCACGAACTTTCGACTTCAGAATGTTTTGCTTTTTTATTCGTTCTTATTGATCGTACTGCAGTTAATTGCACAGTTACACGCGATGATAATATAATCAAACACGGAATCGGCTGCTTTAGGAGATAACGTCGATTCGTCGACTAAATATTTCCGTGATAACTGACAGTATTTGTAGCAAACACGACTGCCCTGACCTATCCGATTAGTTGGCTTTTAGCAATATTTTATCCATCCTTTGAAGACTAGGTTTTCACGGTTACTAAGTGTTCTTACACACAAGCGACACGCGTCAACGGCAGAGGCAACTGCACCTGCACGCGTCGACGGCGGTCGTCGACGCGTCGACAATCGCCGCCGGCATGTCGGTGACAACCGCTGACCTAAAACGACGCTTGCAGTCATTGTAGCATGTCGCGCCCGCCATTTTGTCACTCGTGAACTATTTGCAGTCCGCTGACAAAATGGCGGACGCGACACGCTACGGTACGCTAAAACTGCAAGCGTCGCTTTAGGTCGGCGGCTATCGCCGACAGCCGTCGGCGCGTGTCGTTCGTTTGTAAGAACACTTATCGAAAATAATTTAAACGACTAATTATCAATATTTAACATGGAACGACTGCTTTTTGACTCAATGTCGATACCTACATGGTCGATACTCTGAGGTTAAGCCTGTATTCGATTTTGAACCTTGTGTTTGTGATTATTTGCAACAAGATATTTATCGTCTTTGATTCGCAACAACTGACCTACCGTACTGATTAGAATAGCCACTGGTTATGAAAGCCAGAGAAACGCAGCGAATCAATCTGCCTAGCCTTTTCCCAACTATGTTGGGGTCGGCTTCCAGTCTAACCGGATGCAGCTGAATACCATTATTTTACATGGAGCGACTGCCTATCTGACCTCCACAACCCATTAACTGGGTAATACGATACCCCTTGGTAAGACTGATTGTCAGACTTTCGGGCTTCTGACGACCCGTAACGACTGTCAAAGATCCACGAATGACAGCCGGGACCAACGGCTTAACGTGCTTTCCGAGGCACGGAGGAGTCTCGGTATGTAAAGATGGTCACCCATCCACGGACCAACCCCGGCAAGCGTAGCTTAACCTGATGGATCGACCCGTGCGACTGTTATTACTTAGCCACGAGCTCCTCGAGAGAACTCAGCGAATATGAGGAACGAGAAACTCAGCGAATATGAGGATATAATCGCTATCACGGTCTATGTATTTCCCAAAAGCTATCTTCAGTTTAATCGGGATAAGTTTATGTACTTTATCATAGACGAAAGGATTTCCTTTAGTCAATCGCCATGGCTTCCGTCTGCCATATTGTTACAACGATAATATGTTATTAAAATTGTAGACACAAATGGACATGTTTCTAAACTTTCGATATTATTCTTTGGTTAGATGGTCAATCCTGTAATCATCGCCTATTCGTGTAGAGAAATTATTGCGGTGGCTCGGGCTCTACCACAGAAGAGTAATCCAATAATCATGAGTTGATCTGTGTTCGCAAATGTAAGTAGGGTTTAGGCATACACTAGTAGACACATCAAAGCCAGTCAACATCATTAACAATAATTATAACAATGAACATTATGTAATAAGGTGTAAAGGTGGTGGTGGTGGTGTTGGTGTGGTGGTGTAAGGTGTGTAGGTGTGGTGGAATGTGTATAAGTAATGAATGTGTGTGTCCATTTTTGTTTTTTTATTGAATTAGTAGTTATTGACATCAGTCATTTATATTTTTACCCGACCACGGCAAAGCCCAAAGGAAGGTTTATGTTTTTAGGTTACAGGGCTATGGCTCTGTGAGACATTTCCATTGAGATTACTCGTACCTACATAAGGCCTAGCACCGCACTGCGAATTTTATTCGCGCAAAATTACTATCGCAATTCTGTAACACTTGGCATCTTAGCCGACGTACGCACGGACGTTAAAATATCGCGGCGGGATTTTATCGCGCACAGCAGGGGTATTCTGTACAAATCTCACCATGAAAACCTAGGTGAAGTGAGTTGTCATTCTACCTGATGCTAGGGATTGACACTGTTGACAGCTCAATCCACGCTCACTTCACCTAAGTTTTCACGGTGAGATTTATACAGAATAGCACTGCTGGATTTTCAAATCTCGGTGTTGAGCCGAAATTCGAGAATCCAAATTAACAACAACAGAGTGCATCCCAAGCGCGTCGAAAAAACACACTGTTGGATTTTCAACTCTCGGCGCTAGGCCGAGCGTTGAAAATCCAGTGCGTAAAAAACATCGCGATATTTTTACGCCCGTGCGAACCTCAGCTTATAGCTAGCGATTTAAAATTGGCGCGGTAAAAAAATCTGTTGTTTAATACAGATTTGGCGCGGTGCGGTGTGAATTTAATCCGCGCGGATATTTTGCGGAGAAGTTATGAGATTGTATGTCGCTTGCGAAATACAATCTCATACCTTCATACCTTCTACACGAATTGCGAAATAAAAATCACGCGAATGGGGCTCACCGTTCAGTAGTTACCAGGAGCAATACAAGGAGAACTACCCTGTGAAACAAGTTTGATACGAAATAAGTACCACGATAGAATTATTAAGGTAAGATTGTAGGAGGATATTTATAGATAAAGAAATATATTTTATTAATTCTATTGTCCATTGTTGACATGTGTCTCTGCTGAGTTCTGCATGGAGCTGACAAAAATCGCGAGGAATTTTATTCGCAATGCGTGTTAGTTTGCAATTCCGTGAAAAAACTAAACAGCGCGATGAGATTTCGCAGTGCGGGCTAGGCCTAGGCGTTCCCTAGGTAATATATTCTGTGATTGGCTGCTATATTTTAGTCAGTACCGAGTTTCGGTTCTGTAGGGTTCAGCAAGTTCTTGACGAGTGACTCATTATTGGTGTAAGTATTGTATTATCTAACTTGGTGTTGAATTACGAAGCCATTTGTGATTCTTTTTATATAGAAGGAATCCTATCCCTGTTATTAGGGTTCCGTACCAAAATGGTGAAAAGGAACCCTTATGGTGCGACTCAGTCTGTCTGTCCGTCTGTCACAGCTGGATATCTTAAGAACTACTAATGCTATCAACTTGAAATTTGGAACAGTTTTAGACGACGTTTGCTCAACTATTTTGCAAATAAAAAAGAAATAAAAATATATATTTTTTTTTTTTTGCAACAGGGCCTGAAATGGATTCTTAAAATTCGAAGTGGGGCTACTAGGGCATGTGGGGTATCATAATGAAAGATCGCTATTTACACATTCTCAAACATTTTTTTAAGCCGCATCGTTTTCGGCTTGGAAAAAATACCGGCCCCCCTCCCCCCCGTGTCTCCGAAGTTTGCATACAGAAAAATCTGAATTATTCAATGTGGTAGAAGATTATGTAAACGGAACTCTGGGTGCGCGAGTCCGACTCGCTCTTGACCGGTTTTTTTTTCTTTTGAATAGTAATTTTCAGATCAGTACCTAGCAAATCTATTATTCCTTATTCATTAGTACAAGAAAACCCCGATGAACCAGTAAAAATGTAATGTTTTTAATTTGTGCTTTATTTATTTATGACTATTACAAAACATGCAAAGATGGGTGAGACAAAATATATCTGCATCACAAGGATCAAGTATCTAGGTACTTAATTTATTGAAATAGACCTACATTTCTTGACTAAATATGAACTGATGAATGAATTATAATACATACTGTACCTACTAACAAATCATTCTGTGTAGCCTTGTTCTAATGAAAATTCCCGAATTGCTAAGGGAGGCACAGTCTTTCAGGATTTTAACATAATTACATACTATAATTATTATAACCTTTAGTCAATGAAGTCTGCCCACACAGTGGGACTTACCCATACTTAGTCCACTGCAACTATGTCCACTTGCTATTACTACACTATGAATGTTTAATTGTAAAACATTTGGTCAAATCTACTTACGTAACATTAACCATTTTGGAAACTTAACTAACAATCTTAGGAACAGACAGATCAACATTAACATCTTGCAGTCCACTGTGTCGCTTCAAGTATTCACTATTGTCGTCACAGTCCACCTTTCTCCTCTTCCTAGAGTCAAATCTCACTCCTGTTTCTTGAACAACCTTTTCACTATTTTGAATTGCAGAAATTATATTTTCTTTAGAAGGTGGCACCAGTTGCAACTCATCAATGTTTTCATTAACGGATGGCTCCACTAGATGCATTACAATGCGTTCTAAACGTTTTGGATGTTCCACTGGAGCATCATCAGTAGCAGGTATTTCAGTTTGTTGTTTTTCCACATCAATAATCACTGAATACTTTCTTTTCATCTCCTCCATCATTCTGCATCCATAATCTTCACCAATAACACTGTTGACACATACAAAACTTTGAACTTTTTTTGTTGCTCTATCAATTTCAAGGAATCCTCGTGTTCTCATGTATATGAAGTGTCCAGATCGTGACATCAGTCTGTAGTAAGACTCGCCAAACTCTCTGCTCTCGTCATACATTTGCCGTAGTACACAAATGACCCAGCGGACGTCTTCTTTGTGCATAAATACAAAGGCTGATGTACCAGTTACTTCTTCTGTCATGTAGCCTATTGCTAATGATATACTCTGGTCACACTGTACTATACGACCATCAATCAAATGTCTTGTCCAATATTCTGAATAGGCCGTTGGGGGCAGAATCCGTGCTGGCATAGCACTGGACACCACATGAATCATGCCAATGAAAACTACATCATTTCCACTAGATGAAAATGTTCTATTGGTTCTGACTCTTTGCCGTCTAATGATCTGCTCATCTTGAACACCATTTGATGTTGCTTTGTCAGAGCGTCTCAAAATGCCATCGATGCGACAGCGCTCATATCTAGCAGGGTCTGAGCGAGCACCTGCTCTCATCATGCGGATATGGAAATTATGATGGTTTTCAAAGAGTCTACTGTCACAACTTGTTTGCAGTTCTTGAGGATAAATATGATGGCGAAGAGTTTCTTTATCATCTGGATGAACATAATTGTACATGTCTTGTCCAAGTAGATCTATATGACAGTATCCTAACTTTTCTTGAACGTTGGGTGATACAATGAATAGACGGCCGCGGCATGTGACACCGAACATAATACCGCCAAATAGGTCGAAAAACTTTAAAAATGAAGACGACCATGTCTCTATATGGCCGCATTTGATAGTATCACCAAACACATGCTCGTTGCGAAGCTTGTTGGCGGCGAGTCTCAGCACGCTCGTCTTATCAACTTTACGTTGCGAGTGCACGATATCGGACAACAAAGACATAATTAGACTGATTTGAGAGTTGTATTGGCTCCGACGTTGTTTTTCAGCTATGATACGGGATTCTCGATCACTAGCTTTAGCTGCGGGCATACCTGGTGAGTGCGAATCGGAAGAAGAATCACCGCTGTGGGTAGCCTGAATCTCATAGCCCATCGTCGGCGCTGGCACTCCCACCGTTAAACCAAAGTCCGTCGGTGGGGCACCTAGGCCTATCTGGCTCGCCATCGCCGAGTGCATTCCAAGATGTGTACTTGCTCCGCCTGACGATGTCATTTTCACGCAAACGATACTGCTACTCGCAAAACTACGTCCTTGTTAGTTTCATTACAATCCAATAGGTACCCTTACGAAACCGTAAATAAACACCTAAAAACATGCTGTCCCGGATAATAACACATTGTAATTGTTATTTAACACCATCACATCACAACAAAAATTACAAGTACTTCAGCTAAATGCACAAGATAGATATTTGTTTTATTTCCGACTTTGTGTACGATTCAACTGGACTTGGATTAGCGACTATCAATATCAATCGTCCGTCATTATCGTCAACAAACAGCTAAGCAGTGTTACCACCATTTACATCACTCAGCAGTTCAGCACTCAGTTTGCTGTATTATAGGTATTGTATTCTGTGGTAGTCAACTAGTCAACAGTGTTCAGTGTTGCAAATATTTTATTGTTTTTTTTTTACCATGAATACTTCACAACTTCAAGAAATTCGAAACAAGGTGTTTTGCACCATTTAGTCGATTTCATCAATAACTTACTTAAAATGACTAGGGAATTCATGTGATTCATGTATGCTCTTTCGCTACTACGTACCGTCTCATGATGCTGTCTCACAGTGCCCTTTCAAAATTAGAAAATTACTGATATAGCTGCATAAAATCTTTTGGCACGTGGCCAAAATCGGTACTAACACCGTCATCTTGTTTTTTCAGTACATTTTCAATAAGGGGGTTGCGCTAAGGTAGCCCGCGAATTTCAAAATTTCTTACTTTTTTGCAATTTGCAGGTCAATGTCAGGTTGTATATTGATTAAAATATAATTCGCGGCCGTAACTAATATGACTTTACAGAATTATAAACATTAGAATCAGCAATACAACTCCGTAAGTTAGAATTGACCTCAAATCTCATGAAATCATCATACAACCCGACGTTGATCTGCAAATTGCACAAAACGTAAGAAAATATGAATTTCGCGGGCTACCCTGGCGCTTTCGTCATAAACCATTTCACAAATTTACCAACAGCGCCCCCCATGTCAGAGGCATTCGAGCGTCAAAAGATACTTTTATCCCTACAGACATAATCAGGCAAAACGTAAAATTGCTATTTGTACAAAATTGATTCTTCGCTAATCTCGCGCTCACCATGCATGGTGAAATCGGAGATTGCGCGAAGCCGCACCTGTCTGTTTGAAGCCTTATTGGGGGTATTGTTTTTGTCAATGTCAAATCTGACAGTCAGGTTTTTTTTTGGTGGTGGTAGTGGTGGCATTCATCATTACACTAGCATTAGGTCAGGGGGCTGACAGCTTTAGTTCCAATTGTATAGTTCTGGCGCTGCTGTAGCGGTGTAGTCGCCATATTGCCATCTACGTCATTGTGTGTGTATAAATACATAAGCTCACGCCTTCTTTCCATGGGGATAGGCAGAAACTACAGAACGCCATCTGCTGCAATCCTTACATACATACTCCTTTTGCTATTGATAATGTGACATTCATAGAGTATAGTTATAGTTTGGGAAGTGACATTGTATATCATTGGTAATTTGACATAAATAATGTAAATCGGTCGTTGTTTTGTGCAGCAGCGAGTCGACCAGTTTATTTTGTGTTCTCTTCTCTGTTGAGATGAGATACTTGAGAAGCCACCATCCTCCTGTTGTACGATACAATTCCACGCTTTGTGGTACTCTGTACCTACCGTGTTCGGTGAAATTTATTTCTTTCACTGTGCTCCATACTTTCTTGTCATGGCGTCAAATAAGTATGTGTTGAGTTGGTTGTTGTGATTTAACAAGTAACACTCGCAGACCATTTACGCAATTTGTGGTTGTCGTTTCTAGTTCATAAAAATCCTAATCTACTCGGATTGACAAAGAACCAATTAATGACAAAACGTGTTTGTGAAAAACATTTTGATCAAACTCACAGGCTCGTGTTAGAATCCGTTATTCCTATCCTTGCTTGTTTACGGAACTGGAAATTGCTCATGGCGTACCACTTGCTAAGGGTAAGTAGTTAAATCTTTAACCATAATCCGCCTATAATGTTCCCACTTCTGGGACACGACATACAGGCCTTCTCTCTTCGAGAGTAATCTACCCTGTAGGCTGTAATCTACCCCGCGGGCCCAGTACGGATTGGTAGATGTCACATGTCTTCGAATTTTTTTGGTTCTAGGACATGCCGGTTTCCTCACGATGTTTTCCTTCACCATTTTGAGAGCAGTGGTGATGAAATTATTTACACAAAGTACGCGCCTGCTTGGGTTCGAACCCGGGCCGTTACCACTGGGCCACCACTGCTCTCTTAAACCTTTATTTTAAACAAATTTTTATGCAACTAGCTGTTGCCTAAAGCATAAGAACATAACATCCTAGCTAGACCAACAACTTTAAGTATCACTTAGACACAAGTGTAATATTTATGAACAATCAACATTTTGGAAAGTATTCAGAGTATCAAAAGGATTCAATTGGTATTGGTTGTAATTGTCATCCTAAAGCCGTATTTCTTGCGTGTTTTGTCCTTCTCACTACACAAAGCATCAATACGCAGTCATCTCCAGCTCAGTCGCGTCAACATAACAACTATATAAGCATGCTTTGATTTCCTACGTATAGTATTGTTTTCTTTTATTTTTATTTTATTTTTATTGTTCCAGATGTTACAATTCACATAGCTGGACAAGATATTTTCTTTTTTCATGATCCACCGCTTCTTTTAAAGAGTGTACGCAACAACTTCCTTTCTAAGGATACCTATTTTGCATCATGGGCAGATATTTCATATATATACTTAGATGCGCAGTGAAACCAAACTCGTCTCATCAAGAATTTTGGCAAAAAGCGATGAAATCCCTTAAAAATATTAAATATGTTGACACCAATAGTAAATTGGCTAGGCAAACTGCAAAACCGAGACTTGTGCGCCCTCCATACCTTGAACGGTGTATTACTACGTTGCAATTGCCCATAAGCAAAAGAAAACTAATAAATGACTACAAAATGTATGATTTGTTTTATTTATTTATTTACATAACAGAATTAATGATAAAAACCCCTAGACCCTAGCAGATTTTATCGATATCGGGTACATCACTATACTACATCAAAAATTATCGATAACTGCCATATTGAATATCTATAAAATTGAAAGCACTATTATATGTGTATGTGTGTGTCATGCATCCTGTCAAACTTGAGGCGACAACAGCGCCATAACTGATAGTGTTGGAACTAAGCAAATTCGACTGTCACATCTGTAGCCTGCTACATAATACTAATCTGTGCATTAGGTACTTAGTTGTTGCACTTTAATACTTTACGTTTGACCGGTTTTATTCAAAAATAATAAATGTATTTATTTTCAATATGATACTGTAAACTAGGTATAATACTAAGTGTTAAAATTACTTTTGAGCAGTTTCTATTGGTGCATTGTCCTAATGATACGTAATTTTTGGACTGTTTATCGTATAAGGAAAAGTTTTATTTATTTGAAAACAATAAACCGGTTTTGAAGAAGCCGCTTGTGCCAGCGAGAAGGAAAAGTCAATTTTGGTGTAGTATTCAAATTATCAGGATGTGGTTGAAGTTTTTGATTGTTTTAAATATTATCTTACTACATTTTGCGATCTCACAAGATGGTAAGATTAGTGCAAGTGTTTTTTTTTATTACGATTTTCTATTTATGACCACAGCCATCCAATAAGTTAATTACATTTTAGTTAGTTATATTTCAATTTATTATTTCCTGGCTTGGGGGAGGCGTATATCTAGCAGTGAACATCTTTTGGCTAAGAAAAGGATGATATAAAATAAATGATGGTCCCTTTAAAACTACTAATCATAAACCCCATTTTAATCATATACAGGGTGTCCAGTAAATAGCACGACATACTGCAGGAGGTGATAGCTTGGGTCAATACCTATCAAAACAACACAATATATGTTCAGCAAAATCTTACGGATTTACAGTTTTACAAAATTCTCCGAAATATTGAAAAATCTACCTTGGCATCTCGTAATGAAAAATTCATTTTCTAGTATTTTTTTTACTTCAATTTATTTGTGAATAGTTACTTTACTCATTGATAAGTCTTTTTTCTATCAAAAACAAGAATGTTTTCAAGAAACACTACTACTACTACTACTTTTTGTTTAAATTTTCACAGAACAATTTTCTTATCGCTTAACTTTTTAAATTTTGTATAACTGTAAATCCGTAAGATTTTGCTGAACATATATTGTGTTGTTTTGGTAGGTATTGACCCAAGCTATCACCTCCTGCAGTATGTCGTGCTATTTACTGGACACTCTGTATGTTACTCTTACATTATTTAATCTGTAAGTTTCATAATCTCTTGTTATGTATGTACTTAATTTAATAAATAAACAAAAATATTTAAATGTACTTATAGCAAGCATGTAGTTTGCTGTGAAAATACTTAATTTGCATTAAGAACAACAGCAAATTATTGTACTTGAAATTACTAAGCTAAATTGGAAATGTGTACAATTACAATTTTAATGAGGTGTCAATTGATTTCACGGTAGGTAATTATTATTATTGATGTTTGGAATTTTTAGTTGGTGAGAACTGTATGACAAATGACCCAACGTTGGAAGGTACTTGTGCCAAAGTTTCCAGGTGTGAAGCAGCCCTCATGTAAGTAACAAAACAGTGAGATATCTATTGAATGTGAATTTTAACACAAGGCACTATAGGCACGTTTATAGTATTGACACTTACACAATCTTACTAAACATTTGATTGCCTTGCTTTGCTTTTTTTTATGCATTATGCTGCATAATCAGGCTATAACGTTCCCATTGCTGGAACACAGGCCTCCTCTCTGTGAAAGGGAGTGGGCTGTAATCTACCACAAGGGCCCAGTGCAGGTTGGTAGATGGCACATGTCTTACAATTTTTGGTTCTAGGACATAGGTTTCCTCAAGATGTTTTCCTTCATCATTTTGAGAACAGTGGTGATGAAATTATTTACAAACAAAGTGAAGCGCTTACCTGGGTTTAAATTTAACCCAGAACCTACAACTTTTAAGTCAGGGCTGTAACCTTTGGGCCACCACTGCTTCACTACTGCATTATGCTGAATATAATGAAACTATAATTAATAAACATATTCAATCTCTTATGACATTCAACATCTTGATCAATGTTTAATTATAATCACACTCAAATAGGGACTTACTGTACTTAAATATTTTTCATATTTTCAGAGAAATTAGAAAAAAGAAATTTCATGAGTTTGAAAGGTGTGGTTTTGAAGGAAAGGAAGAAGTGGTCTGTTGCCCTCATATCACTGACAAATTTGGTAAGATTGTGTAGATGTAAGTATTGATAGTTCAAAATATAATACCATGTTTAATAGACAATATCATTCTTATAGGAGGAGATGAAACTAGGAATAAAGCAAATAGAATTGCTGATAGAGGTGAGCCTTTTGTTATTTCTATTATTGCAATTCTTATAAAATAGGTAAGTATGACAAATGAATAAATAATTTAAATGTTACTGAAAATAAAACAACAATAATTTTGATAAGGGCATTAGATATGGGTAGCTTGAATGATAATATCCTCCCACCCACATAAATAATAATCTCACTGTGGGTCTCACATGCAAACATTCATAACAAGCTGCGTGTGTACTGGAGCTGTTTTAATCACTTTTGCTAATGCACTTACATATTTTAGAATGCCAGAAAATCACAGCTACAAGTATACCTCCTTTGGACTTACATATTTTGGGCGGGGACACAGCCTCACTGGGGGAATTTCCACACATGGTAAGATATATATATTTTCCTCATATTATCAATAATTTTGTAATTATATATCATCAGCCTAGTTATTATTGTTCTCTGCAAAGAATTCCTTTTTTAAAACAACCGGTTTCTTGTAAATATATTATTAAGATTTGATATGAACAAGTTCCTTGTGTAAAATAAAAAGATTCAACTTTTGAGAATAATAGGTAGGCATGCATGCATAATGCATTGCCAAAGTCTGAGCTAATAACATTCTGGTTTTTTAAATGACAAATCGGTTTTAAGAATCAACTTTTAATGACGTAATTCTGTTAATTAAATTTTAATTAATTGTGGCACTAACAACATATTTAATTATTTAAATATTTATTACTCCAGTGACCTATTGATTTTCCTGTTATTTTGTTACATTCCTTGTGTTGTTTATCTTTAATCAATGCATTATGTTTAATCTAGAAGCCAACCTCACAGTGTAGAAGGAACTCTAGGTAGGTACGTAGGATTTCTCAGATTCACAAGGCGTTGCGATAACTAACGTCCCCTCCGTCCGTCGTTTTGTAGCGAAAAATCATAATAATATACAGGGTTACTGGTTATTCGACGTATATATCCGTCAGGGGCTGATAAGGGGGCCAAAATGCAACAAATTGAACCCCCCATATGTATGGCCGAAATTCAATAGTTTTCGAGACATTTGAATTTTCACCACACAGACAGAACAGACTTCAAAAAGGAGGAGGTTATCAATTCGTCGGAACCTTTTTTTTTTTTTTAATTTTTTTTTTTATGTATGTTCCCCGATTACTCGAAGATGGCTGGACCGATTTGGATTATTTTTTTTTTGTTTGAAAGGGTATACTTCCCAGGTGGTCCCATGATCATCAAGTCAGGATCTGATGATGGGATCCTGGAGAAATAGAGAGAACTCTTCCAATTTTATAGGCACACTTGAAGCAATTTGGATAGTTTTTGGAAGAGTACTTTCTTGGAGTGGTCCCATTTCAATTTGGTGAAGATCTGATGAAGAACTTCTGAGATAGGCAACGGAACTCCTCAATAAATGATAGCAAATGGACTGGGATTGCTGAAATCTCATGTCTGTTTGTTGTTCACACCAGTTCATAACATAACATCACGCCAGTACGCTGTGAAGGGGTAAGCACATGTGAACCACTAAAAAGTGAAAAATAAAAACTTTTTTACAAAAAAATACAACCGACTTCCAAAAATAACACTACAAAGTGAAAAATAACTTTAATTTCGGAAGTCGGTGGCAAAAACGAAAATACATTTAATCAGACACCGACTTCCGAAATTAAAGTTATTTTTCACTTTGTAGTGTTATTTTTGGAAGTCGGTTGTATTTTTTTGTAAAAAAGTTTTTCGATATTTACCCATAATTTGACATTTAATTCCAAATAAAAAAAAAATACACATTTGAATGGGTACCATTAAAAATTATGTTGTAGCTGGCACTTTAATTAAGCTATTGACATAATTAAAACTACTTAATTTATCAAGATAATTAAAATAATGAGCGATTTAAGAATAATATCTTATTAATATTTTCATTTTACGCTTCAAAAATGTTGTCTCGTCACAAAAATTACTATGACATTAATCGTACAAATAACTAAAACAACTTGCCTATTCTGTAAGCTTTCCAAAAAGGTATAAAAGACAATTTTAAAATACATAATTCGTGGCATGGCATGTGTTTGAACCGGCGCGGCGGCGAGCGGTGCGGGGAGAGAAATCATCTGTGTTTTTAGTTTATGATCCTCGCTAAAACAACCGATTTTACTGGCGAAATTCTTCGTGATGGGGCGGGGTGTGCGGGCGGGGGAGTACACGGCGTCTGCTGCGCTCGCGTCGCCTTCCTTAGTAAGTTTCGACTCTACGCCGCGCAAGCACGTGTGTTGTTATCTTGCTATTAACCAATCTCTCATCGCGTTAATTTGTTATCGATCATTATTGTTAATTCTTGTTTCTCTTGTTATTCTTTTTGTTATCATTTTTATTTCGGATAACATGGCTTCGTATTCTAATAACGAATACGCAGACATAATGTTTTGTTATGGTTTTGCCGATGGAAACGCGGCTGCGGCTCGGCGAGAATACTAACGCCGCTTTCCCGATCGTCGACTTCCCCATGTTACTGTTTTCGGGAGCACCTATCGACGATTGTCTGAAACTGGCAGTGTTCAGAGAGCACAAGTCAACGCTGGCAGACCTCGACGGTACACGGCTGACGAAGAGGACACCATTCTTCAGTGTTTTGTTGACGACCCAAACATCTCAACGAACATTGTTGCAAGATAGCTCGGTATGTCTCAGTGGAAAGTGTGGTCGGTAGTACATCTATCAGGTAGACACCCATACCATTATCAACCTGTCCAAACTTTGCACGAGGGAGATCCTGCCAGGCGACTCGAATTTTCTCGGTTTATGTTAAACGCTGACGCTGACCAGGAACATTTCCTAAGAAATATTTTGTGGACTGACGAGTCAAAGTTTGACCGGGATGGTATAACGAATTACCATAACTTACATTTTTGGGCACCTAAAGTAGGCAGGAATAAAAAAAAAACTAAAAGAAACTGCGTCGCAAATGAGATTTTCCCTGAACGTATGGATGGGTGTCCTTGATAATTATTTGCTGGGCCCTCATTTCTTGCCCCAAAATTTGAACGGCGAAATTTACGAGGAGTTTTTAAGAAACAACCTAGACGATTTGTTGGCGGATGTTCACGAAGAAATAAAAAACAACCTCATGTTTCAACATGATGGTTGCCCAGCACATTACCGGATTACTGTCCGACAGTGGCTAGACGAGAGGTATCCAAACCGATGGATTGGGAGGGGAGGGCCAATTCCGTGGCCAGCACGAAGCCCTGATATCACACCACTTGATTTTTACGTTTGGGGTCATATGTAGGAATCAGATTATGTGACCCCAATAAATTCAGTCGAAGAACTTCGACAGCGAATAATAAACGCGGCGCAACAGATGAGAACAACGTTCACATCAAGAGTGACGAAAACCGAAGTTAGGAAGAGAATTCGAACCTGCATTCGTAATCGAGGGGCTCATTTTGAACAAGATGTGTAAATTTTTTTATAAAATTTGACGTAAATTTTTTAATGCATTTTATTTCATACAAATACAAATGACCCTTTCTCTCCCCGCGCCGATTAAATCACATGCCATGCCACGATTTATGTATTTTAAAATTGACTTTTATAAATACCTTTTTAGAAAGCTTACAGAATAGGCAAGTTGTTTTAGTTATTTGTACGATTAATGTCATAGAAATTTTTGTGACGAGACAACATTTTTGAAGCGTAAAATGAAAATATTGGTAAGATATTATTCTTATATCGCTCATTATTTTAATTATTTTGTTAAATTAAGTAGTTTTAATTATGTCCATAGCTTAATTGAAGTGCCAGCTACAGAGACCAGAGACCGATACGGAAGACACTGAGACAGGAGACTGAGACCGTTACTGATTATTAGGTTTTGTATATGGGCGCCCGTTCGCGAGCGAGACCGAGACAAGAGACGGTCTCGGTCTCCTGTCTCAATCTTCCGTCTCTGTCTAAGCGCGAACTGCCACCTTAGGAGTTCGGCTGTAGCCGGAAACTCGTGTACGAGTTTCCGTTTCGATTGAAAGTAGGTAGGTCATTCATTCATCATCATTTCAGCCGAAAGACGTCCACTGCTGGACATAGGCCTCCCCCAAGCACCGCCACTTCGACTGATTTTGTGCTTCCCGCATCCAGCGAATTCCTGAGGCCTTTACAAGGTCATCGGTCCACCTTGTGGAAGACCTTCCAACGTTACGTCTTCCGGTTCGCGGCCGCCACTCCAGAACCTTTCGGCCCCATCGGCCATCTGTTCTACGAGCAATGTGCCCTGCCCACTGCCACTTAAGTTTAGTAATTCTTCGGGCTATGTCCGTTACCTTGGTTCTCCTGCGGATCTCTTCATTTCTGATTCGATCACGTAGGGAAACTCCAAGCATAGCGTATTGTAGTGCAGTGTATAATTTTAGTTATATAGTAATATGTATTAGTTTATAATCGTTGTTTATATTATTTTGTGAATTTTTTCTATGGGCTTTCAGTTGTCTGATAATAAAATGATTGATTGATTGATTGATAGCCCTCTCCATTGCCCTTTGGGTGACTTTAAGCCTTCTCATAAGGCCCATTGTGAGTGACCACGTTTCAGTGCTGTAGGTCATCACTGGCAACACACACTGGTTAAAGACTTTCGTCTTCAGACATTGCGGTATGTGAGACCAGAAGATATTATGAAGCTTCCCGAACGCTGCCCAGCCTAGTCGGATTGGATGATTGACCTCTTTCGCGAACCTACCTTACTGGACAGTTTGTCATAGGTAAACATCCTCGTCCACAACTTCGAGTGTAGTATCTCCGATCTTCATGAGAGTGGGTGCTACATGGGCATTTGACATGACCTTTGTCTTATCCATGTTCATTTTAAGATCCACTCTTTCGGAAGCTCTACTGAGGTCATCGAGCATTGTACTGAGCTCCTCCATAGACTCAGCCATGACTACTACGAGTATATCGTTGGCAAACCGATGGTGAGAAACGTACTCGCCATTAATGTTGATGCCTAGCCTTTTTCAGTCCAGAACCTTGAAGACATCCTCCAGTGCAGTGGTGAACAGTTTCGAAGAGATAAAGTCTGTCTCAACCCATGCTGCAGAAGGATAGGTTTCGAGGTCCGGTCCTGGAGTCAGACTGACATAGTGGCGTTTTCGTACAAACACTTCAATGGACCGGTAGTAGATCTGGCACCTTTGAAGAGACAGCAGTAGAGCCCATGTCTCGATCAAATCGAAGGCTTTTTCGTAGTCCACAAACGCTAAGCAGAGAGGCAGGTTATACTCTTCAGTCTTCTGTATAACCTGCCGCAGCGTATGTATGTAATTTATGGTGCTAATGCCTTTACGGAATCCGGCTTGTTCGGGAGCCTGGAATTCGTCAAACCTGCGCGCGGGACGGTTCGTGATGACTCTTGAAAACAGCTTGTGGACATGGCTCATAAGTGAGATGGGCCTGTAATTCTTAAGAAGGGCATTATAACCCTTCTTAAAGAAAAGTACCACCACACCTCTGTTCCGTGCCTGCGGCGTTTTGCCCTCGAGTATGACGGAATCAAACAGTCTCTGAAGGGCCTTAAGATTGGGTTTTTCTCCGGCCTTCAAGAGTTCGGCCGTAACTCCGTCATCACCCGGCGCCTTGTTGTTTTTGAGTTGCTTCAGAGCCATCCTAATCTCGTAAAGATAGTTCAACTAATCTGCGCGCGTGTTGCCATGTGTGCGTGCCTTGTACACAGCACAAACACACATACAGCTTGGCAGTGAAGCGGCAGCGCGGCATTCGTCGTCCGAGCACAAGTAGGTTTACCCACACATAGCGCCGCCCGCACAGATGAGTTGAACTATCTATACAAGCTGAAGTCCGGGATGTGTTCGATATAGTGTCGGGTCAATCTAGCTCGTGGGACGTTTGCCAGAATCGTGACGGGGTTATTTTGTTGATGTGTATAAGGAACTGTCCATAGAAACTCTCGATCTCCCGCAACAAACAGCTCAGGTTTGTCGAATACGATCCAGCAGATTCCTGCCATCATCGGTCTTGAGTTTCGTACGCGTACGTCTGAAGACTGCAGGATCATCTCGCGCCTCTCCTCCATGAGCTGCAGTAAGATCAAATAGCTTCTTATTTTATTTGTACGTCGGTTCTTGAAGATCTTAGACCCGACCGTAAGGACAGGTTTCACCTGTTTTTTTATATTTCTATAGGTTTCACGAACCCATCGTTATAATCGTTCACGGAGCTTCCTAGGCACTCGAAACGATTCTCAAGTTCGAGTTGAAAGCTCTCGGAGTTTTGGACTTGGATCGGTGCTGAGCGGAGCCAGCTTGATATTTAAGTTCAATGTGCCTCTTACCATGCGGTGAACACTTCCGGTTTTCACCATGTTGATCAAAGAGACATCATAGAATAGGTACTTGCTTCTTCCCAATGAAGTCAATCTCATTTTTAGTTGCACCATCAGGGCTCTGCCAGGTCCACTTTCTATGCTCAAGTTTTCTAAAGAAGGCGTTCATCATAAAGAGGTCTTCCTTCTCAATAAAACTGGCCAGTAGATGACCTCTGGTGGTACCGACGTCCAACTCCAAATTGCCCCACTCTTAAGCTCATCACCGTCTCGTTTGCCCAGTTTCGTGGTGAAGTCCCCCATGACAGCGGTGAAGTGAGTTTTAGAGCCATGCATGGTTCTGGAAATATCTTCATACATGGTCTCCACCTCATCGTCGGGGTGTGACGAGGTCGGGGCGTAAACCTGTACGGCCTTCAGCGAATATCTTGCGGATATTCTGAATATAAGGTACGCCACCCTGGTCGACACACTCGCGATCTTCACCATTTTGCTCACAAAGGACTTATGGAACAGACATAAAACCCAACACCACCTTGGGACTGCTGGTCGCCCTCCCGGAAATAGAGCAAGTTCCTGGATGTGAGGATTATCGAGTCCGCCCCCTCTTTTCGAACTTCAGATAACCCTACATCGTAACCGGCTCAATTCTTCCTCGAGTTCGGTGATCTTCTCGTCGGTCCGGAGTGTACGCGTGTTGTATGTTGCCAGATGCAGTTTTCGGTGATTGTGGTAGCTGGATCTCTTCCGGGGATTCTTAGCACCCGTTGCCTCGTTGCCTCTCCGTGGCCTTGACCGCCACCGTAGCCAAGGGTAGGTGGGCCGCCGTTTTCTTGTTGCTTGTCATTTTGGGGTTCCATAATCGCCATTGGCGATCGCAGTATATATAGTATATATTAGCAGACGTATACCTAAATAAATAACTAAAGAACACATAATATAAATGTAGGTACACACACACATGACAACATGACATGGTACATGACATATTAAGTTGTTTTGACCTTTTGGAATGGTTTGTGAAAACATTATAATCATACAGAAATTCTAACTAATTAGGTAGCTATTTATATAAATAATTTTGAGTAAAAACAACTGAGAACTGCAGTCGATGAACGATATTATTATTATTGCTAGGTACTCTTGAGATGGATCTTTTTATTACTTATCTATAAAGTCAGAGTTCATGGTACGATACCCTTTTTGCGCGATTCATTTCGTACTGAGCTCAGATCGTTTGTAATGTAAATGTTATGCGTAGGTAATGCGCAAAATGAAATTACGCTTACACCATCATGTTTTCTTTTTAGATTCAATGAGGAGTTTATGACGTATTCTTTCGTTCTAGCTTGAGTTCAGAATTTTCAGCATTTCAGACGGTCTAGAAGCGTGTAGGAAACGAGTAGGATCAACCATGCTTTCCGAAAGTAGTTTAAAGAAAAAGAGAACAATATTTTTGTAGAAAAAAATAAGTTTTTAGGGTTCCGTAGTCAACAAGGAACCCTTATAGTTTCGCTATGTCCGTCCGGCTGTCCGCCCGCAGCTTAGCTCAGAGACTTAGTACTAGAAAGCTATAATTTGGCATGGATATACATATTCATCACGCCGACAAAGTGGTAAAATAAAATAATACACACATAAAGTGGGGATGTTTTTGTTTTTCTCGTCTACCCCATGGTGTGGGGAGTTGTTGTATAGGTCTTTCAAAAATATTATGGGTTTGTGAAAACAATTTTTCGATTTAGGGATCCGTTTCTGAAATATTAAGCTTTAAAGTGCTAATTTTTGTTCGACTCAAGTGTCCCCCCCTGCCAGCTAAACGGTTAGTTTTGGATGGGCGAAAAAAATCACGGTAGTACGAGTACCTACATATATAACGAAGTTAAAGGAAAACTATCACAGCTAAGTAGGCTTTTCAAGTTCACGAATACTTAATAGTCAACCAACTCGTAAAATGTACTTGGAACAGTAAAAATTTCGTACAAATTCCATTAAAAATTACTTATATAACGTTAGTTGTGCAAAACAGGTAGTAAATAAGTTTATGAACCATGTAAAAATATACAAAAATAAAATCATAATTCTTATTAATAATGATTTCTAAATTAATAATATTTACGCTCGAATAACGACGGGCGGCGGCGTGCACTACAGAACCCTATTACTGCGCGTGGCCCGACACGCACTTGGCCGGTTTTTGTCTTGTTAAACGCTACTTGTTAGTGGGGTCTTAGCGTGCTTCTTGACAGAGAGTATGCGCCCTTTTTCAAATCAATTATATTAATAGGGTGAGGAGCCAGACCAAAATAGATATAGAAACCCGCAGAACCCGATATAGAACCCGCCTGGCGAGCTGTTGGGCAATAGCGACCCCGTGGACCCTATCTCCCGGGAGAAGTCTTGTTCCTCACCTCTAGCTTGCCTTTATTGGCCGGCTGGAGTGAACACTGACGAGGAACAGAGCTTCCACCGCATTCTTGCCTATTAGCTGGCTTAAGTGGAGATTAGCAAGAGCTCTGAGGAAGGAAGTATTCCAGTAAGATGCTTGTAGGGATCTTAAAGTGTATGTAGGCTCTCTAATAGTGTTTTAGTAGTAAGTAGGCTCCTTTAATTATCGTATAATTTTAAGCTAAGTAAGCACTTTACTTAAAAGCGCATTATAAAATATATTCCTTTCTGCATTGCTTAAAGTACATTCAATCAAGTTGGTTGTCTAATTTAAAAGACCATAGGACCCCCAACATTTTAATCTTGACCGTACTTCTGGGATTGTTCTGATCGCCGTGGGACATCTCGACTTGGTACACAACGCCTGTTAACGGTCAACCTGATATTAAGACAACTCTGATAACGTGTTGATCTTTCGATAGGCAACTCTTTTTAATGTTCTATATTTTTATTATTACAAACGGAATAAGCTAGGCAGATGAAAGTCACTCAAAAACCAACAAACGTTCTTACTTACTACCTTCTTTAATTCCGTCGCTTCCGCGGACAAGTTCCACAGGACAGCTCTAAGTCAAGCTAGTGCAAAGTGAAGTGCTACTAACATAGCCTTATTTATTAACACAAGTTTTGTTTATATTCAAATATGTATGTTTAGGTTAAGGTATTTGTCTATGGGCCAGTGTCGCCTGAAATAAATTATTTATTTATTTATTTATAACGCTGAAGTAGATAGTTGAGTGAGTGCAATCTGTAATGGAATGTAAATTATCTAAGATTCATAATTCAGCTATACTTAGTAATTTTTTTCTTTTTAATTTTAGGTTGCTCTGGGATATGATCGAGGCAATGGCTATGAATTTGACTGTGGCGGGTCAGTGCTGTCACCTACCTACGTCCTGAGCGCTGCACATTGTGTGGACACTTTAGATCGGTAACTATTACTTTGTAGTATATAAAAACATTTAAAAAAAGGTAAATACCAACTAAGTTTATTATAGCGTTATTTTTTAAAAAAACTATGTCATGACCATGATTATTTGAAAAAAACTATGCCAAGATTTTGTCAAAGTTGATTCCCAAAACCATAAATTTGTCAAAGCTATGGTTAAAAAGTTATAAGGATTTGAACATGGACGCGCCATCGAAACGCGAAATACCGGGCGGCCACGGAGATCTTTAAAAGTAAGCGTTGCAGAGACCTGAAATTTAGGTAAATAACAGATTGAATTTTTTAAAATATGGAAAAAATCCTAGATTTATATTTTAGGAGCTGTGAGACTAAAACCGCCATGGCCGCGCCGTCGAAACGGTGAAAAATACGTGATAGCCGATATCTCGCTGAAAAAGCATCGCAGACGTCTGAAGTTTTTTTGTAAAATCCAGATTTGATTCGTCAAAATTTGTAAAAAATAAAACAAAAATCCTAGGTTCATATTTCAGGAGTTGTAGTACTGTATCGTGTAGAAATAAGTCGTGATTATCTCTCGAAGAAAGTAAGTAATAGCGAGATATTTTCTTGTAAACAATAACTAAAATAGAATAGTTGGTTTCATGATATAAAACCCTCAATACATATTTTGAATGTTTCGATTGACCAATGGCTTATTGTTTACAGAAAACTTCCCACCTATTGTATTAGAAATTATATCTCAAGGATTCTAAATTAAAATGAATCGATAAGATACAAAAACATGTATATTTCTTTATAAATCTCATAAATCACAGATTATTTACTGATACTAAGATATATTTTTTATTAATACGACCTCATGGCTAAGGACTTTCTCTCTGTAACCGCTTGCGTGTCCTAACGATTGTAGTTGCTGCGCTGATTTTTATAAAAATAACGTTAAAAAATATATATATTAAGTACCTCTATTAGGATTGATTAATGAATTAACGAAAAAAAATTAAAAAAAAACTTTCTGACAGCGGACACGCAAGTAAGGAACATTTGTCGAAATCTAGCAAAAAAAAATTATTTCACACAAACCAAAGTTTGTTTTTTATCCTGATTTAGGTTATAGTATTTATCTATCTCTGTGTCGCCTGAAATAAATGGTTCATTTATTTATTTTAAGTCGTTGGCTAAGAAAAAATTACGTCATTAATACCACAAATGCTCTTCTATGTTGTAGTAACTTATCGGTCAACATTTGAAGTCTATTCTACCAGGTTGTTTGACTTAGTTTCAACCATTAAGTCCATTTACTTTGTAATAAATCGGTTAAGTAAAAAGTACGTAATGAGTTACTTAAATTTTGCCTTAATAGTAAAAGTGTATTTATAGTAAAATAATTGGTGTATGAGACGTTATTTTTACTTAAAGAGGTAATACAATCTTAAGTTTAGGAAAAAATACTTAAAATGTTTGCTGGGTCGGCTCAACACTGAAGTTGAAAATCCAGCGCGTGATAAAATCACGCCTCGATATTTTTACGTCCCTGCAAACGTGGGCTATTAGAGACGCTGTCAACGTGAAACGCTACGAAGCGTCCGGATTTACAAAATGTCGATAGGGTGCGTCCACTGCATTCAGATTTTGAACCGGCAATATCAACCAGTGTTTCCACTTTTAGGGATTTCTCTCTTTTTTAGGGTAAAATTCCCAATGTTATGCATGGGTTAGGGCTATTTTATTTTGACAGGGATTTATATGTACCTAAAGTTGTCTACATTGCGACAAGTCGAGGAATAATAGCGATAAAATATTTTTAAGTGTAAGTAAATTTTGGCAAAATATGAACCAAATTGTTAACCATTAGTTTAAAAAAAAGATTAACCATTAGTTGCTATTTTTGACTATTTAACTACGGATCAAGAAACCGGCCCATAATTATTAGGTAGTAGTAGTAGTAAGTAGTTTTAATTAAAAATGTTTTTTTTTCAATTGACGCATTAATGTACATCAATCACGTAAAAATTGACAATTGCAATTGATCGTTTCTGGGAGCCTTAAACCGCGTACCTGGTAACACTGCGCGTTCACTGCGGATGACGTCATCGGCAGAAATACCGGTCTCTGCCGCAGATTGCCGATCCAGTACACGCAGTAACATAGAAATCAATACAAAGCAACAAATCGTAAGGTGCGGACGGACCGATTCCGACCCGGTGTACGTGCGATGGACTGTTCCAGAATAGTCTTAATTATTTTTATTACATTTCAGGATACAACCGTCCGTAATCCGGGGCGGCGTTATAGAGATTGGCGGCAAGGAGTTTAACCCAGTAACTGACGTCAGAATAGCGCAGATCATAACCAACCCGAGATATACCAGGAAGGAGAAATATCATGACTTGGTTCTGTTAAGGTAAGTGTACCTGCGGAAAACGAATCCGTTTACAATTTAAGATTTCTTAGAGAAACTGACGCAATATACCGGTCATCTTGCTCAAACGTGACTCGATATCTACCAGATCCTGGACGGCGAGTAAACATACCAGTCTCCCGATAACGCTGATACACTATTGACAGCAGAGAGGCTAAGATGCCATCGTGTAGCCACAACACGCTGACTATGCCCTGAATCCAGCAACGCCACGACTTGGGCGGCTTCCGTGGGCGAGGTATCCATATTTGTTAGGAAAAAATCTCTTTATGTCACAGAGCTTAGTTAACAATCACTATTAAAAAAAACCGGTCAAGAGCGAGTCAGACTCGCGCACCGAGGTTTCCGTTCCGATTTCTGAAAAAGTGTGCTATTTAGAGACATCGTTTTATTTTCCTGTAATATTTACATAAACTTTTAGCACATGGAATAATTTCAGATTTATCTCTTTGCAAACTTCGGAGATAGGGGGGGGGGGGGGGATGGTAATTTTCGCCTATTTTCTTAAATAACTTTTATAAAAAAAAATGTATTTGAGACGACCCTCATACTAAGCCCTTTTATTTGACATGTCGCACGGTGTAGTTTGCAAAACTTTTTTTTTAAATTTTCTTATTTGTCCCCCAAAAGTGACCCCCATATTCAAAATACATTTATTTACTTTACCCGTCCGTGTTTGGGTCACAGAAATTCATATGTGTACCAAATTTCAACTTAATCGGTCCATTAGATCCCGCGCAAATTGGCTGTGACAGACGGACAGACAGACAGACAGACAGACAGACACGAGTGATCCTATAAGGGTTCCGGTTTTCGTTTTGAGGTACGGAACCCTAAAAATATTTAATTCTTTCTTATTTGCAAAATAGTTAATATACGTCATCTAAAACTGCCCCAAATTTCAAGTTGATAGCATTAGTAGTTCTTGAGATATCCAGCTGTGACAAAACGGACAGACACAGACAGACTGAATCGCACCATAAGGATTCCAAGAGCTAGATTGAAGAGCTTGAATAAAATCTTTGATCTATATTTAAAAATTGAACTCATTATATCTTCTAAACTAAGACCGTACTAAATCTGTGACTTGGCGAAACATTGCGACTAAATCTGGGAGAAAACAGATCTTCGCTAGGTGGCCTAGTTTTTTAGATATAAATGTGGCCAAGCTGGGGAGATGCTCTTCAGATCGGCCACCTAAAACCCTTATATCTGTTGAACCAGTGACCGACAAATTCTGATATTTGGCGACAAATTTCGCCTAATTAGCGACTAATTTTTAGTGTTATCAAAATTAAAATCCCTAATGGTGGCCATGCCAGTGTCAGTCACACGTATCACTCAACAAGTAAGTATAGAAGATCAGTCTCTGAGCTACGGGAGTACATATACTGACCAATATTTTTTTCTTTTAGGTACTCTTGTTATCATTCACTTTTCCTCATATCATTTTATTTAGCATCATCATCTTCCTGCCCTTATCCCATATTACTTGGGGTCGGCGCAACACGTTTTCTTCTTCCATACTCCCCTGTCAACCGTCACGCTATCATTCACTCCCTTCTCTTTAATATCATTCCTCACACAATCCATCCATCTTTTCTTTGGCCTTCCTCTAATACAATTATCCATTTTCTTGTATTTTGTTTTCTAATTGTATATTTTATATTTCCATAAGTATTTTTAATTGATTACGATGTTTGTATATACATACATAATTAGCTGTTGCCCGCGGTTTCGCCCGCGTGGATGTCAATAATTCCCTATTTGAGTCGGATATTGTTCCCTATTTCATGGGTTTTATTTTTTTTTTGCGCGGAACTCTTAATTATTTTTCTAAAATAAACGTATTCTAAGTTACTCGGTATGGTCTTGTGTTGTTTTCCATAATCGTCCCCCGTCATAATATTTACTTGCACTATTATCATTTATACTAATAACGCTTGTCATATCAACTTATTGGTCATAACTTTTATTTGCCATAAAATAAGTTGCCATAATAACATGTGTTATAATCATTAGTTTCTATAAGTAACACATTACATAATCAACATATACTATACTATACTACCACACTACTACACTACACTACTACTACTATACTTGACCTAAGCAACATTTAATATAATTAAAAACCCTAACCCCCCCTCGTAATCCCTCACCCCCCAACCCCTAATTCCTAACCCCTAATTTTGCATGAAATAAAGAGGCCCCACTGTACATTAACACCCGATGTTTTTAAGTTTATTGTTGGTGAATCATTTGGTTTAGGTTAGAACAGTGATCATTACCTCTATTGCTGGTGAAAAATTTGGGTTAGGTTAGGTTAGAACAGTGACCATTAACGCGCGAAGGCGAGCGTGCCGCGGTAGCGGCCGCCGAGCGCCAGATCCCCTTTATTGTTGGTGAATCATTTGGGTTAGGTTAGAACAGTGACCATTACCTCTATTGCTGGTTAATCATTTGGGTTGGTTAACATAATCATAACATCAAAATTGCAGGCGCTTGTACTGAACTAGCATTGTTGTGCTAGTATGGGCAAACAAATATTATGGTGAATAAATGTTATGGAAAACGAGATTATTGAAAATGGAAAATATAGCAAATAAATTTATGGATTAAAATTATTATGACACTTGATCGATTATGTTTATGACCAATTAAATTAGTGAAAATGGGTATACTGCCGTTTACCCGAATTTTATTTGCCCTAATATCATTTGCCATAATAGTCAACAGCCATAATATCATACGACATAATACTCATTTGCCCTACTCTCATTTGCCATATTAGTCACGTGCCAGAATCATTGTTTCCCATAAAGTCACTTACCATAACATCATTTGTCATAATCATTGTAAGCCCTAATTATCACATGCCATAATTATGATATGCCATAACATAATTTGCCATCGACATCGGGTGTGTAACGGTTGTTTATATCAAGAGAAATTGGATGCAATTGGGACTTTAGGGCACCCCGACTCGGACAGCTTAGGTTAGAAGGGGATGGCGGGGTCGTGTGAGCGAGCGAAGCGAGCGAATAGACCCCGCCATCCCCTTCGTGGTTATTTTTATATAAACCATACAGAAGTAGGAGCCCCGCGAAGCGGGGCTCCGTCGACCTAGCCCCCCATCAACCATGCACAGAATAAATAAGTTTATTCTTATTATACCAAACATTGCGCACCCATCGACATCGACAGCCAGAAAGCTAATAAGTAGGTAAGTATTAGAATTAAAAACAAGTTTAATAATCAAACTATATAATTATATTAAATATTTGTCTAATACTTGTTATGCCATTTAAATATTATGTCTAATAATTATTATGGCACATAAAAATAAGGCAAACAATACTTATGGCATTCGTATCTTATGGTATCTAAAATTCGGGCAATTAAAAGTATGTCATATGTCTTTTAGGGCAAATGAAACATTCGGGCAAATGAAATTCGGGTAAATGAAATTCGGGAAAATGATGATTATGGCATATAATCTTCGGGCAAACAATAGACAACCGTGAAAATGATGTTATGTCATTTCATGATTATGGCAACTGAAGCGTTATGTCTAATGAAATTATGGCAAATGAAAGTATGGCATATAAAATTACAGCATTTTAAATTATGGCAAACATTAGTAAACCACTCGGTATAACATCAGCTATCTGCCAGTGAAAGTCCAGTCAAAATCGGTCCAGCCGCGTTTCGGAGATTAGCCGGAACAAACAAACAGACACAGACAAAAATTTTAAAAATTGTTTTCTTTCTGTTATATGTATCGTATACCTATATAAACATTCATATGTATTTAGTAAAATCTGTTATTTTGACATTACATACAGACACTTCAATTTTATTTGTCGTTATGATAAAAGACATACAATCATACCCCAGTACGTTTCTTATGTTATTGTTCTATTTTAATTCTTTGTATGTAGTGCTGTTGGTGTACCAAATAAATAAATAAATCTGTGCGATTTGATTCTACTCTCAGTTGATAAAACATTTTTTTTTTTAGATTGGAGAGACCTTTGCACTTCACCAATAACTTGCACGCAGTGTGTTTGGAGACAAATGACAATGAACCTACGGTACCGCTCACTATTACCGGATGGGGGAAAACCAGTAATAGCAGTAAGTATGTATTTTATCTATGAAAAACATCTGAAAAGTATCAATAAAAAATTAGTAAAGCCGATAGCTTGTTACGAGTACCACTGGGCTCTCGGCTACTATTTACATGGGATGATGGGACTTAAACATAACTTGCGAAATGTGAGTGTAGTAAACACCTGTGCTTAACGTTTCGTGAAATATAGGCGTGATGTTATGTTGAATATAGGCTCACGCCTATATGTTGAACATTGGCGTGATGTTATTTTATTTTATTAATTTTAAGAAAACTTACAGCTAATACATTCAATACATTCAAGAAGAAATATGTAGAAGAAGGCCAATTACAAGTTTCCACTTATATAAAGTTATGTATAAAATTCACGAAACGGTACAAACAGCGTGAGAATTAAACATAGAAACAACAGAAAAGAACAAACAAAAACAAAATACATTACACAACAAACTTACACTTCAAAGAAAAAGTTACCTAATTTTTTTTTTTAATTTCTGGACACTATTTGCGAATAAATCAAGCTCAACATCCCGACACACTATATTGAACATTCGACATGCTCTTAAAATATATGTATTTTGCCTATAAATCGTTTTCGCGATACACAACACATACATACATGAAGGAGATGAGGTCTACGACGAAACACAGACGGTACACGAAGTCCAATCTTAGCCACCAGCTCAGGGACATCAGTAGACCCGTTCATTATACTAAAGAGGAAAGCAAGATCCGCAATTTTCCTTCGCTCGTGTAAGGGAAGAAAATGAAACTTCTTACACCGACTAGTATAGTTAGGAAGATAAGTATTTGCACGATATTGAGTGTATCTTAAAAATCGCCTTTGTATACTTTCAAGTCGATTAATATAAACATTGTAATTTGGATTCCAAATTTGAGAAGCATATTCGAGATGGCTACGGACAAAAGCACAGTGTAGAATTTTCATGGTTTTGACATTCTTAAACTCAGAGGAGACCCTAAAAATAAAACCCAATGCTTTAGAAGCCTTGTTGACTATATTGTCAATGTGCGCGTCAAACAGAAGCTTTGAGTCAAAAATTACCCCAAGATCCTTGATGACGTTGACTCTGGCAATTGAGGTATTCGATAATTTGTAATCATAAACAATAGGGTTTGGTTTGGGTTTGGCTTACGAGTAAATGTACACACATAACACTTTTAAATATTTAAATCCAACCTATTTCGATCGCAGTAATCATGAAACCGGTCCAGATCCTCCTGTAATAGGTGTGCATCCTCCACGGTTGACACTTGACTCAGAATTTCCATGTCATCCGCGTATAATAAAATTTTTGAATTTAAGAAACAAGAGGCGATGTCATTAACAAGAATATTTAATAAAAGAGGTCCCAATAAGGATCCTTGGGGAACTCCCGAAGGAATGTACATCACTCTCGAGGTGTAACCGTTGAGGACTACAGTCTGGCATCTATTTTCAACATATGATACAAACCATCTGTACAAGCTACCCCTCACACCAATCCCTAGCAATTTGCGCAAAAGAAGCGCATGATCTATTCGATCAAAACATTTGCTGTAGTCAGTATATATAACGTCGATCTGAGACCTCCTGGACATATGCTCTGAAAGATAGTCACTACAGACCACGAGATTGGATGTGGTGGAGCGACCTTTTAAAAAACCATGTTGGTGGTCGGAGAAACTTAATTTCAGTGAAAAAAAAGTTGAACGTGTACGATTTTATCCATAATTTTAGCGAACACGCAGAGTTTGGAGATCGGTCTATAGTTTTCAACGCAATCCTTAGGTCCTTTTTTATGAATCGGCGTTATATACGCTGACTTCCAGATTGAAGGCACCACTCCCAAGACAAATGACCGTTTGAATAATAATGTCAATATGACATGCGAAAAAAACCACTATTTGTTTTTTTCGTGACAAAAAACAAATTGTTATTTTCGGCATTTTCAATGCTAATATAGGCGTGATGTTATGCAGAAATTAATGTTTATTTTCCTCTTTAAAATTACAGGGGATACAAGAAGCAGCTTGCTTTTGAAAGCGAATGTGACGACTGTTGGTCGCAATACGTGCAGCGAGTCTTATACCAACTGGCGCAAGCTACCTGCAGGCATCTCTCCGGACCAAATGTGTGCTGGCGATCCGGAAGGCATTCGGGACACCTGTCAGGTAATTATGTGCATTGATGCCATTGCATCATGAGCGTCATTACGCTCTACAACTTAATACATTGGGGTCGGCTTCCAGTCTAACCGGATGCAGCTGAATACCAGTATTTTACATGGAGCGACTGCCTGTCTGACCTCCACAACCCAGTAACTGGGTAATACGATAACCCTTGGTAGGACTGGTTGTCAGACTTTCGGGCTTCTGACGACCCGTAACGACTGTGAAAGATCCACGAATGACAGCCGGGACCAACAGCTTAACGTGCTTTCCGAGGCAGGGAGGAGTCTCGGTATGTAAAGATGGTCACCCATACACTGACCAAACCTAGCAAGCGTAGCTTAACCTGATGGGCCGACCCGTGCAGCTGTAATTACTTAGCCACGAGCTCCACCTTAATACATACAATGTACTAATGTAACTACATAAAATAACATGTTATTCGGACTGTTTCGACCTCTTCGCCGTAGTCAACCAATCGCCGCCCGCTATCGTGCTCACGCGACCCCTTGTCTGTGCTGTATAATGTAGTGGGCACAATATAGTGTTTCTTTCTTTATAATGCTGATGCTCAGCTTCATGTATTGAAGCTCTAATACTTATGTACGTCCGCAGGGCGACTCGGGCGGGCCGCTGCAGAGCTCGACGCCGGATGGGCTGAACCGCCTGGTGGGCGTGACGTCATTCGGGCGCGGCTGCGGCTCGCCCGTGCCCGGTGTGTACACGCGCGTCAGCCGCTACATCGACTGGATTGAGAGCGTCGTCTGGCCTAACGCTCAATAAATAAACGCTTCACTCATTCACTGGAATAGTAATAATAAAACTTTCTTTTTTGTTTCCATGTTCTGCAATAGTCCTGCACCACCCGGGGGTTGTCCCTGGGTGCACTTGCATAGTGCATACAGGGATAATCGTCGGCTGGTGCCTCCTCATAATATAAAATTGTCTAAGGGGCCTCTGCGAGTTGGCTTCGGCCCCTCGTACGCCATCCAAAAGTCTGGGAGCCCAGGGTCCCGAGATATGTCAAAGACATTTTAATATAATAAAACTTTTATTTCATATAGTCCATAGAACTTTTACTTAAGAGCTTGTGATACCTCAGCTCAAATTCATATTTTGCCCCCACTTCCCCGCGCCGGGTATCACTCTATCCCACTCGCACCGTCAAACTGATTCAGCTAGGGTGAAGTACGCTATTTATGGACTTGGAAAATCATATTGTGCATACATGGATAGGGTTAAACAAAGCGCAGTTCCAAATGTTAAATGAGATTCTTCAGTTATTAGGAAAACCTAGATCAGCAGCATATTTAATCATGCTTAGAACTAGGGTTTCTGATGAGAGGTTGTCAACTTTATTAAAAGTGTCTAGGTAAACTAGAAAAATGGTTGCACCAAGTAAGAGATCTGCTGTATGAGTATTTTGTATCTAGGAACCTAGGTTTACATCATATTAAGATGCTACCGAGCGCGCAGTGGCGCCCTCGTCGTTTGTTTGGTTATTTCTTTTATTTTAGTTTTTACGATTTTTATAAAAACTTAATAATATAAAGTTAATATTTGTAAATATAAATAATACGACGACGGCGACGACACGACGACGATGACGACGACGTATAGTCTTGTGGAGCACAACTAATCCTGCTTATTTTCTGCATTTTCATTCTAAAATAAAAGAAATAACCATAAACGCGCCACTGCGCGCTCGGTAGCCTCTTAATAGGCAGCAAATAGTGGAAAGAAATCTGTCAATACCTAACACATTGTTTGGTAACTTTGAGGGAGCTGATAGGTCCATTGTAATATTTGGTGGAACATAACGTTACAAAAAAATCAGACCGCCAAAATCCGCAAAATGTTCAGTGATGGTTTGGTAATATTGAAGCTCTCAATTGACACCAATTTAATGTTTTAACAACCAGGCCCACGATTATATCCGTCTTCCTGCAACATAATTGGTCCAACCAAACTAATTATTGGTAATTCGGAGTAAATTGGCTGCGAAAGACGGACAGACAGACACACGAGTGATCATATAAGGGCTCCTTTTTTTCATTTTGGGGTATGGAACCCTAAAAACGCATATATTACTCAAAAATGTATTCATTTAAATCGCAAAATTTTACATTTAATTCATAAAATCTATCAGTGGTACCTAAGTTGTGTCACAATAAAAAAAGTCGAGAGGTGTCGTGGGACACCGGTTGGTACAAAGTTCCATTCGCTGTATATTGTACTAGCTTCTGCCCACGACTTCGTCCGCGTGAAATTATATCTTACTGGCTTTTTCCCGCAGCTTCGCCCTCGTGAATGTCAGTAAATATCCCACGGGAACGTGCTACTGACAAATCCTTTTTTTTTTCTTGTTTATATTATAAAGGAAACCTCTGTGCAAAATTTCAGTTTTCTAGGTCCAAAGGTTTAGGCTGGGCGTTGATGAGTCAGTCAATCAGACAGTCAGTCAGGACTTCTCTTTTTATTTATATAGATGGAATGACACTCGGCAATACTATAGCTTCCTACTTGTGAAAGAATGTTCGGAATCGGATCAGTAGTTCCGAAGATTACCCATAGGTACATACAAACTTAAAAACTTGAGTTTTTGATCCTTATAACCAATGATATTATAATGTAAAAAGACGTAGATAGGTTACCGACCCAACATTCGGTGTTCAAAAACGGCACAATTTCGAACGATTAGATGACATGTGGAAGTAGGACGGCATGTCTTAATTATCGGGAGCGGAAAAGAGACAAGACGACGAAAATGTGGCTAATTAGCCAGATTTTGACGTGCCACTTGCGGTGCGTGTGTAACCTTTGAACCATTTCAAAGATGTTTTATTAATGAAAATTGCAAAATTCGGAAAAAGTTAAAATACGGGTGCCTTATTTTTACCTCTACATTTAATTTTACATAAATATATAATTTATTCAGAACATAAAACGTTGTCAATCGGGTCTTTTGAGCGCAAGCGAAGTGATACATACGGGTACCCCGTCTGATAGCCGAAGCGGTACTGACAAGTACTGAATCGATCTGTGTCCTGTCGGGGGCCGGGCGGCAGGGCGGTTCGAGGTGTGAATGGTTATAAAGCTTGATTTTTCTGATCTCATCTTTTTACAGTAAATAAAACGGTTAAAAATTAAAAACGAACCTATGGTACCTGCATTATACATAGTTCTATTATCGTGCAGTTTCATGACGTAATTTGAAAATTTTCATTGATTAGGTATTCTCCATTACGGTTTAGAGGTAACTTTGAGATTTTTTTGTATCGAGAAAATTGTATGGAATCGTGAATTCGCACTGTGAAACCTAGCAGTAGTCCTCATCTTTACTGTATATTAATTACAAAGTGAATACTGCAGAACTGTTGAAACTACAGCCATTCATAATAAGACAATTTTCGCAATCTGAGGTAATGCAGGCCCTTAACGTCTAATGTTAGTAGATACAGACACAGTCAAAAGAGTCAGTCATAGGTCAATTAAAATTCAGCGTGGAGCCGCATCCACTTTCGCAGCACACAGAATTCTACTATGCTGCCGCGGACACGCGTCATCAGGGATGTACAGGTCTCCCAAAGTGATAATGCACATAGAAATCTTCGTCACTGTTCGGCAACGGTCGTATTCCCCGAGCGTCGGAAGACGATATGTATATAGAGTGGTTAAGTGCATTTTCTTCATGTATAATTTAGTAGAATTATATGTTTTGTGCTAGAGGAGATAAATATTGATTTATCAGTAACGAAATTTTATTCGATAATTCCATGTAAGTAAATAGCGAGGAAAACCACAAAATTGCGAATATGCTAAATCTTTGTTGGATTGATTTACTTCGAAAATTTTATACTACTTTTCAAGTGTCTTACTGAAGCTGGTGTAATGATGGAAGAAAAGAAGGTTTAAATAACACAAGGTTTATATTAGAAGAAGAAAAAATGGTTTTCAAACACAGGTTTACATTAAAATCTTAGAAATCTAATCATTAAGATCTCAGTTCAAAAGTATTTACAGCACTGATAATTCCAGAATAATATTACAATTACAAAAAATTTAATCAGAATCAGAGAGGATCTCTATTCCTGACATCGTAGATTCATCAGAACTTTCATTATGCTCTTGTTCATTTTCACTTTCCCCACTGCTATTACCTGTGTAAATAATCATTTCATCGGAAAAACTATCGATTCTTGGGTCAAATTTTCTATATTCATCTTCGCATTTAACAGCATGATCACAAACTTTTTTCCATTCTTCTGGTCCTATATTATTGATTTTTTCTAATATAGCATCTTTAACTGACGTGACAGTCATTGCAATATTTTTTTTGGCTACGTGGTGCTTTATTTGGGACCAAATATTTTCAATGGGGTTAAAATCGGGATGATAATATGGTGGCAATCGTATAATTTTATGCCCATGTACACCATTATACGGTCAATGGCAAATTCTGTGTATTTTTCTTTATGTCTTTTTATAATTTCATACAAATCGGGTTTCAGTTTCTTTGGGTCATGCGGAATGTTGTGTTGTTGTAACCAAGCTATCATTTGTGGTTTAGGTGTGTTTGAGTTTGGTGGTTTCACAGACAGCTGATTATGATATGGGGCGTTGTCAATTACCAACACACTATTAGGAGGCAAGTTGGGAATCAATTGATTGCGTAGCCAAGTTTGATATCGTTCCGCGTTTATTTCTCTATGATAGTCACCTTCTGAGTCGACACATTTATGTAACATTAGAGCCCCTGGGACGAAGCCTTTTTCATTGCCTGCGTGTACAATAATTATTCGCTCACCTTTGGAAATGGGTTGTTTGATACCTTTTTTGCTGCTATCTTGCCAAGTTTTACCCTTAGTATGTGATGTATGCACGTATGACTCGTCCATAAACACTATGTTTCTACCAGAATTCCTCAGCTGTTGTATTTCTCTGATATTTGATCCTTTTTAAACGTATATCATGCTTTTCCATAAGTAACCGTCTGTTATTATCAGTTTTCAGAAACCTAAACCCCATTTCTTTCAAGATCAGCCTTAAAGTCTCTGCACAGCCTTTGAAACTAATAGCTTCGATCAACTTTTTTCTCAAATTATTTACAGTTGGGAGTTCTTTGAGCGTCAACTGAAAATTGTATATCATATTACGAATAACACAGTAGTCGAAATCATCAAGTCCCAGCCGAAATCTACTTTTAGGTTTTCCTTTTTTCGGTGAGGAAAATTTCATTGATTGATTCTGTTTTTTTTTCGTTTAAGATATTACTCAAAGTTCGTCGTGAAATTCCTGTAGCTTTTGTAACACGGTCCTGAATTTTTCTAAAATAACCATCATGGTCTCTTTCGAAAACATTGGCTTCATTTAAGAAATAAAGGTACACATTAAATACCATTTGTCGTGCTTGTGACCTAAGCGGCTTTCCACGTTTAAATTTATCCATTCTGGAAGAATTCGTCTGAAAGAAAATGGTATGGGCAGAGTTACGCATATTTTTATTTATTTGTTGTATTATTGCATTATGTACTAATATTCTTTATAATATTATTTATTCCTATATCTATTTGTTTATTTATGCATGTGTATCTTTCTATTAAATTTATATAAGCCTAAATCTAATTTTTAATATGTTTTTTCATGTGCGTCATGATTGCTCCGCCAAGTTATCAAATCAGAAAATGGTTTCAGCCAAAAATTTGTCGATATTTGTCAAAATCGAAAGAAACAAACCCCGTATTTGTCAAAGCAGAAATAAAGAAGTTATAAGCGTTTTAAGTTGGCCGCGCAATCCTGACGTCAAGGACTGCGCGGCCACGGAGATCTCAGCAACTACTTGGGATAGAGAAATAATTCCTTTTGTCAACTCAAGTCTGTATTTGTCAAGATTTGTCGAAAAATGAATCAAAGCTCTATATCAATATTATAATTAAATATTCGCCTTGAAAGTCATGGCCGCGCAGTCCTTGATTTGCTATTTTGTTTTTAGTATTTTTTTTATTAAAATTGAAGACTTCATATAGTATAGGAGTTAAAAGGAGAAAGGTCTTAATTTGTCGAAACTGACAAAAGCTTTAAAATACGACTAAAGTGTAATTAAACAGACGAAATCAATTTAAAACACAAAACTCGTGGCCGCGCAGTCCTGACGTTACTTTAAACCATGATAACTCAATAACTATAGTAGCTAGGATTTTGCTGTAGACGTCCATATAATCCTTATATTAACCCCATTAAAATGACATATCCTTTTACCCTCAACACTGTTTGGGACGCGAGTAATCTCAAGAATTATGTTACCCCATACAATGTTCTAGTAGAGTGACCATAATTTCAAGACCATAAGTTCAAGACAATACAGTCTAAGCGCATTTCTGTTCTGGTTTCTATTGTTAACTGATAAAAAACTTTTTTAATATTTAGATATTCTTATACATTATAAACAAAATGTACAGAATTATATTAATAGAATCTTGCAAGTTACTGCTCGTGGAAATGTTAATTATATCTAAAATAACGTTATAAATAGATATACACTATTTTAACAATTACTTACAGTAGAAGCACTAAAAAAAATATCATTTAAGACGTGCTCAAGAATAAATGCAGCGTTACATTCACAATTATAATGATATATTTTAAAATATATCGAAGCAATTCTTATTCTTAATCTGTTTGATTCTTCACTGTTAATATAACGCTGTTATATCGTTATTTCTGTGATTATTGTCAAATAAATTGAGTATACATAAATACTCTTTATTCCCAGGGTCAGTAAAAAAAAACACTGAATCAAATGCACGAGTAAATTTAATATTTTTTACAGATAAATCAGTAAAATTACTATTTTAACATTATTCTAAGTTGGTCTCTTCGGCCGCACTACAGGAGCATCGACGCGAGTTTGCCTATTGCGCTCTCTTTCTAATATTGCTTTTCATTCGCACAACTGCTGGTCAGCGGACCACCGCGCTCGCGTCGAATCGTCACGATACCAGTATTATATCTCAACGGACTGTTACTGCTGTACGTTGTGGATCCGACAGTGATATTCCGATAAAAAGGACATAAGTGTGTATTCAGTGAGAGACTTAGTGTATATTTAAACGTGATATAAATAATTACGTGATATTAATCAATATGGTGAGTTATTTATTTTTGAATTAAATTTGTTAACGATATTTATTTTGTGTTATCTACCACCATACCATGTTAAAACTTTTACCAGTTTTGCTGTAGTCAGTACTTTTACATAGGTACCTAGTTAAAAAGTAGATCGGAATAAAGTCCTAACAAATTAGGCCTTAATGAACAAGGATGGAATTTATTGTGTTTTATATAATTAATAATAATAAATAAAGCCTGGGTAAGGTAAACCTTTTCCAGGCTCTCTATTTAAAAACTAAATAGAGCGTTTAAGGTTTTGCCTAAACCAGACGCAACTTTTAACTCCTGGTAATCTCAAATTATTAAAAAGCAGTTATAAATAAATAGATATTTAAAAATATACTTTTTAATTTAATTTTCAGATAAAAGCGGGTCGCAAAGGAAAAGTCAATAGTGAAAAATTAAAAAAAATATTTCTTAAGTACGGAGATGTATGCAGAAATCGCAGTATTAAATATAATGATCCAGTATTTAAAACAATATCTAATGAGTTAGATAATACGATAGCTCCTTATGCAATCTACAAAGCATTGAAAAGGCACTACGACGAGTATTTTCAAAATGATGAAGATGATAACCTTTATTCACCCCGAGTTCAGAGTAGTTCATCTTCTTCACCGTCGCGTCATAGTGTGGCTTCATTATCGCTGACATATCAAGACAAGGTGAAAACATTTAGTTTTACAATGGACGAGCATGAATGGAAAAAAATTCAACCCGTGATGGTACATTATGCTAGAAGAGATATAAGGACCTCATCGACACACCAAAAATACAGGAGTCTGCCAAAGTTTAAGTGGGCGACTTTTTTGAGAGAAAAGCTCTGGGAGTTATCTAAGCTACCATGTACTTGGAACTTTAAAAATAAGAAAGTTGACGGTGAAAATAACATTTCGTTATTTGGAAAGTGCTCACAATGTCAAAGAGAAACAATAATAAAAACCGAAGCAATTTCTGAAAAAACTGTAAGATTTACATGCGATATACTTACTTGTAAGGAAGAGAATGTACCACACAATCCTAAAAAAAAATCAAAATTAACTCCATACAAAAGAGGTAAATTAGCAAAAATTCTACAGTATAAGCCTGCCGTAGTCGTACAAAAAGAACTTGCGGCCAAATTAATTAAAGACCCAAATCAAGTTTGCCCACCAGTGCTGCCAAGTTTAGCAGCTCTCCGCCAGATCAAGTATGAGAAACGACAAAGCAAGAGACTTCATGCTCACCCAATTTTAAGTATACTCATGATGACTCAAGAGGTACAGAACTTTATCCGTGAAGTGACATTGATACCGTGTTTTCATTTATATTATTGGTCTGATCAGCAAATAGAGTACTATACTAACTATTGTAATAGTTTTTCTAAAGTGACCATTACTGTAGATGCAACTGGATCTTTTTTTCAGGCTATAAAGCTTCCCGATGGAACTACACTAACAAAACGACTATTTGTATATATTGGCATGATTGCTTCGGATTCAATTAAATCTACTCCAATTTTTCAAATGGTTACCGATTCTCACAATAAAGATTCAATTGCAGCGTGGTTAAAAAAATGGTTAATTCAAGTAAGGAGCCCGCCACATGAAATTATTACCGATGACTCATCAGCATTAATTGCAGCTAATGTTTCAGCATTTACTACGTTTAGCAGTATAAAAGATTATGTTAAACGATCTGTTTTAGTCTTAAGTGGCCGCAATTATGCATTACCTGAAGTATTTATTAGGCTAGATACAAGTCATTTTATCAAAACAATTTATAATTTACGTTGCTTTGAAAATAGGGATATAAATGTTAAAATGTTATACGTTCGTTGCATTTTGTATATGAAAGAATGTGAATCGTTTCAGCAAATTAAAACTCTCATTACTGATGTTGTAAGACTATGTCTAACCGAATACGATAACCCAGAAAACCCTGTTTCTGTTTATATTCAGAAAATAAGTTGCACCTTAGGTAATACTACATATACGGAACCTAATGAAGACACCGATGAGAAGGAAAATATTCACGAAAACATAATCCTCGACGATGATGACGGTTTGCTCTCATGGTTTGATGAAATTGTTGAGAGGGAAAAAAGCCTAGATAAAACAAAAAGTTCGTCAGAATCACAAAACTCTTTCTACATGCCTCATTTAATAACAACGCTCAAACGGTTACTCCTAAAGTTACCCCTCTGGAGTAATATTATGTGCCCATTATATAAATCACAAAACAAAGTACCAACATCTTCAGCTATAGAGAGCTATTTTAAAACTATGAAAAATTTGTTATTCACAACAAGGTCGAAGAAATATAACATTGATGAATATTTAAATATGCATTATGATTATTTATTAGGTGAAATAAAAATTGCTTTAAATTGTTTAAATAATTTCGCCGACATTGTAGACAAAAAGGAGAAAAACATTAAAAGAAAACGAGGTAAGACTAGGAAGCGAAAAATGTTACCATTTGAAAACAAATGCTGCAAAAAAGAAAAACCTAGTGTAACCAAAACGTTTTTAAATGATTCGGTATTCTCAGTAATTCCTACGTATGTTGAAAACTGGAGAGGCGAAGGTGTTCCTAAAGATGATTCTGCAAATAAACCTGTAAATATAATGTTTTTAAAAAATAGTAATTTTACTGTACAAGATATATCTGAAAAAAATATTAAATTAACAAACACTTGTGCATTTGATTCCGTATTTTTTTTATTGGCCCACGGATTTAAAGAGTATTCATGCATACGCGATTTATTTGACAATAATTGCAGAAATAGGGATATAACAGCGTTTTTACAAATCCTCTGTAACTCTGATAATAACAGTGAAGAAGCAAACAAATTAAGAATAAGAATTGCTTCGATACATTTCAAAAACAATCATTATGATTGTGAATGTAACGCTGCATTTATTTATGAGCACGTCTTAAATGATATTATTTTTAGTGCTTCTTCTGTAAGTAACTGTTCAAATAGTGCATGCATAAATTCTACCCCATCAAGAAGAAAACATGTGTTTATACCGATAAATTTAGATATAATTAATATTTTCACCATCAGTAACTTGGAAGATTCTATTATTATTCATGATTGGGAAAACAAGCAATGCAGAAAATGCAATGAAGTAGTTCTATTTCATTATACCTTGTCAAAAATTGTTACATTCGATTTAAATGGCACGCAAATGGTGTTTTTACATGAGGTACCTAAAAGTATAATAATTAAACAAAACATTTATAAATTATTAGGTGCCGTAGAATATGTTCCTCCAATACTTGGAACAATAGGGCATTATAAGTGTCATATTATAAGAAATAGCGGAATGCTTTGTTACGACGATAACAAGAGTAAATTAGAAGAGAGTACAAACGATTCTGTATACAGGGTGTCCCGTAAATAATGGATCAAACGTAACGGGTAGGTAGCTTACCTAATTTCCAACAACTAATTTGAATATTAAAAAAAAAACCGTTACAGTAACCAGGATATTAATTTTTTTTCGAATTTTACGATTTTGTCTTCCAGAATTAAGCTTTTTTAATGCTGTCGCTGCAAATGATGACATTTTTAGGTATGATTTTTATTTAACATTTCTGAATAGCTTACTAATGTTATAAGATACCGTTTTTTTTGAATACCGTTTTATTTGCCTTAGAAAAAAAATCTTGAGTTGAAAAGTTTTTTCTTTACGATGTTAGGACCAAAATTGAAAAAATTCTCCTGTAAAAAAAATGTATGACACCGAAGACCACCATTATTTTAAAAACTTGTACATTTAATAAGGTTTGCAAATTGGTATAAAACTTACGTCTAGTCCTTATCGTTACAAAGATATTGCTATGAATGTGATAAAGAAGACAGAAAATAAATTAAATTGGTACTATTCCATTTTTTCCTTTTCGTAATGGCTTATGCTTGAATGCTTGTAATCGAAGCAGGTAGTTAAGCGGATAGCATAATTCCGACCCGATGACGTCATCTGTCCGGAATTTGGGACCGCTACCTGTGGCGGAGTTGCACCTCAGTCAGTGTGAAAGGGATAGATAGCGCCGCTTTTTGGTAAATCGGTTAAATCGGTATGAAGTTGCGCAGGTTCTTTTGTTTTTTCCTGCGCCCTTCACTCGTACAGGCTTCATTGTTGCTTGATTTTATTAGTTTAGTTGTAACTAGTCTCTCTTCGAGTTGCTACGTCAAACAACTTTCGCTCCCGGTCAGTGGCTCGGTGTTTTCTTCTGTAAAATTTGACTTGTGCTGTGTTTTTGGACTTTGCTTTGCCTATCGATTTGGAACTCTTTGCGTATTGGACAAACGACTTGGCGATCCTACGGACTCCGAAAACATTCGTTTGTGTGTGCTTGTACGTGTGTGCAGTAGCGCTGAAACCTTATTCAGCCCAATGCCTCGTTATGAGTACACGCCACGGCAGTACGCCGAAATGCATTTTATCTACGGAGAAGCAAGAGGTAATGCCAGGGCGGCTGCAAGATTGTACCGTGAAAGATACCCGAACCTGGTTCGTTATCCCGATTATCGCGTCTTTATTAGAGTGCATAACCCGCTTCTTGAGGGAAGAATTCTTGGCACCGGAGTTGGTGGTACCCGTGAAGGACGACCGCGACAAGTTAATGACGAAGTCATTCTTCGAGAAATCGAGGAAGATCCGTCAGTCTCCGTTCGCGTCATAGCGCGACGCGTAGGAATTTCTAGATCGACGGTGCATCGAGTGCTACAACGGTGCCGATTGCACCCATATCACGTGCAACGTGTTCAAACGCTGACGTCGCGTGATTACTAGCCAAGAATAGAATTTTGCCAAAGGATGCTGAGAATGATTCGGGCGGACCCGCAGTTTTTTAACAAGATTTTATGGAGTGACGAGTCTTCATGCCGCCGAGATGGATATTTAAATTTGCATAATTTGCACAGTTGGCAGCTGATAAACCCATATTTGATGCGAGAGGACAGGAGCCAACATCAATTTAAAATAAATTTATGGGTGGGAATAATCAATGGGCAAATAATAGGGCCCTTTGAACTACCAGCTACTCTAAACGCCGAATATTATCTCCATTTTTTAAGGAATGAGTTGCCAAGGTTATTAGAAAACGTTCCAGAAGACGTACGGCAAGCAATGTGGTTGCAAAATGATGGGTGCCCCGCTCACTATGCGACGGCAGTAAGGGCGCACCTTGATGAAAGTTATCCGGACAGATGGATCGGCCGATTAGGACCAATTTTGTGGCCTCCGCGATCTCCGGATTTAAATCCCCTAGATTTTTTTTACTGGGGATGTTTAAAAGACAGGGTCTACAAGAATCCAATAACGTCGGAAGAAGAATTACGACAGCGCATCCAATTTGCTGCATCAGAAATAAACCAAAGCCGTTTTGTCCGTCGGATAAGAGCTTCCTTTATTAGGAGATGCAGACTTTGCATTCTTGTAGAGGGAAGGCAATTCGAACATTTATTGTAAAAACCAAATAAAACGATTTATTTGAACTAACTGTTTTTTTTAGTACGGCCTCCTAATTCTTTTCATACGCCTCAATAATTCAATGAACATTGCCTCTGAAATACTACAGTTACACATTTTAAAGAAAAAGTTTAAATGTACACACTTTTTTATTTTTTTTATTAACGTTGATTTGGAGCACCTCTCAGATTCATAGCAATTATCTTTGTAACGACAAGGACTAGAATGTACAACTTCATACCAATTTACCAAAAATACAAAAGCGGCGCTATCTATCCCCTTCACGCTGACTGAGGTGCAACTCCGCCACAGGTACCGGTCCCAAATTCCGGACAGATGACGTCATCGGGTCGGAATATGCTAGCCGCTTAACTACCTGCTTCGATTACAAGCATTCAAGCATAAGCCATTACGAAAATGAAAAAATGGAATAGTACCAATTTAATTTATTTTCTGTCTTCATCACATTCATAGCAATATCTTTGTAACGATAAAGACTAGACGTAAGTTTTACACCAATTTGCAAACCTTATTAAATGTACAAGTTTTTAAAATAATGGTGGTTTTCGGTGTCATACATTTTTTTTACAGGAGAATTTTTTCAATTTTGGTCCTAACATCGTAAAGAAAAAACTTTTCAACTCAAGATTTTTTTTCTAAGGCAAATAAAACGGTATTCAAAAAAATGGTATCTTATAACATTAGTAAGCTATTCAGAAATGTTAAATAAAAATCATACCTAAAAATGTCATCATTTGCAGCGACAGCATTAAAAAAGCTTAATTCTGGAAGACAAAATCGTAAAATTCGAAAAAAAATTAATATCCTGGTTACTGTAACGGTTTTTTTTTTAATATTCAAATTAGTTGTTGGAAATTAGGTAAGCTACCTACCCGTTACGTTTGATCCATTATTTACGGGACACCCTGTATATCCATTTTTTAACTTATGTTTTAGTAGAGGTGTAAGAGCCGATGAAAGACATTTAAAGTTGAAGAATAATGATTTTGTTGATTTTTGAAATCTTTATATTTGTGCAATGAATAAAAATATTCAAATATTAAACAAGTTTTTTATTTCGTCTTATTTAGTATTTTATTTAAGTTTTTGACTAACAGAACAGAATGCCCTTGAACTGTGCTGTCATAGCCAGTTTGACAAAGATTAAAAACAAATCGAAATTATGGTCACTCTACTAGAACATTGTATGGGGTAACATAATTCTTGAGATTACTCGCGTCCCAAACAGTGTTGAGGGTAAAAGGATATGTCATTTTAATGGGGTTAATATAAGGATTATATGGACGTCTACAGCAAAATCCTAGCTACTATAGTTATTGAGATATCATGGTTTAAAGTAACGTCAGGACTGCGCGGCCACGAGTTTTGTGTTTTAAATTGATTTCGTCTGTTTAATTACACTTTAGTCGTATTTTAAAGCTTTTGTCAGTTTCGACAAATTAAGACCTTTCTCCTTTTAACTCCTATACTATATGAAGTCTTCAATTTTAATAAAAAAAATACTAAAAACAAAATAGCAAATCAAGGACTGCGCGGCCATGACTTTCAAGGCGAATATTTAATTATAATATTGATATAGAGCTTTGATTCATTTTTCGACAAATCTTGACAAATACAGACTTGAGTTGACAAAAGGAATTATTTCTCTATCCCAAGTAGTTGCTGAGATCTCCGTGGCCGCGCAGTCCTTGACGTCAGGATTGCGCGGCCAACTTAAAACGCTTATAACTTCTTTATTTCTGCTTTGACAAATACGGGGTTTGTTTCTTTCGATTTTGACAAATATCGACAAATTTTTGGCTGAAACCATTTTCTGATTTGATAACTTGGCGGAGCAATCATGACGCACATGTTTTTTCGACTACCTAATATGTATTTAACGTAGGTACTTACTTTTAATTTTTGAATATTAAAAAAACGTGAAAAATGTTAGTTTACCTATTTTACCAAATAAACTATTTAAATTTGAATAAGATAATTAAAGTTGAAATTAAATTCACATGGGAATACGAAGCGAAGATTTGCATGTGCATTATTAATTTGGGAATACTGTACGTCTTTATTGTTTTAAAAATAGCGGCAAAACCATCAATATTATTATACGCAAATATCCCTGACGCGCTACAGCACCACGGCAGCTGCAGCAGTACTCTCAGTGCATTTTACATTGAACGCGTAGGTCGCTGTATGTCCGATGAGCGAAGTTGACCCATTACACCCAATACCTACCCAGTGCGTGTGAGTACTAATTTCACCTTATCAATTGGCAGGGGCACAACATTTAAGGCCGGGACAGACTAGGTGCATGTCGTGACGTAATGTGCGCACGCACCAGTTGTACGAGTATGAAACTTTAAGCCGACGTCGCACGGACGTTAAAATATCGCGGCGGGATTTTATCGCGCACTGGATTTTCAACTCTCGATGTTGAGCCGAGCATTGAGAAACCAACTTAACAACAACAGAGTGCAATCTAGCTCGTCGAAAAAACACACTGTTGGATTTTCAACTCTCGGCGCTGAGCAGAGCATTAAAAATCCAGTGCGCGAAATAAAATCGCCGCGATTTTTTTACGTCCGTGCGAACGTCGACTAAGAAAGATGCCAGACGAGACGACGACGACGACGAGAGACGAGATGCGTGACGTATGCACGCGCGTGACCCGTGCTCCCAGAGCCGCATCTAACTGACAAACTGAGTGTGCGCGTGTGTAGCGGAAAGGCAACGTCGCGCACGCGCGTGCAGGGATTACGTTGTATTATATGGCACTCCCTGTTAGATGCCAGACCGGGCATGCACACACCCGCATCGGTCGGTGCTACACGTGCGCACGCACGGCAAGTTGTATAATACAATGACTGCATCGCTCTTGCTGGTGTGACAGGGCTTGCGCACGTCACGTCACGCCACGCAACTGCAGTGCTATTCTGTACAAATCTCACCGTCACCTAGGTGAAGTGAGTTGTCATTCCACCTGATGAATTAACACTATTGACAGCTCCCTCCACGCTCACTTCACCTAAGTTTTCACGGTGAGATTTGTACAGAATAGCATTTCTGGTCTGTCCCGGCCTTACAGATTCAACAAGCGTAAACGTACGCACACAGCCACGTAGACAGCGCAGCGAGTGCGGGCGCTCTCGCGACTGGCTTTGGTTTGAGATAGGTAGGTTGTGCTCTTTGTGACAGATAGATTAGACGAAAAGTCGCAAGCGATTTTGAACCGGTTGACTTCATGTGCAGTGCACCATTTCCAGGGCAGTTGCCCTATCAATGTAATGATTATGGTAAGGCTGGCCTCCGTGAATAAATTATAAACCTGTCAACTGATTTTAATGGATTTAAAAAAAAAAACTACCTTTAGACTAGAGGCTCACATTATCTGACATCGATTAAGACTGTTTTCTGAAACAGGAAGCATTATTGGCTACTAATTAAATAAAAAAGGGCAACAACTGCACATCATAGAATCCAACGAAGAAAAAAAAAACAAAAATTACTGTCTTATTGCTTTATTGAATATAGAGCAGTACATAATTATTAATATCTGAATAACACACACGCCTTTAATCCCCGAAGGGATAGGCAGAGGTGCTCCTATAGAACACCCACATAGAACAATAAAACACAATTTCTGGAACAAGAACATAATATTATACAATCAAAAAATAATAAGAAACCCTAGAGGGTATTTTGACATATCATCTACGCAACGCCCCAGTGGCTAGTGTAAATGGTGTCGCGCGGTACCTTATAACTACTTGGAAGTGGCAGCCACAACGCAACTTGTGTACCGTGAGATCATAGCTTCGGTATCGAATCACAAGAAAAAAGTAAAAGTGTACATTGTAGTACTTAGGTACTAGGTATTGCGGTCAGAAACGGGAATCAATTTCACACTCATCTTTGACACAAAAATTTTCGACAGGTAGGTACAATGATTTTCAAGCGCAGCATTTCAAGTAGGCACCTACAAGGTATGAGATGTTCATTATAAAACTGAAGTGTTAATCGACTTCCGTTGCTGACCGACCTACGGGTGTTTAAACTCGACGTTCATTTTTATTTATAATTTTGTGCCAGCCACATTTTTGCCGCATTTTTTCAAGATTAAAAACCATGCACAACTGCATAACACAACGCTTTCTAATATTAAAGTATATCAATTATTCACTCTTTTGAATTCTTCAAATTATAATAAACCACTTTTAGAGAGTCAGTTTAGCAGCTTTTGCCGCTGTAGTCAATAAGATAATAGAACAAGATCCCAGGGCTGCCAAACCGTACTAATTTTCTGATTAACAAAATGTATGGGATAGAGTAGTGTTAGTACTTATGTAGGTACTTTGAACGTACGCATACCTGCTAGTGAACCCAGGCAGACTTTTTACTTTGTGAAGATTATTTCATCACCACTGCTCTAAAACGATGAAGGAAAACATCGTGAGGAAACCGGCATGTCCTAGAACCAACAATTCAAAGACATGTGACATAGCTACCAACCCGCACTGGGCCCGCGTGGTGGATTACGGCCCACTCCCTCTCACGAGAGGAGGCCTGTGTCTCAGCAGTGGGAACATTATTGGCTGATTATTATTATCACGCTCGCGCTCAAATCTACTAACAGCGGCCTTTTAGTTGTGCTGCCACCATCAGGGATTTTAAATTTGATAACGCAAAAAATTTGTCGCTACTTAGTCGAAATTTGCCGCCAAATATCAGAATTTGTCGGTCACTGGTTCAAAAGTTATAAGGGTTCATAGGTGGCCGATCTGAAGAGCATCTCAGCTTGGCCACATTTATGTCTCAAAAACTAGGCCACCTAGCGAAGATCTGTTTTCTCCCAAATTTAGTCAGTAATTAGTCGCAATTTTTCGCCAAGTCACAGATTTACTCGAGTCTTTGTTTAGAAGATAATAATGAGTTAAATTTTTAAGTACCTATAGTCCAAGAGCTAGATCAAAGATTCTATCGTAAACTCTTCGATCTAGCTCTTGGACTATACCTACTTCAAAATTTAACTCATTATTATCTTCTAAACTAAGACCCGACTAAATCTGTGACTTGGCGAAAAATTGCGACTAAGTAATTACCGACTAAATTTGAGAGAAAACAGATCTTCGCCAGGTTACCAAGCTGGGATGCTCTCCAGAACTTACCTATGAACCCTAACTTTGAACCAGTGACCGACAAATTCTGATTTTGGCGGCAAATTTCGATCAATTAGCGACAAGTTTATTGTGTTATCAAAATTAAAATCCCTGATGGTGGCCATACCAGTGGTCAGTCACACTTGTGTCTGGGGGATGTTTGGTCGCTAAGATTGGTCTGGCTGTTTACAAATAGTATTGAAATAGTTCCCAGAGTATCATTGTATAAAGACTCAAACTATAAGTAAGACGACATATTTTTTGCGAACGTCTGGCGGAATAAACCGCCGATGGCGACGGGAAGAGTAAGATTATTAATTATTAACAATATTCTGTAAAACATACATAAAAATCAGCAGTCAAGACTAAAATTGGCCGTCGCGTCGGCCCAAGCTGGTATGCGTACGTTCAAATTACATACTAACACTACCCTATCCCATACATTTTGTTAATCAAAAAATAAGTAAGCTCTGGCGGCCCTGGGATCTTGGTCTATAAGCCGACGTACGCACGGACGTAAAAATATCGCGACAATTTTTTTTCGCGCACTGGATATTCAACGCTCTGTTTAGCGCCGAGAGTTGAAAATCCAACAGTGTGTTTTTTCGACGCGCTGGGATGCACGATGTCGTTGATAGGTTCGATTCTCGAGGCTTGGCTCGACACCGAGTGTTGAAAATTCAGTGCGCGATAAAATCACGCTGCGATATTTTTCCGTCCGTGCGAACATCGGCTAAGAGAAGTAAAATTGAGTCTTAATATTAGCATAAGTAGGTACCGTAAGGGCGGGTTACTTTGACTCTAGGGCATAACTTTGGCCCAAATCGAGACAACTGTATAAACTGCCCGAAGTGTCACGACCACGCAACCGAACGTCGTATGTCCTTTGGTAACTATTAGATGGTGATGTAGACGCGTACTTGCGGAACCTTGTGTGGATTTAATGACAGTAAACATCTGTCTCGATTTGGGCCAAAGTTATGCCCTAGAGTCAAAGTAACCCGCACTTACTGTACTTACTTTCTAAATAATGTGATGAAACCAAAGAATGAAAATTTTAAATGATGAAACGATTTAGTCAGTACATAAATGTGATGTAAAACCGTAGAGACCTATTTAATTATTAAAATCTATTTCGCTTTATCACTTATCAACGAATTTACTATGCTAAATGTTGGCGGTAGGTATGTACAGAGGCCAGCACATCCAGCTACCTCAATCTGTCAAATTTCTTTGATAGATTTTCAACTTTACCGCAAAGGAATAAGGTTGATATTCAATTGGGAAAAAATGACAGATTGGGGTAGCTTGATGTGCTGGCCTCCGCACCTAAAATTTATTATAAATTTTGTGTTGGATGTTCACAGATATATGTGAAGTTAAATATCAAAACCATGTCGACTCTTAATGGAAAAGTGGGAAATGAAAGAAACATGTTTTTGGCCAAAAGTGGATTATTAACTTATGAGGATTTTTATGAAACGATCACTTGTATAGGAGATTGTGTTTATTAGATAGAAATAAAAATAATACATGAATAACGGATTATGGAAAAAAACAGGTTAAGGTATGGACATACCATTTTTTGATATAAACTTGAACGGACCGAAGTTTAAAAGAAAATCACTTTGAACTTGCCGATTTCACTCCCTCACTCTCTTCACTCATGGAAATGGCAGCCATCTTAGACCTCGTCGTCGCGGACGTGCTTGACTTTGATAAACACATGGCAATGGACATACCGGGATATGAAGGAAATTATCGATTTTAACCGTTATTTTAGTAGTGTTTTAGTGACTTTCCTTGATTTGTAAAACCAAACATGCATTTTTCAGTTCAATTTTGAGTAGGGATGTGACTTACCGGGTTTTGATATTTAACTACACAAATAGTCTCTCACTACATATATATAATTTCATACTAAATTCTATTCTGTAATAAAACTCTGAAACATGTGGTGATGAAATGGGATTAAGAGTGTAGACAGTGACAAACCCACCTCGCACCTGTATGGTGCGAGGTGGGTTTGTTTACAGCTAGCTGACGAACTAATAAAATATGAAAATGAACTTGCAGTAACTACCTATAAACAAATAACTACCTACTTTAGTTTATATGTACTTATATCTAAAGTATCTATATCCTCAAGATTAAAATTAGCCAAATTGTTCTGTTCCAACTATGCTGCATGACTAGCGCCGTCCATTTCTGGAGCAGGACTGTTCCCGGTCGTGAGCGCATGATTCAGGCCACCTATGCGCGCCCCACACTCCGGACACGAACTCTCTTGCATTGCTCCGCCGCACTCACCAATGCAATAGATATGTCCATCCGGACATTTATACCAGTGGCCAGCTTTTAAACCAATAGCTTTAACAATCAATGCGCGCTCGTACTTAGTGACAACACCGCTAGTTTTGATCACTGCTTGCAACTGCCTAAGAGACTCTAAAGCCTTGTCTTCATTAAATACAGATAGCGAGAACACAACCGCTTTGGTAGCTTCAACTTGTTGTGTTACTTCAAGTTCGTCTGTCACACTAATCGCGAGATGTAGAAGCGTAGAAAGTTGCACCATAACATTCAAGCGTTTAATCTCATTGCCGATATCCTTTTGCTGTTGTTCGCTTATTTTGATAGGGATCTTGGATTTTGGCCGAATTTTGAGCACACCCAGTAGTGTTTTGATATGCTTTTTCAATTCATCATTTAATGTAGTTATTTGCGGTTGCTGTGTTTGATATTTTTGCCAACATTCTACGATCATTTCAAATATATTCAAGTATACGCATTCCATTTCCACTTGCAAGAGCGACAATTTTGTTTGTGTTTTTAAAAGTGTTTTAAAACTTAAAAACGTATCTTTCATATCTTTATAATCTGAAAAGAAACAAAAATTAGTTCTCGCCGGTTATTCGCCAAACTTTGGAGCTTGGGGCTCTGACTTGGAGTATACAAAAATGTTCATTATGTAAGTAATAGTTTTAATACATACCCTCCATATGTTTTCCATTTTCTTCTGAAAATCTATCCACTTTGCGGCGTAATTCAGTCATTTTCATTTGTATCTGTTTGTCAGTTCCGTAAACTCGAACTTTTATAGGATTGATATCATTCTTGAACATTTTATTCACAGTATCTTTGTATCTGTTGGTATTAATAATCGCTTTGCAACAAGAAGGACAAGTGCGTACTTTTATGTTGTCCTGGTCTCCCAGCATTAAAATGTCAATTTTATCGACCTCCAAAACATGACCACAATCTTGAAGCACGATAAACCTGAAATTACAAAGAGGGTAGAATGAATATGCTGATTGAAATCTTAGAAACGGGCAGTAACAAAACAATCAAGAGCCATGTCCTGCGCTGCTGTGTAGCTTCCCTAATTGCGAATTGCGATACGATAAGAAAATTGCGCTAGTGTTGGATCATCTTCAAAGACTATTGAATCAGTGAACAGTATTTTCACGCTGAAACGAGCGGCCGTGTCGAGATAGAACGATATATCTGCTGTAGCGTGCGCAACACGTGTCAGAAATTGCGCCTCTAGCATCGGCCACCAAAATTGAGCAGTTTCTTGCTGAATTTTCTGTCGCGAAATAAAATTCTATGGTGCTGTGTGCCAAGGTTTGCACAAGTGGGGTGGACTAAGCTTACGGGCGCTTCTGTTCCTGACTGATAGCATGCTAAAGGAGGACCCTGACACCCAGAGCAAACTTTGATGAGATCCATCCATATGTAGGGACACATTGTACGAGCTTGCTCAGCGAAATAATATTATGACGCACGGCTGCGCCCGTGATACATAGAAGTTCAGTTGCAAATAAACCACAGTCGTAATTGGTCGTTTCTCTTAAAACTGCACCCCAACACAAAACTAGTAGAACGCACACACGCAACATATAGACTAAAGAACATATACCTAAAGTGGTGACCCCTGTGAACATTTTTTTTTTTTTAATATTTTTGGATGAGGTGCATAAATACTATATTGAAAAATGAATACGCAAGTGAATCCGCAACAAAGTGTTTCGTCGCGTGCGCAGGATGCGAGGGGAGGCACGTCCGGGGACGCCAGTGAAAAGGCTTTGGACAGCATAACTGTCTCTTCGCGCATTCCTGAGTTCTGGACAGACCAAACGCGACTCTGGTTTGTCCAGTTCGAAGCCGTGATTGAAAATCAAAAACTGAGTGATGCAGCCAAACAGAATCTGGTTATTACGAAGTTAAGCAAGGCTGCTATACAGCAAGTGAGCGATTTGTTGCTTGCCCCGTCGGAGTCTCGGAAGTATCAGACCTTGAAAGAAAGGTTGCTGGAGGTGTTCGAGGAGTCGGAGACGAGGAAATTGCAAAAACTAATAAGTGAAATGGAGTTAGGAGATCAGCGTCCATCACATCTGCTACGACGAATGCGTGAGTTGGCCAGAGACAAGGTGCCGGACGATACCCTAAGGTTGATGTGGCAATCACACCTGCCGACATCGGTGCGGGCTGTACTGACGGTGACTGACTCGAAGAATTTGGACGTGCTCGCTACTATAGCAGACAAGGTGCTAGAAAGTACAGGAGGGGGCTCATCAGCGATTTCCGAAGTCAACGCAGCAGAAGGCCAGAGGAGTACCATGAGGAAGAGGAGTGATCCATCCTTAGATGTCAGCCAAATCCTAGGGGAACTGGCGAAGATCAACCTGCGTCTTGCAGGTCTGGAGCGTGGCAGAAGCAGAGGGCGTTGGGTCAGCGGCAGTCGAAGATCAAGATCAACTTCGAAGCATGGCAATGCGGCTGCGGCTGGTGAGAGAAAAAGTGCTAATTGGTTGTGTTTTTACCACTACCGTTACAGGGAGAAGGCAACAAAGTGTGTGAAACCCTGTAATTGGAGCAATGGTCAGCAGAAGTCGGCGGGAAACTAGACGAGGTGCAGCCGACGGCGGGACGTTGCACGATATACAACCGCCTAGTAGTATGCGATAAGATAACAGGTATGAGATTTTTAATTGATACAGGAGCTAACGTGTCCGTAATACCTGTTAAGAAAAATTGTTCGCGTAGTTATTATGACAGTAATAAGTCAAAGTTTACATTGTATGCCGCCAACGGCACAGTAATAAAAACTTATGGTATTCAAACATTAACCCTAAGTTTGGGATTAAGACGTCCGTATACTTGGCATTTCATTGTAGCAGACGTGAATCAGCCTATAATAGGCGCAGATTTTTTAGTAAATTATAAGTTGTTGGTAGATTTAAGCGGCCGACGTCTTATAGACCAAGTAACTAGTTTAAGTACAGTAGGTTCAATTGTAGCTTGGAAGGGGCCATCCTTAACTACGGTTGATAACACTTGCATTTATTCGGATATACTAGCGGATTTTCCCGACATCACTAAACCTGTGTCTTTTAGAGAAGAACCTCCGCAAGCGGTGTTTCATCATATTGAGACACACGGACCACCCGTATTTGCTCGAGCTAGACCATTAGCCCCAGAGAAATATGTCAAGGTTAAGGAGGAGTTTCAGCGCATGCAGGAAATGGGAATATGTAGGCCGTCGAAAAGTCCTTGGGCCAGTCCACTGCATGTAGTACCTAAAAAGGATGGGCAAATACGTCCTTGCGGCGATTATAGGGCATTGAATGCTATTACGATACCAGACAGGTACCCCATTCCGCGTATAAATGACTTTACGTATATTTTAGGCAATAAGCACATATTCTCGCGCTTAGATATAAATAGAGCGTATCATAATATTTTGATTGCACCGGAAGACATAGAAAAAACAGCGATAACTACTCCCTTCGGTCTGTATGAGTTTACGCGCATGACCTTTGGTTTACGGAATGCCGCGCAAACATTTCAGCGTTATATGAATAACTTGGTATTACAAGGCTTAGATGCACAATTCAAGATAGGTACAGAAGGTCAATTAGAGTCTAGTTTCTACTTCTGTTACATTGATGACGTCATAATAGCTAGTGAAACGCCCGAGCACCATAGATTACACTTAAAGGCGATATTTGAACGATTAAATCAATTCGGTATAACTATAAATATGGCAAAATGTAGCTTTGGAAAACAAAAACTAGAATTTTTAGGTTACGAGGTCACATCATCTGGAATCAGACCTTTACCAGATAAAGTTCAGGCTATAATCGATTTCCCAAAACCCAAAACGGTAGATCAGTTACGGAGTTTCTTGGGAATGATAAATTTTTATAGGTCCAGCCTGCCTAGGGCAGCGGAATATCAATCTGTGTTGAATAGGTATTTACAGAACGTTAAAAAAAAAGATAAGTCTATAATTAACTGGACGCCAGAAGCAGACATTGCGTTTGCGAAATGCAAAACTAGCCTACAGAATGCAACGGTGTTATCGTATCCAGTAATGAACGCTGAGCTTGCTATATGGGCGGATGCGTCGAATGACTGTGTTGGTGGCGTATTGCAAGTTAAGGTTGATTCACACTGGTGCCCGCTAGGTTATTTTTCTAGGAAACTCAGTGATGTACAACTAAAATATAGCACATATGACAGAGAGCTTCTAGCTATTTATTTAGCGGTACAGCATTTTCGTTATATGGTAGAAGGCAGATCTTTTGTAATTTATACTGACCACAAACCGTTAGTTTATGCGTTCACAAAAAAATCCAGTGATAAGGAGACAACTAGACGCGTTAGACAACTAATGTTTATCAGTGAGTTTACTACAAATATTCAGCACATCAGCGGCAGAGACAATACTATAGCGGACGCACTGTCAAGGGTCGAAACTATCACATGTCCGACAGCGCTCGATTACAGCGAATTGGCATTAGCACAACGGACGGACGACGAGCTGACGTTGCTCTTATCAAAAAAACACAGTGTGATGCAATTTAAGCGAATTATTTTACCCGATTGCCAAAGTGAGGTGATGTGCGAGGTATCTACTAGGGTTGCAAGGCCATATCTACCAGTAGCCTTTAGGGAGAGGGCATTTCATGCAGTGCACAGTTTATGCCATCCTGGGATTCGTACCACTCGGAAATTAGTGACGTCTAAATATTTTTGGCCGAGCATGAACATAGACGTAGGAATGTGGGCCAAAACCTGTGTTCAATGCCAAAAGTCGAAGGTCATTCGCCATACTGTATCGGGACTAGGACAATACGAAAGTAGTGGTCGATTCGAGCATATACATGTTGATCTAGTAGGACCATTGCCTACGTCACCGGATGACTATAGGTATTGCCTTACGGTCGTTGATAGGGCGACGGGCTGGCCAGAAGCTTTTGCAATCAAAGACATTCATGCGAGTACGGTAGCCAAGACGTTGTATGACGGCTGGATTTCGAGGTACGGTTGTCCGGTACGGGTTACTACGGATCAGGGCAGACAATTTGAAAGCAGCTTGTTCAATGAGTTAATGAAATGTTTAGGAATAAATAGATTAAGAACTACAGCATATCACCCGCAAGCGAATGGCACGGTAGAAAGGTTTCATCGAGTGTTAAAAGCAGCACTGATGGCCAGAAGAGACAGTGGTACGTGGGTTGAAGAGTTGCAGACAGTTCTGTTTGGATTACGCGCAACACCGCGGAGTGACACTGGCGTCAGTGCTGCGGAATTAACATTTGGTAAGACATTACGGTTGCCCGGTGATTTTTACGGTGACCAAAGCATAAGCGTTAGCGATTCAAACGAATATGTTAACAAAATTAGAAACATTATCGAAAACCTTAGGCCAAGACCGACAAAACAGAGAGACGCGAGGTCTATTTTTGTTCACTCGGATTTAAAGACGTGTTCACATGTTTTTGTGAGAGTAGATCTGGTAAAAAGATCCTTACAACCTCCCTACGAAGGTCCATATCGGGTTATAGAGAGGAAGGAAAAGTTTTTCGTGTTACAAATAGTAGAGAAGCGTGTTAAAATATCAATAGACAGGTTGAAACCGGCTTACGTAGTTAACGATGGAACCCTTCCACTAAAACAGCAGGAAAAAGGTGGTGTCGTAACTAATCCTACAAATAAATTGTTTAGTGATAAGACTAGTAGTGATAAGCGTGTAACATATACCACACACAGTGGTAGAGCGGTTAGGCAGCCGATAAGGTATGTAAAATGAAACTATGTAAGTAACCAATGGTACAGTGAGCCATAATGTAGCCACAGGTTCGATTCCACCTTTTAAACAATACAATAATTTCATTCATGTAATTAGTTAAATTATAACATCTAAACTGTGTAGGTAATATAAGTTTTAGGTATACGGTTGCAATAAACAAGTGTACTTAAATTAATTTGCAGCTTGACAATTTTGAAGCACTTTGTAATAGATAATGCAGTAATGTAATTATTACATGACAAAGGATGTTGTTTTAGGTCAACGAAATGCATAACTTGCGTAAAGAATTACTAATTAATTACGATTAATTATGATTACTGCAGAATATTCTTGTAGCTTACACAAATAGTATTTTAACATTAAAAGTAATTCAACATAAAAACAACAAAACAACACAACATAAAATAGGATTGTGTAAAGGTATTGTTTGGATTAAATAAAAACTATGTAATTAGTAATTAGACATACATATAATTATAATATTGTGGTTGGAAATTGTAATTAACATAAGTACTTCTTTTAAGAAGGGGGCTACTGTAGGGACACATTGTACGAGCTTGCTCAGCGAAATAATATTATGACGCACGGCTGCGCCCGTGATACATAGAAGTTCAGTTGCAAATAAACCACAGTCGTAATTGGTCGTTTCTCTTAAAACTGCACCCCAACACAAAACTAGTAGAACGCACACACGCAACATATAGACTAAAGAACATATACCTAAACATATGATTAGGTCATGACCTTAAGTCATCCATCCACATGCCTTTTGATAGAGCATGTGGCAACGTTGTCAGCGTGAAATTGAAGCTGTCTTTGGCATTTTATCCTATGTGTCACTGTTGTGAAGTGACTGGTGAATTTTCAAAGCTTGAGTCACGCGATCATTCGACTTTACACAACTATTTTTAAATGATGGTGTGTGTAAGGCAGGATAAACAAAAAATCTTATTTATTCTAACAAAAAGAACGTTATTGATTTAGATTTCGTATAAAAACCGTTTCCGTTTCCGTGAAATACGTTAAATATTAATGGTTTAATTGCCTAGTTGTGCAAAGCAATCGAGATTATTACGCAGGGCGCTGGAAAAAAAACCCCTTCTTTGTGGGATGTAAGGCAAGCGAGTTAAACTAAATTTCAATTGCGACGCAAAAAAAGATTTTGCCCCGAATTATAAAGCGAAACCGGCTCATAAATCTCACTCCTGTCAAAGTTAACGTAAAAAACTTTCGCCTTTAAACCCAAAATTGCACAATACTGCACATGACTCCCTAACAAAAATTCTTCAATGGCCTTAGTTCGGCCTGCAAATAAACGAAACAAAAATACAAATAGGGACCCCATAGCCTCACAGAAAACCACCTACGTGACCATTAATGGAACAAATTTAACAACAGTCGAAGCAATTAAACATCTAGGCACATAAGTCCTACCTACATAACATCTGCATTAAGCAGGAAAAGCAAAATTAAAGAACGTTGTAAACAGTCCACTAGAAACACTAATTCTCTATAGTCTATACCATTCATAATAAACTCAACGAAGGACTGGAAATTAGCCAGACTCATCGAATAGTGATCGTAACTTGTATGATACACGGTTTGAAAGTATCGGCACTCATTAAAGCTAACAGATCAAGACCGACAAGATATGAGGGAGTTATCATGAGAGACTTGATTAAACACGCTAGGAATAAACAAGACAAAAGAAAATGCATGAAATATTAGACGGAAAAACAGTATGTGCTATCTCGCACATGTCCACAGGCGCGTCGAACCACAACTGTTACATGCAGCAATGCAGTACAACGCCAAATCCAAAAAAGTCGGCCGTCTAATTTACACATGGAATGACATCCTAAAACAGGATATGACTTAGGTATTTCGATAAGAAAATCAACTTTTGGGTGGACACGGCTGAAGGAGATAAGATTAAAATGGCTGCTAGCGAGACTTACAAGAAACCTGAAACGGATAGCAGCGAGACCTCAGAGGAAGATTTTGGAAACGTGTAATACAGCATAGCAGTGACATAAAAAAAAGCGGCCAAGCGCGATTCGGACTTGCCCATGAAGGGTTCCGTAGCACCAAGTAACATAATATAAAAGTTCTTGTAGTTCGTTGTAACTTTGATCGATGTGTTAATAATAGACCGATTTACGACGTATTAATAAAAACTACTTACTAGATCTCGTTCAAACCAATTTTCGGTAGAAGTTTACATGGACATCATATGTTTCTTTTAGTTTTATCATTCTCTTATTCTAAAATACTCACTAACTAAATCACTAACTTCTAAAAGTTACGGGGGGGGGGGGGGGGGACATTTTAACACTTTGGAAGTGTCTCTCAAGTGCGTGTCGGACCACGCACAATGAAGGGTTCCGTAGTTGGGATGAATAAACTAAGAACTAACTTAACATTGTAGTTGAAAAACATGTTCTCCCATACATTCCAACTGTAAATGTAAGTTTGTACTCGCAATTTTGATAGATTTACCATGTTATTTAAAGACCACAGACTTCTTATAGGTTTTCCTGTAATCTACAGGTAAAAGATCTATTTTCTGTATTTTTTTCAAAATTTTAGGGTCAGAGTTTCGGAGATAAGGGGGGGTCTGTCTGAATGGTCGTTTTTCGTATATTTTCTTAAATAACTTTATTACAATTTATTTTAAAATTATTAAAAAAATATATTTGAGACCCTCATAGTAAGCCCTTTCATTTGACATGCCACATGGTGTAGTTTGCAAAACTTTTTTTTTTTAATTTTCTTATTTGCCTAAAGTGACCTCTATATTCAAAATTCATTTATTTGCTTTATCCGTCCGTGTTTGGGTCGCAAAAATTCATATGTGTACCAGATTTCAACTTAATCGGTCCATTAGATTCGGAGCAAATTGGCTGTGACGGCGGTTGCTGTGTGTGTGTTGGGTGTGTTCGGACGGACGGACGGACGGACGGACGACGGACGGACAGACGAGTGATCCTATAAGGGTTCCGTTTTTTCCTTTTGAGGTACGGAACCCTAATGATATAGAAACCTCAATATCATTTCTGAAGACCTATCCATAGATAGCCCACACGTATGGGTTTGATGAAAAAAAAATTTTGAGTTTCAGTTTTAAGTATGGGGAACCCCCAAAATTTATTGACCTTTTTTCTATTTTTGTGTGAAAATCTTAATGCGGTTCACAGAATACATCTACTTACCAAGTTTTAACAGTATAATTCTTATAGTTTCTGAAAAAAAAGTGGCTGTGACATACGGACTGACAGACAGACAGACATGACGAATCCATAAGGGTTCCGTTTTTTGCCATTTGGCTACGGAACCCTAAAAAGAGAATGCAATTTAACTCCACCAAAAGATTCACCGGTGAAGCTGGACTTGAAACAACCTGGTGGCGACGTCGTTAAAAGATGCCCATTCATAAATGTAGGGTGCAAATGCAAACACACCCTAACATTAATTGTAGAATGTCAGTGCAATTGTCAGTGAGTGCCAACGGGCTGGAATCAGGAAATCAAAATACAAGTTGTCCGACCCAAACCGCGTCTAATTGAACACTAAATTAAATATTGGTAAAGAAAGCATCATCCGTGCCCTGCATGCTGCTGCTGCATGATTGTAATACTTTCTAATGTAGGTCGCGCGTGTACCTAAGTGCAAAGATACTAGCCTACTTATTGCACAACTCATCACTTACTACATCATTTTAAAAACCATGTATGTACGTGCACCGTACAATAAATATCGCTTGTCTCTTCACAATTCCATTGCTTACTAAAGGATGTCTATCCGGTACGACTCTATAATCCTTTCATATCCTAAGAGCATGACTTCCCTACCATTATCACACTCATCATTACTCCTTGTTAAGCAATGGTCTCTGTTGCATCACGTAACATGAAACAACAGGGGCTAGTGTGAATCTTTGGGTTCATGCGAGTAGTCTGGTCAAACCTCCCTGGAGTGGGTGCATTTCATTCTTTCATTCAAAGACTGTTGAGTCAATTAACAGTATTTTGTTCAGCCGTGACTTGAGGCTGCTTGTTCACTGTGCTTGATCTAAGTATTGCAGTCGCAATTGATTGCGTCTTGTAGCAAATGAAGGTGTCTCACTTGTCGTGTTCTTCGTACTCGTCACCGAGGAAGTCCGTGGGGAACTCGTCGGGGCGGCACAGCTGGCAGATGGGCGGGCAGGGCTCACCGCACAGGCCGCGGCACATGTGGCCGCACGCCAGGTGCCGGCCGCAGCGTGCGTCGCATGGCGCGCGCGAGCACGCCTCGTCACAACGACGCGTGCACTCGCCATGCTTGCACCGACGACTGCATTTTTCCTGTAATGACGTAAAAGCAGGTTCGGTACTCAGTCTGTGAAAGAGGTAAGTAGTCGATGCCTTACATCTAAATAACATCACACCTATTTTCCTCGAAGGGCAGAGAAAGCCAGAAATCTAATAAGCGTAGGGACACCCACAATTCTTCACGTACTACACGTATAAACCTCCACGTGTAAACCTCACACCAAACTAGACTTCGGGCTGCTACTGGGAAATTCCTGTTGGAAAACCAAATCACACTGTACGAGCTGGAGATAGACCAACGAGGAGGATAATATGCTCAAAATAAAAAAACTCATAATATGCTGGTTTAACTGGTTTTGCTGGTTTGCTGGTTTTGGTCTGGTGTGGTTAAATATTAGAGTTCCTACCACTTTAGGAATGGGAGTTTATGGGACCTAAAGTCAGAGTTTACTTAAACTACACAAATTGTTACTCACCCGACATGGCGAGCATGGTTCGCTGCACAACTTCTTGCAGTGCGAGTGCAGGCATTTAACTTCGCAGAGCATCTTGCACGGTGGGCAGATTTGATTACATGGCTCCAGGCATCTAAACAAACATTAAAATCAAGCTGTTGTATAAAAGTGTAACTCACCAGCATTAAAAAAAAAAGAAAACATCGCGCCCGCATTCCCCGAAGGGGTAAGCAGAGGTGTATAGTTGTTACAGTTAGTGTGGTCGTCCCAACTTACCTAACCTAGTTAAGCTGGGACTCGGGCCTCCTCTCTGTACGAGGAAATGGGCGTGGGCCTAGAGCGGGTTGCAGCTACTAGCAGTATAGATATAAAAAAGAAGATGCCTAATCTAACCGACAAGAACGTGCCCGACATAATTTATAAGAAAATTATGTCTTTCGGTTGGCGCAGTGGTTGAGCGATTGACTGCTGCGCAGCATGTCGCGGGTTCGATTCCCGCACGGAACAAATATTTGTACGACCTACAAGTATTTGTTCCGAGTCTGGGTGTATTTCTATCTATAATATGTATGTATTTACAAAAAAAAAAAATGTATATAAGTAGTTTATCAGCCATCTCGTTACCATAACACAAGCATTAGGTTGCTTAGCTTGGGGCTAGATGGCGTTGTGTGATATGTCCAAACATATTTAATTATTATTATTAATTATTATTATTATGTCTAAGCGTTTTAAAAAAATAAAACGGGTATTATTTGAATGTACTTGGATGCTTTATTTTTAATAATGTGTCCAGTCTCCTCCGTTCTACATAATGGCCTCGCATCTTTGAGGCATACGCACGGGCAATTTTACAGTGTATTCACGGGATAATGATCTCCATATGGCCTTTAAATTGCGAGTAAGCTCGGCGGAAGTTAGTACTTTTTTTTCCTCGATGTTTAAGCTTAATTAACGCCCAAACGTTTTCAATTGGTTTGGCATCAGGAGATTGTGAGGGCCAGTCCAAGACCTCGATTTGATTTTCTTGTTTCAGGGCGGTACACAGTCGACTTCGGTGTTTAGGGTGTTTAGGATATCCATGATTCATTTTGGCCTTGGGAACAGTCTTCACGTAGATAAAATTGACTGCGCGATGAGCTAATTGGTGCTGCTGATCCATGCTGACGCATTTCGTGAACGGGCGCCGTCAGTTGGGACTGATCGTCTCTTAGCTGCCATGGCTTATTTTTAATTTAGTTGTTTTAGTTTTTATCTTTTTATTACGGACGTTTTTTAACGTGCACGTCTTTCTATATTGTTCTCACATGTATATTTTAAACATGAACGATGTAACCAATATTTTTTTAAATATTTTGATTTAAAACACAATAATTCTAAAGTGCCTGTAATTGGTTTATTTGAAATAAATGGTTTGAGTTTGATAGTAATAATGCTTTCTGGTATATTTGGTTCATCATTACAGCATTCAGAGACCCGGTAAACAAGTACATTTTACCAAATCCCCTTTTTGAGAAGCATCCCCAAACATGCACCTTTACCGGGTGTTTAACAGTTCGTTCGACAAGTCTGTTATCGGCAGTTGACGAAGCACGAGGTGCGATACTATTCGTATTTGCCCTAAACGAAGCTTCGTTAGAAAAGATTATATTTTCCCAGTCACGGTCAATGTTTCCTTTTGCCCAGGCCATTCTTTTTTCTAGGTAAGTACGTGTTTTTCTGAAAGAAGAGGTTTCTTCAATGTGCTTCGATATTTTACCTTATTCTCCGCTAAACTTCTTCTAATTGTAGCAAGATATATATTTAGTCCTTTTTTCTTTAATTCTTTTTGTGTGGATCGCAAGGATAGGCGTGGATTTTTCAAGAATAGTTGAGTGATCCGTTTATTCTCGGGGGATGACGTCTTTCTCGTTATAAGTACCACGTTCAGGTAGGTCATCGACATGTTTAACCTCTAAATATCGGTTCACGTTTTCGTCACGAACGCCTTTAGACTTTTTCATGTACTTTGCAGCCTGACCGTGTGACCTTTTGGGACCTTTGGGATGCGAACAAAGAAACACTGCCTCATAGCGGGAAGCATACGTAACACTCATCTCGGGAAACGTGCGCTCTGTGCGACCCAAACGCGAGAACTGGATAAGTTTGTTGATGCCGTGGGCAAAATGTTGGGCTACCTGCTCGTATTGTATTTCGCAATAAACCCTCGAGTACTATTTTTTATACCGGTCATGTTCATATGAAACATAATAATATGATATGATAAGATACCTATGCCTGATTTGTTTTATGCTATTTAAAAAGCAATACAGGCGGTAGCTGCCGTAAAAGTGTCGCCATACTTACTGGTGTCCGCAAATGTTGTACTGGTTGCAAGTCTGCGTGCAGGGCTGGTGCAGGCGGCCCTGCAGGCAGCGCGCGCACGTGCCAGCACACACGTGCCCGCAGGCTAGCGTTGCGCCGCATGCGCTCGCGCAGTACTGCAGCAGCTGCTCCGGCTTCACCTCACCTGCACACTTACCATTATTAGCTGCAGTTTTACTAACAAACATAACATAACGCCTGTATTTTCAAAAGGGTTAGGCAGCAGAAGTAAAGAACGTCCAACACTGGTATTTATAGGTAAATGAACTTGGTGAAATAGAGATTCGAACTAATCTAATCTATAGGTAGGTACAGAGCCAAATTAAATTAGCTAGCGAAACTCCGACGTGACGGGTATCGATATCTAAACACGTGGTCATGTTTAGATATCGATTCCCATCACGTCAGCAGAGTTCTGCTAGTTAATTTTGAGCCTGTATGAAAAAAAAAAAAGATTGGCTAAATGTGTTGCTCAGCGTAAAACTCGAAAATGGCTGGACCAATTCGGCAATTTTTTTTTTCAAATATTCGTTGAAGTCCGAGGAAGGTTCTTATAAAAAGAATAATTGGAGAAGTT